>CALYLW010000059.1:0-1250000 GCA_944989445.1 Ampullaceana balthica
AATCTGGTTTTAATGCATCTATCTCTATATATATAAGACGCATTTGTTGTCTGTCCGTCGTCTGTCTGTTCCCTTATAACTCAAGATCCAGACAACCAAATAACGTGAAATTTGGTACACGTACACAAAATTATACCGGAAAGGTTATTAAACAGGTTTCGTTCCATATATATAAGATACTGGGGGCTGGGGGCCCAAAATGTAGTTTTTCCCTATATGAGCTATATAAAATAAAAATTATTGAAAATTAAGACGTAAAATATTAAACATTTTGGTGTCGAGATTAACAAGATGGCGTTTATTGCCATAAAATAATGTGATGTGACGTCATAGTTTGAGTTCATATTAATTTGTAAATAGGAAACAAAGTGAAAAGAGCAGTGATTATTTTAATTTATATTTTTAATTGTTTATATACCGCTGTGGGTGTGCGTTTAAGTATTTGTGTGCACATGTGTGAATCAGTGAGTGTGTGTGTTTTTTGTTGTGAACTAAATGTTATGAAATGGTTTATTTTTATGTCTGTTAATGTTGCGCCTCTAACAAGATTACGTATATATTTTTATAAAATTTGTTTGCAAATTACATATTTTTTACTTTACACTGTTTCTTTTTTGTATATTCTATATGTATTTTATCCAGTCGTCCGATCAAGCTTTTTCCTTTTATCGGCGAGGGTAGGAGTCAATAATATCGTCCATCCCTGGGTGGCATAAACACTGTAGCTAAGCAACTGTGTTTATACTTTTTGCATAACTTAAACGAAACCAGCAGGGCACATTTTAAGCTCAAACATTGCGTTTCGAAATGTTTCTTTAAAACAAATAAACCCCATACAACAGAAAAATGAATTATATAAATTATCACTTACTGGGGGCGGGGGCCAAAATGTATTTTTTTCCGTATATTTAAAACTGACTCGAAACTAATTCTCCAACCTCCCGTGAAGGTAGAAGCATGAAACTTTTGGGAACTTGCCAAATACACTATTATGACGATAATTGGTGAAAAATAATGTAAACATTTCCACTCATGGGTGGCCGGGTGCCCCAAAACCGGTTTTTCCTTATATGGGATATATAAAACTGAATCAACACCAATTCCTCATATTCCCGAGTAGGTAGAAGCATGAAAATTTTGGAAAGTCGTTGAGTACCCTCCCGCAATGGTAACAGTCGAAAAAAGTATAAAGTTATCACTAACTGGGTAGGGGGGTGGGCGGGGGCCCAAACGTAGTTTTTTCTTAAATGAGCTATATAAATCAGGCTCATCATTAAATCTCCTATTTCCTGTGTAGGTAGAAGCATGAAACTTTGTGAAGTTGTTATATACCCTCCCAAAATGGTAACTGGCGAAACATTAATAAAAATTATCACTCACTGGGTGGTCAGAGGCCTGAATGTAGTTTTTTTTCATATATCAAACTGACTCATCAATAATTCTCCAAATTACCATGTAAGTAGAAGAATGAAACTTTTGGAAGATTTTGAGTACCCTCGCGCGATGGTAACATGCGAAAAAAATATATAAAATTATTACTCACTAGGGGGCCTTGGGCCAAAATGTAGGTATTTTCCTAATATGAGCTATATAAAACAGACTAATCATTAAATATCCAACTTCCCGTGTAAATAGGAGCATGAAACTTTGGGAAGTTGTTGAGTACTCTCCCGCAATGATAACATACGAAAAAAAATATATAAAATCCAGGCAGATCAGGTCCGCCACAGAGTTCCCAGAGCAGCTGAAACAGCTGAGCAAAGAAACTCCAGGCATGTGCTGTTCCAGTGGTAAAGTCAAACTGCCCCAATTCTAAAGCCACCAGAACCATTGTGCATTCTGTTGAATGGTGAAACTGCACAATCAAAGGACTTTGTGAAACTTATTAGACTATTCAATAATATGTTTGCCGTGACTTCCTTCAAGTCTAATGTTGTCGTGAATAACGGGTGGACACCAACATTCAAGGTCCAAGGCCAAGTGTACCACCATGCTGGACCTCTTCATCCAGTCAATGCTATAGACAGCAAATATCTCCAGATTTACTTCTTGGGAGAAGATGAGCAAGTGCAAAGACGACTGGATTTGCTTGACAGTCCTGTTGACAGAAACATTGTCCTCAAACTGCAAAGAATGCTGCATCAGCATAACAGCTATGTGAGGTCATTTAAAATGGCTGCTGAGATTATGGATAACACTCAAGTGGACTACAAAATCAAAATTTCCGGCAAAGCACCATTAAAGGAACACAAAGGCAGATTCAATGCACCATCTGTTAGTGAAGTGGCATCATGATTGCTGGAGAGCTAGGTGATCGTAGAGACATTGTGCTGCATTCAAGAAGTTGCTCACAAATGCCACTTCAAAGGATTCAAGACACTCACAGGTCATATGATCCACTTCAGTATCCTCTGCTATTTGTTAGAGGAGAAGATGGCTATGATTTGAACATAAAAGATGTAAACAAGGCCACAAGCAATGACTACTATGCATATCGCATGATGCAAAGAGTCAACGAATTTAATACACTCCTCAGATGCCCGCGCCTTTACCAGCAATACATAGTGGATATGTATGCTAAGGTTGAGAATGAGAGATTGCGTTTCATCAGACTCAACCAAACAAAACTTAGAGCTGAGGACTATGGTGTACTATTAGAGGCAGTAAGGAATGACAACAATGTGACTTCTGAAAATCTTGGCAAATTAGTGGTGCTGCCTTCATCCTTCAGTGGAGGGCCCCGTTACATGCATGAATATGCACAGGATGGAATGACCTATGTACGTCATAGAAACACAAGCATCAAGTAGATTTGCAATTATGTTACCAAGGGAAGTGATGTGGCCATGTTTACTGTTGCAAATGAAATGCCGAACAGGCTTGATGGGGTTACCAATTATCAACAAGGACGATACATTAGTAGCAGTGAGGCAGTGTGGCGCCTGCTTAACTTTCCCATCCATCAAAGGTATCCAACAGTTGTTCACTTGGCAGTACATCTTGAAGGAGGCCAAGGAGTATACTATAAACCAGGACAGCCAACAGCACATTTGACAGACACTCCAACAAAGACTACATTAACAGCGTTTTTTGATCTCTGCAAAACAGATCCTCTTGCAAAAACATTGCTGTATTCTGAAGTGCCTAGACATTTTCGCTGGGATGCCAGTCAAAAGGTCTGGCAAATCCGAAAAAAGGTATACCTCTTGCAGACTTCCCGGGATATGTGACAGACAATGCCTTGGGAAGAGTGTACACTGTGCATCCTCACAACAGAGAAGCATTTCACATGCGCCTCCTGCTGCACCATATTCGGGGACCTATTTCATTTGAAGATCTCAAAACTGTTATTGTGAAAGATGAGGATGGTGACATCCTTGAAATTAAGCCATGCAGCACATACACTGTTAAATGTCCCATTTTATAGCATGCAAGTAAACAGTTAGTTGTGTACGCTTCTACAGAAAACCTTATTTTAAACCCGGGAGAAGCCGGGTACTTGCCCCTAGTATATATATATATATATATATATATATATATATATATATATATATATATATAATATATATATATATATATATATATATATATATATATATATATATATATATATATATATATATATATATATATATAATATATATTATAGCTTCTGGTAGAGCAGTCGAATGTTGTAAAATGTAGACAAGGACCTTGTTGATCTACAATAACAACAACGATATTCAATATCCATGTAGGCCGACCCCCCACTTTTCCCCCTAGGTTTTGTCCAAAAAAAGGTCGGCTTTCGAACGAGTATATACGGTACTTTTGACTGTATACAGATCTCAATAGTCACTTTATTGTAAGGACAATAAATTTAAACTCTTCATCAAATAGGATACCCTTTTCAGTGTTATCGTCTCAATTTAAAAGTTTATTAAAATATAAATAAAATTTTGAATTTTAAAAAAATGTAACTCTTGCGAAGTGAAACAAAGACAAGAAAAATGTATAACATATAAGAAAGAATGGTTTGCAATAAGAAAAAAATAACAATTAACAAATAAAAATAATTTTTTACCTTAGGGCATAAGAGCCATACCTTAACTTATGCATCTTCGTTATATAAATACTTTTTAAAGTACATACCAATGACAATATAAATTAATTAATTAATTTAAAAAATATATACATATTCCTAAATGAAAAATAATAAATAGCCTAAAGCACCCAAGCTATATATGCGTATATGGACACTTGCATTTTTTGATTATTCTAAGACCACGGCCGTGGCAATCGGCACAGCAGCAATTGTTAATTTTGATGTTTCCCAACGGCCAAGCACGCAGATCACAGTGGTGGTCGGGACAAAGCTGGATATCACTCCAACTATTTGTGCACAGCTTGGACCAGTGACGGGTTGTTTTTAGATCTTCGGGAATTTCAGGGGCGTCTTTGTCTATCATTGTTTCTGCAACGTTGACGAAAGACAAGATGCGCAACGGAAAAAGTCTTGTGCACAGGCTGTTTCTTAGGTTTAGACTTGAATCGTCATGCCCTCTCATAGAATCTACCAGAGATTGGTCGCCAAGGTCTAACTTTGTTAGAAAAAGATTCGCAACGAAGTAACGAGCTACTCCGACTTTGCCGTAGTAGAGAGCGGTTGTCAAAGGAGATGCGAGCACGTTTCCACCGGGTGGGTCCCAGATGGCCAAAGAATTTCCTGGTAAAGCACCGTTGATAACCATACTCCGAATGATATTTTCATAGCCATCCCGTATTAAGCAGTGAAAAGCTTGCGCTGAGAACCTCCACAGATGGGGGTCAGCACCACAAAACAGGAGCAAGCATAATATTTCAATTTTCCCTTGTTCAAAGGCGATTTCCATTAGCGTTACGCCGCTGTGATAAAGCCCCTTATTGGGGTCTGCCCCTGCTTCCAAAAGAAGTTTTAACTTTTCGAACATCAAAGCTACCGGTGCACGTTCGTTAATTATAATTAAACTCATGGCTGATCTGCCATGGTTGTCGACCCTGTTTAGATCTGCGCCATTTTGAATGAGGATTTTCAAGCAGTCAAGACTCGCCCACCGTTCTCCGGCTGCTGCGATCATCAAGGGGGTTTTTCCATTGTCGTCTGTTACATTGACGTCACAATCTTGAACAAGAGCGGCCTGTAAGCAGTCCAAAGAATTTTCTTTTACATATCGGAAAAGTTCAAGCGATGACGATTCCATACTTTATTTTTTAAACATGACCTTTAGTTGTCTATTATGTGGGCTTTCAACTGAAACTTAACATACCTATTCTTACATCGAGTTGTGCTTCTAAGGAGATCCACTGAATTTAAAATTTCAGATGAGAATTTTATTCAAGGGTCTTTAGACTTGCAGATTCTTTGAATGATGTGACATCTGTAGTTGTAAGAAATATGACAATGTTAGAAAACAGGAAAAGTGAATTCAGAAACATGGAAATATGAGATTCGAACCATAGTGCAGCATGATATTTTATATTACAAAAAGAAGAAAAACAGATTAAAACTATGAAGAAGTAAGAAGAGACAAAATCAGCTTCAATTAGATTGTCATTTATATCAATGAAATGTTATTTTAAAAGTAAAAACACAGATTTCGTTAAAATGGCGAAAACAATGTTTATTGGCTAAAATAAACATCTATTCATTTAATTAAATGTTCCCATTTTCTTTCCCCGAGAACTCCCAATTACTTTCTCTATGCAAATAGGGGAGTAGCCCTCTTTACCATGGAAAATGGGATCGGAAAAATACATGCTAAGTTAGAAAGCCTGACACAGAACTACTGAACAGAGCTTATCGGACATAAAAAGGGGTCACTGCATTTATACCTTAACATTGATCGGCTGGATTCCCTTGTTTGCGCTGCTGTCACACACGTTTTTATTTTTATTTTGAAGACTTTAAAATATTTATTGCATGGTTCCTATTTCGTCAAAGCGCTTTGTTACACTGGCTTAGGAATAGTGGGGTTGAGGGGAACTGCCCTGGCATAACTGTTTTTTCTTTACATAGAAGGGCAGCATATTCGACCAACTGCACAGCTGTTATCCATAAGGAAAGCTTAAAAATCACACAAGCCACGCGTGGACCAACACCAGCTAACCGTGGAACTAACTCAAGTTACTGGTTGCATTTAATTCCAGCTATGTCACTGATTCACAATTGCCGCTAACAATACTAAGGGAAAGGTCTCGTTATTGTTCAATAGCATTCAGTGCTGTATATAATTACCTGGAGGGGACCGTCCCATTTTACTTAAATAAAGGAACGATACTTTCCCGCCCCCCCCCCTTATATACAGGTAGGGCCGGATTTAGACTTGATGGGGTCCTAAGCTTTGTGAGATATGGGGGGCTTTTTGAAGTCCAGATATTCTATGTCAGTGTCAAATATGGTTTTCGGATAACTAGATTTAGTTATTTTTTAAATTCCGGGGGGCCTCCAAGAAGGCGGGAGCCCTAAGCTATAGCTTATTTAGCAAACAGGTAAATCCAGCACTGTATACATAGTCATAATGGGTTTTTTTTCCTTAAACACCGAGTGAAATAAATTTCCCGATGACAACTAAGTTGTTTCTATGAAAGAAGGCGGCCAATATCTCAACCCACTGCAGACGGCAGTAACACTAGCAACGTCATTGAATGTTTTGCATGTCTTTAAGCAGGGGACTAAATCTATCGCGTTTAATTATAATCCGTATTAATTTGCACCGTTTTTTTTATTAATTAGGTTACCAGATACATAAAAATACAATTAGATTTTTTAAAATATATACTTAAAAAAATATTTAAATAATCATTTGTTTTATTTGTTTGTAATTGGGGCCGTCCATAAAGTACGTCACAATTTTTTTGACCATTTTTACCCCTCTTGGACCCCCCCCCCACACCAAAGCATGTCACACTTTCGATCAAAATTTGATTTTTGTAAACAAAATTTAATATAGAACACTGTGACGTCACACACGGCCGGACCCACCCACCCCCCTGTCACAAACTGTCACACTTTCTTACACCACCCCCTCCTGGAGCGTGACGTACTTTATGGACGGCCCCTAATGGGAGATTTGTTAAAGACATTATTGACATAATTGCATAACTTACCTTGTAAGAAACTTAACATCTCTGGTTAAAACTCGTTTTTGTGTTTTGATCTGTCGATAAAGTCCATTCTTAAATATTTATCCGTAAAATCAACTTTAAAAGCCTTTAAACTAAGTTAGTTTTAATATCAGTATTATATACTTTATATGCTTTATATACTATTATTACGGCTTCTTCCAAAGCATAAATATTGAAAGTTATGTCATCGGAAATCTCCAATGTGACGTCTTTCAGTGAAGTGTTTACAGTACGCACAACTTGCACGCAATCAGTTTCTAGGAATCCCTTACACATGAGGCAGTTAGAGGAACGTGATCAGTTTCAATCGATACAATCTATAACTTTTATCTGTGAAGACTATGCAGGTATGAGCCGTGACCCAGCAATTTGTTTAAATGGCCTGGGGTCAGCGGTATCCTAGTTACAAGCAATTTTCAAAACACCAATTTCGTAGGTATCATGAAACTAATTTATTGAAGGAAAAAAAAAGAAAAAAGATATTTGCAATAATAGCAAAAAATTATTTTACTTAACATTAAAAATGTTTTTGTACATTCATATTAAAAAATGTCAATGTTAAAATACTGAATGAAAACAATGGAACAAACTAGTTTAAAAATATTAGGATTAGGATATAGGTGGGGTGGGAGTGCAATCAGGCCGGGTAGAAAAAATGTTTATTGAACAGGGTTAGAGTGACCCTCAAAAGACGCCACAAAGCAATGAACGTAAAGGCAAAATGCGAACAAACAAAAACAAAACTGAAAAGAAGTAAGCAAATAAATTAAAATTCATCTGCTATGTTTATTCCAAGAAAACATCTCTCAGGGATCAAGGTTGTGTCTTCTTGGATTAACCACTTGGTTGATTGAAACCAAAATCTGTTTTGTGGCGCCTTTTCAATACACTATTCAATAACCATTTCCCCCATAAATATTATTACCTTTATTTACTAATTACAAAATAACATACACGTTGTAAAATAGTAAAATATTACATCTAGAAAATCTGACGAAATTACTTTGACACGACTCTAATGATTTCTAACAAATGATTCTATCATGTCAGCTTACACTTTGGACTTGTAGTCTTGTTAGATTACTATTTATTTTATTATTATGTTAGATTATTAACGCATGTAACTTGTAGTATGTTGGGTTATTAACTAAAGGAGTTTTATGTTAAATTATGAAATTTTGTATTTTTATGTTAAACTATTAAAAAAAGACGAATTGCAATCAGGTCCTCGGCCGTTTCCATTGGCAAAATTTTGTAAATAATGGTGGACTAATTGATTTAACTTAAGGAATTGTATGTTTGAAGTGTTAAACGTCAACAGATTCCTTCTTTGCCAAACTGACGTCAAGGCTCAAACTCAAAGGAGAACGTTTCAGTGGAGTCATCTTACCCACAGATGACTTATTTTCACTGAACGGACGCGACTGTGTTCCTTGGGGTCGTCGTAGTGGGGAAGGACTGGAGCCGTATCTCAGGTTGACGTCTGCCACGTTCCTGAATGAGGATCCCGGAGTAGCGGCGTCCCACACACTGTACACAGAGCCGGCTGTACGCGCGGAGTAAGACGACCTGGCCGAACTGCAGCCATCGTCTGAAATTTTGCTCAGTCTCTCAGACCTGGGCTCCAGCTCGAAATATGTGGCGCCTTCAGTGGTCAGCGTCACAGCCGGGCATTCTGGGACTTTGTGCGGCAGCCCGACTGTGCTGGAGTCTTTAGAAACAGCTCCGCTTTCAGCACGTCTTTTTAAGTCCAATCTTTCTGACTTTCTTTTGTTGTATTTTTTAGTCAACTTTCGAAATGGACTCGAGAACTTCCGGGGCGGTTCGTAGTTCCCCACAAGCTTGACGTATATTCCAATGGCCGACCTGTTGACGTCTCTGTCAGAGTAGCTTTCTGGTATGGTTATTGTGACGTTCTTGACAATTTTTGGTCCTAGTTTTGAAAATACACTTAAAATCGCATAGTCGCCAGTGTCTTCATCTTTAGCCACCGCCTCTTTTGTCCCGCTTTGAGTTTTGGATCCGGGAAACTCTGAGTTTTCTGTCTGTAATTCAATAACTTCAGAATTCACAATCGTATGTCCAACTTCTTGTCTTACAACACCGTTCGATAATTTTGGGATTGCTGCTAGTTCACTTTCTCCACCAGAAGCTGATTCGCGCATCTCAACAATTGTTTCTATCGTATCAGGCTTCTGTTGAGACGTTCCAGGGGCTCCATTATTATTCGCTGGCAAATCTACGTAATCGTTTTTGCTCGATTCGGATTTCGTTTCGGGTTTTGAAGAGTTCTGAACACTTTCTTCTATTAGAAGCATTAGCTCCCTTTGAATCGTCTGAAAATCTGGTCGTTGATTTGGGTCCTTTGCCCAACACAGCATCATTATATTATACCTATGGGATATATAATTATAATATAAGTAGCGTACTAACAAATGTTTTATGCAAAAATATCCAGTATTAAAAGAAATATTCCGTCCGTTAAAAAAACACAAAAACAAAACAAAATGTTAACACTCACAGAGGCTCTGGGCAGAAGTAAGGCGGTGGAAGTCGTCTTTGGCGCAGGAAATTCACAACATCCCAACCGTCGACTCCAGGGTACGGGGTGAGACCACGGGTCAACATCTCCCACAGGACAACACCCAATGACCACTGCAAGGAGTTTGGACAAAACAATGTTTCACACATGTAGGGTATTAATGACAAATCCACGCATGCCAATAAAAAAACAAAGACTAAAAAAACTTGGACAAAATAGACTTATGAATCTTACAACATCCGACTTTGTGCTGTAGGCTCCGTGATCAATACTCTCTAACGCCATCCACCGAATGGGTAGTTTCTTCTTATTGTCACTGGTGTAGTAACCCTTCTCATAGATGTCACGGCACAGACCGAAGTCGGCGACCTTAACAGAGTGGTTACCGTCTAACCTTTAACAAAATACAAACATTATTTACTCCATAAAAAATGCCATCACTGCACAGTGAAATTGTCAAACCAAGACATGGAAGTAATTGGAACAGAAGGATGCATATATTGATAGAGCAATTCATGCATTGTATAAAAGAATACGTATAATGAATATTACATTAGTTGCATATAAAGGCAAGTCACCATTCCAGAAACTTTTTCCACATTGCAATCCATACACCTAACACAGTAGATATGCAACTCACATACAGTTCCTGGCTGCTAGGTCCCTGTGGACAAACTTGAGTGAACTCAGATAGGCCATACCGTTGGCTATGTCAGCACCAAACTTGATGACGTCATGGAGAGTAATAGTCTGAAAACCAGTAAATGAAGCCCGAATTAGAATACAGATCTTGTTTGCTACCAGAATAAAAATCTTGTTTGCTAATAGAATAAAAATTTTGTTTGCTATAGACGTGATCATAAGATTTAACTTAAAATATTTTACGACAGGGATCAAGTGGATTGGGGAGAACAGAAAGGCACGCCTGGAGCTGGTGAGGTGGGGGTGTGTGACTGGTCTGTTTTACATGGTAAAGTGATGACTGATGTCTTTACGGCTGTTTGTCTGTGGTATTTATTTTATTTAAAAAAATACAACCACTGTTAAAAAAAGCCTGTGGTCTAGTGAAATATTTCTTTGCTGTTATATTTATAATAAGAAAACCCCGTAAAAAACCAAGTTTTTGACTATAAATCCTTTACGTATGAGACGTAACTAAAAGAATGTTCATTATAACACGCAGCGCAAGACCATCCAAAAATACAAAATTGCAGTTGTGTCGTAAAACGTGTTTAATATAATGCGCACCGATCAGGAATAGGTTTATAAAAAGTGTTGTCAGTAAAATACGCACCTTATTGCGCGACAGAAAGGTTGTTCAATATAATACGCACCGCGACGCTCTATCTAAAAAAATAGCATGATACATAGGAATAAATAAAATAATCTAAAAAATCAATAATTTAATTACGGTACATGCGATCGATCTGAAATTTTGATACATTGTTTTTATCATCGGTACGAAACTGCCTGCAAAATTTCAGCTCGCTATCTTGCGAGCAAGTGGGTTAAAAATCGATCAAAAGTTTTGGCGACAAGCAAGCAAGCAAGCAAGCAAGGTCCGCCGCAGACACCACGAGTTAATATAAAGGATTTAAAAAGATAGAAATGTGAGCCAAAATTTAAATATTTTTGTGGCCATCTTAAAATCGGCAATAATTTTAGGGCGGCAGGTAGGCTGTACTTTAAAATTAGGTCTATTCAAAACAAAATATGTGTCTCAACTCAACGTTAAATATTATTCACAGACCAGGGGCGGATTAAGACTGCACGGGGCCCCTGGCTGCTATTCAAACTGGGGCCCTATCCAGCCAGCGTCCCTTTAAATGAAATGATTGCTGACAGCTAATAATATAAGACTATAACTGTAACTTGTAACTAAATAGTCCATTGGTTCCTTTCTCATAATTTTTCTGTGCTACCGGATCGGATTCATCAAAAAACCGAACACAAAGAAATAACTGTTCGCCGGTATCGTAAAATTGAGTGTAAAAAGATAGTTATAAAAAAAAAGACAAATTAAAAAAAAATCATACCACCACTGGGATTCGAACCCGATACCACTTGCACTACAAGCCTGTAGGCCAGGGGCGGATTAAGACTGCCCGGGGCCCCTGGCTGCAATTCAAACTGGGGCCCTATCCAGCTAGCGTCCCTGTAAAATTATTGCTAGTAGCTAATATAAGACTGTAACTTGTAACTAGATAGACCATTGGTACCTTGTTCATAATGTGTATGTACTCCGGGATCGGATTCATAAAAAAAACCGAACACAAAGAAATAATAACTGTTTGCATGGAAACTAAAATTGAGTGTAAAAAGATAATTAAAAAAAAAGACAAATGAGAAAGAAAAACACATGCCCCCTGCTGGAGTCGAACCCGCTACCGCTTGCGCCACAAGACGACACGATGCCTCAAGACCACAAGATCCTGATAATTGATTTTTTTTTAAAAAGATATAAATAGTATTCAATAATATGTTCTCTTATTGAGCCAATCAAATCAAGTTTTTCCATAATGGGGCTACCGGTCCGAATAGCGATCAGATTATTAATAGTAATAGATACGATTTTATTAATTTATTTCATTTATGATATTTTTAGGGATTCATGCAAACATTAGTCCACCTTTATTATAGATTATACTAAATTTGGGGGCCCTAAATCATCGGGGGCCCCTGGCTTTAGCCCGTTCAGCCCCCCCCCCTTAATCCTCCATAGTCACAGACTACCACAAAAACCCAATTGAATGCAAAAGTTGAACATTGGCTTTCAAACTGTCAAATTGACCCCCCCCCCTCCCCCCAAAATAAATAAATTTTAAAAAAAAATCGAATTCATCCAAAGAGATACGTTTTGTAGAGTTCTTGACTTTGTCTCTGAAAAAATTCCACCCAACTATATTCTGGCAAACTACTACATTCCGGCCAAAGATTACATTCAGGTTAGCCACTGCATTCTGGCCAACCCCTAGTTTCTGACCATCACCTGCATTTTGGCCATCAATTACATTCTGACCCGTCATATCGTCACTACATTTTCTCATTTAACGGGTTTTGCTTATCCCGGGAAAACGGAACTGGATATTTGCTAATCCGAGGATCTCGGAAAATCCGGAGATAACGTATCTTTTAAAAATTGTAATATAAAATGAGTTAAAACTAAGTGATTATCTTTTTGAGATGTCTAATTTTTGTGTTTATTAATGAATTAAGAGCTTGGTAACTTGCTACGTCTTGTATTACTTTTAATACATATTCATAGAATTTGGTATAAGTAACGAATAATATTTGAAGTGGGAGATGAAACTTTCCAGTTGAAAAAGTAAAGTAGTTTATAACTCTTAAGTTTGAGTTAAATGTTCTTGCTGTATGCAAGGAGTCATGACATTTAAAAAAACAAACTATGAGTTGGAAGGCGTTGTATTTCAGGGCAGTTAACGATACTTTCAACATGTTTGGAGATCGGAACATTGTGTGAAACAGGCTTTACTGTTTAAATTGTTTTTAAAAAAAAGAAAAATTATCGTTTAAAAATTCCCGAGAAGTCACAGAAAATTTTGTGGTAAAGACGATGGGGGGAGTTAGTCTGATGAATTGTGCAACTCTCCCACTTATGAAAAGAATTAAAGGCAAGTCATATGTTAGATTCGTATGGACTTCTCCAAACTATAAAACATGTTTCTGGGATTGACCAAGTTCCTGAATATACAACCCATGTAATGCCAAAAATCGCCCGAGCTCATCAACAGCATGATGCATATTGTTTATATCCATTGAATTTGTAAATGCTTTCAATTGAAGTTTATGATGAACATACCACTGCAGTGTCACGAACATAGGTCAGTAGGTCACCCTTCTCCATAAAAGGCAATATGACGTAAGGAACTCCCGGCTCTTTCTCAGCAAGGCCGACCAGACCAAGGACGTTGGGATGTTGGAAGTCTTTCATAAAAACAGCTTCTTGGACGAATCCCTGTAGGTCGATGCTGTAGGCCTGGGGATCTGAAAACGAAAAGAGCTTACTATATTTAAGTTATATTCTGTTGAAATCAAGTTTGTTTTATTTAAAAAGAAACATTTTTTTGGTTGGTAGCCGTGTTCGGTTTTAAAAATGAAAATTGTAGAGATATTTTAAAAAGTATTCCAACTTACTTAAAAAGATAAATAAAATTTAAAAAATGCAAGAAAAGTGATGGTTGTGGGTTATTTAGCCTAAGTTGATGATTTTGTGAGACGTTCGGCAAACATTTTGACAATATAAATGTAGACTGACATTCGTATTTGCTTTTATTCTATTAAATCATTAATCGCAACGCAATGCTATTCAAATTAAAACATCTGTAACACACAAGTCCTTATAATTAATAAACTAGATGAAATAAAAACAACTGCTATTGCTGATTAAGAATGTAATGTTGAAAGACCTGTAGATTTTCGTCATAGTTAATTACTTGCATGTCTAAAAGCATAGCATGTTCATATCGTTCAATTAAGCAACTCACTCGAAACTTCAAACACCGCCGCTTGTAGAAATTGATCTACATTGAACCATAAATAACAAATAATCTATTTTTATTTATGTGTTTTAATTATTTATGAATTACTCAAAAATAGTATGCATCGAAACACTAAATCCAACTCTAATCTTAACTTAATCCTAACCTTGTAATGTTTTAATAGCAACCTTCTTTGGTGGTGATCCCTGCTCTATCTCTAAAACACCTTCAAATACGCAACCAAAGTTACCTGGAAGTAAAACAAGATAATCAAGCTGTTTTGTGGGTTTAAAGTTTTTTTTAACTTCACACTATGAGAAGGCAATTGGATTTAACAAGACAAACTGACTTGTCTGAAGAACCTCCTAGAATCGCAATGATTAAAATAAATCAGAAGGTCATGGGCATGTCAACTTGAAAGTATCAAGGAGTGTAGAGCGAAAAAAAGGGAATACAGACAAAAAACTAGAGTCGACCAGGACCAAGATGCCTAAAAGGTTTTGTAGGAAGTGGGTTTCGAGCATGGAAGTTGAAGGCCATGCATCGGCCTGATTTGAAGAATGTAAGTGACCAGGCCAGAGCCCAAACCATTAGTGACACTGATGATAATGATAAAATAATGATCGAAATGGATATTACGTTAGACAAATATTTTACGCATTCTGAACTTGATTATTAGTCAACCAAATCATTCTAAATAAAAATATTCATTAATCTTTAATAATTTATTTTTAATAGTAAGAATTTTAAGGATAAATTCATTGAGTTAAAGCTTTGAGGTAGCCCAAATAATTACCTTATATTAAGTTTACCACAACTCACCTGCTCCAATGCATTTTCCAAGAGTGAGTTTGTCCAGTGCAATAATCAGTTTATGCATATCTTGTTTCGCATCAGCGTCAACCACAGATTCTAAAATCTGTTTCAATGAAGAGGATGAAGCTTCTCCATTTTCTGAAGTTTTATATTATGTTTTATAAAATAATAATAATAATAACTAATATTAAATAAAAAAGTGAAAATGAATTAAAACGCAAAGGATCAAACATTCCACCCTTTTATATATAGTAAAAATAATTAATTGAAAGAAACAAAATTAGACCGATAAATAATCACCCCTTGCTTCAACTTAAAAACTAATAAAAATGAATAGTTAATATAATAATACATAAATTTAAAAAGAAAACTAAATTCGCGGAGTTAATTCCCCAAAATACAAGTCTTATTTTTCACTTTTTGTCTCTGAAAACTGTAGGTCTCTATTCCATTGAAGATTTATCATTTACGTCTTTGCGTACATTCAACTTGAAAAAAAAACCAAAGAAAAAATGACGACTAAATGGATGTTCATCTCTTAACTTACATGGTAAATGATTCATAAGGTTGAAAATCAAATTTTTGAAAGTTTAATATTTACCTAGACGAGTGTTTGCCAAATCTCTAGTGATTTGATTCGCCTCCAGTTTTGATTTCTTGATATTTATCCATAAAACAACTGTAGCTATCAATAGCAGCACAATGAAGAAACCAGATGCCCCTGATCCGATGGTAACGTAAATGAAAAATGTGTCAGGGGCGTTTCCAAGTAACACCGTCACTTTCCCGAGTACTTTTTTATAGTCTCCTATCTCAACTTCCACGTCATAGGTAAGCTGAGGTGGGATGGTAGTTTGTTCATGAGATGGTGTTGTCGTTATCAAGGTGGGTTTTGGTGATTGAGGTGGTGTTTGAGCTATTCCGAGTCCTCTGCCTTGAGATATTGAAGGTGGGTACGTTAAATAATCTTGAGAGTCGATGGCTCCTGTAAAGTTTGTCTTGTCATTTTCATCACCTATGACTCTTTCAATAAAATCTCGAGCATCACACTCAAGAAGATTAACGTTTACTTTTGTGACTGGACATCGCTGACCTCCGACAATCACCTTAATGTCCGATTTGTTTATACCTTCGAGAATAAACTGGCCCTGTGGGGATGTAGTTTAAAATAATAAAACCTTTTTTCTTACTTAGACATCACTTAAAAATATAAAAAATGGTGTTTTGATTTTTTGGTCGACAAAAACCTGCCCACTTTGTTTTTCTCTAACAAGACTTTATTCATGGTTATCTGACATCACATTCGCCAGAAACTTATGTTTAATATAATATAGTAACTTAATAATTGCAAAATAAGTGTCCTAACTGTCCAATACTTAATAAGATTTTGGGTGGATTTTTAAAAAATAGATTAAAATATGTTAGATTATCTGTTTTTAACTATGATATATTAAAGAAAATTTAACTGAATTAATTAAGGACAATATAACTAAAGTAATGAATATATAATTGAATTATACTATATAATAGACAGTGCTTTTGTGTGACGGTACGCACCGGTGTAACAGGCCAGATTAAACCCCTGACCAGAATATACCCGGGTATAATCTGGCCTAGGCCAGAATATACCCCCGGGGTTAAACTGGCCTAGGCCAGAATATACCCCCTCAGGCCAGAATATACCCCTTTGACAACATGGGGATATATAGTAAAAAATGGATGAATGACTTTTTTAGACTTTCTCTTCATGTTTTAGCTCTGTCAAAGAAATTAAACTCTTTTCTTAAGTAGCAAAATTGTTTTAATTAAAATAAAATAATAATTATAAAATATTTTACGATGAATGAAAGGAGCATTACATTTTATTTGAAAATGATGATGTCGTTGTCTCGTTTTTAAAATATGAAATCTTAGATAACTTCGAGGATTCAAGATCAAAAGTTACCGTCTATGCAAATATATATGAAATCAGCGTGTTTTGTTTTGTTGTTTTTGTTGTTGTTGTTGTTTTTTTATTTTTTTATTTAACATTAACTTAATCAAGACTACATGATTATTTTTTTTTAAAAGTTACGAGGGGTTTTATTTGTTGCTTTTCAAACGCGTGCGAACACTTTGGATTCCTTACCATGATCTTATCTTATCATTTACAGACGCTACTTCTATACAGCAGATTATTACGTCCTACGCTTATCATTGGTTTTTATCTAGTTTTGAATTTGTATTAGAGTTTTAAATGTTGATAGTGTTAGTTTCAAATGTTGATAGTGTTGGTTTTAAATGTTGATAGTGTTGGTTTTAAATGTTGATAGTGTTGGTTTTAAATGTTGATAGTGTTGGTTTTAAATGTTGATAGTGTTTGTTTTAAATGTTGATAGTGTTGGTTTTAAATGTTGATAGTGTTGGTTTTTAATGTTGATAGTGTTGGTTTTCCTGGTTTCCTTAGCCAACCCATTCCCCACTTTGATTCAAGTTGTCATGTAGTTGTTATATAGTTGTCATGTAGTTGTTATGTAATTGTCATGTAGTTATGTGGTTGTTTTTTAGTTGTTACGTAGTTGTCATGTAATTTTCATGTAGTTGTTATGTATTGCCAGTGTTCATGTGTAGAATTACTTTATCTTTAAGGAGGATGTGTTTGTCCTCTGTTCCTGTCAGAATGTAGCTTATGGCCCTGAAGTAAACGCCCCCCCCCACACTTTTTGTTTAATATGTACGCCTTGGTTGTTCAAGATCTCGAGTGCGGCCATAATATACAAACTTGTCAAAAGTAAGGTCAAGAGTTGTGCTAAGACGCTCTCTTCTTGAAATTGTTAGTGAGTTAAAAGTCCTAAACTGCATTTGTTTTGAGACGGGTTGTATCACGATGATATCTGTTTCTTCACCTGTGCTTTCTTGTTCCTTTTGTTGTTTGCTCCCATTGACATTACCTTTAACAGAGTCATCAAGGAACTGATTGGGTGAAGAAACCTGTTAATTGCTGTAAACTTTTACGTTACTGACATTGTCGGTGTTTCATAGTATTTTGACAATCGATATATTCTTTAGCTACACTCTTCTCTTGTTTAATGATTCTACCACGAGGTAGGGGCCAATCCATCAGGGTTTCATGATTTATATTTACGCCTTTTAAAAGGAATTAGGCTGGTTTAAAATAAAATAATAGGGCGCGACGAGATCAGAGGTTCTTTTGAATGTTGTTGTTCGTCCGTCGATTCGACGAAGACCACTCTAGTCATCCGAGGGTTGCTGGGACTGGCTTTGTTTGTGCGTGTGCAGATGGCTGATGAGGCCGATCCTTGCACGGAAGGTTCGGGAACAGAAGGGACAAGTGGCGAGTGGGACATCTCCAGGAGGGTTGACAGCACAGGCCTTTCGGGCTTGCCTCTTCTTTTCTGCGGAGGTGATCCGGTTTGCCTCGCATGATTTGGCACCTTCGTGTATGGAAGAACGCCAGGTGGAACGATCCTTTGCAGCAAGTTCCCACGTGTCTGGGTTGATGGCAAACGCTTTCAGTGAGGCTTTCAGTGTGTCTTTGAAGCGTTTCTTTTGCCCACCGTGGGACCGCTGGCCATGCTGGAGCTCGCCATAGAAGAGTCTCTTTGGCAGTCTCTCGTCTGGCATTCGGACCACGTGCCCTGCCCAACGAAGCTGGGACTGCATCAGGAGTGTGAATATGCTGGGGAGACCTGCCTTGGTCAGTACCAATGTGTCTGATATTTTATCCTGCCACTTTATGCCGAGGATCTTCCTGAGGCTTGTTGTATGAAAGTGGTTAAGCTTCCTAGCATTGCGCTGATACACAGTCCATGTTTCACACGCATATAGCAGTGTGGGGAGCACCACCGCCCTGTACACTTTCAGCTTGGTCTGGATGGTAATGCCTCTTCTGTTCCAGACATTTGGGTACAGCCTGCCAAAAGTGGAGCTGGCTCTTGCAATTCTGACGCTCACTTCGTCATCGATGGTGACATTTTGCGACAGTGTGCTGCCCAGGTATGTAAACCGTTGCACTGTGTTGAGTCTCTGGCCGTTTAAAGTGATGTTGGGCTCAACGTAGGGCCTTCCAGGCGCTGGCTGATGGAGGACTTCAGTCTTCTTGGTGTTGATCGTCAGACCAAAGTTTGTGCAGACGCTGGAGAACAGGTTAACGCTGCGTTTCATGTCGGCTTCTGAGACAGCGTTGAGGGCACAGTCATCAGCAAACAGGAGGTCTCTGATGATGTCTGTCATAACCTTGGTTTTTTCATGGAGCCTCCGAAGGTTGAACAGTTTGCCATCTGTGCGGTACCTCAGGTTGACACCAACATCCTCGTCTCTGAAGGCCTCTGTCAACATGGCAGAAAACATGAGGCTAAACAGTGTTGGTGCCAGGACGCAGCCCTGCTTGACCCCGTTTGTGACTGTGAAAGGATCAGAAAACTCTCCGCTGTCCTGGACTCTGGCCTGCATGCCCTCGTGGAATTGTCTCACCAAGACGATGAATTTCCTTGGACAACCGTACTTGGCCATTATCTTCCACAGACCCTCTCTGCCAACGGTGTCAAAAGCCTTGGTCAGGTCGACATAGGTGGAGAACAGGTTGAAGTTCTGCTCCTGTCATTTCTCTTGCAGCTGCCTGGCAGCGAACACCATGTCGATGGTCCCTCGCTCTTTTCGGAATCCACACTGACTTTCCGGCAGGAGTCCTTGGTCAAGGTGGACCGTGAGGCGGTTGGGCAGGATTCTGGCAAGGATCTTTCCTGCGATAGATAGCAGGGATATGCCTCTGTGGTTGTCACAAGCCTGTCTACTTCCTTTTTGTTTATAAAGATGTATGGTGGAGGCATCGTTGAAGTTCTGCGGGATCGTCTCTTGCTGCCACAACAAGAGAAATAGATGGTGGGGCCTTTCAGTCAGGGCTGTTCCTCCCTCCTTGTAGACCTCAGCAGTATGGCGTCAGAACCAGGTGCTTTGCCACTGGAGAGAAGATAAATTGCTTTCTGGGTCTCGAGCAAGGTTGGGGGGTCGTCCAGTGCTTTGTTTGTGGGCACTTGGGGGAGATGATTGATGGCTTCTTCGTTGATTGTCGAAGGGCGATTTAGGACGCTTTCGAAATGTTCGGCCCACCTCTTCAAGATATTCTCTTTGTCAGTGATGAGAGTGTTACCGTCTGCGCTGATGAGGGGGTTTGATCCTGAGGGCGTGGGGCCATACACTTCTTTCAAAGCGTTGTAGAAGTTTTTATAGTCACGCTTGTCTGCATAGCCTTGGATCTCGTCGGCTTTGTTGCTGAGCCAATCGTCCTGCATCTGACGGAGCTTTTGCTGTACAGTCCTGCGTATGTTGTTGAGTGCATCTCTCCTTGCCGTGGACCTGGGATTATTGAGGTAAGCTTTTTGTAGGAGGTGTTTCTCATCCAATAACTGCTTGATGTCTTCGCAGTTCTCATCGAACCAGTCCTTATGTTTCCTGGTCTGGTGCCCTAGAGTATCTGAAGCTGTGGTGTAAACCAGCTCTCTGAGTGACGCCCAGTCTGCCTCCACGTTCTGGTTGCCTGGAGAGGTGGATTTCAAGCGCTCTTCCAGAGCATCCACCAAGGACTGCTTGCAGCTGGCGGTCATTAGTTTGGCAACATTTAGCCTTTTGGAGGCCTTCTTCCCTTGCGGGCGCCGTTTCGGCTGAATGCGGATGTTGAGTTTGGTGATGATGAGGGCGGTGGTCTGTCCAGCATTCAGCGCCACACATGGACTTGGTCACTCGTACATCCTGCCTGTCCCTCTTCATCACGATGGCGTAGTCAATAAGATGCCAGTGCTTCGAGCGGGGGTGCATCCATGACGTCCGGTTACGGGTTGGGAGGCGGAAGATCGTGTTGGTGATCAACAGTTCATGTTCAGCGCAGGTCTGGAGTAAAAGAAGACCTTTGCTGTTGCAGAGACCCACTCCATGATGACCAAGGACTCCTTCCCAGGCAACGTTGTCTTTGCCAACTCTTGCATTGAAGTCACCTAGCAAGATGAGTTTGTCCGCCTTGGAACGTCTTTTGAATACAGATTAAACGGAACGCAATCCGTGCTTCATAACAATAGATAAATGCATGGAAAGCGGACAATCCAACATTGGCGAAATCCAATAAGGTTGACCATACTGTTTTAAGAGTAACACAGGTAACAATGAATTGCGCTGATTTAAAAAATAACAATAATTTGCGCTACTGGAACAAAGGTTTCTTTTGAATTTCTTAAGACGCCGCAAGGCAAACCGAGCTACTGATAAAGGTTCGGAAATACGACAAGCAACATTGGGTGAAGTCAAACGATGTTTCCCACACTTAAGTCGGCCTATTCTTTTAACTATTTTGCAGATCAGTGTATATTCTGATATATTTTTTA
This sequence comes from Ampullaceana balthica, assembly GCA_944989445.1. Taxonomy (NCBI): domain Eukaryota; kingdom Metazoa; phylum Mollusca; class Gastropoda; family Lymnaeidae; genus Ampullaceana; species Ampullaceana balthica. The sequence continues at coordinate 21,375 of CALYLW010000059.1, forward strand.
AAAAGGGAAAGCGCCATGATATGTTTATTTCCAAAACAAAATGAAGATAGTCCTAAAACGTGGTTGCCAGTAACATTTAAATGTATGAGAGGAAAAAAACATTCATGCATAATTTAATTCAATACTTTAAAAAAAATCTTCATTGCCATACTCAAAATAATTAAACAAAAATGATTTGATTAATATGCAAGGTACACGAAAAAAAATATTCGCAAGTGTTTGAAAAGCTACAACTATAGTGCCTTTCGCGCTTAAATTATTTTTAAAAAAAAATAATCAATTCATGTATTGCTTGAATTATTCAACTTTAAAATTAAAAAGAAAACGTTGATTCCATCTATACTTTGTGTAGACTGTAACTTAAGATAAAAAGTTACCGTCCTATCAGACATCGTAATAAAATAAATTATTTTATTATTGTTATTTTATTGTTAACAAAACATCTTTCCTACTTAAGAAATGAGTTTAACTTCTCTGACATAGCTAAAACACTAATAGAATGTCTATATAGTCATTCAGTCATTTTTTACTATATATCCTCATGTTGTCAAAGGGGTATATTCTGGCCTGGAGGGGTATAATCTGGCCTAGGCCAGTTTAACCCCCGGGGTATATTCTGGCCTAGGCCAGATTATACCCGGGTGTATTCTGGCCTAGGCCAGTTTATACCCGGGTATATTCTGGTCGGGGGTTTAATCTGGCCTGTTACACCGGTACGCGGTACCGGCACCTTTTTCAATGTGGGAAAAAATTATTACTTTTCTAGTATTTTAACGTTTTTTTAATTGGTTAATTATAAAATAAAATTGTTTTAGACATATAGTATCTTTGCAGTTATGATTTAGCTTGCATCGAGGTGCGAACTGGTAGTTAAAGTAAATCCATTACTGAGTCCCAGCACCTATTTTTTACCCCCCCAAAAAAGCACTGATAACAGATATTATAAATTGAAGACATTACAACTAAATTAAAAAAAGATTAAACAGACTTAAAGACAACGTAACTAATTTTCCCTTTAAGCTGCGCGGCTAAGCAACCTCGCAGAAATCTGATCGACGCCGCGCAGCAGTTTAGAAACACCGTTCAGCAAAGTTTGTAAAATATTGCACACACACAAAAAAAAATGAATGCTGTGCAACTTTGCATTCGAGTTTTCTTACGTTGTTCACGGAACACCGAGCCTTAGACTTAGAAGGAACAATGACTAATGATTACGTAACTACATTAAAGACAACATAACTAAATTAAAAACAAATAACCAAATTTAAGACGATATAACTGAACTAAAAAGATATAAATAAATTAAAGAAGTAATTGAATTACCTTCAACACCAGAAATGGTTTTGTTGTAGAGAGTAGATTGTTAAGTGAAGTTATTTCATCAAAATGCGGATCACGATAAATAATTATATTTTTTAGTATTTCTTCCGCGATGATAAGTTTTTTGTTATCCATTCTTATTTCAACCTCAGCTTCAATGGATGTCTGGTTTTCAAACTGAGGTGCTGTTAGATCATGAGCTTTTGGAGTCAAACAAATTATGTTCGTTGTTTTGTCATTATAGCTGCAGTGGCCTTGTTCAGTCTGCTGTTCAGATGAGAATAAAAATAAAAATTATAGTAAAGCTATAGATCTACTTTATTTTTACACGAAATGTTTTAGATATTTGTCTAATAAAAAAATAAGACATTTTATTACTGGTGGGGGGTGGCAATAAAGTTTTAATAAAATGTGTACAATGAAAATCACATTGTAGAGGTGTGACTGTGGAAAGTGGAGAATAGGAGATATTGAAATGGGCGTGAAACAGTATGAGAGTTGAGAGTATGAGTTAGCTTTTTGTAATAACAGTATCGAATAATAATTTACGAATGCCAGTTTAAGAATACTTCATGATCTATATTAAAGGAATAACAGTTATTAGAATTAGAATATAGTGATAATACAATGTTGAATAAGAGTATAGGAATGAAAGTAAAGATAATGATATAGGAGTGATAATGTATGACTGGAAGCGTAGACATTTGAGTATATTACATAATAGTTTAGTAATGTGTAACTATTAATGTTTCAGAGATCAAGATATCCAATAATTAATGTCAAAGGCACGTAAACATAAGATGAATGCACTTGGATCCTGCTTAGTGATTATCTTAACTCTGTATATTATTGAAGACTTACGTCACTGATGTTGACGTTGTCGTAGTTAAAAACTATTGCAAGTTTGGAAGACGCGATGATGTCGAGGTTTGTACCTGATATGGTCAGAGTCGTACCACCGCTGGAGAGAGAATTGGGAGAGTTAAGCAATCAAGTTTTAAAATATATTACAATTTTGTCTATAATTAAATGCGAGGTTGTTCGCGGATGAACTGTTTAATTTGATTTATATCAATCATCGAATAATCACCAGTGGCAAAGACCCCCACGTTATCAATTTTTCTTTAAGGATAGTAAAGGCGAATGTAATTTTCTAATTTCGGCCCACCTTGGAAAAAAGGTTAACGGTGAATTTCTGTCGAAACCAAAGCAGAAATCAAAGGTTTAAAAAGAACATGATTTGGTAAAAAAGCCAAGTTTCACGATATAGAAGAGTGATGCAATGCTAAATATCACAACAGAAGTTATATTTTAATAGATATTAGACAATCAGTTATACGGGAATGATCATTATGGACGTAAGATTGCTGTAAGAGACAAGCCATACATTACTTACACATTATATATACGAATTCATTTAATATAGTACTTACACAACAGAAACACGCCGAGGGCGGGTGAGAGAGTTTGTTCTTCTTAAAACAGCGTTTCTACAACAAGCAAATGGCCGCCTTACGCACCTCTAAGTACATTTATATATTTTAAAAGTATTCTGAAATGTGATTGTCTCGAAATTCTGACAGTTCAGAATTAGAAAAAGTTTAGGTTTACGAAATTTCTTGTAATATTTTGGTTATGTAGTCACCAGGGTTGCCAACTCAATAAAATAACATTTACTGACAAATATAAGAACTCTCAACAAAATTTAGGGACAAAATTTATTTTTTTTCGGACACATTTAACATAAATTGTTGACCTTAAAACGAACGAATATGAAGCATAATCCAAGCATTGCAGCTAAAAAATGTAAAGTATCCATGTGAGCACGTCTCTATCACCATGCTCATATTTTATAACGTTAGTCTATTGTATGACATTCATCATCAGTGACAGTGTTTAATTCCTCCTGCTTATGATAATACATATAAACATTTACACTGTCGATCATTGTGGGAGTAAGTTTTCCCGGTCAATTTCTCACAGTCAGTAAACTTCCAACATTGGAGTAGACAATTTGTTTCTCAAGTTGGTTTTCAATAAACTAACAGCAGAAAAAACGCGTTCTACTTCGCTGTCCGTTGATATTCAGTCCTTAAATTCGCCGTTTGTAATCCATGTAGGTTGAAAATAGCATTTTCTGTTCACTTTAGCTTTTTTAACAATAATTGTATCCGCATTTTCGTTTATTTACAGTTTTCACTGCGGCTATCGTCTTCGCTTGTAATCATCTTCTCCGCCATTAAAAAAAACCAGATACTATTTTTACATTTATGTCGTCATAATTTATGCGTAATTGTGACGTAACGACTAACGATCTGTCTAAACAAGTCCATCTTGCCGCGATGCATCTCGCCGCGCGAGACTAGCTGTCCAGAAAGCTCTTACAATTTATTAATAGAGTGCGGGATGCCACTAAAACAATTTAAAAATTAAAATTTGAATCAAGATAATAGTTATCACAAACATGATTTACTGATTTTTTTAAACTTTGAGATTCCACATTTTGTCAATTTTTTTTACGGACGTCTTAAATTTTTAAACGAAATGTTACTGACAGGCAATTTTACGACAAATCTTTACGGACTGTCCGTAAATTTACGGACGATTGGCAACCCTGGAAGTCACACTTTTGCTTTGTGTTGTCACAAATGAAGAAGTTTCGTGGAATCAAAGTAACTAAAGTTTAGTCCATCACTATGCATAGTAAAATGGAAACCCGGGAAAAAGTCTGAAAATGGCAACACTATTTTACATTTGGGGGATATCTTGGATCAACTTCGATGGTATTAACTATGAGAATACCAATGAAAGTTCAAGACCAATGTTCCCTTTAAGGTGCTTGGCTGTGCGGCCACACAGATGTCTAGCCGATGCCGCGCAGCAGTTTTGATTTACCACGCAGCAAAGTTTGTAAAATATTGCACACAAAATTGCACACAAAATGCGCAACTTTTCACACGAGTTTTTTTAAACTTTGCTCACGGACCAACGAACCGTAGAGCGAACATTGTTCAAGAAGATACTAGACAATTAAAGTACGTTTATTTAGTGGTACTAAATATTTCATGGTTGAAATAGATGCCATGGATTGACTTGTCATTTAATGAAGCAAATATACTATTAAAATTGCTTAACCATTAAAAATGTACATTTTATAACTAAAGGAAAAAACTTTAAGAGACGTTACTCACCTTTGAATAGAGAAAAGTGGGGCAAGTTTGGTTATGTCAGGATTAGATTTGTAGCAGAATAAATCGCGACTCATTATTCGACTGAAGTCATCAATGTATACTTCCACATTACCACATGTTACATTCAAGTTCTCTGTTGTATAGCACTTTATGTTTCTACGGATACGTTTTGACAACATTTATTTAAGAAAATATAAACAACGTAAGAGCTCAAAACATTATCTATTGAGAAATGTATAAGCATGATTAAAAATTGACAATAAAGATACAATATTAACTTACGTGAAAGTAAAGTCTTAAAAATAAAAAGGCATATAATGATAATTAAAATGTCTTACTAACCCCATTGACGAAGTTTGATTATCAATATTGCATTCGTTACCCGCGACAAAAATGCTGGATCTGTGACTGGTTTTAAGATTCTGACCTTTGACCTCTAGTAAAGTGCCACCAATCATTGGTCCGAAATGTGGCTGAAAGGATTGAACTCTCGGTGTCTGAATATAATTTAGATAAGAATAATTAACCTTAAAAACACTTTTTAAAAACTAGTCTTATATTAAAAATGCACTACTTTTCTACTTTTTAGTCTACGCATTTTACAGTAAGTACAAAGCCAGCTTACCTTTTGACTATAAATCCCTTATATATGAGACATAACTAAAAGTAGTGATTATGTTCAAACGCGACATTTACAGACTGAAACAGAATTATCTCCCCTGGTTTTTATCTCCCCTGGGCGCAGGGACGGTAGGGGGTGTGAACAGTGACGGTCGGCATCAACGCGTGAACTGGGCACGTGAAAAAATTATAAACAAATAGTTGGACGGTTGGACGGACGGTTCCGATTAAACTTACAAAGCAAGCTAATATAAGACTAGTAATAAAACAAACCCGTAAAAATAAGTTTTTGACTATAAATCCCTTATATATGAGACATAACTAACAGTATTGATTATTTTCAAACATTTACAGACTGAATCTGTCTTAACTCAAGTTTGCTTCATAACCCTGGGGGGGGGCAGAGGGGGAAAAGTCTGGTCACCGATTCGCTTGACCGAGCTCAGCGTGACACGTAAAATGTAAACAAAAGCACGCGGTACTTCGATGGGCCGCCTCATTGCGTCAACTCAAACTTTCACGTGGGAAAAAACAATAACAAACCGTGAATTTGAATTACATACCTCATATAAGGATAAACTAAAAATGCATTAATTTAATTACGGTACGATCGATCGATCTGAAATTTTGATACGATGCATTGTTAGGTCAGACGGGCCCGTGTGCCAAATTTCAGCTCGATCGGATAACGGTAAGTGGGTCATTTTTTACTTTTGTTTTTCCGCCCGCCCATGAGATGATGAGATGACGACAGACAGAGACGGCCGCGAAGTTAATATAAGGGATTTAAAAATACGCACAATAGTGATGTCAAAAATAATGTAATTGGTTGACTTCAAAATCTAAATATAGTAAGCGAAATAAAAAATTGCCATATCATTTAAACTGACCCGTGTACTTAATTTTTCATTTGTGTTGAATAAATTTATTTAGTAACTAGTGTATTACCCGTCAAAAATGACGGAAGTTTTCAAAATAAATACATTTCAGCTGAAACCTATTTATTTTGAAAAAATACACATCAGAATAAAAAGTAATGTAATAAGGAAATTTTATTTATTTCTATTTTATTCATTTATTTTCATATTGCACAATTTTATGTGGAACGTACGAAAAGAGTTATATTTGGTGCAGCAATTTGGTGCGCTGCTTTCTAAAATTAGTAGCGGCACGGACAGGACATACATTGCAAATTATGTATTTTGATTAAACTAGAGCTTTGCACTTAAATTTGACAACAAACACTTTGGATAAATTATTCCTCAAAATCCTCAAACAGATGTTTCGGAAATAAACAAGTGTTAACGATAAGGAAACCTTAGAACTTCGGTTAATCGTGGCAGTCATGTTCATTCATATTACGGCTGATTAGGCTGCGGGGATTATTCCATTTGCTTTTATACATTCGTTTCAGCCCTTGTGTTTTTAGAGAGTCTACAACAACAACAACTAAAAAAAATAAAATATTAATCTGAGCGAGATTTATCTCCCCTTTTAGGGCTTTTGCTCCACCAATGTGTTAGGTCAGATGAGCATGTGTTGAACATGTGGCGATAAAAAATAAAATATTAAAAAATCTTTTTTAAAAAGGACACGCTTTTATTTACATATAGAAAGTGCTCTAAAAAGAAGAGAATACAAATTTTCAATCCGTGAACCTATCGACTATCGACTGCACATAAAAGCGTGGGGCGCCCATCACAACTCATTTCTTTTTGCAGCTACTCTTTTGCATATAGATAATTTTTTCTAATTAATATGATAGTAGCATGTATATGATCAAAGTTGTGAAACTTTTAATGTTTATTAATATTCTATAAATTTGTATTTATGTTTCGCAGCCTTGTAGATGATAGCGAGTTGTGATGAGGGCCCCACGCTTTTATGTGCAGTCGATAGGTTCATGGATTGAAAATTTTTATTTTCTTCTTTTTAGTGCACTTTCTATATGTAAATAAAAGCGTGTCCTTTTTAAAAAAAAGACTTTTTAATATTTTATTTTCTACCTTTTAGAATCATTATTTTTTAAACCGATTTTTCGACATTATCAATGCAATTTAATTAGTTAAACTTCATTGTCAATAACTTAAATGTGATTAACAAGATAGATTATTAAGTACAAATTTATGTAATTAAAAAAAAAGTTTCCCCAACTGAAAATTGAACCCCGAACCTCTAGGTCAGCTCTATTACACTATCACTAACAATTCGACCACCAATTTCTGACAAATACGTTCTTTTTAAAATTACAATACAAACTCTTTACAATCCACTTCTGACATCAACACATTGAAATTGCGTGCATCCCTCTAGGGCGAATTGAGATGTGGTTCATTGGGTGACCGATAATATAGACATAAACTAAAAACTAAAAATGTATTTATTTAATTAGGGTACATTCGATCGATCTGAAATTTTGATACAATGCATTGTCATCCACGATCTATCTGTGGTAAAATTTTGAGATCTCTAGGACCACCAGAAGTGGCTTAATTTTACGTTATAAGATTTGACGGATACAACATACAACATACAAACAGTGTGATTAAATAAAAGTGTGTAAAAAAAGCGTTAAAATTGATGGCCTAAAACAAATAACCCCAATAAACTTCCTTCTAATCCAACGAGTCTCAAAATTATTTATTATTTTATTTTATTAAATAGCTTCGACTCTCAGCCAGAATCATAAAATAAAATTTAAAAAAAAAGTGTATATAGAGATGAGATGGGGATTTAAGCACTTTTGACGTTTTTTAGTGAGTGTTTTGTAAGTCAGTTCCCAAAAGTTTTTTAAAGAAATCACATACCCGACACGGTTAAAAGTTTTTCGCACAAACTGCCATTTGTTTAATTATAGATAAAGAGAATTGAGGTGTAAAACGAAATGTGACCATCCCTAAAAACTAAGTAACATTACACTATACCAGGGGTGGCCAGACCTGTTGTAACAGATAGCCATTTTAAAATATATAAAAAATTGTTGAGAGCCGCATTGAAGCACTATGGGTCATTAAACCTGGCTTGGAGATCTTCCAGTACTCATTGTAACATATCGTTCATAAATTGTACGCGAGCCGCGGCTTGGCCACCGTTGCACTACACAATTGAAATGTAGTTTTAAATTATCTACAGTTGCCAGACTGAAAGAAAAAGAGTATAAAGCCTACGCCAAACAGCTTGTAAATAATGTCACAAGACAGAAAAAAGGTGTCAGAAGACACACCAGGGTGTTAAAAGACACAAACAGGGTGTCACCACAGAGAACAGTTCAACACCAGGCATAACAGGGCATCAGACATGTTCTCGGTGCAGTTTTAAGACCGGAGAGTCTGTCACCATTGCAAATTTCTAGCTAAGTAAGAATATCATAAGAGTAGGGCGTCACTTTAGCAGTGTCCAGACAGTAATGGGTTTGGAATCTATGACCATCTTTTTAAAAACTAAGTTAAACTTATCCATGGCACTTTTCCAGGCCTGCATACAGTCCACCATATCAACTTTGTGGCCTACAAACTACTTATTTATCACAGAAATCATGTCCTTTATCTTTCAATTGTTCAAGGAAATCGATTTCAACCAGGTGAGTGTGAGAAACGCTGAAATCCGGAAAGGTGAAAGGGGTTCCAAAAAATAAAGATTTATAGTGATAAGTTTGGAAAAAGCACCCCCCCCAATCATTATTACTTTCTGGCATTCAAAAGTCCCGTCAAATAGGAAATCTGGTAAAACTATACACGAAAAGCCATGGAGACTAAAAAAAAACTAATGAAATTAAATGAATGAGTTAAAATTTTTACCTTTGATCCGGAAGTGATATGTAAATTGTAGCAAAACCCAAAGTAACAAAACATCGTGAACAATGTGTCTATTTCCATGCTTGACGTAAATCCACGCTCTTTAATCCCTAGAAAAAAAAGCAATCCTTCAATTAGGAAGTGAAATGTTACATGGATTTACAAACACTTGAGATAACATGACATACTTTGTACACTCACATAACAGATGATGTTCGGCCGCCAGCGTCCATAATAACAATCCTGTTTATCCTCAATTTCCATACAAAAGCGAATATATTTCCAAGAATCAATGATCTGTTAATTACTTTTTAGAAAGAAAAGTGAGTTTTGTGAACAGATTATTGTAATATACTGTAGTGAGGGAGTAAACTAAATTTCTGAATAGGATATAAACTATTAACATTTTATTTTACAAAAATTGAATCACAGGTGTCGATTGAAACGTTATGTTATCTCAGTTAAACTGTTAGAAATATGCGCGTGCATAAAATCACTAGCGAACAAAAAAAAATGTATTCAAAATTAATACATGATTGTAGTCTATAAACAATGACAAGGGAGAACAACAGTTGAGAAACAACCAAGGAAATCGCGTTTAAACACTGAAAAAAAAGACACCACTTTAGTTATGAATTTAAAGGAAAAGACCGCGACATTTTATTGAAAATCAGAACATCAATTTCTTGTAAGCCTGTTAGTCGCTCGGCCTCTTAGTCGGTCAAAGAAGCAAAACTTTTGAAAAAATAAAATAAATAAAATTCACATTCCCGGTATATGCACTAATCAAAATCATGTTTTTCAAGTAACTTTACAGATATGGGAAGTTCACACATTTCCATTGCGTATTTTATATAGCTCTAAATTTTTAAGCGGGTTATTTCTAACTAACATAATTTAAGAGCGATAATCTATTCTATTATAAGAACATTCAAATATTAAGTTGTATCAAGTACATGTATATAAGGATATTAATAAAACACACGGATTTACCCCATTATCCCCTCTCTAAACATAATATTGGTAAACAACGTTAATATGAGAAAGCCTAGTGAGATTGACAAAGATAACAAAAACGTGTCCACAATAGCGGTGTAACACTAAACATCTTGCTTACACATTGTTACTACTTATTCGTGTTTTAATTTTTTTAAAAATAACAATGAGATCTTTAACTAAAAATAGTAACATTACGTATAAGATGTGACGTGTTCAAGTTTTAGAAATGTTATGCCCTTAGGGCAAAGAACGCTTGAAAAGAAACCTAATTTTCGAAATCAATAAGACTAAGACTATCATTCCTGTCTGGAATGTTTCAATGAGAGTTCAAGTGGTAGTAACTCTGTATTAATGGGTCGTTTCGATTCCAACAATCGTTTCGTTACACATTGAATGAATACAGGCGCTCTTAACCTTTAACGTTATTTTTAAACCACTGAGCACCAGGTGTCCAAGGTTCAACCCATGTGTGTAATGTTCATGGCTCATCGTGAGTGGTCTAATGTTCATGGCTCATCGTGAGTGGTCTAATGTTCATGGTTCACAGTGAGTGGTCTAATGTTCATGGTTCACCGTGAGTGGTCTAATGTTCATGGTTCACCGTGAGTGGTCTAATGTTCATGGTTCATTGTGAGTGGTCTAATGTTCATGGTTCATTGTGAGTGGTCTAATGTTCATGGTTCACCGTGAGTGGTCTAATGTTCATGGTTCACAGTGAGTGGTCTAAAGTTCATGGTTCACAGTGAGTGGTCTAATGTTCATGGTTCACAGTGAGTGGTCTAATGTTCATGGTTCACAGTGAGTGGTCTAATGTTCATGGTTCATCGTTGTTGGTCTAATGTTCATGGTTCACAGTGAGTGGTCTAATGTTCATGGTTCACCGTGAGTGGTCTAATGTTCATGGTTCATTGTGAGTGGTCTAATGTTCATGGTTCACAGTGAGTGGTCTAATGTTCATGGTTCACCGTGAGTGGTCTAATGTTCATGGTTCATTGTGAGTGGTCTAATGTTCATGGTTCATCGTTGTTGGTCTAATGTTCATGGTTCACAGTGAGTGGTCTAATGTTCATGGTTCACAGTGAGTGGTCTAATGTTCATGGTTAATTGTGAGTGGTCTAATGTTCATGGTTAATTGTGAGTGGTCTAATGTTCATGGTTCACAGTGAGTGGTCTAATGTTCATGGTTAATTGTGAGTGGTCTAATGTTCATGGTTCACCGTGAGTGGTCTAATGTTCATGGTTCACAGTGAGTGGTCTAATGTTCATGGTTAATTGTGAGTGGTCTAATGTTCATGGTTAATTGTGAGTGGTCTAATGTTCATGGTTCATTTTGAGTGGTCTAATGTTCATGGTTCACATAGAGTGGTCTAATGTTCATGGTTCACAGAGAGTGGTCTAATGTTCATAGTTCACCGTGAGTGGTCTAATGTTCATGGCTCATCGTGATTGGTCTAATGTTCATAGTTCACCGTTAGTGGTCTAATGTTCATGGTTCATTGTGAGTGGTCTAATGTTCATGGTTCATTGTGAGTGGTCTAATGTTCATGGTTCATTGTGAGTGGTCTAATGTTCATGGTTCATTGTGAGTGGTCTAATGTTCAGGGTTCATTGTGAGTGGTCAAATGTTCATGGTTCACAGTGAGTGGTCTAATGTTCATGGTTCACCGTGAGTGGTCTAATGTTCATGGTTCATTGTGAGAGGTCTAATGTTCATGGTTCACAGTGAGTGGTCTAATGTTCATGGTTCACAGTGAGAGGTCTAATGTTCATGGTTCACAGTGAGTGGTCTAATGTTCATGGTTCATCGTGAGTGGTCTAATGTTCATGGTTCATTGTGAGTAGCCAACATGAGCTGCTTATCTTAAGCTGTCGGTATATACTGTTCAACTCAAACCTGCTTATGTTCAGTTGTCACTCCATAATGATCTAAAAAGAATGTACCCCCGTTTAAGGGGGGTAGGTGGGGGTTGGGGGAAAGTGGGAGTAGGGAATGATATCGGCATAAACGGTATTCTCTTCATAGCCACACATTAAAAGAGGAAGCGAGATAAAAAAAATTACGGGGGGTTGGGGCGGGGGGGGGGAATGCGGTTTAAAAACCCAGTTTATGCTAATGTCAAACATTTTAGCTAGAAAAACGCACTTACTGTGGTGATTTCAAACTCTTCTCACATCGTAAGCAATCGGTGAAACTGCACGCTCACTCTCTCTTTAGTATACGATGGGTTTAAAAAAAAAGATTATTTAATTTAAGATTAATTTTCTTAAAATGGTGATAAAAGTTTACATCTATTTTGTCTCAAAGTCAAAAATAAAAGTTTTTTAATTTTTGCAATTCTTTAAAATTACTGCCAAATTTTTAACATTGAAACTTTAAATTACATTGAAAAATTTAGTTGTTCATTTTTTAATTCAACATTTAAAAAAAAATTATCTGAACCTGATAAATATTTCACATCTGTTAAAAACATTCCCAGATAATATAAACGATTCACAGCTGCAAGAGTCTTCAAATAGATCTTTAAATGTCTTTCTCTCATGTGTAATAAAAACATAGAATTTATGTAATCAATACGTACTTATAATTTGTTCTGAAATAATTATCTCCAGTCCATTACTTAAAAACATTCAGAAGGAAACCCCCGGATGCATCAGAGAAATTTTCTCCGTCCTTGCTGTTGTGACGAGCTAGTTAAAAATTTCCAACCATGTGTCGTGATTCAAATAAGCCATTTGAAATCAGGAAGTAATTTGTACCATCTAGTGGTGGGTGTGTGTTTCTGAGCCATCAATGCACAAGTTATGCAGTGTAGTGCCAGTCCACTTGACATCGCCGATTGTTTTGTTTCAGCCTTCATGTGATAAGGGGTTGCGTCTGTTGTAAATATATATACTGAGGCATTGGATAAGAGGAATGGAAATTGCTTTAATTTGGTGGTTTTATCTAATTTATTTAACGTATTTTCGGCCCCGTGTATTGTCATAACAGTTTTGTCAGGTTTAAGTTCTTACAGTATTTCTTATAGCATTCACATGAAGATACACACAATAACGAAAAAAAAACCGTCCATTTGTCAACTTGTAATTTCTTTTATAGCATCTCAAATCAAGATATCTCATGAAAGCTTTCAAATATAATTTGAATAACATGATCGGCAGCTGACTATCATGAACAACATAACGGTCAGCTCCCACTGGTCAGCCCGCCACCTCCCGACCCTTATAACCACAGTCATGGTCGACGTGGCTTGGAAACCACTGTTAACCTTTGCACTGTCCACATTGGTGACTTTAGCCTTACCATCCTAAACAATCCCTGGTACAGTTTGCCTCCGCCACTAAAAACTCGTGTTTGTTGAAGGTTTCAGACTATATTCTTTGACGGGTTCAATGAATCGGTTGCCCATTTATTAAGAAGCGTTGTATACAGAGATTAAAAATGTAATAAAAAATCTGTTGTGTGCGAAGCTGGTCGCGTTCGATTCCAGACAGAGTAGATTTGTTTCAAGCTTTCATTTTCTACTCCAGTGCTACACAAAGTGGTGGTCCGCAGACCGGGGCCACTCCGTGCGCCATCCACCGCCGGTCCGCAGAAATTATCCCGAAAGGAGAGCAATTTTAAATTATCATCCTCCATTTGCAACCATTGATACTAACCCTATTTAATATTTTAATTTATGAAAATACGCACATAAAATGAAACAAATAAATTTAAAAAAATTAAATTTCGCGCCCACGTCAGTGCAGTGAAAAATAGTGCACCGGTCCCTGGTGCAATGGAAAGATTCCTGTGCGTCCGCCATACTAAAATGCTTGAGAAGCACTGCTCTACTCAACCCCCGTCGTGAGCTTCCTCATGTGCGCACCAACAGGACACATTGTATGTTTGTGTTACATTTATCATGTCATAAATAACTTGAGTGATTGTTAAGTATCTTATTGAAATGTTTAAAAAATGAATGATGTCGTGATGGGTTTACACTATTTACGAAACAAGATATTTGTACAAACACATAAAATACTTCTGGCATTAGTTTAGCACATAGTTATTACACGAGGCAAGATTTTTATTTTAGAAAAATAATTGAAAAACAACAACTTTACATAAAATTTAAACAACAATATTAATAAAATAAAAGTCAGTAAATAATTTAGAATTTGTTGAACATTTATAATTAAAATCAATTTAAAATTATAATTTAGTATAAAAGATGTTTCTTGTATGATTGTTTAAAACAGTTCGCTAGCAGTCATTTAACTCAATGTTCTTATTAACTCATAGAATGCTGATAATCATTGGGATAATACAACAACCATGCAACGCTTTTTTAAAGAAAATTTAAGCTGGCTCCTCAGCCTTACTACTTACACAGCAATACATTTTAGTCAATTAAAAAAAAATTGATATAACTGTAGCAAGTTTATATTTTAAAGGGTATTTAGTTGATACTTTTGTTGCGTTTTAGGAAAATGTTTTTTTACAACGATAATATATATTTAAAATCTAATTTTCAAAACGTGAAGGCGTAATACCCTTTTAAAATGCATTGAGAGATAAGGATGTGCGTTAAAAAAAACTTATCAAAGCAAAGATAACGATGTTTATTTTATTGCTCTGGTTTCCATTCATACTGAATGCTCAAAACGTATGAAATAAAAAAACCATACAAAATCCCAATCCTATTAGCAGCTAGAACACAACACATAATGGTTTGCTCTTATCCTATAGCTTTCTCTTAAAGATTGTATGCAATCTGTGACAAACGTTTTTTTTTAAAATTAAAAATTAACCCTCATATGGTCGTGTCTATTATTTAGTTAAATAAATAAAAAATTTAAAAAAAACCCCGCAAAGCTCAGTGGTGACCTATGTGTACCGGAAAGTAAAAGATAACTTCTCGTCAATGATCATTATCAGGACCGAGTACCTACTCGCAAGGAAAAGGATTTAGTGAAAACCCAATGACCCAATCCAGTGGCGTAGCCGTTGGAGCGTTTTTTCTCCCTGGTGCAAATAAATTCTTCGGGGGGGGGGAGGGGAGCACAATTGCTATCATGATGAAGGAACAGCTCACTGCCCACAAGCCACAATGGACGCATCATGCACTCCTTGCCCTGGGCGCCGGCTAAACACGCTACATCACTTTTCATTCTCCCAATATCCGCAAGAGGTTACCAAATATTCAAGACTAGCAAAATACCCCCGCTTCGCTGCGGAAATTAGTATTTCAGATACGTTGAGAATCCGCGAAACACAAATTCAAAACACCAATTGATTTCAATCTGGATCATGATGGATATAATACATATATTAACTTCGACGTCTTGTCTGTCTGTCCTAGTCCCGCAGAAAAAACAAAAGCGAAAAGTAAAAAATGACACACTTCCCGCGATCCTATCGAGCTGATAATTTTTTTTTGTCTGCTACCATTGCGGGAGGGTACTCAACAACTTCCCAAAGTTTCATGCTCCTACCTACACGGGAAGTTATATATTTAATGATGAGTCTGTTTTATATAGCTCATATCAGAAAAAAACTACATTTTAGCCCCGGCCCCCTAGTGAATGATAATTTTACATTTGTTTTGATTGCTACCATTGCGGAAGTGTACTTAACAACTCTCCAAAGTTTCATGCTGCTACCAACACGAGACATTAGAGAATTAGTGATGAGTAAGTTTTTTATATAAGAAAAAAACTACATTTCGGCCCCCGGCCCCCAGTAAGTGATAATTTATATAATTTTTTAACCTGTTACCATCGCAGAATGTTACTTAACAACTACTCAAACTTTCATGCTTCTTCATACACAGGAAATAGGAGAATTAATGATTTTCAGTTTTTATATAGCTCATATAAGGAAAAAATACATTTGGGCCCCTGGGCCCCAGTAAGTGAAAATTTAAATATTTGTTCGCCTCTTACCATCGCGGAAGAACAAAAGTTGCATGCTTCTACCTAATCGGGAAATAGGAGAATTAGTGATTTTCAAATGTTTATATAGCCCATAGAAGGAAAAAAACGATTTTGGGCCCCCGGTCCCCATGAAGGTGAATTTTAAAATTATTTTTCGCCATTTGTCGTCCAAAGAGGCTACTTGACAGTTTCCCAAGGTTTCATGCTTCTACCTACGCGGTAAATCCGATAATTAGTGATGAGTCTGTTTTAATATAAGAAGAAACTACATTTGGGCCCCCGACCCCATTAAGTGATAATTTAAATATTGTTTTTACCTGTTACCATTGTGGCAGTGTACTTAACAACTACCCCAAGTTTCATGCTTCTACCTACACGGGAAATAGGAGAATTTGTGATTTTTAGTTTTTATATAGCTCATATAAGGAAAAAACTTCATTTGGGCCCCCGGCCCCCAGGAAGTGATAATTTAATTTTATTTTTCTCCCGTTACCATCGCGGGATTGTACTCAACAACTTCCCAAAGTTTCATGCTTTTGCCTACTCGAGAAATGAGAAAATTAGTGATTTCATATTTTATATAGTCCATATTAGGAAAAAAAGCGTTTTTGGGCCCCCGGCCCCCATGAGTGTTATTTTAAAAATTCTTTTACTCCAATTTTGGTCGCGAGAGGCTACTCAACACTTTCCCAAAGTTTCATGCTTCTACCTACACGGGAAGTTGGAGAATTAGTGATGTATCAGTGAGTGAGTGATATTAGGAAAAAACTTCATTTGGGCCCCCAGCCCACAGGAAGTGATAATCTAAATATTGTTTTCGTTTGTTACAACTACTCAGAGTTTCTTGCTTCTACGTACACGGGAATTATGAGAATTTGTGATTTTCCATGAGTCTGAATTTAAAAATTCTTATATGCCAGTTTTTGTCGTGAGAGGCTACTTAACAACTCCCCAAGGTTTCATGCTTCTACCTACACGGGAAGTTGGAGAATTAGTTATGAGTCAGTTTTTAATATAAGAAAAAAAATACATTTGGGCCCTCGGCCCCCAGTAAGTGATAATTAAAAAAAAATTCGCTTGTTACCATCGCGGAAGTGTACTAATCAACTACCTAGTGTTTCGTGCTTCTACCTACACGGGAAATATGAGAATTTGTGATTTTTAGTTTTATATAGCTCATATTAGGAAAAAACTTCATTTGGGCCCCCAGCCCCCAGGAAGTGATAATTTAAATATTGTTTTCGTTTGTTACCACTATTCAGAGTTTCTTGCTTCTACGTACACGGGAAATATGAGAAGTTGTGATTTTCAGTTTTTATTACGCTCATATAAGGAAAAAACTTTATTTGGGCCCCCGGCCCCCGTTAGGTGATACTTTAAATATTTTTTGCCTGTTGATATCGCGGAAGTGTACTCAACAACTCCCAAAGTTTAATTCTTCTATGTACTCGCGAAATAGGAGAATTAGTGATTTTAATTTTAATATAGCCCATATATGGAAAAAAATTGTTTTGGGCCCCCGGCCCCCATGAGTTTGAATATAAAAATTATTTTATGCAAGTTTTCGTCGTGAGAGGCTACATAAAAACTCCCCAAGGTTTCATGCTCCTACCTACACGGAAATTTGGAGAATTAGTGATGAGTCAGTTTTTTATAGTAAATTTGGGCCCCCGGCCTCCATTAGATGATAATTTAAATATTTTTTCACTTGCTACCATCGTGGATGTGTATTATCAACTACACAGTGTTTCATGCTTCTACCTACACGGGAAATAGGAGAATTGGTGATTTTTAGTTTTGATATAGGTCATATAAGGAAAAAACTTAATTTGGGCCCCCGGCCCCCAGAAAGTGATAATTTAAATATTGTTTCACCCGTTACCATCGCGGAATTGTACTCAACAACTTCCCAAAGTTTCATGCTTCTGCCTACTCGGGAAATAGGGTATTTTCAAATTTTATAAAGGCCATATTAGGAAAAAAAACGTTTTTGGGCCCCCGGCCCCCATGTGTGTTATTTTTAAAATTCTTTTACTCCAATTTTCGTCGCGAGAGGCTAATCAACAACTTCCTAAAGTTTCATGCTTCTACCTACACGGGAAGTTGGAGAAATAGTGATGAATCAGTGAGTGAGTCAGTGAGTGAGGGCTTTGCCTTTTATTAGTATAGATATAGAGTATTGGTCATGGTGTGTCATGGTAAAAAATTTTCAGCACATTTGGACATAAATAAAGGAAGATCTATGTTGAGATGAAAGTTTCTACCACCAATAAAACAAGCAAAACAGAGCAAATAGCTGATATGTGTATGAATCAATCATCAACAAAAATTAAAAGCATAGACATGATTACCACCATATCATTAAAATAATTTAGCAATCAAATTACATAATTTTCAATGTATGTCACGTCTGTCTGCCCCGTCTGTCTGTCCGTGACGCTACTAATTTTAGAAAGCAGCGCACCAAATTACTGCACCAAAAATAACTCTTTTCAAACGTCCGCATAAAATTGTTCAATATGAAAATAAATGAATAAAATAAAAATAAATAAGATAAATGAAAGTTCTGTATTACGTTATTTTTTAATCTGTTGTGTATTTATTTTGAAAACTTTCGTCATTTTTGACGGGTGATACGCTAGTATATATATATGTGTATATATTCACCACACATAACCAGGGATACAAGTGGCACGAAAAGAGTTCACCAGACAGAACAGGGTGTTTCTCGTTATCACGATGTTTCATTACACATAACAGAGTGTCACCAGACATAAAAGGAGGTCTTAAGACAGAACATATATTTAAAATATTTTAGCATAATATCATCAATATTCATAATTTGCTATGTATGTTCGTCCGTCCGTTCGTAGCGCTATTTAATTTTAGAAAGCATCGCACCAAATTACTGCACCAAAAATAAGTCTTTTCGAACATCCGCATAAATTGTTCATTATGGAAATAAATTAATAAAATAAAAAAGAAATACAATTAATAAAAGTTCTGTATCTACTACTATTAAATTATTTTTTTCTGTTTTGTATTTTTTTCAAAATTAATAGATTTGAGCTCAAATATATTTTTTTTAAAACTTTGTCATTTTTGACGGGTAATGATGATCCTACATGTGGAAGAAAATCAGAAGCCCCGAGCATAGTGCTCTTCATGGGTCTTCCTGGAAGACCCTCCCAGCTATCTGGCCCCCTCCCCCAGAAAAGGACGTTGACAGCTGGGAAAACCCCCCCGGAGCGGTCGCTTCTGAAGCGGCCACCTGGGCATCTAAGACAGGAAGTCGAGGATGCCTCCCACTAAGTTGACCTCACAAGGAGGGGTGGAATTGCCTTACTATGACCCGCTACCACTTCGGCGCCACCCCGGCAAAGCATACGAGTCTCAATGGTTAGGATCGCCGCAATGACGGGTAATACACCAGTGTTATTTATAATGAATATCAATAATGAGTCAATATATCTCTTGTCATCTATAAGTAAATTAAATTAAATATGTATTTACAAGGGGCTTCATCTTTCAGTCCACCATAATAAATTATTTTTAACCTAAATAATTCTGGAACATTTCTATTGAATAACATTTAATGTCAGAGGCCTGCTATAAACTAGTCACCTCATGTGTGGACATGTTATTTTGGCTCGAGCAGCGGGACGGTTTCCCGCTGGGATGCGCCAGCGAAAGGAACGAGTCCGCACCGCTGCTGATGCCAGTGGCGTTCATGAACGAAGATCCCGGGTGGGTGGAGTCCAACATTGACCCCATTGACCCAGAGGTCCTCATCGTGTAAGATGACCGACCCGACTCGCTAGCGTCGTCCGAAGCCGAACTTATCCTGTGAGACCTTTGGGGCTCCAGCTCAAAGTACGCGTCACCGCTGGGATTCATGACCACGGTGGGGTTGCCTGGGTTGTCACGTGACACAACGGGTGAGTCCATGACCTGTGGACTGCCAGTTCTTGACTGGTCCGAGCGTCGTGTCTTGGCGTCCTGTTTCATCTTATCCGACGCCCTGCTGGCGTGCCCCTTCGTCAGCCTGCGGAACGGGCTCGAGAACTTCCGGGGAGGCTCGTAGTTGCCCACCAGCTTGACGTACACGCCCATGGCCGACTTGCTGACGCCTCTGTCGGAATAGCTCTCCGGTATGGTGATGGTGACGTTTCTGACGACTTTAGAACGTCGCGTCGTCGACGGGCTGTCGTCAGGCGTCTCTGTCCAAGTTACACACTTGGCGTTTTCCCCTTGAGCCTTAGTCGAATCCCCAGGCGGAGTCGGTACTGATTTCTTTGGTTTTTTAAGCTTCGAGTTTCTGATTTTCTCGCTGAGCTCCATTTGAATTCCATTCCACATTACGTCCCTTGGCGTTGAATCTTTTCCTAGCGACGTTGGGGAGGATAAGGATTCTCGCGTTTCATCTATAGTTTCTAAAGAGTCTGATCTCTTTTTAATCTCGAGGGACATTTTGTTGACGCTCGATGGCAAGTCTGTGTACAAGTTGGGTACGATTTCAAATTTGGACCTCGCGCTGGGAGACTGTTCAGGACCTGGTTCAATGAGATTCAGCAGCTCATTTTGTAAGGTGCTGAAATCTGGTCTAAGGTTGGGATCTTTAGCCCAGCACTGCATCATGAGACTGTATCTGAGGATAGAAAGGTACATTGGAATCAAATGGCTTCATCTAGTGGTATCGACTTCATATTTTAAATCTCTTGGGATATGTCAGATTGGATTTTTAAAAAATAAACATAAAAGGCAAACTGATCTTATAAACAGATGTTTCTACAAATAATATAACTTGAGGATAACTGATAGATATATGGAGGGAGTATCCAATTGGCTTCATTTTTTATGGGAAAAAATAACAAAAAACAAAGACAACAAACAAACAAACAAACAAACAAACAAACAAAACAACTACAAAAAACAACACAAAAAACAAACAACTCATTCCAGAAATGGACTTTACAAGAATCTTAAGGAGTTATTCCCCAATTCCTTCAAAATAACGTGGCACCCAAATTTTCATGTAATTGATATCCAATAACATTATATTTTTCCGGCCCTATTTTATTGCATACTTAATCCATTAATTTTCAAGTAATTGTCGTATATCATGAAAAAAAATCGCCCGTTAAAATTATTGTGCAACAAAACGTGCGGAGTTATCTAAAAAAGAGTATAAAGAGTCAGTGATGAAGTTGATTATTCGAAATAAAATTTATAAGTAAAAAGAAATGAAATTCAGTTCTTACAGAGATTCTGGACAGAAGTACGGAGGTGGTAGACGCCGTCGACGTAAGAAGTTCACAACGTCCCAACCGTCTACACCAGGGTAAGGAGTCAGACCACGGGTCAACATCTCCCACAGGACAACACCAAGGGACCACTGAAATAAAAGTATACATGGGGCCAATGAAATCACACTAGCAAGGGACCACTGAAATAAAAGTATACATGGGGCCAATGAAATCAAAACACCAAGGGACCACTGGAATAAAAGGAAACATGGGTCCAACGAAATCAAGACACCAATGGGACCACTGAAATAAAAGTAAAAAAGGGGCCAATGAAATCACACCACCAAGGGACCACTAAAATAAAAGTAAACATGGGGCCAATGAAATCGTGTCACCAAAGTTCCACTGAAATAAAATATAACATGGTTCCAATGAAATCACAAGACACATGAGCTATTGAAATTTAATATGCAAGATACACAAACGAACTGTGTGATCAAAACAATAAACTAAAGCTTTATTAATTGACTAAAATAAAAAGTAGATGTTTCGGCTAATGCCTTCATCATAATTTACGCAAGTATTAAACTTATATTTACATTATACGAGACATTCTACATTGTGGAAAAAAAAGTCAATAAGGAAAGATTAAAAAACAACAATTACACATTATATAAGAAAAGGAAGAATTTTAATTTATATCCTGGGTCATTGTTTAAAAAAAATATTTCCTTAAGTATTATTTTCCCCACGAATTGGAATGTCTCATATAATTTACATATAATTTAAACAATTGTGTAAATTATTTGTAACGATGAAGGCATTAGTTGAAACGTCTACTTTTACAATAGTCAATTAAAAAGGAAACCTAATTGTTTTGATCACAAAATTCTTATCTTGAATTTAATTTAAAAAGCTTTATCACACTCCTATTATATATGACGAGAGCAATGCCCGTGCTATGCTACGGGTAGGCACAATGAAAATAACTTTATTTGGATTTGAGTTTCACATTCCCCTTAATAATGAGTGTAAACGTATCAGGAAATTAGGGTAGTGATAAATCAAACCCCGTCTTTATAAAAATCACGATATGTGTGTCTAGAAAATAGAAAGTATGATGAATTTAAATATTACCCATCAATTTTTGTATTTCTGCTGTAATAACGCACGCTTTTGTCTATATACTTTACCAGAATAACAAAGGTCCTTAACAGTTACAAAAATCTAATGGGCAAGGCTCAATTTCTTTTTCCATGAATCAAAAAAAATAAAAAAAATATCTTTGATTCCTTTGGTTCTAGGACAAAGCTATTAAAATCACCCACTCCATTTTATAAGCTAAGTATGAAATTAGTTCAAGACGATTAGGATATTTTTTTAGCATAGTAACAAAGCAATAAAATGGCAGATACTTGTTTCACTTAAATAACGGATTATTTTTCTTTGTATTTATATTCAAGCCTTTTTTTATTAGAGCTTTTTTAGCTTATAAAATGACATATAAGTTAGGGCTTAATATATAACATATATTATGTAGGCATTTGATTTTAAAACAGAACCGTTTTTAAAAAATCAGTCTGTATACAAAACTTTATCCTCGTTGTATAATATTGCTAAAATAAAATCAAGTTGTTATGTCTAAATATCAGTTGCTGTTAGTGTATTTTTTCGATTGAGCATGCACTTTCTGAAGCTAGAACATATATATGAGTCGTAATACCCGCGATATGTCTTTACACTAAATATATGTATACCTTAAAGAACCGTACAGTTTATACCCGAAGTGTGTGCCACGCAACTCATTGTTCTAGAAATGTAACTATTATTTTTATTAATGTTTTAGTTTTGTTAGCTCTTAAATACCTTTCTTAGTAATGATTTTTTATGGGAAAAACATATTATTTATGTGAATTTTGATGCTTAAGTAAGGTGTGCATGGGTTTTATTTGTTTTAAAGAAACATTTTGAATCGCAAGGTCTCGGGCTTAAAATTTACCCTGCTGTTTAGTTTGATCTATGCAAAAAGTATAAAAAACAGTTGCTAAGCTATAGTGTTTATGTCATCCAGGGTTGGGCGATATTATTGACTCTTACCCCCACCAATAAATGGTACATTTCAAAAGGTCATAAAGTTGTACTAAAATATAAAAATAGCTGTTCCACTTATTACCCACACTCATTGGTCCGTGCATATAACTCCTATATATAATCCATTTTCGTCTATAACAGTACTGATTTTTTTTCATTCCTTTCTATTTCCTTGGGAGCAGTTTATGGAGCAATTGTCCCAGAAAAAAAAATCGTTAAACTATTTAAGCACCGAAGGAAAATAAATCTCCCACCCAAGAATCATCGGCATTGCTTTCATCACTAATCACTTGCTTCATGCATTTTTTTATTTATAAATATAACTTACCTAGCATGTTTAACTTAATTTATGCAAAAAGAATATTAACAGTGGCTAAGCTATAGTGTTTGGTATCTGGTTTCACTCATGTGCTTTCTTTCTCTAATGCATTGAATACATTGTTTGTATTTGATTATTTATAACTAACTTTTAAAATGTCAAATACATTAAGTATTTAAATTAAACATATAAAAGATATAAAGAAAAGTGGTAAAATGATACTGTGTATTTGATAATAAAGAAAATAATAGTATATAAATATTGTTAAAATATTACGCTAAAAAAACATTGACTATGGTTTGTAAACAAAACGTTAGGTAGATTAACGTTGAACATAAATGTAGAACATCTATAGAAACAGTACAGCAAACAATTTTTCGAACGGCTGGATAAAATACATCTCGGAAATACATAAAGGAAACAGTGTAAAGATGTAATTTGCAAACAAATATTTATTCTTAAAATTTTAAAAACAATATATACATAGTCTTGTTAGAGGCGCAACATTACCAGACATAAAAATAAACCGTTTCATCACATTTAGTTCACAACAAAAAAAACCCCCACACATACACACACACTAATTCACACACGTGCACACACAAATATAAACACACACACAGATGGATAGTACCATTAAAAAAATCACATTGAAATAACCGCGGCTCTTTTTACTTTTTTTACTTTTTATTACTACGTTTTTATTAGCTCGCTTTCGTTGGTGAGGCATTGTCCAAGATTTTTTCAAATCTGCCAACGTAAAATTGAACCACTTCTGATGGTCCTAGAGATCTGAAAATTTTACCACAGATAGATCTTGGATGACAATGCATTGTTTCAAAATTTCAGATTGATCAAATGTACTGTTATTAAATTATTGAACTTTTAAGTTTATCTATAGTCTATATAAAAGCATCTGTACCGTCGGCTTTTGTTGACATCTGTGAGTTCGCCCCGTGACCACATCACAATGTTTTTAAAACGTTGGGCGGGCGCTTGTGAGGTGTTTGGTAAAATAAATAGAGGTAAAAAATATTTTAATAAAACTAACCCGTAAAAACAAAGTTTTTGACTATAAATCCCTTATATATGAGACATAACTAACAGTATTGATTATTTTCAAACATT
Organism: Ampullaceana balthica; assembly: GCA_944989445.1. Classification (NCBI taxonomy): domain Eukaryota; kingdom Metazoa; phylum Mollusca; class Gastropoda; family Lymnaeidae; genus Ampullaceana; species Ampullaceana balthica. Next base: position 46,000 of record CALYLW010000059.1, read on the forward strand.
TACAGACTGACACCGAGTGATGTCCCTTGTCTTTAATAAATGGGGGTGGGATGTGAGGGGGTGTCGGCACGACGGTCGGCGTCAACACGACGGTCGGCGTCAACTCAATCTCACGTGGAAGTGGGAGAAAAAAAAACAAACAGTGAATTTAAATTACATACCTCATATAAGGATAAACTAAAATGCATTAATTTAATTACGGTACGATCGATCGATCTGAAATTGTGATACGATGCATTGATAGGTGAGTCGGGTCCGTGTGCCAAATTTCAGCTCGATCGGATCACTGGAAGTGGGTCATTTTTTACTTTTGTTTTTCCGCCCGCCGAGCCCAAGACAGAGACGGCGGTGAAGTTAATATAAGGGATTTAAAAAACCAGGTTGTTAAAAAGTGGACTAAAAAGAATAAAATAAATAGAAGTAAAAAAAAGATTGTTAAAAACCACGTTTTTATAAGCGGACTAAAAAGAAGAAAATAATTTAAAACTTATTAGTTCAAGTACTTCGATTTAATATGACTAAAAACGTGGGGTGGGTGTTTGGTATAAAAATTAAAGATTTCTAATGTAGAAGGCAAAAGAGAGATCTATAAGTGAGAGAATGAGTGAACCGCATATGTTAAACCTCATAAGCTCCCGCCCCACGTTTTTAGTCATATTAAATCGAAGTACTTGAACTAATAAGTTTTAAATTATTTTCTTCTTTTTAGTCCGCTTATAAAAACGTGGTTTTTAAAAATCTTTTTTTTACTTCTATTTTTACAAATTAATATGAGCTTAAACTATGACGTAAAAGTCACAATATTTTATGGCGAGAAATGCCCCCTTGTTAATCACGACACCAAAATGTTTATTATTTTTAGTCCTTATTTTCAATAATTTATGTTATTTTCGGGAGTTACCCCGCATAGCGAGCACCCACACTCCTACACACACTCGCCGCAGACGCGCTTAGGCGCAATATACATAGGGATATTGAAATAGAGCATGGCACAACATAAATTATATGTAGATAGACGGCTGTAAAGAAAATTATTTCAATTTCGTCACATATAAAAATTGCCTATATCATTTGTAACTTACAACATCCGACTTTGTGCTGTAAGCTCCGTGATCAATACTCTCTAACGCCATCCACCGAATGGGTAGTTTCTTCTTATTGTCACTGGTGTAGTAACCCTTCTCATAGATGTCACGGCACAGACCGAAGTCGGCGACTTTAACACAGTGGTTACTGTCTAACCTACATGAATGAAAGACTCATTAGTATTTTTTTAGTATCATTTTGAAAAAGCATACTTGTAAAATAAGAAGCTATTTAGTAAAATAAGGTAAACCACCAGGGTGCTACAACATTTTTTAAACCGAAATGTTTATTTTATTTTGGTGTTTTACATATTAAATTTTTTTCCTTCTTTATTTTTCATAATGAAGAAAAGACCACTTTTTCAGTAGGCCTTTAGAAAGCACACTAAATTTCTTTATAGCCGGATGGATAATCAACATAAAGCTTACATGACTGTGACGAGTATTTCGTTACCTTATTTCTTTTTAGGATTGCATACCTTATGCGTGCATGATTTTATTCAATGTTTATTATATACAGAACTAGCAGAACCGTCGTGCGTTGCAACGATCAAAGTAAAAAGGAATAAATTTAAAGAAATCAATGAGTGGTATGTTTAAAAAAAATTCTGAAGAAACCTTCGTGGAAGTGTGAAAAAAAATCCAAGTTTCATAGCAAACGGGTTAATAAATTAATAATTATATAGCGTACAAAAGAGGAAACGATATTAAGGGACCCCGGCCCCAAAATGAGTTATATTAGAGTATTTTTATTTCCATTGTACTCAAGCTATATTCATCAATATCGTGTAAAATTGAATAGGGAATACAATGATTAAAGTTCAGTAAAAAGACTTTTTCGAAGGAATGGAAATTAAGAGTTCAGTGCCCTATAGCAATATTGGCTCTTAAGTTTTTATATTCTAAGTTTTGTCAAAATCCAGTTATTTTCTCAATATCTAACTCTTAAACTACTTTTTATATACCTAAAATAGGGGGAAAATAACATTAAGGGGCCACTGGCCCATTCGGTGCAAGAGGTCAATTTCAAAAACCTGTTCATTTTAGTTCATTTTTATTGTGGCTATATTTCTCAAGCTCTTTAAAAAGTAAATAGGAAAAATATCTTAAACATATACGAAAAAAGATATTTGGGGCCCCGGCCGCGACGATATTGGCATTAGAAGTTCAGTGTCTATAGTATTTTAATATATGCTACCAAGTTTTTGTATGCAAAGTTTGGTGAAGATCTATTCATTTACTAACTAGCTAACGTAGAAACTAATTTTTATATATCTCATCTATCTATATATATAAAAATCAAAGTATGTCTGTTTGTAAGTGTGTGTGTGTGTATGTCCTTTATAGCTGACTAAACCATTCATCCGATCGTCATGAAATTTTTGGAGACTGTTAAGTACCTACCTGGGATGGTAACTGGCAACTTTGTTTTCTAAATTTAACACTCATGGGCACCGGGGGCCCATAATGTCATTTTTGCTTATATGAGCTATATACAAATTATTACTTTGGGGCTGGGGGCCCAAAAATTCACATTTCGTAAACGTTTAAGATTTTATTCACCATCGAGTCATTAACAATCTTGACAAATAATGACACATGTATCCATTATTGTACAAATTTAAATGAACAGGGGTTATGAACTTTATATCTTGCACTGAATGGGCCCCGGGGCCCTTAATGTCTTTTTTGCTTATAAAACATATATAAAAATTAGTCTATATATATAAAAATCAAAGTATGTCTGTGTGTGTGTGTGTGTGTGTGTGTGTGTGCATGTCCTTTATAGCTGACTAAACCATTCATCCGATCGTCATGAAATTTTTGGAGACTGTTAAGTACATACCTGGGATGGTAACTGGCAACTTTGTTTTCTAAATTTAACACTCATGGGGCACCGGGGTCCCCATAATGTCATTTTTTGCTTATATGAGCTATATAAAAATTAGTTTAAGCGCTAGCTACTGTGTAAATTGTTGGATCTTAACCAAACTTTGTATATGACAACTTGATAGCCAATATTAAAATACTATAGGGCACTGAACTGCTAATATTCATTCCTTTGGGGCTGGGGGCCAGAAAAAATTCACATTTCTTAAACGTTTAAGATTTTATTCACCATTCAGTCATTAACAATCTTGACAAATAATGACACATGTATCCATTATTATACAAATTGAAATGAACAGGGGTTTTGAACTTTATATCTTGCACAGAATGGGCCCCGGGGCCCTTAATGTCTTTGTTGCAAATATAAGATATATAAAAATTAGTTTATGCGTTAGCTACTGAGTAAATGAATGGATCTTAACTAAACTTTGTATATAAAAACTTTGACAGCCAATACTAAAATACTATAGGGCAATAAACTCCTAATGACAGTTCCTTCGGGCCTGGGGCCCAAAATGCCATTTTTCTTCAACTTTTAAGAATTTATTTCCCATATATTTATTAAAGATCTTGAAAAATAAAGATAAATGCATCCATTATTATCCATATTGAAACGAACAGGTGTTTTGAAATTTATGTCTTGCAAATAATGGGCCCTGGGGCCCTTAGGGTCGTTTTTTGCTTATATAAGCTATTTAAAATTTAGTTTATGCGTTAGGTACTAAGTGAATGAATGGATCTTAACCAAACTTTGTTTTCAAAAACTTGGAATCCCATATTAAAATACTTAAGGGCACATAACTTCTTATGTCAATTTCTTCGGGGCGGGGGGCCCCAAATATCTTTTTTCGTATATGTTTAAGATATTTTCCCCATTCACGTTGTAACGATCTTGAGAAATATATATCCATGATGAAACTAAATTAAAATGAAAAGGTTTTTGAAATTGACATCTTGCACCGCATAGGCCCGGGGGCCCCTTAATTTCGTCTATTTTTCCATTATTGGCTAGATAAAAAAAAATAGTTTAAGTGTTAAATAATGTGAAAATAACTGGATTTTGACAAAACTTAGTATATAAAAATTTTGGAGCCTATATTACATTACTATAGGGACACTTAACTCCTAATGTCCATTCCATCGGAGATGGGCGCCCCAAATGTCTTTTTAACTGAACGTTATTAATTGCATTACCCATTTAATTTTACACGATATTGAGAAATATAGCTTGAGTACAATAGCAATAAAAAAAAATATTACGTATCACTCATTTTCGGGCCGGGGCCCTTAATATCGTTTCTTCTTTTGTAAACTTTTTAATTATATATATATATATATATATATATATATATTATATATATATATATATATATATATATATATATATATATAAGTCAAAATATGTTTGTGTGTGTTTGAATGTCCTTTATAGCTGTCTAAACCATTCATCCGATCGTCATGAAACTTTTCAAGACTGTTGATTATGCTCCCGTGATGGTAACTGTCACTTTTTTTCAAAATTTTACACTCATGGGGCGCCGGGGGCCCATATTGTCATGTTTTGCTTATTCGAGCTATATAAAACTTATTTTAAGCTTTAGCTACTGTGTAAATTATTGGATCTTAACCAAAATTTTTATATGACAACTTGATAGCCAATATTAAAATACTATAGAACACTAAACTGCTAATAATCATTCCTTATGGGGCTGGGGGCCCAAAAATTCACATTTTTTAAACGTTTAAGATTTTATTCACCATTCAGTCATTAACAATATTGACAAATTATGACACATGTACCAATTATTATACTAATTGAAATGAACAGGTTTTTTGAACTTTATATCTTGCCCAGAATGGGCCCTGGGGCCCTTAATATCGTTTTTATCTTATATGAGATATATTAAAATTAGTTTCTACGTTAGCTACTTAGTAAATGAATAGATCTTCACCAAACTTTGCATACAAAAAACTTGGTAGCCTATATTAAAATACTATAGACACTGAACTTCTAATGCCAATATCTTCCCGGGAGCATACTCAACAGTCTTGAAAAGTTTCATGACGATCGGGTGAATGGTTTAGACAGCTATAAAGGACATTCATACACACACAAACATATTTTAAATTATATATATATATATACATATTTAGAAATAAATTAATAATTAAAAAGTTTACAAAAGAAGAAACGATATTAAGGGCCCCGGCCCCAAAATGATTGATACGTTATATTTTTTATTGCTATTTTACTCAAGCTATATTTCTCAATATCGTGTAAAATTAAATGGGTAATGCAATTATTAACGTTCAGTTAAAAAGACATTTGGGGTCCACATCTCCGAGGGAATGGACATTAGGAGTTAAGTGCGCTATAGTAATGTAATATAGGCTCTAAAGTTTTTATATAATAAGTTTGGTCAAAACCCAGTTATTTTCGCATTATTTAACACTTAAAGTAATTTTTTTATCTAGCCAATATAGGAAAAATAAACGAAATTAAGGGCCCCCGGGTCTATGCGGTGCAAGATGTCAATTTAAAAAAACCTTTTCATTTTAATTTACTTTCATCATGGATATATATTTTTCAAGATCGTTACAACGTGAATGGGAAAAATATCTTAAACATATACGAAAAAAGATATTTGGGGCCCCCGGCCCCGAAGAAATTTGACATTAGAAGTTATGTGCCCTTAAGTATTTTAATATGGGATACCAAGTTTTTGAAAACAAAGTTTGGTTAAGATCCATTCATTCACTTAGTACCTAATGCATAAACTAAATTTTAAATAGCTTATATAAGCAAAAACGACACTAAGGGCCCCAGGGCCCATTATTTGCAAGACATATATTTCAAAACACCTGTTCATTTCAAGATGGATAATAATGGATGCATTTATCATTATCTTTCAAGATCTTTAATAAATATATGGAAAATAAGTGCTTAAAAGTTGAAGAAAAATGGCATTTTGGGCCCCATGCCCGAAGGAATAGTCATTAGGAGTTTATTGCCTTATAGTATTTTAGTATTGGCTGTCAAGTTTTTATATACAAAGTTTAGTTAAGACCCATTCATTTACTCAGTAGCTAACGCATAAACTAATTTTTATATATCTTATATAAGCAAAAAAAGACATTAAGGGCCCCGGGGCCCATTCAGTGCAAGATATAAAGTTCAAAACCCCTGTTCATTTCAATTTGTATAATAATGGATACATGTGTCATTATTTGTCAAGATTGTTAATGACTGAATGGTGAATAAAAGCTTAAGCGTTTAAGAAATGTGAATTTTTGGGCTCACAGCCCCAAAGTAATGACTATTTGCAGATCAGTGCCCTATAATATTTTAATATTGGCTATCAAGTTGTCATATACAAAGTTTGGTTAAGATCCAACAATTTACACAGTAGCTAGCGCTTAAACTAATTTTTATATAGCTCATATAAGCAAAAAAGGACATTATGGGCCCCCGGTACCCCATGAGTGTTAAATTTAGAAAACAAAGTTGCCAGTTACCATCCCAGGTAGGTACTTAACAGTCTCCAAAAATTTCATGACGATCGGATTAATGGTTTAGTCAGCTATAAAGGACATGCACACACACACACACACAGAGACATACTTTGATTTATATATATATAGAGATATGCTCGTGACTGTAAATGTTTAGACCCTCAGAATGTTTCTGAGCAATTTAATGAAGCAAATATTTACCAGTGAAAAGGGCAGATATTTTTTTGTTGTTGAAGTTTTTACTGGCATAAAGTTTGCGACTTACATACAATTCCTGGCTGCTAGGTCCCTGTGGACAAAGTTGAGTGAACTCAGATAGGCCATACCGTTAGCTATGTCAGCACCAAACTTGATGACGTCATAGAGAGTTAGTGTCTGGAATACAATGACGTCGTTCAAATAACCCTGTTATTGGTCATAATGTATGTGGTAAATGGGGTGGAGGGGGGTGGTAGGAATGTAGGTGTATGTTGGATTTTGTGTTGTCACCTCGAAACGTTCGAGAAAATGATATGAGATGTTCACCTCCACAACCTTAACGTTACCACCAAGTGCATCAAAGGAAACCATTGAATGAGCAGAGAGATTATTTGCAGTGTAGTTAGTAGAGAAGCTATAATCAAGCTAAAGGGAAGAGATGATTATAAGCATAGTAGCTAGTAGAGAAGCTATAATTATCAACCTAAAGGGAAGAGATGATTATATAAGCATAGTAGTTAGTAGAGAAGCTTTAATCAACCTAAAGGGAAGAGATGATTATAAGCATAGCAGTTAGTAGAGAAGCTATAATCATCAACCTAAAGGGAAGAGATGATTATAAGCATAGTAGTTAGTAGAGAAGCTTTAATCAACCTAAAGGGAAGATATGATTATAAGCATAGCAGTTAGTAGAGAAGCTATAATCATCAACCTAAAGGGAAGAGATGATTATAAGCATAGTAGAAAAGCTTTAATCAACCTAAAGGGAAGAGATGATTATAAGAATAGCAGTTAGTAGAGAAGCTATAATTATCAACCTAAAGTGAAGAGATGATTATAAGCAACCTAATGAGCACAAACAAATATGAACATTATATGCAGATATGTAAAATAAAAATAAACATTTAACTTTAAACAAGTTTTTGACTATAAATCCTTTATTTACGAGACATAACTAAAAGTATGTTCATTATAATAGGCATCGCACGACAATCCAAATTTTAGTTATGTCTCATATATAAAGGATTTATAGTAAAAGACTACTACAATCTGCCTGCTAAATTTCAGCTCGATTTGGTCACGGGAAAAGGGCTATAAAAACATGTTTAATATAATGACAGATTAGCATAAACATTTACAAATTCGGAATATATTTAAAAAAAGTATCGTCAATATAATATGCACCGTGACAGGAAAATATTACAAATGTTGTTCAATATAATAAGCACTGCGACAGTCTAGCACGAAAAAAATATTAACATGCTACATAGAGATACATAGAGATAATCTAAAAATTTAATAATTTAATTACAGTACACTCGATCGATCTGAAATTTTTATAGATCATTTTTATCGTCGCCACGAGTATGCCTGAAAAATTTCGGCCCCATAGCATATGGGGAATTGGGCTACAAATCGATCCAAAGTTTTTTCGGCAAACACTCAAACAATCAAGCAGACGCCACGAGTTAATATAAAGGATTTAAAAATAAAAATAAAAACAACCCGTAAAAAACCAAGTTTTTGACTATAAATCCTTTACGTATGAGACGTAACTAAAAGAATGTTCATTATAACACGCAGCGCAAGACCATCCAAAAATACAAAATTGCAGTTGTGTCGAAAAACGTGTTTAATATAATGCGCACCGATCAGGAATAGGTTTATAAAAAGTGTTGTCAGTAAAATACGCACCTTATTGCGCGACAGAAAGGTTGTTCAATATAATACGCACCGCGACGCTCTATCTAAAAAAATAGCATGATACATAGGAATAAATAAAATAATCTAAAAAATCAATAATTTAATTACGGTACATGCGATCGATCTGAAATTTTGATACATTGTTTTTATCATCGGTACGAAACTGCCTGCAAAATTTCAGCTCGCTATCTTGCGAGCAAGTGGGTTAAAAATCGATCAAAAGTTTTGGCGACAAGCAAGCAAGGTCGGCCGCAGACACCACGAGTTAATATAAAGGATTTAAAAACCCGCAAGAAACAACTTTTTTGACTAAAAATCATCTTTATACGAGACATAACAAAAGTAATGTTCATTATAATACGCATCGCACGACAATCCAAAAATCCAAAATTTTAGTTATGTCTCAAATATATAAATGATTTATAATTTAAAAAGAAACTACTACAGTCTGCCTGCTAAATTTCAGTTCGATTTGATCACGAGGAGAAAGGGTTATAAAAACATGTTTGACATAGTGCGCACCGCGAGACAATTACTAGCATTTACATTTACAAATTGGGAATATATTTTTTTTTAAAGTATCGTCAATATAATACGCACCGCACCGCGTGACGGGAAAGTATTTAAAAGGTTGTTTAATATAATACGCACCGCGACACTCTAGCACAAAAATTAACATGCTACATAGAGATAAATGGAGATAATCTAAAAATTAATTAATTTAATTATAGTACAGCTGATCGATCTGAAGTTTTAATAGATCATTTTGGTTGTCGGCACAAGTCTGCCTACAAAATGTCAGTTCGCTAGCATACGAGGAATTGGGTTAAAAATCGATCCAAAGTTTTTTCGTCTTATCTTTTCTTATCTGTTTATAGACGCTCCTTCTATACAGAAGATTATTGCGTCCTACGCTTATCTATGGTTTGTGTTTAGTCCTGCATTTTTATTAGAGATTTAAATGTTGATAAAGTGTTGGTTTTCCTGGATTCTTCAGGCAACCCATTCCACGCCCGAATTCCGGACGGGAAGAAGGAAAACTTGTATGTGTTTGTTCTTGCATGCGGAATAAGAAAGGTGTTTTTATCCTTATGTCAAGCAATCAAGCAACCAGACGCCACCAGTTAATATAAAGGATTTAAATAAATAAAAAGACATTTATTTTAAAATCTCTGCTTTAATGTTTGCGTACAAACTCCGAACACTATCAAAATATATTTATAAAAGATCAATTTAAAAATAAAATTCCGCACTCAGAGTTTATTTACAGAAGCTATGATATGATTTTATGATATAAACTAAAAATGTGAGCGGACGTCTAACAAATTATAGTAAAAATGGTGTCTGCTGTTTTATGAACATACCACTGCGGTGTCACGAACATAGGTCAGTAGGTCACCCTTCTCCATAAAAGGCAGTATGACGTAAGGAACTCCCGGCACTTTCTCAGCAAGGCCGACCAGACCAAGGACATTGGGATGTTGGAAGTCTTTCATAAAAACAGCCTCTTGGACGAATCCCCGTAGGTCGATGCTGTAATCCTGTGGATCTGATGACGTCATATATTAATTAGGTCATCATTGACCATCTTAGTCACAGGACAAGCAAAGTTTCACTCAACACCCCAAAATGTACATCTAAGTTGTTAACACTCCTACTTACCCTCAAAGTAGCGAAGTCAATAATGCGCTCGCCTCACAATCTGAGGGGCGTGGGATTGAGCCCACGCAAAGCCACAATATAAAATGATACGCTAAGAAAGTCCTCCGCTGACCCCTGGAAGGGAATTGGGGCAACCACCAGGTATAAACAAGCCGCGAGTAAGCTCTGTAGGAAACATTAGGGATCCCCTACGACCCTCGGTCATGGGACTTGCTTTTTACCCTCAAGTATACTACCCCTCTGCCTCTACCTAAAATACACCCCTACCACCCCTACCACCCCTACCACCCCTACCACCCCTACCACCCCTACCACCCCTACCTCTTGCCCCAGTTAAGACTTTTCTATTATTTAAACCATTACCGTTTCAATGACATCATCAACCTTCAATCACCACTTAAATATTTAAATCACACAATTACCCTCTCAATTATATCATCATATTTAAATTACAAATTAACCCTTTAATTACGCCATTACCCTCTCGATCACACCATCAAACTTCAATCACCATTTTCCCCCGTATTTACGTTACTCTTTTAATTACATAAGTAACCTTTAATCACCAAACCATTCCTTAATTACACCGTTACCCTCTGAATTATATCATCTTATCGGATACTGCCTCGTCTACCTGACTTAATTTTTAAACCAAATAATTGACTTACTTTAGCGTAATAAGTAGGGCGACTGAAAGATCGTGTAATCATTTTCAAGTCCTATAACACCTTATCGTGCATTACAAATAAAATTGCATTTTACGACATGATATTGCTATTAAGTTCTGTTCCATACCAATTTATTTTGATTCCTTTAATTCATCAGGCTTATTTATAACAGACATGTTATACATTGTAGGGATCGTGTTAGAGCTCAACATTGACGTAAATAGAAACACCCGTATGCGATTCAAGTTTCTAGAACTGACCCCTGCCTCATACCCTCTTTGGTTATTGCAATGTCTTCTTGCTGGTGTAATCGTGAGTCCTACCTTGTAGTGTTTTAATGGCAACCTTCAAAGGGGGAGAATCAGCGTTCATCTCTAGAACACCCTCGTAGACACATCCGAAATTGCCTTTGAAATAAAAGACAGTCTTTTCAATGTTATAAATTTGAAAACATTGTAAATTCTAAATGATTTTTCTTTTTAAAAAATAATCTTTACTGATGTAATTCAATGGAAAATAAATAACTATTCCAAAATGACAAGTTTAAAGACAGCATGAAAAAATAATAATTAAAGACAATGCATTCATTATGTAAGATATAATCTGCCGCGGGATTGTCCATACTATAATAGCAACGATGCACATTACATCGTTATATACATATAGTTTGGTTTAAGCCCCAAAAGCACGAACTATTGTTTAAATCTCACCTGATCCAATAGACTTTCCGACAGTGAGTTTGTCCAGAGGGTATATCAATCTGTCCATCTCATCCCTGGCGTCAGCCTCAACAACAGATTCTAAAATTTGTTTCAGTGTTTGTGTAGAATCTTCTCGGGTCCCTGAGGCCATTTTAATAAAAGCGTCTATTTTTATATATTTGTATATTTTAGCGTGTACATTTATATGATAATTAGGTATTGATTTTACACTCTCAATAAATATTAATTTACGTTATTGATAATACGTATATCAGGCTTTCAGTTATTCTATATATTCTATGGATAAATAATGATCAGTGTACATTAAGGCACAAATTAATAAAATTAACTTTTTTTCCGGTATCTACCTGATTGTGCTTGAGCTAGGGCCGCTAGCGATACCGCTTGGTCTCTGAGAGATTTCGCTTTTTTCATCTTGATGTTTAGCGTCACCGTGACTATAATTAGAATCAAGATGACCGGTCCAGCTCCGGCTGCAGCTGCCCACAGGTAGAGATCATTAGAGTGGCCATTTTGCTCTAAGCTCACCTTCACCGTACCAATGTTCTCTTTAAAGTTTCCAATCTCGACTTTGACGTTCAAATCAACGAATTGACGTTTGCCTCCCGCTTCAGTCGTAGTGTACTGCGGTGTCGCAGAAGTCGTGCTCAAGTGGGCTTGACTGCTAGTGGTGCTGACACTGTTCGCGATGATTTTGTTAACATTATTTATTGTTACAGCCTCAGGAGTTGTAGTTCCTGTAGTCGTTGTGCCAATGGTTGTCGTGTAATTTGCCTCCCTGAGCTGTTTGATCACGTCGCTGGCGTCGCACGTGATAGTTGTGTCGGAAACGTTCACGACAGGACACGGCAGACCTTCGAAACTCACCTTGATTTCTTCTTTACTTAAATAAAGAGGCATGTACTGGCCCTGGGTATACATAATTAACATGGATGCCAATATGTCTTTACAGATGACTAACATTTGTTATCTTTAAAAATGTATATCAATAGAGTTTAAAAAAAAATTATGAATGACACTAAATGCAGAGTACAAGGAAACAACGGTGGCCAACTGTCTCTCTATAGTTAGATTCGTCGTAATGTATCCACCAAACGACAAGATTGAAACGCAAGTAGAAATAAAATCTTCGCTACCGGGGATTTTCAGCGGAGTGCTACCATGTTTTTAATAGTAGCCTTAAATTAAATATTCTCACTTGACTAAACTTCTGATTCAGCACAAAAACTAATGTTAACTTCGAGGAATGTTTCCTAGCGTTAGATCCAGTTGGCGTACAACAAACACAACAACAGAATATTTTAATGAAGAAAACCAGGTTAACGTGATGTTAAAAAGTTTAAATCTAGGGAACTTAACTTTCAAAACTCCGCAAATAAGACAACTATTTAAAAAAAAATTACCTTAAACTCACCCCTCTCCCATTATTTTAGCACAATGGAGGGATGTAAAGAATGATAAAAAGGGGGAGGATTTAGGTAATTTTTTGAAAATGTTTACCCTCCCAATACATAACACAATATGAGACAAGGCATACATCTGTCACAGAGTTTATAATTTCAAAACTAGACAAGGGTAAATACCTTCAACACAAGTTTAGAGTTTGTCTCAGAAAGACTTTCAGACATTGCAGAGACATTTTGAAAAGTAGGATTGCGGTGAATTTTCACTAGTTCCGTGGTTTTTAAATGAATCGATTGATTGTTGCCAGTCCGAATCTTGATTTGTGCCCAAACGTACCAAACAGAGTTGCTGAAAGCATCTTTTGTAATTTGTGACATATCGGGCGCCTTACACGTGATATGTGAAGATGCTTCATTTCTAGTACATGTCCCAGTATTGCTCTGCAAAAATAATGTTAAAATTGAACAACACCAACAACAAAATCAACAACAAAAATATTAAAAAACAACAACAACAACAAAAAAACAAGGAAATTTTAGACTTTTAGTTTCTTAAACATATAAAATGCATTTTCTAAAATATATAAACAATGAAGATACATTTTAAAGTAAGCCTGATAAGTTTAACGACCACCAATGGTTATGTGGCTAAAGTATGAGCGAAGTTCTCGTAGCGTCACCGCTCGACGGATTCTTTCTAATTGCCATAGTTTGACGTCTCATTTCTAGTCGCATGTGTTTTCTTTGACTGCACTAAAGCACACGTCTCTTTAAACTTTACTGTCCCGATTCCCAATCAAACGTAAACCTGACTGATTAACGTAGCTTCTGCACACCATCATGTCATTATATGTTTTTTGTAATTTTTACATTAGAATATGAATGTTTTAAAATAAATGCATTCATAAGTTTACGCAGTGTCATTATTTTTATAGGAAGCGCTGTAAGCCTGTCTGCTTGCTGGGGTACTGCGCTATAAAAATTTCTCAAATTATTATTATTATTATTAATTCCAGTTAAAATTCTTCACATAAATAGAATTTTGTGAATTCCATAAACACTTCATAACGTTTATAGTATTTCATGTTGCCCGTTATTCTCTATGTTGCTGTCTACTTAAGTCGAACCATCCGTTGTTAAGTGTTACGATCTTTCTAGTCTACACATATACTCTGTAATACGTTATTCTATTGCTTCAACTAACTTACCTGATTCTTGTAGGTAAACTCAAGGTAGGAAACTGTAAGACCATTAAGGCAAGAGCCGGTCAAGTTCATTTTGATACCTCCGCTGGAAATTAAATTAGTTTAGTAAATGAATACCTGTATCGAGATGTGAGTAGCAACTACAAGTGAGTAAATTCTACAATTGAGTAAATTCTACAATTGAGTAAATTCTACAATTGAGTAAATTCTACAATTGAGTAAATTCTACAAGTGAGTAAATTTTACAATTGAGTAAATTCTACAATTGAGTAAATTCTACAAGTGAGTAAATTCTACAATTGAGTAAATTCTACAATTGAGTAAATTCTACAAGTGAGTAAATTCTACAATTGAGTAAATTCTACAAGTGAGTAAATTCTACAATTGAGTAAATTCTACAATTGAGTAAATTCTACAATTGAGTAAATTCAACAAGTGAGTAAATTCTACAATTGAGTAAATTCTACAATTGAGTAAATTCTACAATTGAGTAAATTCTACAATTGAGTAAATTCTACAATTGAGTAAATTCTACAAGTGAGTAAATTCTACAATTGAGTAAATTCTACAATTGAGTAAATTCTACAAGTGAGTAAATTCTACAAGTGAGTAAATTCTACAAGTGAGTAAATTCTACAAGTGAGTAAATTCTACAAGTGAGTAAATTCTACATCTGGATAGAATCTACAGTTTAGTACATTCTACAGGTGAGATAATTCTATATGTGAGTTATTCTACAGGTGCTAGTAAATTCTACATCTGAATTTATTATACAGGTACTGTTAACATGATCTGCAACAGGATATAAGAGTTTACACGAGAAATATTTGAAAACTCCCTTTCTGTCTAAGTGCTAAAGATAAAAATCCCCCGGTAAATGACAATTTTTTGTACTCATTGCTTATCATACTTGTTTAATGGTCATATCAATGATTTTTAAAATTTAAATAAATAAAATAGTGAAAATCTACAATTTGTAACAATTTGTAGAAAATTAATACCTTGTTCATATGCGTTTATTCGAAACTGGTTACTTTCAACATTGTTACGCATAGAATATTACACCCAGTTACACATACAATATCGCAGCTTGCTACACATACAATATTACACCCAGTTACACATACAATATTACATGTTGCACACACCATATTACACTCTGTTGCACATATAATATTACACCTTGTTACACATACAATATTACAACATGTTCAACATACATATTTACAACCTTTTACACATAAAATATTACACACTGTTACAAATACAGCAACGCATCCTGCTAGAAATGCAAGTCACACATATTTACAAAACAAGTACATGTAATAAAAACTCGAATGAGTATTTAAACTCAGTTTCCAAAAAAGAATTTCCGATTTTTTTATTCAAGGGAAATGATTCTAGAGTCACACCAAGAACGTGTCAATATAATGCGCACCGCACAACAGTCTAACATTAGTATTCACAAAGTGGGAAAAACCCATTAACTATAATTCTAGATTACATTAAAAGTAATTTCAAATCAATAATTCTGAAATTAAACAAAACAATTGATATCTACAAATTGCTGCTAAGATTACAGGAGTCGAACGGAAAGAGATTTTAAAAAAATTCCTTCTCCAAAATTGTGATAAATATTATTAGCTATCGTTTGGCGTTTGTTTCAACCCGATAGATGTTATGGTTGGCGAGAAATTGACAAAATACTGATATTTTTCGGTATTTTTGGATTTTCCAGTTAATCCATAAACCTTTTTGTTAATTTTTTTGCCCGTGCACATCCTTGGGACCTCCTTAACATATTTGCAAAAGACCCGAACCCTCTATCTGGTATGGTTCAGGAGAAGTTTCTGTTCAAATCTCGAACAGAAAGGACACATATTTCAAATATATAAACGCAATTTGTGCCAAGTGAAATTGCGCTAAAAATAATGCATCCTATTACACGCAAAATGACAATCTCTGGAACACTCATCAATAATTCAATCTGTTACATATAAAATAACACACTTACTTACACATATAGTAACAAACCTAATTACACAGAAAATAACACACCTAATTACAAATACAATAACACATCTAATTAGACATACAATCATACTGCTATTAACACATATATTAATGCTTCCTGTTACACACATCAATGAGTCACCCTGCTAAACATTTCAACGGTAAAATGTTAACTGCAACTGTAATATCTGTTTATAAATAACAAATGAACATGACATTTATAGCACAAATCAGATTTTCTACTTTACATCAAATTTACATAAATTCATCTCAATAATTAAATGAAAAACATTTGCACTACACCTACTGAAAAAAAAATAAAAGAAAAAGTGATTTATAATAAAATCAATAGTGTTTGGCTTATTGTTTGTATAGGCTAGTGGTCGCAAACATAATTTTTGTCCTACCGCCCCCTTTCAGGAAAAAAATATTACTCAGCGCCCCCGAATTCTTTTTATTATCCAACACAAGGGGTGGGCAAACAACGGTTCGCGGGCCGCATGAGGCCCGTCAGAGTATATTAGGCAGCCGGTGGTTGGACACTTCGACCCCGGATGATTCGAACCCGAACGGTTCGACCCTGCCAGTTCGACCCCAGGACGTTTCGACTACGGACGATTCGACCTCGGGCGATTCGACCCCGGACAGTTCGACCACAGGACGTTTCGACCCCAAGACGTTTCGACCCCAGACATTTCGACACCTTCGTATCTACACCGTAGAATTTTTTTAAAATAAATATACTTTTAAAAATTATTATTTATAAAATTACTTTTTGGTATAAAAATAATTTAATTTAATATTATTATCCAAAAAATTATTATTAAAAATTAAATACAGTTTGAAATAGTTATTTGCATATACACGGACAAACAGACAACATTCAACTCGAATTCATGGTTGTGATAAATGCGTCATTCCTCTGAGGTAGAAAGTCCTTCCAAGCCTATCCTACTCCACCTCCACACCGTCCGATGTAATCGGACAATAAAAAGGCAATGTGGTCAGATGTTCCTTTCTAAAGGTGTCTACATTCTCTCTGCCCCCACTCACTCTGTTTTCCTACCCCATTACCCTCGCGAGCACACGTTGTGCTGTGGTGGTCACCGAGTCTAGCCCTCGTAACATGTCATTATGTAACCCCGGTTAAAATGTAAACAACGATGACATAACATTCAGTCAGGTCATACGGGCCCAGCAGCTTGAATGTTATTGTCTGCTAGACCAGTGGTTCTCACCTTTTGAGATTCAAGGAACATTTGGAAAATGTGTGTCATAGACATGGACCACTACTGAAAATTGTGTTATTGCTGTGCTGGAAATTTATAATTACATTATTCATGTAATTATACTGTGTATATTAATAGTTACTGGTATACACGTTACTTAATAAAACTATACTAATATGCTACGATTTGCGTGCTCCACAAAGAATATTAAAAGGAAAAATGTTGTAATGGCTTTCTTTTTGGAACGAACAAATGTCACTTATACGGGTGTTATACTTATAGTATTATTCAATTCTTAATGCTTAGTATTAAAAAAATTAAAGTCATAAACAGTAGTTAGTATTAGAAAGACTGCTTAATTTAGTTTATTTAGTGTGAGCCTTGAGCTTGTACATTTGAGCACAACACATCCAAACCAGGTTTAATTCTTCAAAGATTCCATCGTTGTTCATCTTCAACTTCAAATTGGGAACGATGCTTATTTTTTATTTGCAACTTTGTAACCAATGCAGAAAATCCGCATTCACAAAGATATTATGTTACAAAAGGTAAAATTATTCTTAAAAGCTTTCTGAGACAGTTCTGAGTACTCCAAAATTTTATCAAGCTCACTTTCTGATTCAAAATATCCAAAATAGTATCCCTGGTCAGTTCAATGAATTGGTTTAATTACGATGCTGTTAAATTTAATGAGTCAATGTGTGCAAAAAAAAACGGACTGGAAACACATGAAAATGTCTGAACGTTCAAATCACCGAAGTAGAAGTTAAATATAATTGATCCTGCGGGGATTGAATGTGGTCAGAAAAATCAAATTTATCAACAGTTGTTTATTGATTTCCGCATTTTCTGGTTTCTCGGTGTATTCGTACAATTGATCACACATGTCGATGTTACCCTGAAATAATCTTGTTTTCCAAATATCAAGTTTTTCGTAAAAGCAGACACTTTGGCACTAAGAGTAATTAAATGTGTTAGCTTACCATGCAGAGAGGAATTGCGTTTATTCAGTTCTTCAAAAATGTCAGCCATGTAAGCCAAAACAGCAACCCATAAGCTATTGTTCAAATGATCAACACGCTTTTCTCGGTTTTTCTCCAAAAGACTAGTTTACATCATCGCGTAATTCAGTCTGTTAAACCATTCCCCCCTTGATAACCATCAAACTTCAGTATGCATCAGTAGCCGCTGATGTACAAGATCCATATTCGAACATAAGGACGAAAAAAGACGAGAATTTTGTGGACGAGCCTTGATGAAATGTACACAATTTGCTAGCATTATAGGGGTTTTTGCTATTGTTTGAGGCTTTGTTCCCTGTGCAGCTCGTATAGCCACCAAAAATGACGCTCTTAAAGATTTTTCATTGATTTTGGTTGCTTGTCGTATGCAGGACTTCTGACTATCATGTAAATGTTTTTTTTGCACAGAAAGTATTCCAATAGTTTCTCCGAGCAAATATTATGATTAGTTTCCAGATGTCTTTGGAGTTCAGCAGGTTTCATCGCTTAAATTTCAAAAATTTGCGAGCATATTACTCACTGTGGTCTGGGTTGATCATTTACTAAGACGCATATTAGACCAAAGCGCAAATACTCTTCATTATACCGTCGTATGGCAATTGGTCTTTTTTTCTCTCTCCGTAACTGCATTTGGTTCACACACAGATTGTGAGGATGACTGTGAGAAATCATTGTTGTACTTTTGTTCGGTTGTTTTCTTTATTAGACATTTATCCATGTGTTGAATCAATTTAATTATTTAATTATTTTAATAATTTTAATATAAATATACATATAAGGATAATTTACTCAAAGTTTTCAAAACATTATTTATGAATGTCAATATAGCAACTACAGTCCTCTAGAATCTAGTGCGAAGTCATGTAATTTCTAGTATAGCTAAAAGTAAACATATAATCTTAACATATTGTTTTCGGCGTTATGCTATCGCCATCGAGTGATCAAAATTAATAAATATATTCAAAAGGTGACACCATTTATACATTTTTGTGTTTTTACACAAGTGGTCCGCTGACCACAGGTTGAGAAACACTGTGCTAGACGGTGGTATTAACTATTGACATTTATTAACTTTAAATACTGACAACTTTTTACGTCTCATTATAATCAGTATTTCTGCGAGGGAGGTCTTCACGTGTTAAAGGAACACAAGAGACACAAGTGAATGGAAGAGCGCGGGTTTGTAATTGTATCAGGTATGGAAGGGCGCGGGTTTGTAATTGTATCAGGTATGGAAGGGCGCGGGTTTGTAATTGTATCAGGTATGGAAGGGCGCGGGTTTGTAATTGTATCAGGTATGGAAGGGCGCGGGTTTGTAATTGTATCAGGTATGGAAGGGCGCGGGTTTGTAATTGTATCAGGTATGGAAGGGCGCGGGTTTGTAATTGTATCAGGTATGGAAGGGCGCGGGTTTGTAATTGTATCAGGTATGGAAGGGCGCGGGTTTGTAATTGTATCAGGTATGGAAGGGCGCGGGTTTGTAATTGTATCAGGTATGGAAGGGCGCGGGTTTGTAATTGTATCAGGTATGGAAGGGCGCGGGTTTGTAATTGTATCAGGTATGGAAGGGCGCGGGTTTGTAATTGTATCAGGTATGGAAGGGCGCGGGTTTGTAATTGTATCAGGTATGGAAGGGCGCGGGTTTGTAATTGTATCAGAGCCTGCGAGGTGCGTTGTTCCAGCATGTAGACACCTTTAAAAAAAACAAAAAACAAAAACGTTCATATATTTTTGTTATCACAGTGAAAATCTTTCAACGACTTCAATATATACTTTTTTAAAACCCAATAATAAATTGGGTCCTTTTTAAGTGTGTTTGGGATAGGAGTGGAGATTCTGTGTTTCATTTTAAATGGATAATATAGCCAAAAATTAATTTAAAAAAAAATTATACAAAATACAAAGAATAAATAAAAATCATTTCACTGTGTAGAAACGAAAGGGTCAAACGTCCGGGATCGAAACGTCCTGGGGTCGAAACGTCCAGGGGTCGAAACGTCCTGTGGTCGAACTGGTGGGTCGAACCGTCCGGGGTCGAATCGTCCAGGGTCGAAGTGTCCGTAATTCGAAAGCCCGTAGGCGATCTTATGTTATGTTAATTTTCTTTGTTTTTTATAATTTTTTAATATATTTTTGAATTTCTATTCCGAGTATTTGATTTGAATATATAATCGGTTTTATGACGCCAGAATCGATTAGTGATCATTAGTCATTAATTGTTAACATATCTATTAGAAACTACATTGCAGCTAAACCGAAATTGGCTTTTCTTAACGATTTACACTTTGAACAGGTTTGAAAAATTGTAATTTAAAAGCAAATAGACTTTTATTTAACCATAAGCGCTGCCAAAAGAAAGAAAATTAAGGACGAATGTCTGCTAAATACTGCTACACATGCGTTGGAGCAGATCAGGCTTTTTGCTGTGCCTTGAGTGTTTGATCGTATTTAAGGAGTACAGCTTTAAAAAGATACCACCAAACAAAACGTTTGGATTTCAGGCACAATTTAATGAAAGAAGTGAGAAAAAGGAATGGCCAGGAGTTTTGGTTAATAATTTAAAGAATCAGTAAAATGTTTTCACAAATCAGTCTTTTATACAAGATGCTGCAACCGAAGCCAATTTGGTGCTGTCCTATAAGATCGTAAAAGGGAACAAGCCTTTTTCTGACAGCGAGTTCATCAAAGAATGCTTGACAGATGCACCAACACTATGTGTCCAGATCAGAAAATAAAATTTGACAGCATTTCTCTGTCAAAGAGAACTGTAGTCAGGCGTGTTGAAAAAATAGGTGACAATTTGATGCACCAACTTTGAGATGCAAGAAAAGACTTTTTGTGGTACTCTCTTGCGTTGGACGAAAGTACCGATGTACAGGACACAGCACAATTGTTGGTATTTACACTGGGAATAAACACTCGTTTCGAGCTTACCGAACAATTAATTAGTTTTGAGTAACTCAAAGACACAACTCCAGGCCACGATTTAGTCAATGCTGTTGAAAACTGTGCTGAAAGAAATAGGTTGGTGTGGAATAAGATGGCGATTGTTAACAACCGATGTAGTGTTTGCTTTAAGTGTAAAAAAGATGTTCTGGTGAAATTGATGAAGAATAAAATTAAAGAATTAGAACATCCTGACCATACACTCTTACATCTCACCTGTGTATTTCATCAGGAAAGTATGTGTAAAGAAGTGTTGAAGGTCAAGCAGTTGTCAGTATGATAAAATTTGTCACAGCCAGGGCATTTAACCACAGGCAGTTCAAGGCACTGCTTGAAAATGTGAATATTATCATATTATTTACCACAGCAATATCCGCTGGCTAAGCCTGGGCAACATATTGAGGCGCTTGTGTGGATCTCATGGAAGAAATAGTTATGTTCCTGGAAATGAAGGGTTTTGTTTGTGACTTTGTTACTACCATTGTTAATGAAGAGTGGAAGTCAGACTCATGTTTGCCATTAACATTATGGAAAAGTTCAATGTCAAACTTCAGGGCAATAGCTTGTTTGCACAAGAAATATATGTCCATGTTAAATTATTTCAGGCAAAACTCTCTAAATTCTCCAGGAAAGCAGGTGAAAACAGGTTTTGCCATTTCAATTTGCTCCAAAAGAAAACCACTTCTGTTGAAAAGGCTGACAAGTACAAGGCTCAGTTTGATGCATTAGCAATGACATTTTAAAGGAAGTTTAAAGACTTCAAGAATCTGGAACCACTATTCAATATCCTCAATTTGCCACTTTGTGCAGAAGCTGATTCAGCCCCAGAGGATATACAGTTAGAGCCGTTTGACCTACAAGCAGATTATAACCCAAAAGAGAAGTTCTATTTGCACTCGGTTTCTTCTTTTTTTCTTCTTTTTTGTTTGTTTTTTGTTTGTCAATAAATATTTTAACGCACTGAAGCCACTTTCCACTAAACCTGATGAAGGAAATATAATCAAGATTTTTTAAATTACAGCCCATATTTCAGGACTAGGGGTTGTAGGTGGCATAATGCGCCCACTTTTGTTTTGTCAAAAGCCCAAGTAACTTATCCTTGTTTGATAAATACGAAATATAAACTTCCTGAAATGTACACAAAGTATTTTATAATTATAAATCCTCAAATCCTCTTTTTAAATCGTTTTCTTTTCCAAAATTAAAATACAAGCTTAAATAATGACGTCATAAAATATTTTACGGCGAGAATCTTTTATTTAGTATTATTTTGCACACCTCCTGATGCGCACCTTGTATTAAAATATATGCTGAAACAATGAGGACATAGCATTTCAGAGCCATCCATCCAGCCAGCCAACCAGTGACTTGGGCTATTACATTGTCTATTCTAAAAGCCGTAGGGATCTCCTTTTCCACCCAGAGTTATTGGTAGCCGCTTTTGAATTTAAATTTTAATTCATCATTTGTAGTTCCTTCAATCAATTCTTTTTGTAACTGTGGATATTATTCTGTGTTTGCACTTTAAAATGGCCCCACCTTAAAAATTCACTTAGTAAAGAAGAGGTTTTGTTACACATGCAGAAATAACAGATTTTGTTGCTATTAAATTCAGTTCATCAGCTTAAAGCAAAAGATTCCTTTCATTAAATTTTTTAAACCAGTCTGTCAAGTAAACGATGTCACATTTTATTTGAATTAAATTGGATCGTAAAGCCTTATTTTTATCTTTCAAGTACTTAAGCATCGAGTTAAACAGTTTATAAAACAAAACTCAACAAGCTCCCTTTAACAACCAACGAACTTTTGTATGAAGCAGGAGAACATTAAATTCTTCATCGTTTTCAATACAAAGCTGTTTAAATAATCTGTCATCCAATAATTTGCTTCTTATTGTGTTGATAGCTTTAATTACATATTTGAATGAATTATGCGGGCGTACACTTAAATTTTGGCAACTAGATGTTGACGATGGATTATATAGTGTACTGTGAATGTATTCAGCACCTAATTTTTTAATTATGCAAGATCAGCCCTCTAGCGCCCTACTATCGTTAGAGCACCACCTGTGGCTACTGAAATATTATTTAGAAGTATTACTTTTTCTTATCAAATGAATGAAATATTTATTCTTCTTTGGAATCAGTTAGCAAATATTTAGAAAATAATAATTCTTGGCAAATTTATTATTCCTTTGTGAACCGCACGCATGATAAAAGTAAAGCTTTATTTTCTAGCAAAGTTGATTCATCAAGTTGAATAGCAAATGGAGATGTTTTTAAATGGCTACACAATGAATCTTCAATACCTCTGGCAATTTCATCAATTCTTATTTGCACTGTATTATTACTATTCACGATTTTTTAAAATACCAGATGATGGCTTGTGTAGCACAGTACGTACTACTTCACGTATAGCTGGTATAATTTGTTCTTTACCAATAGTATGATGTTTTCCTGATTTGGCAATCATTAACGAAATATCGTAAGAAGCAAGCAAGCCATCGCAATTTTGTGTGGCTGCAGTTGAAAAGAGTTTTGCAAATGTCGGTTGTTTGATAATTGTTAATTGAGTGTTCGAAAATAAAATAAATCCTTAATTATCACCGTTAATTTTTGACAAATATTCTTGTAGTCTGGAAGTGCGCAATTGCTCATATCTAAATGTAAGTGAGTGAGTATGCCGGAACCAAACCATCTTCCAATACATTTTTTAAAAAATCGTTACCAGCGGAATAAACAAATATTTTTTGTCTAAATCTTCTCTTCTTTCTTTTATGCGTTCACCGCCCCCTTACAGTTATTCACCGCCCCCCAAACGGAACTGTGGCTTTCACCGCCCCCCTGGATTGCTTTAGTGCCCACAAGGGCGCGGTAGCACCCTCTTTGGGAATCACTGGTATAGGTCATCCAGCAAAGACATTGACATACTACTTCCCATTTTTACTGAAATTGTTCTGTTTTATTTTAATTTAAAAACAACCCTATAAATTATTTTTAGACTAGTGGTCTACTTTATGATGAAATTTAAATATGCTTTTGGAAAACGAAAATGAAAGAAAACGTTAATAAACTAGAGCAAATGCCAAAAAGATTTGCTGGATTCATTACTGAAGAATATTCAAAACTGATAAGAGTAACACCATTAGTTAAATCATTACAACTTGAAACACTAGAGGATAGAAGAACAAATAGCGAAGTAGTAATAATACATAAGGCATTAAATTCTAACTTGGAAATACAACACAAAGATAATATAATACAACACTCATATAGAGATAAGGATAAAAACACTTTTCTTATTCCGTATGCAAGAACAAATATACAGATTCTCGTTCTTCCCGTCCGGAATTCGAACGTGGTTTGGGTTGCGTGAGGAAACCCGGAAAACCAACACTCTATCAACATTTTAAAACTCCAACAAAAGCGCAACACTAGACATAAACCATGGATAAGCGAAGGACGCAATAATCTTCTGTATAGAAGGATCGCCTGTAACAGATAAGATAAGATAAATACCCTCTTGATATTTATTAGAGTTGGTGTAATTTAAATAGGTTAATTGGTTTGTTTACGTCTTTAAGAAACACGTGACTTTACCTGGCTAGCGATTCCCGAGGATGGACATCAAGGTGGTCGTCGATGTAACAATATTCCGGAGCCAGGACACTTTTGTTGTTATTCTGGAAAGTAATGGTCACATTGCCACAGATGGGTCCATCAACGCTCTCACTTGTCAGACATCGAAGGACAGTACTGATGAAATACCAAAACGTATTGAATTGAACGTAAACATACAAAGCAATCCATTTGCAATATTGACAGATTACGCACAATTCATTAATCAATTTGAAAAAAAGTAGCCTTCATTATCTCCCTGAATACGAATTTCGTTTTTCTCTCTCTTGCACAAATTGAGATTTACGCTAAACTGTTGAATATAAAATATTCTGTAGTAAGGGCCAAAAAAGCAATGCTATTACATTTTAAAAAAAAATAAAAAATTCGCATATTATTTGTAGCCCCATTAAAAATATTCGGCTAAATTAAATACTAAGATGTAGTAGGTTGTTTTCTTAATGAAATATACCACAATGATGCGCCATCCGTACCTGTTGTCCCGTTGGAAAGTTGCATTCACGGCATTCACAATGCGACATTCCTGACCAGCCACTGTGATGTTTAAAATATGACTGACGTTAAGATATTCCCCTTCAAATTCAAAAGTTGTGCCACCAGAACAAGATCCGTTATGTGGTGTAAATAAAAGTACCTTTGGTAACAAACAAAAAATAGTAATTGATAATTTTAAAAACATTTCTACAAATAGTCTAAATAATAAACGGAATACACAATAAAGTATTCTTAAAATAATAAAATTTAAAAAAAGGTGATTTGTATGTGTTAACCCATTTTGCATTAAATTTATAATGGTTAAAAGAATTATCTTTAAAAAAATGCATGAAGAAAACTTTTTAATTAATGACGGAACCTTTTTTTCATTTAAAAACTAAATGATTCAGAAATCTGAGATTTTCCAAGCACTTATACCAGAACTTTAAGTATATGTATAAACAAGTTTATTTTCAACTATAAATCAGCTTGGAGATATTAAAACCAATTTAAGATTGATCTTCAATCTTCAATATAATAATAATAATAATAATAATAGTAGGACTGTTAACGATTAATTTAAATGTAATCGTTAACTTTTGAAAAATTAATGATTAATTAATCGTTAATTTCGATTAAAGCCAAAATTTAAAATTTATGATGTCATACGTAACACTTATTAAACGTTCTTGTTGAAAATCTAAATAACACTCGAATGTCTCCTTTATAGGTCATCTTTTAACCAACTACGCAAAAAAGACAAGTGTGTTGAAATTATTTGTTTTAAGTGATGAGCCGGTCTAATGACAATATAATCAGCCGAGCTGAACGAACAATCATTCACATGGGACTGAGGTAACTGGTATGCACAAAACGGTCTTGGCAAGGAGGGACATTATCGGATATCGGTGTTCATTAAGATTCCACCATGGTAGATTCAGGAACTTTCATCTCCATTTTGTAACGCAGTAATTCATCAGAAGAGCTGTTGTTATTTTCTTTCTCTGAGTCAGACTCCATTTCTGCCATTAGCTTAATTTACGCTTTTAATTTGGTTTGTTAAGTAGGCGAAGTGCTACAACCATGGTAGACACATTTTATCAACATTTTGAACATTCCCGGCAGTCAATAGTTTAAACCCAAAATGTTCATGTAATCGTTAGGAAATTTGTTATTATTTATCGGCAGCTATTTTTTAATATTTTTTTCTTACTTTTTGAATTCCAATAATGTGTAAGTGATGGGTCGATTAATCGTTAAAATAATTTAATCGTTACAATTTTTTAACGATTAATCAAGAAATTAATAGTTAATTTCCACAGCCCTAAACAATAGTAATAATAATAATAATTTTTTATTATTATAATTATAATAACTACAATAATAATAATAATAATGACAATAATAATAATAATGTTATATAATTTATATAGTGCAGTACCCAAGCATATAAATGCTTTCAAAGTAAAAACAATTCCTGTAAAAGTAATCATTTAGAGAATGTTTGATTGTTGTTTAATTAATTTCGAGAGCAAAGTTTAAAAAAATGAATTTTAATGATTACATAATATGTTAGCCATAACATAAATGACATAATTATGCGAGTAACGTTTCTCTTAAGGGACATTGCCATTTCTGCTATCCATTTTCTCTAATTTTATTAGATAAAAGATGGAACTGGCCATAAGATCTAATAAAACGTAATCACTTGCTTGGCAAAACAATTTCAGTATAAGGCAAAGTAGTATAACGTAAAAAATATAATAAAAAAGGATCGAAAACTCTTTAAGAAGATTCAGTTTCAGTTTTGATTAAATTGATATAGTGTGGGATAAAGTGTGGGATAAAGTGTGGGATAAAGTGTGGGATAAAGTGTGGGATAAAGTGTGGGATAAAGTGTGGGATAAAGTGTGGGATAAAGTGTGGGATAAAGTGTGGGATAAAGTGTGGGATAAAGTGTGGGATAAAGTGTGGGATAAAGTGTGGGATAAAGTGTGGGATAAAGTGTGGGATAAAGTGTGGGATAAAGTGTGGGATAAAGTGTGGGATAAAGTGTGGGATAAAGTGTGGGATAAAGTGTGGGATAAAGTGTGGGATAAAATGTGGGATAAAGTGTGGGATAAAGTGTGGGATAAAGTGTGGGATAAAGTGTGGGATAAAGTGTGGGATAAAGTGTGGGATAAAGTGTGGGATAAAGTGGGGGATAAAGTGGTGGATAAAGTGGGGGATAAAGTGGGGGATAAAGTGGGGGATAAAGTGTGGGATTCCGGTTATTTTGAAAGATTTGCGAAATCATTTTGAGGCATTTGTCCTAATATCAAATGTATATGTGTGGGGGAAAAAAGGGGGGGGGCGGATGTTTGGAGCAACGCTTTTGGACCTTAGGAGATCAACGTGATTGTTGTTCCTCAAAGAGCTAAATATTAAAAACAGAAAATCAGAATTTCGCATGGCGATGATGTTGGATTTAAACTTTTAATAAATGTTTTGATTTGTGTGCATTAATGAACGTCTTTCCGTTTAGATTCGGTCACTAATTACGATATTTGTTTATTTTATCTTACCATCTAGCATCTAAGCTCTGGGAAACATTTCGTTATTGAAAAAATCATTCATAGGCTTAGGTGGGCAAGAAATTTCCAAAATGTAAAAAAATAGCCATAGTCAAATGAAAAATTAAATTCGTCACATAATGTTAAAAATAATTTAAATTCAATCGATACAATTTTAATTTTAATTAAATAAAGAAATATTTTTTTAAAAAATATAATGTATTTCAACCGATTAAAGCAGTGCTGTTAATGTTCATATAATTATTATTTATTAAATGGACTTAAAATAGGCAAACGTATTCCTTGATTGACTGGATATATTTTGATTGGGTAAATGTTTCTACGGCTATGTTAACTAGCATTCGAGTTTAAATGGACTGGACTGTCCGTACAGCTCCGTATAACCTGGCTCGTATATCATATTTGTATAAAGAGTTGTCACTAGGAGGTTTCATTGTTGTTTATAAGTGGTCCCAGAAGGCCCTAACGCGATCGGCCCCAACTGAAAGCTGATTTGTCCTATAAAGTAGAAGTTTTAAATTTAAGCCGCAGATACAGTTTTAGAGGAATGAGAGCAAGTTGAGATGGTTGGTAATTCAGTTTTGAGTTTTTAAAGAAAGTACCTTTGCTCCATAAGCCCATTGGAAACTTGCACAAAAAGCAGTTAACAAAATAAGTGCTTCGAATAATTTCCTTTCCATTGTGATTTCCCACATTCAGATGTGAAACCAAAACATTCAAAGCTGATTCTGAAAAAAAAACAAAAAAAACGTTTACCATTAGACAGTAGTCCTATCTAAAACAAATTTTCACCTCTATCAGTAAAGTCTGAAAAGTTAGAGTTTTAAAAAGGTATGCACATAGAAGAACACTCTGCTGAATGGCGCGGGCGTAATGAAATAGAAGTATTCGAATCAAATAAAATATGCATTTAATACACATTGAAAGGTTTCAATTTCGATTTTGAATCTCTGATTTCTACCACAAGCCCACCAACGGCACGAGCACATCCTTGATAGTATCTGTTTCCGGCACACACTGTGTTGAGTAGGCCACCAGCAGTATGATAGCATCTTAAAAAGTCTAGTTAGAGTTAAAACTTGACTGTATTTGAAATATATGGATTGGTTGGAAAAGCGGGGTTAAAATGAAACAGGAGTAAACAAATCAAAGGCAATGATTGTAGTGAAGACTGTAGATACATTCACGTGTCTTGCGTACCAGTTGGGCGCCCAGACAACGAATAGGTCTAAACTGTAGACACATTGATGTTTCTTGTGTACCAGTTGGGCGCCCAGACAATGAGTGTGGGTTAGACTGCAGACAACGAATGTAGTACTGTAGACATATTGACGTGACTTGAGTGCCAGTTATAAATAGCTCCGTTTCAGAGCAAGTTTAAAGAAATACGCAAGTGTTATGGAAGTGAACAGAAATGGGATTTTTACATAGCATAATGTCATTATTAATGATATATGTAACAATGATGTAAGTAACATATGATTTCTCTTGAAAGGCTATAATCTGTCTTCTGCAAACAAACTCAGCCACGCACATACGCACGCACACATACACTCACACACACACACAGACAGACACACACAAACACTCACTTTATTGGTCTCTGAAACTAATCTCATTATTGGTCATACACTCACACACACAAACACAGACACACGCACAGACAGACACACACACCCACTTTATTGGTCTCTGAAACTAAGCTCATTATCGGTCATACACTCACACACACAAACACAGACACACGCACAGACAGACACACACACACTTTATTGGTCTCTGAAACTAAGCTCATTATCGGTCATATACTCACACTCACACAAACACACACGCACAGACACACATACACACTTTATTGGTCTATGAAACTAAACTCATTATCGGTCATGCACTCACACACATATTCCATAGGTTTATGCACTAAACTCAAACACAAACACAAGGCGAGTACACGTAAGCAGTGTAATCTTTAAAGCACACTGAAACCTTAAACATAAATTGGTGTAAACTTTTATTCAGTTTGTTACTTTCAACATAATACCAGATACATTATTTATTTATCTATTTGTTCTAAATTCATACCTAAACCCCTTCCTATTTTTTTAACCCTTCCCTCGTTTGCTTGCATCATATAGAAAGTATTTACTAAAGTAGGATAGTAGGATTACAAAAAAAACAAGAGCAACAAAAAACAACAACAAAACCTTTGGCTGAAATGGCCACTCAGATTAAAAATTTATTTCGGTTTTAACACCCGCTTTTGACTCAAAACATTAAAAACAACAACGAATAAAACGTTTTAAAAAACGAAAAGTAATTGGAATTTAAAAGTTATGTAAATTATAAATGTAAGAAAAAAAATGTTACGGATTTTAAGTCAATGCTATTTTTTGAAACACTTTATTTAAGTGGCTGAAGAGTTACTTCCGTTAGTCACCGGTAGAGTAGCGAGGAATGGCTTGATGAGCCAAACTAAACGACACAGAATATAATGACGACGTGTGGTTAAAATAGAGAGTGTCATAATATTGATTTTGGATTGTTAGCAAACTTAGATCAAATTTTTTAAATAATAATAATTAAGCACCCCTCTATAAAAAAAAATCACTCATCGTTGTTGTAGATTGAATTGCAAATCATCAATATACATAATTGCCGTTGTCTGTATGTATGGATGTAATTATAATGCTTTTAGTTGGCGCTGCGAAATTTGTAATGCTGTTAGGTGGCGCTGCAATCGATTTCGTTTTATAGTGCTGCATCAAAAATAACACTTTTCGAACGTTCCGCATAAATTGTTCAATATGATAATAAATGAATCAAATAAAAATAAATAAAATAAATGAAAGTTCTGTATTGCGTTATTTTTTAATCTGATGTGTATTTATTTTGAAAACTTCCGTCATTTTTGACGGGTGATACACTAGTAATAAGTAATTATGAATATCATGATGACAGATGGTTATATTAAGAAATTAATGTGATAGAAATAAAGTTAATTAATTTTTGTTAAAGGAAAAAATAAATTTAACACTGACATGAACGAATCATTCAACATCGTTCCCTTAGTAAGCATACCAGACACAAAGCTATATTTTATTCATTATTCTTGTCAAGCTATCTCTGTTGCTTTTGTAGCATTTCTTCGTTTACAACTGGAGATTCAATGAAACACTTGTTTTTGTTTTATACGAAACTAAATCCTTAAAACTATGGGTAATTCAGAGACTCCAATCTAATTGTTACTCAACGTTTGCGTATTTGGATCCATCTCACTTTCATATCTGGTTTCTTTAATGTCTGAATGTGAATAATTATGGTTCTCACCTTCATGAATTCAATTTGTTCCCCTGTTCCTTCGTGTAAATAACAGCCACATGCCAACATTTGAATTTGGTTAAAGCGTTAAAGATGTTTCGGCCATTAAGGAAGAAAAGCGTTTAAATCCACCGACTAGAGACCGGCAGAGGTTTTAAAATCAACAGTGTTAATTAACCGAGAGAATATTCTCAGAAGTTATTATAATTAATAAAAATAACAATAATGCGAATGTTTATCACAGAGTACACGATTCAGGGCCGAACAAAGATCAACGCAGAAGACGCTCATTTGATAAACACGATTATCCAGCACTCGGACATTAGATTATAGCATTTCCAATACAAAACTATTTTTTGTAACATACATCTTGGGCTATTCGCCATCAGTTGAGAATCTCGTAGTCCAAATGTGCTGTTTCACAGAAACATAATCGCTGCTAACGGAAACAGTATAATTTGTGACTCATTGAATGATACTATCACAAGATCGATGTGTGGACAGAATGTCGCAATATCTACTGCATTAAAAAATCTTCGTTTCTAAAAATTAAAATGTACATTTTTTGTGATAGCTGTATTAAGGAGAAAAAAAGTGTCAGGACAACACTTGACAAGAAACTACAGCGAAGCGTGTGCCCAAAAAAAAATGAAACAAAGGCAAAGTGAAGGCGTAGCGAGTCGTGCATCCCCCGAGCAAAGAGTGACAACCGTAACGTCATCAAGCTTAAGGAAGTCAGGCCATCATGGCCTCTGCAGCGGAAACGGCAAGATGCTCAAGGATCAGGGATCGCCAACATTTGGAGTCTGAGGACTGGTTATTGTCGTAGTGTAGCTTATGTTAAGGATTAAGGCCTATGTTTCTGCGGTGTTATTTGACCTTCCTGATCGACGAGGGCCGCTCTTATCCCGCTAAAGCCGTGTGCTTGGTGTGTGCTTTTGGCGGCTTGTGAGACCAGCCCTTGCCGGAAAGCTGCGTCCACAGGTTGGACAAGAGATTGTCGGGATGTTATCAAGAGGGTTGCGAGCATGATCTTTCCTGCCCATTGGACTTGGC
The DNA here is from genome assembly GCA_944989445.1 of Ampullaceana balthica. Classification (NCBI taxonomy): domain Eukaryota; kingdom Metazoa; phylum Mollusca; class Gastropoda; family Lymnaeidae; genus Ampullaceana; species Ampullaceana balthica. Next base: position 78,319 of record CALYLW010000059.1, read on the forward strand.
AGCCTGTTCGCTTCACGGGCTGCTGCGCCGGTCTGTATATTTCTGCTATTGCTCATAGACAAAACCGTAGCTTCTTATTGATGTCTGGAGTTAAATTTTAAAACAAAACTTGTTAGGGAAAACAATGTTAATAAATTACAGTAAAAGAATGATTGGTACTCATTTCTCTTGGGCTGTTAACCGTTCACACCGAATGCTCATAGCTCATAAACCATAACACGATAGGATGAAAAGACTGAGTGGTTAGATGGACGACGAAAATAGATTAGACAGACGTACACATTTATAATTACATTATTTACATGTACTATTGAAAGTACAGTAAAAGAATTTTTTAGTTTAGACAAACCTATTTCCCTTACGTTAAACTCTATACCCCGAACATTTCATGTCCCAGCTGACAGACTGAGATTAACTGTGTTAGTTAAATTTCATGTCCCAGCTGACAGAATGAGATTCACTGTGTTAGTTTAATTTCATGGCCCAGCTGACAGACTGAGATTCACTGCGTGTTAGTTAAATTTCATGTCCCAGCTGACAGACTGAGATTCACCGCGTGTTAGTTAAATTTCATGTCCCAGCTGACAGACTGAGATTCACTGTGTTAGTTAAATTTGTTTTTTTTAGAGTGCTTCTAAGAAGGCTAATTGCTGGACGCCTGCATTCCTAGACAGACAATCTGCTATCGGTCAATCTTTCTACTCCACAGTAACTATCTGCTTACAAACTGATTTAGCTACACTCAACATCCGCTATCAGCCCGTTTTCCCTCCTTTCTTGGACATATCCGTTAACAGTCTGTTTGAATGTGTTACGTAAGCAATCCATTAACAGCCTGCCAGTGTTAGATACGAACTCCTCGAAAAGTGTGTCTGTAAGTGCTTCATAAACTCTCAGTTAACCGTCTGTTTATCAGTACAAGATACGCAATCCGTTAACATTATGTCCACTGCGCTACTTATGCAATCCGTTAACATTATGTCTATCCAGGCTACATTTGTTAACGGTTTGTCTTCTCTGCGGGCATTATATATCTTAAAATTACGTCTAGTTAGTGAATGGTCTGTTTAAGAGTCTATATAAATCAACTAATAAACGGAAAAAAGACAAACTTAATTTTTAAACTTCTGAAACTACCATCAACTTCTAACAACATAAAATCTGACCCCATAGTTAGCCACAGGCGCATTACAACGCTAACATTGATCAATTTACTAAAAAAATACCACCGCTGTCTGTAAATGGTAACTTCTCAAACAAAAAAGTTGGAAACGCATTTTTGTTAGTTTAAAAAAAATTTATAAAGCTAACTTCTCATTTTGATGTGGTAGAGGTGGGTATAGGATGGTTAAGTCTTGCAAGACTTTTTTAAAAAAAAGTAAGAACTCTCTAACCCCTATCAGAGTATAAATATGCATGAATCAATAAAACAGCTTTGTTTGTATACTTGGATGGAGAGAGGGGCAGCAAAGTTTAATACAACAAAGTTATAATATAACGGCGTCTACCTATCGGGGAAACACTCGCGAAGCATACAATAACAATACAAGTTTGTTGTTCTTTTTTTTTAAATTGAAACTCCCGCATCCTTCAAGTCCAATGAATACAACGTTTGTTCGTGTCTGAACATAGATGTCACGGACGGGGCTGGTGGTGGGGGAGTTACCACATGAACACTTAAACACAGGACAACCACGGCGTCACTAGGGTGGATTGTCGTGGAGGAAGAGGATGTGCCACACCGAGTGCATTTGAATCTGTTCACGGATGACTAATATTGACTAATTAATTGATTTCGGCTTAGTGTTTTTTTATGACGTCAGTGTGGGGTGACATGGTAGTAGAGACGATTGGTGCAAGTAGTTCTGAGAAATGAAGTAGGCGATCGGGTCACTGAGATCTAAGATGTTTTAGTAGCCAACTCTTTTACCCAAGCTATAGTCGTATGTGGTATGTCAGGGATTATAACCGCTATATTAGGGATTATAACCAGGATGGGACTGCCTGGGATGGTAGGGATTTTAGCCGAGATTGTAGGGAATATAACCGGAATTGTAGCCCAATACGTAATGAGTATAGCCGGGATTGCATATTATGAGAACTAAACCTAAAATATAAAGTAAATTAAATTTTATTATTAAATCCTTTATATTAATTCGTGGTGTCTGGTTGCTTGCTTGCCGCCAAAACTTTGGATCGATTTTTAACCCATTTTCTCGTAAGCTAGCGAGTTGAAATTTTGCAGGCAGTTTTGTGCCGATGATAAAAACGATGTTTTAAAATTTCAGAACGATCGCATATAACGTAATTAAGTTATTGAATTTTTAGATCATTTTATTTATCTCTATGTATCATGTTATTTTTTGAGATAGAGTGTCGCGGTGCGTATTATGTTGAACAACCTTTTTGTCGCGCAATAAGGTGCGCATTTTATTGACAACACTTTTTATAAATATATTCCTGATCGGTGCGCATTATATTAAACATGTTTTACGACACAACTACAATTATATATTTTTGGATGGTCTTGCGCTGCGTATTATAATGAACATTGTTTTAGTTACGTCTCGTACATAAAGGATTTATAGTTAAAAACTTTGTTTTTTTACGTTTTTTAAAATTTTAAATTTTACAAGTTATGTCATATTACAATTTAAAAAAAAAGAATTGTTTTATTTTTAAAAAGATATTTATTCAATTATACTGTTAAAATTTTCTTCATAAGCATCCTTCACCAGCAAACTAACAACGAACAAACCAACTAAAGATTTAAGCAATACGACATTTCAACATGGCATAGGATACTTTCAAGGAAGTCGCCCCTTAAAAAAAACAACAAAACAAAAAAAAACAGCGCCATCAAGAGCATGTTACTACATACAAAGGCTTATCTGTCGGAATGCTTTGATCTTGTGCCTGCCTTCATATACTCTTGAACGCATTTGACAGATATACGCTTTGGGTGTGTTTGTGTGTATGAGTTGTCATCCTTTCGATATTGTTATAACCTGCTCATATATTTACAGTTAAACGACTCACCATTCCAATAGCATTAAAAAAAAAGATTGAATTCATCGACAAAATTTGTAAGCCATATGACGAATATTGGATTCATTCATTCAACTCGTTTGGCTTAAATTAAATAGCATTGTTGTCTTTACAGCATTATTTAATAAAAATTAAAAGTTGTATCTAAACTCCGAATGACCGAACAACCTTTCACGCCAACATTTTATTCATTATCTTTCTGCATCCAAATCAAAGTTTTAAAGTTTTAAATACTATTCAAAATCTTATGTAACTTAAAAATACGAAAAGTATGTCAATAGGTCATCTAATGGCAAACGTTAAAACACTACAATACATTCACCCTTCATTGATAATGTAATCAACAAATGACATTTTCTTTTGTTATTGAGTGTTGCAGAAGTTGATCATCTATTTAAATGAAATACTCTCATTACATTTGTCATAGTTTCTAATTAAGGTGGATTTTCTTTAAGGTTTAAGCTGAGGTCAAGGTCACAGCTGGCACTGAGTGACTTGTCCGCCAGGGGGGACCTCTTGTACGTCACCTGCATGTTCTGACTCACGGCACGCGATCCCTGGCCGTGTGTCGATGACACATTGGAACCCCCGCTACTGACACGATTTGAGGACCCCGCGTCCAGCAGGCTCCCAAAGGAGCTCGCCGTCTGCATCGTGGCGGACGACCTACTTCCGGTGTCGGAGACCGCGCTCAGCCTCGCCGCCTTGGACTCGAGCTCGTAGTAAGCGCCGTCTTTGCCGAGCCTGACGAATTCCGGCGTATCGTCTGCTCGTGTGTCTGACCCGGGTGCGTGAAGCGAGCTTTTCTTGTCTGCTGGTCTCTTGCTGTTTCGTTTAGCGGATTTGTGGAACGGGCTGAAGAATTTCGGCGGCGGCTCGTAGTTGTCAACGAGCTGAATGTACACGCCTGCGGCGGTTTTGCTGACGTCCCTGTGGTTGTAGCACGCCGGGATGGTGATCATGACGTTTTTGACGACGTTCATCGTCGGCACCGACAGAATGTCGGAGTAGGTTTTCTTCGTTCTGTCTTGACCGCCACCTTGGGTTTTATTGGGATCGGACGAGGCGGATTGTTCCGAATCTTCCGACAAAGGGTTGTTTTTAAGCCCGACTTTTGTAATCCGAACCTTCGGTATAGGTTTCACGACATTGGAACCTTTCTTTTCCAAGGACGGCTCTCGGTATTTAACACTTGTTTCGGTGTTTTCTGATTTCGGGTCTTTCTCTTCGGGTGTGAGTTCTTTGATGGCTTTGCTAGATCTGTAGCCTTCAGCAGACTCAAGCTTGTCAGACGGCATCTTGACGTAAACGTTCACGGCTGATTCACGTTTCGGAGATTCCACCGGCATTTCTTGTGGGCTCTGGCCAATCAAAAGAAGAAATTCCATCTGGAGTGTTTTAAACGTTGGTCTCTTGTTTGGGTCTTTGGCCCAGCAGAGCATCATGAGACTGTAACTGGAGGGCCCGAAAGATAAAAACAAAATTGTGAACAAAACTACAATGAAACGTGATGCCTCAGTCGTTAAAATGACCAAACAGATTATACGGCCAAAATATAGAGAGAACCAATGTAAGTGTAAGACTTCTAAAAGATAGGATAGGTTATTAAAATAATCACGATTTATTATCTGAATTTATCTCTTACATCTTTTGTAAAATATCCGTTAGGTGTTGAATTTATTAAATAAATTCACGCTATTTTAAGGTTTTTTTTTGCTTGCATATGAACTCCTATCCCATCAATGTACATAGTTGACGTCTGTATACATAGATGCCTTATATATGTATGACCCTGTTTATGGCATCTATTCATAAGTAAACTGAAATCTGGATATTGAAACCCTGAATATAAGTAACCTTTGTATATAAGTTGAAACTGTATAATTCTAAACCTGGTATTTCTTTCCAAAATATAGCTCTGATTATAACTGAGTATTGTATAATACTTGCTACTCACAGTGCATCCGGACAGAAATGGGGAGGTGCCAATCGTCGATGACGTAAGAAGTTGATTATGTCCCAGCCGTCCACGCCTGGATAGGGCACCACGCCCCTTGTCAGTAGTTCCCACAGCACCACACCAAGGGACCACTGAAATATTAGTGTTTTTTAAAGCTAATAATTAGCTGATAGAATATTATCTTGAGGATCGCTAAAATCAAAACAAATAAACTAACTTGACATAATGTTTTATTGGAAAGTACCTACCCGTTGCTTATCATGTATTAAAAAATAGATCATATTTAAAGTGATTTAAAAAATATAGAGTTTAAACCTATCTTATATTTTCAATAATTTTTAACGCTAAATCGTGTATAATTACTCCATGACATGAAGATAGTTCCATATTAACATACGCATTTTTATTCTTTATGCCTATTTTTGAAGGATATATTAAAGACTCGTTGAAAGTAAGAAAATATTGCAACAACGAAATGAAGATTAAAATGATAAAAAATATTAATCTCAAAAACGATCTTATATTTTGTACTTCATCTTAAAGCCAAAAATGCAACACAGAACATCATTTAGATCTGCAATGAAATTTTAAGAATTAGCTTCCAACTCACAACATCCGACTTTGTGCTGTAAGCTCCGTGTTCAATACTCTCTAAAGCCATCCACCGAATGGGTAGTTTCTTCTTATTGTCACTGGTGTAGTAACCCTTCTCATAGATGTCACGGCACAGACCGAAGTCGGCGACTTTAACACGGAGTATATCGTCTAACCTGAGGGAAGGAATAGGTAAAACCTCTAAAATAAAAGCTGGAGCTTTGGGAAAACATGAGATGTTGAAATGTAGCAACCACAGCTTGATTCCCGCTAATAAATTTTGTTGAAATGATAGATAATTTCTTCTTTTACTATTTGTCGATAACTAAATTTTAAGAAATTTAATTTTTCAACCACCATGAAGCAAACCGCCTTCTTTATAAGATGAATGTAATAAATGTAATTATTTAATAAGTGGTTAAAGCCCATACGCGAAATTGTACTTTTAGTTACTAAACATTCTTTTTCCAATTATTAAATTATTCATCTTTATCTAAGCATAAAATAAAGAGAACAAAAACACCTTGCTTATTTTGCATGGATTACCGACCGCATTAACCTTTCTTAGAATTTCATAAAAATTGTTTCTTAGTGGCTCTTTACGCCCTTAAACTTATTCATATGAAATTTTTGAAAAAGTTTAAATGAAATAAATGTACTTTAATACTTTTCTTGGATCAACCAGATTGCAGCTCCAAGCAAAATATGTTTAAACTAGTAACAAAGCCCGCCCAAGGACGGAAATAAGTGTAGGGTGACCTGTGAAGTTCATGGACGCTATGTTTTGATATTTGTTATGCTGAAGCGTTTGCAGGACATTGTCGTCGCAGGGCAAGGGATGTGGACAACAACAACAACAACAAAAACAGCAAAAACAACAAAAACAACAACAACAAAACAACAACAGCAACAACAACAAAACAAAAACAACAAAACAACAACTACAACAACAACAGCAACAACAACAACAACAAAACAATAACAACCAAAAAACAACAACAACAAAAGAACAACAAAAAAAACAAAAAACAAAACAACAACAATAACAGCAACAAAAAATAAACAACACTTAGAAGTCTTGCCACTACCCCCCAGGACCATCAAGGAAACAGCATTTAACAGAATTGTCATTGGAATAAGCGGCAGGCATAGTGGAAACAACATAATGAATTATGACAAAAAAACTGCACCAAAAATAACTCGTTTTGAACCTCCGCGTAATATGTCAATTTTTCTCCGCTAGTGATTTGCTGTAGGAGTCACCTTGACAAATATAATGCCCTATGCCCACATCAACACGGCTTTAGAAAAAACAGATCATGTAAAACAAAATTAATAGGTTTAATAGATGAACTATCAAAAGGCTTAGGCAAAAATGATCAAATAGATACAATATTACTAGAATTCTCAAAAGCATTTGACAAAGTTCACCACCTTAGTTTACTTAAAAAACTTAACTACTTTGGAATCTCAGGTTCCTTACATCACTGGATCCAAGACTTCCTTTTGGGCAGGAAGCAAACTGTAATAATTAATGGATCTAAATCTGCACCAATAAAGGTAAATTCAGGAGTTGCACAAGGAACTGTCTTAAGTCACTTACTCTTTTTAATATATATAAATGATTTACCCAACAACATCTCAACAGGAACAAAAGTTAGGTTATTTGCTAATGATTGTATAATCTATAGAACAATTAAATCAGAACAAGATAGCAAAATTTTACAAAAAGACCTAGATGAATTGATAAAATGGGAAACTAACTGGAGTATGAGTTTCCACCCAGAAAAGTGTCAACTCTTAAGAGTAACAAAGAAAAAGAAACAAATAAATTCATATATTTCCTTCATTGAAAGGAACTAACCCAAACTAAAGATGCAAAATACTTAGGAGTCATAATAAATGAGAAATTATCATGGAATCCCCATGTCAATGAAGTTATTTTAAAATCAAACAAAACCTAAGGCTTTATAAAAAGAAACCTTTACAAATGTAATAAAGATATAAAACTAAAATGCTATCTCAATTTGGTGAGACCTGTACTAGAATATTCATCTTCTGTATAGGACCCATCCACCAAAGAAAACATTGATAAACTAGAACAAATTCAAAAAAGAGCTGCCAGATTCATTACTGGAGAATATTCAAAACTGACTAGAATAGCACCATTAGTTAAATCATTAAACCTTGAAACACTAAGGGATAGAAGAACCAAGAGTAAATTAGTAATCCTACATAAAGCAATTTACTCTAATTTAGAAATACTAGACAAAGATAACTTAATACAACCCTCAAATAGACATAAGGATAAAACACCTTTCTTATTCCATATGCAAGAACAAACACATACAAATTTTCGTTCTTCCCGTCCGGAATTCGGGCGTGGATTGGGTTGCCTGAAGAAACCAGGAAAGGCAACACTTTATCAACATTTAAAACTCTTATAAGAATGCAGGACTAAACACAAACCATAGATAAGCGTAGGACGCAATAATCTTCTGTACAGAAGGAGCGTCTGAAACAGATAGGATATGATGTGTTTGAGGGACCAATCGCTATAGATGACGGGACAGAACGGACAGAAACTTGCCTTTTATTATATAGGATGTCCACTAATTTACACTTTCTTCAGTTGGATGTGACGAAATTAACATATAACAACCCTACTCACATGCAGTTTCTGGCTGCCAAATCACGATGTACCAGCTTTAAGGCGCTCAGGTAGGCCATACCACTAGCGATGTCCGCGCCAAATTTGATGACGTCATGAAGGCTTAAGCTCTGCACAGAAAGAATAAAAAAAGATGAAAAATTTATCAAGGCATCTGCTAAAATTAGACTTTAAAATATCGTATTAATGTGCATTATTTCACATGAATTCGAGTTTTCATTTTCAAATACTCAAGTATTTATTTGGGTTTTTTGTAAACAAACATTAAGTCACAAATGAGTCAGTTCGTCTGTGTTTATTTTCATATTTCAATACCGATGGATTTGAAATTATAAATATTCACCCGATACTTAGCTAGACATTTCAATATATAAATATAATATTTTTAAACCATTTGTTGTTCCCAGTATAGATATAGAATATGAAAATATCAAAAGTAAATTTCAGTTTTATTTTGTAAAATTTTAAAATATTTGTGTGAATTACTGAGTAATTACAAAATTTCTACAGTTACAAAATGTAGCACATTCGAACATTCGCTAGATTTATACCATTTTTAAAATTAAATAATTGTCCTGTAATATCTCTTATGCATCTTTAAATTTTAAATATCTAAATTGCATTTCTATTCTTATGATAACAGATTTGAGGAAATTTTTGAATTTTCAAAATTTTGAACACTAAATGTAGAATATTATGCTATTTATTTTTTCTGATATTAGACTAAGATTTGCCGAAAATAATTGGAAACTTAAGTAGGATTGGACATCACAATGTTTTAAAATATCTACAAATATTTCGCAAAAATAATATCCACCATTTTTTTTTATGCTGACCCCAGATTAGATTTTAAAATATATATCTTCTGCTTAAGTGTTTTACTACTGATGTGTAATTGGATAACGCTATATATCTAAAACTAAGTTTAGCTGTATTTGCTTTATTCTTTGTTGTAAATTTTAGGATATTACCATTAGTACCGAAATACCAAATACACAAATTAAAGCCAATATCTTTGAGCCATATCATTTTACATTAAAAAAAACGTGAACTTCTCCGTATATTAATAATATAGAGTCCTTGTTTTGAATCGATGCGTGCAGATAATAGTTCAGTGGATGAATGGGCATAGTCAGTGGCGTATCTAGGGTTATGTAGGGATTTGGGGGCCCCGGGGGCTTGGCCTCTTTGGGGTCCCAGAAATACGTGTTGGTGACGTAATATTTAATGTAAAAAATAGCGGACACTCTTTTGCGGCCCCCCTCCCTCAAGAGGGGGCCCGGGGGGTCTTTTGAATTTGGACCACCCCTCCTCTCCCCTAGCTACGCTACTGAGCATAATTTTATAATTTCTTAATAAGACACCTTAAAAAATGGGATTGTTCTTTAAAGCTTTGAGGCTAATTTTCGGGGCACTCTATCAGCAGGTACTTGACCACATTGCAGCTATTAAACAAATATATGGCTCCTTTTTCTTGTTTGTAATCAATACTTAAATTTGGAACGCCAACATTATTCACGTTTCCTATTAACACAGCCGAGCTTTTGCGCTAAATTCCTAATTATTTCCCATACAGTTCCAAGAAGACCTACCACAGAAGCATCCCGGATGTAGGTCAGAAGGTCGCCTCTCTCCATAAAAGGAAGTATGACGTAAGGCACGCCAGGTTCTTTCTCGGCCAGCCCGACAAGTCCCAGGACATTTGGATGTCGGAACTCCCTCATGATGACCGCCTCTTGGACAAAGCCCAGAAGATCAAGGTTGTGTGACAGCGGGTCTGTGGACATAGTCCAGCATTAGGGCATGGTTAGCCTTATAACAGGATCAACTTGTGAACACGGCATACTATAGAACAGCGGTTCTCATACTTAATTCCCCCCCTCCCTTGAATTAGGATTCCTTTAAATATTGTTCGCTAACTTGCGTACCCCTTTAATAAATCTATACTATAAATATAGTTGAACCTATAATATAAATAAATATGTAGTCGTCTTTTTACTGGGACCACGGACCCACTTAGAGAACCGCTGCTGTAGAACATAGTTTGCCTTTGAACGTGAGATGGTTTTGTGTCACTCCATTAAATAACAAACCTTTAAAATTTGAGAAAAAAACTGTAATTGTCTTAAGACATAAACAACATCCTCATTGAATTAGCAATCATTCACTTATATCAGTGGTTCCCAAAGTGGTCCCTACGTACCCCAGGGGTCCCAGGTACCATTCAGGGGATCGGTCCATGGAAAATTAAAATTGATTAGGGGGTCCCTGAACAATGTCAGGGGGTCCGCGCAAGGTTAAGTATAAAATAATAAATTCTGGTCCACTTTTGTTATTGTGGAAATTAAAATAAAAAACAATCAATCAAATACTATCTGAATAATTTTCTACTAATTAAATACCATCCTAGGTGCTATCAGTCATGAAATACAATGTTGTTTTACCCAGAAAAGGAAGTAGAACTACTGCGATTTCTACCGCTATAACCAATCATAATACTTTGTTTATTGAAAGGTCCAGTTTGGTGCGAAGGAAATGCGAAATTCTTATACGTATGTCAAAATAATACAATTTTTAACGCGAATCTACGGGGATTGCAAGGTTGGGTAATTTTAGATGTTTCGGGAAGTGACTTTTATCTAAATTAATTGTATCCTATCATCAAATATATATATTTATTTCAAAACGGCTTTACTGTAGCATTCTATTGAAAAAATTAATAATTTTAACTGTGGTTTGTTACAATAGATAAGATAGTGAGTGAGCCGATGAAAACTTGCCGACAATACAGTGATGTTGAATATTTGAAGTATGACGTAATGTTTCGAAACAGATACGAAAGGTGAAACATTATTTACTGAATTAAAAAAGATTATTTGAAGTTAAAGCTATACCCTTGACTTTATGGCATATTTAAAACAAACTGTACCGAATGTATTTTCAGTATATAGTGTCATTTATAGAAATCATCTATTCGCAAAAAAATCTTAGTGAAAGTCTGCAAGGATCACTAGATGACGTCATTAGAGCAGTTAATACAATCAAAACATAAGCCTTCAATGAGAGATTATTTGCTCAACATTGTTTGGAAAATGAAGAAAACTATATTCGTTTACTTATTCACACAAAAAGTGTTTGTTAGTTATCAAAAAGTGCATTTTAAAATTGATTTTATGCTCTCTTTGATTCAGTGATGAAATTACTGGAAAACAAAGGCTATGAATTTCGGCACATTTATTTGCCACATTTAACGAAACTAATTTGAAGCTACAAGGTGACTAATTAAATTTTATCAAAACAGAAAGCGTAAAATCTGCGTTTGTTGCAAAACTTTCTCTGTACAGACAAACTTGGGAAGTAGAGAATTTTCTGTTACCAAATCATTTGAAATTTCAAAATAGAGATGAAGATTTGCTAGCTTAGTGTCAACACTTAACGGCTCTTCATGCAGACCTGAACCAAAGATTTGAGGACATTCTTAATTTGAATATTTCCGACTGGCAGTTGAACACTTTTGCGCGTGGACAAACTTAGATCGCAAAGACAGGTGAATCCATACTAATACAGGAGCAGCTAATTGAAATATCCCCAAAAAGAAGAATTTAAACAAAAGGTTGAACAAGAATACCACAGAATATGGTTACAAAAACAGATCCTAATTTTATATCCTGCATTATGGGTTATTGTACAAGAGTTGTATTCTGCTTTCCCGTCTTCCTATTTGACAGAACATTGAGTCAGTGCCGTTATGAACCTCATCACAAAGAAATAGAAACCGGCTAGAAATTAGTGCTCCTGGAGATTTGAAGTTGCTAATCACAAACATTGAGCCGGACATAAATACTATCATAAAATGTAATCACATCCATCCAAGTCATTAATTGTTTTAAATTTTACTTTAAACAAAAGTTATAATTTCAATAAGGGGCCGTCCATAAATGATGTCACGCACCTATGGGGGAGGGGTGGGGGGTCCACACATTTGTGACAATGTGTGACGATAGTAAGGGGTGTTTGAGAAATGTGACGTCAAATAAAAAATCACAACTTTTAATAAAAGTTCCACTTAAATATTTGGTTTCTTACTATTTACTTTATGTCGTTTTACATGGCTTAACGCATGTTACCATATTAGAGTGCAACCTTACACTAAATACATACTTAAATGACAAAAGAGTGATAAAAACATGCTCTTTTTAAAATAGAAAATACAGCTTTTATGGGCGTTGCAAAGCTTTGTGACGTCAAATTGGAGGGGGGGGGTCTAAGATTTTGTGACGACGCGTAGGGGGAGTGACAAATTGACCAAAATCGCGTGACATCATTTATGGATGACCCCTAAGTACTTCTTCATCAAACCGTTGCTTTTTTGGAATTATAATTTTTTTACTATGCATTTATGTTGCTTTTTCATTTGGAGGTCCGAGGGCAAGTTTTGATTATAAAAAAAACAACCCCCGTAAAAACAAAGTTTTCGACTATACATCCCTTATATATGAGACATAACTAAAGGTAATTGATCATGTTCAAACGTGACAAACATTTACAGACTAAATCTGCCTTAACTCCCCTTTGCTCTGTAACCGGGATGGGGGGTGTATCGTCACTCTTTGCGACGTATTACTTGTTAATGGATTTTTAGGCGTTCTCACAATACACAATCTTGCATGCAATAATCCACCGCAGAATTAATGTCAACAAAATAACTTTAATATACACATTATGTACAGTAATATAATTTTGAGGTTTCACAACGTGGAGACATTAGTCAAACATTCGCCATTAGTCTCGGAACTGCCTTTCGCGCCTTTTTACATATGTGACCTCTCTGTCACTAATCTCGTGGTTCTCACATGACAGGGGGGGGCGGGGGAGAGGAGAAAAGTCTGGTCATCGATCACTGGACCGAGCTTAGCGTGACACGTAAAATGTAAACAAAAGCACGCCGGTACATCGATTGGTAGCGTCAACGCGTGAACTCAACTGGAACGTGAAAGAAAAAAAATAACAAACCGTTAATTTGAATTAAATTTGTTCTATAGAGATAAACTAAAAATGCATTAATTTAATTACGTACGTTCAATCGATCTGAAATTTTGATACGATGCATTTTTAGGTGACATGAGTTTAAGTGCCTAATTTCAGCTCGATGGCATCATGGGAAGTGTGTCATTTTTAAATCCCTTATATTAACTTCACCGCCGTCTCTGTCTCTCTGTCGTTCTGTCGTCATCTCTCTCTCTCTCTCTCTCTGTCTGTCTTTGGTGGGCGGGCGGAAAAACAAAAGTCAAAAATGACCCACTTTCAGTGATCCGATCGAGCTGCAATTTTGCACACGGACCCGTCTCACCTAACAATGCATCGTATCAAAATTTCAGATCGATCGAACGTATCGTAATTAAATTAATGCATTTTTAGTTTATCCTTATATAACGTATGTAATTCAAATCCACTGTTTGTTATTGTTTTTTCCCACGTGAGAGTTTGAGTTGACGCGTTGACGCGAAATACCGGCGTGCTTTTGTTTACATTTTACGTGTCACGCTGAGCTTGGTCAAGCGATCGGTGACCAGACTTTTCCCATCTCCCCCACCTACTACCCCCCCGCCCAGGGTTGTGAAGCAAAGTTGAGTTAAGACAGATTCAGTCTGTAAATATTTGTAAATACTTTTAGTTATGTCTCATATATAAGGGATTTATAGTCAAAAACTTTGTTTTTACGTTTTTTTTAAATTTAAATCCCTTATATTAACTTCACCGCCGTCTCTGTCTCTCTGTCGTTCTATCGTCATCACTCTCTCTCTCTGTCTGTCTTGGGCGGGCGGAAAAACAAAAGTCAAAAATGACCTACGTCCCGTGATTCGATCGAGCTGAAACTTGGCACACGGACACGTCTCAACCAAACAATGCATCATATCAAAATTTCAGATCGATCGAACGTACCGTAATTAAATTTATGCATTTTTAGTTTATCCTTATATAACGTATGTAATTCAAATTCACAGTTTGTTATTGTTTTTTTTCCACGTGAGAATTTTAGTTGACGCTTTGACGCGACCCATCGAAGTACCGGCGTGCTTTTGTTTACATTTTACGTGTCACGCTGAGCTCGGACCAGCGATCGGTGACCAGACTTTTCCCCTCTCCCACCCCCCCCCCAGGGTTATGAAGCAAAGTTGAGTTAAGACAGATTCAGTCTGTGAATGTTTGTTATTAACTTTTGTTTTTCCGCCCTCCCGACCGACCGACCGCGAGCCCAAGACAGAGAGAGAGAGAGAGAGAGAGAGAGAGAGAGAGAGACACAGAGAGAGAGAGAGACAGAGACGGCGGTGAAGTTAATATAAGGGATTTAATAAAACAACCCCGTAAAAACAAAGTTTTTGACTATAAATCCCTTATACATGAGACATAACTAAAAGTATTGATTATGTTCAAACGTGACAAACATTGACAGAGTGAAACGGAAATTATCTCCCCTGGCTTTAAAACTTGGGAAAGGGGGAGGGGGTGTGGACATGGACGGGTGGCGTCAACGCGTTAACTCAACTCCAGGTGGTTTACCTGGTTAAAACACGAGATGTGTTCACCGGTGGCTGGCGTGAAGTCAAGTGACCCGTAAAATGTAAACAATAGCGACCACTACATATAGTTTATATAGATAAACTAAAAATGCATTAATTTAATTACGGTTAGTTCGTTCGATCTGAAATTTTGATACGATGCATTGTTAGGTGACAAGGGTCCGTGTGTCAAATTTCAGCTCGATGGCTTAACGGGAAGTGGGTGATTTTTTACTTTTGTTATTCCACCTGACGACGAACGACAGAGAGAGATGGCGGTGAAGTTAATATAAGGGATTTAATTAAACAACCCCGTAAAAACAAAGTTTTTGACTATAAATCCCTTATATATGAGACATAACTAAAAGTATAGATTATGTCCAAAAGTGAGAAACATTTACAGACTGATACCGAAATTATCTCCCTTGGCTTTAAAACTAGGTCAACTCTAGCATACGACGACTTTTGTTTTTCAAAATAGTGATTTATATAGTATAGATAAACTAAAAATGCATAAATTTAATTACGGTACGTTCGATCGATCTGAAATTTTTGATACGATGCATTGTTAGGTGAGACGGGTCCGTGTTCCAAATTTCAGCTCGATTCCTTAACTGAAAGTGGGTCATTTTTTGACTTTTGTTTTTCCGGGGGCGGACGGGCGTCGCGGACGGGACGACGGTCGAGTGACGAACAACGAATGAGACGGCGGTGAAGTTAATATAAGGGATTTAAAAGGGGTCCATGGGTAAAAAAAAAGGTTGGGAACCACTGACGTACATGAAGAGTATTAAGTTTAAAATGTGCATAGTGTCACACATAAATATATGGCCTACTTTAGAAAATTGAATAAAAAATACACAAACAAATTGTGCAATTAAAACAATAAATTTGAGCTTTATTTTAAACTAAAACGACAATAGACGTTTCGGCTAATGCCTTCATCAGTACAATAACATAAAATAGGTACTTACATATATTTAAATTCTTAAAACATGTTATATCATAAAATAATTTAAAATATTCATGTAAAATAAAAATGAAAGGAAAAACAAAAACAAACAAGGACACAGGATGTAGGAAAAAGGAGGAAGTATCTAAAGTTACAGTTAAAACCACAACGGGAAAAAGATTCTGCAGTTAGGTAAAATTGTGAATTTGGTTAATTCCATATGGAGCCAACGTACCAAATCGTTTTATAAGTTTATTTTCCATGTGGATCCTATCATGGGTATTGTTTGTATATAAAATACCAGTAACTGCAACATCTGAAATACCGTCATGGTCAACACTGTTAAAATGTTTAGATACAGGACATTGAGCCTGTTTATTAATATTATACAGGTGTTCTCGAAACCGATCCCCAAGACGACGACCTGTCTCACCCACGTAAATTTTATTACACCTCTTTTAGAAAATTGTTATGACACTTGTTTAAATAATTTCATCAAGAAAGTTAATGATGTACCCACCTTGTAAGGTTTTGATAGCAACTTTCTGAGCTGGAATCCCTGGTCCAAATTCTAACATACCCTCGTAAACGCAGCCAAAGTTACCTTAGGAGGACACATGTTTTAATATAAGTAAATAAAAGTTAGTGTAAAGTTTCTGTTTTTATGCCCCGGGTCACTGATTTGACTGTTATTTTTTTTAATAGCTGCCATTTTCAATTTAAATTTCTTTCGCATTGAACGTTATCAATAAGTGATGGGCAACGTTTTCAGGGCGAGGGTCGCATCAGTGGGACAAGAAACTAGACCGGACTTAAAAAGATGTCAGCCTCAATTAAAGACCAAACATGAGAACTTTATCATAATTGTTTCGCAATTTTCATATTTGCCCACAGAACACCGTGGACGTTGGAGTAAAATTTGATGCCGGTGCCTTCGTTTGCCTAGCTAACTTCATGTCCTTTATTCGGACCGCATTAAGGCTTGGTTCATTACCGGTTAAAGAAATTTATTTTTTTAAAAACGAGTTTAATTAAATTGGACAAAAATACTGTTTAACCATTAAAGCACATGTTATAGGTGTGCACTATGAACACGAGAAAGAATTTCTTTGTGCATGAACAAGACCTTTTGCAAGTAATAAAATTCTAATTTTATTATTAGTCTCAATTTAGCGTGATATAGACTTTTTATTTTAAATATAAACTGCGTTTTTTCAAAAAGAAAACGTTTAAATATTTTAGTTGCACATCATTTTATGGAGGATCTGTTGAATTTAATTTTTAAAAAAAACTTAACATATCAATTGGGTTAAATGAAAAAAATTTAACCTATTTTGTAATGCTACAGATGTTTGAATTCATTTATTATAGCTGAAGAATTCCTGTAAAAAACATATAAGTACTTTTTCCATAAACAGTGTAGAAATTGCATTGAGAATGTAGTCCTAAAACAGATCCAGCTCGTGTAAAACTTTTTACCCACTATCGTCTATGTATAAAGGGTTAAGCCTAGCTGCCCCAAGTAATACTATAACTGCATGCAGAGACAACTTGTATGAGCAAGAAAACATTTCATTCACCTGATCCAATCGACCGGCCAACGGTCAGACGATCCAAGGTCACGATGATCTTGTCCATGTCCTCGATCTTGTTGGTCTCAACGACTTTTTCTAAAATCTGTTTTAATGTTGGCTTCGTCATGGCACCAGCTGTGAAAGAAAGTTGATATTTTTTTTATTTGTCAGCTACAGACTGGTAAGTATTCTAATCTTCGAGGAAGCTTAAAACTACCAAGATTTGACCATACGTAGCAATATTGACCAATCAAGCTATACGATCATGTTGGGACAAATACCACTACTGATAAACCAAGCTATGACAATAGGACAAATAATCGCAACGTAACTATTTCCAAAAGCTTGTCGTTTAAAAGGTTTTATTCGAATGAATGAACTTACTTCAAAATTAAGCGTATAGTAAGTCTAAATTTATACACAAAATTGTATTTAAAAAATTTATTGTGCACCCATATACACAAACACACACACATGTAAATACGCACGCACGCTTATTCGCCCCCACACATACACACACACACACACACACACACACACAAAAACACACACACACACACGAGCACATACCTACAGAACAATAATAAATATCACAGTGTTTCCTTAGTTTTATTTTATATAAACACCAATGAAAAATGTATTCGAATGTACATGACTGCAACCTCCCCCCCCCCTATTTTTTGTTTGTTACTCAAACTCAATATCGAAACAATGTTCCTATACCAACGATTGGCTGACCTTTGTGTTTCTTTGACCTCTTGACCCTGATGAGCAGCGTCACCGTGGCGGCCAACAACATGACGATGACCAGTCCCGCCGCACCCGCACCGATGTGCATCTTGAGTCTGCTCGAGGCGGCATTCTCTGGGATGACGAGGGTCACCCGGACACTTCCAATTTCCCTTCTATAGTTTCCTATCTCCACCAACACGACATGGTCGAAGTGCTCATGCTGGTCTGTCAGTGGCCTGAGTGTGGACGTGGTTGAGTCAGGAGGAGGCGGGCTGGTGGGGGTTGTGGTGTTGGCCGAAGTGAAGGTGTTCCTTGTAGAATTCACCCCATTGTTGTCGTTGATGACGGCAAGGGGCTGCACAGTCGTGGAAAATTCGGTTGTGTCATCGGTGCTGCCCCCTGGAATGTCCTTCCTGGCCGTCAGATACGTCTCGTTCCTGATCATCTCGATAATTTTAAGGGCGTTGCACACCAAGTGGTCAGAAGTAACCACCTTAACTGGACATTGGACATCACCGACCAGAACTTTTATCTCGTGCTTGTCCATCCACGCAGGTAGGTACCTTCCCTGGACATTGATATTTTATTTGATGTTTTTAAATAGTTTTGGTATTGATTTTATCTTTAAGAATTTTTTTTAACAAATTCAAAAACTGAGAAGAGAAACTATTTTTTAAAGGATATATAGAAAAATATGTAAATAATTGTTGATTACACAGGATTTCAGTACAAATAAAACAACACTGTTTACCACTATTTAACATTACTAAATATTATTTACAGTAAACAAATGGCCATAGTGCTAATTTTACACAAATAAATTTTCTAAAATAATTTTAAAAAACTCCCAAAATCTATCATCAATATACATAATTCCCGTCGTCTGTATGTATGTATGTATGTATATCTGGATGTAACGCTATTTGTTCAATAGTGCGCACCAAATTACTGCACCTAAAATAACTCTTTTCGAACGTTCCGCATAAAATTGTTCAATATGATAATAAATGAATCAAATAAAAATAAATAAAATAAATGAAAGTTCTGTATTACGAAATTATTTTAATCTCATGTGTATTTATTTTGAAAACTTCTGTCATTTTTGACAAACCCACCCCATTTTGGCAACTGTGTCTTTCAGGAAGTCTTCACCCGTCACTAAATCATTAGCGCCGTATGATATTCCGCGGGTCAGCTAGTATATATGTTACAGGCAATGTGTGAAATCAGGCTTTCTATAGAATGCCTAGGCAATGTATAGAATGCCTGATGGTTTCAGGCAAAGTATGAAATTTGTAAAATCTTTCCATACTTAGAATACTTCTATAGAATGCCGGATTTCGTTTAGGCAAATTGTTAAAAGAGCGCAAGAAAAGACTTTATTGATAATTACGTATTTTAAAGTGGAAGTAATACAAAATAAAGCACATGATGTAAGCTCTGTATTATATTTTTGAGGTCTTCCTCTGTTTCCACATCTTGTAAAACATTGTCAGGTAGGACGACGCTGTGAGGCCTACTTTAGCTCTGCAGCCAAAGAAAGCTTCATATGGTAATCTTTTAATCCCAGAATGAAAATCTCTGTTCTTCTTGAGTTGGACGAACCGTAACCCCTCCCTCCAGTGGCCAGTTATTTCATCTTGCATCCAAGCACACAGCATATTTTCGATGTCTTGGTTAGCTCTGTCGACGCTCGTCTGGCTTTGTGAGTGGCGCGGTTTACCATGAACGATCTTCAAGGTAGGCCAGTACTCATTTATACTGCTTACCACATTGTTTGCAAACTCCCTGTCGTTATTGAACTGTAGAATCATTGGAGCACAAAGCAATGTAAATATGTCTACGAGCTGGTATGCTACTTCTTGTGCCCTCTTTGTCTTCAGGGCCATGAGAACTACGAATTTGGTGGGATGATCTTGATACACCATTATAAACTTGTATTCCCCATCAGGATGGGATTGAAAGTCTATGAGATCGACCTGACAACGAGAGTTGAATTCAGAAAAAACTAGGTTGACCACGATGACTTTTTTTTTAAACCTTTTTGTTTTTTTTCTGGCAAGGTGCTCTAAGGTTAATACACAGTTGAATATCATGACGTGTAACGTTCTTGTATTTGGGTGAAAGTCCTTTCAACATTCTGTCCCGTCCTACATGACCAATGTCCAAACGAATTACGTCAAAAATCTTGGAGTCCGCAACGTAAAACACAATGGCAGTCACGCCTTATTTAACAGGGTAGATCAACTTACTCTTATTTTCCACCATCATGACATCATAGTGTTTCACCAGCCAATAGTCACGTGGTTATTCCTTAATGGTGGTCTTAGCCATTTTCAGCATTGGCTCTTACTTTAGATAACTCATCGTAAAACCATCGTTGCATGTCAACATGGCGTGATGCCTTTCCTAGCACTACATTCTCTTCCGACATGGTCACACAGCAATCCAAGGGGAAACGTTATGGGAGAACGTCTGTTGAATCTCAGCCGGATGATACAAACTGACGTAAGTGAGAAGAATTTTGGAAATATTGTCTGTGATTTGGTAGTGGAACCTCGTACCGGCTAATCGCTGTCTCACAATAACTTTCAACACTCACAGGCTTCGATCACCATCATCAAACAACGACCAAAGCGCGACCGCCAACATCAGTGGCTGGAAAAATGGCGGGTGTTGGCAAATTACATACTTTGCCGGACGACAACTTGGCATTCTATCGAATGCCTAGGCAATGTATGAAATAGCAATCATCTCATACTTTGCCTGAAACCATGGAATGCCTGAATTTCACACTTTGCCTGTAACATATATATAATTCACCAGAACAAGAACAAAACGAGTGCAAATAAACATTCGCTAGGCTCGGCCAATCACAGCTTATGGTTGGCAAGCGAATGTGGTACAGAGGGGACATCTCTTGAGACCAACAATGCTTCTTGCGTTCAGTTGCGTTGTTCCTTCACAGAATAACATGTGTTTCGTAGTGTATTGGTAATCACATGCGTCTAACACGCGGAAGTTCCTAGGTTCAAGCTCCAGTGCAGACATTACTTTTAAATTTTTTAAAAATGTTTATGTTTGTGCCCGTTCTTTTACCCCTTTCTTTGTGAGCATGACCACCGCTTCGCATGTATTTCATGGGAAAAAAGGCTTCTTCACTGTTATACCGATTCCTGCATCAGGTAACAGTTTGTTTCTATCGGTTCTGATTTCTTAGTGCTGCTATTTGTGCCCGTTCTTTCCCCGCTTTTTGCGAATATGGTACCGCTTCGCATGTATTTCAATGGAAACAACACTTCAGCAAACTTTATACAAGGGGCGTCCAAACTTTTTGCATGGTTGGCCATATTCCTTGAATTGAAGATATTTGCGGGCCGGATTAAAATAATAACATAAAAATGATATAGGTTGAGACAGTGGCGTAGCTAGGGGAGGGGGAAAGGGGTTTAAATTCGAAAGTCCACCCTGGCCCCCACTTGAGGGGGGCTCCCAAAGGAGTGTGGAAAAATATTTTTAAATTAAATATTACGCCATTTCTATGTATTCAAGGCATCCAAAGAGGCCAAGCCCCCGGGCTCCCCAAATCCCTACAAATTCATGACTACGCACCTGGGTTGAGAAGTTTTTATTGCAAAATTTTAATGTGAAGGATGAAAAAGTGAGATCTTGACTGCATTAAAGAGATGAGGTCGGGTTCAATGCCACTTGTTTTGGTACGTATGATGTTACGCAGGTGAAAGCAACTTATTCTCGTGCACTCACGGTTCTTGTTAAAATTCATAACTGAAAATGTCTGCTGATACAGGTGTGTGGAGTACCCCGGGCCCTCAAACCCCTACAAATTCCTAGCTACGCCACTGGCTACTAGGTGTATGGATGAATTACTGACCAAATTTCATAACAAAATTTAAAATTGTATAGGGTAATGAACTCCTAACGTCTGTTTCTTTGGGGCCGGGGCCCAAAATAAATTTTTCGTAAACTTTTAAAGATTTATTTCCAATTAGATTTTTAACAATTAAAATAAGTATAGACACGTATCTCCCCATTATGACCTGGATTGAAATCTTTAGGTCTCATGAGATATGCACATCCTGCACCCATTTTTCACGGGGCTCTTAATGTAATTTAATTCTCCATTTGATTTTACACGACCCTGACAAATATTGATAAACAAGTATATACATCATGATCCAGATTGAAATCTATTGGTGTTTTGAAATGGTAATACGCGGGTTCTCAACCCTAACTGAAATCCTGACTTTCCGCTGCGAAGCGCGGGTGTTTGGCTAGTGTATATATATATTATTCACCAGAAATTATGACAAGCACAAGACGCCAGTAAATAAGTATGACGAATGACACTGGCTAGGGTCTACTAATCACAGTTTATGGTTGGCAAGCGAGGATGGTGCAGGGAGGGGGGCAGGTAGCTAACCGCAGTGCGCATGTCTCGAGACCAACAATACGTCGGCGGTCCCCCCCCCCGACGTTCACTAGCGTTGTTTTCATTTATTCGTGCTGCTGTTTCTGCCCGTTCTTTCCCCCCATTCTTAGCACTATGAGCAAGTCTGTGGCGTGTGCTACGCCGCGGGCCTTATCTTGTAAGTCTTTAATGTACTAGTTTTAACTTATTTCTATTTCTTTAAAGGTCCTGTATTTGTCCGCTAAAGTGGATCTCTCCCGTAAAACTATTCCGCTACAAGCAGAAAACTTCAACTTTCAATAGGGATACGCTATAAAAAAGTGGGGAGGGCGTTTAACATTAGTCCAAAAAAAACAATGATCACCCTCTGAAGTTGACGCTCTTAACCTTTAGGTAACAACAGGTAATAATCTGTGACATCGGGTAACAATGGGTTACTTACCTTTAACGTCAGATTATGGTGACTGGGCGAGAGAGTGTGGTCCAGTGAACTAACTGAGTTAAACTCTGGATCACGATGAATCAACATGTTCATTGGCGAAGGGCTCCCAGGGGCGACCAACCGTCCACCGTCCATGGCAATGACCATCTTGGCATGGACCTGTCCGGCCGTCGGGTGTTTGCTAAAGTAGGGTGACGTGATGTTGTAAACATTGGGCGTGACGCATCTCAGCTGGGTTGTGTTGTTCTTAAAGGAGCATTTGTCAGGAATCACCTTGCAGAGGAAATATAACCATAACGCATGTGAAGTTAGTAATTAACCAAGTACAATAAGATAGGTATAAACTTAGAATGAAAAAAAAACCCTAGGACACCGAACAGATAGCGTTTTCTCCACTTGACTTGAACACATGGCTTTGTGTATTATCCTTAGTCAGTTAATTGTTTGATGAATAACAGACGAATTTAAAAAAAATAATTAATTTCGTTTAAACGATTTCACAAAGTGAAGACTACATTATGATATAATACTTGAACTGATAGGCCGGGAAACTAGGAGCATATATTTTATGGTATCTTATCTTTATGAAAATAAACGTAGTTTCCTTGCACATATGATATACCGTATCTTGTGTTGACGACAAGATTCATTTATTGTCTCAAATTTAATTGACACAATCAAAGTCATGAGTAACTTTTCCAAGGTTCAAGGGATGTTATGAATGCATTTGATTATTTTTTATGTTAAAAATGTAAATTAAATATTTAGACACCATTGTTTCAAGAAAAGAAGACAAAAAATTAAGTTAGTGGTCCTCGGTAGTATAGTGGTAAGTATCCCCGCCTGTCACGCGGGAGACCGGGGTTCGATTCCCCGCCGGGGAGACTCATGTTTTATGGACCGCGGTAGTCTAGCGGTAGCACGCTGGACTGCCAAACCGAGGAAGAAGAGAGTCACGGGTTCTATTCTTGGTGCTGGCATGGCCCACGGGGCATTGTGCTGGCCAAACAATCCCTTGTTCGTGAGTGGAGGCTAAATAAAACTTGTGAACGCTACTTCACTTGCCCCATAGTCCGTCATGGACTGTAAAGGGGGTTAATTAATCTAAAACTTACATATTTGTTGTTGGTTGCAGTGTCATTGTAGAGAATAACAAGCTCAAAATTGGAGGCGCTGGAGAAGTTCGTCCCAGCGACAATGATTTCTGTGCCACCACTGTTGGAACAAGGGAGATAAGCTTGGATAACATCGCAGTTTATCTCAAAAATATATATGCCATTTAAACAGGTTTTATATAGGACGTATGTGACAAAACGTCACAGAAAAACGAACGTTTCGGCTAAAAAGCCTTCCTCAAAGAACAACAAAACAAATAAAACTAATAGCATAAAATGAAAATTTAGCTGCGGTGTTATCTAAAGCCAGAAGGAGCATTCAATGTATCCCTTCAGTTATAGTTAGGTTTGATAAACATTGACATACAGCAGTGTCTCTCAATTATTTTCTGTCATGCTCCCCCCCCCTCCAGGAAGAAAGAAAAAATTTCGCGCCCCCTCCCCCCGCGCGACTGTAAATAGTATCATTTGTCTATAAAATTGTCATAAGTACACCTCTGCATAACGGTCAAACTAGCCCCCCTTTACGGAGCCTCGCCCTCCCCTGGGGGCGCGCCCCACTATTTGAGAAACACTGACTTAAAGTAAATCAACAAACAACCAACAAGCAGCAGTATTCTATTTTAAATAATCACTTTCGTGAAAACGATTCAATATTTTTGAATAAAGACACATAAAGGCAAATAAGTATATTTTATTCAATATTTCTTATACCTGTCATTAAGTGTCTGGAATTATTGTGGTGAAAATTATGGCCCCTGATTTACATCAAAATGTTATTTACATATGTTTTTGGTTTCGTAATAAAATTATTGAAAGTTTTCAAATACAAAAATTAAAGTGCACACGAACACACAGGTAAATATATGAAAATATAATAATAGTATGAGCTTTATTACCTTTGTATTGTATTTGCTGATTTAATGCTTGTAATGACAGGATTCGGTTTGTAGCTGAACAATGTCTCAGAGGTGTTTTTAAAGTTATCTATGTGAACTGTGACATTACCCGGAGAAGGTTTTCCACTTGGTTGTTTTCTTGTGAGACATCTGAGTTGACTCCTGTGTAGAAATTTTTTTTAGAGAAGAGGAAAAAATCATTCTAACAATACATTATTATCTGATTAATAGGCAGCAGACCAATCAGACAAACGTTACAATTGCAACATAAATACAACAACAGGTGTCTGCACTTAATGTCTCAAAGAATAAAAGAACACGGGCGCTGGTGAGTAATATATTTTAAAAAAAAATGTTTTTTTGAAAACAATTATAAAAGTGTATATCAGTGGTTCCCAAAGTGGTCCGTACGGACCCCCAAGGGTCCGCGGTACCCTTCAGGGGGTCCGTGGAAACTTAAAATTGATTTGGGGGTCCCTGAACAACGTCAGGGGGTCCGCGCAAGGTTTAACATCAAATAATACCACTGATACATTTTAGTATTATTGAAATTAAAATAAATAATAATAAATAAAATAGTATGTGAATGCCTGTTCTACTAATTAAATACCATCTAAGGTGCTATCCTTCATGGATACAATGTTGTTTTACGTAGAAAAAGTAGTATAACTACTGACCACTACTGTAATTCTTACATTTATAACAAATTAAAATACTTGGTTTGTTGAAAGGTCAAGCTTGATGCAGAAGAAATGCCGAATTCCTATAGCTATAAGTAGAAAAATACAAGTTTTTAACTTGAATCTACCAGGGTTGAAAGGTTGTGTATTTTTCGATGTATGGGGAAGTTATATTTATCTAAATTGTACCCTATCATCAAATAATGTTTTCAATAGGGCTTTACTTAAGCATTCCATTGAAAACGTTAATAATTCTTAACAGTGGTCTGTTACAACAGATAAGAGAATGAGTGAGCCCAAGGCTGGATTTAGACTTGATTGCGCCCTAAGCTATTTAAGGCCCTTTTGAAGTCTAGATATTCTATATCAGTGATAAATATGAAAACAAAATTCCTGGAGCCCCCAAGAAGGCAGGGGCCCTAAGCTATAGCCTGTTTAGCAAATAGGTTAATCCAGAGCCGTCTTTAAACCATTTTGGGGCCCCGGGCTAAGAAATAGTGTTGGGCCTCTCCCCTCCAGGAATAAAAAAATATATACATACTATATATGAATAAACTTATTCCCATGGGGCCCCTATGATCGTGGGCCCCCTGGCAAATGCCCAACGGGTCTATGCGTTAAGACGGCCCTGGATTAATCCAGCACTGAGTAAGCCGAAGAAACAACTTCGACAATATGGTGTTAATGAATATTTGAAGAATGGTTAAATGTTTGGAAACAAATACGAAGGGTGAAACGTTATTTACTGAATTAAAAAACATGTTTGAAGTTAAAGCAACACTCTTGACTTTCTGGCATACGTAAAACATTCTGTAACAAATTAAATGTATTTTCAGCAAATTGAGTCACTCATCGACATCAAATATTCAAAAAAATCTTAGTGAAATTTGGAATGGATCACTACAATATGACATTAGAGCAGTTAATAAAATCAAAAGGAATGCCTCCAATTAGAGATTATTTGCTCAATATGGTTTGGAAAATGAAGAACACTATAATGGATTATTTATCCACACAGAAGTACGCTGGTTATCATCAGAAACATATTTAAATCGATTATATGCTCTCTTTGATTCAGTGTCCGAATTCCTGGAAAACAAAGACAATGACCTTCATCACAATTAACTAAAAAATGGCATATCCTTTATGAATGAATTATTTACCCAATTTTAACGAAACTAATTTGAAACTAAAACTACTACAAGGTAACCAATTAAATTTAATCAAAACTAAAAGCGTTATATCTGAGTTTGTTGCAAACCTTTTTCTGTGCAAACAAAACTTAGGAATAGGAGAATGTTCTCAGTTTTCAAATCTTCTGAAATTGAAAAATAGAGATAAAGATTTGCTTGCTTACTGTCAAAACTTAACGGCTCTTCGTGCATACCTCAGACCTGAACCAAAGATTTGTAGGCATTCGTCACTATTGTATATATCAGAATGGCAGTTGAACTCTTTGGCGCATGGACAAACTTCTTATCTTATCTTATCTTATCTCATCTATACATACTATGCAGAAGATAATTGCTTCCACAGATCATGACGGATGATCTGTTGGCAAGTGATGCAGCTTTCACAGGCCACGGCTATGAGGTTTCCACGCATTAACCAGCCGCCTAACTCGTGTTAGGTATCCATTCGGAGCTGGGTGACTCAGGGACACATGGATTCGAACCCGTGACCATCGGAATGTCAGTCGAGCGCGCTGCCACTCGACCACCGCGTCCCCTCAGGTCCAAAACACAGATGAATACATACTAATACAGGAGCAGCTTATTGAAATATCCACAAATGAGGAAACCAATGTTTGGACTAGGATAGCACAAATTCTGGTTACAAAGTCAGATCACAATTTAATATCATGCATTATAGGTTATTGTACAAATTTTTAAACTGTTTTCCTGTCTTCCTATTTGGTAGAATAAAGATTCAGTGGCGTTATGAACCTCATCATAAATTTTTTTAAAGAAATAAATAAATAAACGACTAGAAATTGGTGCTCGTGAGGATTTGCGGTTCCTACACATAAACATTGAGTCGGTCATAAATCCTATAAAATAAAAAGTAATCGATAGCGATTGGTCCCCCAAACACATATGACTCCTACAGCCATTCATATCAAGTTTACGCGGACGTTCAAAACGAGTTATTTTTGGTGCAGTATTTCTTCCAAGACTTTATTTTGAGTTATGCTCATTGGGATTTATAGTCAAAAGCTCTGTTTTTACGAGTTATTTATTTTAACTATGATGAATAGTATTTTTGACGTGATGCACATGTTTTGGACTGGCTTTGTTGCTCGTACACGCATAAAATCTCATCACGTTAATCAAAGTTATTAATGATTTTCAATTTAATCTTAAACAAAAGTGATAATTTCAATAAATACCGTAATTTTAATCAAAATGTTGCTTTTGTAATTTTTGTACTATGCATTAATAAAGACTTTTTCACTTGGGGGTCCGTGGGGAAGTTTTGAGAATAAAAGGGGTCCGTGGGTCAAAAAAGTTTGGGAACCACTGGTGTATATCATAAATCAGAGGTGTAAAAGGTTTAGGACAATAAAGTAATGGGGGTGAGACTGCAATCAGGCTTTTAAATAGGTAAATTTATAATTTATAATATAAAAACAGGGTATTAGTAGGCCTGACAAGATGTAACACAAGAGCGAACGTTTTGGCAAAGAGCCTTCCTCAACGGACAAATAGTACACAAATGAAACGAATAAAACGAAATAATAATAATAAAAAAAACACTTAGCTGCGGTAAAATCCAAGCAGTCCAGTAGGGATAAAGTAAGGAAAGAAAAGTAAGAGCTTAAATAGGAAAGGATAGGGTGGGTGTGGCCAATCAATCAGCTTGTCAGTGCGAACACAACGTTGATCCGATGTAGTGTAAGAGTCCCATACTCATGGATTAGTCTATTCTCCAGACTGACCCGCCGGGTGTGTTTGTACAAGAAACCAAGGTGGTGACATACATGT
This sequence comes from Ampullaceana balthica, assembly GCA_944989445.1. NCBI lineage: Eukaryota > Metazoa > Mollusca > Gastropoda > Lymnaeidae > Ampullaceana > Ampullaceana balthica. The sequence goes on from CALYLW010000059.1 coordinate 106,959, forward strand.
CATCGACGCCCATGTGGTCACGTCCATTGAAGTTTAGGGAGACAGGACACTGTTTGTCTTGTTTAATGGCACGTACATGCTCAGCGATACGGCACGAGAGTAACCTCCCCATCTCACCAATGTACTTCAAAGGACAGCGCTTACACACAATGGTGTAGACCACATTGCGGATGGTACAAAGATAGCCATTCCTAATCTTGAATATCCCCTTACGGAAGACAATCTGGTCCGTCTGGGTAACAAAGGGACATGTCTTGCAGCGATTACGACCACATGGCTTGGTGCCCAGATGAGAGGACGGAATAAGCAGACGGCTAGGAACCAATAGGTCTCGAAGATTTTTGTCCCTCCTGAATACAATAAAGGGGTGGGGTGGAAAATATGTTGTTTGTCTCAGTGTCAGCGAGGAGGATCGTGCGGTTTTTCAAAAATATTTCCTTGGCTCTGAACTTGTGGGGATGCTATGTGAGCACCAATTTGCTACAAACCGAATCCTGTCATTACAACCATCAAATCAGCAGCTGCCTCCTCACTTCGGCCTACTTCAAACCTACGGAGAGACACTCTTACCTACTCTATCCCTCGTCTCATCCCAAATCCTGTAAGGATTCTATTCCCTTTTCACAACTTCTTCGCCTCCGTAGGCTGTGTCAATCTATGAGGACTTTTTGGAAAAGGCGATGGAAATGGTGGAGTTTTTTAGACAAAGGTCTTACCCTGAAGCTATACTTCAATCTGCACTTCAGCGAGTTAAAAACTTCACTCGTGCCGACGCCTTTGTATCATGCTCCAGTGATAGTAATGAAAGGAGCAAATTGACTAATCCATGAGTATGCGATTCTTACACCACTTCGGATCAACGTTGTGTTCGCACTGACAAGCTGATTGATTGGCCACACCCACCCTATCCTTTCCTATATAAGCTCTTACTTTTCTCTCCTTACTTTATCCCCACTGGACTGCTTGGAGTTTACCGCAGCTAAGTGTTTTTTTAAATTATTATTTCGTTTTATTCGTTTCATTTGTGTACTATTTGTCCGTTGAGGAAGGCTCTTTGCTGAAACGTTCGCTGTTGTGTTACGTCTTGTCAGGCCTACTAATACCCTGTTTTTATATTATAAATTATAAATTTACCTAAGGACAATAAAACATTATAATAGTTCAGTGGCGTGAAAAAAAAAGTATTTTGGGATCTACCTCAGTGGTTCACGTGTGTGTGTGGGGAGGGGGAATAGCGAATCTCTTTATGAAAAGGTAGAAGAGTTGTTAGCATTAAAAAACTGACGCAATTTCATCGCAATTTTAGTATAATTTTAGTAGATGGGAACACCTCGTATAGCTGCAGCTATTATTTTGCGTGTGACTTTTAGCCATAACTGAGAGACAAGTTATTTCTAGAATTAGTGTTGTTTTTTTCTACTATTTTGTTGGGTAAATAGAGTTATTTGGTTAAAAAAAAGTATAGAAATGACCTCTGCACACAGGACATATATCATGTAGAACTGTACATTGCTTCTAATCAATATATTAAAATATTGTGGAGATCTTACGCGCAGTTAGTAGCATTCAAAGAGACACCTGGTCCTATGAAGTTGCACGTGGCCACCGGAGGTTGACCACAAGACGGTAAATGGTGTTATGGTGTTAACTGGCCCGGTCAGTAGATTCGGCGATGAAAGGAGTTGCCGAGCGAGGTGACCGGAGGTGTTAAATCTGCCCAGGGGTAGATAGGATGACCAGACGCGCAGGTGCTCTGGAGGGGGGGATAGGTAAGGGGTGGGGGGCTCACCACAGACGGTTATGTCAAACCGGCCCCACCCCCGCACAAGTCAATCTATGGGGGGTAGTACGAGATGATTGACAGATATGATTAACCTATTACAATTAGAGACTGACGGAAGACTGGACACAAATGGACTGACGTGAGTTGTTTGGAGGCGTGGCCTCAGGACTGAGAGTTATAGGACGGGACGAACTACGGACATCGAGAGATAGGAGGAGGAGATTGCAGAAAGAGAGGGTAGAATGTAGATGATAGACTGATAGTAGAATGGACTTTGGACAGTTGTCTTTACTTATGTGAAGTTAGAGTACAGTTTATGTTGGAGTCAATGAATGAAGCAATAAAGTAATCATAAGTGTTCATGCAGTCTTGGAGTTTGCTGTTTGATATGAGAAGACAAGTGTGACCAGGAATAAAGAAGAATTGAGTGAAAGTAGAGAATTAGTCACACAGTTAGACAGCAGGTTCTTCACAATATATATCATTACCAAAGATACACTAGGTCAGGGGTTCCTAACCAGTGGTGCATGCATCCCCAAGGGATGTATGAGCAGGTTCCAGGGGGTGCATGAACCATTCAGAAAAAAGAGAAAGAGGAAGAAAAAAAAGAAGAAGGAAAAAAAAGAAAGAAAAACTGATAATCTGAAAATGTAAACCATAAGCAAGGCAAACGTTGTTTTTTTTTCCCTTCACTTTTATTGCTCTGTACGCTGCAAAGGTCTTAAAAACGTTAATTTTAAGCCATTATTCATCATTGAAACCTAAAATCTTGAGTTGAGCATCCAACCGGTCATGAAAAACATCAACTTCGTCAGTTAAAAATGTTCCTGTCAATGGTACGACTTTCCGATTGTCATCACCCCCTCAAAATCGTTAATAAATAATAAAAAACAGAGGGAGATGGAACACAAAAGCCTCAGTGCTTCCTCTGTGGAAAAATCCTGTGCAATGACAACATGAAGCCTGTTAGACTCCGAGAGCACTTAGAGAAAGTCCATCCATCCACTTCCAAGGACAGTGTTGAGGTCTTCAAGCAGAAGAGAGCTCGCTTCTTGACCTCAGGTACCTTGCCCAAACTTGGATTTTCTTTGTCACAGAAATATGCACTGGAGTCATCATTCAAGATTGCATATCTTTTTGCAAAGAACAAGAAGCCCCACACCATTGGAGACCTTTGGTGAAGCCTTGTGCTCTGGAGATGGTGGAACTGATGTGTGGTCACCAGCAGAGGAAGCAGGTTGAGAAAGTTCTTTGTGCAATGACACTATTCATTCCAGGATTAGTGACATGGCTGCAGACATTCTGGATCAAGTCTTGTGCGAGATGAGAAGCAGTCAGTCCTTTTCCATTTAGCATGCAGCTGGATGAATCCACTGATGTAGCAGAATAAAGTAAGATTCTCGTATTTCTTAGATATGTTCTCAGTGGATTGCTTAAGGAGGAATTTCTCTTTTGTAAGCCACCCCTAGCTACTACCAAAGCTCTGATGTGTTGCAGCTAGTCAGGGCATTCTTCATTGAAAACCAGCTTGACTGGACTTTAAGAAATTCTTCAATTTGCACAGGTGGTGCTCCCTCCAAGCTCGGTAATAAGTCATGATTTTCAGCACTGGTAAAGAAAGAAGTTCCAGATATTGTCACTACAAAGTGTATACTTCATCGCCAGGCACTGGCATGCAAAACTCTACCTCCAACCTTAAAGTCAGTTCTTTCTACTGCAGTTCAAGTTGTAAATTTTATCCGCTCACATGCCTTGAACCACTGCCTATTCAAGTTGTTCTGTCAGGAGGTGAGCTCTGAGAATGAAGTTCTGCTCTATCACACTGAGGTGCGCTGGTTGTCCAGGGGACGGATACTTTCTAGGTTAGTAGAACTGAGAGTGGAGCTTGCCATTTTCTTGCAAGAAAAAGAGAGTGACCTTGCTGACAAGTTTGACTGTCCAAATTTCATTCATTACTTGGCATACCTGGCTGACATCTTCACCATCTTGAATGAGTTGAACACATCTCTCCAAGGACCTGCTGTGACTGTAATGGATGCTACTGAGAGATTGCAAGCCTTCCTCAACAAACTGCCACTATTCCAAAGACGACTACAAAAGTCCAACTTGGCCAACTTTCCACTCTTGGATGAAGTTGTAATATCTGGTGCATAAGGAAGCACTTAGGGATCACTGCCTGACAACATCAAAGGGGAAATTTCATAGCAACTTTCAACATTGCAAAAGTCATTTGATGGGAATTTCTGTCAAGACATGCTAGGAAAGATCTTTGGATTCGCAATCCTTTTCTCTGTGACTTGGACAACATTGATGACAGTGACTTTGCTAAAGATGAACTGATTGATTTGAGAACCAGAGAAGTACTGAGGAGTGCCTTCAGTTGCAATACCTTGATTGAATTTTGGTGCGCCCAGCTAGATTCCTATCCAAGAGGGCAGTACTGACTCTCCTTTCATTTGTCACAACCTATCTCTGTGAAGCAGGATTCTCCACAACTTTGACGATTAAAACCAATGAAAGGAATAAGTTGAATGTAGAGGATGACATGAGAGTTGCTTTGTCCAAAACAGTCCCCAAATTTAAATCGCTGATTGATCATAAGAAGCAGCAGATCTCTCACTAAATTCGCTGTTGCTTATGGTCAAAACTGTTGTGTTCACAGGCCACGGCTTTGTGGGTTCCACGCATTACCCAGCCGCTTAACTACGTGTAGTGTTAGGTACCCATTCAGAGCGGGGTGACTTAGGGACGCCCTAGGCCCCGGGAACAAACCCTTGCCTTCACATGGATTCGAACCCGTGACCATCGGTATGACAGTCCAGTGCGCTGCCACTCGACCACCGCGTCCCACTCGACCACCGCGTATTATGCATTTTCTGCAAGTTTCACGAGGGGGTGCATGAACTTTTTTGGGCATCTGAAGGGGTGCATGGACCCCAAAAGGTTAGGAACCACTGCACTAGGTCATGGCCGGTACTGTATGACAATGATTTCGATGCAAGATTGTAGTTTTTTTAATAAAAAATAAGAAGTAGGTTTGATTCAGATAAAAATTTAAAACAGTACTCGTAATATGTCACACTTTAATTAGCAGCCAATTAAAGAGTGATGTTCAATTTTTATTTCTTTGAAATAATCTAATTAACGACGCTTAAAAGACGCCCTGAATGAGATTTAACTCAAGGTTTAACTGACCGTTTCTATTGAAGATCAATGGGAAAATAAATACAATCTTAATGATTTGTATTTGATTTATTTTGCATAATGAGAAACATGTAAAGATTGCTTAAATTATAGGTAACTTAAAAATATAAAATTTATTATAAATATTCAAAATTTAAATTATAACTATTCTAACCCAGGCTGATAGCTTGAACTACGGGGTTATCATTTATAATTCATTTGAGTAAAAAATGGATGTTTAAGTTTTTCAATCGAAAATTAATTTATAAATTTCTTACATGTTTGGTAGCGTCTCATTGATGATGTCACAGCTGATACCCGCCACTGAGATTCTTCTTTTAGTGCCAGATCTCAGGTATTGACCTTTGAACTCTAGTACTGTGCCACCATAAATTGGTCCAAAGTGTGGCGTGTATAATTCTAATTTTGGAGACTAAAAAACGAAATGACAGGTTATTAACGAAATTATAGTTAACAAATTTTAAAAAAATAAATTTAATCACCGACCAAAAGACTAAATTAAATCAAAGGAAAAAAACCAAGATTCAATGAATTTATAACAGCTTCGTGAGTATTATGAATGCTGTGGCGTAAATAAGCTGTTTCATGATAGTTCTTGATTCTAGTCAATGACACATGAAGACTTAAGTAAGAAGCGGTGAAGAGACATTTATTGTAGCTATGAGCTATTTAAATTTTAAAGTTCATAACTATACAAATTTATCGTTTATTAACTAAATACATTTGACTTTTTCATGGGGTAACAGACGTTATATTCCAATAAAACCATCGAAAGGCTTGCATGATTTATAGGTACGTGTATGTGAAACTTCAAGTGTATCTGAATTCCGTGATTACAAAAAAGGCGTTATGTTAACTCGATGTTATCAACACACAGAGTTATATGCCAAACAACTGTTTACTACACGAATGACGTGATGTCAGTCATAATAACTTTGACGCAAATTTAGACACTGCACTATGATTTTATTAGCATCAAATCAGAGCTTTTTGCGATTTGATTCTATACAATCTTGGAGTACATATCGTGTTACTGCTAGCAAATAGTTCACGGCCACAAAAGAATATAAGACTTACATAAATAAAATATTGCCTCAATTGTGTGAACTTATTACATCTAAAGATGTGGGGGTGAGGAGGAGGGTAAGGGGCACATTCAGATAACATTATTATCCCGTTAGCAAATAGTCGACAGGGAAATGTTTGCTTAAAGAAGGTTGCGAATGGAAAATAATATCTTTCTCTAACCTCTTTTACAAATGATGCTTTATGTAAACATTTAGCTTACTTCATAGCACCACGGATTATTCTGATATTTGTGTTACAACCCGGTAAGAGATGGACTTTATGAAAAAATAATTTCTAAAAGACAAAAATATGCTTTAAGGAAAAATGATTTTACTTTAGTTTCGATAATAAAAAAAGTGTGGGAGGTGGACTGCAATAAGAGAAGATTTAGGTAAACAGTTAAACATGGCGTGAGTCAGCCTAAAAAATGGTAATTAAATTAAGATCGTGTTGGCAAAAAGTCTTTTAGCGAGCAGACAAAACGCAAAGATAAATTATTTATAAAAAAAAAGAAAACTTCAATTATGTGAAGAGTTTTAACTCCTACTGTAATAATAACATTGAATCAAGAAAGCTAGTAGAGAAAAATAGACGCCTTAGTGGATAGGAAACATTACCCAGCGCCTCTTAGTTCACAGAGAAGTATAAACTGCGAGAGCTACCTAAAATGAGGTTTGCTGAATTCAAAGAAGATTTTGTCTTTGATTAAGTCTATATTTGAGAGTTATATAACGTGCTGGAGATGTACGGTAGGTAAATAAGTATATTCTTTCTATCCTACCACTGACGCATAATAACATTTCTAGAAGCCGTAATGATTAGACAATCGATCGTGGAAGCCGGTGAGTTGAAATTAAATGTAAAATGAATTCAAAACGACAAATGTAATGCGTGGAAAAAAAAACATGTTTGAAAAAAAGTCCATTTGTCACTCCAAAGTAATTGTCGTCTTACAAAAGACTAAAAAATCAGCAAGTACTTGCCACGTATTTGACTGTAGGATGACCAGGTAGACTGAATGAAGACATGCTTGCGCTGTAATTCATCAACACTGAGACCAAAGTCACAGTGACGTTGCAATCTCTTTGTGTTGTATTATTGCATTTTTCGCACCGTGGAACTATGCACGTGATCGGGCTATAAATAGAAAATAAGTGATCAACTTGAATTATGTTTGGAATGAGTAAAGTATACACACAATTATTTGACTTTTGACATATATTTTTAAAGAAAATTGTTGTACATTATTTTATTAGATTGAGGCAATGATAATTTGTATCTCATCTCCAAAAAGGTATTGACAACTTCTGTTTTATTCAGAAAATAAGATATCTTCACAACAGGTGAGCCTATACAAAGTTCCATTAAGTGTGTCCATATATATATATATAAATGAATCCACTTTATAACATGCTTCATGTTGAATGACAATGCATAAGTTCGCTGTTTCACTAAATTCCGTTGGTATTTATGTTACCCTTTGTGTTACGACCAATTCCTGTAGTAGATTTTTAACGCTAAAATTTACTTTTGATTGGTAGAATTTACTTTACACGGTCGGCCGCACATCGTTACTTCCACCGAGCTCGTCTCATTCATAATTCGCCTATAGTTTCCTATGTCGAGTGTCAACAGACTTCCGCCTTCAGTTGGGACAAACTCAGGACTGAACTGTACGATTACAGTAAATATAACAGCTTATAACAAAAGTAGATATAACAGTTTATGTCAATATAAATACAATATTTTATATCAATAATATATATGACAGTTTATGTCAATAATAAAAACGTTTATGTCAATAATAAATACAGCATTTTATGCCAATAATAAATACAGCAGTTTATGTATTAATAAATACAACAGTTTATGTTAATAAAAAGGAGCTCTTTGTTTTTCATTTGAGTATGTAACAATATATCAATTTATAATTTTTTATAAAAAAAATAGCTAAGCAGCTGGACAACGCCAGTAAGTGTGTTCAAGTTTGAATTAAAGAATCCTGCTAATAATTTGTGAAAGACGTGCTGGACTAGGATTACAGATTGCTACTAAAGAGATATATGTCATGCAAACAGGGTACATATAAGCCTTACAAGACATGACAAAACAACGAACGTTTCGGCACAGAGCCTTCTTCAACAAACACATAGACAAACAAATAAAACTAATCAAAAGAAATTAAATTAAAACTTAGCTGTGGTGAAATCCAGAGCCAAAAAAGCAATATGAGGAAGAGTGTAGTTCAGAGTATATACCGCAAAGGAGAGAGAGAGGGCGTGGCGAATCATTTGCATCAGTGAACATACTACATTCATCCAATGTGGACTGGAAAATAGATTTATCCAAGAATATGGGACTCTTGCACCACATGAGATGAATGTATTATTTTCACTGACAAGCTAAAGTTTCGCCACGCCCTCTCTCTCCTTTGCTATATAAAGTCTGAACTACTCTCTTCCCCCTATTACGCTCCTTGGCTCTGAATTTCACCGCAGCTTAGTTTTAATCTCATTTTAATTAGTTTTATTTGTTTGCGTCTATTTGTTCGTTGAAGAAGGCTTCTTGTCGAAACGTTCGTTGTTTTGTAACGTCTTGTCAGGCTAATGCATACCCTGTTTGCATGACATATATCTACTTGTTTAAAAGCCTGATTGAAGTCTCGCCAATTTTTGTTCGTTGCAGATTCCAACTAACAGTTTGTGAAAGGCGTGCCCGGCTAGGATTACAGATTGGACTAATAGTTTGCGAAAGACGTGCCGGGTTAAGATTACAGATTCCTCCTAACAGTTTGTGAAAGACGTGCCAAGCTAGGATTACAGATTCCCACTAACAGTTTGTGAAGGACGTGCCAAGCTAGGATTACAGATTCCTCCTAACAGTTTGTGAAAGACGTGCCAAGCTAGGATTACAGATTCCTCCTAACAGTTTGTGAAAGACGTGCCAAGCTAGGATTACAGATTCCCACTAATAGTTTGTGAAAGGCGTGCCAGACTAGGATTACAGATTAGACTAATAGTTTGTGAAAGACGTTCCGGGCTAGGATTACTGACAAAACCTTTTCTAGTTTTGGTGGGCAGGTCACCTCGACCTTGCCGTTACAGTCTAACTTCGCATCCTGACAGACACTCAGCAGAGAGCACCATTTACAGGTGTAATCGTCACGTGACGTAATACAGTCCTCACAGGTATGAAACTGTCGGCAGAAGTTGACACTCATCACAAGGATCTGAAAAAGAACAAAGTTTAGATAAGATCAAGTCATTGCCCTAGTCGTGTATGTAGATAAGAGCCAGCCAATGCATAGTCGTGTATGTAGATAAGAGCCAGTCATTACCCATAGTCGTGTATCTAGATAAGAGGCAGCCAATGCCTAGTCGGGTGTGCAGATTAGAGACATTCATTGCCCTAGTCGTGTTTGTAGATGAGAGCCCATCATATCCTTATGTAGTTACCAGCCAGTCATTGCCCAGTCGTGTATGTAGATAAGAGCCAGTCATTGCATATTCTTGTGTATAGTTGCTAAGGAAATGGTTTTCCATTTTGAAAGTAATATGGCCACGGTAGACTAACCTAAGAGCTAAGGGATACTTGTTTAATTATTACCAATAATTTCCTAAAGAAGGTAAGGTAAAGCAATATAAATCAAGACTACATATATATTCTTGTTGGTGTATTGGAAATTATTGCTACAATTAAAGCTATTTTATTTGAATCAATAAATTCCGAGAACTAAAACAGTACCAATAAGTTTTAAAAATGCTGTATTCAAATTAAAAATAATGTTACACTAGAATATAATATATATATATATATATATATATATATATATATATATATATATATATATATATATATATATTATATATATATATATATATATATATATATATATATATATATATATATATATATATATATATATATAAACGAAAGTGCGCGTGTGTGTGTACGTGTGTGTATATGTGCATGTCTTTTATAGCCTAATACACCATTCATCCGATAGCCATGCTACTTTTGGGATCGTTTAGTACACACCCGGGCTCGTAACTGGCTAATTTATTTGTTTTAAATGTAATACTTCTGGGGCTCCGGGGGCCCATAATGTTGTTTCTAGCTAATATGAGCTATTAAAAAATTAGTTTAATCGTTTGCTACTGTGAAAAGGAATTGATCTTCACCAAAGTTAGTAAATAAAAATTTGATAGCCCATACTAAAATACGGTAGATCACTGAACTCCTAATGTTTGTTTCATGGTGGTTTAGAGCCCTAAATGTCCTTTTTGTTATTGTAAACTTTAAGATTTTATTCCCCATTCAATTTTATAAGATCCTGAGAAATATAGTTAAATAGATCCATTAATAAATTAATTGAAATAAACAGGTATTTCTGATATCCTCTCTTGCACTGAACGGGCCCGGGGGCCCTTAATGTTGTTGTTTTTTTTGCTTATATGAGCTTAATAAAAATTATTCTAAGCGTTAGATACTGGTAGAATGAATGGATCTTGATCAAACTTAGTAACTAAAAACTTGATGGCCCACATTAAAATATGGTAGCTTACTGAACTCTTAATGTCAATTCCATTGGGGCTGGGCTGGGAGCCCACATGTCTTTTTTCGTAAACTTTTAAGATTTTATTCTCTATTCCATTTTACAAAATCTTGAGAAGTACAGATAAATCGATACACTTTAAAATTTATTGAAATAAAAAGATGATTCAAACTTAACACCTTGAACTGAATGGGTCTGGGGGCCCATAATGGTTTTTTTCGTATATGAGCTATATAAAAATTATTCTAAGCGTTAGCTACTGGAAAAATGAATGAATCTTGACCAAAATTGGTATATAAAACTTCAGAGCTTATATTAAAATACTATATTTGACTGAACTCTTACGTCTATTCCGTCAGGGCAGGGGGCCCGAAATGTCATTTTTCATAAATGTTCAAGATTTAATTCCACGTTCAATTTTAACCAATTTTGAGAAAAATAGATACATTAATCCACTATGAAATTTGTTGAAATTAACAGTTGTTTAGAACTTTCAATCGTGCATCGAATGGGCCCGGCGCCCTTAATTTCTTTTTCCCCCTTCAATAATATATATACAAAATTAGATAGACAGACAGAAAGATAAAGATATAATTAGATAGAGAGATAAATAGATAGTTTTACAGAAAGAGAGACATATAATTAGAGAGATAGATAGATATTAACATAGATAGATAGATATATAAATAGATATATAGATAGATAGAGATATAGATACATAGATAAATACATAGATAGATAGTTACATAGATGGATACATAGATAGTGATGGATATATGGGTCATTAGTCAAATTCTTGTAAAATTGAAAGAGATTAAAGTATTCAAAGTCTGAAACGTTTTCAAACAAAAATTTGAGTCGCTGGCCCCGAACAATGGAAATGAGGCGTTTAATGCGTTATATTATTTTAATATAGTTTACAAGTTTTTATGTACAACGTTTTGTCAAGAAAGATCAATTTACGCTTTATCCAAAATATTAAAACTAATATTTATATAAACCTCTTAATAAGGGGAAAAAAGTTTAGGAACCTTGACACCAAAGACTCGTAATTGTTACAGAAAATTTACCAGTTCCCTTTCCGGGAGTGTACCCAACAGTTTCCCAACGATGAAAGGTGTGTTGAGGATTAAAGGACAAACAGACAAACAATGATTTAAAAAATATATTTATATAGATGACACCTTGTAAATTAATAGTTGTTTTAACAAGTTTCCTTGAATTTAAAAAAAAAGTAAAAAACTTAATTATTACACAAAAATTTATATTTCTAAAACTATTTCTCCCTGACCTTACTGCCCACAGCCAGGTACAAATTTGACCTGACGTCATCAACAAAACCCACGGGCGTCAGTCGTCGTTCCATCAGCTCCTTTCCAAGGGGAAATTCCATAGTGACATGGAGGTAACTGCTGATTACCTCAGGCTTTTCAGGTAAACTTACTTCAAGTGTCATCTAAAGTCAAAGAATATTTTTATTGGCCAATTGACAGACATTAATATAGCATTACTTAAAAGAATTTCAAAAATAAAATTTAAAAACTTTGAAGAGGAATATCCTTCGATAGGTCTGTTTGTATTACGGTACAGAGTCTAAGATATTTGTGGCAATTTGAATTGTATTTTGTATTTCCGATTTGTTTAATTTACACATACTCTAAAAAAATACATTTTCTGCAAACCGCATTTCGATTATTGCTTGAAGTGTTTTAAATTTTATTTGAAATCGATAAGTAATTAAAGTTAAATTAAATTTTGCCGAGCAGATCATGTTATCCTCAAGTACAAATCTGTGGTGTAAAATAAAACAAACCCGTAAAAACAAAGTTTTTGACTATAAATCCCTTATATATGAGACATAACTAACAGTATTGATTATGTTCCAACGCGACAAACATTTACAGACTGAATGTGTCTTAACTCCCGTTTGCTTTATAACCCGGGGTGGGAGGGTGGGAGAGGGGAAAGGTCTGGTCACCGATCGCTGGACCAAGCTCAGCGGGACACGTAAAATGTAAACAAAAGAGCACCGGTGCATCGACGGCTGGCGTCAACGCGTGACTGAACTGTCACGTGAAAAAAACAACAATTACAAACAGTGAAATTGAATTACATAGGTTGTATAGAGATAAACTAAAAATGCATTAATTCAATTACGGTACGTTCGATCGCTCTGCAATGGTGAAACGATGCATTGTTAGGTGACACGGGTCCAAGTGCCAAATTTCAGCTCGATGGCTTCACGAGAAGTGGGTCATATTTTACTTTTATTTTTCCACACGCCCGTCGACGAACGACAGACAGACAGAGAGAGACGGCGGTGAAGTTAATATAAGGGATTTAATAACAACACCAGTACGTTCATTTTAAGTAAGTTAGGGGCAGTAGTGTACCTTACACCTGAAACTTTGGTGTTTATTTATATGTATTATTATCGTAATCGATTAAATGTGTAGCAATCTACCGCTAACCTAACCACGAAACACACACACACACACACGCACACACACACACACATACACACATACATTCCAAAAAAAAATTTTTATGCAAAAACTTCTAAATGAAAGGGGGAGAATGCACCGGTGGGATGGTATGAATGTGATTCCTGGCAGGTAATTTCAAACCCACTCGCCCCACCCTAGGAGAATTTCAAGACACCACAGAGCCAAGAAGTGCAGTTTTTTCTTCTTCATGTTGTTCATTTCAATTTCTATCGATTGTTCTATGTTTAAGTGTATAGAATCGGGTGGATTTCTCACATTCTCACAGCGAGTGCGTTACATAAAATGTCCAGCATAAGTACAGAATGTCGGTACAATTTTACTTGTCTTATCTATACATATGTTCCATCTATACAGAAGATTATTGCGTCCACCGACCATGTCGGTCTGTTTGGCAAGTGATGCAGCGTTCACAGGCAAAGGCTATGAGTGTTCCACGCCTTTGTTTCCCTAACTAGTGTTAAGATGAACTCACGGACACCCTTGGCACCCGGGAACAAATCATTGACTTCACATGACCATCCGTAGACTGGCGAGCGCGCATGCAACTTTACCACCCATGTACTTGATTTAAATCTCTATTTGAATCATGATTAAATGTCAGTTTGGTCAGTTAAAAAAGGAACAGTTTTTATTTAAATTTTTTTTAAAAAACGAAACAATTATCTTTAAATTTAAGGTTGGTCAATGACAAAATGAAAAGAATTAAATAACACTAACATTTATATTATTTATATAAATTAGGGCTGGTACTGTTTAATTATTTGTTCGATTAATCGGAAAAAATTAATGGATTAATCGATTAAATTCGATTAATTATATTTTAGAACGCATAAATAGATCCCGTTAAGTTACGATTCATTATTGCACGAAATCGCTTAAGTCGCATTAATTCAATGGCTCCCAAATTTCGGGACGTAACTCAGCTAATTCGTTCTGCTATACAAGAAATAAGGAAGAAAAACCTTTTTGTTTACGTATGCACGTCTTAATAAATAATAATAATACGGGGTAAAAGTATGTAAGTTACAAAAAATATAAAATATTAATAAATTGGAAAAAAATTATTAGAAATATTTTCTTAAATTTTAATCGAATTTTAATCGATCAAATTAATTTAATCGATACAAATTTTTTTACGATTAATCAATTAATTATACATTAATTTCCACAGCCCTAATATAAATAAAGAGCAATAGAGAGGGAGATGGAAAGAGCACTTTGAAGAGCTTTTAAACAGGCTGGAACCAAAGAATCCACCAGATATCCAACCAGCTGACAAGGACCTGCTAATTGACTACAAAATTACTACCAAAGAAGAGATTAGCAGGGCCATTAAACAATTCAGAAGTGGAAAGGCTGCAGGACCTGATGGCATCCCAGCAGAGGCACTGCAGTCGGACTTGGAAACCAGTGTGGAAATGCTACATCCTCTGTTCATGAAGATATAGGAAGAAGAGCAAGTTCCTTCCGATTGGAAAGAGGGATACCTTATCAAGATCCCAAAGAAGGGGTATTTAAGTTCCTGCTCCAACTACAGAGGGATCACCCTGCTGTCAATCTCAGGAAAGGTTTTCAAACGCGTACTACTCAACAGGATGAAAATGCTTTAGACCCTCTGCTTCGGGACCAACAAGCTGGCTTTCGCACCAACAGATCCTGCACCGACCAGATAGCAACACTGCGCGTCATTCTAGAGCAATCACTAGAGTGGAACTCCCCTCTCTATGTCAACTTTGTTGACTATGAAAAAGCCTTTGACAGTGTGGACAGACAAGCCCTGTTGAGATTGCTAAGGCATTATGGGGTGCCACAGAAGATTACTGATATTGATATAATCCGGAACGCGTATGAATGGCTCAACTGCCGATTAGTCCATGGTCAGCAGTTGACAGATGCTTTCCAAGTGAAGACTAGTTTGAGACAAGGTGCTTGCTGCCATCCTACCTGTTCTTGTTAGCCATTCACCGGGTGATGAAAACATCTACACAGCAAAAAAGTAACAGCATCCAAAGGACCTTGTGGGATCAACTTGACGATCTTGACTTTGCTGATGATCTTGCCCTTCTTGCACATACCCAACAACAATGCAGGAGAAAACAAAAAATATTGCAGCCAATTCAGCAAGGATGTGTCTGAACATACACAAAGCGAAGAGTAAAGTCCTCAAGGTGAATGCCACCAGTACGTCACCCATCATGCTTGAAGGAGAAGCACCCGAGGAGGTGGACAGTTTTTTTTACATGGGCAGCGTGGTAGATAAACAAGGTGGTTCAGAAGCTGATTTTAAAATAAGGATTGGAAAGTCAAGAGCAGCCTTCCAACAACTGAAGAATTTATGGGTCTCCAGAAACCTAAGCAGTAAGTTAAAAGTAAGGATATTTAACTCTATGGTGAAACCTGTTCTGCTATATGGAGCGAGACATGGAGAACAACGGTCGTTAACCTGACCAGAATCCAGTCATTTATCAACAATTGTCTAAGAAGGATCCTCGGAATTCACTGGCCGGACAATATAAGCAACCGGGAACTGTGGCAGTGGACAAAGCAGAAGCCCATTGAGGAAGAGATTATCCAGAAGCGGTGGGGGTGGATTGGTCATACACAAAGAAAACCTGCTTCCATTACAACAAGGCAAGACCTGAAATGGAACCCACATGGTAAGCGGAAAAGAGGCCGTCCAAGAAATACTTGGTGCCGAGAACTTGAGGCAGACATCAAGAGAATTGGCCATGACTGGAAGATCCTGGAGAAGCTGGCCCAGGATCTCTATGCCTGGAGGTCTCTCGTAGGTTGCCTATGCCCTTGGAGGAATTGCAGACGCCTACGATGATCAGTGGATGCCCCTCATGGACGAGAAGGCTCAACAACTCAACAACATTTATATTGATATTTTATTATATTAAATTTTACGATTTGATTATTTAATTTTTTGTGTAGTTTGATTGACATGTTAAATCTTCTTTTATTATGTATTGAAGTCTTCAATCTAATTTAATCCGTCAAACCTCATACATTATTCAATTCAACTCTATCTCATTCCACTGTTCAAAGAGGAACGTACCTTTTCCATTGAGCCCGTTCCTGTGATGAAAAACACATCGATGATGTTAGAAAACTTTGAATCTGGATTGATGTTGATCTTTGGAACATAACTGTAGATGGTGCTGATGAACGTGCTGACATTCAATAATGACTTATGGATGGCTGGGAGTGTTGACTTTACATACAGATTAGTTTGTCCTGAGTGGTTTCCTTTCTACCAAGATGTGGAAATCAAAATAAAAGTGAAAATGTAGATTGTATTAAAAATAGGCTATGTAGGTATTGAGTGATGGCTTGGTATGTTCAATTAAGGGTTTTGTCGTTTTTGAAATTGGGTGGTGGTTCCAATATGGTGTGGAAGGGGTTTGAAGTTAGGTATTGAGTTTAATATGATGGAACTCAGAGATTGTTTAGAATTGGTAGCATTTAAATATGAATGTTTCGGTTTTTGTTTGGATTTTAGGTGATGGTTGATATTCAGGAGGAGAGTATTATTTAATCAGGTGCCTAGAAGCGTTGTGTTTGTTATTGGGTGTTGAGGTTCTTATGAGTATGTGAGGTAGGTAAACTCTGTGCGGTTAGCTAGAGTTGAGTTATGATATTAGAGTCGTGTGGCAGCCTTGCTTTGAATATGTTGGGATATATAGACAGAAGAACGTGAACCGAGAGTTCCATGATTGGCGTAAGAAAGCGAAGATGTTCACGGAAGACATGCAGGGAAGTGCCATTATAATTAACGACCATAAACCTATCTTCAAAATGTATCCTTTAGATCAGTGCTTTTCAAACGTTTTAGTATTGCGGACCGGCAGGAATTTTTTTCCATTGCACCAGGGACCGATGAACTATTTTCACTATTATTAAGGCAAGCATTTTCAGCTGTTAAATAATTTAAATAATTTTTTTTCTTGGACATAATTTAAAATAATGCAAACAATATAACAACGGGGCTAAAATTTCTATCTCGTTTTCACCTCATTATTATTTGATTGAAAAATAAATAACAGTATTTAAAATCGATAATTAAGTAATTGCTTTCAAAAACTTCTTAGGACGCTTTCATTTAATTAATTAAGAGTTTAAAAATCTTCACTTCTTTTTAATTTGTGTTACATGTCAACGACATCTGAAAACTCACCTGACATTTGTCTGATGCTCCGTTTATCCAATATGGCGTTTCAGCCGACCACAAGTCTCCATCATTACAAAACTGTAATGTCGGATCAAAATAAAGTTTAGCTAATTCATTAATGAAAAAAACGCACACGGAGCCGCCTTTGTTCGGCTCAGCTGTTGTAGATTTAGGGGTTACGCCGCTGCCGAATGCCACTACTAGAACTGGAGTAGGTACAAAAGCTCCATCTAGAGGAACATCAGTCAGGACGAAGGTGGCGGAAGTGGCAATGTTGTGGGTCGTTCTCTGGAAAATAATTTATGTCTCTTTACTTGTTGATGAGAAGAAAATGAAGCATATTTTCTATAGATATAATTAAAAAAACCCGTAAAAAACAAAGTTTTTGACTATAAAACTTTATGTACGAGAAGTAACTAAAAGAATGTTCATTATAATACGCAGCGCAAGACCATCCAAAAATACAAAATTGTAGTTGTGTCGTAAAACATGTTTAATATAATGAGCACCGATCAGGAATATGTTTATAAAAAGTGTTGTCAATAAAATACGCACCTTATTGCGCGACAGAAAGGTTGTTCAATATAATGCGAATCCTTACACTCTATCTCAAAAAATAATATGATATATAGGGATAAATAAAATAATCTAAAAAATCAATAATTTAATTACGGTACTTGCGATCGATCTAAAATTTTGAGACATAGTTTTTATCATCGGTAACTGCGTACAAAAATTAAGCTCGCTAGCTTACAAGAAAGTGGGTTAAAAATCGATCCAACGTTTTGGCGTCAGACAAGCAAACAAGCAATCAAGCAAGCAAGCAACCAGACACCACTAGTTAATATAAAGGATTTAAAAAAAAACAACTAGCCACCTATTTGCAACAAAATTGATCATTACTATTCAATGATAAGAGATACCCATCTATTCATCCATCAGTCCGTCACAACATTCATCCACCCGCCTATCATACTCTATCTTTTCTGTCTGTCTGTTTATATATCTATATTTCCGAATATATTTATAAAGTTGATATTAAATATAATTTCTTACATTTTGTTCACACGCTAGGCTGACTTCAACAAAAGGAACAATCTGGGAATTGTTGTTAGGAACTCTGCTAAGTTTTGTCACGGTTATGTTTTCGCCATCTCTCATCTCCTCTTGTACAGACAAGAAATAGGAAAAATTAGCCCAAGAGAATGATAACTTGTAATCTACATAAAAAGTTGATCTAATGTTTGGCTTGACATCAATACCTTTCTGTTTTGTTACTTGATCTGTCACGTAGTCTATGATGAAGTTATTGTCTGACATTCTGATACTTCGCATTGACAACGTTACAGGTGTCATTACACCAGATCTTTGAATGTTCCCAGCGACCATAACTCTTATTGATGGGGACAAGAAGTCACGGCTAGCATTAGGGTTACTTCTCTTTTCTATTTTGGTTTCCTTGACTTTCGCAAGAACGCCGTTGTCGGCAAAGTTAAAAAATTCTTGGGAAAAGTTATTGGGTCTGCATTCATAATCATCCGCAGTAGACTGAGTTTGCGTGGGAAAGAGATCATGCACCAATGGAAGCAAATGAACAACAGCTGCTTTATTGTCGTGACTGGTAAAAACTGAAGCGTCTGGGTCTAGGTTTCCTACGAGACAATACCAATGTGAGAGATCCGACAGGCTGTGGAGTGTACACGTCCCGTCGTATGCTGTGCCGCACACAAGTAGCAGACCGTATTCTTTGATCAGCTCCAGGACTCTGACCGTGTTATTGCACGGTGCGGGATTCGGTGCGCAATGTTTGGCCTCGTACACAGGTCCGATGGCGATGCTCATGATGAGGTTTTCCAATTTGTTGGTGAATTGTGCCACAAAGTTAACGCCCCCAACGTAGATATCAGACTTTGGATCAGTGACCACGTGGGTGATGTCACGTCCGAGGTCATGCGTCGTGATGTTTTGGCCGGACAAAAGGACACCGTGAAACCACGTGATCAAAGCGAAGGCCAAAACGAGGCTGGTGGTGGTTTGGCTTGACATATTTAAAATCCACTAATTGATTTGAGAATTAAAATCAATCCATGTAATATCTTGACATAATGTACGAATTTTATCTTCACACTACTCTTTTGTTGTAGTTGTTTTTTCCATTCACCTCATTTTCGTAGTAATAGTTTATCCATGACAGTAACATGTCCTGTTGACCGAGAAAGAAAGAAAGAGATCATTTAGTGAGATAAAGTGGTTAATCACGAGTTAATTGTTAGTGACATTAATAAATATGTACCATGCTGTCAAAAAAAACAACAACCTTAGATTATCTTACAGTTAGCACATCTTTAAAAATAAACATCCAGCATGAATATTCAAACACAACCACACTTTATTATTAAAATGGCTTTATGCTACTACTTTATCCTTGCGTTTTAAGCTAAGTAACCTAGCTGACTCTTGAAATAGTATTTACGTTCAATTTACTGACACAAATCCTGGAGTAATGGAAATACTGCTTTTAAAATGCCTTTCAATTAATATTGTTTTGATAGCATTGCCACATTGGTGAAAACACATGTTTCCTGTGTGTCATTGGCGCGTTTTTCATTTAGGAAATTCTGTTTCAAACATTTTTGTCTGAAAACGTATGCAACATTATTAAATTATGTTTTGACTAAAATTATTTAAATTTCTCTTTGTTTGTTTTTGTATTATGTTTGAATTAAATAAAAAAAATACACTTAAAAGTTACGAAGTAATGAAGATGTAAATAGCATATAATAGAGAGCTTTGTGTAACATAACCATTATATGACACATTGTGTTAAAAAACATCAGTCGAACGACTTCACTTCCCGCGTGTGTATTTATTCGCCATCAACATTTACTCTTCAAGTCAAGAGGTGACCGCACAAAGTACTTTTAGTATGTTTGTCGACCAGAGAGAAGTTGGGCGATCTCTTGAGCGGGAAATTCCACAACTATAATACATTTTAAAATATCTTTTTGTACGTTACATTGTCTTGTTGCGTGCAAAGTTATCAAGAACTTCTTTTAATTATTGTAAATTTTAAAAAATGAGCATTCAAATTCGATTTTATAAATTCGTATAAAACTTTACTATGCTAAACTATGCTTTACTATTTACTAAACTTTACTATATAACAAGAGATAGTATTCCATGAAATTGTTCCTACTATCTTCGTAATTTCAGTAAACAACATGTTTAGTGTTTATACTGTGCAGATGAGGATAAAAAATAATTGAAAATCTTGTAATTAAATCAGACCAGCTAATAAGTATTTATTAATGTAAATGGAAATAATTCTTTTGAAATTTTGTTTAAAAAAATATTTATGTTGACTACATCTTACTATCAAACATTTAAAGTTTTCCAACAGAACAAAAGTCAAAACTTCAAACTAAAATTTGCAAGTTAGGGATTGAAAAGAGTATAGTGTAGAACATTGGCGTTGTCGTGATTTCCAGTGTCCAGTATGAGGTGAGCCAGTTAATTGTGTATTGGGCTCAGCCCCACAGCCCGACCCACGCTACGCCACTGGGGAAGCCATGACCATGTGAGAACTCGGAGTATTGAAGAGTAAACATTTATATGGAATCTAGGAAGGTTAAAATACTTAATTATCTCTGGTTTAAATAATGTATCCGGGAAACATTTCAAATGTATACAGCCATCAAGAAAACATGGCTTCATTATAGCTTTTTGGGTCAGAATTATGAGGGGCTTCAAATTATTTTTTAAAATCCTTTATATTAACTCGTGGTGTCTGTTTCAACCCTTGCTTGCTTGATTGTTGCCAAAACTTTGGATCAATTTTAACCCACTTCCTCGTAAGTTAGCGATCTGAAATTTTGCAGGCAGACTCGTGCCGATAATAAAAACGATGTATCAAACTTTCAGATCGATCGTATGTACTGTAATTAAATTATTCAATTTTTAGATTATTTAATTTCTATCTATGTATCAAGTTAAATTTATTAGATAGAGTGTCGCGGTGCGTATATTGAGCAACCTTTCCTGTCGCGCAATAAGGGTGCGTATTTTATTGACAACGCTTTTTATAAACATATTCCTGATCGGTGCGCATTATATTAAACACGTTTTACGATACATAACTAAAATTTTGTATTTTTGGATTGTCTTGCGCTGCGTATTATAATGAACATTCTTTTAGTTACGTCTCGTACATACAGGATTTATAGTCAAAAACTTGGTTTTCTTACGTTTTTTTAAAATTAAAATATAAAAATGTTTTCTTTGGGTTATTTTTAATAGCATTTTAAGTTTTAAAAAAACAAAACAAAATGATCTCAATGTTACTTATGGGCGTCGTTCATTATTTATTATTTCAGCATTAAATGCAGAACTCTTACTGGACATATGTTATATCCAACGTTATTTTATGATAAAAACGACAAAACAATGAGAACTGTTTATCCATTTTTGACAACTGTGAGTCATTACAACTCAATCATATCTAAAGGCAATCAGAAATAAACACTTTGTAAAAAAACAACCAATCATTATCTAAAGGCAACCAGAAATAATTACTTTGTAAAAAACAACCAAATCATTATCTAAAGGAAACCAGAAATAAACACTTTGTAAAAAAACAACTCAATTAATAGATAATTGCTGCCAGAAATAAGAACACTGTAATAAAAATTAAACTACCTTGTCAATACATTTTAGCTACCAGAAATAAACACATTGTAACAAAATGAAGCTAATTTTCAATACAACTCAATCATTAATCAACAGTTACTAGAAATGCTACAGATTGTAAGCAAATTGAAACGACATCCATGAATTTGTTACTCGCAATTTTCCTTGCATATAATAATAACCTGCTAATTGAAATTACATTTCAAAAATGGATCCACAAAAAAAATGTTGGACAAATGGCAGCACTACAGATTCGTAAACTAAATTTTGGGCGGAAATTATCTATACAGCGTCCAGAAATATTAAAACAACTACATACCAACTTAAAAATCACATTTTTAAAATCTCATGATTGTTGACGATTTCTTTAACATCATCGTATTGTTCTCACAATGCATTCCGGATCTAGATGTCACAACCTCTGTACCGTACTCTGCCGAATAAACACACACTATCTGATTCTCCGTTTCCTCTACTTAACGACGGTGAAGCATCGAAAAAACAAGAACGCGCCGTAGATTCGGGGCTGGAAGTGTAGATTTAGGATTGGAGATGTATGTACGGCAAACAATACAGCCAAACAAAATGAATCTATTAATTTTAGTTTGATAAAATATGGTAATTATTTCATTTAAGAAAAAAAAAGGATTTGTTAATAGTATCGGGAAGAAATGTGGGATGTAATCGATCGTTGAAAACTAAAAGTGAAAGTGAATTATTAAACAGTCTCTTACGTTATTTTTAGATTAATTTAATCCCTCTAAAAAGCGTCATTTTGTATTTGTTTAACTTTCAGCCCAAGTGCACAGTGTGTGTATGCAATTCAACAATAAAGTATTCATGAGTCACGTCAAGGGATGGGTGGGGGATGGCGCACGTCACGTGCAATGTTACATTTATTAACTTAGCCTGGATGTAGCTCTGAGCAAAAATGCTTTAAAAATATGTGTGGAATTAATCCCTCTTTAGTGAACTATTCCAAATCGTTCATTTCACTCTGCATTCTAAACAATCTTATCAAACTTAACATGGACGCCTCTCTTAGTCTAAAGCATAGATGGTGCCATTCTCCTTCTCTGCACCCAAACTTTCCTATACCCACCCCTTCCCACTCATTTTTAATAATCTCACTCCTTTTAAGCCCAATCCTTTTAGCACGCCAGTACATCATTCATCCCACTTCCCACATTAAATGTTGGTATATGGCACACTTGAACGTATACACTTTCATAGCGCACTAAAGTACGCCTGTGGAAAATGTAAAGTTTTGAAATATTTTGTTTAAAATAAGCAACCGTTGGTTAAATATGGCCTTTATTTAAGTTGGTTATTATAAAATGCTCGTATTAATTTTTTTTAAATTTCTGTTCTTTAAAATAAAATAAAAAAATATTTTAAAAAAAAACGAAAAACATTTTGTTACAGCGTTATAGCGGCTGGGTAGCGAAGTCAGTAGTGCGCTCGCCTCACAAAGCTGAGGGGCGTGGGATGGAGCCCACGCAAAGCCACAATATAAATGATACGCTAAGAAAGTCCTCCGCTGACCCCTGGAAGGGAATTGGGGCACCCACCAGGTATAAACAAGCCCCGAGTAAGCTCTAATGGAAACATTAGGGATCCCCTACGACCTTCGGGTTATGGGACTTACTTACATTACAGCGTTATAAAAATATTGTTACAACATCGGAGAACTTGGTTTGCTTTTTTTTTATGTCCGTCTGTACCATTATTACGTTACGCTTCTGGCGTGGCGAAGATTTAAATGAATATATCAAGCAAAGAGGGAAGCTTTGGGCAACTGCGTCTTCAAATAACGATATCTCTGACAACCCACCCACATGGACGAATATGAAAAAAAAGCCACTGCAACTTTCCGAACATGCACCTTAGCTTACAGGTCAAATGTAAATTTTCGGAGATATGAAAGAATGTCTTTTCTATTTACCTGATTCCCCCTGAATGGATAAGTGTAGGACTTAATTATCTTATGCATAGAAGGAGCGTCTGTAATAGATAAGATAAATGAAATCGGAAGAAACTAACTTTGACGGTCCGTCTCCCTGTCATTTGCACCAACTCGCCCCCAGATAACACCAACAGATCATGCTAGTAAATTCAATGTAAATAAAGATCATGGGTTATTTGTCTAACAAATTTTCACGTTAATGTATTTCCCCTCAGAGAATAAAACCATCCTCTTATCCACTTTTCCCCAGCCACGCCATGACCAAACAGATACAACAACTAACAAAAACACAACAAAATGCGCCAAATAGTTCTGCCTTTCCCTTGAAATTAAAGAGTTTTTTTTCCTTGTTCAGTTATCCAGTATTTTTATAAAGGCATTTTAACCATGTTTAAATTAGATCCATACTCGCAATATAATAGAATATATCTATCCATGTTGAATAGATTTCCATTTTTTAGAATACAAATTTTCCATCGTATTTATTGAAAAAAAAATTGACTGGTGAATTTTAATTTAAAAAAT
Source organism: Ampullaceana balthica (assembly GCA_944989445.1). Taxonomy (NCBI): domain Eukaryota; kingdom Metazoa; phylum Mollusca; class Gastropoda; family Lymnaeidae; genus Ampullaceana; species Ampullaceana balthica. The sequence goes on from CALYLW010000059.1 coordinate 131,427, forward strand.
AAACAAAATCTTGCCACTGAATGATTGCATCACACTCTGTAAGCCACGTGAACTACTCCACCTTTATCTTGCAGGCTAATATGTATTATTAATAGCTTCAATTCTTTCAAACATTTAAAAAACAATAATTAGAACAATTAAGCACAAAGTGAAAAAGTGATTTTTTAACGTTTTTTCCCTGAGGATATAGGGAATTTCTTTCTAGTGTAATTATAATAGCCCTAATTTTGCATTCATTGTGTTACCTTGAGAACTTTGTATGTTGATGGTGGTACAGCATAGTAATGTCGCTTAGTTATCTACCTGTAACTTTGGATGCAACTGCTAAACTACTTACTTTGTTTACAATTCCTTATCAGTGAAATATTATTAAGGTATGATGTGACGTTGAATTAAAATCTTAATTATATATTTTTTAAAACAATAACCTACTGCAGGTTGTTTGCCTCTTTTGCAAGGGTCACCAAATTTTATCTAGTCGGGCATAATGGTCGACAAAATGGCGAGCACGTTGCCGCATAACCATTGTTGATGGAAATAAAGTAAGTCAAAGTTCAGCCTTCCGTGTGGTTAGTGGATGGCAAAAAATAAACAAAAAAATCTTTTAGGTAAAAAATTATTTAAATAAGCCGGACTTAATAAAACGAAAACTAGTTACATCAGACCTAGTACGAACATGTGCGCAAAAAGGAATCTGAATAAAATAATTAAACAGGATTTCTTCGCACCTGTAACGACCTGCTATTCTAGATTTACATTAACGATTAAATTGTATGAAAACTTTTTCGTGCGTCATATGTTCCATCAAGCAGAGTCATCATTCAAGTACCTTTGGCGGGCCGGATGAAACGGCATCGCAGGCAGGATCTGGCCCGCAGTTTAGTGATCCCTTATCTGTCCCATTAAGTAATAATTATGGGATTTAAAGATAATTCGTGTTCTTTCAGCGGCTACAATGGCCTATTATTAATTCAATTAAATCATTTATCAAAATATAATATCTCTCGCATAAGATCCTTTAGCAGTGAGTAGCTCTAATTTACAGCTTTATTTTATTTATATTTTAAATCTTCAATTTGTTTTTTCGCACTGAATAGTTGTATATAACTGTGTCAGCATATGTTGGCTGATTTAATGTTATAGTGTTTGTTCAATTTGTACAGTTTAGAGAGTTATTATATCTAATCACACTCGCAGTTATTGGTGGCTAAATAACATTATGGCTTTTGTCTTGCATCCATTAATTTTCCCTTTACTTTTTTAAACCCACCATTACACCTAACTTTCCCTTAGCCCTAACCCTAGCCTGCCCCTAACTTTAACCACAAACCACCATAATGGATTTACCCTACCCCCTTCCTACATCATAGGAGTATAAATACCAATAAGTTCAAGCCATGGAAGTTGTGGATAGCAGTCAACTTGACATGGTGCATACGTGACGTTTGTCACCTCAAATGATTACCCCCAAAATAACTTCTTTTTTAAAAAAAAAGGGCTTATTCACAAGGGAAATTAATCTACACCACAACAACATTGTATACATGCGCGGAACTCTGGACTTGACCTTAACGATGACTTCATTAACAACAAGTTTGTCAATATTATGTATGAATATTGAGACATTCCAACGAGGTCTCTTTACTTTCGATAAGATTCCTTGACAACTAATGATCCTACATGTGGAAGAAAATCAGAAGCAACGAGCCTAACGTTCTTCATGTGTCTTCCTGGAAGACACTCCCAGCTATCTGGTCCTCTCCCCAGAAAAGGACGTGACAGCTGGGAAACCGGAGCGGTCGCTTCTGAAGCGGCCACCTGGGCATCCAGGACAGAAAGTCGAAGATGCCTCCCACTAAGTTGACCTCACAAGGAGGGGTGGAATTTCCTTACTATGACCCGCTACCACTTTGGCGCCACACCGGCGGCAAAGCATACGAGTCTCAATGGTTAGGACTGCCGCTATGCGGGGGATAATCAATGACCTACCTAGGGCCTAGACAACTAACATTATGGAATCAGCAGGCGCCTTTGATATAAAATTGTCAACTAACATTATGGAATCCACATGCGCCTTTGATATAAAATTCGTGGATTCGTTTGAATAACGTAGTGTAAAATAAAGTTATGAACTCACAAATGGGCGCGCGAAAAACAAGCCGCGAAGAATCAAGTGTTATTCAAGAAGGCCAGACAATGCAAGATTGAAACAATAGTTATTAAGACCAACACGCACGAGCGTGCATGTGCTGAAGCGAAATTGGGCCATCGGGAAACGTGTGCCTTTCTGAAGTGGTTTGTCAATTGTATCTTACATACGGGAGTGACCTACTCGACTGAAGGCCTGTTACAAGTGCTTGGTTCTTGAGCGTGTTAAAATCGCACAGGATACCGGGGCTGTGCAGTTAAGCCTTCAGTCACACATGACTTAAGCATTATGTATAGCGTGCTCATATATTGTATCTAATTGGCAAGGGCTTGGAGCGACTAAGACAAGAATTTAAAAAAACAAAACATTTAAAGCAGTGCTTCTCAAAGTGGTGGTGCGTTGACCGGTCCGTGTGCCATACGCTTTCGGTCCGCAGAAGTTATCAAGAAAGGGCTAAAAAATCGAATTAAAATCCTCCATTCTCATCCATAAATACCTAACACATGGGATATGTCAATTTTTGGACAAGAACAAAATAAAATAAAACAAATAAAAGAAACTACAGTTTGTTACCACGTCAGTTTAGAGAAAATATAGTTCACCAATCCCTGATGCATGGGAAATATCCTGACAGTCCTCCTAGCTAAAAGGTTTGAGAAGCATTTATTTAAAGGGTGATCATTTTATATTTTAAAAAAATACATAAAAATAAGTATTTCCTTTTGACAGTAGAGAGAGAAAGAGAGAGCGAGAGAGAGACATACACACACACACACACACACACACACAGAGAGAGAGAGAGAGAGAGAGAGAGAAAGAGAGAGAGAGAGAGAAAGAGAGAGAGAGAGAGAAAAAGGGCGGGTCTAACTAAAATTCACATAATTATAAAACAACTTAAAATAGAGAACTACAATTTACATTTATTTATTTATTTTTAAAAATTGCAATGTACATCATTTAGATTACTTATTGAAATACCATTAAAATGTAAACGAACATTTAAAAACACACAAAAAAGGTAAATGAAAATATTGAACAGAATTTTCAGCGCAACACTGCTGAAAATTTAAAAACATTAAAATGATAAAGCAATACACATTTGCCAATAAATTTATTTACATATTATCCAGCCCATAAGTGCAGTGCCTGCAGGGCAGCAACCATAACAATAAAAAAGGCACCCAAGGAAACATAGTCCGTCAAGATGTAGTAACGCAGTCCAAACCAAAAAGAGAAAAATCATAAATTAAAAGAAAGAAGCAAAAAAAAATAATAAAAAATAAAAACAAACAAACAAGAAAAAAAAACACAAAAAAAGAACCAAAAAAACAAAAGCGATTTTTTTTTGGGGGGGGGTTTGGGGGGGGGAATTGAAAAATGAATAGATTAACTTAAAATTTTTTTCAGAATAATACTCAGAGGCGTTAATGGGTTTTTGACGCCCTTGGCTAATTTATTTTTGGCACCCTTGATAAGTTGACAAGTTTCAGCTTTGCGATTTTTTCAACTGTTAGAAAAAATAATTGAATTTGTCTCATTTTATTTATGACCATAATTACATAGTCTGACAGTGACAGTCGTTCAAAATGAAAATGAAAAATGCAAAAGCTAGAAACAATATTAATTTACAGTTTATTATCTACTAAATAATACCAAATAAATTTGTGAATGAGGAAACCTATCGTCCATTTAATACAGACTACAGCGATACTAGAAGTCTCATGTATTATAAATAAAAACAATAGTGTCAATGTGTCATACTCACTATTTCATGCATAACGATAGAAACTCACAATGAAAGGTTAATTTAAGTAACACTCCACCGATCAGGGACCGATCCACTCCTATGTCATGTATTACAGGCTCAAAGCTTAACTTTTCTTGCTTTAATGTTTGCAAAATTATTGATTATTTCATCGAAGTTTATTTGACTGGTAAGTACACTTTCGATGGAAAGAAGACCTAGAGATGATGTGCGTTGTTGACCTGACGTCAATCTCAAGTAATTTTTGATAATTGTTAGTATGCTGAAATTCCTTTCAGCAGTGGCTACTTTGGTTGGCATCGTAAGAAATGTTTTCAGAGCTCGTTCGATATTCGGGTACGATTCTTGCAATTTCCATGTAGCGAGTACATTTAGGTCTAAATGAAACATGACGTCATCGAGTTTTTTGTTTTGCAATAGTTCAATCATTTGGGGTTTAACGCATTTTATTTCAATTATAAATTGCTCTTTATTTATTTCAGGATATTTTCCTGATAATAGAACAGCTTTATCTGATTCTGCCATTGCAAAAGATTGAAACGCTTTCCCAGTCAGAAAATTAAAGTCTTCTGCTATATTTTTCAGACAAACAAATCTGTCTTTTAACTGCAACATTATTGAAGCAATGATTGCAAAAAAAGAAATTCTGAATTAATCCAAGTTAGGTCCTTCATCTTCAGCATGCTCTCTTGGAATTCGTTTTCGTTTTGCTTTCATGGCTCGATTTAAATAATGTTTCTTCAAATTTGGCCAAAATGTTATAGATTTCGTTAGTTCTTAGATCTTCTAAGTCAATCTAAGTCATTTAAAAGTCCTTTTATTAACAACGATGATCCATAAATATCCTTTTTTTTCTTTCTAAAAATAGTGCTAAATTGACTTTGCTTTTTTAAATTATTAAATTCCAAATAGTTATAAACGCAATGAACTAGTAACTATTGATTTGACGGTGCAATGATTTACCAACAGATAAAGCGTCGCCAAGTAAGTGATTACCCTTCATTTCAATTAATACTAAAATAATTTGCTCCAGTTGCTCATATACAGCACTTACTGCATTTCCTTTGGAACACCATCTTGTGTCTGCATTCTTCTTTAGGCTGATTTCAGTGACTGAGGATATTTTTTTCCATCTGCTAGTTGACGAGGAGAAAAAATTGTACAATGCCTGTATAGTTTCGAAAAATGTTCCAACATCTGCATCAATGCGTGCGCACCTAACAAATTCAGGCTATGCGCATTTGTATGATAAGAAGCCCCGCAAAGGCCACAAACATAATAAAAATATTATAATGGTTTAAATGAAATATATTGAAATGTAATTAATTTTTCCCTTTTTTTTGTTATCAAGGATAAAAGTGAAATATTCATTTAAATAAAAATTTAAAAATAAGAGATTTAGCGGTGCCCCTTTGAACTGGCGCAGGCCTGCGTCCTTGGCAACTGCCCTAACGCCAAGCCGTTGTTACGCCACTGATAGTACTTTGGACCTTTGCACAGATATATATAGTAAATAACGAATTTTACGGATGATAAGACACGGCGAACTATAAGGCATACCTTTAATTTTAAAGAAATGTTTACAAAAATAATTTGTTTCATTGTTAACATTTATTTAAAATATAACACTTATCTAAATAAATTACGAAATTTTTCGAAGGAAAATAGTGCGTCGTTTGGTCCATAGAATATGTTAATTTTTAACATGAGAACATAAAGAAAAGCTTAAACATGTCATTAAAATGTGAATGGGTTTTAAATTAAATTAACCGGGTCCTTTTAATTTATTTATTTAGGTTCAATGATGCACTCAAAAAAGAAATGAAAACAACCACAAAAATATATATATTTAATAACAATAATAAAAACATGTACGTATGGATGTATGTATGTTTATAAATAAACATAACAGATTCGATTTCTCTGTTCAAAGTTTCACGCAACAAGACACATATCATTAAATAGTTCTTGTCAACAGGGATTTCGTAAACTTTGTACAACACTAATACAAACAAAGTTACAGCCTCATAGCAAAGCGTTATAGCTAAAATGTCCATTGACTCACAATAGCTTATTGTGAAGGTTTAAATAAAAAAATGGCCTATTGTTTCTCTTGATAAATTTAGTGCCAGATTTACACATAAGCTACACAAGCTTAAAGCCCCCCAAAATAAAAGTGTCATATTAGGCACTGACACAGAGTACGAGGACAAATAGCTCAGGACCTTATCAATCAATTATAAATCCGTGTTGCAAAATAAATCCTCCCCCCATATAGTCTCCCCCGCCTACGGCGGATTTATTTTAAAATAAAATCTCCGGGGGAGACTTTATTTTGGTGGAGACTTTATTTCGTGACACCGAGCTTGGATATATTTATTTTATTACATTTCTTGGTCAGCTTTGTAATAAGCGCCTTCCTCGCTCAGCCAGACGTAATCTCTCTCGGCGTCGCCGAGCGTGTTTTCTATCAGCTCAGGCTCAGACGTGCTACAGCCGGGGGACGGGCTGAGGAAAGTGCTCAGGCAAGATCTTGGGGGTTCGTAGTTGGCAACCAGCTCCACATACGTGCCCAGAGCCTGGCTACTCACGTCGCTGTGTGAATAGCATTCTGGGATGGTTATCAGAACATCCTCCACAACAGTTGGCTGGGGAACAGACAAGACTTCAGAGCTATTGTCTCGGTTGGCGCTGTCGTTGTCGCGCGTGACGACTTGCGTGTCCTTGAACTGTGGTCGCGCGTCTGACGTGTCCTTGATTTGTGTATCGTGGGCACTGCCAACTGCCAATGTAATGTCTTCACAAAATCGTGTTGTTTTGTCACAGTTCGAGCTGTCTTTTGTTGGGGCTTTTTGTTCGTTTGCTGGCGTCTCGCTACAAGCTGCAGCGTTGTTCGGGCTGCTTTCTTGTGGCCGACCTTCGCGTTGTGCAAAAGCTATCACTGGCGTGTTGTGTTTTGCGGATGGTAAAGATGGGTTGAGTGTATCACTCTTTGCTGAGTGGTCATCCTTGTCTTCTTCAACAAGGTCGGGTCTAACGGCATCAATAAGGACCAGTAACTCCATTTGGATGGCTTTAAATGTAGGCCTCTTGTTTGGCTCATTAGCCCAGCACATCATCATTAAGTCAAATCTTCAGAAAAAAAAGAGAAACGTTGAGTAAGGCTGGGGTAGACATAAAAAACAAAAACAAAACTTTTAATTAAAAAATATAAACAAAAAATTATGAGGCAATTCATTCATTCAGTCTGAACTACCGATACAGAGTAAGCCTGAACTAAGAATAAAAAGGAGAGAGTGAGCCAAAACAAAATATACAGAAACACAAGGTATAGGCATAAACAACTAATAAAGAAAATCTAGATTGAGCGTTAACTGCCAATACGAAAACAAGGAGTAAACGTAACTACTAATACATAAACAGAGATTGAGCCTTTACCCCAACACAGAAATATAGAACATACGCCTAAAATACATAAACATAGTAAATCTAATGTACCAAGAAGGAACGATACTATATGGCCAGATTAAAAAAACACGTAATCCAATAGTAAACATGGAATGAGATTATATGATCAAATGGCGCCCTTGGCTAATTTATTTTTGGCGCCCTTGATAAATTGACAAGTTTCAGCTTTGCGATTTTTCATTTGTTAGACAATAATTACGTAGTCTGACAGTGACAGTCATACAACGTGAATATAAAAAAAATGCGTAAGACAGGAACAATACTAATTTTGCAGTTTATTATAAATTATTTACTAAATAATACCAAATAAATTGAAGGATAAAACGGGATATTGTTGCGTTAATAAAGAATACTGCAAAACTTGAAGTATCATGTATTATAAATAAAAACAATAGTGTCAACGTGCCAAACTCATTATCTCATACATAACGATAGATAATCAAAATTAAAAGTAAATTTAAGTAACACTGCACCGATCTACTCATATGTCCTATATCAAAGGTTCAAAGCTTAACTTTTCTTGCTTTAATGTTTGCAAAATTTGTGATTATTTCATCGAAGTTAATTTGACTGCTAAGTTCACTTTCGATGGAAAGAAGAGTTAGAGAAAATGTAAAGAGCTAGAGATGATGTGAAGAGCTAGAGACGATGTGAAGAGCTAGAGATGATGTGAAGAGCTAGAGATGATGTGAAGAGCTAGAGATGATGTGAAGAGCTAGAGATGATGTGAAGAGCTAGAGATGATGTGAAGAGCTAGAGATGATGTGAAGAGCTATAGATGATGTGAAGAGCTAGAGATGATGTGAAGAGCTAGAGATGATGTGAAGAGCTAGAGATGATGTGAAGAGCTAGAGATGATGTGAAGAGCTAGAGATGATGTGAAGAGCTAGAGATGATGTGAAGAGCTAGAGATGATGTGAAGAGCTAGAGATGATGTGAAGAGCTAGAGATGATGTGTGTTGTTAACCTGACGTCGATCTCAAGTAATTTTTGATCATTTTTAGTTTGCTGAAACTTCTTTCAGTAGTGGCTACTGTGGTTGGCATTGTAAGAAATGTTTTTAGAGCTCGTTCGATATTCGGTTACGATTCTTGGCATTCCCATGTAGCGAGAACATTTAGAAGATCTAAATGAAACATGACGTCATCGGGTTTTTTGTTTTGCAATAGTTAAATCATTCGGTGTTTAAAGCATTTTATTTCAATTATAAATTGCTCTTTATTTATTTCAGGATATTTGCCTGATAATAGAATAGCATTAGATTCTAAATCTGCCATTGCAAAAGATTGGAATGCATTGCCAGTCAGAAAGTTAAAGTCTTCTGCTATATTTTTCAGAGAAAGAAATTTGTATTTTAACTGCATCATTATTGAATCAATGATTGCAACAACAAAAAAATTGAATTAATCCAAGTTAGGTCCTTTATCTTCAGTATGCTCTCCTGGCATTCGTTTTCGTTTTGCTTTCCTTTTTTGAACTGGCTCAATTTTCATTTTAATACATGAGATTTCTTCAAGTTTGGCAAACATTTTATAGATATCGTTAGTTCTTAGATCTTCAAAGGCAAATAAAAGTCTTTTTATTAACAATAATGATCGATAAATATCCAGGTCTTTTTTTTTGTGTAGTGCTAAATGGACTTTTTTTTTACCAATATCAAATTCCAAATAGTTATAAACGAAATGAACATGTAACTATTGATTTGACGGTGCAATGATTTAGGTACAGATAATGCGACACCAAGTAAGTGATTATCCTTCATTTCAATTAATACTAAAATAATTTGCTCCAGTTGCTCATATACAGCACTTACAGCATTTGACAATTTTTAGTTAAAACGACACAATAAATAACGTTTAAAAAGCTTTCTGTTATGACACTATGAAAAATGAAAGAAATGTTAATATCTTATTATTTTTCTTGAAACATAAACATTTTTGGTAAGGACTTTATTTTTACGTAGAAACTTGAAAGACAACTTATAAAACAAACTAACTAACATTAAACATATATTAAATAATTTTTTTTAAAAACATGTGCAAAAAGAATAGCCAAAGGCTAAACATCAAGACAAACTCATAGGCGGCCTCCGATTCTATAACTACCAGTTTAAAGCCTTACAGTGGTTCGGGGCAGAAATAAGGCGGTGGGAGACGCCTATGCCGCAAGTAGTTGACGACATCCCAGCCATCCACACCAGGGTACGGAGTCAGTCCTCTTGTCAACAACTCCCATATCACTACGCCCAGTGACCACTTGAAGGAAAGTAGTTCATAACGTCTAATGTTAGTTTCGTAATTTCATAACACATTGTAAAATACTAGAACACATAATGCATTGTAGAATAGTTAATCGCCTAGTCAAAGATAATGTCTTATGTCCATACCAACACGCCCAGTGACCACTTGAAGTAGAGTAGGTCATAACGTCTAATGCTAGTTTCATAAGAACCGTTACAATATGCTAAAATAACTTTTTATTAGCGCGAAAACTAAGGTAGGCCTACATGTATAATGTTAAAAAACAACAAATGCACAATGCTATTATTGATGCCTTAAAATACCTACAGTGACCATACCCAACAAAAAGAACTAAATTTTAAACTTAGAAGTTGAACGGTTTCGAAAGATTAATTTATCTTGATTTTTTGTTCCAAACATATAAAAATACATTTGAAATCATATATTAGTCATGTTGACGTATATTAACTTTTCGGCGAAGTCGGCGAAACCACCTAGTTGAGATTTTAAAAAGGAATGGTTTACAAATTTAAAATAAAAAATTGTATGAGAAAGGAGGCTTAAATTTCGTTAATGGCATATTCTCGGTTAGATAGAGCTTTGAGTCAATCGATTTCTGAATCTAAAAAAATAAATAAAATAAAAACAATTTAATTTTCCTGTAAGTGGTTTTTGAAATTTTTCTTTACATAGAGACCTATTTAGCCCTTCTTAGAAATAATGTGTTAAATATATCATCAATAATTTAAAATAATTAATGTAATGTATGTTAAAAATTAGGGCTGATACTGATTAAAAAAAGTTGTTCGATTAATCGGGAAAAATCTAATCGATTAATTATATTTTTATAAAGCATATATAGATACCGTTAAGTTGCGATTTATTATTTAACGAAAACGGTTACGTCGCGGTATATTATGGCTCCCAAATTTTGTAACGCAACACAGCAATATCGTTCTGCTGTGTAAGAAATAAGGAAGAAAAACCGTTTTGTTTATATATGCATGACAAATAAATATATAATAATACGTGGGAAAACTATGTAAGTAGCAAAAAATATAAATTATTAATAAATTAGAAAAAAAATATTACAAATATTTTCTTAAATTTTAATCGATTTTTAACCGATCAAATTAATTTAAAACGAACAAATTTTTAACGATCAATCGATTAATTAATAATTAAACGTTAATTTCCGCAACCCTATTAAACATATTAGCTTTCTTTCGATTTCTGTTCAATGGTGCACTTTTTTAGAAGTTATTTCCCAAGACTATAAAATTTCCTCTAAATTCTCTTATTTAACTTGTCGCAATCACCAGATTAGACAAAATATATATATTTAGACATTATTTCTTACAACATCTGATTTTGTGCTGTATGTCCCATTTTCTATACTCTCTAACGCCATCCACCGAATTGGCAGGACTTTCTTATTGTCGCTGGTGTAGTAACCTTTCTCGTAGATGTCACGGCACAGACCGAAGTCGGCGACCTTGACGCGATACTCACTGTCCAGCCTGGTAGGAAGAGGAGACAGTTGATTGTTTAGTAAACGGCCACGGCCTTTTTCTAACTGACCGGAGCTTGACCCCGTTAATTATTACCTTCTTTTATGTGGCTCTAATTTTTATTTGGGTCTTGCTAGGATGCTTATGAAGGTGGGGGAGGGGAATATTGGGCGTAAAAGCGAATAGATCAAAGCCATTGTCTTTTTTCATTAAAAAAATATATAACATTTACACGTAAATAAATCGAGTCAATTGATGTCAACGTATTTCAAAATAAATCAGATAAATAGTTCTTAAGTTTAAGAAATTAAAGACTGACTTTAGCCATGAACTAAAGAATTTGGGGCAATTTAAGTGAAAATATAAATAACGAAAAAAAAACAGTAAACAAAAAGACAATGATAACGTTGTTTTGGCGGTCAGACTTCAGCAGAGAACACAACAATGTAAGTGTTATTGTTTATAGGAATTATTTTCCTCTTCACTTCATTTAAATAAAAAAAATAGATTCATCGTAGAAGCCATTCACGTTACACGAGACGGTAGTTATTGCTAATGTTTACATCCGTACAATTGCGTCTATTTAAAAATAAGTAAAAGACTCGGAACATAAACTAACAAATATTCTATTTATATTTTAATCAGTGAAAAAAACATCATCGAAAACTTAATATAAACGATCCATGATTTTGAGAATTGATTGTTTACCCCATCCCACGATCCTCTATACCTTTATTAGTTACCCCCACAAATAAAGAAAGAGAACTGATATGTTAATTTACCCTATTTTATGGCACTTAGCTTATTTCGCTTGGTAGTTTTAGCGATACTGATTCGAATCATCTTCAAAAAATGAAATAAAAACTCCGAGGCTTTATATATTATAAACCGTGTATACACGATTATCAAACAAATACTCACATACAATTCCTGGCTGCCAGGTCCCTGTGGACAACCTTGAGTGAACTCAGATAGGCCATACCGTTAGCTATGTCAGCACCAAACTTGATGACGTCACGGAGTCTGAGGCTCTGAAAGGACAGAGAAACTGGTCATGTGATCAAGGATGTCGATGACAGTATCAAAGTATTTCTAGAATACTTAAAATTAATATTAAATTATTAGTTTACATTTGCTTTCACATTTCAATTATCAACAAAGCGACTAAACATTATGGGCTCATAGGACCTTCCGGCTTGTTACTTTACCTAGGTAGAATTTGTTTACATTGTGATGTTGCCTGTGACCGGATGGCATTCATCTTGAACTCTGGCTAAAACTCCCCATTGAAAATCGTTTGCCAATTAGAATTTTCTTAAACCTTCTTTAATCAAGTAAATACAAACATGTTGCTTCTCAGTTTTGCATTCAAAGCTTGTGGATACTCTTGACACATGTGTATTCAAATTTACTGTGTGTCTCTTACCAAGGATTCGTTGCGCACGTAAGACAGCAAGTCACCGTTCTCCAAGAAAGGCAAGATGACAAGAGGAATTCCAAGCTCCTGCTCTGCCAGACCTATGAGCCCCAGGACATTCTGGTGTTGGAATTTTCTCATCATTACAGCTTCTTGGACAAAACTAAGTAGGTCAGTCCTGTGTGACATGGGGTCTGTCACGAAGACAAGTGCATTATTAAAATGTGCTTTTGAAAAAAAAATTATAAAAGAAGAACATAAGTATTTTTCTAAAACTAATCAATCTGGTGTAATAGATGATTTTAAAATGTTGGCGAATTGAGGAGGTACGACGGGCAGGATTTGGAAATAACTACTATTATAACTGCTATTAGTAGTATTAGTGTTTGAATAGTTTGAGTAGTGAAATATGTCATGTTCTTGTAGCTTGTAAGTCGTTTGTGGGAAGAAAATAAACAAACATAGAATATGTGGGAATATCTACCGCAGGGATTTGAAAGTCACCAGTTAACGATGATTTCAGTCTTAAAAGTTTCCTAGTGAAAGCGCTTTTCCTGGAACAATTACAATTATCTGATCTAAAAGGACAGAATATTATTTTGCACGATACAAGCGTATGTAAGTGCCTTGTGTGTATTTTAAAACCGACTTTTTAAAAAATGTGACAATGTGAGGAAAACAGCTGTTCAAGTAAAGCTTTAAGCTGTATTTTGTGTGATGCGGAAATGACATTTATTTGTAAATGAATTGTGGGGTGGGGTGGAGAGATACAACTCTTTATGTTTTTGTACAAAATTTATGACATACTTTGTCAAGTCTATGAAAAAAAATTCAAATTCATGGGATAAGCTACAAGAAATGAGTCTGACATAAATGTCAGCAGTTTTGTTACACAGGGCGTGTACGGGGAAACGTAATGAAGTAGATTCACCATAGCGCCTCACCTTGTAACCTCTTAACTGCAACCTTTTCAGTAGGTAGTTCAGGGCTCGACTGTAAAACGCCGTCGAAGACAGTCCCAAAATTACCTGAGAAATGAGGATAGTCATTTTTGTTAACATGGGTTTCAAATTTTACTTGAAAGTACTTTTGATTTTGTTAGTTTTTTTTTGTTTATGATAAATTCTAATCAGAAAAGAATATACAAGTATGTGTACAGCAGCGCATCCTCTGCAAATATTGGCTTTTAACTGCATGCTTTTCGAGCAGTTGAAGAAGTGGCCGGTTATACTGTATGAAAAGTACCGGACCCAAAACGGAGCCCCGAGGTACTCTATACACAAAGTCAGCTCTGTGAAACATCCATCCAGAGGGGCTACCTGAGATGTTTTGGAGAGGTAGAATCGAAACCAAGAATGAATAAGAAAATATCCAAACTAATTTAAAGGGTTCTGAAAACTGAGTAATGGTCAACAGTATCAAAGGCTGATCTGAGATCTAAGAGAATCAGGATAGAGACTTTACCACTGTCCAGTGCGAGCAGGAGGTTATTTGTTATATTCAAGAGAGAGGTATGAGTCTGTGAGAGGGTCTATTGGCTGACAGATTTGGAGTGTGGTCGTTCAGAAACAGGAAAAAGTTGTGTTATTACGAGCTTTTCTATGATTTTTAAATAAAAATGATACATTTGACTCGATAGTTTTTCAAATTGTTTTGATTTAAACCAAGGTTTTTTTTAAAGGATACATTAACACTGGCCAGCCTCGTAATATTTATCACGTTCGTGATCATGGTTTTAATCCTTGGTAACTAGGAAGCTAAATAAGAATTTAGAGGTGTAATGAAATTAACCAATTGCGACTTTAAATCAAAAGGGTTCTCAAATATACGGATCCTGCTATTAAAATTGTAAATAAAAACTGAAAATTTTAAATGGCTCCAAATATTCTTTTAGAAAAAATAAATAAATAAGGTTTATGATGTTTAAGTAAGAAAAATGAGGAAAATTTCGATAATTTGTTTTCGAATCTTGTAAAAAAATTGTCTACATTGTTTCTATAGAATAACCAATCTGCAGCAGATAAAACAACCGATTTAATATATATGAATCAGTTTATATTTACCGGAGCCGATGCATTTCCCAATGGTCAGTTTGTCGATATCAAAGATCAGTTTCCTCATGTCCTCTTGTTTACTCTCGTCCACGTCAACGGATTCCAAAATTTGTTGTAACGTCGGCATGGTGACCTCACCAGAGCCTGTCACAGATCAAAGTATTTCAGCTTTAGTCAGTTGTAAAATGGCAATAATGAGTCATCATATATAATTTCTATTCTCAGGAATAACATTCTTAAGGACCATGTGAGTATAGCTGTAATGCTTTGTTGATTGACGAGCAACAATATCCTGGAGATGGGCAATACTATATAAAAATGCATACAAACTAACAAATAAAATATATAGATACATATATATGTATACACACACACACACACACATATATATATATATATATATATATATATATATATATATACTTATATACACACTGGTACCTCCGTATACGTCCTTAATCTGTTCCAGACCCTTGGACGTATACCAGGAAGGACGTAAACCAAACGTATTTTTACTATAAGAAATAGAGGGAAAATGATTCATCCGTTCCCAAGAAAAAAAATTAAATAGTTATTTACATATTAATATTTGTACATTTATTGACGTGGTTGTATAAAATAACTTAAAACTGCTTAATACTAAAATACATAAACAAAAAGAACATAAACAATGTTTTTGCTGTTTTCCTGTTATCCAGATCAAAAGCAATTTTTCACCATGCTCTAATGTCCCCGATCTTTTTTTTTGTAATCAATTTCACCCCATTTGCCCATTCAATAGAGTGTTTGGTTTTCACAATAATAAAAATCGTCATTCTTGATATGCTTCAATTAAGTCCCGGACACGCACGCCAATTTCATCTTATGTAACAATCTCTTTTTTTAACTCCATAGTGATCCTAACAATGTTTTTTTCGTTGCTTGGCTGTTCTCATTAACTTTCTTAGAACTTGGGATAAGTGAATTTACTAACCAAAAAAACACAAAAAAACGAGAAAGACACAAAATCACTTGACAGATTGGAGTTATTGCAATAATCGTTCGTTCACTGAACGGTAGCAACTGCCGTACCAACACACTTGAGTATCGTAGGGTGTGCTGTCATTACTACATGCTGCGCATGCGCGATGTGTCATTTTCACTCAAAGGGGCCATCCATAAATGACGTCACGCACCGAGGGGGAGGGGTGTCACACATTTGTGACGATGTGTGACGAGGAGGAGCAAATGCTTAAGATCTGTGAAGTCACATCAAGGCGCGAAACTTTAAATAAAAGTTCCACTTAAATATGTGATTGCTTTCAATTTATTTAATGACATTTTAAATGACTTCACGCGTGTTACGATATTAGAATTTAGCCTCACACTTAACTAAATACATATTTAAATGACAATAAAGCGATTTGAAACATGCTCATTTTCAAATAGGAAAACTGCTTTTACTGGGGGAAGGGGCGAAACTGTGTGACATCATATTTAAGGGGGGAGGGGGCTTATGTGTGACGAGGGGGGTGGTCTGCCAAAATCGCGTGACGTCATTTATGGACGACTTCATACAAGTTCTAGCATGTGGGTCTTATTTCAAACAAAGGCTGTATACCAAGCAAAAGGTTTCACGTCCAAACAGGACGTATGCCAAGTTGGACTTATAACCAAAGCAGACGTATACCAATGTACCACTGCAAATATTGAAAGTGCGTCACTTCAATTTTGTTTTGTGAAGTATCCCGAAATGATTGGACAATGTCACATTGGAGCCGCAATTGTAATGTTCGACGGGCTATTGTCAGTGTAAAGTAATTCTAAAACCTAATGGTTTTAGAAATGTGAATGCAGTTTTGATTTTAACCGGTAAAATAAATTAATAGACATATTGGTAGATTGATGAGTTATTAGAGCTGACAACCCTAATTGTCCTTGCCAAATTTGTTGTGATGACAAATAGATTCCAAAATCATTCCAAGATATTTACAATATCTGCATTTTTCTCCGCACATAGCCAGACTTTCAAAATATACTCTTTATTTAAAACATTTAGTCATTTATCAGTAATGCTAGAAACTAAATTGGAAGAAATAAAACAGTAAGTAATTTGCTCTTTTGCATAATACTCGGAGTAGTTACTGTTTAATAAAAATATAGAATAGTTTTTTTTTATAGTTTGAAATTAATTATTATTTTAAAATACTTCTTTTCATACCTACTCAAGACTATAGCTATTGTAAAACAGTTGACAAATGTAAATTATTCAATGGCTGCTTCTATTTTAAGCTCTTTCTCAACCTTTTCAGCAGTCACTTGATTAGGCAAATAGAAAATTGGCTTGTTATATACGAAAAATTATGTACTTTTGATTCTTAAAGGCTTCAGTGCACGTACAAAATAAATTTCAATTACCGGAAACATTACCATCCGCACCTAGACCGTTGACTGTTTCCGATTTCCTGTCCTTCGACCGTTTCATCCGATTGAGCAGAACAAACGTTACAATCAACAGGGAGAGAATGACGAGGGCTGCCAGTCCTATGCCCACGAGCGCAGCCGTCTTCATCGGGTCGGAAATGGCGCTCAACGGTGCCAGGGATATTGTCACGTGACCGAGTTCTGTCACGTGTTGGCCGATCTTTAGTCTAACGGAGCATTGAAGATCATCTCCACTGGACTTATGTGTGGAACAACCGTCGTTCTTGTTGTCGTCAGAGCTGCCATTACCCACCAACAGTGGCTTATAACGTTTTTCTCTGTTGAGATTGTCGATAACTTCGTTGACGTTACATTTCAGGTTTACGTTCGTCACAGATACTATAGAGCACACGTGACTACCCACTGTCACATTGATGTCTGAACGTTTGAAGTTGTCCAAACCCTTCACCTGTAGTAAGAGTGTCTAGATCGTATTAAATCTGAACTGAAACATTCCCTAATAACAAGTAAGCCTAGCAACTAAAGATTTTCAAGAACAGGTCTTAGAATTCGTTTAAAGTCAGCCCTATAAATATATTAGAAAATGAGTTTTAAAAAACGCTTTTCCGAAAAACAGTGGCGTAGCGAGGGGGAGTGGGTCCAAATTCGAAAGTCCCCGGCCCCCACTTGAGCGGGGCCCCAAAGGAGTGTCCGAAAATTTTTTTTACACATAAAAATTACCACACTGCCATGTAATCTTGCTATTCACGTTGTTATATAAGTTATTGATACTGTTTTATGTTTTCCATGCACATTAAGGATTTCAAAATTACGTATATCAACATGCGTGTAAAAACTGGTAAAAAGTTTACTAAAAACGGTCGATACATAACACCGGTTCTTGTAAAACACGATATCTTGGCGGCATATTATCGGTATCTTCTATTTTATGTCCATGCTATCCATCTGTCCATAGACATAAATAGAAGCAATAGTTCGTATATTTATGTCTATTCGTCGGAAGAAATTTTACAATTATGGCGGATGAAACAAGTATACATAATTTTTTGTATATTTTTTATTTATGAAATTTTAAAAAATGGTATTCTTTATAGGGGAACTTCACCCATGCCGAAAGAACGAGTTTACCAGCGTGGGGCTACCCAACGGAAAAAGCAGGCTGCAGAAAGGCAAGAGGCTTCCAAATCAAGTAAAGTTTTTAAAGGGCTCTGAAGAAACCTGATAAGAGCACTGAAAACAAAGGAGACCATGAATATGGGGAAGAAAAGTATCACTATTCAGACGATTCATACAAAGATTCAGCAGTCGAAGAAACTTTAGAAGTGGAAATGCCTATTGATGAGAGAAGTTGTGCTGAAGAAACTTCAGGGGGGAACCCTTTTATCACAGTCAGAGAAAACATCTGAAGTAAGTGATACAGACGATGAGTCGAATGCTGATTTTCCAAAATCACTTTCTCCATAAGTTGAAGAAACTGTAATTAAGTACATAGACTACGGATATATCCAGCCTTGAAGTTTATCTGAGGTTCTGAGGGAAAAAGATAGTATTAAAGGGTAGCTTAATGTTCCAAAACAAAGATGAAGAGTACTTGTTTCCAACAGAGTTTACCCAAAATAAATAACGAAGTTTGACATCATCATGGTTCACCAGAAAGCTTCAAACAAGAGGAATTTTCAACCAATCTTGGACTCTCTTCTCTCCACACTTGGAATGTCCGTTTTGTTTTGCATGTGCACTGTTTTCTGAGTCAACAGAAAAGACATCTAGTGCATTGAGCAAACGTGGAGTTTCACCAAATAGAAGAAACCTGAGATACTGAAAGAATATGAAGAAGGAGTTCACGACTGACATGATTTTATGAAGTGGAACTTAGAAGAAGAAAGGCTTAAGGCAGAACCAGATGAGTTTTAACATATGCTTCATGTGCAAATTTGGAAAAATCAGCAGTATTGGAGAGAAATTCTCAAGCGTTTATCAGCAGCTGTCAATAAGTATTTAGCGAAAATGAACTCAAGCTTACGTCACCACAATGAAAAACTGGATGCTCCCAATCCTGGGAACTTCCTAGCATCTTCGAAATTTCTTGCAGAATTTGATGAAGTTACGAAATAATTACATAGAATTGAATGCGGGAAGACACATTATTTATCAGCAGAAATTGAAAATGAGTTCATACATTTGATGGGCAATAAAGTTAGTGAAAGTCAAGTAAGTTTGTTACTTTTCTCTGATGCTTGATTCCTCTCCAGATGTTTCTCAACAAGAACAAGTAGCCCTTACAGTTTGTTACTTGGATGTCGAGAATTTCGAAATAAAAGATTCATTCATTTGCTACTTTAAAATTGTGAAGCCAGATGCACAACATTATGAAGAACATATTCTGAAAACTCTTCAAAACATTGAACTGAACTTTGATCTGTGCAGAGATCAAACCTATGATAACGCAGCCACATTGAGTTGCCGTCTGTCTGGCCTGCAGAAACGTCTCTTACACATAAATCCAAAGGCAACATTTCTGAACCATGATAATTATAAAATAATGATTATAATCATTCTCTCAACCTGGCAGCTCTTTATTCCGCTGAGATAGATCCAGCAATTGCCACCTTTTTTTGCAACTGTACATGAATTGTTCAGCTCTTTTTCCAATTCACCCCAGAGATTGGCCAAACTGAAAGAAGCTGGAGCCGGGAGTCTAAAATGGAGGGTAGTGCAAGCTACGTTGTCAGTTTATTTGCATCTCGACAAAATCATCAAGCTGTTTGAGAGACTTTCTGAATCAACAACTTAAAGAATGGACCCTAGAAATAGTGCATAGAATCTTCTTCATGCAGTGGAAAATTGTGATTTGTTTGCGTATCTGGAATTCTGGTCAAACCTCCTACGCCCAATCAATATAATTCAGAAAAAACTACAAAAGTCTGAACTGCACATACGGAAAGCTGCTGAAGAGATTAGGAGCCTTTCATGCTTTCTGCAAAATGTTGAGAAACGAACGAAACTGAATATCCAATGCATTGAAAGAGCAAAAGAAGGCAATGAATGCTATGGATTTCCTGTTAGCAAAACAATCAGAAGAAAGAAAAGACTTGATGGGGAGTTCTGATGCAGGACTTCCAATACAACTGCAATTCAAACGTGTTGCGAAGTGCTGGACATATTTCTTATGGAAATGAGGGACAGATTCTAAAGGCTGCAAAATCATGTGGACACCTATGGGGTTCTTCTTGAACCAAGACACCTGTTGGAGTCTATGGATGATGACCCGCTGATGATAAACTGTGTTACTTTTTCCTGTTTTTATTATCAAATACAGGCAAATCGCTTGTTCAATGATGTCATTGATGCACGAGCACTTTTCATCAATAAACCTGTACCACAATCACCAATTGACATAATGAGGAAGCTGGCTTCATATGGTAATGATGTGTGCTCAAACCTTGCAACCTCTATCCGAATACTGCTAACTCAGGCCACTTCCATTTCATCATATGAGACATCATTCAAACCTTGCAAGCTCCATCCCAATACTGCTAACTCAGGCCACTTCCATTGCATCATGTGAGACATCATTCAAACCTTGCAAGCTCCATCCCAATACTGCTAACTCGGGCCACTTCCATTTCATCATGTGAGACATCATTCAAACCTTGCAAGCTCCATCCCAATACTGCTAACTCAGGCCACTTCCATTTCATCATGTGAGACATCATTCAAACCTTGCAAGCTCCATCCCAATACTGCTAACTCAGGCCACTTCCATTGCATCATGTGAGACATCATTCAAACCTTGCAAGCTCCATCCCAATACTGCTAACTCAGGCCACTTCCATTTCATCATGTGAGACATCATTCAAACCTTGCAAGCTCCATCCCAATACTGCTAATTCAGGCCACTTCCATTTCATCATATGAGACATCATTCAAACCTTGCAACATCCATCCGAATACTGCTTACTCAGGCCACTTCCATTCATCATATGAGAGATCATTCTCGAACTCAAGTTAATTAAAAACTATCTCATGACCACAATTACGCAAAAAAAGACATAGCAGGATGGCTTTAATGTCAGTGGAGTAAAAAAATAGTAGACAGCATTGATCTAGATGATGTTATAGATGCCTTTGCTGCAACAGAAATCACGACGTGAGGCGATATGAATTGAGATTTGTCACGGCATTATCTCGCCAATAAGCAACGGTATCATTCATTAAAAGAGTCTAAATGATTCTTTTATTTGTTAATTTTACTGATACTTTACCTATTCGAATTTAGACTTATATATTTATTAAGTACATTATCTCACGTCATGATGTCAAATGTCAAAATGCAGGCCCCCCCCCCAAAAAAAAAGGGTCAAGCCCCCCGGGCCCCCGAATCCCTAGCGACGCCACTGCCGAAAATATGTCCTTAAATTTTTTTAATTAATTAGATTTATAGTTTTAATCATTAAAATTAATTTGGAGGGTTCTAAATGGATTTTTTAAAGCAACTGACAATTAAAAAAAAACATTTGCTAAAAAGTGCATTACCCACAAAACAAGTATAGGTTCATCTTTTGAGAGTTTAGATGTTGGTACTGAATTGTTGTCAAATTTTGGACTACGGTGAATCTTCAGTTTCAATGTGCGAGATGTCTCTGTGAGATTAAAATAATTGTTGTCCATTTCTAGAGCGAGCTCCGCCTCTAGATAATCACGTGATTCATTCGACTGGAAGTACTTATCGGCGATGCCATAGAGGTCAGGGGTTACACACGTCATAGTTTCTGTAGCATTCTCCACAAAGCAAACACCTTCAAAATGCTGTTGACGTGAATTAATTAACATAGAAGGAAAATATTACAGATAATTATAGCAAAATAATATATTGCCATTTTTTTATAGTTAGATTAGACAAGTTTTATTATAGGTATATATATATATAACACACACACATATATATATATACAGACACATTGTGCATAGTACATAAACGCTTATCCAAATGTTCATAGTATCTGAATATTGATAGACTATTTATTTACTTTTACTATAGAACTAATGAGCTTTTTTACTATCACAATATATCGTAATATATATTTTAAATTGTAAAGTATACCCTCGTCTATTTGTGGTCCCCATTCGTGGCCACGCCTATTCGCGGGTTAGGTTCTTAAATCTATCGCATCATTTTATTATCATTCATTATTGGTAAGTGTAAAAAATTTTTTTTTAAATCTATCATTTTTGCAGTAGAGTACGTTATCCTTTTTAAAAATATTGCATACACTATAAGTACAATAAGTACATACGTATGTACAGTTCATATTTATTGTGACCATGCATTAATAATGTTTTTCAATTTCATATTACCACTGAATTGTACTGTGCCGTATTGTAATTACCTGAATTTTGAGTAATGTAGTTATCTAAGTTTCCCCTTAAATTTGTTCCATTTTCTGTCCAGTCTAATACATATGTTGAACGCATAGAAAGTGACTTTACGGTACGGTAATACAGTATGGGCAACTATGCT
The DNA here is from genome assembly GCA_944989445.1 of Ampullaceana balthica. Taxonomy (NCBI): domain Eukaryota; kingdom Metazoa; phylum Mollusca; class Gastropoda; family Lymnaeidae; genus Ampullaceana; species Ampullaceana balthica. The sequence continues at coordinate 153,976 of CALYLW010000059.1, forward strand.
ATGCAGTGTTATTGTCCTCCTGTACTTACATTTCTTTTTTAAAAAATAAATCTCGTTGCAGTACAAAATTAAAATGTGTTTACATTATCAGTACTACATTAGTTAAATACATAACTGTATGCAATATTACTACATTATCACCGTATTAAGGAGTAAGAGTGTCTTTAGAAAATTTTTGGGAACGTTCCCTCTAAGGTTCGTTGGTCCGTGTGCAAAGCCAAAAAACTCGTGTGCAAAGTTGCAAAGCATCCATTTATTGTGCAATATTTTACAAAATTTGCTGCGCGGTCATTCAAAACTGCTGCACGGCGTTGGTCAGATATCTGCGCGGCCGCGCAGCCACGCACCTTAAAGGGAACATTGATACACACTTAAATATACAGGCGTGCGCATATTAATTAATAAAACTAAATTCTTTCGATAGTCTTTATTTTTCTAAGGATAATAAAAAGCTTCACAATCATTACTTGACTCATTACTTTAACTAAAGGTGTTATCAAAGCCAAACATCTTGAAATAAATTAAATGTTTTAAATGTTACCTGTTCAAAAGTAACGTAACTTATCACTTAAGAATTTATAATTCTATATACTCCATGCTTATTTAGTTTACGAATTTATTTATTTTTATTGAGCTACAATCTGTCAATGCTTTAATAAAAAACCATTGAAAATATTTATTTTTGCCTGTATCAAACAAAGACGATATAAAATAAACCAAAGATTTGACTTGTACTTACAATCAATTTGTTTGTGTCAGGGTCATGATAGAATATGACAATTTTGGACGAGGTGACACTGTCAAAGTTTGATCCATTGATTGTAATGTTCGTTTGTTTACTGTCACAAATATAAACAAAACAATATTTGATAATACAAGTTGATCAGATATAAATCAGAAACTGTTTTTGACTCCAATAAGCTGTTAACCATTTCTATTCTTAAAGACTACGGTGAGTCTGAGTTTATTTAAGCAGCGTCCGTCGAGGAAAAGAGCATAAAAAATATTGACTTTATCATTTCGAGATGATACAATCGATTGGTACAGTTTTTTTTATTATACCCACCCGTTAATAATTGGATCCATTTTAACCTGTGTAACAACCGGATCCGGTTTATAGCAGAAACGATGTTCTGAAATATACTTTATAACATCATCGATTAAGAGCAGAACTTCTACGCATTCAGCGGTGGTATTGGCTTGTCGACTGACTTGACATGTTAGTGTTTGGCTGCAGAAAGTTTAATGATATATATAGACATTTTTTAAATTCAATTCGAAACTTAAAAAGATTTGACCTTTCGAGATGATCTTTAAACTTTATAAAATCACTTAAGTTTCTTTGAAACATCACATGAAGTAAATGAAAACCCAATAATAAACAAAGAAACACAGCTTTTTCTCCGAATTTACAAAGTAATGGATTAAATTAATATATTTAAGGATTACTTTTTAAAAATAATGAATAATGTAATTAACCCTTTCGTTACCGTTTATGTTTTAATTGTGAGGTCGGTCATTACTGGTATCTCTAAAAACAAAATAAACGTAATCATAAATTTGACGAATGCTTCCTTACTTATCTGTACTGACGACGCTGCAGTTGCTTGCGCCCACCATTATTTTGATACCACTGGTAGCGTTGATATTTTGAGTTTTGAACTTCAGTACAGTTCCACCAGAGGCAGGCCCAAAGTGTGGGGAGAATGAAATGATTCTAACAACCTTTATGAAAATAGTTGAAATCTTATTCAATATTTTTTAGCGAAACAAAATCGTTGAATTGTTTGCATGTGCACGTTAACTTAGATTTTAATCAAAAAGTTAAAATTTATAATTAATAATTATCTACCAGATCACAATTGAAAAGTTTCCATTAATTCCCTAACAAATTTGAAATCATTTAATTGATTTATTAAACGATTTTAAAATAAAATTAAGTCACAGAAAGCCTCCTAAGACTTAGCGTAAAAAAATGAAACCCCAAAAATAACAGAAAAATTGAGCTGGCAAAATTAGACCCCAAAATCTCCAGCACCTCTTATCTTAAGTCTCCAACCATAAGCCCCTTCACTGTCCTTTGTGGTTAACAGTGTTACCAGTTAGAGATGACCAATGCTCTATGTTTGCTTACTTTCAAATAAGGTTAAAGAAATTATGCTATTATCCCAAGAAGGCTTGTCTCTAAATGGTCAGGGCATTGCTTAACCTCGACTGATGATTATCTTACTTCCATTCTCACAAACCATAATCGGAGTTATCCGTTCAGTTTTACAGATGTAAGGACCGTCTAGCTTGATGCCATGTGTTTTTGTCTTCTGTTTTATTCGCTTATAACAGACTTGGGTTGGGGTGATGATTTTGAATCAATTTATTATATTTTATTTTGTGCCTTTCGGTACAACTTTGATTTCATTTTTGTGAAGATTTTATCTATGAAAACGTATTATTTTATTTTTGGAGTGAGCTGAAACTGAAGTTATTGTTATTAATGAGTTATTTCATAATGAAAGGGCTCCTTTTGGTTAAATGCAATAAGTGTCTAAAGGGTATTTTTTATAGATAGGACAACGTTAATAAATTTAAATTATACTGTTTAGCTTAACAATTATTGTGAAAGTTGTGCTTAAAGAAAATCTCCAACTGAGATAAATTATAAGGTTTCGTCAAATGGTTCTGAAGATTATGAGAAGACACTTGACTTTGATGTTTTTATTCTTTCGTGCCTGTCCGGGGGCTTGAAAGACACACATATTTAAGCAGTCCTCACATCGTGCGGCCAAATCTATTGTGTCACTTGGTTAAGTCATCATAATATCAACTTAATGTTTAATTGCTTGTGAATATAATTTTTAACCCAAATATTAAGACTTTAATAAGAGTTCCTACGTCCCAAAGAAATCGTTTTTAATTTAGCTCCTACGAATATGTATACGCACAAGACAGTCTTCAATGACTGATGTTGTAGTCAGTTGATCTTCATTCTCATGCATGGGGACTGTTGCTATTTGTGTAATTCTGAATATGAGAGTAAAAAAAATTGTAAAATATAAATAGTTAACGTATAGCTTAAAGAAGACCAATGACTAATGTTATTTTAGGACTCAGATAAATTACTACAAATGATTTTAATAACTGGGTAAAAAAAGGTTATCAAGTTATTCCAATGATATTTCTTAATAGTTTATTTTAAAAGTTATGTAAATTAGAAATACGGAAACAAAGAGCAAACAACGGACATATGTTGCATTAACTGTTACTCACTTGTCTTGAATAGTGGAAATGTTTGAATAACAGAATGTAGCAGGATATATGATATATTTAATTCCATCAAAAAGCACTTCCGCACTCACACAACCTTCAGATTTAACTGTTTTAGGATTTGTTGTACACTTTAGCCGGTCTCTACTGCACAAGGATGAAAATAGAATTTTTGTACTGCACATTATGTTATTTAAAGAAAAAAAAAGAAAGTTTACGGCCTAGTAATCGGCAGAAAATAAACGTTCTCCTGCTCATTTATGTTGAACAAAGTGTATCACGTGACACTTCATCAAAATTATTTTTGTATTTAATCTACATCATATTTAAACTTTTTTTTAATAGTAATTAGTTAATTAAAACTTCCCAATTTGTTTTTATTAACTCTATTTTTGTGTGATCAAAATCAAAATTTAAAATTGTAATAAGACATTAATCATCACGTCATACTTCAATTCCGTCAATTTACATCTGCTGTGACCGAACCAGACTTCAGGTTTACTTCCAATATCAAGATAACAACCTTTGAACTCTAGCTCAGTGCCTCCGTCAACAGATCCGGTATTGGGGGAAAAAGACTCAACGCTTTGTGTCTGTATATGTGAACATGAAATGGAGAGTCATCATATCAGTATTAGAACCATTATTAAATCCCTTATATTAACTTCGAAATCTTGTCTGTCGTCATCTCTTCGTACGTCGGTCGGGCGGAAAAACAAAAGTAAAAAAACAAACCCGTAAAAACAAAGTTTTTGACTATAAATCCCTTATATATGAGTCATAACTAACAGTATTGATTATTTTCAAACGCGACAAGCATTTACAGACTGAATCTGTCTTAACTCAACTTTGCTTCATAACCCTGAAGAGGGGGAAAAGTCTGGTCACCGATTCGCTTGACCGAGCTCAGCGTGACATGTAAAATGTAAACAAAAGCACGCCGGTACTTCGATGGGTCGACGTCAAAGTGTCAACTTAAACTCTCACGTGGGAAAAAAAACTATATCAAACCGTGAATTTGAATTACATACGTTATATAAGTAGAAAATAAAAATGCATTAATTTAATTACGGTACGTTCGATCGATCTGAAATTTTGATACGATGCATTGTTAGGTGAGACGGGTGTGTGTGCCAAATTTCAGTTTGATCGGATCGTGGGAAGTGGGTCATATTCGACTTTTGTTTTTCCGCCCGCCCAAGACAGAGATGACGACATAACGACAGAGAGAGAGAGAGAGAGAGAGAGAGAGAGAGAGAGAGAGAGAGAGAGAGAGAGAGAGAGAGAGAGAGAGAGAGACGGCCGTGAAGTTAATATAAGAGATTTAAAAATGACCCACTTCCCGTGATCTGATTGGCACAGGGACCCGTCTCAACTAACAATTCATGGTATCAAAATTTCAGATCGATCGAACGTACCGTAATTAAATTAATGCAATTTTGAGTTTATCCTTATATAACGTATTTAATTCAAATTCACGGTTTGTTATTGTTTTTTCTTCCACGTGAGAGTTTGAGTTGACGCGTTGACGTCGACCGTCGTGCCGACAACCCCTCACGTCCCATCCCGCGTTATTAAAGACAGGGGACATCACTCGGTGTCAGTCTGTAAATGTTTGTCGCGTTGGAACATAATCAATACTTTTAGTTCTGTCTCATATATAAGGGATTTATAGTCAAAAACTTTTTACGGGTCTTTTTTATAATTATGATTATAACCATAAACAGAGGCAAATAAAGAGGTTCAACAGTTGTGAAAGTATATTCTTATCGCGGGAATTCGTTTAAGATAGTATAGTAAACTGCATTCTTCACATAACATAACCCGCATTTCAGTACCTTCACCACACCACACTTTCTTCAATACACTGCACTTCCATTCCACTCTGTACTTATTAAACAGTCCACACTACGACTGGCTAGGCCAAATAACACTTGAATAACGTCCCCGGTCAAAACGGCCACAGACAAATTGTTAACATTTTTCAACAAAAACTTAAATTTTTTTTTCATTTTAAGCTTCTGTCAACTTTTTCACCCTTAAAGAACGTGGTAAAATTGTAAAATTATATCTTGTGATGTTATTATATTGCTTCTTGTCAACAAACAGCCGCGATCGGTACCATATCGCGTAAAGGCTATAAAATTCACTATTGTGATGTTATTATTTGTGTTTATTATTATCAAAACCTGACAATGAATAGTTGAGTAAAAATACGAATTTAATATTTGATTGGACATTTTACTTTTAGTCCATCTATTAGTCCGGGGCCGTTATGTCGGAGCCGTTTGTCGGGGCCGTTTTGTAGGTGAACCGACTTTGGTATATTTTGTAAGTTAAACCATAAGGAAATGGTGTACACATCATTTTAGGAAACCTCATTTGCTCGTTTAAAATATAATGAATAATCTAAGAAATTATATTTATTCAGGCATCGTAAAATTAACTATTTGATGGTGAAGTATTCTAAAATGTTGTAAAGTTATGCATAGTTAATCGTGTATTTAGCTAGCCTTACAGTTATTGTGAAGAAAACCATAAAAACGACCCGTAGAAACAATTTTTATACTATAAATCCCTTATATATGAGACATAACTGAAAGTATTGATTATGTTCAATATAATACGCACCGCGCGACAGACCCCTGTGACATCGATGGCTAGAGTGAAACTCCGGTGACCTGTGGGGGTCACTATAGCAGACGGCTACACATGCTACAAAGAGATACATAGAGATCAACTAAAAATTCATTAATTTTATTACGGTAAATTCGATCTGCAAATTTTATACAATGCATTGTAAGGTGACACAGGTCTATGTGCAAAATTGCAGCTCGATAGGATCGCAAGAAATTGGTCATTTTTTACTTTTGTTTTTCTGCGTTTTTTGACCACGACAAGACGGTGAAGTTAATACACGGGATTTAAAAACGAGTAGATTTAAGCAGTTTTTTCGCCATAAAGTAAAATTATTAATATGGGCTATAAATGTTTGATCTATACACATCCATGCATCCAATAGCCCATGTTTAAAATAATGTTTATATAACTTTATATTATATAACAAATCCATTTAGCAGTGGCGTAGCGAGAGTGAACAAAGGTGACAAAAGCCCCTGACGCACTTTGTTAGGGGCAGAACATTTGTCTTCATTAATTAACTTTAAAGAAGGAACATTTAAAAAGGAAAGTGGAGCTTTTTATCAAAATGCAATAAAAAAAGCCACATTAAATAATAAGAAATTAATCGAAATTAATAAAAGTAATAAAGGAACTATCCTAAAATATGTGAACGTTTCTACTCCCTAATTTTCCATCCCCATATTATTGGGGGCAAATTTTTCTGATACTAATGCTACTGAACTGAAAAACCAAAGGCTTAAGTAATATGAGAACGTGACACTGATCTGCTGGTAAGTTAATTGATTCTTCAACTTTGATAGCTAATACAGTTGGAGACGCGAAAATTACTGTACCCTATCAATTTTAACTTCAGCCAACCGAGAGCTGCGGGCGGCACTTTTTGGGGGGCGTCAAACAATCATTGTTAATTAGTTTCTAAGAAGGAAACACTTTCAATTAAGGTTTAAAGAAAAATCTAGGAAAAAATTAATAAAAGAAATAAAGGAACTATATTAAAGTACGTGAATGTTTTTAATGCTAAACTTCAAACTCCATAATTGATATAAAGTCCTATGATAATCATGCTACTGAACTGAAAGACCAAGGCCCTGAGGTAGTATAAGAACATGCAACTGATGTGCAGGTACATGTAACTGTTTCAAGTTTGTCAGCCCCTCATCTTGTCGAAGCGAAAATTGCTGTATCCGTTAAATTCTAACAACAAAGAGTAAAATTTCAACATACATGGACTTAATTTTTATAAATAAATTACCCATACGTAAAGATGAAAATTTGCGATTACTTTAAGTGCAGAAAGATTGAGAGAGGGTCAAACATATCAAGATTATCTTCTCCACGAAAATATTGGTGAGTGGGTTAATGCGAGAATGATTTTAAGGTGTGTAAATTTTACACTTATTGGAAAAAGGGCTTACTCTCCTAAAGCATATTTTCATTTGAATGTCTTCTGTTTTGTGGAATAAAAAATAATGAACACAATTGCTTATCTGATGGAATAAAAAACTGGAATAAAATAAATCCAAAGTTAGCCACTCATGAACGAGTTCTCAACATTATCAAAGTTTTTACAAATGGAAGGAATCAGAAATCGTATAAAAAGAATATTCTATTTAAAAAAGAACAATACGTAGTAAAATAACACAAACAAACAAGGTGGCGAGAAGTTCTTGTTAGATAGTTGTACATTATTAAATCCTGGCAAAATAGAATTCGGCTTTTGGCGGTAACAGAGAGGACAAATCTAGAGCAAATATAGCCAATGAAACTGATGCATCTGCTAACAAAGTGCGATCCTGTACTTCGAGAACATTATCTTATCTAATCTGTTACAGACTCTCCTTCTATACAGAAGATTATTGCGTGCTACGCTTATCTATGGTTTGTGTTTAGTCCTGTATTTTTATTAGAGATTTAAATGTTGATAAAGTGTTGGTTTTCCTGATTTCTTCAGGCAACCCATTCTACGCACGAAATCCGGACGGGAAGAACGAAAATTTATATGTGTTTTTTCTTGCATACGGAATAAGAAAGGTGTTTTTATTATATATTCAAAGGGTTTAAAAACGTGTCACTTCAAATTCAAAATGACTTCATTGTAGTTTTAAGAGAAACAGTTCGCCAAAAAATATATTTCAGTTTCAAGATATCAAATATTTCATAGTATTCGAAAGCTCTCCATATATTTCACATGCGGAGCAATCTATAGTATATAAAGATTGAAAATCAGAAAATAGGAACTGCAGAACCCTTGAAAGATTTTATTAAAAAAAGAAAAGAAAGAAAAAGTAAAAAGAAAATTGCTAAAAGATTTATTTGTATAATGGAATCCTATTACTTGTCGAAGCCCTTGCCCGATACGATCCCATACTTCGATTGGATAACACATCCAGTCTGATCCGATTGCATAATGGTATCCCTTTCTGGGTTTTATCACCCTCCCGAGTATGTTCCCAAACTTTGTGGGTATCACATACCCTGGTATGATCCTGTGTGTAGTGGGATTCCGTTCTTGGTTGAATACTTTCCCTAGTGGTATCTTGTGCTGGACAGAACAAGCAAAGAAGTGCAGAGCATTACGTTACTGCACGCAATAGGCAAAGAAGAATGTTAAAATTTCAAAATATTCCTGCTGACAGAAGAAGAATGTGACGAATGTGACAAATTTGAGACGGATTTGCATTAAGTTAAGTTCATATTTAGAGAGACACGTGTTTTACTTGAGAAATCAAAGTGAATTAAATAGTTTTGGATAGCTTTATCCCAAACCTGAAAGGGGCCGTCCATAAAGTACGTCACGCTCCAAAGGGGGGAGGGAGTGTAAGAAAGTGTGACAGTTTGTGACAGGGAGGAGGAGGGGGTCAGGCCATGTGTGATGTCACACAATTATTTATATATATATTTTTTTCTAATTTATTTTTATTTTTTAGTAGAATTTAAATAGCTTTAAAAATAATATTTAAAAAATTTGTGAAACATTTGAATAAGTTTTATGTCAAAATAGCCTGAAATGCGTATCTCCTGAATGTGTTGTTCATAAATCTGAATTGGATGCAGCAGGACTACTATCGAAGGATCAGGAATGGTTTGCACAATCATGTTCGCACCAACCAATATATCACTCAAATTGTGAAATATCAGGACATAAAATGTTGCGACAAAGTACGAAGCTCATATTTCAACGTTTTACCTTCGAGATTCTTTCCTCCTCTAATCCCAATGAACCAAAAAACTGATTGTCTTAGATTTTCAGAAAGAGCAGATGCGGATTCTCATAAATTTCCTTGTTTGAGGAACAAACTTTGAAATTTGATGAAATTATGCCGAGATAAACAGGAGTTTTCAAAATACTGTGGCGTTAAGTTTTAGTTAAATTTACTAGATTAAATATTAATTCATTTTGGCTTACGCACATGTAAAAACCTGGTATGTTTGGGTTCAGATAAATAAAATGGATTCCTAAATACATGCATTCACTTCAGTACTTTTCAAATCATTATTATTGGATTATTATCATGATCTACAATCTACACGCACAAAACTGGTGACCCTGACGTGATAATCATAATGACTAAAGAAATACTAGATCGGTTAAGTCAGTTACTATCTGCACAAAACCAACAGCAACAAGGGGCCGTAGGCTTGAATGCAGTCTCGCTGAAGTTACCTGACTTCTGGACAAAATCTCCTGAAGTTTGGCTTGCCAGAATTGAGGCGCAGTTTTGCATAAAAAACATAAACAATGACCAAACAAAATACGATTATGTTGTTAGCACCCTCGATGTCAATACAGCGGAGGAAGTGCAGGATGTGCTAATTAATCCTCCAACTGAGAATAAATATGAGCACCTAATGGCTTCTCTGCTGAAAACCTATGGAAAGAGCCAGGCCCAGAAGGATGCAGAGCTGCTAGATTTATCTGGTCTGGGGGATCGTATGCCTACAGCCGTTCTAAGGAAAATAAATGCCCTCAATGATGACCCCAAAACACTCAAACGAGCTCTGTTCTTAGCTAATCTCCCACATGAGATAAAGACGGTGCTGGCGGGCCACGACATAGAAGACACCGAAAAGTTGGCAGAGGCAGCAGATAATATATGGGAGACTCGCTCAACGAACTACGCAGTGTCCAGTGTGGGCATGGAGAGATCACCGCCTGATCAACCTTGTTCCTCCGAAAGTTGTATAGGTGAAGTCAACGCATTCTACAAAAACAACAGACGGCCAGGTACCGGGCCACCCAAGCCTCGTTACCAATACCAGGCCAGCATATGTACATAACACAAGAAGTTTGGGCCCAAGGCCTATCGTTGCCAGCCAGGGTGCAAATTTGAAAGTCTCGTGACAAACAAAAAAGCCTACGGGAAACGGCCCAGCCGATCACTAAGCGTGTCAGCGACCGGCTCACTCAACTCTAAGAACACGCTATCAGACTAAGATCGCCACTCCAACACAAAATATTTACTCGACACTGGAGCAGAGATATCCGTCTACCCTACGTCACGACTAGACAAAACAAAAATAGCAACAGGGTACCTCACCGCAGCCAATGGTACATCAATAACCATCAGAGGTAAAGTAGAAAAAACTATAACAGTAGGCAAAAACAAGTCTTACAAACACCAATTTTTGCTTGCAGATGTCACCCGCCTTATTCTAGGTGCAGTTTTTTTTCCAATAGACTGAACATCGATCTTAGAGGCAAACGTCCTTTAACTAAAGACAATATAGAGATCGTCTTAAAAGACGCATCATTTCCCCTTTCCCTAGCAGGCCTTTCCCTAATGCCATCTGATGACTTAAAAACTCTTCTACAACAGTTCCCAGAACTTACAACCCCAAATTTCGATTCACAAATAAACAAACACGGGGTAGAACATCACATAGTCACAACTGGCCGACTTGTACACGCTAAGCCACGGCGCCTTGATCCAGCAAAACTTGCAATGGCCAAATCTGAATTCTTGAAGATGGAAGTAATGGGCATTATTCAACGCTCACAATCCCCATGGTCTTCTCCGCTACACATGGTTCCAAAGTCGGATGGTCAATGGAGACCTTGCGGTGATTACAGACGTTTAAATGCAGCATCAGAAGATGACCGCTATCCATTGCCCCATATACAGGACTTTAATAGCCGCCTTAACGGATGCACCATATTTTCAAAAGTCGATCTGGTGCGAGGTTATCATCAAATTCCAGTGGCAGCTGCCTCCATACCTAAAACGGCTGTCACAACCCCTTTCGGTTTATGGGAATTCAAACGTATGCCATTTGGCCTACAAAAATTCGGCTCAAGCGTTCCAGCATCTCATAGATGGAATTCTAAGAGATGTGCCGTTTGCCTTCGTATACATTGACGACATCCTAATCGCGAGCCCTACTATCGAGGAACATCGTTCCCACCTTCACGAGCTCTTCCGCCTCCTCTCAGACAACGGAATGGTGCTTAACCAAGAAAAGTGAATCTTCGGATCCTCACAACTAGATTTCCTTGGCCATCGAGTGGCAACTGAGGGTATACAACCTCTTCCTGACAGAGTAACCGCCTTGCTCAACTATGATGCTTCAACAGATCGCACTGGCCTCCAAAGACTTCTAGGTCTTGTAAATTATTAACATCGTTTTCTGCCACACATATCTGACACTTTAGCTCCGCTCCACGCTCAAGCTAGTGGTAAAGGGCAGAAAATTGAGTGGTCTACAGACTGTCAGGCAGCCTTCGAAAAGACCAAAGAATCTCTAAGTCAAACCATCCTTCTCCACCATCCTGATCCAGAAGCAAAAACAGTCCTTACCGTCGATGCCTCAAACACTGCCCTTGGCGCACAGTTAGAACAACACATAGGTAGAGAGTTTGTACCCATCGCCTTTTTCTCTCGGAAACTTTCAACAGCTGAAAAAAACTACAGTGCTTTTGATAGAGAACTCCTAGCAGCATATAGTGCTATAAAACATTCCCGACACTTCTTAGAAGGGAGAAATTTTACACTTCTCACAGACCATAAACCACTGACCCAGTCACTCACAAGTCAAACAGAACGATCACCCCGACAGAGTCGACACCTTTCCTTCATTGCTGAGTTCACATCTGATATCCAGCACATCAGCGGAAAAAATAATGTTGTGGCGGACACACTGTCTCGGGCTGCCACATCACACGGACCTGGCATCAATGTTGAACAGACTATCAATGACGCTGTACACGCTGTTTCACAGGATAGACCAACATCAGATCTACTGAGTCCCTTGGCAGGAGATTTTCAACGTCTTTCTCTTGACCAAGAAAGATCAGGTGAGATGACACTTTACAGTACACCGGATTCAGGACTTCAGCTAAAATACATACAAAACGAAGGCATAGCTGTGCTCTGCGACGTCTCCACAGGTAAGCCTAGACCAATTCTACCTCAATAATTGACTCGTAAAGTGTTTGACTGTATTCATTCGCTGTCCCATGCCGGAGTACGTCCAACTCAACAATCCATTAGTCAACGTTTCGTGTGGTGGGGCATGAAGAAAGATATCCGCAAATGGTGCAAAGAATGCCACGCATGTCAAGTTTCCAAAGTACATCGCCATACTAAAGCACCTCTCATAAAACAACCAGCTCCCACCGCAAGATTCCGAAGTCTACACGTAGACCTTGTAGGCCCATTACCTCACAGTCAAGGAATGACCTACCTTTTCACCATCATAGACCGATTTACCAGATGGCCAGAAGCCATTCCCCTCCCGGACGCTCAAGCGGCCACGTGCGCACAAGCCTTGGTTCACCATTGGATCTCTCGTTTTGGGGTACCCGAAGACATTACTTCTGACAGAGGCCCCCAGTTCACATCCGTCTTGTGGGCAGAGTGCAACAAACTTTTAGGTATCCATCACAAAATGACCACTGCTTATCATCCACAGTGCAACGGTATGGTCGAACGTTTTCACAGGCAACTTAAGGCTTCACTAAAGGCTCGTGCATCTGATAATGACTGGTTCGCAGAACTGCCTATTGTACTGTTGGGCATTCGCTCCTCATGGAAAGTTGATCCTAATTGCTCGCCTGCAGAGTTAGTGTATGGTACCACTCTCCGCATACCTGGGGAGTTCCTACAACCTGTTGAGGGCCATACATTTGAACCCGACTCCTCGTATCTCAAACTTTTTCAACGAACATTGAGAAAAGTAGAGCCACATGTCCCTTCGTTTCATAGCGAACTATCAACATATGTCCCCACAAACTTGGCCTCGACAGGATATGTTTACGTTAGAAATGATAAACATCGACACCCACTCCAACGACCATACGACGGACCGTATAAAATAATTAAGACAGATGATAAATACTTTACAACTTGGTAAACGCATAGACAAAGTTTCGATTGATCGTTTGAAAGCTGCCTTCATCCAAGATGTCTCGACTCCGCATGTTCACCAACCATCACCTTGTCCGAAGAATACTATTCAAAAACACCCCACAACCGACAACAATCGAGAGCAAGTTGCACCTACAATCACCACACGAGGTGGTCGAACTTCACGCACTCCAAAGTGGCTATATGACGATTAATTCTCATTGGTAAATTTTGGTTAAAACTATTAAGATAGAGCTTGAACATCTCTAGTATTAAAGTCAAAGTACAAAAAAATTTCCGTTCCTTATAATTACATCCATAACACATTACATAAGTTTAAGGACAATAAGACTGATGTATGATTACATTAATTTAACATTACCTAGGAGCTTTGTAGTCATATATATATATATATATATATATATATATAAATATATATATATATATATATATATATATATATATATATATATATATATATATATATATATATATATATATTTGTTTCTTTTTCTTATCATTGATTTTGGTTGATTTTTAAGGAACATTGCTTACACTGAATTGTAAATAATTAAAATCTCTGTGCTTTTTACTTAGAGTTTTCAATGTATAAATCAGTTTAAATTGCCCTCCAAGGGTCCTGTGTAATAGATGATGTTATTGTCATAAAATGTATTGAAAGTAGCCATTTAAGGTGAAGTAATTCGAAGAAATGTAGTAACAATGACAAACACTGGCAGTATATTTCCTTTAATCAACTATATCTCCCATTCATTTCCCTATTTCTTCCTTCTACGGATGGAAATATGGCTAGATTTTTTTTTATTCGTTATTGTGAGAATGCAATGTTAGCCTGCTGCTTGTTGTATACAATAATTTTTTTTCTCTTTCTCTCTATTATCACTTATTTCCTCTATGACAGAATATCTTATCTACAAGAAATTTCTTCCTTTTTTCGTACTAATCAATATATTCGCATTGTACAATGCTGGGACGGGGGTTATGTGGCGCTAAGTTTTAGGGCTCTGTTTTGGGTCCGGTACTTTTTGTGCTGTATACAAGACCACTACTTCTACTGCTCGAAAAGCATTCAGTTAAAAGCCAATCATTTGCAGATGATACTCAGCTATATACTCACACAGATCCCTCTAATTTTGACTCCGCTGTCCAATTGATGCAAGAGTGCATTGATGAGGTGAAGTCTTGGATGACGTTCAGCAAACTCAGGCTGAATGATGACAAGACTGAAGCACTTCTATTTTGCAACAATTAATCACGCAGTACTTTGTCTCTTCCGAAGTCAATTCAGGTAGCCAGTTCGGATATTCTGTTCACAACATCGACTAGGAATCTTGGCTACATTATTTCTGACAACATGTCTATTAACAACTTTATCAATCACATCTGTCGCTCTGCCTACACTGCCATTCGTCAGATCAGCTCAATCCGTCATTACTTAACAGTTAGTGCAACAAAAACTCTAGTCTGTGCTCTTGTACTAGCTCGTATGGATTACTGCAATTCTCTTCTGTCAGGTGCGCCTAAACAATGCATTGAAAAACTACAGAAAGTTCAAAATTCAGCTGCCAGACTGGTGCTCAAGGCAAAAAAAAACATGACCATGTTACTCCACTTCTTCACTCACTTCATTGGCTGCCTATACAAGCCCGTATTGATTACAAACTGGCCGTTCTCTGTCACAACTTCTTTTCGGACTCATGCCCATCGTATCTTACTGAACTTTTGTCGGTCTACTCACCCACTCGCCAGCTACGATCTTCTGCGGACACACGCATTCTTTCTGTTCCTACGACACGCACCAAAACATTTGGTGAAAGGTCGTTCTCTTTTTGTGCAGCCGAACAATGGAATTCTCTACCATTACACATACGTAGTATTCAAACAACCAAGTCCTTCAAGACTGCACTTAAGACACACCTTTTCAACATTTATTTTCAAAATTAATGAAACAACATTTCTTGTAAATGATTAACGTAGCTTATGTATAATGTACTGTAATTTTTGTGTTTGTTATGATATGAAAGTTAATTTAATATTTTTAGGTATGTTATTTCTTTCATGTAAAGCGCTGTGAGCCCAGTTCCTTACTGGGATACAGCGCTATATAAATAATCAATTTATTTATTTATTTATTATTTAGTTAAATTTACTAGATTAAATATTAATTCATTTTGGCTTACGCACATGTAAAAACCTGGTATGTTTGGGTTCAGATAAATAAAATGGATTCCTAAATACATGCATTCACTTCAGTACTTTTCAAATCATTATTATTGGATTATTATCATGATCTACACGCACAAAAATACAACCAAATGATCTTCATTGTCCATCTTTGAAGACCAGCTTACTTGATCGAATTTGCAAAGTATGTCAACTATATTATGCCTCACAAAATATGTTGAAGAAAAATGCAGGACAAAACATAGCTCGGGCTCAGGAGAATGTGCCCACCCAAACTGATCAAGAATCAACTCAGTTACAACGCATCCGCTCTTTGAGAATCGCTTCTAGAAGGCAAAGAAAACCCATGGCAGTTTTTTCCAGAAGAGAAAATGCCCATACAGAGGCTGTTGAGTTGCAAGATGAGGACGATGTAACCTCTTTGTTATGTTTTTACTTATTAATATATCTTGTAGGCGTTCTCTCAATACAAAACCCTGTAAACAATAATTCTCTGAAGAACTTGTTTCAATAAAACAACTTTAATATTTATACTATGTACATAACATTGAGGTTATACAACGTGGAATACACTGGCACACCTCTGCCATGATACCAGCAAACTCTAACACTGATCCCCCAACCTTCCTAGCCAATGGGAACAACTCTTTCTTCCCGCGCTTTCACTCACGTGACCTCTCCGTCATCCATCATGTGATTCACACGTGACAGACGAGTTTATCTGTCTGAAATTTTCCTTCCAGGAAACGATGATGGTGAAAAATTGATGTCAGTAGTACCTATGGATGAACACTTCACTTCACTGTTGTAAGATGATGTCAGTGAATTTTGTTGAATTAAACAAAATTCACAAGACCATAATAAACAGATTCAAATGAGTTGGTCACATAATTTGTCAATCTCGTTTTTTTAAGTCAATTTTTGTGTTTCCTTTTTATTATTTTATCACTGGGTGAGGTCAAGTTTCGCTAATCTACTTCTTATAATGTGTCAATAGATTGCACATTCGGAAGATTATCTCAAACTTGACCTCACCCACTGTAAATGAAAAGGTAGCAGCTAAATGATGTGTATTATAAAATTGTCAGGTCAAATTTTTGCAATTTTTGTTTTCAAATTCGATCTAGTTTGAGTTACCGTTTCATTGAATAACTGTGACAACTGTTGACAATTAACTATTCTGCTATTAAAGTCATTTTAATATTATGATAGTTCTTTTAAGTAGGGGTGTACCGGATTTCGGCTCAAGTTCCAGCAAATCCGGAATCCGGCTATATTTACAAATCCGGCTTCGGCTCCGTCAGGATTTCGCTTCATAAATCCA
Source organism: Ampullaceana balthica (assembly GCA_944989445.1). Taxonomy (NCBI): domain Eukaryota; kingdom Metazoa; phylum Mollusca; class Gastropoda; family Lymnaeidae; genus Ampullaceana; species Ampullaceana balthica. Next base: position 170,752 of record CALYLW010000059.1, read on the forward strand.
GCTGGCTGTAGGAGCCCTAATTTATATATATATTCATAATGGCTCCGGGCAAAACCGGAATCTGGCCATTTTAACAAATTTTACTCCGGCTCAAGCCGGATTTCACTTCATAAATCTGGCCAAAGCCGGATCGAGCCGGATTTCAAAATTTTGAATCCGGTACATCCCTACTTTTAAGTGGACATTTTATATATTTTTAATACAGTTTAATAGTGAAGTGTTTTAAAAGTATTAAATTAAATATTTTAATTAGGTCTTAATTTTTTTTAAAAATTCGAAAGCGTTAGGTACTTTAGGGGGGGGGGTTTCAAAAATGGACAAAAATAGCGTGACGCACTTTATGGACGGCCCCAAACCAAAAGCAAAGTCACGTGAATTCGTAAGTATAAAAGAATCACTGAAAAATGATAGAAAATTGGCTTGCGTAAAATGTGTATGTCAGAGCAAGATTACTTCGAGAGTCAGACCTGAATCTGAATAAAGCTAACAAAATATCTGCAGGGCATCTGAGAAAAAATAGTAACAAGTCAAGTTGATGAATGAAGCAATTAAAAATAACTAGATACGCCCCGCGGCGTAGCATACGCCGCAGAATTGATCATTGATAGTGCAAAGAAAGTGGGGAAAAGAACGGACACAAACTACAGCTTGAAGAAATCAAAACAACCCGAGTGAAAGTCAGTGGGGGGAACCACCGACGCATTGTTGGACTCGAGACATTCGCACAGTGGTTATCTACCTGCCCACCACCACCTTTCACCACCATAGCTTGCCAACCATAAACTGTGATTGGCCGACCCTAGCGATGGTCAGCCATGTTCGTAATAATGCAGGAAAAGAACGGGCACAAACACACATTTTAAAAAATTAAAAAAACAACAACAATGTTTTCACTGGGGCTTGAAACCATGACCTTCTCTGTGTAAGGCAGACGTGATAGGCACCACACTACGAATCTCATGTTATTCTGTGAAGGAAAAACGCAAGTGAACGCAAGAACCATTGTTGGTGTCGAGACATGAGATAATTGGTCGACCCCAGCGATGGTCATTATTCGTGCTTGTTTGCACGTACTCGCTTTGGTAAATTATATATATGTAGAAATATAGATGTGCAAGTCGTGATATTAAGTTTAGCAGTGAAATCAAGTGCACACATGTTAAAACTCCTTGTTCGAATACTATGTTTAAATATTGTTGCAAGAAGCATCAACCCAGAAAATGTCACGCGTATGGTCAATTATGTCACAACTGTGGAAAATTAAACCATTTTTCTTCTGTATGTATATCAAATGTTGTAAAGGTTGTCAATCGTTAAACAGAAGATAAAGTTAACACTAGTAAAGAGACATTCATATGAGGTAGCGTTTCCGCGAAAAACAGAACAATTAATGGAAAGGAAAGAGTGGTCACAATCACAAATAGCTTTCACTCTTGACACTGGCGCAGTAATATACATTTTACTGTAAAGATCGTTTTGTGAACTTCGAAAAGAAAGCCTTAGGAAATCTATAGCAAGGCTTACGACAATCAATGATGAAATATTGTCTTTTGTGGGCAAAGCCTTAGTCGAATGCTCAGTAAATGAATTAACAGAGATGATTGAATCTCATATTGAATTTCATATTGAATTTCACACTGAAATCGATATTTAGTCTGCCAGGTCGTCATCGGCTGAATCTTATTAAAATTATGGGTGTAATATGCAGTGAGTCTCAGGGTCCCATCAAAAGAAGATTACAACAGATCAACCAAAATCAAAGGACCTACACACTTACAGACTGGAAAAAAGTACATATGCAGAAAGAACCTTGAGGCTCGTCGAAGATTGGCACACCAGAATCAGAGCAAGAAATACACGCTCCCAACGCCAGCACAAATGTTTCATTACCAAGCGTCGCAACTCATCAAGCGAAGGGGATAATGACAACAATAACAAGATACGGGAAACAGGTGAAGCCTCCATATCGATTCCAGGATAAAGACACGTGAAATTGTACAGTGATTTGAAGTGAAATTCAGTAATATAATATTTGTATATGTTTTATGTTTAACTTTCATTGTTTGCATAGTAACAATATGTATCATCCATTTGTTTTGTTTGAAAGAGAGATGTAACAGACGTGTTCGTTGTGACTATATTGTTTGAACACGTGACTGGAATGACTGAGTTTGGAGACTGTGCGCTTGAGTTGTGAGTTGAACTCATGTGAGTGAATACATTTTTTACTCACAATTAATTTTAAGCTATCTTTTAAAGTCAATCTTCTTTGTTGACCTCCACTTGGTATTGATAGTGTTATTTGGCAGGAATCGCCATCTTTTGAAGTATCGTTTGCCTTTGCTTTACATGTGATTGTACTGAAAATTAAATAGATTTATGAAGAAATTAAATTGAAATTATGATGTAATCATAAAGTTTACGTAAGATAGCTTGTAAAACATAGTAAACAAATAGTTGACACGTCTCTTCATACAAGCTGCAGCTTGTAAAACATAGTAAACAAATAGTTGACACGTCTCTTCATACAAGCTGCAGCTTGTAAAACATAGTAAACAAATAGTTGACACGTCTCTTCATACAAGCTGCAGCTTGTAAAACATAGTAAACAAATAGTTGACACGTCTCTTCATACAAGCTGCAGCTTGTAAAACATAGTAAACAAATAGTTGACACGTCTCTTCATACAAGCTGCAGCTTGTAAAACATAGTAAACAAATAGTTGACACGTCTCTTCATACAAGCTGCAGCTTGTAAAACATAGTAAACAAATAGTTGACACGTCTCTTCATACAAGCTGCAGCTTGTAAAACATAGTAAACAAATAGTTGACACGTCTCTTCATACAAGCTGCAGCTTGTAAAACATAGTAAACAAATAGTTTACACGTCTCTTCATACAAGCTGCAGCTTGTAAAACATAGTAAACAAATAGTTGACACGTCTCTTCATACAAGCTGCAGCTTGTAAAACATAGTAAACAAATAGTTGACACGTCTCTTCATACAAGCTGCAGCTTGTAAAACATAGTAAACAAATAGTTGACACGTCTCTTCATACAAGCTGCAGCTTGTAAAACATAGTAAACAAATAGTTGACACGTCTCTTCATACAAGCTGCAGCTTGTAAAACATAGTAAACAAATAGTTGACACGTCTCTTCATACAAGCTGCAGCTTGTAAAACATAGTAAACAAATAGTTGACACGTCTCTTCATACAAGCTGCAGCTTGTAAAACATAGTAAACAAATAGTTGACACGTCTCTTCATACAAGCTGCAGCTTGTAAAACATAGTAAACAAATAGTTGACACGTCTCTTCATACAAGCTGCAGCTTGTAAAACATAGTAAACAAATAGTTGACACGTCTCTTCATACAAGCTGCAGCTTGTAAAACATAGTAAACAAATAGTTGACACGTCTCTTCATACAAGCTGCAGCTTGTAAAACATAGTAAACAAATAGTTGACACGTCTCTTCATACAAGCTGCAGCTTGTAAAACATAGTCAACAAATAGTTGACACGTCTCTTCATACAAGCTGCAGCTTGTAAAACATAGTCAACAAATAGTTGACACGTCTCTTCATACAAGCTGCAGCTTGTAAAACATAGTAAACAAATAGTTGACACGTCTCTTCATACAAGCTGCAGCTTGTAAAACATAGTAAACAAATAGTTGACACGTCTCTTCATACAAGCTGCAGCTTGTAAAACATAGTAAACAAATAGTTGACACGTCTCTTCATACAAGCTGCAGCTTGTAAAACATAGTCAACAAATAGTTGACACGTCTCTTCATACAAGCTGCAGCTTGTAAAACATAGTAAACAAATAGTTGACACGTCTCTTCAAACAAGCTGCAGCATCATTATGATTAATGTTTCGACACATTTGTTTTTCCCTTTTTAACGACACGTTTTAGTTAGATGCAACAGAAAAAATTATTAGCCTTAGATTTTTTGTCCAACCCGAAATTACTTCAAGCTTGATTTACTGTCTACTTGACATTTTTTTAGGCTTGAAAAATTCCGACCACAAACACATCTTTTTTTTAAAAAAAAATATATTTAATTGAAAGTTTGTTTTATTCCAAAAGACATGTAGGTGTTGCGTTGTAATATCTTCCCGGAATAGAATAGGAACTAAGTTTTGATGTATTCATTATATCCACCATTATTCACCATGCCATCTTTTTTCATTTGAGTCAGTGTTTAAGGAAGAGAAGAGCATGTAATGGTGATCATGACAAAGCCAATGAAATCATTTACCCCGTATTTCATAGAAACATAATTAAATATGGAACGCATATCAATGTCAAAGGAAACAATGATAACACTCACAAATAATTTAACCTATAGTTGTTTTTTTTTGTTGTAATCTTCGAAATGAAAGAACTCCATGGTCAGCGGAACTCACCTTCCACTTCCATTAGAACTTAATTTTTCACATGCTCTGCCACAAACTGTTATATTGGTAGTATCACTTGATGCGTTGGCTAAGTCTAATCCATGCACTGTCAGTATGGTACCTCCTTTTAGTGGAGAATATTTCGGTGTAATCTGGAGAATGTTGAAGCTAATATTGTCAACACCAAACAAGATAAAATGTTTTATATATTAAGACACATTGATGGGTATTGCTATTTCAATTCCTTAAGTAAAAGAAACACCTTGGTCATAAACTCTAAATGCTAAATGGGGCAATACAAGTAAAATAAGACGTTTTTAATGGGAACAGGTAGGGGGTTCCAAATCAAAGAATACGAGGTGAAGACAAATGCCAATCACTCGATAATTGTATCAACAAAATAAATTGATCGTGTTTATAGTTGTGATAAAAAAATTGATAATATATGATATTAAGCTGTCCCTTGGTCTCAGAGAAGTTGACATGGCCCGCGTCTATGCGAGTTTTACCCTTGCTCTTTGAGTGACGCAGTTTCTTTGGTATTAGTTTAATTTTACTTGCCACCATGTAGTGGTCTTTGTCGCAGTCGGCACTGTGGTATCTGCGTGTTTGGAGCACACTGGCCAGGTCAGAGCGCCTGATGATAACGAGATCAAGCTGGTGCCAGTGCTTGGAACGGGGATGTCTCCATGACACTTTGTGGATGTTCTTGCATTTGAAGAATGTGTTAGTTACACACAGATTGTGAGTACTGCATAGCTCGAACAGATGCTGGTCGTTGTTATTCATTTTACCAATGCCGTGTGGACCAATAGTGGTAGACCAGGCTTTGTGATCCGCATCTACTCTGGCGTTGAAGTCACCGAGAAGGTATAGACTCTCATGTGTGGGGATATTTGCTACTGTGGAGTCCAGAGCCTCGTAAAATTTGTCTTTTAACTCTGTTTCTGGGCAGAGAGTTGGTGCATGCAGGATGAGGATATGTGTTGCGCCCGATGATGTTACAAGTTTGATGCCGAGTATTCTCTCAGAGCCATTTGCCGCCAATTCAACATAAGACATCAATGAGCTTTTTATGGCAAAACCAACGCCATGCTGCTTTGGTCTGTCTTATGGCAGTCCTTGCTAGATAAAAGTGTAGTTGGCCTCGATTATTTTGCCGTTGTCAGCCAGTCGTGTCTCCTGCAGGCATGCAATGTCCATGCCGAATAAGGAAAGTTCCATATCGATGACCGCTGTCTTCTTCATATCTTCTGCATATGAAGTGTAAGAGTTAATACAAGGGCACAGAGTACGAACATTCCAGCTTGCTAAACGAAGTGCTGGAAACTTCTTTCTTATTCTTTTAACTGGTGCTGGGGTTTTTGCTCGCTTGTTGAGTTGATAACTATGATCCCCATGCACCCAATGGGACAGGCGAGCCATGGTGGAACATCGCCTTACTGGCTGTGGGCTGCCCAGCGTAAGGCGGGCGGTAGATGCTCAGTAAGACATGGTGATCTCTGACACCGTCTGGAACGACCCCTGGTGCCTAGCTGTACGCAAACAGAGCTATGGCTTATAACCGGTAACTGCCGTTTCATGAGACAGTTCCCAAGGTCAATACCACGCAGAAAGCCATCCCCAATCCTCATGAGGAAATAATGGCTGCGACCGAACAAATTGATGCGACATTGCTCCATCTTCGTGACACCATTTACAACACCTCTTTCCGTCCTCGGGAAGAAGGAAAGAAAAAATGCAGATTGGTTTGAGGCCCACTTGATTACAATGAAGCTCGTGACAGAGATAAAGAGAAGAGCCCTATTGGGCTACACAGCTGCCCAGGACCTGGCACACTGCAATGTCTCAGAAATGTCAGAAACACAGCCCGGAAGACGGCACTTTTTTGCGCCAAAGCACATTGGGTTGACCTCTGTAAAGGCATTCAATCTGCTACCGATCAGGGATATATAAACATTGTACGAGGGCATAAAAAAGGCCACTGGACCCACAATCTCCAAGTCAGCTCAGCTCAAGTCAAAGACAGGCGAAATTATCACAGATCGTGACAAATAGATGCAGCACTGGACTGAGTACTACCTAGAACTCTATGCAACACAGAGTGTAGTATCTGACTCTGCTTTAGAGATAATCCCAGATCTACCAGTTCTAGATCAGCTTGAGGAGGAGCTTAGTAAGTCAATTGATCATCTGAGTAATGGAAAGGCTCCAGGTAACCATGGCATTTCTGCTGAAGTCCTTAAGTACGGCAAGCCAGCACTACTGAAGCCTCTGCATGAACTCATATGCAATTTTTTTTTGGAACATGGTCACATCCCACAAGATATGCGCGATGCCTAAATAGCCACGCTGTACAAAAACAAAGGTGATCGCAGCGACTGCAACAACTATCGAGGCATAACCCTACTGGTATTGTGGGAAAGGCTTTTGCCAGAGTGGTTCTTGCATGCCTGGAAATTCTGGCACAAAATGTTTATCCGGAGTCTCAATGCAGTTTTCGGGCTGGCCGGTCAACCATGGACATGATTTTCTCACTCCGTCAGCTGCAAGAGAAATGTCGGAAGCAGCAGAAAGCCCTCTTCATTGCCTTCATAGACTCAACAAAGGTATTTTACCTAGTCAGCCGCATGGGTCCTTTCCGTATACTGGAAAAATAGGATGTCTGCCGCGGCTTCTTAATATTATAGAGTCTTTCCACACCAACATGCACAGCACAGTGCTCTTCGATGCAGCAACCTCTGAACCCTTTCCCAGATTGTATCGGAGTCAAATAGGGCTGCGTAATGGCACCAACACGTTTTAGTATCTTCTTTTCAGTGCTACTGCAACATGCTTTCGAGGACTGTTCCGAGGGTGTGAACATTCATACCAGGGCGGATGGAAGCCTATATAACATTAGCCGGCTCCGTGCGAAGAGCAAAGTGGAAACTTTATTAATCAGAGAGTTGCTCTTCGCGGATGACGCAGCTCTAACCTCACATACAAAGATAGGACTCCAACAGCTGGTCAATAAATTCTCGGAGGCATGCAAGGAATTCGGTATAACTATAAGCCTAAAAAAGACCAACATTATGAGACAAGGCACATACTACCTCCCAGAAATCTCCATTGAGCAAAACACCTTGGATTTTGTCGAGGATTTCACCTACCTTGGCAGCAACATCACAAGCACACTCTCCATTTAAAAGAAAATAGAAACCAGTATCGGAAAGGCCGCATCTATAATTGTAACGCTAAATCAGGGAGTGTTGAACAATGCACAGCTCACTGATAGGACGAAAATCACTGTATACCAAGCCTGCGTGCTCAGCACACTCCTTTATGGCAGCGAGTGCTGTACGACCTACGCCAAGCAAACAAAGCAGCTTAACAGTTTCCAATTGCGATGTTTGCGCAGGATTCCACATTAAGTGGCAGGATAAAATCACAAAAGTTGAGAACTCAGGAGGAGCCATATGCTGAGTATGCACTCAATCCTCAGTGAGAGGCGCCTGTGGTGGTTGGGCCATGTTCACAGGATGGGCTCGGAGCGAATTCCAAGAGCCCTGCTTTATGGTGAGCTGGCAACTCGTGTGAGGAAAAGAGGTCGCCCCTGCCTGCGCTACAAGAACGTCTGTAATAAAGTCCTTGGTGCGCATCGATCACAAAACGTGGGAGTCCATTGCTGAGGAGCACACAATCTGGCGGTCAAAAATTCGTGAGGGCATTCAAGTTGAGGAAGCCACCCTCAGCGCCAGGAGTGAAGATAGAAGAGCCATGAGAAAGGGGAAGGGGGGAATAGGAGCAGGAGTCAATGCCATCGTCCCTTGAGGAAGGACTGATGTCATATATATATATATATATATATATATATATATATATATATATATATATATATATATATATATATATATATGTGATATAATAAAAATACGATAATATTTCTACCCATGGTCCATTCGGTGGCTCGGCCTCCCTACTGTCATTCTGACAGAGTGATCCAAGGTTTTGACAAACTCTTGTACTGTAACACCATTTGCACGTCACCGATGGACAACTTCCACATCCTTTGAACTGCTGGCACTCATGTACAGATCGTCTAATCAACTTGAAAATAAAATAATAATCATATACAAATATAATTTTAACTTGATAGTAGTATGCATGTCTAATCTTTAAAAAAAAATAATTAGTTTCAGTCAGACATAAATCTATAATAGTATTGATCCTACATGTGGAAGAAAATCAGCCGCCCTGATCCTAATGCTCTTCATGGGTCTTCCCGGAAACCCCCCTCAGCTCTCAATAATTCCTTGAAACAATTGATATTAAGAAAAAACACGTTAATACTGAAATATCCGATGATTACACAAATCAATATGTACAACAATTAACTTCAGGATTCACATGGTGGAAACATATACCAAAACCTAACAGGGGTATGAGAATCAATGTGAGTGAATGCTTGGTGACTGGAGTGGACACTAGTCACGGGATAATGTTTAAGTGAACTCCTGATCACATGGGTGTGTGACCAGAGGACACGCCAGGGTCAGTTGAGACCAGTTGGGAGTCCAGTTGTGTAGTGCAGACCGGTCGGGGCAGACCGGGCAGTTGCAGTGAGACAGGAGTCGATTTGAACCTCTTCCAAGTCGGTCGAGTTTTGGTCCGAGGGGACTTAGAGGGGTTTTGTGTATACGGAGACTTGAGCATGGGCCCAGGAACGGTCGCGTCAGACCAAGGGCATGCTTGTGAAGTAACTATAGTGTCGAGTTGTGTGTACAGCCAGATGTATAAAGATGTATTTGCAGTCTAGGCAGGACAGTCGGTTGTGTACAGTATAATAAACATTGAATTGTTACATAGACTTGTGTCATCTCTTGAGTACTGTATGTAAGCGGAGAGAAAGGCAACAATCCCTATAACATCGAGACCTAACATCTTTCAGCCATCTTGTCTCTCTCTCTCTCTCTCTCTCTCTCACCTTCTAACATGCACCTCTCTACTCTCAATCCCGTGATTCTCACGTTACACTAGGGTGTAAGCCCCACCGGAAGGTTTCCTCAGAGCTGGCATCCGCTACGTTCTTCGTGGTACCTTTTGCTAATCCGTACTGGCGCTCCTGGCCCTCAACCGGCATAGCTCAATGGCGTTGCTAGTTAGGGGGACGAAATGGTCGCTTCGGAATAACCCGACCCTCAACGGGTACTTTGGTTTTCATTATCGGCATTGCATCTGATGCTCTGCCTAAGATCCGTACAGCGACTGTAATCATATGTGACTAGCATCTAACACCTAACATATAATACAACTAGTTTGTGCTGTGGCGCCGTGGTGCCTGCGGTGCCCCCCCCCCACCTTTTTCAAAAGCCCAACTAACTTGTCCTTTTATGATCAATACGTAATATTAAACTTCCTTAAATGCACACAAAGTATTTTATAATAGGGGTTGTAGGGCGCCTACGGCGACCACTTTTTTTTTGGCCAAAAGCCCAAGTAACATATTCTTGCATGATAAATACGAAATTCCTTAAATGTACATAAAGTATTTATATACATGTAATTTTATTTTACAGTGTGTGCATTTAAGGAAGTTAACTAATTTTAGAAAGCAGCGCACCAAATTACTGCACCAAAATATAACTCTTTGAGTCAGTCAGCACTGTTTACAACACAAATGTTGAGGTCAAGGGTTCGTGAGTTGTTTGGTTAATGTTAATCTGAAAACCAAAATGAATATGATTTTAAGTCGTTATTTTAAATTTTTTTTATTTAAAAAAAGCAGAGTGATGTCCCTTGGCGTTAGGCCACAGTCATACATAATTGAGGGTGTATATACATATGATGATGATAGTATTACATGGGTTGTTATGAAAAGTAAAATAATACAATAAACGTGGGGCCAGATTTAGACTTGATGGGGCCCAAAGCTATTTGAGATATGGGGGCCCTTTTGAAATCCTGATATTCTATATCAGTGCCAAATATGATTTTTTTTTAATTCGGGGCCGCCAAGAAGGTGGGAGCTCTACGCCATAGCTTGTTTAGTAAATAGATAAATTCAGCACTGAAAATTGTTTAAAAAGAACAATTTAAATAAATATTTTACGTAAACCTAAGGGAAAATTTGCCTGCAATGAAATTCCATAATCAAGAATAGTACAAGAATTTTATAAATGGCTAAAGTCATCAGCTTAAAACGATTAGCGTTTTAAACAAATTGTGACAATTTAAAGCCAGTGAATACAGATTGTTTGCTAATGGATCTAACACATTTTAATAGAAACACATATCTGACGAGATAAAGCTCTGTATCAATTTTCAGCTCTGTAGTCTGAGATAAATTGTTCATAAATGAATACCTAGAATGTAAGAGTGACATACATTATGCTGAGATGAATCATACAGAGATTAAACATAAAGAGAAGAAATATGCAGACACAAAACATAAGAGATAAAACATTAAGACAATTCAATGGTTTTTTTAATTTTGTAAAATTTCAAGCATTTTTTTTTGTCAATAGGCATATTAGGACCAGCACTTTCATATAATTTTTGAAATAAAAAACAAACTTTTTTTTAAAAATTACATAAATAAGTGACAAGTTAAAGTTTTTGTCTGAAAGTGGTTAATTGAGATGATTCCACAGTTTGCTTAATTATTTCTTTACTTTCTTCCTTTTAGTTGAGATGCTGCTAGGTGGAAATTATATATATGGGGCCGTCCATAAATGACATCACGCGATTTTGGCCGAATTTCACTCCCTCTCCCCTCTTCGTCACGCGTCGTGACAAAAACTTAGACTCCCCCCCCTCCAATACGACGTCACAAAACTTTGCCCCCTCCCCCCCCCCATAAAAGTTGTATTTTCTATTTGAAAAAGAACATGTTTCAAATCACTTTTTTGTCATTTAATGTTGCACTCAAGTATCGTTACACGCGTGAATCCATGTAAAACGTCATACAATAAATGGTTAGAAATAAAACATTTAAGTGGAAATTTTATTTAAAGGTGCAAGTTTTGATGTGACGTCACATTTCTCAAACACCCCCTCCCTCTCGTCACAAATCGTCACAAATGTGTGGACCCCCTCTCCCCCCCCCCAGGTGCGTGACGTCATTTATGGACGGCCCCAATATAAATATATAAAGAATTATATATGACAAATCTCAGTACAACTTGGCACTTATATCTAGCATCAACCAGATTTAAATTTGGAGGGGTGTTAAACTTTACAACATAATGATTAGGACCGCGGGCCCGTTATCAATATGCATAAATCCCGTTGTCTGTATGGATGTAATGCTGTTAGGTGGCGCTGCGAATGGATGTAATGCTGTTAGGTGGCGCTGCGATCGATTTTGTTTTATAGTGCTAATAATTTTAGAAAGCAGCGCACCAAATATAACACTTTTCGAAAGTTCCGCATAAAATTGTTCAATATGATAATAAATGAATCAAATAAAAATAAATAAAATAAATGAAAGCTCTGTATTACATTATTTTTTTTATCTGATGTGTACTTATTTTGAAAACTTCCGTCATTTTTTACGGGTGATGCACTAGTTTTCTTTTCTAATTAGGGTGATTTTAAGCATTTTTTAAAAATCTGTTTACCGTTGGATAGATAAATCTAAACCAAATTTGGTGAGCGAAAAAACCATGACCCTTTTTAAAGTCCTACATGTAATTTCACTTCTAATACTCACCAATTTGGGGGTAGAGGCCAAAAAAATCGGTTTTTCCTCATATGAGCTATACGATTTTTAAAAAAAATATCAGCTACTGGGTAAATAGATGAAGCCTGTGCAAACGTCGAAAATATATTTATAATCATTGAGACTGGAATCTAGAGGGGTTTTTAAGTTTTACAACATTTACCGTTAAGGGTCTTTGTGCAAAATTATTATTATTTTTTAAATAAAGGGGCCGTCATTAAAGTACGTGACGCTCCAGGATGGGGGAGGGGGTTTAAGAAAGTGTGACAGCTTGTGACGGGGGGAGGGGGGTCCGGCAACGTGTGACGTCACGGCCACGGTGTTTTGTATTAAATTGTCATTATTTTGTTAATAAAAAATGAATTTTTGTTCGAAAATGTTACGTTCTTTAACGGGGGGGGGGTCCGAGATTTGTGACAGTTTGTGACAGGGGAGAGGGAGGGGGTAAAAAATGGTCAAAAATAGCGTGACGTACTTTATGGACGGCACAAAAGCATATATAAGGAAAATATTTTTTAAAAATATGGCTACCTGTTGGATTGACAGATCAACACCAAAAGTGGAGCACAAAAACGTAACTACATGAAGACATATTAAACTGCTATATGAAATTCAATTCATGACACCCATCCATTGGGGACCAGTGGCGCTGATTTTTGGTTTTTCATATATTAGCTATATAAATAAAAATTATTTAAAAAATTTGCTGCAGGATAAATTGATGAATCTTGACTAAAGTTGGTACAAAAGAAATTGATGGCCCATGCCCATTCCTTTAAGGCCGGAAGCCCCAAATAGTTTTTAAAAAATAAAAGTTTAAGACTTACTTGCAATTTCAATTTTACACCATGATGTAACTTTCGTAAATGCCACCGATAAAAGAAGGTAATAATAATATTTTTGAATATTTCTTTGACCTCAATATGAAGAACTCAAGGGAAGAAACGGCTATGGTACATTAGTGAAGTTTTTTAGTTATCCCCCCATATCTGATAAATGGTCAAAAATAGAATGTTCTGAATGAGGTTTTATTGGAAATAAGGTCTCAGAGACTATGAAAAACTCAATTGTATTTGGTTAATAAATGATACAACTTTATAACTTGACTGTCTCAAAATTACAAAAATATACAATAGTTGATTATTCCCTTGAGGTCTTCAAATACTTCACCAATAGGACCTACATATTGTTGCATTGTTGCAGTTTTAAAAATGTTCCGCAACAGCAGATTCTATGATGAAATGAAAACTTTAATTTTGATCGCATGTCATGTTTTTAAAATAAAATGCCCACATGAAATAAAAGAAGATAAATAAACGTATAGTACAGCTATAAACAAAGAAAATTGAACAATTTCTAATATATGTACAGCTAGTGTTCGACTTACTACTTAAACAAGTTACGAACACTTGACCCTACTACCACAACCACTAGTCATATTTGATGTCAGTTTTATTTTTCGCTCAATTGTATAAACGTGCAATAATACTTTTTTAAAAAGAGTTTTAAATCGAAAATTATGATTTATAACAATAATAAAGGAAAATTATGATATTATTTAACTTAGACATTTTTATAACATCGATTCGCATTACCATACACATAACGTACTCAACATACGACCAAATCGGGTTACGACCGGTCTATTGGAACTAATCCTGTCTTAAGTCAAGCACTAGCTGTATTTATGAACATAATCTTTCATTACTTGTCTTCCTATAGCCATGTATACATGAATGAAGTTTTTCTGAGGTTGAACCAATAATTTCACATCTTCCTTGATATTAGAGAATTTGAACTTTTCTACATGTCTTAAGTCAAACGTTTTCATTTTCAAGTTATCAAGAAGAATCTGAAATAAAAATGGAAATTTAGAATTAAAGTACAGATTGTAAAAAATACTTTTTACAAGTTATATAATAAAAACAGAATAATGGCATTGTTTGGATAAAGAATAGATGCACAGACACATAAACACACACAAAATGTGTTTATCATAACAGTTACATATAAAATATATAAAAGTCCCTTCTAAGGTTCAGTGGTCATCGGTATTTAAAGGCTGCACTAAAAACAAAGAGGACCAAGATAGATACTTGACCACTGCCCAGTGTGAGAAGCAGGTCATTTGTTACCTTCCAAAGAGATGTCTTTGTGCTTTGAGATGGTCTTTATGCTGACTGATTTTTACTTAGAAGATAGACAATAAGTTGTTTTAAGACGAGTTTTTTCTTTATTTTTGATAAAAGGAAACATTTGATACGGGTCGATAGTTTTTAAAATTATTTTGATCTAAACTATGTTTTTTCAACAATGGTTTTATGACAGCAGACTTACACAGAAAGGGAAGAGTACCAGATGCTAGACTATCATTTACCATACGGGTTGTTGTTGAGAATAAAGGATGTAACCTTACAACCCACAGTGGAATGGGGATGGGGTTTAAAGTCTAAAAGTTCCGGGAATTCTGGCTGAAATACGGCGTATGACATTTTATTTTCTCTTACTCTTATTTGGCACATGCGATAAATGCACATGAAGTGAACGATCCGCTGGGGCACTGACAAGGTAAATTGAACTAATTTGAAATATGCGTGTACTAATTTAAATTATGTGACAAATGAAAGCTCTCGGGATTACGCACTTTTGTAGACGACGACTAGGCCTCCCCCTTGAATAGCACGTAGAAATGATCGAACAGAATCGCCGCGTGGGATAGGATCAGGGCACTTTTTTTTTCACCAGTCTGCAAAACAGAGGCCTCCTGAATTAACATAATGTCGATCTGCCTATCCATGATAAATTTAAATACAGTGGTACGTTAGTCACATGGACCAAGTAACTGAGCATTGAACGAGGTGATGCAAAGATGTCTTTCTTTAGATTTTGGAGAGGTTTTGCTGGGTATGACATTAGCTTTGTTGGAACAGCGTTTATGACAGTTTAAAAAAAAAGCGAAATGCGGATGTAAAACATATTTATTTAATAATCAAGAATTAGATAAAAACATTACCTACTTTTTCCAAAATCCCATCACTAGTTACGAGATATAGATTTAAGGAATAATTGGTCTTTGATTCAGATATACATAGTGTGGTTATTGTTGAGCTCCTGCTGAGAATGGCGGTCTTAATATCGTCTCGTGGCCTCTCAAGGTAAACACTCTGGTTGTCAGGAAAATGCTCGGGCTTCAGAACATAAATTTTAGACTTGAAATTGTTTTATTTTTCGACTCTATAATTTATATATATATATATATTAAAATCGTTACGTCTAAATATACATTATTCATGTGAGCTAACAATTTATTGCAGAAATAAATATGTACAAGTTTTATTTTTATTGTTTGATAAGTTTTGTTTTGTTTTAACATTGTATTTTAAATGGAATTAATTTTTTAGTACATAAACATTTAGAATATTTTTTAGAGAAAATCCGTATCACATTTTATACACGATTATTAACATGCATCTAAAATTGTATTTAAAAAAAATAAAGGATTCTAATTATGCACACTAGTAACTACACACCGGACACTTGTATTTTGGCATCTTTATCCAGTCCACTGGTCTTGCTAGGCTATGGTCAGCTCTCGTGCAGGCCTCAAGGGTACTGTCTAAATTCTGGTTGATATCATCGATAAAAAAAGCACATAAAGCGCTTCTATTTCTTGGTTCAGTTATTTCTGACATTGCATCAGATTCAACACCAAAAGCAACCAACAGGACCGGGACCTTAACAGCGTTGTTGGAAGGATCACTGACGTTGGTGAAAGTCGCAGCTGTCATGATGGTGTAGTTTTTTTCCTGAAGTAATTTTAGAATGCAAATATAATTTAACCCCAACAGTCTTAACTATATTTTAAAAAAAATTCAACTAAAAAAATCGGGAAAGCAGGTGAAAAAAGTTTATTAACAATATATAAATTATATATTAGCTTAAACTGCTTTAAATCACAGATGTCCTTGATGTGGATCACATTACAGTCACATAATTTATTTTTAACGCTCTGTGCTGTATTATTGGTGCACCCATAATTGGTGCGCACTATTCAATGCCGCAAGTTAACGTCCGGCTGACTCCTCAGCAATATTTTTAATACTTCGAACTTCAAACTTCTTTGCTGTAGTATCACCTTATGCTGTGTGTAATTCACTATGCACTTACTATTATCCTGATTATATAATTATTATTCATGCAAACTTATATAACGCGAAGCCTAAGCTTGGAGGTTTTCACATAACACATATATTCGTGTATATATAATCAAAATATATACTCTGCTATGTCCGTTTGTAACACTAGATTTTAGAAAGCGCACCTCTAAAAAAATAGCCTTGAAAAAAAAATCGAAAAAAAAACCAAAAAAAAACAACCAATCTCCGCATAACATTGTTCAATATGGAAAAGAGATTTAACTTTTCTCTCTTGGTCTCTACATTTTCTGATTATTTACTATGCGGCTTTCAAGCTAAAGGGGCAATTACAAAAACTGAAATATATCCATTTTGAAAACTTCCGTCATTTTTGCTCGCGAGCATTTGAGAGGTGTGAACCAATCTTAAGAGCAATTGATAAACGCTTGGTTTTATCTCAGCTTTAATGGTTCATAATTTACAATAAATGTTATCCAATCTAAGGCATTCAATGCGTTTGAATTATCAACTTAAATATCATTTATGCGCTTCCGGCTTTAATCAGGGAAAACAGAAATCGTTTAAAGATTTTACTCGTATTAAAACAGAAAAACTTTAAATTCTAGACTTACATTTAAAAACACTTAACAATATTTTTATTATTCGAAAAATGACAATGATTTTGGAAGATACGTTTGTCTTAAGACAACATTTAAAAATCATTTATGTCCTTTAAGCATCTAGCATCTAGAAAATTAATGAATATTTCTTCACTAGCTAACTATATGTATTTATTGAAGAGAATTGAAAGTTTGAATGTTTACTTATATTTTAAAAACATTTTACACACATTGAATCACATGTCCATCATTCATTATCTGTAGTTAAATAAGACTAAATCGAATGTTTTAAAATTAACAAATGTGTTAGTTTGATATGTGATATTTATAAAAGACGTAATTAAAGCCAATTTCCTCTAGTACATTACATTTTATCGGCAATAAGGCCAAATCCACCGGGTACATATCGCTTTACGCAATCATACTCAGGGCCGGATTTAGCCTTTGAACCACTCCGTGCACAAGTGAGAAGTTGTGCCCTTATGTAATAACAATGTAAATTTTCTTAAAAACCTGAAGTGCTATATGGTTTTTTAAATAAAAATTTGTAGCAGACGTCCAAAACACATAACTTCAACTCAGTAATGAACACCATAAACCTAGAACAAATATTCAAAAAGCCACAAGGAAAAATAAAACACTAGATTTATTCTTAACAGATAGACCAGGGCTAGTGATAGATTGCGAAACAATTAATGGACTGTCTGACCATGATATTGTTGGGGTAACCAATGAAATAAAAGCTAAAATATGTAAGATTCTTAGAAGAATAATCTGTCTATAGAAAAATTGTAATTCAAAAACATGACACCAAACAGCGGCCCATTTCCAAAAAAATTTACTAAATAAATTTAACACAAATAGCCCTGTAGACGAAATTTGGAAATATTAAAAAACAAATCTAAAATTAATAATGAATGAGAATGTTCCAACAAAACTAACATCAAATAAAATTAACAAATGCTGGTTCAATTCTAATTTTAAAAAACAAAACAAACTATGCAAACAAAAAGAGAGCTTATTAAAAAAAAATAAGGCTACACATTTAAAAAGGATACACACAAATACTCAAAGATTAAACACTTGACACAAAAACTAGTCGAAACCTCCAAAATGCATATATGAACAATTTAATTTATAAAGATAACAATAAAAACTTGTGGTCCTTTATTTAATATAAAAAATGGAAACAACAGGAATAGCCACACTAAAAGACCCAAATAATAAAACATAAAATGATAATGAAACCAAAGCTAACATCTTCAACAAATATTTTGCATCATCATTTCCGGCTTCAGGTGACAAGAAAGTATTAATAAATTTAAATAAAATGGAAGAAATAGGTAACAGAACTGTAGACGAGATAAGTATACATACACTCCAAATAAAACATTTAAAATAAACAAAGCTACTGGTCCAGATGAATAGCCTGCAAGTTTATTAAAAGAACGAAGCAATGAACTATCCCCAATCCTTGTAGTACTTTTTCAAGCCTCTCTAAATCAAGGTTAAATGCCCCAGGATTGGAAATTAGCTAACGTAACTCCCGTCTTTAAAAAAGGTGGTAAATCAGACCCTGGTAATAATATACCTTTATCACTTACCAATATCACCTGTACATTACTAGAACACATAATATATTATAGAATAGTCAATCACCTAGACAAAGGTAATGCCGTATGCCCACATCAACACGGCTTTTAGAAAAACAGATCAAGTGAAACACAATAAATTGGTTAAAAAGATATCTGTCAAAAGGCTTACACAATAATGATCAAATAGATACAATATTACTAGACTTCTCAAAAGCATTTGACAAAGTTCACCATCTTAGTTTACTAAAAAAAACTTAACTACTTTTGAATCTCAGGTCCCATACATCATTGGATCCAAGACTTCCTTTTGGGTAGAGAGAAAACAATAATTAATGTTTCTAAATCAGCACCAATAACGGTTAACTCAGGAGTTCCACAAGGAACTATGTTAGGTCCCTGTAACTGGTTGCTTTTATATATGTGTTGCATTGTAGGCGTTCTCACATAACACAAACTTTGGTGCAATAAATCCTTGAAGTATTATTGTCAACAAAATAACTTTAAAATGCACACTATATACACAAATATCAAATTGAGGTTCACTTCGTGGAAACATAATCACACCAGTCCAGCCATCTTGAAAATCTCTAGAACATTCTCCCACGCTTTCACTTACGTGACCTCTCCGTCATCAAACTCGTGATTCACACGTGACAGTCACCTACTCTTTTTAATTTATATAAAGGATTTACCCAATAAAATCTCAACAGGAACAAATGCCAGGTTATTTGCTGATGATTGTATAATCTGTAGAACAATTATATCAGAATAAGATAGCAAAACCGTACAAAAAAAGACTTAGATGAATTAATAAAGTGGGAAACAAACTGGATAAGTATTTCCACCCTGAAAAGTGTTAACTGTTAAGTGTAACAAAGAAAAAGACGCACATAAATTCAAAATATTTCATTCATGGAAAGCAACTAATCCAAACTAAAGATGCAAAATACTTAGGGCAATAATAAATTAGAAACTATCTTGGAATCCCCATGTCTATGAAGTTATTTAAACAACAATAACAAAACCTTAGGCTTTATAAAAAGAAACATTCCTTAATGTAATAAGAATATAAAACTAAAATGCTACCTCACTTTTGGGGAGACCTGTACTAGAATAGGCATCTTCTGTATATGGCCCATCAAACAAAGAAAACATTGATAAACAAGAGAAAAAAAACAGGCTTCCAGATTCACTACTGGAGAATATTCAAAACTGAAAATCGTAACACCATTAGTTAAATCATTTAACCTTGAAACACGAGAGAATAGAAGAACCAAGAGTAAAGTAGTAATAATACATATGGCAATTTATTTTAATTTGAAAATACAACACAAAGATAACTTAATACAACCCTTTTGCGAGACATAAGAAAAACAAAATTCTTATTTCGTAAGCAAGAACAAACATATACAAATTCTCTTTCTTCCCGTGCGGAATTCGAACGTGGAAGGTGTTTCCTGAAGAAACCAGGAAAACCAACACTATCAATATTCAAAACTCTAATAAGAATGCAGGACTAGAAACAAACCACGGCTAAGCGTAGGACGCAATAATCTTTTGTCTGGAAGGAGCGTCTGTAACAGATAAGATAACACAAAGACTTGTAAAAACATGTTCTTACTTAAAATGCTCCTCCAAAAACAGGAGTAACACTCAAATAATTTTGTAACGAAATTTTAGTTCAGAGTATTCTATAATTAATTTCTAAATATTTACCCTATTACAGAGTTTGCACGCAATTGCTAATATAGTGAGGTCTGAAAACGTTTTTTGAGATGTTGTTCTTAAATAGTTTTTGATAATTTGTTATTTTTGAAAAATTACGTTACCCGAATTAGAAGTTACTAAATTTCGTAGAGCAACGCTCAAGTTTGGAGCATAATTAATTTCTGTTATGAATTTTTAAACTTCCATAGGTTCTAATTTTTTTTTAAAATAGCGATTACATCCCTGATATTTCATCACAAAATTTATATCCGATGATTCTCCATCTGTTAAAAGGTTTTCCGAATCTTTAAAGTTTGCCAAAATCTCATAAGAACTAACATCTTATAATTCATACATATGGTATATAAAAAACTGAAGTAACTGTTGCAGTTGAGAAAATCTTAGTTCTTTAGACTTGATTGCAGTGTCAACAAGGTGTTAAGAGAATTCAATTTTCTATTTTTTCCTTTGCATTCATTATGGAATCGTCCTGATTTTCATCAAATCGGCTATTTCTCCGACGAATCAATGTCTTGGCATTGAGTCACATTTTTTATCTGCATCTATTTCGAATGCCATTTGCCAGCACCAACAAGGGTGGCATTAAAGTGATTGTCCGATCTCAGATTCTTAAAAACATTGGAACTTCTTCAAATTTTTATTGCCAATGCAATTTCATAATTTTTGCCTTGGACGAGTTTAATAATGTGACAGACATAATTTAATAACTGTAGTTATGTAAGTAGTCCAGGGGCTTCATCTCTTATTGAACTATGTATATATATATATATATATATATATATATATATATATTATATATATATATATATATATATATATATATATATTTTATATATATATATATATATATATATATATATCTTTGTTCTCGAAAAATGATAAGCAATGAATATATATTTGACCTTTTTGATACCTCAACGACTTTATAAAATAAATTTGAGGTTTTAAGGTGAGATATTCAACGTGCTTACAAAGAATGTCTGAAAGTCGATTAAAAAAAAGTACAATTTTTTGACAATATCAAAGAAGTTGGCTCCTTCTAATGATGTTTTGATCCATTTATAACCACCTAGTTAAAGTGAGTGGCTGCAACGTTTCATAAAAAATTCACCAGTGTGGATGTTTCTAATCTTTGCTTGCATCTCCACATTTATAGTTTTTGGTCGTCTCATTATCATATCCTTGGCCTCTAATGTTTTCCAATGATAATGATAAGAAAGTCCCAAAACTGTTCATGAATGCTGATGTCTTTTGTTCAATCGAAACATAGCTTATAACGAAGGTCATTTGTTCTGTTTTTCTTAAGGTAGGTGTGCGATCTAAATAATTGAGTAATATTTTGATTTTTTTTCACTTCATCTAATGTGCGATTTTTGACATAATGTGCATTTAGTTGAACGTCCTCAATTTAAATGGTCTTATTCAAGAATGTGCTTTTTAATGTTGTTTATTAAAAGCCCTCCTTACATGCTCCTCCATGATAGGATCAAATCAAATTCAGCTAATTATTTTGACTACCTTAATTATATTCTATTATCATGTTCATATAAATTTTCTTTGCTAACTCTAAATGCCGAGCAGCTATCGCAAAAAAAGATTGACGATAGAAAATACACGTTGAAAACAGCGTCCAATGATGGGCTTCTGTTTCCCCAAATCTTTGATACGTAGCATCTATTGTTTGCGAAGTTTTTAAACGAACACTTAATTCAAAACCAGGACTTTGGACTTAATTTTTTTTTGTAGTTGCATGAGTTTTTAGGATTTGTACTATGTACTGCCAATCTCTAAAACCATCGTTTGTTAACGAAGAAAGTGTAGCAATTGCAAAAACATTGCAATAGAAGCAAAAAACTAAATCTTTGGCTACAGAATACACAAACCGATTTCTGTGAATTTTCTTTCCATTGTTAAGATGTTTTGTATAGTTCTTTGATGTGAACCTACGTCCGCTCGTATCAGTAGGGAAATCAAAGTTGAACACTTAAACAATTTTCTGCTGTGCGCAGGTCCAAGTCGTAACAATGTTGGGTAGTGAGATGAATAGTTCCTCTCGCGTCAAAGAACAAAAGGGCAAAATTGAGGTTTACAACTTTATATATTACTGAAATTCGATTAAACGAAAAGGGTTGGGGGAGCGAATTTTATAATTTTTTATAGTTTTTTTCCATGGGCGCAAGATATACTAGTTAGACCATTTGCGCCATACGGTACAACCAATGGTCGAAACTCACTTCGGCCTGGTTTGACATCAAATGTTTGCTTTATAATATAATATTTATGAACCGTTTATTATTTACAATACTAGAAAAATACCCGCAATTCGTTGCGGGAGTGTGCTGGCCCTTTATCCAAGTATTAGTTGCTGGTTATTACAATTTTTATTTGCCAATTTAAATTTCAGATTCATCTATTTAGTTAAAATCTTATGAGAAACAGAGATATGCCATTTTACCTCGTGAGTTGTTTTCACTGAATGCAGTGCCTTTTAACATAACCTTACTGTTTAAAAAGATATGATTTATTAAATAATGATTCTTGCCGACCATAATAACTAAATTTACAATTTCATTCCCACTTGTACAAAATTAACATAACTTATAGGTTTTCCGAAAGAGCTCTACCACCCTCGTCACTCAAAAATTTAATATATAATTACGAAACTGCATCGTATCAAAATTGTAAGTTATATAATATTTGTAACCATGTCTATGAGATAAAGAACATGTGGCACTATCCCTTTAAAATGCAAAAGCTAAGTGACCCATAGCGCAAATAAACACAATTATAAATGTACTTTCTAAAATACTTTTTTTTTAAAAACGGTCGTATTAAAATGATATAAAAAAATGTGCACACTATATTTAGACAATATAGAAAGCCGGCCGCATAAAATAAAGTATTGTTATTGTTATAAAGTAAATGTACTGGACCAAAATAACTCCTCCTTTTGACGTATTCATAATTGTGTTAACGGGGAAATAATATTTAACATTTTTATGTCTCTATATTTTACGATTTATATTTACGGTTTATAAGCAATGTGTATAATTTCAAAAAGGATTTTTTTTTGTTCCCTATTTCGGATAAGGCATCATATTTTGTAAATTATATTCAATGCACACACACACACCAGATTTTATATCTGAAAAATAAAATAAAAATGAAAAAAAAAGATTCAACCGTCTGTTACTAAGTGCATCTTAAAAATGATTAAAAGGCAATTTTAGAAATGGCCTATACTATTCTGTATACAAAGTAATGAACATAAAAACATATTCAATTCGCAATTCATTTTAATTAAGCGTTTTCAGGACCACTTCATTAAATTTAGTCAAGTTTTGTTAATACGTTCGTTAGTGAAAGTTTATAAGGTATAGTGTATATAAAGCTGAAGTAAACTGTTTTAAAATGTAAGTTTATTTGACATAGGCCATGATTTTCAACATAAAATAAACTCGCTACATCTATGGTTTTTAATTAAATGTCGAGTTATGAATTAAATTTTTAAAAATCACAATTTTATTCATTGCATGTAAAATATTAATACAATGCATCGTGAAAATTAATTGAAATAAAATAATTTAAACGTATATGTAATATATAAAGCTCAGTTGATATTTTTATGTTTGTTTGTTTGTATCCATTTAAAAAAAATGCCACTGCTTTGTTGACAATTTTCCAAAAGATCTCTGCCACTGTCGTCACTAAAAAAGCTTTTATATATTTACGACACTGCATCGTAACACACTTGTAATTAATACAATATTTGCAACAGCGTCTATGAGATAAAGATAATAAAGATAAATAAAGAAATTAGGCTATATTCCTAATTTTAAAAAAACAAACAAAACAAATCAATTTTATTTTAAAAACGCATGTGAAACCATGACAATAATTGATTTTAAAAATGGCCTATGTTAATCCATCATCAAAGGAATGAACATAACATATTCAATTCGCAATACAAAATAATTAAGCGTTTTCAGGATCACTTTATTTAGTTTAATCTACGATGTAAATAGGTCCAGTAGCATAAGTTTAAATTTATTAAGTGTATAGCTTATGTAAAATACAAACAAAATATAAATGTTATATTAATAGGACACAGCTAAATTTAAGATGCGTACACGAAAATGTGCGCACAGTAATCAGGCGATAAAAGATTTTATAACGCGCACCGCTAAAATTGAAGCCTTGAAAAAAATACTGACACAATAATTACATAAATAGGTTTTTATTAAATGTCGAGTTATGGAACAGAAAATAATTAAAACAAATTCGCAATTAAATTTAAACGTGTAAGTGTAAACAATTAAATCTAATTCAACGTGTGCCAGTTGTAATTAAATATGCTTTCGTGTCAATTTAATATATAGAAAGTAACAATAAAGAAAATGACAATTCTTTGTACTACACAGCTCAAATTATGAAGAGTACACGAAAATGTGCGCACCGTAATTAGACATCATAATATTTTTTGAATGCGCACCGCTGAAAATAAAGTATTGGGGAAATTAAAACGTCACCAAAAGTAA
Source organism: Ampullaceana balthica (assembly GCA_944989445.1). NCBI lineage: Eukaryota > Metazoa > Mollusca > Gastropoda > Lymnaeidae > Ampullaceana > Ampullaceana balthica. The sequence continues at coordinate 195,478 of CALYLW010000059.1, forward strand.
CTCGCTTTGAACGGCATTTGAATGTCCGCGTAAATTTGTTCAATACGGAATTGAGGTTAAATTTTTTATTCTTTGTCTCTGCATTTTCTCATTATTTAATTTACGGCATTCGGGCAAAAGGGACAATTACAAAAACTAACTTAAAACCACCTTCAGGGTAAAAGGAACCGTCCTGCCAAATTTGGTCCCCGTCCGTCATTTGGTTTTTCCGTGGCTGTCTAACAGAAAGTCGAAAAAGTGAAACATACAAACATGCAAACATACAAACACCAACTGAGCTTTATATATTAGATACTATTAAAAAATTATTTATGGACACATTTTTTGTGACTTTTTTGGAAATTCATTTTTTTAAACGTTTCACAGCAGTTCGATGAAATGAATTTTGCGCCCCCTCTATTTTTATTTACTCCGTGCCGTTGCACGGAAAGACGGAGTGTTAGTGCGGCCCTGTCAAAATATTACATCTTTAGTTAAACGCAGACAAGATGTTATGAAAGCAAACTATACTTACATCTGCAAAACACTTGAGTTTAGTTTCAACAAAGCAAAAGACGTTGTGATCATTAATTGACACGCGGCCTAACTTCGTTATGGTCGTTTCGTTGACATTGTCATTCGGGTGTGTGCTCAGGAGATATGTGGAACTATTCCAGGTGAAAGAATAAGTAAAGTTAATCATAAATGACCCTGGATTTTCGATATAACTTTCGTTTAACCGAGAATATGTGCCTTTGATGTATTTAATCCCAAACTTGCTATTCATAAAACTTATCATTCGCATTGACATCACTGTAAAGTTAGAAGTATTTAAGTTTGGGATATAAACATCACCAGCGACAATCAGTTGTACAGAATGAACATTTGGTCCAGTCTTTTTGTTCTCAGTCGTCACTTGGCTCCTAGTAGGTACGTGTGTTTTTGAGCCTGTGTGATCTTTATTATAACCAAAATCTGTATCTCTACATGTTACACGACTGACTGTTTCTATTGATATATTTGAAATGTCATCTTTTGTGGTTGGAAGTATATGAACGACATTTGCCTTGTTATGGGCAGTCGCCAGAAATTTAGCGTTCATGTGAGTGTCGCCAACAAGACAGTACCAGTCTGACAAGTTGTCCAGATTGTGTAGCGTGCACGTGCCGTTGTAAGCAGTCCCACAAACCAGCAACATTCCGAGTTGTTCAATAACTTCCAACACCTTGACTGTGTTGTTGCATGGATGAGGCTGTGACGTGCAGTTGTCTGCCCCTGGTACAGGTCCAATGGAAATTACAGAGAGAGAATCGTTCGACTTGGAGGAAAATGTGGCAACATAATTATCTCCCCCAATGTAGATTGTCCCTGACGTGTCGGTGGTCAACTTCGTAATATTACCTTGAAGATCAAAATCTTGTGTATGTCCACTCGCTGAAACGTTCTCCCCTTGTATGAACACGTAAAAGCACATATAAAACACCAGTTTTAAAACAGCATCCATGGTTGATCAGATTCGTACACAAAATATACAAAAAAAATTGTTGTTTGACAAACGTTCCTGACATGATCCATGTCAGATCTACACACACACTTCGCTTGTCGAAATGTCCATCTAGTGTTTGTTTATAGATGGAGGACACAAGCGCAGCCTTAAAACAGGAAGTTATTTAAAAAGCATCTCGTTAGGGCAAGGGTTCTGTTAGCACAACGTACACACGTCATATTTGACGTCATCTTAACAGCTGGTTGTGGTCTACCCAATAATTCATTATCATACCGTTAACAGATTGAAATGTACTTTTAAGGTTAGCTCACGTGCCTTGGTTCGCTTAATCCGCAAAATAATACTAATTGATTGATTAAAAATAGACACATGAATGAATGTCAATATATGTGAACTTATTAATGAAAAAAAATGCTTCCACTTTGAAAATTGAACAGTATTTTTTTTCCTTTTTTTTTGTTTTAAATTTTAAAACTGATTTTTAAAAAGAACGATTAAACTAGTGCATCTTACCAAAAAAAACACAAAAAAACAACATTTTTTCAGTGCAGTTATATTCGAAATTAATTTCCAATTGAGTTAAATTTTAATGCCTTTAATGTGTAATATAAAAAACCCATATAATCAATTGAAACAGTTCTTATGCTATGCGTGGTCCAATCACAATCTAATCGCCTCCATGTAGAGTCGTCCGTCGAGAGGAGGGGAGCGGGGAATAGTTATAATATATACAGGTTGGTTTACAAACAATCAAAGGAAACGTGGATTTCAAAACCTTCTCAAGTTTCTCTGAGGCATGCGTTCCGACACAGCAGAAAATAGAACGTGTTTCACGCCAAATAAGATGGCCGTGTCAAGTGCTTTAACAATGTGACGTCTGCTGCTGGATGCGTTTTGCTGTTGTCCTAGATGAGTAAGAGAAAGGGCGGGACAGAAACATCTTTCAATTGGAGGGAGTAAGAGCGGAGATTTTAGATCTGCCTCGTGGAAAATAAATCATTCTATCTTCGTCACAGGCAGACATAAATCACCGTGACCAGATTTTCTCAAACTTTATGCTTCCGGGGCGCCCTTTCTGAACTAATATTTAATTACGCTCTAAAAGTTTCAATGACAAATAATGACAATGAATTTATTTATTTTTAAATCATGGTATACGCATATTTCTTTAAAAACATAACAAGAATGATTTTTTTTTAAATGTGTATTTGTAAAAGAGTTTTTTTTATTTCATTTTAAATTAACACTAATTTACCACTTCCACGATACAGTGTCATTGTGTTTATTGGGATTAATACATCATATAGAATGGGACTGTAATAAAGCTTTTAATTAAAATACAAAATACACAAACAAATTGTTCAATGAAAACTATAAATTTGAGCTTTATTTTTAGACTGATACGACAGTAAACGTTTCGGCTAATGCCTTCATCAGTACAACATAAAATACATTCTTACAATACTTACATAAGTAATAATAATATTCTTAAAACATGTTGTATTTTAAAATATTTATGTTAAATAAAAAGAAAGGAAAAACAAAAACAAACATGGACACATATCCTGTGACCATGTTTGTTTTTGTTTTTCCTTTCTTTTTATTTAACATAAATATTTTAAAATACATGTTTTAAGAATATTATTATTACTTATGTAAGTATTGTAAGAATGTATTTTATGTTGTACTGATGAAGGCATTAGCCGAAACGTTTACTGTCGTATCAGTCTAAAAATAAAGCTCAAATTTATTGTTTTCATTGCACAATTTGTTTGTGTATTTTGTATTTTGTTTATTGGGACATTGTAATTGTAATCTCGGAAATGTAAAAACACTTTTGATGAAGTCAATTAAATTTTTTTTTAAAAAGATGACAAAAATAAAATGGCCCTCTCTCGTGAGGACAGTATACATGGGGGCAATGTTCCCTTTAAGCTGCGCGGCCGCGCAGATATCTGACAGACGCCGCGCAGTAGTTTAGAATTGCCACGCAGCAAAATTTTGTAAAATCTTGCACAAAAAATGGATGCTGTGCAACTTTGAACACGCGTTTTGTTCACTTTGCACACGAACGCTTGCACCTTAGAGGGAACATTGCGGGGGCCATCCATAAATGACTTCACGCACCTAGGGGGAGGGGGGTCCTACATTTGTGACGATGTGTGATGAGGGGGATGGGGGGAGTTTAAGAATTGTGACGTCACATCAAAACACGCTACTTTAAATCAAAGTTCCACTTAAATATTTCATTACTCACTCTTTATTTTATGAAGTTTCACGTAGATTCACGCGTGTAACGATATTAGAGTGCAACCTTACACTAAATACATTCTAAAATGACAATAAAGTGATTTGAAACATGCTCATTTTCAAATAAAAAATACCGCTTTTGTGTGTGTGTGTGTCGGGGGGGGGTCGTTCCACAGCTTTGTGACGTCATATTGGAGGGGGGGTCTAAGTTTTAGTGACGGAGTGTGACGAGGGGGTTGGGGTGGGGGGGTAAAAATCGGCCAAAATCGCGTGACGTCATTTGTGGACGGCTCCATGTTACAGCACTCACGAGTACTAAATACAATCATTATATGACGGTATCGCCTCAGGAGGCAATCAGCTCATGATTTGTGGGGGGGGGGATAAGGGAGAGGAGGGAGGGAAAACTGATCTAGAAGCATAAATAGTTATTTTTAAACACACGCAAACAAAGACATTTTTATGTTCCTGGTGTACACAATTACACGAGAGTTTAGCAAACGTTCACAACTACACGTCTTTTATTTTTAAAAAAACGTTCACAATTACTCGTCGTTTTATTCAACAAATGTTCACAATTACACGTCTTTTTAACAAACGTACATAATGACATTCAATAGAACACACGCACTTAACTATCTGAATATTTAACAACTATAATTACATAGCAAAACATAATCCCACACGTCTACGAAAATGAAGAGAAGAATATTAAGCCTCACATCCGTTTCGTGACAATACTTAGGCTCGTATCCGCTCTTGTTTCGCTCGTGAAAAGTGCATGGGTTATCTTCATTAGTTATCTTGAGTGATTTCCCTTCCTTTAAACAAAGTACTTAGTTCCACATTTTCCCGTTCGTGTCATTTATCAAAATTCAAATTGATTGCTACACACAAGTGTGCAATATACATTAGAAATAAATGAATTAACTTCCTTGTCCGGTATCAATTGTTTAGTTTCCCCGAATCCCTTACGAGAAGAAAAGTAATCAGAAGACTAATTCAAATGGCCATGCAATGCTTCTCTGTTTTAAAATTATGAGCATTAGCGACACGATTTGTTGTTGTTCGTGTTACGTTTTTATTAGATGGGTAGGTGGATACTCGTGAAATCGTTAGTTCATTTTCTTTAAAGTTTGTGATATCTTCCAGAGCACACAACAAGAGCCATAGAATCTGGCACGTAAGTCATAAAGCGATAACTCTATAATCGTACGTTTGACCAGGGGTCTCAAACTTGGATGAAGGCATGTGCCACTTTAATAAATTATGTGTCAAGAGCCGTGCCCCTACCCCCCCCCCACACACACACAGACACAATAACTCGACCCTAGTTAAAAAAAATTCATACATTATCGGAATTTATCTTACTACTTATATACATATTTATATATAATTCGCAAGAATATACGACAAGCACAAGACGACGCGAGCAAGCAAGTGTGACGAATGACCCTCGATAGGGTCTAGCAATCACAGTTTATGGTTGGCAAGCGAGGGTGGTGCTGGCGGGGGGGGGGCGGTAGCTCAACCGCAGTGCACATGTCTCGAGTCCAACCATGCGACTTGCGTTCACTCGCGTTGTTCTCATTTTTTTCCTGCTGCTCTTTGTGTCCGTTCTTTCCCCCTTTATTTGCACTATATATGAGCAAGTCTGTGGCTACACCGCGGGTCGTATCTACTAGCTAATAATATGCCTATTTTTCAATTAGGACATAACTAATTTTTCCAAAGTGAACTATCATTATTATTACTAACATAGTAAAAAAAGTAGTGAGCACAAACTACATTTGTCTGAATTTCACATATAGTACATTTTTTGTAAGCTGGATGATCGTTTTAGACCTCTGGTTTAGACATTTCGATTCCAATGCACTGAATGTAACTAATAATAATAAAGGATGCGGGGGGAAGAACTTGATGTCATGCCCACACAGGAAGAGCTGAGCAAAGCAATTGACAGCCTAGCTTTTGGAAAAGCCCCTGGGAATGATGGCATATCCCCAGAAGCTCTAAAGAGTGGCAAGACAGCTTTACTCCAACCATTGCACGAACTTCTGGCAATCTGCTGGGAACAAGGCTACATCCCCAAAGACCTAAAGGATGCAAATATAGTGAAAGTATATTAAAAAATTGCGATAGAAGTGACTGCAATAACTATTGCGGCATCTCATTCCTTAGTATTGTAGGAAAGGTCTTCGCCCTTGTCATACTAACACGTTTACAGAGTCTAGAATCCCATGTCTATCCAGAATCTCAGTGCGGTTTCCGGGCTGGTCGGTCTACCATAGACATGGTGTTCTCCATACGGCAGCTCCAGGAAAAATGCAGAGAGCAACAGATGACACTAAACATTGCCTTTGTGGACCTTACGAAAGCCTTTGATTTTGTCAGTCACAACGGGCTATTCCAAATCCTGGTAAAAATCGGCTGTGCCCCACACCTACTCGCCATCATCAGACAGTTCCATGAAAATATGCAGGGCACAGTGCAGTTCGATGGAGCTACGTCAGAAGCCTTTCCAGTCAGCAGCGGAGTTAAACAAGGTTGTGTACCTGCACCAACACTGTTCGTAATATTCTTCTCTGTACTGCTTCGATACGCATTCAAAGATAGCAGTGATGGAATCTGTTTACACACCAGAGCTGATGGAGGAATTTTCAACACTGCCCGCCTCCGAGACAAAACCAAAATGACAGATGTCTTAATTCGTGAGCTACTCTTTGCGGATGATGCGGCACTGATAGCATACACAGAAACTCGTTTGCAACAACTCGTGTCAAGCTTCTCCAATGCCTGCAAAAAATTTGGTCTGCAAATCAGCTTGAAAAAGACAAACATCATGGCCCAAGACACACAACCTCCTCCTATTATCATTATCGAGAATGAAAACTTGGTGGTTGTGGACAGATTCACCTACTTGGGGTGCAAGGTCTCCAATAAACTGTCCATTGAAAAGAAATTAAACTGTGGAATTGGCAAGGCAGCTGCCACAATGGTTAAATTAAATAAACTGGTCTTGCAAAACACCAAGTTAACAGAAAAAACTAAACTGTGTGTCTATAGAGACTGCGTTATTAGTAAACTTCTATACGGGAGTGAGACATGGACCACTTATACATCCCAATAACGCTAGCTTAGTAGCTTCCACTTGAGATACCTGCTTCACATCCTTGGCATTAAATGGCAAGACAAAGTGCCTAGTAGTGAGGTCCTAATGCGTGCCAATACCCAAAGCATGTTCTCAATCCATAGTGAAAGATGCCTGAGATGGCTAGGACATGTTAAAAGAATGAGCCCTGGTCGCATCCCCAAGGACCTCCTATATGGAGAACTGCCATCGGGAAAGAGGAAGACAGGTCGCCCACGTCTGCGATTTAAAGATGTCTGCCAAATGGACATGAAAGCACCTAGAATACACACAAGCGACTGGGAGAGTAAGGCAGAAGACCGATCTACGTGGCGCACAGTTGTAGCCGAGGTGCGAAGGATGGAGGAGGCTACAGACAGAAGAGCTAGGAGAAAGGCCAAAACATTGGGAACCACAGAACTCGTGTATAAAAGCTGTGGTAAAAACTGTCACTCAAGGATAGGACTGCACAGCCACTCGAGGGAATGCAACCCAACTAAACGGTTACGCACCATCGTCTCGCGAGACAGAAGGATGTCGATTATTAGTAATATGGTACGTTGAGTGTGATTTCTATGTTTTTGTGGAGGTGATACTTTATTGGTCGCAAGGGCTACTGCTGCTACTGCTGCTACTGCTGCTACTGCTGCTACTGCTGCTACTGCTGCTACTGCTGCTACTACTACTACTACTACTACTACTACTACCGCTGATACTTTTAGTCAGAGTTCATCTATCTGACTGGGTTTTGGGCTCGTTATCACCGTCCCGTTTCACTGGGGTTGGAATTTTACTCTTTTTACCTCTAGTACGTTTAGCCGGGGGTGATAAATCAATTTCTTTTGCACTATCTTTACTACTGGTGTTGGCCGAATTAGGAATTTCATCGTTGACTTTGCTTTCAAGGTCCTGTGGAGCTGTCGATAAATGTTCTTGTTGTTGGTCGGTTCGTTGTATTTGCTGTGGTGGGGTAATTGTGTCCACTAATCCTAGGGGTTTGTGTCTGTATTCGGTGAGCCTATTCGTATAACGTTGTAAAGTTTGTTGATATTGCTGTATTTTGTCACGCGGTGACAAGTCTTCTCTGTTTAGAATTTCTTGCATTTGTACATCCAATTCTCGGAGACTACCGTTTAATTTGTCGGGTGGTATATAGGGTTTTTGAGTGATAGAATCTAGTATACGGGGATCGATCAAAATCATTTTCTCGGCCATAGTTAAGAGCTCAAAATTCCTCTAAGCACGTTTAAAACAGGACCCAATAAAGCGCCTATGAATCCACCTTTCCTTAAGAGTTGTTTAGGGGTGGCATTTTTAACAACAGCTTTTACCCCGGGTGATTTAGCCCGACACAAGAAACGTAACATTTCTCTGTGTCTTTTCAATGTTTCTGACATTATTAATTTAGGTACGTACACAACTTGTCTTTCGTGAGGAAATATAGAAGTACGTTATCTCAGCTGATCCAGAGTCTCATGTCGAAGGTCGAGTAACAAATAACCACGGGGAGCGGTTGTCGCGTCCTTAAAACTTTCTTGAACATAGGAAACGCGACCGGGGTACATTGTTTTTGCCAGATGGGTAATCTGCGATCCGTCTCGGGGATTTTTAAATAGTACGATATAATGGGAATTGAGACTTATGGTTCTTTGTTCTTTATTTTTACCGAATAAGTTTTGAACAATATACATAACACTGATGTCTCGGTGGTGACTACCTTTAGTAAACAATTTTGTAATCCTGTCATCTGTTTCAGACATTAAATCATCGATTACCACCAACCGATGATGTTTATCACCCTCTGACAACTGATCGATGTCAGGCAGTCCTTCCATCAAGCGAACACCTTTCATAGTCTCGTATATCGGTTGCCATTCACCGTAACACCATATAATTTCCTCTGGAGTGGGTTCGACCATGTCTGCTATATGTGTCAGCATCTTTGTTACAAACACGGTTTTTCCGCTCCCGGTTGGACCTGCGATTAGTGCCGTAAAGGGATGTTTCCACCTAGGATCCATCGTTAAATGTGTTGTCATTGTATTTGTTTACTTCTATTTTATACAGCTTTTTTGTAATAATATATTTTTTCTTCCTAGGATGAGCCAAACTATATTCTCTAAAATCTATGAAGGTTTGTTAAATTGCTGGGTGACCAGCACCACAGAAACAAGTCCTACCTTTGAAGAAATAGTGGACCAAAACCTTGAAACTGTTGTGTATCGGAATTCACCGACGAGTTATCCTAAATTACCATATAACTAAGCAAATTCTAGAGACCCAAAGGGCTACAGTACAACAAAATTCAACGACACCAGAGGGGCCGGACTCTACAACCTAAAAATAAAAGATAAAAATTACATAATCGTTGTTTCTTTTATATTTTATATGTTATCATGTCATCTTGTTTCTTTCTTTTCTTTCTACCTAGAATGCCCAAAACATATACCAAAAAAGTTATACACAGCTTTGAAGAATAAAACAAGGTTTTGCTCGCTGCCTGTTAGGCTGAGCATGCCAATCAGCTCGGACATACATGTCTAATGACGGAAAGTTACGAAGAACAATTAGATGAACAATTACATATGGCGATAGACGGGGGCCTCAGCATTGTTTACCCCAAAATTCGCAGGAGGATTCTCCGGTATCACAAACCAAAAGCCAAACGAGAGGCGCGGAGAGCCCTCCGACAGCAAACACTGAGGACTCCAAGAAATAAAAAAACTGTATGTGATACAACAACAAAAGAATCATTTGCAAACCAGCTCGGCCATTCTTGCCTTATGATGGAAACATTTGAAGATTAAATTAATAAACAATTAAAAGCGGTATTGACGGGGTACTCAGCAAGTAGGAGCTGATTAACCTTGTTTATTCAAAAATTCGTAAGAGGGTTTTCCGATATCATAATTAGAAACTAAAACGAGAGGCGCGGAGAGCCCTCCTGCGGCAAACACCGAGGACCCCAGAGTCCACTGAAGAATAATCTGGAGATGAAATGACAACAAAAGAAATAAAAGGTGATGAAAAGAAAAGACCTTGGTCTCTAAAAAGGGAAATGGCGATTTATAAAGAAAAAAATATTAAAATTGTAGGATACTTGTTTGTTTTACCTTGTTGTTGTCGTAACTATATTAAATTATGATCGAAAAATGGAGGACCCAGCCCGCTTTTGTTGGGGTTGTAAAACGGAACAGGGGAATCAACTCGCCCACTCCTGTGTTGTCATATGCAACATTTGAAGAGTTACTCAACACACAATTAAAAACTTCCAATGACGCGGCCCTCAGAAAAGAGGAATTGATAAGCATCGCCTTTTATAAAATTCGCCGGAGTTTTCTCCGGTATAGGCAAGTAAAACGAGATAAGCGGAGAACCCTTCTTTGGCTAACACAGAGGAGCCCAGAAGACTCTACGACATCAGAAGAGAGACAATGAAGTTTTATAAATTTTATAAACATTTTTAAAAATTGTATGATACTGATACATGTAATAGTAATTGTATTGTTTTACCTTATGTTGTCTTAATTAGAACCCTTAAATACTACCATTCAACAAATAAATACATAGCTACAAGTATACGTTGTTGTTTGTTTTGTTTTTTTACAATTAACTTAAGTAGAACTAGATCGAGGTCCACTCAATAATTAGATATACAATGCAATTGTTGGAATATCGGAATACGACAAACATAAAAAGGGAAATAACTAAAGCATTTTAATGCGTAGTCAATTACACGATTACGTTCCCTTAACCTCCTAATTTTGTATAATTATTTATTATCAATACCACGACATTCCTAACCCCATGACCCCACCGCCTAATTTATTATAATTAATTCCGCCAACCAAACACCATCGCCCACCACTGGCCGCCATGACACTCATAAAAAGGGACATAATTACCCTATTTTGAATAGTTCATCAGGCTATAAATGGCAATCACCATTAGAGCTCTTTTATCAACATGATATTTCATTAAAGTAAAGCAAAGAAGCATGCGAATTTTTGTAGGCAAGGTGCGTTGGGATTTTACCAACGAATGTAATGTAACAAATTTTAAAATATGGGGCGGGGCAACAAAAAATAAACAAAATGTGAAATACAGAGCAGATGGAATGGGATCAATAATAGCAGTTACTATAACTAATTAAATAGACGGTAGAGCATAGAAGGACCAAAAACATTTCAAAAATAAACAATCACTAAATTTCCTTATGCTAAGAACACATGACGTTTCGGAACATTGTTATTTGAGGGGAGCTCATTCATTACTACTTTAAGTTAATATATGCACACACAGTTCGTTTAAAAACGGTATTTAAAAAATGTGAAGGTACCTTTTTATTTTTATAATTTATAATGAAATTTTTTTTCCCACGCATTTATGGTCCATGACAGCAATGCATATTTAATAACTTTATACATTTTTGTATGGGGTAAATGGTATGTTATGACAAGAAGGTTTAAAATAAAGAGGTCTATTTCAGTGGATTTCATTTTAAATATCGATACAGTTAGGCGCTGATAAGGTATATCAAGGGAATTTGGTTTAAACGTCAAATTGTGTACAACGAAATAGTTTTTGGCTCTTTTTAAGCGAGGATTGGTGTAAATAATACTTGGCTAATATTAGTTTTATGTCTTCTTTTTCTTTATTTATATTTATCTATTTTATATAAAAAAATATTTTTTCGCTTAATATCACTTATTAATAATATATTAGCTTGAAAAACACATTAATCAAACACTTTATTTATACTTATTTTTATTACAAAATGAGGAAAAATGAAAAAAAAATTCACAGTTTAAAAGACATTTGAAAAAGTTATTAGTACAAATAGTTTAAATGATTTTAAGGCCACTGGCAACTGTAATTTAAGATCTAGAGCGATCTAATAGTGTTGATGCTTTTATTAATTACATTTATAAACTTTAATCTCAGCCGTATTTTTATATATTAAACTAGCACTAGATACGACCCGTGGCGTAGCATAAGCCGCAGACTTGCTCAAAGAAAGGGGGAAAAGAACAGATAAAAAATACAGCACGAAGAAATCAGAATGAACGTTGTGGGGGGTGGGGGCAGCATCACTGTCGTATTGATGGTCTCGAGACATGCGCACCGCGATTAGCTACATGCCCCAACCCAGCACCAACATAGCTTGCCAACCATAAACTTTGATTGGCCAACCCTAGCGAGGGTCAGCTCTGTTTCGGAAAAAGAGTAAAAGAACGGGCAGAACAAACATTTTTAAAAATAATGTTTCCGCTGAGGCTTGAACCCAGTACCTTCCGCGTGTAAGGCGGACGTGATAACCACTACGCTACGAACAACATGTTATTCTGTGAAGGAACAATGAAAGAGATCGCAAGATGCATAGTTGGTCTAGAAACAATCCTACCACCCCTTTTGAACCCACTTCGCTTGATTGGTCGACCCCAGCGAGGGTCATTCGTCATGCTCATTTGCACATTACTCGCTCTTGATCGTGTTCTGCTGAATTAGATTCATATATTTGTATATTTTAATAAATATTAATATTGCCATTTGTTTTGTACAGTAAATCATCTAATGAGATACACCTCTTGTCTTGAATTAACGAGTTTATATTTAACATAGCTTAAACTTTAAAAAAAATGCCAGGATTAAGACCTGGAAGTTGGAAGATTGTCTTAAAAGCATGACCCGTAAAGCTCACCACAACTAAGCCAAAACTAGACTAAAGTTCACCCATCTTCCCGTGAGTTGATCTGCGAGGCAGCAGGGTGTGTAAAGAAACAGGTTTTTTCCCCCCTTGGCTTGGCACCGAGATACACTCAATGGGTTAATCCAGAGGCCTTCGTTTCTAACAGTCTGTGGTTCAACGATAAAAAAAACAACAACCGCATTTTAAAAAAAAGTGTGATGCTCCTAACAGTCATGTGGAGAAACAGTATATCCATTAGTCAGGTTTGACGCCATTGATTCATGAGTATAGTGCAAACGTAAATCGGACGTAAGTTGGCCGTTGTATTTCTGTGTGTGCTCACTAGTGTCTCCCTTCATTTGCTTTTAATATCTTTTCAACTTTCAGCACCTGTGTATCATCTTTCCTTTCTCTCCCTGTACGTACCACCTCTACCTTACACATTCTGGTTATATTATATTTAATATGTCTCAACTCTATTATCTGTTTACAGTACCCTTTCTATTTCTATACTCTAACTCTAACATCTTTGTCTACTGTACCATCTTTTAACTCTACCATCTCTGTTTACTGTTTTCCATTCTCCTTTTACTAATAACTCTATGTACTATAGCATATGTGTATTATATAAAATACTTGATATTTAAAAAAAGAAATGACGATGGATGTACTAAGAAGTAGAAATGTATTTCCAATTCTAAAAGAAAATGTTAATAACTAGGAACCGAAGTAGTTGACACTGTAGAAAGCTCATTCTAAGATGTATTTGTGAGTAAAAATATGTCTTGAATAGAATGTGGAAGACATATGAACAGGGAGTGGCTGGCTGGGAATGACATATAAACAGGGAGTGGCTGGCTATTAAACTTTGCCATGAGTATTCCAATTTGGGAAAAACGGGAATTAGAATAATTAGATTAATGTTTCCAGACTAGATGTATTACCAAACAGTGGAGCTTTTATTGCCATTCTTATCAATGCGGTTCAGTAAAAAATGTATGTTGCATGTCCGTGGGCCGGGACGTTATGTGGCTGGTCACGTAGACTAGTGACCCACGAGGCCTGTGCCCAGTCAACGTTCGCGCCTGCGTCGATAATGACGCACCGTTGTTAAATGAAACGGGTGCATTTGGGTGTATTAATTCCTGGCCGAGTTTAACCAAACATAAATATATAACCCACAGCAGTTGAGTCCTGTCACAGGATTAGACACTCAGTTTGGGGAGGAGGTAGGGGAAGGAGTACTATATTGTGTTGAAAGATAAGGCATTTAGAAATATGTATTTAAATATTCAAAATTAGAAGGAAAAAAAGAAATGCTCTCTCTCTCTCTCTTAATTACGCTGTCAATTTTGGAAAATAAATTGTGTGCATATACTGAAAAGAGAAATGGAGACTTCCAATAACAGGGAAAAGTTTTGACCCTGAATGTACACTCGTATGTATTATCACTTTTGATACACTCTACTTTTGTTTCCGGTCTTTTTAATAACAGTAAAAAGGTTTAAAGTATTTTAACTTAGACGCCTCTTTGTCAAATTCGCGTCATTTCTCGATATCATATTCTCTCCGAATAACTTGAAATCCGTGGCATGTCCCCTTCAAAACAATAATCAACTTCCCATATTAACGTCTCTTGTGAATTTATGAGTGTTTGAAAATAAATACAAATTTGGGGCTGGCGTAAAGCCCGATCCGTTAACACACAGTTACACACTGTCCTTGTTAAAGGCCTCCCCCCCCCCAAACCCCTCACCTTGTGACACAATGTCCTTGTTAAAGCCCCTCCCCATGACACACCGTACTTGTTAAAGCCCCTCCTCTCCCCAGTGACATACTGTCCTTGTTAAAGCCCCCTCCCGTGACACACTGTCCTTGTTAAAGCCCCCTCCCGTGACACACTGTCCTTGTTAAAGCCCCTCCCCGTGACACACTGTCCTTGTTAAAGCTCCTCCCCATGTCACACTGTCCTTGTTAAAGCCCCTCCTCCAGTGACACACTGTCCCTGTTAAAGCCCTTCCCCGAGACACACTGTCCTTGTTAAATCCCTCCCCCACACACACACATATTTGTTTTCAATGACAGATTTCTGAGGCCAGGTTAAAGTAGTTTTTAAGTCAAAGTCACAGCAAATTATTAAAATATAAACTAATTTACTAACTGGAGAGGAAACGTATATATTCACTTGAGGGATTTCTAATTAATTCTTGTACTTTCGATATTAGCAATGTCAAGACTTAATGATAATAATTAAGAAGTCCTTATTCTAAAAATTATTTTAAGAACACAGGAAGAGCTGAATATTGTGTTACTTAAAATGGCGGAGGTTATTTTTTTCATAAAACTAAATGTAGAAAATTAAACTTATCCTTTCATTATTTTTTTAAAATAAAAAAACACGTAAAAGCTAAATTCGCAAAAAATTGTTGTCTCACATCCTTACATGTTTCAAGTATAGAATTAAAATGTTGCTTCCTATCATGATAAAATACCTTAAGTGAATTCAGTGCAGCTTTACCTAAGACAACAATGACAAATGAGCCAACCGACGACTCCGGGGATTGCTCTCTTTCAAATTTAGCGTGACATCAGCTGATCTGGCCTGCCCCCTTGTCAGTCAAACTCTTTTGGCTTTTCGCAAACTTCAACTGTGTCAACATAATAGGATGGCGATGGCATCAAAGGAAGGAAAGAAATAGTGCGAAAAATCGTAGTGTATATAAGTGCGGTGCGAAAACGACCATCATTAGTCTGACAGCTTTTATCTACACCTGCAGCTGGAAGTACCCAGCGACAGGTAGACGGTATTGTTCATTAGAGATTTTTTAAAGAGGGGAGACAACTGTATTGTCGGAGTTACAACAGGAGTTACCTTTAACACAACGAGTGATTCCGTATGTAAGTTCTACTAGGTGCAATCCAAGTCAATATGTACATTACCAAAAAAAAATCACTTTCATTTTTGCGTTATAATTCATCGCACGACAGATGTACGCAAAACTTGTGATTTTTGCCTTTCTATTAGATATTTGTTTATTGTGCCCAAATTTTTGTGTATAACTTAAACCGTATAACCAAATGGTAACAGTGTTTTGGTGTGCGGTAAGTCGTCTAAACATCTCATATGGACTTTAAGGTCTCATATTTATTTCAAAACATACAGTTTCAAACAGTGATAATTCATCTATTAAAACTTTTTTTTTACATATATACATCACGATGTTTTGAATTATTCACATGGTTAAGGTCAAAGGTACCCATTCTCTGCTATTTTTAGCACCACCTTCAGGGAGCTGCGCGTGTTATACATTTATGACGTCATGCCTTTTGGCAGCTTGTTGATGATTATCCTCATATCAGGAGCGTCTGCTCAAGGTAGGTGCTGAGGCAGGCGTGTTACCTTTAGTTTGGTCACACAGGGAAAACAAAGAGATCGTCTCTATTATCATGGGATATGTGTTTGCAGAGAGAGAGAGAGAGAAAGAGAGAGAGAGAGAGAGAGAGAGTGGGTAAGAGAAGACGAAGCAGAGAGATTGAGAGAGCAAATGAGAGCATAGGGGTGTGAGAAGGTATATTAATTATAAGGAGTGGGTGGGGAGAGAGAGAAAGAAAAATGCTCAAGGGTTTGAAGTTTAAACTTTACTTAGCAATATTTTTAAAGCACAATCCATTTTTTAAAATTCAATTTTGAATTTAAATCTCGTGTAGAAATATATTACAATTTCTAGTGATGTCTAATGAGACATGGCTCATTAAAATAATAAAAAGACACTATTTAATTTTCTCTTTAATTTACCATAAAGTTATAATGTAATAATATATTATAAGTAAAATACAAATTGACCCATACCATCGTTATTTATTTTATTATATCATTTTGTTATGCATAATATGAAAAGAAACCACCGAAATTAAAGAAAAATGAAGATTAAATCTATGTATCATATTTGTCTACTAGACTGCGTCACGAAAATACAACAATGTATGAATATCTATATGGACAATTTGGCGCTGCATCTCAACGATCTAGCTTTAATATGTCAGTAAGTTGTGTCCTAGCTTTGATATGTCAGTAAGTTGTGTCATAGCTTTGATATGTCAGTAAGTTGTGTCCTAGCTTTGATATGTAAGTAAGTTGTGTCCTAGCTTTGATATGTCAGTAAGTTGTGTCCTAGCTTTGATATGTCAGTAAGTTGTGTCCTAGCTTTGATATGTCAGTAAGTTGTGTCCTAGCTTTGATATCTCAGTAAGTTGTGTCCTAGCTTTAATATGTCAGTAAGTTGTGTCCTAGCTTTGATATGTCAGTAAGTTGTGTCCTAGCTTTAATTTGTCAGTAAATTGTGTCCTAACTTTGATATGTCAGTAAGTTCTGTCCAAACATTGATATGTCAGTAAGTTGGGCCCTAGCTTTGATATGTCAGTAAGTTGGGTCCTAGCTCTGATATGTCAATAAGTTGTGTCCTAGCTTTAATATGTCAGTAAGTTGTGTCCTAGCTTTTTTTATATGCCCTGCACGTAAGTAAAGTTGATAAGCCATTGTCTTGTGCTCCCTTTGTTTTTCAATTAATTATTAGTTGAATAGATTATTTATCTTTTTCTGTCAGAATTGTCATAAACATTTATGCTTAGAAATATTTTAAAAAAGACACGAATTAATTCAATATTTAATTTTTAATTCTTATATTTAACTTCACTTTTTGTATTGTCAGGGAGTGACCAAATTGTCTTGTAATTAAGTTTAAATAAAATCCCACGGAATAGAAATCGTATTTGATTTAGTGATATAGCTCCTAGATATTTTGTATCACCACGTTTTTTGATATTTTACTGAGGTTTAAGAACCCCTATACCAACCCATGTAATGTTACCGAATCTTCTCATTTTAGAGACACGAATATTTTTATCAAATGCGCCCATGATCGATGCAACCTCAATGAGTCTCAAACGACCGAGATTCTGGCAGCTGCCCAGAGAGACTTGGCCAACCAGGGATTACAATGCGGTTAGTTAAGATTGTGGACAATCGGTTATTTTAATGACATTAATTTTATTGTTACAGGTCAGTCAATGTGATAGGGTTGACAGCATCAATTATTAAAAAAAAACTTTCCTTTACATTAATTAATTTCAAGTTGAGATAGATTTATAGAGTTATTTTAATAGACAAGTTTAAGATGAATATAAAAAAACTGTTTAAGAAAAAAAAGTTAAAAAATCAAGTTTAACTTGTAGTTTACAAGTTGAGAGTTAATTTTTTAAAAAACTTTATTTCATCAGAAATAAATTGATAGGCATGAACTGAAATTTTGATAACTTTTTTAAAACTTAGACATTCATTAAATTGATTTTATTACAATGTAAAATATACATTTTTAAGTAGATTAAAATCTATTTCTTTAACACACACAAATATTCTTATGTTTGCAATGTAACTGAGTAACAAATATTTATTTTATTGATTTGCAGAGAAATAAAATATGTATTACATTTTTAAATTTCATACACTTTTCTTTAGGGCTGCGGAAATTAACGATTAATTTCTCGCTTAATCGTTAAAATATTTTAATGATTAATTTTTTTAACGATTAATCGAACCACCATTTATAAATGTACATGAAGTCAAAAAGTAAAATATTTTGGCCGATAAATATAAACTAATATCCGGACAATTACACGAACATTTTGGTTTTAAACTATTGACTGACGTGAAAGTTCAAAATGTTTTGAAAGATTGTTGTGTCCATTGAGAGAAATGGTTTGCCTACCATGCAATGTTCCCTTTAAGTCTAAGCTTAGTTGGTCCGTATGAAAAGTTTAAAAAGACTCATGTGCAAAGTTGCACAACGTCCATTTTTGTGCAATATTGTACAAAACAAATAAAGTCAATACACTTGTTTGTTTGCGTTGTGGGTTAAAAGATGTCATATAAAGAAGACATTCCAGTGTTATTTCGATTTTAGACAAGTACACGTTAAATAAATGTTACTTATGACACCATAAATTTCAATTTTTGGTTTTAATCTAAATTAACGATTAATTAATCGTTATTAAATTTAATCGTTAACAGCGCCACTTTTCTTAAATAATGACAAAAAGCTAATATAACATAACACACTATTATATATTCTTTCAGTGTTAAACATTCATAACCTGACCACTGGTAAGTATAGCCGTATTGACTTTTTTCCATTGTGTCTGTAATAGTATCGCCCAATTAGAAATAGTAAACTTCAACATGTTTCTAATAATAATTGGTAGTCTGCATTTCATGAGGGTTCAATACTGGCTCTAATTAGGCTGTATAATAATTCAGACATATCATTTAGTTTCAAACACCTTAAGCCTTAAGAAATTAAATGCCTTGGTTTCATAAAATTTAAATTTAAATGCCATACTATTATGCCCACCACGTTATTATTAAAATTGAAAGAGTTGCGAACTTAATACTTAAAAATATAATTAATTTTATTTGTGTGTGTGCAAGATTTCACAATAATAATAATGTAATGTGTTTTAAATTAGTTAATAATTAAATATTTCAGTTCGGCCACAAACTATGAACCCTCGTCCAGTGGACTCTAATCGTAAGTGATCTCATGTTATTCTCAAATTGACAAATATTTTAGCGGCTAGAAAGGTGGACTTACGTTACTAACACTTGTGTATCCTTGGTCAAGCGGTCAGGAAGTCTTTGTAATGGTGTTTTGGATAAAAAGACAGCCATGAAATCAATTATTTACAATTCAAGTGTATTTTTAATATATACTTTGGTTTGATTTTAATTTGGCCACAATCATTGTTGGGTAGATACAAGAATTTAAAGAAAAATTAATTTTTAAACTTCACCTTTGTGCCATTCACGGGAAAGTTACTTACAAATTAAACAACCCATAAAAACAAACTTCTTGATTATAAATCCTTTATACATGAGACATATCTAAAAGTATTTATAATGTTCAATATAATACGCAACGCGCGACAGAGATTTACAGACGGAACGTGACTGAACTCCCGGTGCTGTAAAACACGGAGATGTGGTCGTTGAGGGCTGGAGTGAAACTCCAGTGACCCGTGGAGGTCAACTATAGCAGTCGGCTACAAATAAGACATAGAGATACAAAGAGATAAACTAAAAATTCATTAATTTAATTATGGTACATTCGATCAATCTGAAATTTTGATACAATGCCTTGTTAGGTGACACACGTCTATGTGCAAAAGTTTAGTTCTATAGGACCACGGGAAATGGGCCATTTGATTGCTTTTTTATCAGACAGAAGCGAGACAAGACGGTGAAGTTAATATACGGGATTTAAACATGAAGTCCACGTTATATTTCTGCTGCACTCTAAAAGTCTTGACGCTTACTCTCACCTTAATGATTATAATAAAATAGGAGATTTATTATACATGTATTTACTGAATCACGGTGCTGTTTGATTATTTAATGTCAAAGGTCAGTGTCCATGTTCTCTTGTAAAGTTGATTACTCGTTTTCTAGCCTCAGCTCAAATATCCCAATTCCCCAACGCTCCCCAACTTTAACCCAACCCCTCACTACTTTCTCAATTCGTCCCTGAATTAACATGACTTAAAATATTGTTGATATTGGTATTCCAAAAGTTAGTTGTAATAGGGAAGGGAGGCTTAAAATATTGTTGATGTTTGTCTTCCAAAAGTTAGTTGTAATAGGGAAGGGAGGCTTAAAATATTGTTGATATTGGTCTTCCAAAAGTTAGTTGTAATAAAGAAGGGAGGCTTAAAATATTGTTGATATTGGTCTTCCAAAAGTTAGTTGTAATAGGGAGGGGAGGCTTAAAATATTGTTGATATTGGTCTTCCAAAAGTTAGTTGTAATAGGGAAGGGAGGCTTAAAATATTGTTGATGTTTGTCTTCCAAAAGTTAGTTGAAATAGGGAAGGGAGACTTAAAATATTATAACTGATCAATGGCGTGATAAAAGTGTGAGGTCACCTGACTGGAAGAGGAGAGAAAAACAGGCGGAGCTCTAATGGGGTTGAACTTGAACTTGAACTATCCTTCAACCCTTCGTTTGGTCTTTGGGGCACCATCGTGAAATGCACACTATCTCACGACATTTGTCCCGGTCCTGTGCTGCCTTTTGAGAGTCGCTGAATGACAGGCCGGTCCACTGTTTGATATCGTTTTCCCATCTCTTCCTTTGCCTGCCTCTTTTCCTTGCTCCCTGGACTGTGCCTTGCAATACAGTCTCTGCGAGACCTCCAGATCTTGTCACGTGTCCGTACCATCGTAGTTTCCTCTTCTTAATTGAGCTGAGAAGGTCCTCGTAGGGGCCAATGACAGTACTTATTGTGTTGCGGACCGCTTTCTTTGTGATGTGCGCTGTGTAGGAGATGTTCGATATCTTTCTGAAACATCTCATCTCTAGCGCATTGATTCTTCTTTGGAGGTCTGCACTGAGCTACCAATTTAAAAAAAACAAAAAAAACAAACTTAAATACATTTTTTGTTATTAAGTTGTCGGTAACGGCAAGTTCACGCATCCCAACAGTTATAGTTTTGTTTATTTATTTTCATCTGCAGTAATTCAGAGTGTTGTTTTTAATATTTATGTAAATGCAAATATACACGTAATAACAGTATTGGAAATGTCATTAAAAAAAATTCATTACACGAAAGACATATTTGAACCATAATACAAGAACCAACTAGAAACACAATAACTTATCTTCTAAATTAACAGCCTCATTGTCTGTCTCTAGCCTGCCACGCTGCTGTCACCTCCTGCACCAGGGCCTACCTCAATAAAGCCATTAGTTACGCTAGTACTGACATTGGCGATTCCCAGATTTGTCAGTAAGTCACCACAATGTGCAATTTACAATAATGTGAGATGGTTTCAATTACAAGGGAGCTTACCAAAAATAATATTTTTTTTGCACTGTTACTAATAGACTTAATGCTCATATTTAGTATATTTTAACCCTCAATTCATTTAACAGATATTTTGTTAAGTTAGTACTCTGAGCCGAAGCCCCTCTTTGAGACACTCTAGTTAGAGAATTTATAAACAAACTAACGTGAGAGAAAAAATTAACAATCTCATGGTAAAGAAACCTTTACTTGAGTCTTGAAACACACCAATCATTGACGTTCCATAGGCGATGTTATTGTCTAGGACAGAAGCCTTTGCAACATTTCTGATGAGATTTTCCCTCTTTTTCCTTCACACAGGTTAATAGACAAATACGTGATGTGCTTGGTGTTTTCACCGTGTGAATCTAGGCTGATCAGAAATAACGTGAGTAGATACGTAAATTTTAAGCTTTGATTGTAACAGCCTCTATATATAAATTATCCTTTGTGGGTAATATAATTCATCATTAGAAAGTTATCAAGTTTTAAATTATCGGTAGGAAAATAGATATGTGCTTTGCCTGAAATAGCAGTTGCTGTTCTTTTTTTTTCTTTCCTTAGATAAAAGACAACATCGAGAGCGAACTTGAGAAAAGACAAATCCACTGCAGTAAGTATATTTATTATTATTTATATTATTGTATTGTTTGTTACTATTTTATATCTCACTACCACCAGTCATTTCCTCTCATTACCGGCTACACTTTAAATTATCCTCTCGTCTAGCCCTAGTTCGGTTTTTTTCTCGTTTCCAGCTCAACGCTCCCTAGTAATAACCGTGAGAAACCACTAGCGCTTTCTTCTAATCTATTAATTTAATAAAAATCAAACACTTCTTTAAATCATAAACGTAGCTTATTTACACTGTAATGACCTTATAGGTTGTTTTTAATGTGTGTTTTGCATTGAATTTACATATTATTATATGTGTATAACATATGAGGGGCGCGGTGGTCGAGTGGCATGCGTTCGAATCCTTGTGAAGGCAAGGATATGTTCCCGGGGCCTAGGGCGTCCCTGAGTCCACCCAGCTCCGAATGGGTACCTAACATTAGTTAGGGAAATAAAGGTGGCTGGGTAATGCGTGGAACCCTTATAGCCGAGGCCTGTGAACGCTGCATCACTTGCCAACAGACCGGCATGGTTTGTGGACGCATTAATCTTCTGTATAGAAGGAGCGTCTGTATAGATAAGACAAGACAAGAAGACAACAACTTTTATGTGAATCCAGCTACTTGATAGGGTACATCGCTTTCTCCTTGACCACAACTTTCCTCACTACCCTTTACCTTAGCTACGATCCCACCCATTCTGATTTCCCCCACCATCCTTTAAAATTCACCTGTTCTACTAAATTTCCACCTAATGATATGACCTGAATCAGCATATATTAATTTCCTCTCCCAAATTGACAACCTCTTCCTTCCCATCTCTTCCCCACCATCACCACTATAACCACAACCTTTTGATCTCCTATCCTAATGACACCCCAAAGCTCACCTTAAACATGACCGTCACCACTTTAACCACAACCTTTTGATCTCCTATCCTAATGACACCCCAAAGCTCACCTTAAACATGACCGTCACCACTTTAACCACAACCTTTTGATCTCCTATCCTAATGACACCCCAAAGCTCACCTTAAACATGACCGTTACCACTATAACCACAACCTTTTGATCGCCTATCCTAATGAAACCCCAAAGCTCATCTTTTAATATGTGTTTACTTTGTGTGTATCTGTTATCTATTATTATTCCTTAGTTTTGGTCAACTAAAAGTATCGCAACAATTCTCTTTTCAGAACTTAACTTTGACGAAAAAAAACCCACTGGTATGTATGGTGCTGTGTGCATTATTCCTGTGGTATGTATGGTGCTGTGTGTATAATTCCTCTGGTATGTATGGTGCTGTGTGCATTATTCCTCTGGTATGTATGGTGCTGTGTGCATTATTCCTGTGGTATGCATGGTGCTGTGTGCATTATTCCTCTGGTATGTATGGTGCTGTGTGCATTAATCCTCTGGTGTGTATGGTGCTGTGTGTATTATTCCTCTGGTATGTATGGTGCTGTGTGCATTATCCCTCTGGTATTTATGATGCTGTGTGTATTATGCCTCTGGTATGTATGATGCTGTGTGCATTATCCCTCTGGTATGTATGGTGCTGTGTGCATTATTCCTCTGGTATGTATGGTGCTGTGTGCATTATTCCTTTGGTATGTATGAGGATGTGTGTATTATCCCTCTGGTATGTATGGTGTTGTGTGCATTATTCCTTTGTTATGTATGGTGCTGTGTGCATTATTCCTTTGGTATGTATGATGATGTGTGTATTATCCCTCTGGTATGTATGGTGCTGTGTGCATTATTCCTTTGGTATGTATGGTGCTGTGTGCATTATTCCTGTGGTATGCATGGTGCTGTGTGCATTATTCCTCTGGTATGTATGGTGCTGTGTGCATTATTCCTCTGGTGTGTATGGTGCTGTGTGTATTATTCCTCTGGTATGTATGGTGATGTGTGCATTATCCCTCTGGTATTTATGATGCTGTGTGTATTATGCCTCTGGTATGTATGATGCTGTGTGCATTATCCCTCTGGTATGTATGGTGCTGTGTGCATTATTCCTCTGGTATGTATGATGATGTGTGCATTATTCCTTTGGTATGTATGGTGCTGTGTGCATTATTCCTTTGGTATGTATGAGGATGTGTGTATTATCCCTCTGGTATGTATGGTGCTGTGTGCATTATTCCTCTGGTATGTATTGTGCTGTGTGCATTATCCCTCTGGCATGTATGGTGCTGTGTGCATTATTCCTTTGGTATGTATGGTGCTGTGTGCATTATTCCTCTGGTATGTATGGTGCTGTGTGCATTATTCCTTTGGTATGTATGGTGCTGTGTGCATTATTCCTCTGGGATGTATGGTGCTGTGTGCATTATTCATCTGGTATGTATGGTGCTGTGTGCATTATTCCTCTGGTATGTATGGTGCTGTGTGCATTATCCCTCTGGTATGTATGGTGGTGTGCATTATTCCTCTGGTATGTATGGTGCTGTGTGCAATATTCCTCTGGTATGTATGGTGCTGTGTGCATTATTCCTCTGGTGTGTATGGTGCTGTGTGCAATATTCCTCTGGTGTGTATGGTGCTGTGTGCATTATTCCTCTGGTGTGTATGGTGCTGTGTGCAATATTCCTCTGGTGTGTATGGTGCTGTGTGCATTATTCCTCTGGTGTGTATGGTGCTGTGTGCAATATTCCTCTGGTGTGTATGGTGCTGTGTGCATTATTCCTCTGGTGTGTATGGTGCTGTGTGCATTATTACTCTGGTATGTATGGTGCTGTGTGCATTATTCCTATGGGATGTATGGTGCTGTGTGCATTATTCCTCTGGTATGTATGGTGCTGTGTGCATTATTCCTCTGTAATTAATTACTCTGATAAAGTTAATTTAGCTTAAATAACAATTGAATTTAGTTTAAAATTTCAAATTATCAGCTGAAGATAATAGTTTCAGGACAGGTTGCAAAGCTCTCTCCCCCCCCCTCCCTTAAATTTTATATTACGCAATACGACATGGAGACAGATTAACCTCACTAAAGAATTGATGACATTTTTCACTTACTACAGTGACTAAGTTCACGACTACGTTCTTCAAAATCAGATATCAAATTTTACTTTAATTTTAATGTGAAACTCTAAAGTTTTGTTTTTTTTTATTTTTTTTGTTTATTATTTTTTTTTGGGTAAATTTAAATTTAAATTATTTTTTAAATAAAATAAATTGAAATAAAATGTTAAATGGTATACGATTCTTGATTACATTTTTTTTTAAAATTTACCTGAATTCAAGTTCATTTAACTAAAGTGTATTCTTGAATTTTGTGTAAAAATGCTCGCAAACGTAGTAGAAATTGACTGTGTACGGTAAGGTCTGGAAAAAAGGACACTAAAAATCGACAATGTCGGCTAAGCGCCTTCTTATTTAAATTTAAATTGTTTTTTCTTTGGTTAATTGAGAGTTCCTATTTGTAAAAAAAATATGAGTTTTTTTTTAGTATTTAAAAAAAGAAAGTTTCTTTTGAACTTTTCAGTTCGACCCCAGTTTATGAACCTACCTTTAAAGGAAACTACAAGTAAGTGATTCATTTATCATCAGTTTACATCCAATATGTCCAGGAGCCAAATTTAAAACTTAGATATTTTGATATTGGCCTTAAGTTTTGTATTTTGATTTTAACTGGTACATACAACTAAGTAAGGTATGAAAAAAAAAGATTATATGAAATATATTTATCATTTTATATTTCATTTGGCTTTATAAAAAGAAACGTTTACAGATGTAATAATAATATAAAATTAAAATGCTACCACACTTTTTTGAGACCTGAACTAGAATATGCCTCTTCTGTATGGGACCCATCGACCAAAGAAAACATTGATAAACTAGAAATTTTTAAAAAAAAAGAGCTTCCAGATTCATTACTGGAGAATATTCAAAACTTACAAGAGTAACACCATTAGTTGAATCACTAAACCTTGAAACACTAGAGAATAGAAGAACCAAGAGTAAAGTAGTAATAATACATAAAGCAATTAATTCTAATTTAGAAATACAACACAAAGATAAATTAATACAACCCTCAGATAGAAATAAGGATAAAAACACCTTCATTATTCCATATGCAAGAACCAACAGATACACATTCTCGTTTTTCCCGTATGGAAATCGGGCGCGGAATGGGTTGCCTGAAGAAACTAGAAAAAGCAACACTTTGTCAACATTTAAAACTCATATAAGAATTCAGGACTAGACACAAACCATAGATAATCGTAGAACGCAATGATCTTCTGTGTAGAAGGGGCGTCTGTAACAGATAAGATAAGATAAGTAATAATGACAATTACCCAACAAGGTTTTGTAATTGAGATGTTTTATTCTAAGTTCTAAGGTGGCGTTCTGTAACATTAATTTGATTATAAGAAGTAACTATTTCTTGTTTTTATTTTCTGTTGTTTTCCCCATTGTTTCTTGCAGCTCCGCACCGATTTCATACGACCAAAAATGCTCCACGGGGTAAGTTCCATTTAAAGATACAGCCTGATAAAAAATCAGCAAACTTAAAGTGAATTACTTTAAAAAACCTTTGTGTTTAGAAATTTCATTTGTGATTTTCATAAAATAAAACAGTTTAATTTTTATTGATTCTTTAACAAAAATTAAAATTAATTTCTTTTTAAAATATATATAAAACGCAGAAATTTAGAGAGTTTAATTTACAAACTAACCGAATTTTGATAAGAAACCCACATACAAATTATCCTTAATTATTAATAGTATAATAGCTTCAGCATTAGTAACATTATTGAAATGGCAAATACATGCATATTTTCATTCTAAAAATTAACATTTTTAAACATATATTAAGACGATTTTAAATGTTTGTTTTGGTTTTAAAAAAATGCCTTTTATTTTAAATTAAATGATAATATTTTGTATTATAATAGATATTTAAAATAGTTATACTAATTTATACAAAATGTTGACTACCACATTAACTAATAATAATTATTATGTCTTAAAATTTATTTTTTAAAATGTTTATTAATGCGTAGATCTACTATGAATGTGAAACCAATATTAACTTAGACACTTAGTTTGTTTTGTTGTCGTCATTTCCTGTTTCTTATCTCATTTTATAAACAACTTTTTAAAGTACGACATATGAACATGGAAATCTAAAGCCCTACTTGTTTCATTAACCCATGTTAATAGTTAAATATTTATTTATTTTTTACTTTTGTTTTTGTTTTAGAGAACGGCGCCACTGCACAAAGATATTCTACCCTAGCAGCGTGTTTAGCTACTCTCACCACTCTGTTCTTGACAACACACAGGAGGATTGTTTAATCTCTGACCACATGTTACATTGAAAGTTTACAATGTTTTTTTTAAATTTTAAAATGTTTAAATTATTTGTAAAATCGCGCGCTTCTTCGCCAAAACATTTCTTATGTTGATATCAAGTTACTAGGTTTTTATTTAAAATAAGATAACTGGGGATGGCGAAACGGTGATTAAATGTTCGTCTAACTTCATACTCATGACTCGGACCAGGGTTGTCATACTGGCAACTTAGTTAATCATTAAATAAAGACATTGTTTCATCTGTGAGATAACAGTTTTCTTCATCCATACTGGCAAATTAGTTAATAAGTTAATCATTGAAGATACTGTTTCATCTATGACAGTGGTGGGGAACCTTATTGGGGCCGCGTGAACAAAATTCAACCACAACCCACTTATTTATAGCAGAGTGCCGACACTCCAATGAAACCCGAAAATGGGGGATTGGCATAGCTTAAGGTTTGATTAAGGAAGTAATATTTTTGTCGCGTCCTTTACTGATTAGCTGATTAGGCTCTGCGTGCCAGTTGTGGCACGCGTGTCATATGATCGTAACACTGATCTATGAGATAACATTTTCTTCCATTTACTGGCAACGTAGTTAATCATTAAAGATACTGTTTCATATATGAGATAACAGTTTCCATCATTCGTGTCCACTATTTTTATGACTTATAAAATAATAGTATTTTTTTGTTGGTTGCTTTTAATTTTTTTATTTCTATTATTAAAAAAAAATGATCAGGAATACTGCCATCTATACGTGCAAGGTTTGTTACTTTAAATTAAACAATGTATCGAGAAGACTCCTATAACACAAAAGTTGCATGAAACATTTGATTCTAACAATGTCAGAGTCGCCTTAAAAAGTTGCAGTAGGGTGACTACCCCCCCCCCAAGCGATTGAAGGAGCAGTACAAAAGTACACCTACACATCTCATGCGCAAATATTGCACTCGACCAAAGGCTCGAGCTTTACAGGTTTTTAAAAAAAAATTATGTTATCATTTTTTATTAAATATCTTTAGGCGTATTAGCTTTACGTCTAACCGGAAGTAGTTGTCCATGGTGATATTATTGGATGGGTATTGTTTAGGGCTGTTAACGATTAATTTAAATTAAATTGAGAAACTTCTGAAAAAATTAATGATTAATTAATCGTTAATTTTGATTAAAATTAAAACCGAAAATTGAAATTTATGATGTCATAAGTAACATTTAATAAACTTACTTGTCCAAAATCGAAATAACACTGGATAGTCTTCTTTATATGACATCTTTTAACCAACAGCGCAAACAGACAAGTGTATTGACATTCACTGGTTCAAGTGATGAGCGGGTCTTATTGACATTATAACCAGACGAGCTGAACAATCGTTCACATAGCTTTATATTGTCTCAGCTGAAGTTTCTGATACTGTAGTGCAGTGCTTCTCAAAGTGGTGGTCCGCGGACCGGTGCCCGTCCGTGGGTCATCCGATGCCGGTCCGCAGTAGTTACCAAGAAAGGACATTTCGCTACCACGTCAGTACATTGAAAATGGTTCACCGGTCCCTGGTGCAGTGAAAACATTCCTGCCGGTCCGCCACACTAAAAAGTTTGAGAAGCACTGCTGCAGTGGATGTTTGGTTTGCAGGTGATATGTAAGCGAAGTGTTAGAACCATGGTAGCCATGTTCCCTTTAAGCAGCGCAGCTTCACAGATATTTGATCGACGCCACGCAGGAGTTTAGAATCACCGCGCTGCAAATTTTTTAAACTATTGCACAAAAAATGGACGTAGCAAATTTTGTAAAATATTGCACAAAAAATGGACGTGCAACTTTGCACACGAATTTATTTTTTTTATAACTTTGCACACGGAACAGCGAAGCTTAGACTTAGAGGGAACATTTCATGGTAGGCAAACGATTTCTCTCAGTGGACACAATAACTTTTATCAACATTTTGAACAAGCAATAGTTTACAACCAAAATGTTCGTGTAATCGTCCTGAAATAAGTTTATATTTATCGGCCGAAATATTTTACTTTTTGACTACAATTACATTTATAAGCGGTGAGTCGATTAAAAAAATTTTAACGATTAATCGAGAAATTAGTCGTTAATTTCAGCAGCCGTAGTATTTTTATATTTATATGTGGTTAAATTTATGTACAATAAGAATTGAGGTAATTCTTGTTTCATATCACTAATCCCTGTTAGAGTAAACCACCCAAAAAATACATTACTTGACACTATCTCCAATAGAAAGAAAACTTTATTCAGTCTCAAAATATGCTGGTATCAAATAAAAAAACACGTTTGTGTTCAGATGTAAACTTACATAAAGGGCTTAGTACTCACAAGTTTACAACGATAACAACAGCAACAATAACAACAAGAACACAAACGTTTAGTTAAGAAGAACCCGGGGAGAGAAAATTATGGATATTTGCAAATTAATAATTACTCTATTTTAACAAATGTGTGTCGTTTACTAGACTGCACATAAGAAGAGTTACAACTGATGAAGGTCAGCTTTTGGGGGATCGAAATGAAAATGAAATATTACTTTAAAGCGACTGCAACAATTTGATGGCAGACCCACGTAATCGTGTTTTCGGAGTAAAGTGGAAACTTTCGTTGTTTAAAGACCGCATTGATACTTCGTCCCTACGGAAGCGCTGCTCTATAAACGTGTCCTTCCAAGGATGTCAGCCACTAACGAGCTGAACAACAGTGGGTGATAATTAAAGTCTAGAGCAGCGGCTACCACGAAAAATACATTAGGTATGGCATTTTTTTAAAACCTAGAAGCAAATGTAAACTTTTAGTAGGCAAGTGAACGAGATTCTTGACATAACCGATCACATATTTTCAAACTAGTGTCTAATGCGGTTATTTTTTTAAATTTTAACTTGGATCTGTGAAGGTCTACTTAGATGCACACACAGTTAGTATAGTAACTAGTTGGGAACAGCGAAATCCTGCACTGACAAACTTGGTGTTACAGATGAGTTATGAAACTGTTACTGTCCTTATTATTCCTTGAAATCACAACAAATAAACTGAAGTTTTCGGGTAGGGCTATAAGCTTGAACAATATGCACCATCATATCTGTCAGACTTTAAACAATATGCACCATCATATCTGTCAGACTTTAAACAATATGCACCATCATATCTGTCAGACTTTAAACAATATGCACCATCATATCTGTCAGACTTTAAACAATATGCACCATCATATCTGTCAGACTTTAAACAATATGCACCATCATATCTGTCAGACTTTAAACAATATGCACCATCATATCTGTCAGACTTTAAACAATATGCACCATCATATCTGTCAGACTTTAAACAATATGCACCATCATAACTGTCAGACTTTAAACAATATGCACCATCATATCTGTCAGACTTTAAACACGATTTTCCTGGGTTTTGTTTTATTTGAACCTCAAAAGTTTGACACTTTTTAATTTCAAACTTCACTAGCTGGAGAAATAATATATTTATATATAATTTTTTGTAATAATCGAACTAACCTACACAGTTGCGCAAACTTTTAGTCAATACAATTTTTTAATGTACCTTTAAATAAAAATCGAAATAGAATTTAATTGATACAAATTATAAAATTTGTGCCTAGGACCTTTTCTGTATGGTCGTGGTGAAATATTAATAGAACTAAATAATTATACTTCCTTGATCTATATTAAATTTTAATATGACACATTACCACTGGTAATGTTAAAATATCCTCAATCTCAGTTTTCTAAAACGAAATCCTTTTAAAACTCAGTGACTTTTTATTTCCCATGTCTATTCCAATTGAAAGGGCAAAATTTATAAAGGAAAACGACTTTTTTAGGAAACTGATACATAAAACACATTTTATTTTAATATAAACCCAAACTCCATTTAAGCAAAAACAATTTTTTAATAGTAAGATGTTTCTTCTTGTGTTGCAATTGTGCCATTTGACTAACTCGGGTGGGGGGGTGGGTTATAAAGTTAAGTTAAGCTGGGGTTTGCCAGCGTTTAATGTTCAACGCCTTAACATAATTATATTAAACCTTTGATGGCCATATCTGTTTTTAATAACAAACAAAACAAATACCCTAGAAGGTTTTTGTAGTTCATTGCAAGTTGTTGTCAAAACATGCAACAATGCTCAGATAATTCGATGAAAACACGTATTTATAATAGCTATGAACTGCAATAAGTAATCATGATGAGATGCGAATTCTGTTAAAGAAATATTATTTATTTTTCAACGCCCACGGGTCATTGCGAAGTATCCACTACTGTTTGCGTTATGCAACTCTAATGGAGAAGATGAA
Source organism: Ampullaceana balthica (assembly GCA_944989445.1). Lineage (NCBI taxonomy): Eukaryota > Metazoa > Mollusca > Gastropoda > Lymnaeidae > Ampullaceana > Ampullaceana balthica. The sequence goes on from CALYLW010000059.1 coordinate 227,177, forward strand.
AAAATATTAATTAAGAGTTTGTTTTTTAGTTAATAAAAATTTCTACAGCAGTCCCAATTCTGATGTTTCTCCAATCAACATCGTTTAAGGTAATTATTTTCCCCGTTCAATAGAAAGTCGTAGGCAAAATTCTAATTACTAATTTTTTTCCCTAAAAAATGTTACAAAACGTTTGTGACACAACACTTTTTATAGTAGCTTACTCACCACAAAACAAGGAAGAATAAGGAAGTAAGTGTCGAGAGGTCAAATCGTCGGTGCAACAATTTAAGGTTGGAGTTTTTTTTAAAGGATATTACTAAGAAGACACGTTATAGATTGTATATTGCATAGCGAGAAATGTCAGAAATTATTGCTAAACTTGCAATAGCGGTCAAAGAAGTTTTAAGCCGTAGCGTCTTACAGTGATAAAAGAAATGCCATATTTTATTTTGCACCATGATAAAAGTTGACTATCTACTTAAGCCACGTCACATTCATCGAGATTTGAATACAATGAACAACATTCTCTAGTCGCATTATTTTGTCGGAGTGTTGCATTCAGACGTTTTTAAATGCTCTAGGCATCTATTATGTTTTATGAAAGATGCATTCATAGGAAATCCAACATTTCCTATGAGAATATTTCAGGAATGAACAATTACAACTGATGTTGTTTTAAGAGTCAATCGTAAACTATATTGTAAATCTTGTCAAAGATTTAATATTAATTGTAAACATAATTGTAGAAATAGGAAGAAGCTGAAATTTATTATAAGCGCAATTATTAAATACAAAATATCACTCCATTTTCTCGCTTAAATGCACTAACACAACCTGCGCACAGAGAATGTTAAGAACAAAGTCAAATTTGATGTACAAGATTGTTCATATTTTTGTATACAATCATGAACATTTGTTATTAAAGTCGATTAAATTTTCCCCTTCTTATAACCATTTCGTGTTAACTTAGCAAGCGTTTAATTAAAAATTTGCAATACAAGAGAATTTTAAAAAAACAATTCAATGAATTATTTGACGCTAAATTCTTGTTGTCATTAAGCATTTAGTGTATAAAATAATACTAATTTTAGAAGTATGCAAATAATAATTTAAGAATTTAAAAAAATGACAAATTTTAAAACTTGATAACTTTTCTCCAGATATTGGTCGAGGCTGAAAAATACAAAGAAAAAATATGTTAAGAAAACTTAACCAAAGATCATTTAAATACGCAACCTCTGTTTCAGTAAAATTATTGAATAAAGAACATCTACAACTTTAATTCTAAAATCATTTTCGGAACTGAACCTACTCTTCTTTTTTTTTGGACTGATAGCCCCGTATCTTACTACAGGACGATACAAAAAAATTTACGCTTTCCAAAGCCTTAAGCAACATTTCAGAATAGCTATTTTCTAATTCACGGACCCATAATTAGTGACGATTATCCAATAGAAACATGAAAATTCACGTATGTAATTGTGACGGTAATAACCGAAGTGATTCAACCATGAAAAAGTAAACTTGTGTATGTGCTACATAAACATTGTTTTTAACTAAAAACACTAATGTAATTAAATAACTAACACAAAAGGTGTTAAACTAATCGTATTAAACAAATGAATGCAATTAAACTAAATGATATTCAACCAGAAGCGTAACTGGGTTTTCCGCGCCCTTGGCAAATTTATAAATCATTTTTGGCGCCCTTGACAAATTTCAGGTTTGCGGCTTTTTCAATACTAAATTTTAATAAATTGAAGGATTAGCCCTCGGCGCCCTTGGACACTGCCCCGATGCCAAGTCGATGTTACGCCTCTGTATTCAACCAAGCAAGAGAAATTAAACAAGAAATTTTCTTAATTAAGCTTATTATACCAACTAAAGAAGTTAAAATAAATGATATTTAACCAAAAGTTGAACAAAAACATCAGATACAAGCGCATATGATAGACACGAAGAAGTTAAATTAAACAAGAGAGGTTAAATTAAACGATGTTGAACATACAAACGGAGTCAAAAGACTTTAAACGACAGGATATTAAAACAAAAAAGGAAAAAATTAACTTAACACAAGAACTTAATTTTCATTTCATACTCTGTCGACTTCTATTACTCACTCATATTTCATTGTAAGACTTGATGGAACACGTCACAAAAACCTTTACTTTAATAGTAATCTAATGCTGAGCTTCAACTTTAATGTTTACACATACTCGTATGTTGAGGATTCAGCCAGTTTCCGATTTATTTACGATCAAAAGTCAAGTGCTTCTTTGATTACTATAGATCGTTAGTGGGGAAATGATGTATTTAACATCTTGAACGTAGTACGTGAAACAAGAATTTAAAAAAAATAATATGCGTGACTGGAGATGTTATGATTTTTAAAAATAGATTTATGCCTCTCATCATGTTGAACTATCTCGTTCAAGGATGGCCTCTAGGATTCATGAACAATTATCAATTCATATTTTTAAAAGTCGCTAATGGAGTAAGGCTAGAACTGGTGTATGATAATGGCGGCATATATATGTTAAACTAAAGGGTATACAACTTTATTTATATTTGAGACTGTGTCTTTTCGTTGCTATGTAATTAGGTGACTGCATAGCTGTGAAATTTCACATTTTCTTGTGCATTTTACTGGTTGCATGAATTCAAGTGCTTAGATAGAATTGTAGTCATTCGAGTGTATTTTTAAATCCTTTATATTAACTCGTGGTGTCTGCGGCCGACCGACCGACCGACCGCCCTTGTCGCCAAAACTTTTGAGCGATTTTTAACCCACTTGCTCGTAAGCTAGCGAGCTGAAATTTTCCAGGCAGTTTCGTACCGATAATAAGAACAATGTATCAAAATTTCAGATCTATCGCAGGTACCGTAATTAAATTATTGATTTTTTAGATTATTTTATTTATTCCTATGTCTCATGCTATTTTTTGAGATAGAGCGTCGCGGTGCGTATTATATTGAACAACCTTTCTGTCGCGCAATAAGGTGCGTATTTTATTGACAGCTCTTTTTATAAACATATTCCTGATCGTGCGCATTATATTAAACATGTTTTACGACACAACTACAATTTTGTATTTCTGGATGGTCTGGCGCTGCGTATTATAATGAACATTCTTTTAATTACTTCTCGTACATAAAGGATTTATAGTCAAAAACTTGTTTTTTTACGGGTTTTTCTTATTAAATCCTTTATATTAACTCGTGGTGTCTGCGGCCGCCCGCCCGACCGACCGACCGCCCTTGTCGCCAAAACTTTTGATCAATTTTTAACCCACTTGCTCGTAAGCAAGCGAGTTGAAATTTTGCAGGCAGTTTCGTACCGATAATAAAAACAATGTATCAACATTTCAGATCGATCGCATGTACCGTAATTAAATTATTGATTTTTTAGATTATTTTATTTATTCCTATGTATCATGCTATTTTTTGAGATAGAGCGTCGCGGTGCGTATTATATTGAACAACCTTTCTGTCGCGCAATAAGGTGCGTATTTTATTGACAACTCTTTTTATAAACATATTTATCGGTGCGCATTATATTAAACATGTTTTATGACACAACTGCAATTTTGTATTTCTGGATGGTCTGGCGCTGCGTATTATAATGAACATTCTTTTAGTTACGTCTCGTACATAAAGGATTTATAGTGAAAAACTTGGTTTTTTACGGGTTTTTTTTTAGTGTTGCATTTATTTACGGACACTGTTATTTTTGCATTTTTTAGTTTTTACTGTTAATGTTGTAATTATTTGTTTTTATTTTTAGTGTTGAAATTAAACACTTTCAGCTTAGACCATGGAGGTCTTGTGGCCCAACTGTTTATAACACTAAGGTGAGCAGTAGGACACTTGCTACTTTATCAGCAATATGAAATGTGTTTGTGCGTGCGTGTGTGGGGGTGGGAGTGCTTGGGCTGGGAGTGGGGAGGAGAAGGTAAGCTTTTGTCAAATGTCACAATGTTTAAAACTGCAGTTGTTGATCGTCTGAAATTTTTTTGATAAACTTTCTCTTATTGAAATACCTTGCACTGAAAGCTAACACACATATTCATTAATCTGCTCTACGCGTATTCAACTTCATCAGAGAGGTGATCTTTGTTCATATAAAGACTTTAAAATAAATATTTTTATAGTTTTTCTTAAATAATTCGAGAATTTTTCTCCTAAAAATCCCCACTATAATTTCAACATGTAGTCAATACGAGTGTTTCAATCCTATTCAAAGCCATGTTTTACCTTTGATGTAGTAAACTTAGTATAACACAATGCATTTATTTATAGAAATCCCGATTTCTACTAGAATCAAACATCGCATTAGCCTCATCATTTTTTAAAAACCTTTTGTTGGTTCGCTAAGGAAAGGCGTTTCGCCGATGCGTCAATAGTCTTGTTTTTTCCCCTTTTTCTCAAACCTACCCATAAGCTTTTAAAATCACTTCCTTTCCACCTTGTCTGGTGACAGTCTCTTAGCATTCTTATCATTTATTTAAATTAGAAACAATGTGAACGACATCCAATGCAAACAGATTCAACAGAAATGAGAAAATTCAAACAATCGTTTGTGTTTCGCGTCATTTTACTGAGTGCGGCTCTGTTGTCAGGCACTGGAGTGCAGGTAACGCTATTTTCTAGGAAGTACGCTTATATCTCGCATACCTGTTATGTAGCCAGTTATTGCATTAGGGGTAATCCTAGAAGTATTACTGTATTTCTGTTCAGTGGACAGGTTTTTGAATACATGTAACACTAGTTTATAGTAGTATTACATAGTAGGAAGTTAACGTCTAGCACTTCTGTTCTGGAGACAGGTATCGTAACACAGTGGACACCAGAGTCAGAGTGAAGGGAAGTTTGTTGTACTTCTCACAAGCTAATATTTGTAAACCTAAATCACCAATTCACGTGTCATTTCCTGCAAAAATTGCGCTCATAACTCACATCATTCGTTCCTCTTGTCATAGACTGGGGGTCAAGAACTGGTATCTAAAAATTATTTTTAAAAAACAAAAAAAAATTTCAGTTGAATTCAACTAAATATTCTTTACACTAATATGGAGAAGCATGTCGATGTGGGTTTTTAGAAGACATTTCTTTACAAAATGAAAAGGAAAATTATCAAAACATTATCTTTTTTTATAAATTAAATGTTTAAATATTATTTAATTTACCTTAAATTTGCTGAAAGTTATTTCTTTAATAAATCATTTCCCTCATTCATATTTAAATGAAACAAAATTATGCTTAAATTTAAATAGAATTAAAACAAGATGTGTTAAGGCTCGAAAAAATTAACTATTTTTTAAAATGATTTTTTCCAATGCATCTTTGACTCTGCAGTCTTCAAGTTCTCAAATTAATGCACCAAGTATCATTTCTATACGACCTAATGGTACTATCCAAAGGTACTGTGACACTTTAATAAATCATGTTAGTAATAATAAGTGTAAGAGTAATATAATGTAAACGTTAATAAGAAATAAGTAATGTGGTGTAAATTGTTTTAGTGCAATAAAATGTGTAAATTTAAATAGTATATTCTAAATAAAGCTTTCGATGTTTCGACGTTAGATACCTGTTTCCAAACACGTTAGCATTGCTAATCATAACACATTACTAGGTCATTACATTTACTAGAGTATATGTGCTACTAATAAACTAGGTATAATCTTTAGAGACAGCAAATTAATACAACGATTTAGTCCCGTGAACCACATGCACATGTTTACATAACTGTAGTATTTCTTTCTTCTGCTTTGGTTCATGAATTGCATTTTTACACCTACTTTCAGTTCTACGAGCTTGTTTGTTTGTTTGTTTGTGACTTGTGCCAATTCGTTTTCCATTCTTCTCTTTATCATTTGCAATAGGTAATATCGTATTCTGTTTTTATTATCTTAACACTAAACCTCTAGTGGCGGAATAAAGTTGAACATCAGCGTCATTAACTTGACGAGTGCAATGTCTTATGTTCTGGTCATTAACTGTACTGACTTTGAAAATACAATTGATTGTGTAAGTATTTTGAATAATTTAAACGCTTATTTTATTCTTTCAGGAGTGGCATTTATTTCTTAGTCTTGTAGATCTTTTAGATATGTTAAAAATCTCAAAAACAAAAGAAAGAAAAAAAAATATATTTGTTTTTATATATACATATATATATATATATATATATATATATATATATATATATATATATATATATATATATATAATATATATATATATATATATATATATATATATATATATATATATATATATATATTTGTTTCCTTCATTTAGTTGACAGTATAAATTAACAATTATTTTATAATTGACCTATTTCTCAAATGGACAGTCTGAAAGAAGTGAATGCTTTCATGAGACCACCGCATCAGGTCATGTGACCTGTACAAGTCCGAATGTATTAAGCAGCACTGAGCCATACTTTCGGAGGAAGAATTCCTCCCTACAGCTCAAAGCCATGGCCCTGTTACTCATGGCTGACGAACATCTCACCGACGGCACGCCAATTTCACTAGCAATCTATCGCAATCCCATTTTCTCAAACATCACAGAAGATCAGCATCTGTCTTACAGCAAACAGTATCTTCAGATATATGTACGTATAATTTTTTTTGCTAAGATTGACCAATTTTTATCAAACCACAGCTGAATTTTCGTCTTTATGGCATGTTCATTTTTAATTTTAAAATTATTTTACTTTAAAAAAATATAGCTTGTCATGGCCCCCGGGGCATTGTGCTGGCCACACAATCCCTTGATCGTTAGTGGTGGCTAAATGAACTTGTGAACGCTACTTCACTTGCCCCATAGTCCGTCATGGATTGGAAAGGGGGTTATATATAAATAAAAATTTTGAAATTTCAATAGTAAATGGTATAGCAATACACTATTTAACTTCACATTCATATTATAAGAGAAAAAGATATTTGTTTTGCTATAACCCCCCCCCCAAATTATAAGGACCAAGCTATTGATCACGCACTTCCACGAAAAGTCTATTTGTTCAATTAAAAAATGATTCCCATAAATATAAAGAAAAAATCACAACCATCGTTTGGTATGATAGTAAATAAAGGAAGAAAGAGATAACCTTTTAATCTAAACGAATTTATTACCAAAGTAATTATTAAATGCATAGGCAACGCCCATGAGCTATACTCTAAACATCGATTCTTGAACATGAATGCTCCGTCCTCACAAGTTGTATTTGGTAGAGATCCGAGGCAACGCCGCTTTACTGGTGAAACGTGACTTATCTTATCTTATCAATACAGACGCTCCTTCTATGCAGAAGATAATTGCATCCACAGACCATGAGCAGCGTTCACATGCCTCGGCTTTGTGGGTTCCACGCATTACCCAGCCGCTTAACTAGTGTTAGGTACCCATTCGGAGCCGGGTGACTCAGGGACGCACTCGACCACCGCGTCCCCTGGCCTATTAAAGGAAACGAAACGACATAAACAAGTTACATTACATAACGTACTGAGTGCATGTCTCCTACCAATCAATCGTCAATCCTAGCTATAAAAATAATGTCGTGTCACATTTGTAGGGTTTCTAAATAATGCTATTAATAAGTCGTGTTATTGCACCTTTAAATATATTTGCCATGGTGTGACAGAGCAAAGCAAATCTCAAATTAAAAACGAAATTTTATTAATTGTAATTAAAAACTAATTTGTGTAACTGATAAGGTCGAAAAATCGATTAAAAATTGTTTGTCTACTAAAATGTAGAAAATAAAATACTTTAACTTTAAATAAATTTTTTTTATAAAAGGACACGCTTTTATTTAGATATAGAAAGTGCACTAAAAAGAAGAAAATAAAAATTGTCTATGATAACAGGTGAAATCCGTGAACCTATCCAATGCACATTGAAGCGTGGGCACTCATCACAACTCTCTATCATGTACAATGCTGTGAAACATACATACAAATTTGTATGAATATTAATAAACAATAAAAGTTTCACAACTTTGATCATATACATGCTACTATCATATTAATTAGAAATATTTATCTATATTCAAAAGAATAGTTGCAAAGAGAAATTAGTTGTAATGGGCGCCCCATGCTTTTATGTGCAGTGGATAGATTCAAGGATTTCACCTGTTATCATAGAAAATTTGTATTTTCATCTTTTTAGTGCACTTTCTATATGTAAAAAAAGCGTGTCCTTTTTAAAAACAGATTTTTAAAAAGTATTTCATTTCTCTTATAAATTTTGACCAAGTACTAGCAATCAGCGTTGTATTTAAACATTCTGAAAAGAACACAGATGGTATATAGTTTGCTTCTTGTGTTCAAATTGTTATTTAGCGCAATAAATTGGAATAACCATAATATTGTCAAATTCACCTACATGTACTGACATGTGTGGCGATTTTTATGATCGTAACTATATGGATGATTGTTTGCTTGTTGTTTAAAATTCATAGTTTTCTCCATCCTTTACTTATGACATAAACTTTATTAAAATTTCCGTACAAAAAATCACGCATCAAAAACACTTGGTTATTTATAACGATGTCCATTAAGGGAACAATACAATAAGATAATTCCATTTGGAGTATATAATTATGTTTACCAAATTGCATTGTTAGACATATAGGGCCCTTATTATTTACAGTAAAGCTTCATTTAGACTTTAAGGCAAAGATTAGTTTCAATTTTTGAGCAAAGTATTTTGTTAAAAATGTGTTAATTCCTAAAATAATTCAAGATACATTCCATAAAACTTAATCATGTCCAAGTGCCCAATATGGCATTACAACTACAATCATTTTCAGGTTATTTTTGTGTTGTTTAATTACCTCTAAGAGTACTTCATATCTATTCATCCAACCGACAGGGCAAGCATATCCCTACATTCCTCAGCATGTCGGACTTCAACGTCAGTGTAGGTCTTGAGTCTTGTCCCGTTTTGTACATGTCTGAAGATTCCCTTATTTGCAACTGTACGGACTTGATTGAACAATCGAAAGGTCATCGGAGCAACTCTGAAGAGACCAGGTCAACTCGCACGACTTCTTTAAATCAAAACCTTTCCATTCTATTCAAAGTCGCTGTACGGATCGGAAACTACCAACAGGACATAGGAGTCGTCAGGGTGTCACTGGCACCGCTACCCAGAGAAAAGTCAATGTTTGCATTGTTGATCATAACGACATGGGTGTTTCTCACCGTGTGTGTTTTACTCATATTGATGTCCGCGTTGGTTCACTTCAAGAAAACACAAAGTTGGTCCATTTCGTTTTTTATAACTACGTGATATAGTTTGTTGATTTCAAACCCGTTTAAGGTTGAAGTAACAATGTAACTTACAGTAGAAGTACACGTGTAATAAAAATTGTTTTGAGATAAGCATTGTGACTTTAATCCTAGATTACACTAATCTCTTCTCTGTCTTATCCCTTATTAAATTTTAATAATATTTTAAAAGCCAACAAGGCTTTTGAGGAATAGAATGATAATGAATTAAGTGATAAAACCAGAAGATGTAATCATTAAATTCAGGATCTATTCAACCGGAATAAAGTGACTTACATTAAAATGTTATCATCTAATTAAAATTCGTACTAGCGTAATCCCTCGTTTATCGCGGAGATAGGTTCCAAGGCCGGCCCTGAAAACTGAATTTCAGTGAAGTAGGGACACCAGCTGTTCAGCAATATTAAATCGTTAGATAAGTCTACAGTTACTGAATCGCTAAGTACTAGTAGCTATTTATGCCGTGATGATGGGAATAAATATGATTTGCAGTGAAAATGATGACAATGAAGGTGAGGATGACTTTTACTACTCGGGCGATGACTGTATTTTACGTCACTTCAGACGGCCGTGCCATTTCCTGTGGAACCTCGTCTAATACTACTATTATATTTAAAAGATCGCGAAGTAGTGAATCCGTGAAAAGTGAACCACGAGGTAGCGAGATATCAGTGTGTACAAGCGATATGTTGAAGGGTACTTGACATTAAATTGAAAATGCTAGTAATTTTAATTTATCCCGAGGACTGTGAAGAAATTTGAAATGAGTTTATGTAATTGGGACCAAATTTGTAAATTTAGGACCAATTTTAGTATCACAATTTAGCAAGTGATATAACTGATCAGTGTTGTATTAACTTGTAACTGGGTTGCAACTACAATTACTACGCCCTCTTGTATTTGTGGCACACCTAACAGTAAAACGCCAAACTGTAGATATAGAACGGGGGGGGGGAGGTGAAGTCAGCTGCCCTTGTTTGTGTGAAATTAAATATCCAGCTCACATAATCAGCCCTAGAGCAATTTTATTTAGTTATTTAATAAATGAAGTGAACGTGATATTTTTACTTGAGATGATGGTTTTGTTTAATTTCTTTTCAAAGTTGAGGAAGACCATCATGAAATGGTGCACATGCTTGACGCTGTGTTTCACAAAGACGAAGACGGTGATATTCTGGATCAACTCAACATTCCGTTTGACAGAGTGACCATTGGCAAACACATCGGACTAGGCAAGAGTTCAAATTAAAACAGCATTTAAAAAAAAATTTTCATTCAAAATGTCTGTGTCACGCTATTGTTTCAAAGTTAAAGTAAATAACAAAACACATATATAATTTGGGCTATTTATTTTCTTTATTTTTTGTTTTGAGCAATACTGGATTTAATGTTCGCATTGTGGATTTCATTAACATTTGCCGAAAAGAACTTACAATAGTATTGTGTGATACGAAAGCCTTATCATTCAAAAAACTTGAGATACAAAAAAAGATTCCAAGTTTTTTTTTAAGCCTTCTGATACGAATAAATAAATAATATACAAAACGAGGTCTCGGCACGGTATTTTAACAATTTAGAAAAACAATAATTTTAATGCAGTTTCTCGTAAAAATTAGTGTTAAAGTTTATAGGTAAAAAAAACTATCAATTCGAATCGAGGTCTCGGCGCTGGAGTTTAATATATTTTTTAATCAAGGGGAAAAAATAATTTTAATTAAATTTTTCGTAAAATTAGTGTTAAAATTTGATGACATGTTTTAATGTTTTTCCTAAAATTAAGTCAATTGTTTTTTTGCCATTTGTGAATGTTAAACGCTTGTTACGTTAAATGCTTAATCTCTGACACTTCGCTTCTAAGGTTTTCCTCCTCCTCTACAGCCTCTCTCACCATCGGCCATCGCCTCACTACAAAGCCAATCTTCTGCATTTTAGTTATTTATGTTGCTAATGATACTTTTTTAAAACAAAATTAGTAAACATTATTGTATTAATGATACTTCTTTTACAGATTCTGTAGCGTATATAATTTTTTATTAATGGTTTGATGTACCGTAGATAAATACTATATACAGTGCAGTGTATTTTAGTTTTATTATTGAATTAAAAGTGGTATTTTCGTAGTGCTGGGAACAAATTAGGCAATTTTAAGTGTAAAAGTTGACTTGATTTACAAAAAATTTGAAATACGAAAGCGACTTCGGAACGAAATAATTTCATATCTCAAGTTACTACTGACTACTGTATATTAATTGCTTGCCTTTTGCTGATTGATTAATTTGTAAAGTTAAAATATTAGAATTTTGCCTCTTTAACCTTAAGATGTTTATCCTTGCTTATTTTCTCAATGCATACATTGAAATGTTGAATCATAGAAGGTACCTGTTTCCAGGGACTTTTGGTCGTGTTTACGACGGCATCCTTGACCTTGGGTCAGGCTTTACAAGAAAAATCGCCGTTAAAACACTTCGAGGTGAGACTATCACCCAAATACTCTTTAAATAAACGGAATAACAAATCAATCTAAAGCGAAAGTGTTGAAAATATCATTAGTATACACCGTGTTACGTTCTGGGGCTTAATACGTGTTGGGATAGGCATTTGCTATAGGCTGTTGTAATATACATGATACGATTTAATTTACATTAAAGTTATAGACACGTCTGCTCATGTACGTTGCCTTCTTCGTTAAGACGAATTTTCGTGGGGGGTGGGGCTGGGGTGGTTACATTGCAAGTGTATCACGATTTAATTGTGTACGCTGTGAACTCATTGCCAGAGTTTTTTTCAAGACAAAAGCTTGTTTTGTTTCAGTTCAATTACTTGCATTTTTAAGTGAAAAGTATTATTAATCTCTATTCTTACGGTTAAACTACACACATCTGATGTTATTTTTTAAATAGTTTTTTTTATAAAATCTATCTTTGAAATAGTTATTTTATAGACTTATAGATGTAGATGTTTTTTGCTCTGATTTATTTACAAGGTTCAGCGGAAATATCGTTAACACGATTGCATGATACACACTTCGAATTTCCAATAAATGCTCCAAAAACTTTGCGCTAGAATAAATTATTGAATTGTTATTTGTATGTAATTAGCCAAAATCTTATTGCTTATCAGGGAGGGTACTTGAGTCATGGTTAACGGGTAGGGTGGGACCAATAAACTTCTTTGCCCACAGCTTCCACGATGACCTTTAAGAGGGTCCCGGGTTGGATGTAATTAATGGTTGAATTTAACTACATTAAGGAGGCGATTGTAGGATTTTTTTTGTATCAGTTTGAAATTACTTACCCCAAGTTTCGTAATTTTATAATGAGTAGGCTCCCAGTCAGCCCATGGCCACATCCCACCATTCGACTGGTCATCACAGTCGCCAGAACTTCATAGTCGACATGTGTAACCGCTATCAGGACTACATATTTTAACCTCAGTCATTAGAGATACCTTCGTATTTGATTATGAAAACTATGCACTCGGAATTTCGGCCCAAACATGATTTTAGAACATCCTCTGGGATTAAACAAATATCCCCGTTAAAAGAAATTATAATTGGACTCATAAACACCATTCATCAAGTGACTAACACGACAAATAATTCCCTCCTTCGGCGATAAGACGAAAACCAATATTATCAAAGAATGCGACAGTATTGCTGGTCTACAAAATTAATCGTAAGCCCATGGTGTTTCAACAGATCCCATGACCAATGATGTTGACCAAAACAGGTTCCTGAAGGAGGCGGTCATCATGAAGGACTTCAAACATCCCAACATCCTTGAGATCATCGGCCTCACGGAGGAAACTCCGGGCATCTACCACGTGATCCTGCCCTTAATGGAGAACGGAGACCTCTTGAGTCATATACGGGATTTTATGGTTGTATGTTGGCTTGTAGTTTAGGTTGTATCTTGGGTTGTTATTTAGGTTGTATGTTGGCTTGTAGTTAATTTAATTTCTTGCATTGTAATTTAGTTTGTGTATCTTAGTATTTTATGTTGTATTTTAGGTTTTGTATCTTAGGTTGTTATTTAGGTTGTAAGTTTGGTTGTAGTTTATGTTGGGTATTGTTGGTTGTTATTTAGGTTGTAAGTTTGGTTGTAGTTTATGTTGGCTATTGTTGGTTGTTATTTAGGTTGTAAGTTTGGTTGTAGTTTATGTTGGGTATTGTTGGTTGCTATTTAGGTTGTAAGTTTGGTTGTAGTTTATGTTGTGTATTGTTGGTTGTTATTTAGGTTGTAAGTTTGGTTGTAGTTTATGTTGGGCTATTTGTTTGGTTGTTATTTAGGTTTTAAGTTTGGTTGTAGTTTATGTTGGGTATTGTTGGTTGTTATTTAGGTTGTAAGTTTGGTTGTAGTTTATGTTGGGTATTGTTGGTTGTTATTTAGGTTGTAAGTTTGGTTGTAGTTTATGTTGGGTATTGTTGGTTGTTATTTAGGTTGTAAGTTTGGTTGTAGTTTATGTTGGGTATTGTTGGTTGCTATTTAGGTTGTAAGTTTGGTTGTAGTTTATGTTGTGTATTGTTGGTTGTTATTTAGGTTGTAAGTTTGGTTGTAGTTTATGTTGGGTATTGTTGGTTGTTATTTAGGTTGTAAGTTTGGTTGTAGTTTATGTTGGGTATTGTTGGTTGTTATTTAGGTTGTAAGTTTGGTTGTAGTTTATGTTGGGTATTGTTGGTTGTTATTTAGGTTGTAAGTTTGGTTGTAGTTTATGTTGGGTATTGTTGGTTGCTATTTAGGTTGTAAGTTTGGTTGTAGTTTATGTTGGGTATTGTTGGTTGTTATTTAGGTTGTAAGTTTGGTTGTAGTTTATGTTGGGTATTATTGGTTGCTATTTAGGTTGTAAGTTTGGTTGTAATTTATGTTGAGTATTGTTGGTTGTTATTTAGGTTGTAAGTTTGGTTGTAGTTTATGTTGGGTATTGTTGGTTGTTATTTAGGTTGTAACATTGGTTGTAGTTTATGTTGGGTATTGTTGGTTGTTATTTAGGTTGTAAGTTTGGTTGTAGTTTATGTTGGGTAGTGTTGGTTGTTATTTAGGTTGTACATCTTGGCTTGGAGTTTAGGTTGTAAGGTCGCATGATTTTAAATAAAAAATAAAGGTTATGTATATAATGTTGATTATATTTAGTTGTTATGTAGGGTATTTATGTTTGTCCTCTGTTTGTTTTACTTCGAAATTTAAGTTTGTCGGATATTAGAGTTGATTTTAGTTTTCAAATATTCGTTGTCATATATTTTCTTGTAAATATTTCCCTTATCTATCACAAATAGACCTTTATGACTCTATATATTTTCCGTTAAAAGCCAAGAATGAATGAACAGTTTATACATTTCAATGATGGCTATTATTATATTAAACTGCAGACCCTGAGCGTCCAGGATGTTTATAACTTCGGGTCTGGAGTAGCATGCGGCATGGCGTATTTGAGTTCACTCAAGTTCGTACACAGAGACCTGGCTGCCAGGAATTGCATGTGAGTAAATACAGCGTGTAAAGCGCTGTGAGCCCGGCTCCTTGCTGGGATACAGCGCTATACAAATTATCAATCTATTATTATTTATAATAATTATTATTGTTATTATTACTATTAAGACGTGAGCTGGTCATTTATTATTAAAAATTCCTTTACAAGAGGCCGCCTGAAACGTAAGCGGACGTTTACTTCACACCTCTCAGAGCAGCTTAGAGGATTAAACTCTAGTGTTTGATTTGAATACTTCTTACCACCTACACCTTGACAAGGACCGATACTTTTTACTTCAACTGGAATGGGGGATGGCGTATGAAATTAATCGGAAAAAAATATAATTGATGTTTTTTCTATGGATTTTTAGGTTAGACGACGACCATTGCATCAAGATTGCCGATTTCGGCCTGTGCCGTGACGTCTACGAGAAGGGATATTACAAAACTGACCACAACGTGGTGATGCCCCTCAGGTGGATGGCCCTAGAGAGCATCCAGACGGGAGTTTACAGCACTAAGTCTGACGTCGTGAGTTCAAACCCTTAAAAAAACTCTCTGTCTTCAGCAGATTATACTAGGCACGGTTTTCTATATAGTTATATCTAATATTACCTATAGTGACATGATTATTACTCTTAATCTTACTGGGCACATTTTATTAAAATTTAACACGACTAACCTATTCCAACCATCATTATATTTTCATTCTCTTGTCGTAATAACTCTTTGGTTTTTTACAACGTTTTCATTAACTTGCTTTCGTTCCTGTCCGCAATTTTTCAAATTTGCCTACGTCAATTTAAACCACCTCTGTTGGTCCTAGAGAGCTCAAAATTTTTACCATAGATAGATCTTGGATGACAATGCATTGAATAAAAATTTCAGATCGATCGAATGTACCATAATTAACGGAAGTCAAGTTGATAGAAAGTACTTGAACTTATAAGTTTTAAATTATTTTCTTCTTTTTAGTAAACCTATAGAAACATGGTTTTTGAAAATATTTTTTTACCTCTATTTATTATAAAAACAGCAACAAAAAGTATACAGTTTCTAGGCGTTTAAAAATACAATAATTAATTACGTGAGTGATGGCTTAGCTTGCATGTTTTGTGAGCAACAATTAAGATTGCTTAAAAGCCTTGCTTGAGTTTCACAATAAAATGTTTACCATATATTCTTTGAACCCAACGACACAGTGGTCATTTGGAATTCTGTTGTGGGAGATGTTGACAAGGGGGATGACTCCCTACCCTTGTGTCGATGACAACGACATAGTCAAGTTCTTGGAACACAGCCGATTGTCTGCCCCTTTCTACTGCCCTGATTCTCTGTAAGTAGCAATCGGCCATTATCTAATCTTATCTTATTTTATCTTATCACATCTGAACCTATCTTATCTGTTACAACCGCTCCTTAATTAAATACAGATGGTTTATTGCGTCCTACGCTTATCCATGGTTTATGCCAAGTCTTGCATTTTAAATAGAGTTTCAGATGTTGAACATTTATCTACGGGTATTACATTATTCTTAAATGAAAGAACATACTTTTTTTTCAATTACTGTTCCTTCAGATCAAATAAGACTTTAGTCACTTTAATTAACCGAAGTCACCCGTGTGCTCGTGATATCTCACTATTAAATTTACTTTGGCAAGGAGATTAAGAAACCCGTAAAGAGGTTTATACTTGTTTAAAAGGAAACCCAGGAAGGTTTTCGCAACTCCAAATGTGTAGGGGAACATTTTGGGCAGCACAGAGACATAGGAGTAAGCTGTTTTTAAGGAGATTCTTGTAATAGACAATAGATGGACACACGTCATGGGCGTCGCTAGGAATTTTTTCCACGCAAAACAATCCCACTTTTTAAAAAATTTAACTGGCAATGCCATACAGGTACAATTTTCAATTAAATTCAAGTTCAGTATAAAATAAGGGTTGAAAAAAGCCTTAGAAATTAATAAGACTTACAAATTAGTACTGTAATAGTTAAAATACAACATTTATTAATGCATTTAATAAATTTTCAAAAAATTTCTCAAATGTAGGGGGGGGGCAAATGCCCCCTTGCCCCCCCCCTTCCCTACCCCCATGACACACGTAAAAATTGTTTTTAAAGTTGAAAGATAAAATTCTGGTTAATGACATTCAATGTTCCAATTCATTTCGTTATTCAATTTTATAATATAAATGTTGTTTTTTAATCTATAAATTTAACTTTAAAAAAAAATCCTATATTTTTAGTGTTAAAATATGTATGAGGTAGATTTATGACAAATAGGGCTGATTTTATGATTTTTTTATGCTTGAGATTCTAAATCTATAATTCGAAATTTGAAAGTATAATCTCGAAAGTTTTGAAATACTCAGCTCTAATTTCTTAAAATTTGAATATCATATTTAGTGAAATTTTAATATCGGATAGCTTTAACGTTAGAAAATGATAACGACATTGTTTTAATCGCAGATACGAATTGATGATGAAGTGTTGGGATAGAGATCCCAAAAGTCGTCCTGACTTTGATGCGATCCAGCGAGAACTGAGCAAGAAATTCCATAAACCGACATCCATCCTAGCTCTGCAGGCGAACCAGCCCGATACTTCTTACGTTAATCTGTCATCAGACGAACCAAGCTCGGGTACAGCAAAGTATCGGAACCTTACATCGACGGGAGGGGGTACCAGACGAGGTTTGGAGGATTCCAAGAAATCCGCTTCCGGGGTTGCCGAGGATGTCGTCATCAAATACCCATCATGCATGTCGTTCCGACATAGCAACGCTGTAACAGCAAGATCCGTGTACAGTAGACTTCAGAAAGAAAGGGCGTCAACAAATGACTACACTAGTTTCAATGCGTGGGATGCAGGGCCGTAGCAAGTTGTTGATATTCTAAGTGCCCGCGTTACTCAACCATTCGTTAATATGATGTTAAACTGGGCCAATATTGACTGACTACACATTGGAAAGACACCAGGAAAAAAGACAACATTTAAACTTTTTACTAACAAATAAACAAAATTTAAGAGGAAATAAAAAAATATGTTTATGTTTTATGATTATCGGAATATAATTAGTTCACTAAGTTGAGATTTAGGCCCAACGTGCAACTTTCATAAAAAATTATGCAATGCACTGTATTTCAGTCGTTAGGTGAGTGAATGGTTTGTTTTAGTCTTTGTAATAACTTATTTCTGTAATATATATATATATATTTTGATTGAATGATAATCACTAGATCTCTAGGGTGGTAACGAATCATGTTTCTCTATCGTAATATTACGTGATCCCTCTAAACTCTAAATATTAAAAAAAACAACTAGATATCCATTTATTTTAGGCCTAGGTCGCTGTAACGGTAAGGGTAAGGACTGAACAACGTAATGGTAATAAATAGAAATGTTTGAGTAACTCTTTGAGCAACATTTGATTTCAGAATTGTTGTTTGGTGTCTTCGCTATGTTTATAGCAATTTTGTATGTTTAAAATAAAACAAAATTTACAAAGAAGAAAATGAAACAACGTGTTTGTGTTTGAACATATTCATGATATTTTACAAGAGGTACATGCGATCTAAAATATAAATCTTGAGGAATCGATCAAATATTTTCAATAGAATTATATCTACTTAGAAAATGTTACAGGGATACAAACTTCCATTTGAACAAAATAGATACAGTAAGGCATTTTACTATGATACAAACATCAATGGGAGCAAAAATGTTATAGATAATTAGATTACATAAATACAAACTTCTATATACTCAAAGTAGATATTGTTAAGCAGATTATAGAAATAACAGTTTCATCAGAAAATAATAGATATATTTATGCAGACTTTAGAAATAACAACTTCATTCAGAACAAACAGATATAATTTAGCAAATTATAGAAACAAAAACTTTCGTCTGAAAATAACAGATACATTTATGCAGATTATAGAAATGCAAAATTCCATCAGAAAATAGTAGATATATTTTGTCAGTTTGTAAGAATAAAAACTTCCATGAATATAAAATATATGTATATTTAGGCACAGTAAAGAAGTAACAGCTTCCATCAGAAAATAATTGATATATTTAGGAAGATTAAACTGATACATTTTTCTGTCTTGTACCCAATGTGACGTCAGGGTCAATAAATCGAGATGACGTGTTTTGGAAGAAGCGGTCTGCCATGCATGGTTCAAAAAGTCAAGGACGGGTGGCAAATTTTCTATTTTCTCGGATGTTAATCTTGACTTATATCTAATTCTGTAAGTTGGAGGGCGTGTGTGTGTTTGTGTGTGTACGTGTGTGTTTGTGTGTGCGTGCGTGTGTTGTGTGTGTGTGTGTGTTTGTTTGTTTGCAATAGAACATTCATTGCAGCGTGACAGCAACTTAAGTTTTTATTTCCTGTAATCTTCAATCCCCGATGTTTCCTGTGCCGCTCGATGTCTCCAGCTGAGAGAAAGAGTCGAGAGATAGCTCAGACGTTAAACTTCCTATTGCAATAGACTAAGTATAAGTCTAACTGTACGGACAAATTACAGACACTTGTATTGACACACGAGAACAATGGCGGGCAACCGTGTTCTCATCATGTTATTCTTTACTGTTTCATGTTCAAAAATTTACGAAATTGCAGGATTTAAGGTAACATTGTTAAAATTTGATTTTCATATAGTTAATTTGAACTGTCAGTATATGTACGCATTATATTGTAGATAACATAGTTTTTATATATACTTTAAATAATATCAACAGTTTAACCTAATTTTAAACAAGTAATAAGAACTCGAATGAGTATTTAAACGAAATTTCCAACTAAGAATTTCCGATTTTTTTATTCAAGGGAAATCATTCTAGATTACATCAAAAGTCATTTCAAATCAATCATTCTGAAAGTAAACAAAACAACTGCAATCTACAAATTGCTGCTAAAATATAGTTTCTTTATGACGTCATATCCTCTCATGCTACGTCACACCAAAAATGTGTCACTTTAATGCGCACCAACGCGCAACAGTCTAGCAATAGCATTCCCAAAGCGGGAAACCCCATTTAATATCATTCTAGATGTAGCCGAGTGGTGGCTAAGTTAATAACACAGGATAGTTCAATTCACAGGGTTAGGATATCAAACAGTTTTATTCTCAATACACTACAAGTATGGGCCATGAACAAGTGAACAAGTCAGTCCTCTCTCCAAGCGCTACCTCAACACTCACACTCTCACACAGAACAGGGGGCAGTGTGTTACTCGCACACTGGTGTGTCCCTGCTCATCACGTGACTGACCTCCCCGTACAGTAAAACTCGGGAAGTTGGTCAGTCGCTCTCTGTCAACTCCAGTCACATCAAGGGCTGGAGTGAACCTGCAGTGACCCGTGACGGTCACTAAAGCAGACTGCTGAGGTCAACTCTAGCAGACGGCTACAGTTTCCCCAGGCCCCTGAATGCCAGTGCCCTCGCTGGTCAATACATATGGTTTGCCGAAACAAAGAAAAAAACATCACATATAATGAAAAATTAGGCCTGCTCGTAATCTTATACAAAATACAAAATTTGCTTTTTATGACCAGGAATAATTTGAGTAGCCACATGTTATGATTTCAAATAAATCAGTTATGTGAAATGTGATTATACAATATGATCTATTTAACAAATACTTTGAAATATCAATTTCTGTGGACCTCAGGAATGTCTCTAAGTGTCAGTGTTTGCACGTTGGGCGATCCGGGCTGACCTGCGCCGTACCCCGGGAGCGGTAGATCGGCTCCTGCATCGGGCAGCTTGTCTCTGCGTCGCCCTGTAGAGATGACGATAACCTCATCGTCACTTTCGCACTTCAATGTGGTATTTGGCGGAACTATATCTGTCTCTGGAACTAGATCCCACATAGGTGCCTCCGCCAGAAGCAGATCATTTCTGTTTGCCGTTTTCTCTACACCACCAGCCAGGGGTATTAATTTGTACACGTGTTTGTCCTGTAGGCGGGCAGTGACACAGTTTAAAGCTGGGTGCCAGTAATCTTTGAATTTATTTTTTCCTTTACCCGGATGACGCATATAAACCATGTTCCTTACGGATAGCGGATGTTCACTCGCGTGCTTGTAAGGCTGGTCTGAGAGGGTTAGGGTCAAGTCTGTTGGACTATCGTACCCATGACGCACTGATAGTGGGTGGTCATGTTTATTTTTTTCCGTGACTGTAGTCCTGGTAGCCACTCTGTCCTTCAGAATATGCGGGTCACAATCTTTCCAATGTTTACGGCTCTTGGCTGGCCCTTCTGTGAAGTTGCCGCGGCAGTCCAGGTTTTTACTGGCCATCGTGGACGAGACGCCCACTCCGTCATACAAGGTTTCATCCGTGTAGTGTGTGGCCATTCACGTTTGTTGTACATATTCCATGTGTCCATGTCTTCCTTGTGTCGTAAACACGATGACGCTGTCACGGATCGTGACGTTGCAGTGACGTTTTATATGTACTGGGGTGGAGTGAGCCTCTCAGACACTCGGGCTGTCATGGCCACAATATCCTGGTTACCACGTTGAACCGGAGTGTTCAGGAATTGAGGTGTCCCATTGTAATGGTGAGCGAGGTATTTCCTCTTAGCACGGCAGACCTCTACAGGGTGTCCCTTCCGACTACACCACGGACATACCTTTTGTCGGTGACGGGATCTCCGTCGGTTTGACTTGGGATGTCTGGGTGCTGGTGGACAGTGAACACCGGTAGCGTCCATGTCCACTCGTTGCTGTTTTATTGACAGGTGGCGCCTATCTACAACAGCCACGACCTGTAGGGTGGATGGATGGACAGAGAGAGAGAATGAGAGAAAGAGAGGGGGGTAAACGTTACTTCAAAAAGATGAGAATACACATTTTCAAAGTACTTTTTTATTTCATGCTGAAGTTTAAGCCTACAAAAGTTTTCTTTGAAGTGTCTTTATGGCTGACCTTATACGGGGAAGATATTAGCACAACAAACTACAGCGACAACATAAATGTGACAGTTTGTCAACAGTCTTGTCACAATGTCACTAACAACATGGGGTAACTTCTTGGACATTTTTTTAAAGCACTTTAATAAATCAACTTTTTAAATGTCGTTTTAATATTTAAATAGTATTGCAGTTGACTGATATTTAAAATAATAATAACAATTATAGTATTAATAACAATAATAATAATAAAATAATTATAATAATATTAATTATTTAAATAAAGAAAATAACGATTGCTCACCAGAATGTCATCTTTGAATAATTGAAATAATTTATTTTATTTTCGATCAATTTTCCATAAAATTCAAAGTTTCCATTTTGTCACAGCAATATCACGTGTTTTGCGGAGGGACGTCCTTTTAATGGCAACTACAAGGAATTATGTACCGTTACTGTCAGCTCACCTAATATTACATACTTTACTGGAGACCAAATGCTAAAATTTGTGGTAATATCTACATGTATTGCATATACAAGTTCTGAACACACCCCGGGCTTTTATATAAAATGTATATTTAGATGATTCTGATAAAATATTTACAATTTTGTTTCCAGTCAGTAATAGATATTTAAATTTAATTTTACGCAATTATATTTATTCTTATTACACAAGGGTAAACCAAGATAGTTCTGATTGTTCAGCATTTGATTTTTTATTCATTTACCAGGTCTAAAAAATGAATCTCTGTGTAGTTTATTGCTTATTTTTAAGCTTTGTTAGATTTAAATTAGTTTGATGTTGCTCGAGTTTTAAATGAACGGTTTGGAAGGCTCAAAACCCAATTGTATATCCGAAAATATTGCGAAGACTTTGGATTCTGATAATTAAAAAATACTCTTTTAATTAACAAAAATGAGCAAAAATGTTGCCCTTTTAAAATTTTCACTCATTTTAAAATATTTTAAAACTATTTCTGCATAACTGGTAATTACTTTATGGAAAAAAATTATTGTAGACAAAACTATGATATTTTTTTAAAAATTGTCTATAAGGTTATTTTTTTCATTGTGTCTACTTCTAGTGGCCTCAGTTTTTTAATTTTACACCAACTCACGGCCCTGTTTCTGGTGGCACGCCAGTTACATTTCAAGGCAGAAACCTTAATATCAACAAAACCATTCTGATAACGGTGGCTAATGTTACGTGTAACATCAATGAAACCCACAAACAAGGAAACGGGTAAAAAATTATCCACTTGTAATAACACATGTGTACATTAAAACACCCTAGTTTGACATATCGACCGACATATTATTTAGATCTGTATTTTAATAACTGAAATTACTGGGCAGAAAATGTTGCTCCTGATCATGAAATTTATACTTAAAATTTAAGATTTAAGTTTAAACAAAAATATTACAGGAAGAAATAACTTCATTTAAGCCAGAAGTGTTTCAGTGTAAATCTACAATACGGATCTCTTCTTATCAAAACTGATGTTGAACTCATACTTAAATTATATTCCTTAAGGTCAGTTCTCTTATGCAACACAGGCAAGTTATTAAATAAAACGCCGTACTGTGATGTGGTGAAAACAACTATACGCAACTTTACAAATAACTTTTTTAACGATAACTTCTGTAACCGTGGAGATCCTATAATTACTGAAGTTTCTCCAAATACGACTTTAGCAAGGTAATTAAATTGTTAAATGTTTTTTAATTTAAAGAGATTAATCGTAAACCATTTTTTTTAAATGTTCAATTAATAACACAGCTGATCAAAACGAAAAAATGTTTAGCATGATAGTAAATTGTTTCCTTGGACTTAACCTGTTTGCTATTTAAACAAAGTGTTGATGGCACTAAAATAATAGATAGATTATTTAGAGTCACATGAGCTCAAAAATACGAAAAATCTAAAATCAAAATAATTTCTCTCCTCTAGTTTTCAGAAATGCATTAATTGAAAATAATATTGCTGTATAGAATATATATTAAAAAGTTTTAAATTTAAATTAAATTTAGATTTAAGATCTAAATTTAAATCATGAAAATACGCAAAAAAGAAAACCAGCTCGGTATATTTTAACAGAAAGCAAAATCCTGAACCACCTGTTAAAGTATACATACACATTAAAATCGTCCCTTTTGGTCTTTAAAAAAATAAAAATAAAAGCAGCCATCACAATTTAGCTTTTTACGGAATACGAGGGTTTTTTTCTTTTCTTTAACTTTCGCAGTGGCGGTATCCCTGTGACTGTTTTGGGTGAGAATCTCGAACACGGCTTGAATTATCGTTGGGAGATCAACTGCTTAAATAAAGTAAGAAACGTTTTGTATTTTTAAAGCTTTACTAAAGCACTCAATAACAACAAAAATATGTTGGAGAGACAGCTACATAGAGGAAACAAAAAACACGACTCAATGTTATGTGTCTCCCTGATTAAATTTGACAAAATTTTGTCTCATTGATTGAACAGTTAATAAATACATTGCATTTGAAAAATGTCTTTACTTTATTTTTACAAATTTTAGATTAGAAAAGAAAATTGCAGTTACAACAGACAAAATGTGACGTGTCAAATTTATAATCTTCACAATGTTACTGAGTCATACTTTCAAAACAATAAGTCAGCACTTTATGTCGATGCTCGGCTATTTCTGATAATGGATAACAAAACATTAAATTCATCAGCATTTATTGGAATTCACCGAGTTCCAAAATTTCAGAATTTGTCTTCTCAAGAATGTTACCATTCTAGGAATATTGTTTTCCTAAAGGTATGTAAAAATAATTTAATACCTTCTATTCTTTATTTATATGTTTTAATGTTAGTCTCATCGCGGACGAAATAATATCATTTCCTTTACATCCAACAATCTTATTTTATTCTCAAATTTATACTTTCATTAATATTAAATAAACAATTTTTACAAAAAGTATTGTAAATTTTTAAATTCTGTTGTTTTTTTTTAAATAGTGTCATTTGTTTTCATGTGAACCAATCAATTTTAGTGAGTCACGGCCACTTACAAAAGTAAAAGATTTTGGATGAGTGGAAAATGTAATTAATATAAATTGTGGAAAGATAATAGTTTAAAGCATATTTCTAACACATTAGTTTAAATGTTTAGAGTATCAAAGGATAATAAACAAATAAATGCAAACTAATTCATTAATTGCAAATAATTTATTGCAAATTTAAAAATGCAAATAATAATACATCGTTACGGAAACTTTAAAACATTATTCAGACATCTTCTACGTGGGACCCATCTACCGAAGAAAACAAAGACATTGGCCTTCCTTCAAAATAGCGCTGCCAGATTTACTTTCGGAGAATATTTACAACTGACAAGAGTAACTCCAATGGTTAAACTATTAG
The DNA here is from genome assembly GCA_944989445.1 of Ampullaceana balthica. Lineage (NCBI taxonomy): Eukaryota > Metazoa > Mollusca > Gastropoda > Lymnaeidae > Ampullaceana > Ampullaceana balthica. The sequence continues at coordinate 252,245 of CALYLW010000059.1, forward strand.
AAATAGAAGTTTAGAGGATAGAAGAACAAAGAACGAAGTAGTTATAAAGAATAAGGCATTTAATTCTAACTTGGAAATACAACTCAATACAAAACAGACATAATGATAAAAATACTTTTCATGTCTCATTTACAACAACAAGCACATATCAATCCTTTTTCCCGCCTGGTATGCGTGCGAGGATAAACCGGAAGAGCCTAAATGCAATAAACATAAGATCAAATAAAATTCAAATAAACCGTTGTTAAGAATAGGACGCAATAATCTTCTTAAAAGAAAGAGCGTCTGTAAACAATAAGAGAGGGATATTTAAGTTAACCACATGTTATTGTTTATGGATTTCACATTGTAATATGTGTTTTTAGAAAACCGTAAGTAGATAAAAATAAATCATTTAATTTAAAACATATTTTTTTATGGAAAGCCCCAGTAAAACAGTAACATCAACAATTCAGAACACAAAATTGATTTTTAACGTTCTAAAAATACGTTAAAGCAATGAAGTCTCAATACATTACAAACACCCAAAAAGAAAAAAATCTAAAAGGTGTTTAAAAAAGTCTTCTTTTAATAAAAAAAATTAGTCAGTAATTGCTCAGTCAAAATATGGCACCGGCATATTGTTATAAAAAATAATAATTCATTCTTGATTCAATAAACTATAAAGTGAGCTCTGCTCAATCATTCAAAGCATCTAAAGGACATGTAAAATGCATTTGATTGATGAAGCTGTATATTTTAACACGATTTTTATTCATGTTTCATTGATCATGCAACACATTTTTTACTGGTCCACGTCATCTTTACCAGGGCCAGTACTTCTCCGAGTTCATTAGCAGCCGAGTCACTGCGACGACATTAGCGCGGGGAATATGCCAAATGCGATACATCAATGAGAGTTTTATGGCGTGCCATTTGGACGTCGATAAACCAAAACAAAAAGGCTTGAATAGACAGGGGGACAACTCAACAGAAAGTACAACGCCTGAGAGCATAGCTTCAACCACTAGCCGGCTATCTGAAGTTTCACGTCAAAATGAGGAATCACACTCCCAGAAAGGAAAACGAGTTCCAGAGTCACCCAACCGTTTGAACCCGATTTGTCCAATTAAAATTCACATAGGCAAATTTAACCACATTATATTTGAGAATGAAAATCTAAACGATCCCAAAATAATAATTATTGCGTGTTCTACTATGGTCGTGCTTGTGGTATTAGTTCTTATACTATTCGCGACACTCAGAAAGTTACGCTCTTTGAGAAGGAAAGAAGTGAATCTACATTTAACTGAAGCCTATTCAGGTATATATTTTCAATTACTTCAATTTTTCTCTCACGTATCTATAAACAATGGCATTAAATGTATTTTCTTCTCTCTATATCTAATATGTGCTTAATTTCTTACAATTTTTGGTAGATACTATTTTAGTTTTAAATTCAACTACTCAAAGAGATTAACATTCATTTAAACATTTGAAAAATTGTTTAATGGAGTATAAGTGTACAATCTGAATTCAGAATGTCTCAGAAAGTCTTCACCTACTTTAAAAGAGATCTTAGACTCAGTAGTTCAAGCTGACAACTTGCAGGACATAGAGAAACTGATCTTTGATTTACATTTAATGACTGTTGGAAAGTGTATTGGATCTGGTAACTACGGAAACAATAAGTTTGCTTTTTAAAAAAATATTTTGATTAATCTTGCACCATCTAAACATAATGACTAAAGCTATGTACACATATTTTGTGTTAGAATCAACGTTTTCTGTACTCTTCAAATAATATTAATTTTTTTCAGAGCATCTTAAACATCTCTTTGAACAATGTATCCTTTTTCATCAGGTAACTTTGGCTGTGTTCACGAAGGTCTTCTTAAGTTAAAGGCTGAGACGCCACCACTGAGAGTTGCCCTCAAGAAATTACAAGGTCAGGGCCCAGCTATATACATGAAAAGTCGCCGTTCAGATGCATTGTCTATTAATCAAACTTTTATTTATTGTTATAATCATACAATTCGTTAGTGTATCTCGTATACAATAAATCATTTAAAAGTATTGAGACTTTTATAATATTGATTTAATTCTTATGGCTTCTATTTTTACGATATCTAATTCAACTGAAAGTCTTTCAATTTTACAATGACTAATTAATTTTGAAGTCTTGAAATGTTAAAATATCAAATTCAGTGTTTATATGTTTAAAATATCATATATTTTTGTAAGGCTTTCAATTTTAAAATATCAAGTTTTTTTAATACTTTACATAATTTGCAATCGCTGTCACGTCTGTAGTGTCTGTCCGTGACGCTACTAATTTATGAAAGCAGTGCACCAAATTACTGCACCAATGCATCAAAAGGTGTGCAAATTAAAGATGCGATGTAAAAAAAAATTATGACGTCATTGTTGTAGCTCAAATTTTAATTTTGGAAACGGGAACAATGTAATACAACAAACCGTAAAAACAAAGTTTTTTTCTATTAATCCCTTATATATGAGACTAAAAATATTGATTATGTTCAAACGCGACAAACATTTACAGACTGAATCCATCTTAACTCCCCTTTGCTTTATAAACCGGGGGGAGGGGGGAGGGGAAATGTCTGGTCACCGATCGCTGGACCGAGCTCAGCGTGACACGTAAAATGTAAACAAAAGCAAGCCGGTACATCGACGATGCGGCGTCAACGCGCGAACTGAACTGTTAGGTGAAAAAACAACAATAAACAAACTATGAAATTGAATTACATGCCTCGTATTGAGATAAACTAAAAATGCATTAATTTAATTACGGTACGTACGATCGATCTGAAATTTTGATAAAATGCATTGTTAGGTGACACGAGATTATATGCAAAAGTTCAGCTCGATTGCAGCATGGGAAGTGGGTCATTTTTTACTTTTATTTTTGCGCCTGCCCGAGCAAGACAGAGACGGCGGTGAAGTTAATATAAGGGATTTAAAAAGAGGATTTGATGATGGTTAATTATAAAATTTAAAAAAAGTAGGGCGCCATAGGCGCCCTACAACCCCTCTTATAAAATACTTTGTGTACATTTCTGAAAGTTTAATATTTCATATTTATCAAACAAGCACAAGTTAGTTGGACGTTTGAAAAAGGTCGGCGCCGAAGGCGCCCTACAAAAAGTGCATTTTTTCAAAATAAATAGATTTCAGCTTAAAAATATCGTCATTTTTATCGGGTGATACGCTAGTATATGTATATAAATATAGCAATTTTCATATATCAAGCTGTGATTTCAGTCAAGAAATTTATAATTTTACGTGGAGTCCAAATTTCAAATTTAAAAAAAAATCCAAAAGATTTGATTACAAATTAAAACTACCTAGCGCACATGATGTAATAATTTTTTTTTACTAAGGCCGTTAACTTTTAATTTAAATCTAATCGTTAACTTTTGAAAAAATTAACGATTTATTAATCGTCAATTTCGATTAAAGCCAAAAATTAAAATGTGTGATTCCATAACAAACACTTATTTAACTTTCTTGTTGAAAATCTACATAACACTGGAATCTCTCCTTTATAAATCTTTTTTAAACCAACTACGCAAAAAGATAAGTGTGTTGACATTATTTTGTTCAAGTGGTGAGCGGGTCTAATTGACATAGCCTGCCGAGCTGAACAATCATTCACGTGGAACTGGGGTAATTGGTGTGCACAAAACGGTCTTGGCAAGGAATGACATTATCGGATACCGGTGTTCATTAATTTTTCACCATTGTAGAGGGTTAATGGATTCAGGAACTTAAATCTCAATTTTGTAACGCAGTAATTTATCAGAAGAGCTGTTGTCATTTTCTGTCTCTGAGTCAGACTCCATTACTGTCATTAGCTTAATACGCTTTTCATTTGGTTTGATAAGTAGGCGAAGTGTTAGAACTATGGTAGGCAAACTTTATCACCATTTTGAACATTCCCGTCAGTCAATAGTTTAAAACCAAAATGTTCTTGTAATCATCAGGAATTTGTAATATTTATCGGCTGCTATTTTAAATATTTTTTTTACTGTTTGACTTTCAATAATTTGTCAGTAATGGGTCGATTCATCGTTAGAAAATAATTTAATCGTTAAATTTTTTAAACTATTAATCGAGAAATTAATCGTTAATTTCCGCAGCCCTACTTTTTACCATTACATTTCTTAAAAACCATTAGTAACTTTGGTATCATTTTAAACCCAAAATCGAACTGCATTGTGTTAGTTGCGGTTGGCATACTTTAAGACGCTCTCTCCCATCCACTCCACAGATAACTTCTCTCACAATCTCGACCTTCTTGCGTTTGTCCAAGAAGCTCCCATTATGAAAGACTTCCAACATCCCAATGTGATGGGGCTGGTTGGTCTGGCCGAGAAAGAACCCGGTGTTCCTTACGTCATATTGCCTTTTATGGAGAAAGGTGATCTACTGACCTATGTTCGTGACCCGGCAGTGGTACGTAAAATATGAAAGCAACAAAACTATTTCTTAAGTCTTTATTACTGTTCAAACTAAAATAAATCTATGAAGCTTCAATGTTTTATGTATTTTTTTTTACATACAGTTTGAGTACACACAATTAAATTTGAAGAAACTATGTGCTTATATTTCTTTGAATTTCTACGAATACCCCTTTTAAATGTAGTATACTTTAAATTCACTGAACATATTATTCAAAAATTTAATAATCTTACAGACACTAGCCCTCCATGACGTCATAAGATTTGGTGCTGACATATCTAAAGGTATGGCTTATCTGGAGTCACTTAACCTTGTCCACAGGGACTTGGCAGCCAGGAATTGTATGTGAGTCGATATCAAATGTTTGAGCTTTAATACCTTAACTTTATTTTTGACGTACGACATCTCCATATAGTAATTTTGTTTAAACTGCTCTAACTTGGCTTTAAAACACGATTTTTTTTGAGTTGCAAGGGGGAACAATTTAAATAACCCCTTGCAAGTAAATACCTACATCGTTGATGTATACAACAGAGGCGTCATTAGAGGGTAAGGGGGTGCGTAACGCAGGGGGTGACACCATCACTAGAGCAGGAGCAGACTCTGAGAGGTGTATGTGGTAAGCCGTTAAAGGAGTGACTGCTTGAGCAATGGGTGACACCAACCCTAGTTACGCCCTGGTATAAAATTGGAAATTATTTACGAAAATAAATTGTGATATCGTAAATTACTCCTTATATTAAAAAAAAATTAATTAAGAGGAATGGTGAATGAAATTGATGGATAGGTGGATTCGTGTCCTTTTAATGTTGGAAATCCTAGTGTCTTAAGAAAATTATTAAGAAATTTTTATTAAATACTGTTTTTTACACCGGAGGCTTGACAGTAGTAACTGTGTTAGAGTCGCCGACTTCGGTCTGTGCCGTGACATCTATGAGAAGGGTTACTACACCAGTGACAATAAGAAGAAACTACCCATTCGGTGGATGGCGTTAGAGAGTATTGAACACGGAGCTTACAGCACAAAGTCTTGTGTTGTGCAAAGTTTAGAATGTTTTCTTGGACTAAAAACAGCGATTGGCGTTTCATCTGAAGGAGAGCGTCAGCTAAAAAATTGTAAAAAGATTAGAGAACGCCACATCATCAACATACATAATTCCCGTCGTCTATATGTATATATGTATGTATGTGTGTGTGGATGTAACGCTATACTAATTTTAGAAAGCAGTGCACCAAATTACTGCACCAATGCATCAAAAGGTGTGCAAATTAAAGATTCGCTGTAAAAAAATATTATATGACGTCATTGTTTTAGCATATATTTTAATTTTGGAAAAGGGAACAAAGTAGAAAGAGGATTTGATGATGGTTAATTATAAAATATAAAAAAACAAAGGGGGCGCCGTATGCGCCCTACAACCCTCATTATAATATACTTTGTGTACATTTCAGAAAGTTTAATATTTCGTATTTATCAAACAAGGACAAAAAAGTGCATATTTTCAAAATAAATAGATTTCAGCTGAAAACTTCTGTCATTTTTGACGGGTGATAGTCTATACATAAAATTCACCAAAGCGAGTATGTGCAAATTAGCATGACGAATGATCCTCACTGGGGTCACAGTTTAACGGGTGGCAAGAGAAGGTAGTGGAGAGGTGGGGCGTGTCTTTAGACCAGCAATGCTTTTTGAGCTCAGTTTCGTTGTTCCTCCACCGAGTACATGCATGTACTTAGTAGGGTATTGGTTATTACATCCGCCCGACATGCGGAAGGTCTAAGGTTCAAGCCCCAGCGGCAACATTTTTTAAAAAATTGTTTAAAATATTTATGTTTATGCTCGTACTTTTCCCCCTTTCTTAGCGAACATAAACACCGCTTCGTATGTATTTCACGAAAAAAAAGTTTTTGTTCAATGTTATACCAATTCTTTTATCAGGTAACTTTGTGTTTCTATCGGTTGCATATTTCTGGGAAAAGATCATAAACGTAGGTGTTGCTCTCCAACTTGGCAACATGGCTGTAAACTTTGTTTCTCAACATTGTGATATCTTCACCGACGTGCTCTCAGTTGTTATCAATGACGGAAAAGTAGTCATACACTCTCAACAATACGTTCAGTACAGAAATACTTCAGGAGTACATGGTAACGAGGCAGAAATTGTCGCGATGTCCGAAAAATGCTTCCCAAAAATGCTACGGCGACTCCCAAACGTTCACTGGGGTTGTTCCCGTTTGTTCGTGCTACTGTTTGTGTCCGTTCTCCCCCACCCCCTTTTCTTTGCACTATCTATGAGTTAGTCTGCGGTGTAAGCCTCGGGTCGTATCTAGTATTTAATTGGCTGTAGAGTTTTGGTCAGATTGAGTGCTACCAAAATGTGTTTGGGTGAGGGTTTTTAATATATATCTATATATATATTATATGTATATATATGTATATGTATATATATATATATAGTGTATAAAACGTCAAAAATGACGGAAGTTTTCAAAATAAATACACATCAGATTAAAAAATAACGTAATACAAAGCTTTCATGTTATTTTCTGGGTGAAGCATTTTCTGACCTTTCAGTTGGTGTCTGTTGAAAATATTACGGGGAAGAGTGAACTTTCTTTTGTATTAACATATTCACATGAAAAGATCAATCACAAACGTCAACTTAACAGGTTTGGCGACTTAACCGAGCTCAAGATAAATGTGCTCTATTGTTTATAAGTGCAGAATATATATACTTATATATATATATATATATATATATATATATATATATATATATATATATATATATATATATATATATATATATATATATATAATATATATATATATATATATATATATATATATATATATATATATATACAGTCGGACCTCACTAAGTCGAACTTCCCTAAGTCAAAAACCTCCCTATATCGAATTAATTGTTAGATCCCGGCAAAATTCCGTAAGACTAATGTATTCTAGATCTCCTTTACTCGAAGATTTTGTGGCTTCCAACCTCCCTTAGTCGATTTTTCCAAGGCGTTTGGGTTATTATTCTGGGGCGAAATTTCAGTACACGTGTTTCGAAGAGCCTCTTAAACGTTTATTTTGTGACCAAAAAGGACCTAGACAAGAAAAAGGAGTGGCTGGAAGAAGGATAACTAATCTTTAAGTGGTAATGGTATGTCAAAGCAAAGTTGGCTTCCTATCATATGAAACATCAGGCACCGCCTCTCCTTCCTGTCAAGCCGTCTCGCTAGTATGACTGTTCACCCCTCTCCTCTAAATATCAACATTGTCCTTGATTAATCAGCGCCTATTAAGCCATTTTCCCTAACTCGAAAATTCCGAAAGTGGAATTTTTTTTTCGGGTCCCTTTAAGTTTTACTTAGGGATGTCAGACTGTAGAGAGATAGAGAGAGAGAGAGAGAGAGAGAGAGAGAGAGAGAGAGAGAGAGAGAGAGAGAAAAAGAGAGTGAGAGAGAAAGAGAGAGAGAGAACGAGAGAACAAGAGAGATGTAATAGGTGTTCTTTATTTTTACCTTTCCATAAGGTTAAGGTTAAAACATCTTCGAGACAAGATCCTTTTAAAATATTAGGCCACTGAGCACATTTATTTAACAGTTATTTATGTAACTGTCTCAAGTGGGAATATTTAAAATAATTATATATATATATATAAATTTAGGTCTACGGCTCCACCAGGAATATGATTTTTTTTCAAACATGTTCATTTTATTTCAAGTAATCAACATTCCAAAATGCAGCCACACAATTCACAAGAAATTAGATATACGAAATTTTTTTTTACTTTTATCATATAGAAAAAAATAAAATCAAGCATGTTTGTATTTTTATCTATTTTCTAATAATACTATCTTGCATAATAATTACGAATATTATTATTTATGAAAAGTGTCTTTAATACATGGCACGTACGTATTTTCTAGACCATAGTCATTGCCAAAGAAAGCGCTACCACCCCCTGGTGGGCGCTGAAGCGATTCAGTGGGGCGCGGTTAGGGCGATGACATTTGTGGGCGCGATGAATAACTGTGGTTTTGTTGTTTTTCCGTCGTAGTCGACGATGATCACTCACATCATATTAGTGCAGTACTAGGCAGCCACGTGTGTTCCTTAGTGGCTTAATAGCCCTATTCTTGCACGAAATTTGCATCCACTTGTCGGGCAAGAGATGGATGGGATCCCTTCAGGAGGGTTTTGTACACGGTCTTTCCAGGCCTGACGTTTGGTCTTGGAAGCCTGTAGTCTATAAGCCTCACAGACAGCTGTGCCATTCCTTATCATAAAGCACCAATGGGCTCGATCACTGTGTGCTGCTTCCACGAAGTCATGTCCAATGAATAAATGTAAGAGGGCGGTGAAAGCATACTATAAAGAAGAGAAGATATAGAAAAACGCTCATAACGCTTAGTTTTTCTTTGAACAACGTACAGAAAATTGACTCGGATCCCGCAAACTCCCTCATTCACATAGTGTTCCTATAGTGCCATCGAATTGCCGTTCCAAAACACGTGAGCACTAGGGGCATTGATGCGGCAACTGCCCCTCGTGCGATTGGTCTAAAACCATTCAATCGAACTTTTTCAGCTTCAAATGTCACAATAAATTATTGAAAATTAAAATATTATATTGAAATTTAAAAAAATATATACATTGAATTAAATACATACATTTTCAGAAATTTCCAGTGCTTTTTTTCTGGTGGAATGCACCGAACGTCGTTCTGGCATCTTTATTTTCAAATACAATTTTATTACTGCCTGGAACATTTGGTCTCACTGCTTTTTTAGGTTGCGTCACGGTTACTTTTTATCATTCGTTCCGGTACATTTATTTTTAGAAAAAAGGCACTTGGAATTTGCAAAGTTTCTGTGCAATTGTATTTTCCGTTTCTCATCACATCAAAACTGTGACAGAGTTAAAAAGTGTGAGAGGTTTGCATTGATACGGAAAGTTTTAAAATGTGTCAAATATTTCCATTTCATTTGCCTTACGCAATTAAAATACATGCACCATAACACAGCAAGTGTGTGTTAACAAGCTGTGGACAAATGACACAGTCCGGTGCTGTGAACAAAAAGACGCTGTCTGGTGCTGTGGACAAAAAGACCCCGTCCAGTGCAGCAAGCTTCCATCCAAATATCTATTTAGTAAATTGGACCAAGTTTGTGGACTTTGAGTATTTCTCTATTGTAAGTCAATCGCTAACTAACTCTAAACAAACAAATAAACAATCCAGTAAAAATAAAGTTTTTGACTATAAATCCCTTATACATGAGACATTATAAAAGTATTGATCATGTTCAAACATTTACAGACTGAATCTGCCTTAACTCCCTTTGCTGTATAACCCCCCGGGGGGATGGGAGAGGGGAAAGGTCTGGTCACCGATCGCTGGACCGAGCTCAGCGTGACACGTAAAATGTAAACAAAAGCACGCCGGTATATCGACGGGTGGCAATAACAAACCGTGAATTTGAATTACATATGTTATGTAGAGATAAACTAAAATGCATTAATTTAATTACGGTACGGTACGTTCAATCGATCTGAAATTTTGATACGATGCCTTATTAGTTGACACGAGTCTATGTGCCAAATTGCAGCTCAATGGCATCACGGGAAGTGTGTTATTTTTAAATCCTTTATATTAACTCGTGGTGTCTGCGGCCGACCGACCGACCGACCGACCGACCTTGTCGCCAAAACTTTTGATCGATTTTTAACCCCCTTGCTCGCAAGATAGCGAGCTGAAATTTTGCAGGCAGTTTCGTACCGATGATAAAAACAATGTATCAAAATTTCAGATCGATCGCATGTACCGTAATTAAATTATTGATTTTTTAGATTATTTTATTTATTCCTATGTATCATGCTATTTTTTGAGATAGAGCGTCGCGGTGCGTATTATATTGAACAACCTTTCTGTCGCGCAATAAGGTGCGTATTTTATTGACAGCTCTTTTTATAAACATATTCCTGATCGGTGCGCATTATATTAAACATGTTTTACGACACAACTGCAATTTTGTATTTCTGGATGGTATGGCGCTGCGTATTATAATGAACATTCTTTTAACTACTTCTCGTACATAAAGGATTTATAGTAAAAAACTTGGTTTTTTACGGGTTTTTCTTATTAAATCCCTTATATTAACTTCACCGCCGTCTATCTCTGTCTGTCGTCATCTCTGTCTTGGGCGGGCGGAAAAACAAAAGTAAAAAATGACCCACTTTTCGTCATTCGATCGAGCTGAAATTTGGCACACGGACCCGTCTCACCTAACAATGCATCGTATTAAAATTTCAGATCAATCGAACGTACCGTAAATAAATTAATGCATTTTTAGTTTATCCTTATATAACGTATGTAATTCAAATTCACTGTTTGTTATTGTTTTTTTTCCCACGTGAGAGTTTGAGTTGACGCTTTGACGTCGACCCATCGAAGTACCGGCGTGCTTTTGTTTACATTTTACGTGTCATGCTGAGCTTGGTCCAACCCCCCCCCCTTTAGGGTTATGAAGCAAAGTTGAGTTAAGACAGATTCAGTCTGTACATTCTTGTCGCGTTTGAAAATAATCAATACTGTTAGTTATGACTCATATATAAGGGATTTATAGTCAAAAACTTAGTTTTTACGGGTTTGTTTTATTTACTTATTTTTTTCCGCCGGACGAACGAAAGATGACGACAGACAGGGAGAGAGAGAGACAGAGAGACAATATTTCGAAGTTAATATAAGGGATTAAAAAACAAAGTTTATGACAATAAATCCCTTATACATGAGACATAACTAAAATTATTGATTATGTTCAAACGCGACAAACATTTACAGACTGATACTGACTGATCTGCCCTGGCTTTAAACCAGGGGAAGGAATGGGAGGGTGTGTGGACATTGATTGGTGGGGTCAACGCGTGAACTCAACTTGCACGTTGACGACAAACAATAAAAAACTGTGAAATTTAATTACATATGTTAAATAGAGATAAACTAAAAATGTATTAATTTCATTACCGTACGGTCGATCGATCTGAAATTTCGATATGTTAAAATTAGATCACATAGATGTTAATTTTACTATCCACACCTAGATATAATCATTCATCACGAGAATTTTCAGCGAAACCGAACATGCGAAACACTAAAGAGTTGATGACTTACTGCCATTGATTTTTACGCTATTTGTGGTTTCCACCCACGACTGGCAGAGTAAAATTACTTTGATTAATTGAGTAAAAATTTCTCAGATGACCAAGAAATATAAAACACCGAGAAAGAAATAGCTCTATTGCAGAACCAGATGCACGGAGGGGATATAATCTTTGGCCAACCAATGGCGCCTAGTGATCAATACGATAAAATGAGTGGTTATCCATCGCCTAAATACACATTTTCAATAATAGAAGGAATGCCGCGAAGCATGAATTTGTGCTCAGCATCTACGAAAAGATATTATTCCAATGAGAGAAAGGCTCTTACTTGCTTGCGCGTAAAACTGGAACGGAAACATTTTGGTGGAAAAAACTGACATTGACGAGTTTGGACGCTGACGCCAATCTTCTAAGGGCTTTTAACCAATGCTGCGTAAAAGGTGTCATTGGCTACAGACAGACCTTTTCAAGCCAAACCTCTCTAGTGGGACTACACAAAAAAAATAATCTCTGCAATTTGTTTGTTGGAAGCACATCTTCGATAGCAGCCCATTATCGGTGTGGAAATATTGTCTAACGCTTAACACATGACTATTCATTTTCAAACAATGACGTTATAACTGGGGACAATTTATGTTTTGAAGAGAGTAATCAGCACAGCCTGGCCTTTCCTGTTCATGTTGATCTCTGATGCTAAGGGATGAAGGACAAATCTGTGTCTATGTCTTGCCAGTTAAACTTCCTGTTTAAATCTTTAGTATTGGTCTGGTTGTCAGGACTTATTACAGACATTTTTTAAAGCAAAAAAAAACATGGAAGGTATGAGAGTTCTCATCATTTTATATTTGGCTGTTTCGTGTTCTAGAATTTACGATGTAACAGGATTTCAGGTAATATTATTAGACTTTGATTTTGAGATTGTATATTAGATAAATATTCACATTCTATTATAAATTATCTTATTATTTTATAACAACCTCAAGTAGGTTTAGTACTTGGGACTCATTTCTAAAAAGCGAAGAAAGAAAAGAACATCACAAATTGAATGAGCGAGATAAAGGCAGAAGAGAGTATTAAGAGAGTGAGAGAGAATGCAAAACGTATTTAAAAACAAAATAAGAATACAAATTTTCATAAATTATCTTATTCATTTCATGCTGAAGTTTAAACCAAAAAAAGTTTTCTTTGAGAAGTCGTCACGGCTGTCTTTATACGGGGAAGATTTGAGCACAACAAACTACAGCGACAGCATAAATGTGACTGTTTGCCAACAGCCTTGTCTCAATGTCACTAACAAAAGGGGGTAATTTCTTAGATATACCGTACCGAAGTTGGTCATTATTTTAAATAACATTCTTCTTGTCGTTCCAAAATTTAAAAAAAGTTGTTGTGGTTAAAGATTAAATCGAAGGATATATGGCATAACTATAATAAGATTACGAAAGAAAAATAAAAATGTAGAATGTAAAAGACTACCGTTCTTCAGAAAATCATATATGAATCACTAAAATAACATACTTTTCCGTCACTTTTTTTTAACCTCATTTCTTTTAAATGAAAATGAATTTTTTACATATTTTCACAGCAACATCACGTGTTTTGTGGAGGAACGTCCTTTTAAAGGGACTTACAAGGAATCATGTAATGTTACTGTCAGCTCCCTTAATATAAAAGAGGTTACAGGGGAAGCAAATCTAACATTTGTGGTAATATTTGTATTGCTTTTTAAAATTCCGAAGACAAGCCGTACATTTATAAGACATAAGAGTTAAAATTATCCAGGGGGTAAAATATGTAAAAAGTTGTTTTCAGTCTGAAATAGATATTTATCTTTAATCGAATGAAACTTATATTTATTCGTCCTACACAGGGTTTAAGCCAGATAGCTCTTATTAAATAATCGGTCAGCATTTAATTTTTCAAATTTACCTGATCTTAAAAATGTGGTTGCTATTTGAAAGCTTTGTTAAAAATTGAAATCTTTTAAATTTTTGACATAAAACATATATTACCTGTGATGTTTTGACGTAGCTTGAGTGTTAGATGAAAAGGTTGCATGACTAAAATAGTTTAAATCTCACTTGTGCATTCGAAAATATTACGAAGACTTTTGGCTTGGAAATGAATCTTCTTTAAATAAAGAAATGTGGGCAAATAGTCATCCTTTTTGAGAATTTACACATTTTGACATATTTTAATACCATTTCCCGTTTATACTGGTCATTACTTTTATGGACAAAGGTTAATGTAAATCTAACTTTATTTTTAAAAATCCAATAAGTCCATTTTTACCTTTGTTTCTACTTCAAGTGGCCTCAGTTTTTAAGGTTTTCACCAACTCATGGACATGTTTCTGGTGGCACGACAGTTACTTTTCGAGGCAGAGACCTTAATGTCAACAGAACCATTCTGATAACGGTGGCTAATGTTACGTGTAACATCAATGAAACCGGTAATCAAGGAAACGCGTAAGAAAACACTCCACTTGTAATCACTAATCTTTTAAAAAAATATTTTTTTAAAATTATCGACCTTTATTATAAACATTAGCTAGATTTCTGTCAATCTTAGCATTAAACAATTCGCTCCTTATTTTAAAGAAAATTATCATTTTCAATGCCAAGTAGAAGAAAGGTAACATCTTATTAAGACGATAGTGCTGCAACTTTTTACCGGCTTAAATTATTTGACAAAATATTGTTTTTAATTTATGACAAACTGTTTTTATCCTCCTAAGACTTTCAACTAATGCTATCATCTTCGTGCCTCCCTTTTCCCAGTTTTAAAACACATAGTCTATTATAATAATGTATCAGCCGTTTCTATACAAGATTTTATTTACACAAAAATGTACTGTTCCGTAAACCAAATTAAAATGTTCCGCAAATAACGTACAAAAGCAGCTTTCCAAATTTCTTTTTGGCGCAGGTATCGGCAAATTTAATCGTAGTTATTTATGAAAACACAAATTTGAAAGACTGACCCACGTTTTACTTAGACAATTGTAATAACTAAAATTCGTCGATCTGTAGCCAAAAAAATGAGTGCCCCTGATCATTTAAATTTAAATTTAAAACAAAAATTGTATATGAATGAGAAAGGAAATATATAGGGCTCGGTTTTCGGTGCTGGCAAGGCCACATAATCCCTTGCTCGTTAGTGGTGGCTAAATAAAACTAGTGAACGCCACTTCACTTGCCCCATAGTCCGTCATGGATTGAAAAGGAGGTTATTATTATTATTATATCAAGAAAATGGAATTTTTTTTTCAAAAACTGATGTTGGAATTTAATTATATTCCTAAAGGTCAGTTCTCTTATGCGAAACAGGTAAGTCTTTCAGTGAAACGCCGTACTGCGGTAGCGTGGAAACAACTATATCCAACTCTACACCTAGCATTATGAACGACAGCTTCTGTTACCATGAAAATCCTACAATCACTGACGTTTCTCCAAATATGACTATAGAAAGGTAATTAAAGCGTTTAATATTGTTGAAATATAGTGATACAATTTATTACATTTTTTTAAAATGGTAAATTAACACAGCTGATTAAAAGAGAATAACATTTACGCATGGTAAGATACGGCTTTCTTGGACTTATTCTGTTTAGTACGTAAAAGAAAGTTTTGATGGCACTAAAATAATACAAAGTAATATATGACGTTTGACATAAACTCAAGTATATTAAAAATCTAAATTATTATATATTTCTGCTTAAAAAATGTTTCAAAAAGTTATTAAGAAAGAAAACTTTTCGTTGTATATAATATTGATTTTTAGTTGTTAAATTTAAAACAAACAAACTTTGACAATAATAGATATATATAACATTGTCCATTTCGTTCTCCTTTTAACGCAATCATAATATAATTAGCATTGTAGAGAAAACTAGAGTTTCCTTTTCTTTAACTTTTGCAGTGGTGGCATAACTTTGACTGTTTTGGGTGAGAATTTTAAACATGATCGCCATTTTGAGTGGCAGATCGACTGCTTAAACAAAGTAAGAAACTTTTGAATTTTTAAAACTTTACTTAAACATGAAGTAATATAAAAAGTTCGAGAGAGATCTCTAGAGGAAGCACGACTCAACCTTATGTGTCTCCGTGCTTGAATTGTGTAAAAATTTTCTTATTGATTGAACAATTGATAAATTCTCTTTCTCAAAGTCTTACTTTATTTTAAAAATTTCAGAGTAGAAAAGGACATTGCAGTTACAATAGCGAAAATGTTCTGATGTGTCGAATTTTTCATTTTCACCATGTTACTGGGTCATATTTCCAAAAAAACAAGTCAGCACTTTATGTCGATGCTCAGCTATTCCTACGAATTGACAAGAGTGCAACAAATTCGACGAAATTTATGGGCATTCACCGAGATCCAAAATTTAATTATGTATCTCCTCAAGGATGTGACAGCTCTAGGAATACTGTTTTTATTGAGGTAATTAAAACTATGTATTCTCTTCGATTGTGTAATAATAATTTTTAAAGCTAGTTTTTTCTCTGACGCCTGCTGTTGTCGGCGTACAATGTTTATCCGGAGTCTCAATGCAGTTTTTGGTCTGGCCGGTCAACAATGGACATGATTTTCTCACTCCTTCAGCTACAAGAAAATGTCGGGAGCAACAGAAAGCCCTCTTCATTGCCTTCATAGACTTAACAAAGACATTTGATCTAGTCAGTCGCAAGGGTCTGTTTCACATACTGGAAAAAATAGGATTCCGCCGCAGTCTTTCCACACCAACATGCACAGCACAGTGCATTTCGATGGTGCCACCTCTGAACCCTTCCCAGTTTGTGAACATTCATATCAGGTCGGATGGAAGCCTATATAACATCAGCCAGCTCTATGCAAAGAGCAAAGTGGAAACTTTTTTAATGAGAGAGTGTCTCTTCGCAGATGACGCAGATCTCACCTCAAATACAGAGATAGGACTCCAAAAGCTGCTCAATAAATTCTCAGACGCATGAAAGGAATTCGGTCTAACGATAACCCTTAAATAGACCAACATTATGAGACAAGGCACAGACTGCCTCCCAGCAATCTACATTGAGGGAAACACCTTGGATGTTGTTGAGGATTTCACCTATATATAACTTGGCTGCAACATCATAAGCACACTTTCCATGGAAAAATAAATAGAAACCAGAATCAGAAAGGCCGCATCGTTAACGGCAACGCTAAATCAAAGAGTGTTGAACAATGCACAGCTCACTGATAGGACGAAAATAACCGTACCAGGCCTGCGTGCTCAGCACACTCCTTTATGGCAGTGAGTGCTGTGTAATAGGACTCATAGGTCAAGTAACACGACTTCAACACTCTGTGTTCTGGTTAAAAACTGTCTTAAACCACTCTATACAATCCACTGCAATCAACAGTACAATCAACCTCGGTTAACTGTTGAACCGTACATTTATAGTCAGCTATCCCTCCCCAGTCCACGACCACGAGTGCTTACAGTTCACATCACAAACCACGTGTTTCATACTAGTCAACTCGCAAGCTCATACAATGTCAATACAACACAACACTTCTCTCACATCTCCATTCTAACAAAACAAATACTCAGATTATCAATTAGCAAATAATACAATTACAAACATCGAACAATTCAGTACATGAATTCTAAAACTGAATCTCCAAATGTCTCTTTATACCACTGCATAGATCCATGTCTCTTTATCTTGGTATCTCAGTGGCTTCACCTGGCTCCCGTATCTGTTGTTGTTGCTGTTGACATGACTCATATTATTCCATAAACCTAAACATGTATTACTACAAAGAATTCACTGCCATAGCAGAAAAGATCGGATTAAGTGGAAAAGAAATGAAAGATTTCATTGAAGAGGAAGTCAAGGAAGCTAAAGAAGAAGTGAAGCAAAATAAAAAAATAGCCTAAGAAAAAGAAAAGCAAAAAATTAAGAGAGAAGAAAGAGTTGCAAGAAGAGAAATTGAACAACTTCAAATTGATAAATTAAAGCTACAAATCGATTAAGAGAGTAGAGGTCACAATCCTGGTAATGACACAAATAGAAAGTCTGCACTGAAGGGTACTATCAAAGTTAGAAAATATGATAGCCAGAAAGAAAAAATGGATGTTTATCTGGATTATTTTGAATCCATAATGGCCATGAAAGGTTATGATGAAGAAGATTGGCCAGCAAAAGTGATGACTTAACTAACTGGAGAAGCATTTGAAGCTGACAACAGTATAGCCAAAGAAGACAAAAACATATATAAAAATGTCAAAAAAGCACTGCTATGTCATTTCGGAAAGTCAGAAAATGATTATAGACAAGAATTTCATGAAATGAGAATCAAGATGGACAAAGATCCACAGATCATAGTGCATGAAGCACAAGTTAAATTAACAAAATGGCTAGAACTTACAGCAGTAGATACAAGCAATCCAAAAGCCATACTAGACATGGTGTTAATTGACAAGTTGTTAGAAAATGCAACACCAGCTCTATTCACATATTTAACTGATGAGAAAGTTTTTACTCAAGCAGAGCTAACAAATGCATTACGCACATTCAAGGACTCTCATCCAAATGTGGAAATGGATAAAAGACAAGATATCCTTGCAGCAGTACAAAATAGAATCCAAGAAAAAAGACAAGGAATGAGAAACCAGAGTCTGCCAAACCAAGGCAACAGACAAACTATTTGCTGGTACTGTAACAAGCCATGACATATGACGAGGCAGTGTTACCACAATAAAGGACAACCGAATAGGGTGTCACCTAATGACAGCCCTTTAAGAAAGAACACATAAGAAAATATATAGGCAAGATCACTTTGAAAACAAAAAAATAGACAATCATGGAGAGAAAAATATAATCATAATTCCATATAAAGAGATTATAGTCAAGGTAGAAGATCATGGAGAGGCAGATATAGTTTTGATTCCAGAAACAGAAATTATGATCAACCATGGATAAAGAATGAAAACCAAGACATGGATGATAAAAGAAAGATGAATCGAGAAGAAACAAGAACTTGTGACACTTTAGCCATTATTGACAATCACGTATATGATAAAAGGGATGAAAACCATAGTAGCAGAGATAGATATGGTGGTGGTGAGTCTGAGATCATTTATGTGGAATCATCTGAAGTAGGAAGAATAATTGGTTGTGTATTAAACAGAATCAGAGACATAGAAACAGACAGATTTTCGGATGAAGGTTTCTAGTGACAGTGACTCATTTGTCCGAAATTCTGTTGAATTATCTGGAAGCAAAAATGACATCTCAAAAGCTAAGCGACTTATTCAAGTTGCTGGAATTGATATTGTGAATGAAAACAATCGTGGTCATGGTTGGTGAATTATTTAACATTTAATAGGCTGAAAAAGCATTGAAAGCCCATCGATTTGAATTCATACTAGTGAGCTGAAGAATGACTACCTTAGAACTAGCCTATGCTATTAGCCGACTACAAATTTGACATTAAACCTGTTAAAGGAAAGGACAATGTGGTTGCAGACATATTAAGTAGAATGACAATAAATAAAGACATTCTGTGAACTCCTAAATGATAAAACTAGAGACTGTATTCATATTAGTGTTTTTATTGGCTGAACAATAAACAATGAGCAGTGTTTGAATTCCACTGGACAATATATTTAATTTTAATTTTATGAACATTAATTATTAAAAGTAATTTACTTACACAAAATTATAGTTGTGTTAAAATTTCAGTTTCATTTTTTTCAGTATAGATAGACTGTTGAAGTCCTACATTTTTTTCTCTCTTGATTTTCATGTCTAGATATTGTGTGTAAGGCAATGAAGGTCAATTTGATGATAAATATTTGAAATTCAAATATTCATGTAGATTAATTTGATTTTATCAAGACCAAAAATGTTGTATTTCATAAACATTTTTTTTGAAGGATGGGGGTGAATGTCACGTGTGAATCACAAGTTGGATGACGGAGAGGTCACGTGAGTGAAAGCGCGGAAAGAAATGGGGAAAAAGGTTCGAGAATATTATTCGAGTAGTAAGAGAGGAATTGCGGATGTGTGGCTGATGTCTCCACGTTGTGAAACCTCCAAGTTATATTCATGTATATAGTGTGCATATGAAAGTTATTTTGTTCACAACAGTATTTCAAGGATGTATTTCATGAAAGTTTGTATTGTGAGAACGCCTACAAAACACATATAAAAGTAAACCATTTACAACGATCGCACTCCATTCCTCACTCGTTGCGTGTTGCGTGGACACACTTCTTATGCAGAATGTTACTTGACTATAGTCCACGTGATCTTTCAGTTGACGGTTGACAACTTTAACACGTTTTGTTTTGCATACATCAGAATAAAAATGAACCCGTAAAAACAAAGTTTTTGACTATAAATCCCTTATATATGAGACATAACTAAAAGTATTGATTATGTTCAGTTCAAACGTGACAAACATTTAAAGACTGACACCGAGTAATATCCCCTGGCTTTAAAACCAGGGGAAGGGACGGGAGGGAGTGTGGGCATCGATGTCACATGAAAAAACCAATAACAAACAGTGAAATTGAATTATATACGTTGTATAGAGATAAACTAAAATGCATTAATTTAATTACGGTACGTTTGATCGATCTGAAATTTCGATAAGATGCATTGTTAGCTAACACGGGTCTATGTGCCAAATTGCAGCTCAACGGCATCACGGGAAGTGAGTAATTTTTTACTTTTGTTTTTCCGCCCGACGAAGAACGAGAGAGACGGCGGTGAAGTTAATATAAGGGATTTAATAAAACAAACCCGTCAAAACAAAGTCTTTGACTATAAACCCTTATATATGAGACATAACAAACAGTATTGATTATGTTCAAACGCGACAAACATTTACAGACTGAATCTGTTTTAACTCCCATTTGCTTTATAACATGGGGGGGGGGAGAGGTGAAAGGTCTGGTCACCTATCGCTGGACCGAGCTCAGCGTTACACGTAAAATGTAAACAAAAGCACGCCGGTACATCGACCATTTTGCGTCAACCCGCTAACTGAGCTGTCACGTGAAAAAAACAACAATAACATACCGTGAAATTGAATTAAATATTTTGTGTATGGATAAACTAAAAATCCATTAATTTAATTACCGTACGTTCGATCGATCTGAAATTTCGATATGATGCATTGTTAGGTGACACGGCTCTATGTGCCAAATTTTAGCTCGATGACTTCACGGGAAGTGGGTCTTTTTTAACTTTTGATTTTCCGCCTGCCCAAGACAGAGAGAGACGGCGGTGACGTTAATATAAGGAATTTAATGTAAGAAACCCCTAAAACAAATTTTTTGACTATAAATCCCTTATATATGAGACATAACTAAAAGTATTGATTATGTTCAAACGCGACAAACATTTACAAACTAAATCTGTCTTAACTTCCCTTCGCTTTATAACCCCTGGGGGCCAGGTGGGAGAGGGGAAAGTTCTGGTCACCGATCGCTGGACCGAGCTCAGCGTGACACGTAAAATGTAAACAAAAGCACTTCGGTAAACCTGGTTAAAACACGAGATGTGTTCACCGATGGCTGGCGTGAAGTCAAGTGACCCGTAAAATGTAAACAATAGCGACTTCAACAGATAGTTTTATATAGATAAACTAAAAATGCATTAATTTAATTACGGTACGTTCGATCGATCTGAAAGAAACAGAGAGACAGAGACGGCGGATTTAAAAATGATTCAATTTTCCACAGTTGTTGCATAACTTTCTATAAGCAGGACATCTTCTAGGCTCATGTTTTTTTCACAGTATTTAAATATGCCTGCTTTTATGTGTGTACTTGCCCTTACAGCTTGATTGACATGTTGACATGTGCGTACTTTATTTCCCACATGCCTTTGAGTTCACAGCTTGAACATTCTTTTCTTCATTTAAATCTTTGAGTTGCCATTCTGACGTTTCCACCACTTTACATATAATTTCAGCCCTGTTTAAATTCAGGTCTAATTCTCTCAGTAGTCTAGCCCTGAGATATTCATTATTTACTCCAGCCACAATTCTGTCCTTTATCAGCCACTCTGTTAAATGTTCAAATTCACAAGTCTTTGCTTTAAGTTTAAGGTCTGTTATAAAATTATCGAAACTTTCTCCCTCACCTTGCTTTCTGGAGAAAAACATGTGTCTCTCGACTGTAACATTTTTTCTTGGCAAACTATAACTCTCTAATTTTCTTAACAAACCATACAGTGAATGAAAATCCGTGTCACAATCGTCACATTCCTGTCCAGTCCATTGGAATGTATTGAATACTCCTACCGCTTCCTGTCCAATTACATGAAGCAGTGTCATGCTCTGCACTTCTTTGCTTTTTGTGTCGAGGCCACTGGTTATCTTATATATCTGGAAAGACTGCTTAAATCTCTTCCAGTTGTCAGCAATGTTTCCATGTAGCTCCAGTGGTTGTGGCGGGTGGAGTCGGTTCATCTGACACCATGTCAGTACTTAAAATAGTCTTGAGGTCCTTTACTTCTGACACCATGTAACAGAACTTATAGGTCAAGTAACATGACTTCAACATTCTGTTTTCTGGTTAATAACTGTCTTTAATCACTCTATACAATCCATTGCAATAAACTTTACAATCAACCTCGGTTACCTCTTGAACCGTACATCGATAGTCAGCTGTTCTCCCAGTCCACGACCAAGCATGCTTACAGTTCACATCACAAACAACGTGTTTCATACTGGTCAACTCGCACGCTCATACAATGTCAATACAACAACACAACACTTCTCTCACATGCTGGACGACCTATGCCAGCAAATAAAGCAGCTTAACAGTTTCCACTAGCGATGCTTGCGTAGGATCCTACACATCAAGTGGCAGGATAAAATCACAAATTTGGAGGTACTCAGGAGGAACCATATGCTGAGTATGCACTCAATCCTAAGTGAGAGGCGCCTGCGGTGGTTGGGCCATGTTCACAGGATGGGCTCGAAGCGAATTCCAAAAGCCCTGCTTTATGGTGAGCTAAAAACTGGTGAAGAAAGAAGTCGCCCCTGCCTGCTCTACAAGGACGTCTGCAAGAAAGACATGTCCTTGGCTTGCATCGATCACAAAACGTGGGAGTCCATTGCAGAGGAGCGCACACTTTGGAGGTCAAAAGTTCGTGAGGGCATTCAAGATGTGGAAGCCACCCTCACCACCAGGAGTGAAGAGAGAAGAGCCAGGAGCAAGGAGAAAGGGGGGAGAGGAGCAGGAGTCAACGCCATCGCCCACTGAGGACGGACGGATACCACATCTCTGACGAAATCATTTCATTGTGTGTTTTTTTTAATTTCAAAAAGCAATCTTATCAAAGTCTCAAATAATTTTGTTTTATTGGTATCAATGACTCATAATAATGTCAGGTCTTGTAAACAATCAATGAGTGAATAAAAACTATATCGTAAAGTTATTTTTTTCATGTTTAATTGTTCATACATAAAACTGTTAAAAGAGTACATGTTATCTTCATCAGGGCCAGTACTTTTCTGAGTTCATCAGTAGCCGAGTAAATGTGACGACATTTAACAATAGAAAGTGCCAAATGCAATACATCAATGAGAGTTTTATGGCTTGCCATTTAAACGTTGATAAAACAAAACAACAAGGCAGGAATGAACAAGGAGACAACTCAACAGAAACAACAACGCCTGGGAGCAGAGCTGGAAGCACTAGACAGCTACCTACAGCTACAATCTTAAAACAAGAATCACTACACACAAAAGGAATCACAATAACAGAGGCTTCGAAAAAGAAATTGAAACCTAATTGTCCATTGACCATTATAATTGGCAACATAAAAGAATTGATAAGTGAGACTGAAGTTATTCATCTAGACGATTCACTAAAGATCCTAATGAGATCGGTTGCAGGTTCTGTCATAGTCGTGCTTGTAGTATTAGTTGTAATACTTACCGTAAAGCTGAGAAAGATAAACACCTTGAAAAAGAAAGAAGTGAATATACATTTAACTGAAATCTATCCAGGTATATATTTTCAAATACTTCAATATTTTTAGTTTGTTTAGACTATATATAAAAAATTACATTAAAACTATTTATTCTTTCTCTATCTCATATGTGTTTGGTGTCTGAATTTCTTACCATTTTCATATATAACTTTTTCGTTTAAAGTTGAAATAATCAAAGAAATTAAGATTCATCGATTTAAAAAAATCAAATTTTCGTTTTGTTGCATAAATGCAAAAACGTATTTCAGAATGTCTCAGAAAGTCTTCGCCTACTTTAAGGGAGATCTTAGACTCAGTAGTTCAAGCTGACAACTTGCAGGACATAAAAAAATTGATATTTGATTTAGATTTGTTGACTGTGGGAAAGTGTATTGGATCTGGTAACTACGTAAACTATATTTTTTTGGTACAAAAATGTTTTGATTTATATGGCAACATCTAAACATAATGATTAAGACTGATTTTTTATGTTAGAATAAACTTCGTCTGCATTTTGCAAATAGTTTTTTTGCCTCAGAACATCTTAAACATCTCTTAGATCAATGTATCTTTTTTCATCAGGTAATTTTGGCTGTGTTTACGAAGGTTTTCTTAAGTTAAAGACCGAGTCGCCTCAAGTGAGAGTTGCCCTCAAGACATTACAAGGTCAAGGTCCAGCTACATAGATGAAAAATCACTGTTAAAAATCATTTTGTTATTGACAAATCTTAATTTTTTTGGATCACACAATTTTTCGCTCATCAAGTTTATTTTTAAATCAACAAAATTTTGCAATATTAAGTTCATTTTTAAGACTTGTAATATTAAACTATCTATTTCCCTTTAAAGTCTTAAAATAATAAATTATAAGTTATCAGGAAATAACAATGTCAGTAGAGTAATTAAAATTGATACAAAATCTTAAGCTTTAGAAAAAGAAACTCTTTCTGAGGTAATAAGAATATAAAATTAAAGTGATACCTCAATTTGATGAGACCTGTGTTATAAATATGCATCTTCTGTATGGGAACAATCCACCAAAGAAAACATTGATTAACAAAAACAAATTTATAAAAGAGCTGCCAGATTCATAACTGGAGAATATTCAAAACTGACATGAGTAACACCATTTGTTAAATCTTTAAACCTTGAAACACTAGAGGATTGAAAAACAAAGAGCAAATTAAATATGATATAAGGCAATTAAGTCTAACTTGGAAATACCACAAAAAGATAATCTAATACAAGCCTCATATATATATAGGGATAGAAATAATTTTCTTATTTTGTATACAAGAACAAACACATACAAATTCTCGTTCTTTCTGTCACAAATGGGTTGCCTGATGAAGCCAGAAAAACCAACAACATTTAAAACTTTAATTTAAAAAATTAAAACTTGACATCAGAGAAGATTATATATTTTAATATTTCAAGTAAAGTCAGAATTTAAAATTTCAAAATAAAATGTTTGATTACTAATTAACGCTACCTCGCACACCTGAGACAGTTGTTACCAATCAATAAGTTAAATGTCTTAAAAATTACCAACACCTTTTGTTTCATTTCATTCCGTCTATCAAACTGCATTATTCATTATAAGATGCTTTCTCCCATCCACACCACAGATAATGTCTCACATAATCTCGACCTCCTTGCGTTTGTCCAAGAAGCTCTCATTATGAAAGACTTCCAAAATCCCAATGTGATGGGACTGGTTGGTCTGGCCGAGAAAGAACCGGGTGTTCCTTACGTCATATTGCCTTTTATGGATAAAGGTGACCTACTGACCTACGTTCGTGAGCCGGCAGTGGTACGTAAAATATGACAGGAAAATACCATGTTTTATGTCCCTAGTACTATGACGCCGATCAGGGCCGGCCTTATGGCAAGACAAACGAGGCAACCGCCTTGGGCCCCGCGCTTTTCTGTGCCCAGCACTTTGACTATACATATTTTACTGCTTTTAAAATTTTACTACATTTACGTAATACTAGTTGTTTTAAATATAAAAATGTTATCAAGAAAGCTTTATATTTGTTTTGTAAGGAAAAAATTATTAGAAAAATAGTGTCATAATATAATAAAATATTAAAATAACCCTAAATATTAATTCAAAAAATATTTTTCCTATAGCAATTTAGTAAGCATTTAGAAAAAAAATTAAGAAAAAGATTTTCCAGCAGATAGCAATAGACGGACTTTTTCTACAACCTACTGCAAACGACTTCTGGAAAATGGAGAAGTTTTCAACTGAAAATGTCTTATATATTCAGCTGCTAACAATTTTTTTTGTTATTTTGCAACAATTTGGCAACACTTTGTCTGCTTTAGGATCGAACGGGATTTCTAACTGGAAAATGCCAGTATGAGACTGTGTGATCATGAGAAATCGAAGGGATAAATGACATCTACTTTTAAATGGTTTGAGCTGGAAAACAGGGTAATAAAACGATGCTCAATTGACAAACAAAGCCAAAATTTAATAAGCAGTGAAATGGCTCGTTGGCAAGGCCGGTCTTAGCAATTGCGGGGACCTATGTGGCCTATTATGCGAAACCAATTGCACGGGGCCCAGTTTGAGAAGGGTTAGGGTAATAAGGATAATAAGTGAAAATTAAGATACACTGGGCCTATGAAAGCGCGGGCCCACTGCGGCTGCATAGGTTGCAGTGGCCTTAGTCCGCCCCTGCTCGTTGGCATAGTATATTTCAACGCCTCATGGCCATTGTCCAATTTCTTGCTGAGTATAACATTGATTTTCGTAGTTCAGTCGATAAACTACATCGGGTACACAATGGAAACTTTTTGGGTCTCGATGAATTGCTGGCAAAATTTGATCCAGTTTTGCAGGAACATATACCAAGAATACAAACTGGTGAAATTCATGATCACTGCTTAGGAAAGCAAATTTAAAACGAGCTCATTTTGTTGATGGGAAATAAGGTAAGTAAAATTATTGTAGGAAGAGTAAAATAACTAAATAATTTTCAGTAATACTTGATTTCACACCGGACCAAAGTCACCAAGAACAGATGTCACTGACAACTAGCGATGCAAGCCCAGGGGTAGATATTCTGAAGCAATTCATGAACACTTCATACGTTTTGTAGAAGTAAAAATAAAGTAATCGCCAACATCTGCTTGGTGTTTTACTATTGGAACTGACAAAACTGCGCTTAGAAGTTTCTGATATCCGTGGCCAAGGTTACGACAATGGTGCGAACATAAAGGGGCATAAGTCAGACGTACAGGCTCATATTTTTAGAATTAAATCCTAGGGCATTTTTTACCCTTAGTGCCTGTCTAAATTAAAACTTGCTGCTATGTTATATGGCAAAAACATGTCCTTATGCAATGAAGTTTTTAAGTATAATTCAACTAATCTTTTTTTTTCTTCTTTAACAAATCGGTGGGCTATCCTTACCAAGTATGTTCGAAATTTTTATGATTAAGACGAAAAAGCCATGTGGAAAGTGTAAAGGCAGTGCTATATCAAGCAGGGGAAATCTATGCTGCACTTTTCGAAGTTGCAGATCGAAGTAGTGATCCAAATTACATAAGCAATAATTTAAAAAATATTTCTGTCGATTAAGCAACTATGGTTTACAGCATTGAACATTCTTGCAAATGGATGAA
The DNA here is from genome assembly GCA_944989445.1 of Ampullaceana balthica. Lineage (NCBI taxonomy): Eukaryota > Metazoa > Mollusca > Gastropoda > Lymnaeidae > Ampullaceana > Ampullaceana balthica. Next base: position 279,479 of record CALYLW010000059.1, read on the forward strand.
ATCTTACAGAAATTGCGAATTTTAAACAGTAATAGCAAAAAATAATTGCAATAGAAATTGCCACGGACTTTGAAGGTGAACCCATTTTTAGAGCTGTTAACGATTAATTAAAATTTAATCGTTAACTTTTGAAAAATTAATAAAGAATTAATCATTAATTTCAATTAAAGCAAACAATTAAAATTTATGATGTCATAAGTAACACTTATTAAACGTTCTTGTTGAAAATCTAAAAAAACACATTAATGTCTCCTTTATATGTTGTCACCTTTTTAACAAATTACGCAAAAGACAAGTGTGTTGACATTATTTGGTTCAAGTGATGAATGGGTCTAAATGACAATATGATCAGCCGAGCTGAAAAATCATTCACATGGAACTGAGATAACTGGCATGCACAAAACGGTCTTGGCAAGGAATGACATCAGATATCGGTGTTCATTAAGTTTCCACCATTGTAGAAGGTTAATAGTTTCAGGAACTTTCATCTCCATTTTGTAACGCAGAAATTCATCAGAAAAGCTGTCGTATTTTTCTTTCTCTGAGACAGACTCCATTAATGCCATCAGCTTAATACGCTTTTAATTTGGTTTGATAAGTAGGCGAAGTATTAGAACCATGGTAGGCAAACATTTCTCACATTGGATACGATAAACGTTATCATCATTTTGAACATTCCCGTCAGGCAATAGTTTAAAAACCAAAATGTTCGTGTAATCGTTTGAAAATTTTGTTATTTATCGGCCGCTATTTATTATTATTTTTTTTTACTTTTTGAATTCCAATAATTTTAAGTGATGGTTCGATTAATCGTTTAAAAAATAATTTAATCGCTAAAAATTGTAACGATTAATCGAGAAATTAATAGTTAATTCCCGTAGCCTACCCATTTTCAAAGAAACAAGAGTGTAAAATAAACAACCTGTAAAAACAACGTTTTTGACTATAAATCACTTATGTATGAGACAAATAAAAGTATTTTTTATGTTCAATATAATACGCACCGCGCGACATACCGGCATAAACATTTACAGATCGGGAAAATATTATCAAATTATGTTCAATATAATACGCACCGCGCGACAGACACGCATACGCATAAACATTTACATGCTACATAGAGATACATATAGATAATCGAAAAATTCATTTATTATTTTTACAGTATGTTCGATCGAGGGGAAATTTTCATAGAATGCATTGTGAGGTGACAAAAGTCTACTTGCACTTTGTCAGCTCGTTAGGATCCCGGGAAGTGGGTCATTTTTTATTTTTGTTTTTCCGGGTGCGGGACCACAACAAGATGGTTACGTTGATATAAGGGATTTAAAAAGAAAACAAAAGCAATTTACATATGAAGAAGAAGATGTAGGATTTGTAAATGCACGCGACAAATTTCGCACATATTCTTAAAACAAATTGTTGATGTGGCAATCATGTCGATGGACAGTCGCTTTGAACAACTACGAAGGCATCATAACTCTTTTGGATTTCTTTATAAGTTTCATCAATTACACCACACACACACATACATACACGCACGCGCACTCGCACGCGCACTCGCACGCACACACACACACATACACGCAAAGTTCTACTGAATTGCAGTATGAATGTGGAGAAAAGGTTAATTAAAATTTTTATTTACCATTTTAATATATTTAGAAATGCAAATTTCGTCTGTTGCATTGGGCCCGAAGTCCCACTCATCATTTTTTGCATGGGCCCCGCATTCTCTAGGGGCCGCCCTGATGCCTATAAGCTTCAAAATTTGCATGCATTTTGAGTACACAAAATTTTGTGTAAAATATGCTTACATGGCTTTAAATTGAAGAATAAACTTTTAAATACACTGTACATTTCATTAACTGAAATATTTCTTTATAAATTTAATAATCTTTCAGACACTAGTCCTTCATGACGTAATTAAATTTGGAGCTGACATAGCTAACGGTATGGCTTACCTCAGTTCACTTAAGCTTGTCCACAGAGACTTGGCAGCCAGGAATTGCATGTGAGTCGATAACTTATGTTTGATAAATTATTCTAAATCATTTTTAACGAATGCGATTATCGTCCCCAAAATCATTATTTAAACATCTCCATCGCTCACTTTAAATCGTTACGCACGTCACCTAAATGAGATCCCATAATTAATATGCTTTCAAATATTGATTTTAGAGGATTATTAGGGATTATTAGATAACCCATTGCAATTAAACACCTCCACTTTATTCCTGTTAAAAATATATATTCAAGATTGCAATGACTATATGTTGATGAAAAATAAGTGGGAAATAACACATACCTTCTTTAATATTGTGAGAATGGTAATTTCATGTGACGTTAAAAAGTTGAGAGTGAGCGCATGATTTCCTTTAAAGGTTAGACTTCTCAGTGTTTTAAGAAACTTGTTATAAAGATTTTATGTGATATATTGTTTACGCCAAAGGCTCGACAGTAATCACTGTGTTAAGGTCGCCGACTTCGGTCTGTGCCGTGACATCTATGAGAAGGGCTACTACACCAGTGACAATAAGAAGAAACTACCCATTCGGTGGATGGCGTTAGAGAGTATTGAACACGGAGATTACAGCGTAAAGTCGGATGCTGTGAGCTTAATTTTTTTTAAATTTTCATTTTAATATTTAAAAATATTGTAACATACAACAAAATTAAGAAATACATTAAAAATTATCTAAAAAGCTATTTGTGGTATAATTTTTCGACTTCAAAAACAGTTTTTATAACACTCAAATCTTTGAGTTGTAGCTTCTTTCTGCTGTATTTAGTTTGATTTTAAGTAACTTCCTTATTTTGATGTTTCATTGGCCAGAATTGTGTTTTGATTTCAGTGGCCTCTTTATGTTCGGATATTATTGTTTGTTTTAATGGCCCCTTGATATTCTGATTTATTTGCCTCATATTTTCTTTACTTTCATCGGTCCCTTGGTGTTGCGATTTCATTCGCCCCATGTTTGCTTTTATTTCAGTGGTCACTTGGTGTTGTCCTGTGGGAGATGTTGACCCGTGGTCTGACTCCTTACCCTGGTGTAGACGGTTGGGACGTTGTGAACTTCTTACGTCGACGGCGTCTACCACCTCCGTACTTCTGTCCAGAATCTCTGTAAGTCATCGGACACAATTTCCTTATAAATATCGACTTGTTCATCATCATCATCGCCCTTCGTCCCATCTGGGGCATATGCCATGAACAAGGGTTCTCCAGGTATCCCGGTCCTGCGCCAATTTTTCTATCTGCCCCAGCTGTGCCCGCTCATTTGGGTGTCTGCCTCCAGTTCCCTTCTCCAGGTCATTTTGGGACGACCTCTTTTTCTCTTGCCTTGGGGGTTCCATGTGAGAGGTTGTCTCACAATGCTGGATGTAGGTTTTCTGAGAGTGTGGCCAATTCATCTCCATCTGCGCTGGCGTATTAACTCATCCGCTGGCTCTCGTTGTGTGCGTTGCCATAGGTCTTCGTTGGTGATGACATTGGGTCAGCGGATTCGGAGAATTGTTCGGAGACATGTGTTTATAAAAGCTTGAAACTTTTTTGAAATGGCTGCTGTTATTCGCCATGTTTCTGCTCCATACAACAAGACAGGCTTTATTGTGGTGTTAAATATCCTGACCTTGGTATGGAGAGTCAAGTTGTTACAGTTCCAACTTTTTTAAGCTGTTTAAATGCTGTTCTTGCTTTGCCAATTCTCATTCTTACATCGGCTTCTGTCCCTCCTTGTGTGTCAATGATGCTTCCAAGGTATGTGAAGCTATCCACCTCCTCGAGATTTTTCCTTCCTGTGTTATTGGAGTGTTGCTTGGTGTATTTTTTTAAGGACTTTGCTTTTTCATTTATGAATGTTCAGGCCAAGGCAAGCAGAGAATTGTGCTACATCGTTGGTTTTCTCCTGCATATGTTGATGTGACTGTGATATTAATGCAAGATCATCCGCAAAGTCTAGGTCATCAAGTTGTTTCCATAGTGTCCACTGGATACCATTTCTCTTCTGCTCTGTAGACATTTTCATTATCCAGTCGATGGTTAGCAGAAATAAGAATGGGTAAAGCAGACACCCCTGTCTGACTCCGGTCTGTACCCAAAAAGCCGCTGTTGTTTTTTGGCCATGAACAATTCTACATGTAAGTCCTTCGTATGAAGCCTTAATTATATCAGTTTTTGTAGTATCCGTAGTGTCTTAGTAACTTCCACAGGGTTGGCCTGTCAACACTATTGAAAGCCTTCTCATAGTCAATAAAGTTGATGTTTAGTGGTGAGTTCCACTCCAGGGATTGTTGCAATATAATTCTCAGGGTTGCAATCTGGTCAGTGCATGATATATCTTTTCTAAGACCTGCTTGTTGGTCTCTAAGATGCGGGTGTCTATTTCGTCCCTCATTCTGTTTATCAGCAGATTTATTCCTTTATAGTTGGAGCAAGAGCTAAGATCTCCTTTCTTTGGGAGCTTAATGAGATGTCCTTCTTTCCACTACATCGGAATCTGCTCTTCCTCCCATATTTTCTTGAAAAGAGTGTGTAGCATTGCAGAGCTAGTCGCAATATCTGCTGCCAAGCTTCTGCTGGTGTTCTGTCTGGACCAGCCGCGTTGCCTTTCTTTAGTTAATTGCTCTGCTTATCTCTTGTTTTGTGGCTGTGCTGCAGTCTATTTCTAGGTCTTGTTCTGCTGGCTCTATGTTGAGTTTGTATTGTGGGGCGGTCGGTTGAGGATTTCTTCAAAATGTTATATCCATCTTTTTATCTGACCCTCTTCATCAGGTATAGATTTCCCATCTTTAGTTTTAACAGGTCTCTCTGGATTTTTGAACTTTCCGGATAGCTTTTTATTGTACTGAATAGTTCTCATGTGTTTCCATGGTAAGCTGCCTCTTCTGCTTCAAGTGCTAATCCTTCTATGTTCTTTTTATCTGACTTTATACTACGCTTAACGTCTTTATTTGCTTCTGTGTATTCTGCTGATGCTCTAGCTGTTTCGGTTCTGGTGCGGCTGCTGTTTAGATTTGCCTTCTTCTTTTTCCTCTGTTCGATTTTCTCCATGGTTTCATTAGAAATCCATTCTTTAAGCGTTTGTTGTCTGGGACCCAACACTTCTTCACAGGTGGTCATAAGTATTTCTTTGAAGCTTTTCCAGTTTTGGTCAACTGTTTCTTCGTTGCCTAGTTCTTGCAAGATCTGGAATTTGTTAGCATTAGTTTGAACTCATTAAGTTTTGGTTCCCCTTTCAAAAGAGTGGTGTTAAAACGTTGGCGCTTGCTTCCCTCACTTGTCCAATTCTTTTTCAATTTGAGCCTTAGTTTGGCAATCAGCAGATGATGATCTGAGGTTACATCTGCCCCTCTTTTTAAATCCCTTATATTAACTTCACCGCCGTCTCTGTCTCTCTGTCTGTCGTCATCTCATGGGCGGGTGGAAAAACAAAAGTAAAAAATGACCAATTTCCCGTAATCCGATCGAGCTGAAATTTGGCACACGGACCAGTCTCACCTAACAATGCATAGTATCAAAATTTCAGATCGATCGCACGTACCGTTGAGTTTGAGTTGACGCGTTGAGGCGACCCATCGAAGTACCGGGGTGCTTTTGTTTACATTTTACGTGTCACGCTGAGCTCGGTCAAGCGAATCGGTGAACAGACTTTCAAGGGTTATGAAGCAAAGTTGAGTTAAGACAGATTCAGTCTGTAAATATTTGTAAATACTTTCAGTTATGTCTTATATATAAGGGATTTATAGTCCAAAACTTTGTTTTTACGGGTTTGTTTTATTAAATCCCTTATATTTACTTCACCGCCGTCTCTCTGTGTCTTGGGCGGGCGAAAAAAAAAGTCAAAAATGACCCACTTCCAGTGATCCGATCGAGCTGAAACTTGGAACACGGACCCGTCTCACCTAACAATGCATCGTATCAAAATGTCAGATCGATCGATCGTACCGTAATTAAATTAATGCATTTTTTAGTTTATCCTTATATAACGTATGTAATTCAAATTCACGGTTTGTTATTGTTTTTTTCCAACGTGAGATCTTGAGTTGACGCTTTCACGCGACCCATCGAAGTACCGGCGTGCTTTTGTTTACATTTTACGTGTCATGCTGAGCTCGGCACCCCTCCCCCCCCAGGGTTATGAATCAAAGTTGAGTTAAGACAGATTCAGTCTGTAAATGTTTTTTGGGACCGGCTACGGCGGAGTCATCGACTTGTTTCATAAGTAATATGTTTCGTTTTTAACATTTAAGTATTCAGATTTTAAAAGAAACAAATGTATATTATATAGGTTGTTATTTTTGCATTTTCATGACTCATTAATACCTTAAATGTATCAATTGTTAATAAATCTTTGTACGTGTACGTTACTATGCCTTCAGGTACAATCTAATGATGGTGTGTTGGGCCGATGACCCCATAAAGAGACCAACGTTTGAGAACATTAAGTCAGAGTTATTGCTCTTGTTAGGTCATAACTCCAGTAGCGTCACGTCCAAAGGTCAAAGTGACGACACCAACATGGACCAGAAACATGATTGCCAGTCACGCTCTGGAGACGTTTGTAAAAATAAAGAAGGTGAATTTGATCTTAAAAAATTGATTAAGACCCAAGATTCTGACGATTGTTTTCTAAATGAATATTCTACTTTAGAAAATAAAACTCCACATTCTAGAAAAGTATCCACAGACCAAGAGACGACTTTAAAACAAAGTAAAGAGGAGGAATCAGTACTAGCTAAAGTTTTTATTTCCGACTCAAAAATAGACGGCTTAGCAAAAATTAAAACGGATAATTCTATAACAAGCAGTGGAGTATCAATGTTAGCATGCATGGCGAAGCCAAAAGTCCTCAAGAATTTTGAAATAACTATGCCAGAATGTTTTTCCGCAAGGGAAGTCAGCCAAAAATCAATTGAACTGTATCATTACCTGGTAGATAAATATGAATCTCCAAGACATTTTACAGATATGGTGTCATCACTGAACAGAAAACTCAGCAAGAGAAGAACTGACAAATATAGGCAGGAAATAAAAATGAGGTATCAAATAAAACCAAGTGAAGGAGTAAGCGAGTCTAGCAGCAGATCTGAAGATAAAGATCCTGGAGATGGGGGTGCATACCATATTTTGTTGAGAAGACCTTCTGGGAGCCTGAGTTCAATCTCTAATGATAGCGGCAGATCGTGTCAGTCAATCGACTTTGTTAGTACCGAGGCCACATCGGTTACTTTGATTGAAACAACTGCTGTGATGTCTTAGTTCTACAAGAAGAAAGACACACATACTTTTGGAATGTCTCCATGCATAGTCAGCATGGCCGATTAGAAGGTCTCACAAGCTAGCAATAGCATTTCGAAAGCACAGATATTCATTATTCTTACAGCTTTATTTGCTGTTTTGACTACGTACAATAACGTAGACATATTGCTCCACTGACATTAAATAGGATTTTCTAAAATAAAAATTGTTCTGTTTTCGTAAATGTACTCATAATAAACCTTTTTTTAATATAAATTAACGATATGCCATTCATTTTTAAAACACTATTTTGCACTCTTGAAGTTAATGCATTCTTAACAAATAACACATATGGAATTTATTTGAATTCATGACACTTTTGAAAAATATTTCCTTACCTATTTGTTTAGAATGTTTGTATCATTGTATTTCTGCTTCGTAATTATTGAAGATGAGATGTTCGTTGTGATAGTCTGGTGCTTTTAAGTTATCTAAACACAGCTGCTTTTAGTGAAGTGGTAGTTTTTAATTTAGAGTTCTAGAATTACAATTATATCTAAAATATCATCTAAAATACATCGTATGCATAAATTTTTTTAAAATTTCTGATGCAGAAGCGTTAATACTTCATAAAACATAATCAATCAATTTAATTATAATTAGATGATAACAATCACTATTATCTATAAATATATAAATCAAAGTATGTCTGTGTGTGTGTGTGTGCATGTCCTTTATAGCAGACTAAACCATTCATCCGATCGTCATGAAACTTTTTGAGACTGTTGAGTGCGCTCCCGGGATGGTAACTGGCAACTTTTTTTTCTAAATTTAACACTCATGGGGCGCCGGGGGCCCATAATGTCATTTTTTGCTTATATGAGCTATATAAAAATTAGTTTAAGCGTTAGCTACTGTGTAAATTGATGGATCTTAACCAAACTTTGTATATAAAAACTTGACAGCGGATATTAAAATACTATAGGGCATTGAACTCATAATGACCATTCTTTTGGGGCTGGGGGCCTAAAATGCCTTTTTTCTTAAACGCTTAGGATTTTATTCCACATTCAATTATTAACGATCTTGAAAAATAATGACAAATGTATCCATTATTATCCATATTGAAATGTACAGGTGTATTGAACTTTATATCTTTCCCTGAATGGGCCCTGGGGCCTTAAATACCGTTTTTAGCTAAGATGAGCTATATAAATATTAATTTATGCGCTAGCTACTGAGTAAATGAGTGGATCTTAACCAAACTTTGTATACAAAAATTTGGTAGCTCATATTAATATAATTAAGTGCGCTGAACTTCTAACGTCATTTTTTTCGGGGCTGGGGGCCCCAAATGTCTTTTTTTCGTATCTGTTAAAGATATTTTTCTCATTCAATTTTTAATGATCTTGAGAAATATCTCCCTGATGAAACTGACTTAAAATGAACAGGTTTTAGAAATTGATATCTTGCACCAATGGGCCCGGGGGCCCCTTAATGTCGTTTTTCCCTCCTTTATTAGCTATATAAAAATTAGTTTAGGCGTTAGATAATGAAAAAATAAATGGATTTCTTAAACGTATAAGATTTTATTCACCATTCAGTCATTAACAATCTTGACAAATTATGACACATGTATCCATTATTATACTAATTGAAATGAACAGGTGTTTTGAACTTTACATCTTGCACTGAATTGGCCCCGGGGCCCTTAATGTCTTTTTGTGTGCTTATATAAGATATATAAAAATTATTTTATGCGTTAGCTACTGAGTAAATGAATGGATCTTAACCAAACGTTGCATACAAAAACGTGGTAGCCTATATTAAAATACTATAGACACTGAACTTCTAATGCCAATATCTTCGGGGCCGGGGCCCCAAATATCTTTTTTTGTATATGTTTAAGATATGTTTCCTATTTACTTTTTAAAGAGCTTGAGAAATATAGCCACAATAAAAATGAACTATAATGAACAGGTTTTTGAAATTGACATCTTGCATCGAATGGGCCAGGGGTCCCTTAATGTTATTTCCCCCCTATTTTAGGTATATAAAAAGTAGTTTAAGAGTTAGATATTGAGAAAATAACTGGATTTTGACAAAACTTATAATATACAAACTTAAGAGCCTATATTACTATAGGGCACTGAACTCTTAATTTCCATTCCTTCGAAAAAGTCTTTTTACTGAACTTTAATCATTGTATTCCCTATTCAATTTTACACAATATTGAGGAATATAGCTTGAGTACAATGTCAATAAAAAAACTATAATATCACTCATTTTGGGGCCGGGGCCCTTAATATCGTTTCTTCTTTTGTACACTATTTAATTATTAATTTATTTATCTGTTTGCTATGAAACTTGGATTTTTTTTTACACTTCCACGAAGGTTTCTTCAGAATTTTTTTAAAACATACCACTCATTGGTTTCTTTAAATTTATTCCTTTTTACTTTGATCGTTGCAACGCACGACGGGTCTGCTAGTATCTTATAATTTTCAATATTTAATACTTTCATTTGTTACTAACTGAAAGATTCACTGACTAAATCTGGAAATCTATAAAAAAAAACTATAAAAAGAAAAAATATAAAAAAAATAATAACAGTGCGAGATGATATGTAATTTCAGATAAAAAATGTACTAAATAGTAGATGCGCTATATTATTATAATTTCAGTATATTTCATACTAATACAGTAGAAGCTTATTGAAAGATCCACAACTGAGAAAATTAAACCAATTTTTGAACTAGGATACCACCACAAATTCTGGTTTCAAAAACAGATACCAATTTTATATCTTGCATTATCTTTTGCCGTACGGAAGTAGTCTACTGCCTTACCGTCTTCCTACTTGGTAGAACAAGGATTCAGTGATTTGCGGTTGCTACTCACAAACATTGGGTCGGACATAAATACACTCATAAAATCTAATCACGTTGATCCATGTCGTTAATTCTTTTTACATTTTTAGAAAACAAAACTGATAATTTCAATAAATATTTTCGTTAAAAATGTTGCTTTTTTGATTTTTTAATCCTTTATATTAACTCGTGGTTTCTGTTTGTTTGGTTGATTGTTTGCTTGCTTGCTTGCTTGTCGCCAAAATTTTGGATTGATTTTAAACCCACTTTCTCGTAAGCTAGCGAGCTGAAATTTTGCAGGCAGTTTTGTACCGATGATAAAAACAATGTATCAAAATTTCAGATCGATCGCATGTACTGTAATTATATTATTGAATTTTTAGATTATTTTATTTATCTTATTGTATCATGTTATTTTTTGAGAAAGACCGTCGCGGTGCGTATTATATTGAACGACCTTTCTGTCGCGCGATAAGGTGCGTATTCTATTGACAACACTTTTTATAAACATATTCCTGACCAGTGCGCATTATATTAAACATGTTTTACGACACAACTGCAATCTTGTATTTTCGGATGGTCTTGCGCTGCGTATTATAATGAACATTCTTTTAGTTAAGTCTCGTACGTAAAGGATTTATAGTCAAAAACTTGGCTTTTTTACGGGTTTTTAAAAATTTATTTTTGAACTATGAATTTACACAGTTTTTTTCACTCGGGGTCCTTGGGCAAAATTTGACTATAAAAAGGGGTCCATGGGTCAAAAGAATTTGGTAGACACTTATATAGATCAATAAAAGTATTTTTTATTTTTATCTATCTTCTAATTATATTAACTTGCATAATAATAAAACATAATATTATTTCTGAAAAGTATCTTTAATAAATGACGCGTACGTATTTTACTAGACCGTGGTCATCCCCGAAGAGAGCTCTACTACCCCCTGGTGGGTGCTGAAGCGATCCAGAGGGGCACGGTTATGGCCACGGGAATTGTGGTGGGGACGACGATAAATAACTGTTGTGTTGTTGTTCGTCCTTCGTAGTCGACGATGACCACTCTCATCATATCAGTCCAGTACTGGGCAGCCACGTGTGTCCTCTGGTGGCTTAATAGCTCTAATGTTTCACGAAATTTGCGTCCACTTGTCGGACAAGAGATAGATGGGATCCCATCAGGAGGGTTTTTTACACGGTCCTTTTGGGCTTGAAATATTACATTGAAATTTAAAAAGATATATTTAAATTTTTTTTTATAAATTAATTAAAATATCGAACATTTGAAATATGGCTTTAGTGAGTCGAATGTAAACAATATATTACCAATGTGGCTGATTTTCAAGCAGGGTTTATCAAACGAAGCTATGAAGCCTTCCAGACTTAAAGAGCATTTTGTCTAAAATTCATGGTGATAAAACAATTAGATTTATCGTATTTTTTTAAACTCTAAAAAAAAAGAAATGTTTATAAAACAACCGACATGGCAAACTGCTTTGAACTTCAAGCACACAAGATGGCGATAGCTTGTTTGCTTGTTACAATATTTCGTTCATGATTACCAAATCGGTAAAATCTCCTACTATAGGCAAAGAACTAATTATACCAGCTATGAGTGAAGTAATAATCCCTTTTCTACACAAGACAGCATCTGATATAATCAAGAACATTACGTTGAGCAATAATACCGTGCAAAGAAGAAGTGATGAAATGGCTAAAGATGTTGAAGATTCATTTTGTGGCTATTTAAAAAAATCTCGGTTTTCTATTTAACTAGATGAGTCAACTTTGCCAGGAAATTGAGCTTTACTTTTAGCAAACGAGCGTTCTATTATAAGCTAAATAAACAATTTCATAATTTCAAACATCAATGTTTCTTAATTACATATTTCTTTACTATATTTTAAGAAAAAAAATAGAAACATTAATATATGCATTGTTCTGTTTTATTGCTTTTAAAATTTATTTTAAAACACAATTTCCAGGGGCACATGAGTACTTTTTTGGTGGGGAAAGTGGGCTTGTAGGCCAAATAAGTTTGCGAACCACTGTTCTAGACAAAAAATAAGTACCTTAAAGTTAAAAAAAAATTATTTAATGCCATTAATATCAAAGTTAAGCCCTACTTACTTGTTGGAGCCTAGACAGGATACCTTCATGCAAAAGAATTTTTAAAAAAGGAAACATTGTTAGTTAGATCATACATTTCTTAAATTTCTGCGGAATTTTATTTTTAGCATCCCTCAAAACTTTTTACAGAGTTAAAAAGGGTGAGAGGTTTGCATTGGTTCCAGGAGTTTAAAAAATGTGCCAACTATTTCTATTTCATTCACTTTATTCAATAAAAATACATGTACCACAACATAACAAATGTGGGTTAGCTATCCGTGGAAACAAAATACCCTGTCCAAAGATTTTGACAAAAAGACCATGTCCGGTGCTGTGGACAAAAAGACCCTGTCCGGTACTCTTGACAAACTAACCCTGTCCAGTGAGGCGAGCTTCCATCCAAATATCTATTTTATAAATTTGACCGAGTTTGTGGTATTTGATTTTTTTTTGTTAATAAAACAAGACTTCATTAACCTATCTGACTTATAAGTATTAACATATCAAAAACGTAGTTCTCTTATGCTAAGTCAATAGCAAGTTAACTCCAAAGAAACAAAAAATACAGTAGCGGTGTTCTTTAAGAGCGGGTTTATTAGAAAGTTTGGCGAACGGGGCAAATGTAAAAATAACATAATTTTTCTGAAATCTTTTTATTTTTTATTTTCTATCATTACAGGTGAAATCCGTGAATCTATCAACTGCATATAAAAGCATAGAAATTTTTTATTTTCTTCTTTTTAGTGCACTTTCTATATGTAAATAAAAGCGAGTCCTTTTTTAAAAAAAGATTTTGTTTAAAAGTATTTATTATCTACTTTTTAGTCTAAAAAATTTTTAATCGATTTTTCGACCTTATCAGTTCAATTTAATTAGTTAAACTTTATTAAAATGGTTTAAGTTTACGTTGAAAAATTTGAAATTTTACACATCCTATTTAGAGAGAGATAAACCAAATTTTAAAAATGCATTAATTTAGTTACGTTACATTCGATGGATCTGAAATTTTGATACAATGCATTGTCATCCAAGATCTATCTGTGGTAAACATTTTAGATCTCTAGAACCATCAGAAGTGGTTTAATTGTACGTTACAACATACAAACAGTATGAGTACAACGAAAGCGTGTAATTAGATCACGTAATTGTCATTGTTACTATCCACGCCAAGATACAATCGTTCCTCACAAGAATGTCGAGCGAAAACTGAACATGCGAAACACTATATAGTTGATGTCTTACTGCCAAAATGACCGGATTTGAATTTTACGCCATTTGTGGCTTACATCCAGGACTTGCAGAGTAAAATTACTTGATTGCTAGACTAAAATTTTCAAAGAGAACCAAGAAATATGAAACACCGAGAAATACATAGCTCGATTGCAGAACCAGATGCACGGAAGACTGTAAGGGAATTAATTTTCGCCAACCAATCTCGCCCAGCGATCAATACAGGCAAATGATATGTAACCCATCGCCTAACTACACATTTTCAATAATGGAAGGGATGCCGCGAAGCATCAATTTGTGCTCAGCATCTACGAAGAGATATATGATATTGCAATGAGAGAAATGCAATGCTTGCGTGTAAAACTGGACCAGAAGGCTAAACTACACAGTTCCGTTCGTGAGTTGTAGCGAACAATTTTTATGAAAAATTAAACTGACAATGACTACTTTGGACGCTGACTTCAATATTCTAAGGGCTCTTAACCTTTGCTGCGTAAGAGGTGTCATTGGCTACATACAGAAATTTGCAATCCAAACCACTCTCTTGGGACTATAGAGATTACAAAATCAAGCTCGGCATTTTGGTCGTTGGGAGCACATCTCCGATCGCAGCAGATTATCGGTGTAGAAATATTGTCAGACGCTGAACACATGACTCTTCATTAAAAAAAACAAAAACAATGACGTTATAGTTGATGGCACTTAATGTTTTAAATGAAGTAATCAGCACAGCCTGGCGTTTCCTGTGTATTTTGATTTCTCAAGTCAAGTGATGTAAGACAAGTAAGTCTTTGTCTTGCAAGTTAAACATCCTGCTACCATCTACAGTATTTGATTGTCAGGATTTATCACAGACACTTGTTTTAACACAGCAATGGAAGGTATCAGAGTTCTCATCATTTTATATTTGGCTGTTTCGTATTCAAAAATGTACCATACAACTGGATTTCAGGTAATAATTTTAGACTTTGAGTTTGAGATCGTGCATTTGAGAAATCCTATCCATAGGGCAAGGCGAACGAGGCAACTGCCTTGGGCCCCGCACTTTTTAGGGCCCCGTGATTTTACTAAACATTTTGACTACTTTTTTACAATTTTACTACTATTACGTACTACTTGTTTTTTATGACAAAAGTGTCAAGCATTTATGGATGCATGAGAAGCTTTTAAATAAGAAAACGCCAGGCTTTAACTTATTATGGTAAGTGAAAAAAATGCCAGTTAAGACTATCTGACCATGATAAATCAAAGTGACATATGACCTCTACTTTGGAATGGTTTGAGCTGGAAAACAGGCTAAAAAACAATGCACAACTGACAAGAACAGCCAAAAAAATAAACAGTGAAAAGGCTCGTTGGCATAGTGTATTTCAACGTCTCATGACCATTGTCCAATGTCTCGCTAAGCAATGTCGTATGTCAGTTGATAAACTACGACAGGCACACAGTGGAAACTTTTTGTGTCTCGCTGAATTGCTTCCGAATTTCGATCTGGCCTTTTACACCGGTTTTGCAGGAAGAGTAAAATCTATGAAGAATAAAAACTGATGAAAATTCATGATCACTACTTTGGGAAAGCAAATTCAAAACGAACTCATTTCTTTGACATAAAGTAAGGAAAACTATTGTCGAAGGAGTAAAATCAACTAAATACTTTTCATTAATACTTGATTGCACACCTGACCAAAGTCACCAAGAGCAGATGTCACTAACAATCCGCTATATAAGCCAAGAAAATGGATATTCTGAAGTAATTCAAGAATACTTCATACGTTTTCTAGAAGTAGAAGAAAGTACTGGGCAACAACTGTTTGATGCCTTACTATTGGAAGGGACAAAATTGGACTTAAATGTTTCTTATATTCACAGTAAAGTATACGACAGCGGTGCAGACATGAAGGGGCATAAATCAGGCGTACAACCTTGTCTTTTACAATTGAATCATCAGGCATTTTTTTGCCCTTGTACCTCTTTCACTTACAATTTGCCGCTATATAATATGGATGACCATGTCTTGATGCAATGGCGTTTTTGGAGAATAATTCAACAAGTCTGTATTTTATGTTATATGATGTACTTTTCGAAGTTTCAGAGGAAAACAGTGATCCAAGAGATCGAATTGAAGCACAGTCATTGTGGAAACAACTTTAAGAGCTTCTATTACATTGTTTCAAATGCTTTTTGGTATGACATATTGTTCTAATTAAATTACACACAAAGAGTTATAAAATATTTTAGTCGGTCTAGATGAAGGATTTGTAGATGCACAAGAAAAATTCAGCACATATTTTTTAACCCGATTGTTGATATGCAATGATATCGGTGGACAGAGGTTTTGAACAAATACTAAGGCATCATGACTCGTTTGGATTTCTTTATATATTTTATCAATTAAAATGATCTACTGCATTGCTGTATGAATATCGAGATAGCTTGCAAAAAAAAAGGATCTTGGTGGTTTCATGCTTGCTGAAGAGTTGCAATCATAAAGGTCCATAATTCCTGCAGTCACCTACAATGAACCTGTTAATATTTTGCATTTTCTTTCATTAAAAAATGCGCTATAGTTACTTTGGGGCCGTCAATAAATGATGTCACGCCATTTTGACCTATTTTTCAGCCCCTTCTCCCCTTGTCACACGTCGTCACAAATATTTAAAGGCAAGTAGCCATTTAAAAAAAATTAATGCATATAATACTCTTTTATTAGTATAGCCATCTCAGTACTCTCAGAACACATTGTATGGCATAGCCAACAGGCCTTTAAAAATATACGTTAGATAACAAGTCAGCATAACAGTGGATTTCTTTATTTTAAACTGAGTCTACTGAACTTGTAGGCCTATACTCTAGATAGTAAGAAACTTTCTCACCATCTGAACACCCGACGTTAATGCTAATTTACTAGTAATTTGCTAGTAACAACACAAACCAATGCTTTCAAAGACAATATCCCTGCTTCATGAAAAAAAACAGCATCCAAAAAATGGCCATATACTCACAACTGCCCGTTGGTCAATTTGTATAAATCTTGTTACTTCTCTGAGAGATGTCAAACGGTGTGGTCCTCACCCATAGAACCCTCAGCGTGACGTTGTTTGTGGACGGCCCCATATAAAACTTTTTTGTCTTTCTATTGTTAAAAATAATAATACTTTTTCTGAAGTATTGTAAACGTGTTTTATTGCTGAAGTTTTATTACTTTTTTCTTGGCCAGGCTTTAGCCGAATTTCATCCAAATATTTGGAATCAGCCGAAAATCAGCCGCAAATGTCAATTTACGGAGAAATCCGGCAAATCCGAATATCCGTCACAAAATTATGTCAGCCAGCCGAAATTTAGAAAAAATTCGTCTGGCAGGTCTACTCAACCCCCTATTTCTCTATATCTACGCAACTACCATTAACAGTATTAAAGTAAACATGTGTGACTATTACAATAATACAAATGTAATTATTGGTTATTCTTTGGTTTTTGAATGATCTCTTTGTGCTCTTTTGAAAGTATGAATTATTTTTTTTTAATTTTTTTTTGGGGGGGGGGTATTTTGCGGGAGACATTTTACAGGGTAGGAAATAATTTATTTTAATCTGGAGGAAAATGATTTCTCCCCCGGTGGATTTGTTTTAGAATAGATCCTCCGGGGGGAGACTCTGTATGAGGGAGGATTTATTTAGCTACACCGGCCCTGATCCTATGTGTAAACATCCTATTGTAAAATATTTCATTATTTAATAACAACCGCAAGTAGGATTAATACTTGTAACTCATTTCTAAAATAACCCCCCAAAAAAAGTTTAAGAGAAGCGAATGAAGTAAATAACGTCACAAATTGAACGATAGAGATAAGGAGTAAATAGAATATCAAGAAAGTAAGAGAGAATAAAAACAATTTTTTCGAAAAGAAAAAATAAGAATAAACATTTTAAATTATTATTTCCTTATTTTCTTAATGAAGTTTACACCTACACAAGTCTTCTTTGAAGTGTCTTCACGGCTGACTTTATACGGGGAAGATTTGATCGCAACAAACTACAGCCACAACATAAATGTGACTGTGTGTCAGCAGCCTTGTCACAATGTCACTAACAACATGGGGTAACTTCTCTCATAGACTTGTATTAAACATTAAATAAATTAACGTTTACATTCTCGCTCCTATATTAAATTATTAGTGTGGTTAAGTCGTAAAATTTTTAATAAACATAAAAAGACGACTATTCGCATGTTTCATTTGTAAATCACTGAAATAACAGCAATTTTCTTTCGTCAATTTTTCTGCTAATTTCTTTAAAACTAAAAGTTTCCATTTTGTTACAGCAATATCACTTGTTTTGTGGATGAACGTCCTTTTAACCGGCGAACTTACAAGGAATCATGTAACGTTACTGTCAGTTCCATTAATATAACAGAAGTTACTGGAGAAGTAAAGCTAACATTTGTGGTAATATCTGTATTTATTTAAATCCTTTATATTAACTCTTGGTGTCTGGTTGCTTGCTTGTCGCCAAAACTTTGGATCGATTTTTAACACACTTCCTCGTAAGCGAGCTGAAATTTTGTAGGCAGTTTCGTACCGATGATAAAAGCTATGTATCAAAATTTCAGATCGATCGCATGTATTGTCATTAAATTATTGAAATTTTAGATTATTTTATTTATCTCTGTGTATCATGTTTTTTTTTGAGATAGAGTGTCGCGGTGCGCATTATATTGAACAAACTTTCTGTCGCGCAATAAGGTGCGTATTTTATTTACAACACTCTTTATAAACATATTCCATATCGGTGCGCATTATATTAAACATGTGTTACGACAAAACTACAATTGTGTATTTTTGGATGGTCTTGCGCTTCATGTTAGAATGAACTTTCTTTTAGTTACTTCTGGCACATAAGGGATGTATAGTCAAAAACTTGGTTTTTTACGTTTTGTTATTATTTTTAACATTCTGAACACAAGCCGGGCATTTCTATAACATAGAGTTAAAATGATCAAGATGGTAAAATTGTTTCAATGTTGTTTTCAGTCTGTAGAAGTAATTGAGTCAAGAAACAAGACATCAACAGGTTGTGGTCTGTGTAACAACTGTTTAATCAACCGTCTGCAATCAACTTCCTATTACATCTTGAACCCTACATTTATAGCCAGCCATTCTCTCTCAGTTCACGACCACGCACGATTTCAATTCACAGCACAAATCACGAGTTTCATAACCAGTCCAAACAACTCACAAGCTCTTACAAAGTTAACTCAGCAACACGTCTCTTACACAGTCTGAAATATATATTTTTATTTAAACTATTTAATGACGGAAGTTTTCAAAATAAATACACATCAGATTAAAAAATAACGTCATACAGAATTTTCATTTATTTTATTTATTATTTTATTCATTTATTTCCATATTGAACAATTTTATTCGGATGTTCGAGAAGAGTTATTTTTGGTGCAGTAATTTGGTCCGCTGCTTTCTAAAATTAGTAGCGTCACGGACAGGACAGACGGGACAGATGGGACGTGAAATACATTGCAAATTATGTATATTGATGAAAGACACTTTTTTTTCCATTTTTACGTGTTAACCAAATTCTGACAATCGGTCAGCATTTAGTTTTTTCAACCCGGTCTTAAATTTTGTTAAATTATGTATGTGGTTGCTTTTTTTTTAAAGCTTTGTTAAGATTTGAATAATTTTAAAAATGATTACATAAAACATATATTACCTGTGATGTTTTGACGTTGCTTGAGTGTTAGATAAAAAGCATGCATGACTAAAACCGTTCTTGTCTCATTTTTACATCCGAGCATATTACAAAGACTTTTGATTTGAGTCGGCAATGAATCTACTTTTAATAACGATATGAGTCAAATAATTGTTGCTTTTTAAAAAAAAATTCACACAATTGGACATATTTTAAAACTATTTCTCGTGCATTCGGGTAATGACTTTTATGGACACAGTTTAATGTAAAAATAACTATATGTTTTTATTTAAAAAATCATCATTTAAGTTTATTAAATCTCTTATATTAACTTTACCGCCGTCCCTCTCTGTCGTACGTCGTCAGGCGGAAAAACAAAAGTAAATAAAACAAACCCGTAAAAACAAAGTTGTTGACTATAAACCCCTTATATATGAGACATAACTAACAGTATTGATTATTTTCAAACGCTACAAACATTTACAGACTGAATCTGTCTAACTCAACTTTGCTTCATAACCCTGGGGGGGGGGTGGGAGAGGGGGAAAAGTCTGGTCACCGATTCGCTTGACCGAGCTCAGCGTGACACGTAAAATGTAAACAAAAGCACGCGGTACTTCGATGGGTCGCCTCAACGCGTCAACTCAAACTTTCACGTGGAAAAAAAAACAATAACAAACAGTGAATTTGAATTACATACCTCATATAAGGTTAAACTAAAAATGCATTAATTTAATTACGGTACGATCGATCGATCTGAAATTTTGATACGATGCATTGTTAGGTGACATGGGTCCGTGTGCCAAATTTCAGCTCGATCGAATCACGGTAAGTGGGTCATTTTTTACTTTTGTTTTTCCGCCCACCCGCCCAAGACAGACAGAGATGACGAGACGGCCGCGAAGTTAATATAAGAGATTTAAAAATGACCCACTTACCGTAAAGCCATCGAGCTGAAATGTGGCACACGGACCCATGTCACCTAACAATGCATCGTATCAAAATTTCAGATCGATCTAACGTACCGTAATTAAGTTAATGCATTTTAGTTTATCTATATAAAACTATATGTAGAGGTCGCTATTGTTTACATTTTACGGGTCACTTGACTTAACACCAGCCATCGCTGAACACATCTCGTGTTTTAACCAGGTGTACCGGAGTGCTTTTGTTTACATTTTACGTGTCACGCTGAGCTGGGTCCAGCGATCGGTGACCAGACATTTCCCTCCCCCCAGGGGTTAAAAAGCAAAGGGAAGTTAAGGCAGCTTCGGTCTGTAAATGTTTGTCACGTTTGAACATAATCAATACTTTTAGTTATGTTTCATATATAAGGGATTTATAGTCAAAAACTTTATTTTTACGGGTTTGTTTTATTAAATCCCTTATATTAACTTCACCTCCGTCTCTCTCTGTCTTGGTCGGGCACCGTGGAAAACCAATAATAAAAAATGACCTACTTCCCGTAAAGCCATCGAGCTGAAATTTGGCACATAGACCCGTGTCACCTAACAATGCATTGTATGAAAATTTCATATTGATCGAACGTACCGTAATTAAATTAATGCATTTTTAGTTTATCTATATAAACTATATGTAGCGGTCGCTATTGTTTATATTTTACGGGTCACTTGACTTCAGGCCAGCCACCGGTAAAGACATCTCGTGTTTTAACCAGGTAAACCACCTGGATTTGAGTTAACGCGTTGACGCCACCCGTCCATGTCCACACCCCCTCCCCCTTCCCCCAGTTTTAAAGCCAGGGGAGATAATTTCGGGTTCAGTCTGTAAATGTTTGTCGCGTTTGCACATAATCAATACTTTTAGTTATGTCTCATATATAAGGGTTTTATAGTCAAAAACTTAGTTTTTACGGGTTTGTTATATTTTCTTTGTGTTTACTTCAAGTGGCCACAGTTTTTTAAATTTACACCAACTCACGGCCCTGTTTCTGGTGGCACGACTGTTACATTTCAAGGCAGAAATCTTAATATCAACAGAACCATTCTGATAACGGTGGCAAATGTTACATGTAACATCAATGAACCTGAAAAAAGAGAAAAGGGGTAAGAAATGTATTTATTTGTGTTAACTAATTTGTTAAAAAGATGGAGAAAATAAAATTAATCGACCCTTGTTATAAAGATTAGCTAGATTTATGTCAATCTTAGCATTACATTCTTTGCTACTGTTTAAAAAAAGAAAATTATTATAAATTATTTGAAAAGGAAAAGACTACCTAAAGCAATGCCCGCTAGAAGCGATGACAAAAATATTATTGAGACGGAAATGCGGTAAATTCTTACCTGCTTTTTAAGTTTTTTGTAATTTTAAAAAAAACAATGACGAATTTTTGTATCTTTATAAGACCTTCAAACAATGGTACACACCTTTACAATGTTTTCAAACCCGTAGTCTATCATAATAATGTATACACCGATTTCATTAACGATTTTTTAATCCGAATATTTATTGTTCAGTAAACAAATCTAAAATATTCCGCATCGAACGCACAAGTGTAGTTTTCCAATTTTCCTATCGCGCAAGTATCGGCAAATTAAATGCTATTGATTTATAAAAACATGAGTTCAAAAGACTTACTGACGTTTTATTAGACGATCTGTATTTTAATTTCTTAAGTTTTTTTATCGGTGGCAAATAATATTGATCCTCATCATTTAAGATTTAAAGTTTCTACACAACTTTTTTATGAGTAAATTCAGGATGTATATAGGTTTAAATTTAAAAAATAGATAGCTTTGTTTCAAAACTGATGTTGTAGTCATAAATTTTGTTTCTTTACCAGGACGGTTCTCTTATGCAATACAAGCAAGTCCTTCAATGAAACGCCACACTGTGGTAACGTTGAAACAGCTATAGGCGACTTTACACATTCCTTTATGAACAAAAGCTTCTGTTACCATGGAAATCCTATAATCACTGACGTTTCTCCAAATATGACTTTACAACGGTAATAAAAGAGTTTAATATTGTTAATTTAAAATCATAAACTTTATTACATTTATAAAATTAGCTTATAACTTAAATCAGTGCTTCTCAAAGTGGTGGTCCACGGACCGGTGCCAGTCCGTGGTCATTCCGCCGCAGGTCCACAGAAGTGATAAAAAAATTGACCGAAAAATCTAATTATAATCCTCCATTTTCATCAAGTAATAGCAAACAAATAGAATACGTCAATTTTTAGGCAATAAGAACATAAAATGAAAAAAATAAAAAAGAATAAATTACATTTAGCTACCATGTCAGTACAGGGAAAATAGTGCACCGGTCCCCAGTGCAATGGAAAAATTCCTGCCCGGTCCGCCATACTAAAAAGTTTGAGAAGCCCTGACTTAAATAACACAGTCGATGAACGCAAACAAAATGTTCGCATTGTTGGATGCGGTTTTCTTAGAGTTATTCTTGTT
Source organism: Ampullaceana balthica (assembly GCA_944989445.1). Lineage (NCBI taxonomy): Eukaryota > Metazoa > Mollusca > Gastropoda > Lymnaeidae > Ampullaceana > Ampullaceana balthica. The sequence continues at coordinate 302,058 of CALYLW010000059.1, forward strand.
ATTACTTTAACAAAAGTTGATCGCACTAAAATAATACAAAGAAACACGAGCTGTGACATAAACTTAAGCGTACGAAAAATTTAAAAATCTTAATAATTCTGCTTTTTAAAAAAAAGCAAAAAAATTATTAAGAAAGAATCATTTCGTTGTATTTGGTATAGATTTTTATTTGTTAAATACAAATCCACAAACTTTGACAAAAAAGCTAGATATGAAATTGTCATTTTTGTCATTTTTAAAACTCAGCTATCATATATTAGCATTGTAGATACTATGAGAGTTTTCTTTTCTTAAACTTTTGCAGTGGTGGCATAATTTTGACTGTTTTGGGTGAGAATCTTGAACATGGCCATCATTTTGATTGGCAGATCAACTGCTTAAATAAAGTAAGAAACTACTAGCATTTTCTTGAACTTTGCTAATACAGGCAGAAGTATAAAATGTTGGAGAGGCATCTTCTAGAGGCAACTCAAACACAGCTCAATGATATTTGTCTCCATGCTTGAATTTTATATAAAGCGAGCAACCAAGCCCGTCCAAGGACGTTCCGCCACCGATCGGTGGCATGTTTTAACTCCCCTTCAACAGCCGTCTCGACCGGCATACATGTGCATCACGTCAAAAATACTATTCATTATAGTTAAAATAAATAACTCGTAAAAACTGAGCGTTTGACTATACATCCCAACGCGCATAACTCAAATAAAGTCTTGGAAGAAATACTGCACCAAAAAACAACTCGTTTTGAACGCCCGCGTTAACTTGATATGATTGGCTGTAGGAATCATGTGTGTTTGAGAGACCAATCGCTATAGATGACGGGACAGAACTTAGCCTTTATTATATAAAAATATATAAAATTATGTCTTCTTGATTGGACTATTCATAATATCTTTTTTTTTCAATCTTTACTTTATTTTAAAAATTTCAGATTACAAAAGGATACTGCAGGTACAACAGAGAAAATGTTTTGACGTGTCAAATGTCTAATCTTCACGATGTTACCGAGCCATATTTTCAAAACAACAAGTCAGCACTTTATGTCGATGCTCAGCTCTTCCTGACGATGGACAACAGTGCAATAAATTCATCAACATTTATTGGAATTCACAGAGATCCGATATTTAAGAATTTGTCATCTCAAGAATGTGACAGCTCCAGGACTACTGTTTTTATAGGGGTAATTAAAATTATTTATTACCTTCTATTGCTTAATTATAACCTTTTAGGCTAGTTTCATCGTGAACGAAATCATTTCATTGTGTTTTTTGTAATATCACAAAAGAAATATTATCAAAGTCTCTAAGTGTATTATTTTATTAGCATCCATGATTCAAAACATCTTCAGGTCTTTTACAATATCTATGAGTGAATAAACTATATATTGTAAAGCGTATTTTAAAAAATCGTTCATTGTTTATATATCAACTGTTAAAGGACCCATGTTATATTTACCAGGGCCAGTACTTTTCCGAGTTTATCAGTAGCCAAGTAAATGTGTGGCCATTTAACTGGGGAAAGTGCCAAATGCAATACATCAATGAGACTTTTATGGCGTGCCATTTAAAAGATAATAAAACAAAGCAACGAGACGGGAATGAACATGGGGACAACTCAAAAGAAACAAAAGCGCCAGAGAAAAGAGCTGAAAGCACTAAAGTTACAGATATAAAACAGGAATCACAACACTCAAAGGGAATTACAACAGATTCGTCGCCAGCTTTGACAAAAGCATGGAAACAGAATTGTCCATTGACTATTAAAATAGGTTACATGAAATTACTGTTATTTGAGACTGAAGTGAGTCATCGAGGCGATTCACAATACATCATTATGTTATCAGCTACAATTTCTGTCATAGTCTTTCTTTTGGTATTTGTTGTAATACTTTTCGTAAGACGGAGACACGCCAACATCTTGGGAAAGAAAGAAGTGAATCTACATTCAACCGAAGCCTATTCAGGTATCTATTTTCAAATGATTCAATATTTTTAGTTCCTTTAAATTACCTATAAAAAACAAATAAAACAATGACTTTAAAAGTATTTCTTCCTTTTATATCTGACATGTGTTTAATACCTGTAATCATTACATTTTTCTTACATAACTTTTTCGTTTCAAGTTGACCAAATCAAAGAGATTAAGATTTATCTATTTAAAAATCAACTTTTGTTTTTGTTGCAAAATCTGATTTCAGAATGTCTCAGAAAGTCTTGTCAAACTTTGAATGAGATCTTAGACTCAATTATTCAAGCTGAAAACTTGCAGGACATACACAAACTGATCTTTGATTTAGATTTGTTGAATGTAGGAAAATGTATTGGAGCTGGTAACTACTTAAAGTATATGTCATCTTTACAGGAATGTTTTGATAAATTTGGCACCATCTAAACATAATGACTAAAATTACGCATTAACTTTTATGCTGGAATTAACGTCTCTTCATTCTTCAAATATTTTTTCCCTCAGAACATCTTAAACATCTCTTAATCACTGTGTCTTTATTTTTCATCAGGTAATTTTGGCTGTGTTTACGAAGGTCTTCTTAAGTTAAAGACTCAGACGCCACCACTGAGAGTTGCCCTTAAGACATTACAAGGTCAAAATCTAGCTATATAGATAGAAAAAAAGTCACAGTAAAAAATCATTTTGCTATTGACAAAGTTTGATTTATATGTAGATCACACAATTATTTTGTGTATCGAGTATATTTTTAAATCAATGAAATTTTACAATATTAAGTTCATTTTAAAGGCTTGTAATTTAAACAACATATTTCCCATTTAAGTCTTAAAATAATAAATTAGAAGTTATCATGACATCCCCATGTCAGTGAAGTAGTTAAAATTAATACAAAACTTTAAACGCTAGAAAGAGAAACTTTTACTGACGTAATAAGAATATAAAAGTAAAGTTCTACCTCCCTTTGGTGATACCTGTGTAATAAATATACATCTTCTGCATGCGACTAGTTCACTAAGGAAAACTTTGATTAACAAGAACAAATTTATAAAAGAGCTGCCAGATTCATTACTGGAGAATATTCTAAACTGACAAGAGTAACACCATTTGTTAAATCTTTAAACCTTGAAACACTAGAGGATAGAAAAAACAAAGAGCAAATTAGATATAACTAGAATAAAATACAAAATACACAAACAAATTGTGCAATGAAAACAATACATTTGAGCTTTATTTTTAGACTGATACGACAGTAAACGTTTCGGCTAATGCCTTCATCAGTACAACATAAAATACATTCTTACAATACTTACATAAGTAATAATAACATTCTTAAAAAATATTGTATTTTAAAATATTTATGTTAAATAAAAAGAAAGGAAAAACAAAAACAAACATGGACACAGGATATAGCAAAAAGGGGGAAGTATCCAAAGTTACAGTAAAAACCACAACGGGAACAAGATTATGCAGTTAAGTAAAATTATGAATTTGGTTAATTCCATATGGAGCCAACGTACCAAATCTTTTTATGAGTCTATTTTCCATGTGGACTCTATCATGGGTATTGCTTGCATATAAAATACCAGTTACTGCAATATCTGATATGCCGTTATGGTCAACACTGTTAAAATGTTTAGAAACAGGACATTGAGCCTGTTTATTTATATTATACAGGTCTCGAAACATCCCCACCCACCCCCACCCACTTTTTTGAACACACTTCGCTTGATTGGTCGACCCCAGCGATGGTGATTCATCATGCTCATTTGCACATACTTGCTCTTGATCGTGTTTTGGTGAATTATATATATAGACAAGAAATATACCCGCACTTTGTAGCGGGAGTGTGCTGACCGTTTCCCCCAGTATTAGTTGCTAGTTATTACATTTTTTTGCTAAGTTATTTATCAGATTTATCTATTACCAACCATTTTGATAATAGTACCCGTAAAAAAGGCAACTGCTTTGTACCATTCCGCTCAATTTAAGATGCGTACACGAAAATGTGCGCACCGTAATTTGACAATAAAATATTTTTTGAAAGCGCATCGCTCAAAATACAGTATTGGAAAAATATACCGCACCAAAACGAACTCGTTTTGAATGTCCGCATGAAGCTGTTCAATATGGAATTGAGATATAATTTTTTTTCTCTTTGTCTCTGCATTTTCTGATTATTTAATTTACGGCATTTGGGCAAAAGGGACAATTACAAAAACTATCTTAAAACCATCTCCAGGGTAAAATGAACCGTCCTGCCAAATTTGGTCCACGTCCGTCATTTGGTTTTTCCGTGGCTGTGTAACAGAAAGTTGAAAAGCGAAACATACAAACATACAAACATACAAAGATATAAACACCAACTGAACTTTATATATTAGATTTATATTTTTTGTTACTTACATACTTTTCCCTCGTATTATTATAATTTATTTGGACCCGCATACGTAAACAAAAAGGTTTTCCTTCCTTATTTCTTGCAGAGCAAAACAAAATTGCTGTGTTACGTCACAAAATTTGGGAGCCATGGAATTACAGCGGCTTAACCGATTTCGCAAAATAATGAACCGCAACTTAGCGGAATCTATATATGCGTTATAAAAATATACTTAATGGAAATTAATCGATTAATCGATTAAATTGTTCCCCATAAATCAAACACATTTGTTTTATTCTGTAATAGCCCTAATATATATATATATATATATATATATATATATATATACAAGAATTATACCCGCACTTTGTAGCGGGAGTGTACTGACCCTTCTCCCCAGTATTAGTTGCTGGTTATTACATTTTTTTTGCAAAGTTATTTATCAGATTTATATATTACCAAACACTTTGATAATAGTACCCCTAAAAAAGGCAACTGCTTTGTACCACTCAGCTCAATTTAAGATGCTTACACGAAAATGTGTGCACCGTAATTTGACAATAAAAGATTTTTGAAAGCGCACCGCTCAAAATAAAGTATTGGAAAAAAATACCGCACCAAACTGAATTCGTTTTGAATGTCCGCATAAAGCTGTTCAATATCGAAATGAGATTTTATATTTTTATATTTGTCTCAACATTTTCTGATCTTTTAATTGATGGCTTTCTGGCAAAAGGGATAATTACTAAAAATATACGTAAACCATCCGCAGGTTAAAATGAACCGTCCTGCCAAATTTGGTCCCCGTCCGTCATTTGGTTTTTCCGTGATTGTGGAACTTAGAGTCGAAAAGTGAAACATACAAACATACAAAGATACAAACACCAACTGAGCTTTATATATATGATGTATCATAATAATAATTAAAATGATAAATTGATCGTTTTTATAGCGCTGTATCCCAGCAAAGAGCCGGGCTCACAGCACTTTACATGGAGATAATAACATACATATAATAATCAAATAACCATTCTTATTGTAATAGCCACATAAATGACAGTACATTACACATAAGCTACGTTAAGCATTAAAAAGAAATGTTGTTTCTTTAATTTTGAAAATAAATTTTGAAATGATGCGTCTTAAGTACAGTCTTGAAGGACTAGGTAGATGAAATACTCGGATGTGTAATGGTAGAGAATTACATTGTTTGGCTGCACAAAAAGAGAATCACCTTTCACCAAAATTTTTAGTTCGTGTCTTAGGAACACAGATAATGCGTGTGTCTGCAGAAGAGCTTAGCTGACGACTGGATGAGTAGACCGACAGAAGCTCAGTAAGATAGGAAGGGCATGAGTCAGAGAAGAAGTTGTGACAGAGAAAGGCCAGTTTGTAATCAATTCGGGCTTGTGAATGAAAGAGCCAATGAAAGAAAAAGTAGCGGAGTAACATGGTGTTATTTTTTTGCCTTTAGAACTAATCTGGCAGCTGAATTTTGAACTTTCTGTAGTTTTTCAATGCATTGTTTTAGCGCACTTGACAGAATAGAATTGGAGTAATCCATACGAGCTAGTACAAGAGCACAGACTAGAGTTTTAGTGGTACTAACTGTTAAGTAATGACGAATTGAGCTGATCTGACGAATGGCAATGTAGGCAGAACGACAGATGTGATTGATGAAGCTGTTTATAGACATATTGTCATAAATAATGTAGCCAAGATTCCTAGTCGATGTTTTGAACAGTATATCAGAACTAGCCACCTGGATAGAATTTGGAAGAGACAAAGTACTGCGTGATTTATTGTTGCAGAATAGGAGTGCTTCTGTCTTGTCATCATTCAGTTTGAGTTTGTTGAAAGTCATCCAATACTTTATCTCACCAATGCACTCTTGCATCAATTTGACAGTGAAGTCAATATCAGATGGATCAGTGTGAGTGTAAAGCTGAGTATCATCTGCAAATGATTGGCTTTTAACTGAATGCTTTTCGAGCAGTAGCAGTAGTGGCCTTGTATACAGTACGAAAAGTACCGACCCTAAACGGAGCTCTGAGGCATACCATAAACCAAGTCAGTTTGTGAGAGATACAGCCATCTATTGATACCACCTGCGATCTGTTTGATAAGTAAGATTGAAACCAAGCCAAAACTGAGCCAGAAATTCTAAAATAATTTTGCAATGTTTTTAGCAATGTTTGATGGTCAAAGGTGTCAAAAGCAGCACTAAGATCTAAGAGGACCAATATAGAGATTTTCCCACTGTCTAGTGCGAGTAGGAGGTCATTTGTTACCTTTAACAGGGTGGTCTCTGTGCTGTGAGATTCTTTAGACCGACTGATTGGGACTTAGAAGAGTGTTGTTGTTAAGATAAGAAAAAAGTTGTTTTAAGACAAGTTTTGCAATGACTTTAGATGCAAATGAAATGTATAAGGCAATTAAATATAACTTGGAAATACAACTGAAAGATAATACAAGCCTCAGATAGACATAGGGAAAAAAATTCTTTTTTTATTTTGTATGCAACAACAAACACCAAACACACACAAATTCTTGTTCTTTCTGTTGTGAATGGGTCGCCTGATGAAGCCAGGAAAATTCACAACATTTAAAACTCTAATAATAAAATGAAAGAGAAGGAAATAAGTGGAGATTTAAAATTTTAATGTTTCAAGTAAGTCAGAATTTTAAATTTCAAAATAAAATGTTTTATTCATAATTAATGCTAACTCGCACACCTGAGATAATTGCAATTGCTACCAATCAACAAGTTAAATTTCTTAAAAATTATCAACACCTTTGATATCATTTCAATCCGTCTATCAAAGTACATTGTTCTACTTGCGTTTGAATCATTATAAGAGGCTCTATCCCACTAATTCCACAGATAACTACTCACATAATCTCGACCTCGTTGCGTTTGTCCGAGAAGCTCTCATTATGAAAGACTTCCAACATCCCAATGTGATGGGGCTGGTTGGTCTGGCCGAGAAAGAACCGGGTGTTCCTTACGTCATACTGCCTTTTATGGATAAAGGTGACATACAGACCTATGTTCGTGACCCGGCAGTGGTACGTAAAATATGAAAGAAAAACTCCATGTATTATGTCTTTAGTAGTGGTAATACCATGACGCCGATAAGCTTCAATATTTCTATGCATTTCGAGTACACACAGTTCTACTTATATGCTTACTTGACTTTGAATTCAAGAATCTACTTTTAAAATACCCTGTACATTTCATTAACTGAAATATGTCTTTATAAATTTTATAATCTTCCAGACACTAGTCCTTCATGACGTCATCAAATTTGGTGCTGACATAGCTAACGGTATGGCTTACCTGAGTTCACTTAAGCTTGTCCACAGAGACTTGGCAGCCAGGAATTGCATGTGAGTCAATATCTAAAGTTTTATCAATAATTCTAAACATTTTTTTTTAACGAATGATATTTTCGTCTCTGAAATCATTATTGAAACAACTCCATCGTTCACTTTTAATCGTTACTCACGACACCTAAATGAGATCCGATAATTAACAGACTTTCAAATAATGATTTTAGAGGATTATTGGGGATGATTAGATAACCCATTGCAATTAAATATCTCGACTTTATTCCTGTTAAAAATATATAAGTCAATATACAATTAGTAGAGGTTGATTAAAAATAAGTGTGAGATCATACATACCTTCTTTAATATTATGAGAATTGTGATTTCATGTGACGTTAAAAGGTTGAGAGTGAGCGCATGCGTCTTATTTAAAGGTCAGACTTCTTAGTGTTTTAAGAAACCTGTTATACAGATTTTTATGAGATATATTGTTTACTCCAAAGGCTCGACAGTAACCACTGTGTTAAAGTCGCCGACTTCGGTCTGTGCCGTGACATCTATGAGAAGGGTTACTACACCAGTGACAATAAGAAGAAACTACCCATTCGATGGATGGCGTTAGAGAGTATTGAGCACGGAGCTTACAGCACCAAGTCGGATGTCGTGAGATTAGATTTTTAATTATGATTTAAATATTTCACAATATTTTAACATATACAAAAATTAAGAAATACGTTAAAAAAAATTATGTAAAAAGAGAGTTTAAAACTATTTGTGGTATAACTTCATCGACTTCGAAAATAGTTTTTATAACACTGCTCCCTGTGAGTTGTAACTTCTTTCTGCTGAGTTTGGTTTGATTTTTAGTAATCCCCTTATTTTGTGGTTTCTTTGGCCAGATGTTTGTTTTGATTTCAGTGGTCCCTTTATGTTCGAATATTATTGGTCCCATATTTGATTTGTTTTAATGGCCCCTTGATATTGTTATTGTTTTGCCCAAAATATTCTTTAATTTCAGTGGTCCCTTGGAGTTGTGATTTCATTAGCCCCTTGTTTTATCTTCATTTCAGTGGTCCCTTGGTGTTTTAATTTCGTCGGCCACGTGTTTGCTTTTATTTCAGTGGTCCCTTTGTATTGTGATTTCATTTGCCCCTTGTTTACCTTTATTTCAGTGGTCCCTTGGTGTTTTGATTTCATTGGCCTCATGTATACTTTTATTTCAGTGGTCCCTTGGTGTTGTCCTGTGGGAGATGTTGACCCGTGGTCTGACTCCTTACCCTGGTGTAGACGGTTGGGACGTTGTAAACTTCTTACGTCGACGGCGTCTACCACCTCCGTACTTCTGTCCAGAATCTCTGTAAGGCATCGGATACAATTTCTTTATAAATATGTACTTGTTTTTGTTTGCACATTTGTCTTTATAAACATTTAGGTAATACGATTTTAAAAGAAACAAATTTATATTATATACGTTGTTAATTTTGCATTTTCATGACTTATTATTACCTTAAATGTATCAATTGTTAATAAATCTTTGTACGTGTACGTGACATTATATTACTATGCCTTCAGGTACAATCTAATGATGGTGTGTTGGGCCGATGACCCTGTAAAGAGACCAACGTTTGAGACCATTAAGTCAGAGTTATTGCTCTTGCTAGGTCAAAACGTCACCTCCGAAGGTCCAATTGACGAAACCAACACGGACCAGAAACATGATTGCCAGTCACGCTCTGGAGACGTTTGTAACAATAAAGAAGGTGAATTTGGTCTTAAAAAATTTATTAAGACCCAAGACTCTGACGATTGTTTTCTAAATCAATATTCTACTTTAGAAAATAAAACTCCACAGTCTAGAAAAGTATCCACAGAGCAAACGACGACTTTGAGAAAAAGTAGCGAAGGGGAATTAGAAGTATCTAAAGTTTTTCTCTCTGACTCAACAGTATATGGATTAGAAGAAAAAAAAACAGCTAATTCTATAACAAGCAGTAGATTATCGCTGTCATCAGGCATGGCGAAGCCAAAAGTCCTCAAGAATTTTGAAATAACTATGCCAGAATGTTTTTCCGAAAGGGAAGTCAGCCAAAAATCAATTGAACTCTATCATCACCTGGTAGATAAATATGAAACTCCAAGACATTTTACAGATATGTTGTCACCACTGAACAGAAAACACAGCAAGGGAAGAACTGACAAATATAGGCAGGAAATAAAAATGAGGTATCAAATAAAACCAAGTGAAGAAGTAAGCGAGTCTAGCAGCAGATCTGAAGATAAAGAGACTGGAGATGGTGGTGCATACCATATTTTGATGAGGAGACCATCTGGGAGATTGAGTTCAATCTCTAATGATAGTGGCAGATCGTGTCAGTCAATCGATTCCGTTAGTTCGGAGCCCACATCGGTTACTTTGATTGAAACAACTGCTGCGATGTCTTAGTTCTACAAGAAGAAAGACACAAAGACTTTTGGAATATGAACCCTCATAGTCTACATGGCCGATTATAAAATATAACAAGCCAGCAATAACATCTTGATTAGCACAGAATTACATTTGTGATAGAGCTTTATTTTGCAATATTGACTTTGTAATATAATGTAGATATAGCTCTCCACGGACGGTAAATAGGATTTTCGAAAAGAAAAAACTGTTCAGTTTTCGGAAATTTACAGAGTTAAATTTTATTTAAGATTAAAGTTTTTTTGTTTTTTTTCATTTTAAAACATTATTTTCCACTCTTGAAATGCATACATTATTAAAAATTTCGATGTAATTTCAACGAATTCATGTCTTTTTTGAAAATAATTTCCCTACACAATTATTTTAAAGAAATTTTGAATCATTGGGATTCTGCTTCGTATTTATTGAGCAGCCTTGTATGTTTGTCTGGTGACTGGTGACATGCTCTGTTTAATAGTGTGGCCGCTTCTGAGTTGTCTAAACACAGCTGAGTGTAGTGACATGTTGATTGGGGCGTTTAAATTAGACTTTAAAAAAATATCAATACACACAATTTGCAATGTATGTCACGTCTGTCTGTCCCGTCTGTCTGTCCCTGAAGCTACTAATTTTAGAAAGCAGCGCACCAAATTACTGCACCAAAAAATAACTCTTTTCGAACGTCAGCATAAAATTGTTCAATAGGGGAAAATAAATGAATAAAAAAATTTAAAAATAAATGTAAGTTCTGTATTAAATTATTTTTTATTATGATATGAAATGTATTTATTTTGAAAACTTCAGTAATTTTTTACGGGTAATACACTAGTTATATGATAAAACTTTTGAAACAGAAGTGTTAATACCTCTTAACACCTAGTAAATCATTTGAATTATATCATATAGAGTAGGACTGCAAAAAAGCTTTTAAATAAAATACAAGAGGCACAAACAATGTAATTAAAAGTAGATGATAAACATCAATATAACCATCAATATAACCATCAATATACATACTTTGCAATGTATATTCTCATTGTCCCTGAATGTCAAGATGAAACTAATGAAAATCGCGGTGAAACAGGGCTTTAGAGAGAATGGAGTTGATAGCTTTTATCACTGGCATAAGGACATGATCACATCTAAGGTGTTTAACACAAATAACTTGTTGCTGAATGATGCAGTGAAGTTTTAAATCTTTGCCAGCCTCTTCATGCTGACCTTGTTACAGACAAGTTTTGCTGGTCAACTGTGCTCATCAGTCATGGCAGGGGCACCATCGGTAATACATACAGAGATTGTTTACTTGGTAATTTAATGTCACTGACAGCAGAACAAACGGAAGCAACTAAATTTTTTCCTCTTGTTTGGCCTTTAAGAGGGAAAGTCAAGTAATTTGTAAACAATAACATTTTATCGATTTTCGACCGTTTTTTTAGGTACCCAAAGCAGTAGAAAATTTGGACTTTTTAAAACCAAAATAATTTTGTGACAGAAATAAATCGTCCTTAATTAGTTATTTAAGATGAGGCCGTGGGCCGGATAAAATTTAAGCGCGTGCTGGACTTTGGACACCCTTACACTAAATAATTACTCGAATGACAAAAAGGTGATTTAAAAAATTCTAGTGTTTAGATACAAAATACGAATTTTATGGGGTGGGGGGTGGGGGTGGGGGGAGGGGGTATGCGCAAAGCTTTTTGACATCATATTGGAGGAGGGGTCTAAGTTTTTGTTACAATGTGTGTCACTGGGGGAGGGGGGGAAATTTGCCAAAATCCCGTGACGTCACTTATACACGGCCCCTTTATAGTAGAAAAACTATATTTTAATTTAAGTTTCAAGTTCCAATATGTAATTATAAACAAAGAGGTTTTTAAAGAAATATACTACGGCGTTAGGTATAACAAACTTTGTTGTAGTATCGAACTGTGCTGCATTGCATAATTCCAATTCATTTGATGTGGGTTTAATTTTCGATCGAGAATATGTGTGTTCTGTAAAGGTTGTGGTGACATTTTATACATTAATCGTTGAATCGTCTGCATCCGTTTGATTAAGAGTAAAACGCAATAATTTTTTTGCAACCCAGGAACGTCTGTAATAAATATGTCTAAAATGCAATTGTAGGAAGTACGTCATCATATTAATTTTCGACTGGCGGACTTTTTGCTGTGTCAAATTTGCGATGTTTTATTGGTCGCAAAACTTCGAGTGGCGTTTTATCTAAAAGATAACTTTGATCTAAAAGTTTATAAAAAAGGTTAGAGGACGCCATATGATTATTGTGCGTGGTCGTAAGAATTACAGTCATATGAGTGCTACGGAAATGTGTCTCTTTTCCATGAGAGGGTTTTTAAACTACTATATATATATCTCTATATATATAAGACGCATTTGTTGTCTGTCCGTCGTCTGTCTGTTCCCTTATAACTCGAGATCCAGACAACCAAATAACGTGAAATTTGGTACACGTACACAAAATTATACCGGAAAGGTTATTAAACAGGTTTCGTTCCTTACATATAAGATACTGGGGCCCGGGGGCCCCAAATGTAGTTTTTCCCTATATGAGCTATATAAAATAAAAAATTATTGAAAATTAAGACGTAAAATATTAAACATTTTGGTGTCGAGATTAACAAGATGGCGTTTATTGCCATAAAATAATGTGATGTGACGTCATAGTTTGAGTTCATATTAATTTGTAAATAGGAAACAAAGTGAAAAGAGCAGTTATTATTTTAATTTATATTTTTAATTGTTAATATACCGCTGTGGGTGTGCGTTTAAGTATTTGTTGCACATGTGTGAATCAGTGAGTGTGTGTGTTTTTTGTTGTGAACTAAATGTTATGAAATGGTTTATTTTTATGTCTGTTAATGTTGCGCCTCTAACAAGATTACGTATATATTTTTATAAAATTTGTTTGCAAATTACATATTTTTTTACTTTACACTGTTTCTTTTTTGTATATTCTATATGTATTTTATCCAGTCGTCCGATCAAGCTTTTTCCTTTCATCGGCGAGGGTAGGAGTCAATAATATCGTCCATCCCTGGGTGGCATAAACACTGTAGCTAAGCAACTGAATTTATACTTTTTGCATAACTTAAACGAAACCAGCAGGGCACATTTTAAGCTCAAACATTGCGTTTCGAAATGTTTCTTTGAAACAAATAAACCCCATACAACAGAAAAATGAATTATATAAATTATCACTTACTGGGGGCGGGGCCAAAATGTATTTTTTTTCCTTATATTTAAAACTGACTCAAAACTAATTCTCCAACCTCCCGTGAGGGTAGAAGCATGAAACTTTTGGGAACTTGCCAAATACACTATTATGACGATAATTGGTGAAAAATAATGTAAACATTTCCACTCATGGGTGGCCGTGTGCCCCAAAACCGGTTTTTCCTTATATGGGCTATATAAAACTGAATCAACACCAATTCCTCATATTCCCGAGTAGGTAGAAGCATGAAAATTTGGAAAGTCGTTGAGTACCCTCCCGCAATGGTAACAGTCGAAAAAAGTATAAAGTTATTACTAACTGGGTAGGGGGGTGGGCGGGGGCCCAAACGTAGTTTTTTCTTAAATGAGCTATATAAATCAGGCTCATCATTAAATCTCCTATTTCCTGTGTAGGTAGAAGCATGAAACTTTGTGAAGTTGTTATATACCCTCCCAAAATGGTAACTGGCGAAACATTAATAAAAATTATCACTCACTGGGTGGTCAGAGGCCTGAATGTAGTTTTTTTTCATATATCAAACTGACTCATCAATAATTCTCCAAATTACCATGTAAGTAGAAGAATGAAACTTTTGGAAGATTTTGAGTACCCTCGCGCGATGGTAACATGCGAAAAAAATATATAAAATTATTACTCACTAGGGGGCCTTGGGCCAAAATGTAGGTATTTTCCTAATATGAGCTATATAAAACAGACTAATCATTAAATATCCAACTTCCCGTGTAAATAGGAGCATGAAACTTTGGGAAGTTGTTGAGTACTCTCCCGCAATGATAACATACGATCCAGGCAGATCAGGTCCGCCACAGAGTTCCCAGAGCAGCTGAAACAGCTGAGCAAAGAAACTCCAGGCATGTGCTGTTCCAGTGGTAAAGTCAAACTTCCCCCAATTCTAAAGCCACCAGAACCATTGTGCATTCTGTTGAATGGTGAAACTGCACAATCAAAGGACTTTGTGAAACTTATTAGACTATTCAATAATATGTTTGCCGTGACTTCCTTCAAGTCTAATGTTGTCGTGAATAACGGGTGGACACCAACATTCAAGGTCCAAGGCCAAGTGTACCACCATGCTGGACCTCTTCATCCAGTCAATGCTGTAGACAGCAAATATCTCCAGATTTACTTCTTGGGAGAAGATGAGCAAGTGCAAAGACGACTGGATTTGCTTGACAGTCCTGTTGACAGAAACATTGTCCTCAAACTGCAAAGAATGCTGCATCAGCATAACAGCTATGTGAGGTCATTTAAAATGGCTGCTGAGATTATGGATAACACTCAAGTGGACTACAAAATCAAAATTTCCGGCAAAGCACCATTAAAGGAACACAAAGGCAGATTCAATGCACCATCTGTTAGTGAAGTGGCATCATGATTGCTGGAGAGCTAGGTGATCGTAGAGACATTGTGCTGCATTCAAGAAGTTGCTCACAAATGCCACTTCAAAGGATTCAAGACACTCACAGGTCATATGATCCACTTCAGTATCCTCTGCTATTTGTTAGAGGAGAAGATGGCTATGATTTGAACATAAAAGATGTAAACAAGGCCACAAGCAATGACTACTATGCATATCGCATGATGCAAAGAGTCAACGAATTTAATACACTCCTCAGATGCCCGCGCCTTTTCCAGCAATACATAGTGGATATGTATGCTAAGGTTGAGAATGAGAGATTGCGTTTCATCAGACTCAACCAAACAAAACTTAGAGCTGAGGACTATGGTGTACTATTAGAGGCAGTAAGGAATGACAACAATGTGACTTCTGAAAATATTGGCAAATTAGTGGTGCTGCCTTCATCCTTCAGTGGAGGGCCCCGTTACATGCATGAATATGCACAGGATGGAATGACCTATGTACGTCATAGAAACACAAGCATCAAGTAGATTTGCAATTATGTTACCAAGGGAAGTGATGCAGCCATGTTTACTGTTGCAAATGAAATGCCGAACAGGCTTGATGGGGTTACCAATTAATTATCAACAAGGACGATACATTAGTAGCAGTGAGGCAGTGTGGCGCCTGCTTAACTTTCCCATCCATCAAAGGTATCCAACAGTTGTTCACTTGGCAGTACATCTTGAAGGAGGCCAAGGAGTATACTATAAACCAGGACAGCCAACAGCACATTTGACAGACACTCCAACAAAGACTACATTAACAGCGTTTTTTGATCTCTGCAAAACAGATCCTCTTGCAAAAACATTGCTGTATTCTGAAGTGCCTAGACATTTTCGCTGGGATGCCAGTCAAAAGGTCTGGCAAATCCGAAAAAAGGTATACCTCTTGCAGACTTCCCGGGATATGTGACAGACAATGCCTTGGGAAGAGTGTACACTGTGCATCCTCACAACAGAGAAGCATTTCACATGCGCCTCCTGCTGCACCATATTCGGGGACCTATTTCATTTGAAGATCTCAAAACTGTTATTGTGAAAGATGAGGATGGTGACATCCTTGAAATTAAGCCATGCAGCACATACACTGTTAAATGTACCATTTTATAGCATGCAAGTAAACAGTTAGTTGTGTACGCTTCTACAGAAAACCTTATTTTAAACCCGGGCGAAGCCGGGTACTTGCCCCTAGTATATATATATATAGATAGATAGATATAGATATATATGTATATTTAACATTCATAAAACAACAAGGATAAAACAAACTTCTGCCTTATTTATCAGGGATCCCATGACTTTACTGCTTTATATGGCAGCATGTTCTAACTTTCTGGGTGAAGTATTTGCTGACATTGCTTGGTGTCTGATAAAAGTATTGAAGGAAGAGTTATCGTTCTTTGCTATTGTCAAACTTATCTGCAAAGACTACTTATAAACGTCGGCTTAATAGGTTTGGCGACTTAACCGAGACCGAGATAAATGTGAGATAAAGAGAGAGAGAGAGAGGGGGGAGAGAGAGATAGAGAGAGAAAGAGAGAGATAGAGAGGGAGAGAGAGAGACAGCGAGAAAGAGAGAGAGAGATAGAGAGAAAGAGAGACAGAGAGAGAGACAGAGAGAGAGAGTCAGAGAGAGAGAGACAGAGAGAGAGAGAGAGAAAGAGAGAGAGAGAGAGAGAGAGAGAGGGAGACAGAGAGAGAGGGAGACAGAGAGAGTGATATAGAGAGAGAGAGACAGAGAGAGAGAGAGACAGAGAGAGAGAGAGACAGAGAGAGAGAGAGAGACAGAGAGAGACAGAGAGAGACAGAGAGAGAGAGAGAGCTGTAACAGTGTACTGATATAAAAAATTAAAGATTTATAATTTAGAAGACAAAAGAGAGATGTATAAGTGAGAGAATGAGTGAACTGCATATGTTAAACCTCATAAGCGCCCGCCCCACGTTTTTAGTCATATTAAATTAAAGTACTTGAACTTACAAGTTTTAAATTATTTTATTCTTTTTAGTCCACTTATAAAAACGAGGTTTTTAAAAATCCTTTTTTACCTCTATTTATTTATCTGTATTCTAATAAAATTAACTTGTATAATAATTAAACATAATATTATTAGTTATTGCTTCATACTGAATTTCGTTGGCTGTCAAACGGTGTCTGTTTAAAAGGTTTTTAAGCTGTTTAACTCGATGCTGGAGTTCTTGAAAGATAAAAATGATGCTTTATGATCATATTTAATTACATTAAAAGTGTCATAGTTTACTTGACCGGCTTGTTTTAAATATTTAATGAAACCAATCTTCAGCTTCACGATGATGGACTGAATGTAATAACAAGAAAACCTGTTAGTTCTGCATTTGTGACTAAAGTTTTTCTGTACAAACAAAATTTTGGACGAGGAGAATTTAGCCAGTTCCTTAATTTATCACGAGCAGAAAAAAAAAGATGAAGACATTCTTTCTAATTGTGAGCTCTTAGATGCTCACCACTCAGACTTTAATAATAATAATAATAATAATAATAAATTGATTATTTATATAGCGCTGTATCCCAGTAAGGAACTGGGCTCACAGCGCTTTACATGAAAGAAATAACATACCTATAAGTATTAAATTAACTTTCTTATCATAACAAACACAAAAATTACAGTACATTATACATAAGCTACGTTAATCATTTACAAGAAATGTTGTTTCATTAATTTTGAAAATAAATTTTGAAAAGATGTGTCTTGAAGGACTTGGTTGTTTGAATACTACGTAAGTATTATGGTAGAGAATTCCATTGTTTGACAGCACAAAAAGAGAACGACCTTTCACAAAATGTTTTGGTGGGTGTCGTAGGAACAGAGAGAATGCGTGTGTCTGCAGAAGATCGTAGCTGGCGAGTGGGTGAGTAGACCGACAAAAGTTCAGTAAGATACGATGGGCATGAGTCCGAAAAGAAGTTGTGACAGGGAACGGCCAGTTTGTAATCAATACGGGCTTGTATAGGCAGCCAATGAAGTGAGCAAAAAAGTGGAGTAACATGGTCATGTATTTTTGCCTTGAGCACCAGTCTGGCAGCTGAATTTTGAACTTTCTGTAGTTTTTCAATGCATTGTTTTGGCGCACATGACAGAAGTGAATTGCAGTAATCCATACGAGCTAGTACAAGAGCACAGACTAGAGTTTTTGTTGCACTAACTGTTAAGTAATGAAGGATTGAGCTGATCTGACGAATGGCAGTGTAGGCAGAGCGACAGATGTGATTGATGAAGTTAATAGACATGTTGTCAGAAATAATGTAGCCAAGATTCCTAGTCGATGTTTTGAACAGAATATCCGAACTGGCTACGTGAATTGACTTCGGAAGAGAAAAAGTACTGCGTGATTTATTGTTGCAAAATAGAAATGCTTCAGTCTTGTCATCATTCAGCTTGAGTTTGCTTAACGTCATCCAAGACTTTACCTCACCAATGCACTCTTGCATCAATAGGACAGTGGAGTCCATATTAAAGGGATCAGTGTGAGTATATAGCTGAGTATCATCTGCAAATGATTGGCTTTTAACTGACTGCTTTTCGAGCAGTAGAAGTAGTGGCCTTGTATACAGTACAAAAAGTACCGGACCCAAAACAGAACCCCGAGGCACACTTTGCCTCTGAGCAAGTCAGCTTTGTGAGAGATACAGCCATCTACTTTAATCAAAGACTTCATGATATCTTGAAAATGAACACACCAGATTAGATTTTGGATCCTTTTTCAAGTGCAATACAGAAGAATCTCAACAGTTACAAAAGAAATGATGGAAATAACTACAAAAGTGATTTCAAATTTAAATTCAATAGTGGCTACCAACCATTCAGGCGGAAAAATTAGATCCCTATGTTTTATCCTGAAATATGGACAGTATCTCAACAAAGTTCTTAATTGCAATTCCTTCATCATACTTAGTTGAGCGTGGATTCCCTGCGGTAACCAATTTTTTTAAACATATGAAATTATAAGGAAATTGTGATTTATTTTGTCCTTTTTTAGTATATAGGAATAAAATAGTGTGTTTTAGACCAGTTAAGACCAGTGCTTCTCAAAAGTGGTGGTCCGCGGACCGGTGCCGGTCCGTGGGCCATCCGATGCCTGTCCGCAAAATTTTCTAAGAAAGGACATTTCGCAACCATGTCAGTACAGGTAAAATAGTTCACGGGTCCCTGGTGCAATGGAAAAAAATCCTGCTGGTCCGCTATACTAAAAAGTTTGAGAAGCACTGTTTTAGACGATCCAATTTGTTACCCATTTTTTATTTACCAGTTTTTTTTTAATTTTAAATTTTTGATGTAATTGTTACGTCACTGTCTTGGCCGGGTTTTAACATTTACAATTTGTAAGGAGAGCTAACTCTTAAAAAAATACATTTTAAAAATATATATATTTCACTTTGATTAACTTGAAGGCAAATATTGAAATATTGACTTGACAGTAACAAAATTGAGCAATCAAAAAGCAAATAACTTGACTGTGAAACTTAAATAACATATTTTAAGATATTGTATTGTCACCGGAGATAAGGGCTCAATCGAGCAATGCTAAGTGCTTAAAATGACGTTTCAAGACTTGATGCTAGCACACACATACACACACACACAGAATAGCAAGTTAAATAAAAGCGTGTAAAAATAAACTGATTGCAAATGGTCAATCGCTTTGATTTAAGAAACAGAGCCGATGATTACTAAATTGGTAGCAGCACACCATATTCATAATTTCATTAAGATGATTTCGAATGTTATTTGTGTGTGTACATTTCTATTTTGAGTTCAATAAACAGTTTCATAATTTCCAAGTTCAATGTTACTTATTTACACATTTCTTAACTAAACTAAACACATATTCTGTAGGCCTGAGACTAGTCTCCTAAGGCCTTGGCTAGTACCTGGGCAACCGGCTCCATCTGCTGAGCAGTGCCATACAACATTGTTTTAACGTGGGAATCTTTTGCCTCCCTAACCTCCCCGGCTATGTCTAGCGTGGGACAAGACGTCAGCAGGTGAAAGACTGTCACAGAGGCTTGGCTGCAATGACGGCAGTTCGAGTCCCTGTTGTGGTCTAGCCTGTGAAAGCACTGCCCAACCAACTCGTAATTTCACATTTGTAAACTATATTTTTTCGAAAAAGATATAAACATTAATACTGTGGAAGCCCTAGGGCGGTTAATGGTGATTAGCATTCAAAGACCGACCGCAAGGAGCAGAGCTCTTGCATGTGGTCAGCGACGACATAGGACAGCTGACCAGGGACAAATTTTGCGAACGTCCAACCAGACCTGGTTCTTAGATCAAAGAGACAATGAGCGGGTCTTTGTCTAAACTGCACCCCCCCCCCGCACAAGTCTTAATCTAGGGGGGGGGGACAAAATGATTGATGAACGGATTGCAGAGGGGGAGACTATGTTTGACGGACTTCGGTCAGGGCATGGATTTTGGGGATGATTTTGAAGGGTATAAGGGTGGAGACACTAAGAGAATTCAGGGGGAGCAGACTCCGGGGGACGCACCACTAGGGACAGGTTGGTTTGTTGTTTTGACAGTCGTATTGGACTTGTAAACATTGGAATGTAGTAATTAGTGTTATGTAAAATTCAAACCAGTCAACCAATAAAGAGAAATAATTAGTGTCTTGGTGTATGAGATTTGAGAAACGAGATCAGAAGACAAAGTTTGGATAGGAAATACGAAACTAGATAATTAACCAACCAGTAACGAGTTCCTTACAACTGGTACCTGCGAGTCTCTCTACAATACATACCGTATATCTTTCTGTTAAATTGCTATTTTTTTTTAAAAATTAATTACCAGGGGCGCTGAGTAATATTTGTCGGGGGAAGGGGGTGGTAGGCCAAATAAGTTAGCGAACCACAGCTTTAGAGAAAAAAACGAGTACATGATCAAATATTTCATTATTTAATGCCATTGACGTCGACGTGAACTACTGCCGGGATATGCAGGCCGCTGAAATCACTGTTGTTTGTACAGAGTGAGTTTTAAGTTTAAATCACATTTACTCGTTCTCCAATCTCCAATCACTAACATAAAAGTTTGAGATGATAATTTGTAAAGCCTTTGTTGACCGCAGTGTAAATCACTGACTTCATTTTAGTAGAATGCCTTCATTCAAACGAATTTTAAAGAAAATACTTTTTTTAAGTTGATTAGAAATTTCCAAACTTTTTGCGGAATTTTATGTTCAGATCCCCTAAAAAATAATTGAGAGGTTTGCATTGATGCCAAGAGTTTAAAAAATGTGTCCAATATTTGCATTGCATTTACCTAATGCAATTAAAATGCATGTACTACAATATAGCAAGTGTGGACCAACACTGTAAAATACAGTATAAAGATGTGGAAAAATATGAGATAATACCGTAGGGCTAAAATGGGTTAACATTTTATTTACATTAGGAGCATTTAAATTTTTAACCAGCTTCAGCTCTGCTGCAACTGCATTGAAAAAGATCCTGTCTGATGCTGCGGAAGAAAAGACACTGTCTGGTGCTGTGGACAAAATGACCCTGTCCAAAGCTATGGATATAATGATTCTGTCCGGTGCAGCGAGCTTCCATCCTAGCATCTTTTTATTTTTTAAAACAGAGCCGGATCCACTAGACCGCCACCTGTAGTTAAATGATTAAAACAGGAGTCACAATACACAAAGATAATCACAACAAGAAGGTCATCACCTGCTTCTAAAAAATTGTGGAAACAGACTTGTCCGTTGACCATTCACATGGGCAACATGATATACCGAAGTAACTCATCAAGACGATTCATGAAAAATCTTCATAAGATCAGTTACAATTTCTGCCATAGTCGTCCTTGTGGTATTAGTTGTGATGCTAATCGTAAGACAGAAAAAAGTAAAGTTTTTGAAAAAGTAAGATATGAATCTACATTTAACTGAAGCCTATTCAAGTATACATTTTTAATTACTTAAATAGTTTTGTGTGTTTCGAGTATCTATGAATAAAAAACAAACAAAAAAAAACAAACAATGGCACTAAAAGAATTTTCTTCTTTGTCTATATGAAATGTGTTTAATACTTGAATTACTTTCAGTTTTCACAGATAACATTTTCGTTTCCAGTTGAACTAATAAAAAATATAAATATTCATTGAAAAACATATCATTTTAGTGATGCATAAATACACAATCTGATTTCAGAATGTCTAATAAAGACTTCATTTACTTTAAAGAAGATCTTAGTCTCAGTTGTTCAAGCTGACAACGTGCAGGACATAGAAAAACTGATCTTTGATTTAGATTTGTTGACTGTGGGAAAGTGTATTGGATCTGTAACTTGTTGAGCCTTCTTGTCCATGAGGGGCATCCACCGATCATCGTCGACGTCTGCGATTCCTCCAAGGGCATAGGCAACCGACGAGAGACCTCCAGGCATCTCTATCCTGGGCCAGCTTCTCCAGGATCTTCCATTCATGGCCAGGTCTCTTTATGTCTGCCTCCAATTCTCGGCTCCAAGTGTTTCTTGGGCGGCCTATTTTCCGCTAACCCTGTGGG
The DNA here is from genome assembly GCA_944989445.1 of Ampullaceana balthica. NCBI lineage: Eukaryota > Metazoa > Mollusca > Gastropoda > Lymnaeidae > Ampullaceana > Ampullaceana balthica. The sequence goes on from CALYLW010000059.1 coordinate 324,378, forward strand.
TTCCATTTCAGGGCTTGCTTTTTTATGTTAGAAGCAGGTTTTCTTAGTGTATGATCAATCCACCTCCACCGCTTCTGGAGAATCTCCGTAATCTTCTGTGGCATCCCGCAATGCCTTAGCAATCTCCACAGGGTTTGCCTTTCAACACTGTTGAAGGCTTTTTCATAGTCAACAATGTTGACATAGAGCGGCGAGTTCCACTCTAGTGACTGCACTAGAAAGATGCGCAGTGTCGCTATCTGGTCAGTGCAGGATCTGTTGGTGTGAAAGCCAGCTTGTTGTCCAGCAACAGCGGGTCTACAGCGCTTTTCATCCTGTTTAGTAGTACACGGTTGAAAACCTTTCCTGGGATGGACAGCAAGGTGATCACTCAGTAGTTCGAGCAGAAGCTTAAATCCCCCTTCTTTGGGATCTTGATAAGGTATCCCTCTTTCCTATCGGAAGGAACTTGCTCTTCTTTCCGTATTTTCATTAACAGAGGGTGTAGCATTTCCAGACTCGTTTCCAAGTCCGCCTTCAGTGCCTCTGCTGGGATGCCATCAGGTCATGCAGCCTTTCCATTTCTGAGTTGTTTAATGGCCCTGCTCTCCTCTCCGTTGGTTGGACTATTGCAGTCAATTAGAAGGTCGTTGTCGGCTGGTTGGATATCTGGTGGATTCCTTGGTTCAGGCCTGATTAGGAGCTCTTCAAAGTGCTCCTTCCATCTCCCTCTCTGTTGCTCCTGACTTGGTATGGTGTTTCCCCATTTTGTCATTCACTGGTCTCTCTACCTTGCTAAATTTCCCTGACAGCGTCTTAATGGTATCGAATAGTTCCCTCATGTTCCCCTGTTGAGCTGCATCTTCTGCTTCTCTAGTACGTTTATCAAAAAATTCCTTCTTGTCCCTCTTGATGCTTTTCTTAACTTCCTTTTTTGCATCTGCTTACTCCTTCTGGGACTTGTTTTTCTGTGCTCGGGTGCGGCTGTTATTCACTTCTGCTTTTTTTCTTTTCCTTTCTTTTTTATACTCAGCGTACCTGCTGTCATCCACTCTTTGTATGCCTGTTTCCTGTTTCCTAGCAGTTCTTGGCATGTTTACTGGACTGTTTCTTTCATGCTTTGCCAGTTTCCTTCAGTGGTTTCGTCTTCGAGTATTTCTTGAAGGGCTTTGAACTTATTGAATAGTGAGATTTTGAATTCTTCCTTTTTGTTTTGGTCCTTCAGGAGGGAGGTATTATACCGAGTCCTGTATGCCGTTCACTCGGTATAATGCCTCTTTAGCTTTAATTTCATCCTGACCACAAGAAGATGGTGATCTGAGGCAACATCAGCTCAAATCTTAACACGTACGTCTTGGAGAGATCACCTGAATTTTTTTTTACAAATACATAGATGCTCTATTTGGTTCATCGTTCTCATGTCCGGTGAGACCCATGTAACTTTGTAAATACTCTTGTGCATGAAAATACTCCCCCCTATGACCAGGTCTGCAGTGGCACATATGTTCGCAAACCTCTCACCATTGTGTTCATCTCGCCTATCTCTTGCTGTCCCATAACCTCTTCGTACCCTGTTTTTCTATTCCCGATTTTGGCTTTAAGTCTCCCATGAGCATGACGATGTTCCTCCGTGGGCGACCCTGGACTATGGTCATTACTCTATTGTAGGATTCTTCTTTGTCTACTTCATCATTTTCATTAGTTGGTGCGTAGCATTGGATAAGATCTAGGTTGATGCTACGTTTCTTTGTCCGAAAGGTTGCTATAAGAATTCTAGGTCCATGGGCCTCCAATCCCAATGAGTGCTTCTTGTGCGGCCCTTGATAGCATCATAGGGTATGCGGGGCATCGTCTTCTTCGTGTCCCGAAAATATCACAATCTCTCGTGAGATTAATCTCTTCTATCCCCATCCTGTCCATCTTGCTTCACTAATTCCGAGACTGGTGAGCTTATAGCTCCTCAGTGGCTATTTGTTCAGCTTTACCAGCCTCGTACATGGTACGGACATTCCAAGCTCCAATGACGGTGGTAGTCCTGGTAGAAATGATGGTTGTCGGCCTAATAGCTTCCATGTTTTGGCTTTCACTATTAGGCGTCATATTTTCCAACTCAAAGAATCAACCTTTCACAGGACTGAAATGTCTTTTACGACTCTTTTCGTTGTTTTTGTAACTATGATTTTTTACACGGAAGGGTTGTTGGCCTTGCGCACAGCCACTTGTTGCCCCTCACAGCTCAACGGGTAGCTGCCTTTTTAAATCCCTTATATTAACTTCGCGGCCGTCTCTGTAGTCATCTCATCATCTCTGTCTTGGGCTGGGCGGGCGGAAAAAGAAAAGTAAAAAATGACCCACTTCCAGTGTTCCGATCGAGCTGAAATTTGGCACACGGACCCGACTCACCTAACAATGCATCGTGTCAAAATTTCAGATCGATCAAACGTACCGTAATTAAATAAATGCATTTTTAGTTTATCCTTATATGAGGTATGTAATTCAAATTCACGGTTTGTTATTGTTTTTTTCTTCCACTTCCACGTGAGTTTGAGTTGACGCCGACCATCGTGCCGACACCCCCTCACATCCCACCCCCATTTATTAAAGACAAGGGACATCACTCGGTGTCAGTCTGTAAATGTTTGAAAATAATCAATACTGTTAGTTATGTATCATATATAAGGGATTTATAGTCAAAAACTTTGTTTTTACGGGTTTGTTTTATTAAATCCCTTATATTAACTTCGCGGCCGTCTCTGTCTCTCTGTCTGTCTGTCGTCATCTCATCATCTCATGGGCGAACGGGCGGAAAAACAAAAGTCGAAAATGACCCACTTCCAGTGATCCGATCGAGCTGAAATTTGGCACACGGGCCCATCTCACCTATCAATGCATCGTATCAAAATTTCAGATCGATCGATTGTACCGTAATTAAATTAATGCAATTTTAGTTTTTCCTTATATAACGCATGTAATTCAAATTCACGGTTTGTTATTGTTTTTTTCCCACGTGAAAGTTTGAGTTGACGCTTTGAGGCGACCCATCGAAGATCCGGTGTGCTTTTGTTTACATTTTACGTGTCGCGCTGAGCTCGGTCAAGCAAATCGGTGACCAGACTTTTCCCCCCTCAGGGTTATGAAGCAAAGTTGAGTTAAGACAGATTCAGTCTGTATGTTTGTCGTGTTTGAAAATAATCAATACTGTTAGTTATGTCTCATATATAAGGGATTTATAGTCAAAAACTCTGTTTTTACGGGGTTGTTTTATTTCGGGTTAGGTCCATAGCCTTTATGGATCTTTCATCTTCCTAGAAGGCAGATCTAGTAGCACACTGTTAACCGTGCCTGTAACAGGGATGGTAGATGATAGCCAAAAGCTAGGGTAGTAAAAATCCAAGCTAGGGATAGAAAAATAAAAATGGGCAACTTTTTTTGGCTACGCCTTTACATATGTCCTCATTGCAACGACCAAGGCTTCAGAACGAGGTTTCGAAAGGGGATTAATAATATTAAGCATGAATGCAACTTAATACATAGTCCTTACTACCGCCGGTGTGCATGCCTATTGGCCTAGCACCGGCCAAGAGGGTTATGGAATTAATAAAATTTATGAAATTGGTTCAAAATATAAAAATAATTTAAATTTCACACAGTGACATCACCATCTATCGAATTGGGTGCAAGCGTGTAGGGCACATACAGTACAATTTATATAAGCATCACAATTAAAATGTTTCGCAGGTATCCGCAGCACGGCAAGACTCAGCACTTGGGGTGCAAAATATATCCATATAATAAAAGATAGATAGAACTGAATTTCTAGAGAATAAATCATATTGCATATTATATATAAATAAATGTACAGTAATACAAGTGAAATTAAAGGTTCACCTTTACTAGAACTGAAATTGCCGGTCTTTTGATACGCAAAGCTGTAAGGTGATCTTCCCGCGATAACGTGGGATCACTGTGAATGATCAAAACTCTAGGTTGGGCTGTGCGAAAGAGACCGATTATTTGTTCTACAGGTTTGTATGCCCTTTATAAATAAATTCAAAATATTACATTCATGGAAAAGAACTGACCCAAACTAAAGATGCAAAATACTTAGGAGTCTTAATAAATGAGAAACTATCATGGAATCCCCATGTCAATGAAGTTATTAAAAAATCAAACAAAACCTTAGGCTTTATAAAAAGGAACTTTAACAAATGTAATAGAGATATAAAACTAAAATGCTACCTCACTTTGGTGAGACCTGCACTAGAATATGCATCTTCTGTATGGGACCCATCCACCAAAGAAAACATTGATAAACTAGAACAAATTCAAAAAAGAGCTGCCAGATTCATTACTGGAGAATATTCAAAACTTACAAGAGTAACACCATTAGTTAAATCATTAAACCTTGAAACACTAGAGGATAGAAGAACCAAGAGCAAAGTAGTAATCATACATAAAGCAATTAATTCTAATTTAGAAATACAACACAAAGATAACTTAATACAACCCTCAGATAGACATAAGGATAAAAACACCTTTCTTATTCCGTATGCAAGAACAAACACATACAAGTTTTCCTTCTTCCCGTCCGGAATTTGGGCGTGGAATGGGTTGCCTGAAGAATCCAGGAAAACCAACACTTTATCAACATTTAAATCTCTAATAAAAATGCAGGACTAAACACAAACCATAGATAAGCGTAGGACGCAATAATCTTCTGTATAGAAGGAGCGTCTGTAAACAGATAAGATAAGATATGCCCTTCTTGTTAATGGACTCTGATTGGCCAGCATCACAGTTCCTTTTGTTTCAACAAACCGTGATTGTCCGCTTCTGACTTTGTAGCCTCACTCGCTTCACATCACCCGCCAGATCTTTTATTGCCCTTACAGAGCAAGCCGAGGGTAAAAATAACATACTAGGTGCCCCGTGGCGTAGCATACGCCGCAGACTTGCTCATGAAGAGTGCAAAGAAAGTGGAGAAAGAACGGACACGAACTACAGCGCGAAGAAATCAAAACAACGCGAGTGAACGTCGGTTTTTTTTTGGGGGGGAGGGTACAGCCGACTCATTGTTTGTTTTGAGACATTCGCACTGTGGTTATCTACCTGCCCACCACCCTTTACCACATTAGCTTGCCAACCATAAACTGTGATTTGTCGACCCTAGCTAGGGTCAGCCATGTTGGTAATAAAGGGGTAAAAGAACTGGCACAAACAGACATTTTTAAAAATAAAAAACCCCAATGTTTTCGCTGCGGCTTGAACCCAGGACCTTCCCCGTATAAGGCGGACGTGATAACCAGTACACTACGAATCCCACGTTATTCTGTGAAGGAACAATGCAAATGAACGCAAAGACCATTGTTGGTCTCGAAACATTGGTTGACCCCAGCGAGGGTCATTCGTCATGCTCGTTTGCACATTCTTGCGAGGTGTCTCGCATGGTCACACGAAGAGGATTATATATATAGATAATGTTTTTGCGTCCCTGCCTCTCTTATTCGCAGCACCTACATTGTGTTCGAAATGCCCAACACTTTTATTCTCTGATCAAATGGAGGGGTGTGTCAGTATTTGTAAAAAAAATAATTTAATTTAATTAAAAATAAAGCTTTAAAATTTGTTTTTTTAAAAGAGCCCCCCTCCCCGGGAGGAGTAGACGGTAGGAGTGTAATACTCTTTAAATTGTTGTTATGGGCCATCAGATATTTAAATATCGAGTTTCTATAAGATCCTTCCATTTACACAGTAGCCACTGTTCAAAATACCTTGTAAATATATTATTCATGTTATAGAAATGACATTATTTGGCCCCCAGTAAGTGGTATTTTAACACATTTTATATCAGAAACTTTTGTGGGAAAGTACTAAGCAACCTTCCAAAGTTTCATGGCTATCTTTTCTTCTTTTTGTTATCTATACATACGCTCCTTCTATGCAGAAGACAATTGCGTCCACAGACCATGACATTTCCTTGCCTTCACATGGATTCGACCACCGCGCCCCCCTGATATAATAATACAATAATATTTATACATCTTACCAAAGAAAAACTATCCCTGAGGCTCCCGAGCCAAATAGATATAACATGTTAAGTTGAAAATAACTATTGATATCAATCTTGATCATGATGGATATATCAAATGTTTTAGGCCCCTAGTCCCAAAGAAATGGACATTAGGAGTTTATTCCTCTATAACATTTTAATATGGGTCATCAAGTATTTATATACCAAGTTTAGTCAAGAAACATCCATTTAAAAAGTGGCTAAAGGTTAAACAAATTTTATGCAACCCATATAAGGAAAAAACTACATCTATTTGGATGTGACTTTTTATGAGTGGTAATTGTAATTTCTATTTTTTTAAATAACAATGGTTAAATTGTTCTAAACAACTTCTCAAAGTTTCATGCTTCAACCAACACCCGAGATGGAGAATGAGCGATAAGTCAGTCAATTACTGAGCGAGTGAGGGTTTTGCCTGTTGTTATTATTATAGTGCAATGAATTGTCTGCATCCGTTTGATTAATTAACGACGCAATAGTTTTACTTACTGAAAGGGCGTCTGTATTAAATAAGATAAGTCCTGAAAAGCAAGTATCGGAAGAACGTCATAATCTTATATTTTGATTGGCAGAGATTTGTGTTGTGTCAGGTTTGCCTTTTATAACTGACCGAGGCGGAAGACCATTGCACGGCGTTTTGTCTGTAGGAGAGCTTTGCATAATATTTACTAACAGATTAGAGAACGCCATATGTATAGTAATAAAGAAAAAGTCCTCACTCACTCACTCACTCACTCACTCACTCACTCACTCACTCACTCACTCACTCACTCACTCACTCACTCACTCACTCACTCACTCACTCACTCACTCACTCACTCACTTAATTAAGGGCCGGGTGCCTAGCCAAAATATAGTTTTTTTCCTTTTATAAGCTATATACAAATGAGTTTAATGGCTACAATGTAAATGGATGGATCTTGTTTAAACTTTGTATATAAAAAATCGATAGCCCATATTAAAATACCATGGGGCATAAATATTCCTTAAAAGTCCATTATTTCGGGGCCGGCGTCTCAAGTCTTTTCTTTGTAAACGTTTAAGACTTTATTCTGCATTCGATTGTGGTACACTATCTTAACAAATAATGACAAATATATATAGATATACCGGGTATATAACAGGTGTAATGAACTTTACATATTTCACCGCCTGGGCCCGAATGTACTTAATGACATACGTTTTCTTATATAAGCTGTATAAATTTAATTTAATTTTTCCGATCGCCATGAAGCTTTAGAAAGTTTTAGAGTACATTCCCGCAAAGTTAAATAGAAGATTAGTGTTTTTAACGCAATTTCCCTTGGAAAAATTGCGTTTATAGTTTATAGATTCGAAATGTCTGTAACGCTTGCACATGCATCTCCTCCTGAACCATACCCGATAGAGGGTTCGGAGAAAGAGGGTTCGGGTCTTTGCAAATATGCTAAGGACGTCCAAATGATGTGCAACGGCCAAAACAATACCGAAAAGTTTACTATATTTCCTGGAAAATCATTAAAAAACCGAAAAAATATCAGTACTTTGTCAATTTCTTGCCAACCATAACATATATCGGGTTGAAACAAACTTCAAACAATAGCTAATAATATTTAGAACAATGTTGGAGAAGGAGTTTTTCAAAAATCTCTTTTCGTTCGACTCCCGTAATTTTATCAGCAATTTGTAGATAGTAATTGCTTTGTTTAGTTTCAAAGTTATTGATTTGAAATGACTTTTAATGTGAACTAGAATGATATTTACTGGGGTTTTCCCGCTTTGTGAATGCTTTATGTTAGACTAGATTGCACTGAGGCGTCGTGACGCCTTTGGCAACCACTTTTTTAAAAATCCCAACTAACTTGTCATTGTTTGATAAATACGAAATATTAAACTTCCTGGAATGTACACAAAGTATTTTATAATTAACCATTATCAAATTCTCTTTAACATTGTTCCCTTTTCCAAAATTAAAACAATGACGTCATGTAATATTTTTTGACAGTGCTAATCACCAAACGATTTTGTTAACTGCTATAGGCTGTTGTACATCGTTCCTCAGCGTTCCACATCTATCCAGTGAGCCAGTGAGTGACTTGGACTATTATATTATTTACTAGGAGTTGTAGGGCGCCTACGGCGCCCACACTGGCATTAGTGCGCCAACTTTTTTTTTCAAAGCCCCAAGTAACTTATCCTTTTTTGATAAATACGAAATATTAAACTTCCTGAAATGTTCAGAAAGTATTTTATAAGTATAAATCCTAAAATCCTATTTTTACATCGTTCCCTTTTTTAAATTAAGATATAAGCTAAAACAATGACGTCATATAATATTTTTTTTACAGCGCGTCTTTAATTTGTAATTTATTTGCACACCTTTTGATGCCCACCTTGTATTAAGTATAAGATCAATCAATGAGGCAATACAATAATTTTTACAGTGCTAATCACCACACGATTTTTAACTGATGTAGACTGTTGTACATCGTTCCTCAGCGTTCCACATCTATCCATTGAGCCAGTGAGTGGCTTGGACTATTATATTAGATACTAGCAGACCCGTCGTGCGTTACAACGATCTCAGTAAAAATGAATAAATTTAAAGAAACCAATGAATTGAATGATTTTAAAAAATTCTGCCAGAAACCTTCGCGGAAGTGTGCAAAAAAAAGTCAAATTTTCATAGCATAAAGGGATAAATATATTAATAATTAAATAGCTTACAAAAGAAGAAACGATATTTAGGGCCCCGGTCCCAAACTGAGGGATAATTTAAAAATTTAGTGCCATTATACTCAAGCTATATTTCTCAATATCGTGTAAAATTGAATAGGGAATACAATTATTAACGTGCAGTAACAAAAGACATTTGGGGCCCCCAGCTCCGAGGGAATGACATTAGGAGTTCAGTGCCCTATACATGTAGTAATTTAATATAGGCTCTTAAGTTTTTGTATACTAAGTTTGGTAAAAATCCAGTTATTTTCTCAAAAGCTAACGCTGAAACTAATTTCTATACAACTAATATAGGAGGAAAACTGACATTAAGGGGCCACCGGGCCCATTCGGTGCAAGATGTCAATTTCAAAAACCTTTTTATTTTAAATCAGTTTCATAATGGATATATTTCTCAAGGTCTTCATAAAGTGAATAGGAAAAACATATACGAAAAAAAAGACATTTGGGGCACTCAGCCCCGAAGAAATTGACATTAGAAGTTCAGTGCCCTTAAGTATTTTAAAATGGGCTTCCAAGTTTTGCATACAAAATTTTATTAAGATCCATTCATTTACTTAGTAGCTAACAAAAAGAACTAATTTTTATATAGCTCATATAAGCAAAAACGACATTAAGGGCCCCAGGGCCCATTCAGGACAAGATATAAAGTCAAAACACCTGTTCATTTCAATATGGATAATAATGGATACATCTATCATTATTTTTCAAGATCGCTAATAATTGAATGGGAAATAAAATCTTAAACGTTTAAGAAAAAAACCATTTTTGGCCCCCAAGCCTGAAGGAATGATCATTAGGAGTTCACTGCCCTATAGTATTTTAATATTGGCCGTCAAGGCTTTAAATACAAATTTTGGTTAAGATCCATCAAATGTATACATTAGCTAACGCTTAAACTGATTTTTATATAGCTCATATAAGCAAAAAAATGACTTTATTGGCCCCGGGGCCCCATTGGTTTTAAATTTAGAAAAACAATTGGCTATTTACCATGCCAGGAGCGTACTCAACAGTCTCTAAAAGTTACATCGGGTGAATGGTTTAGTCAGCTATTAATTTTTTTTATATACATATAGAAGAAGAATTTTAGGTATTCAGGGCCAATCCCGTGCAAGGTGTCAACTTCAAAAACCTGTTCCTTGTAATTCAGTTTCATCATGGATATATTTCTCAAGATCGTTATAACGTGAATGGAAAAAATATCTTAAACATATACGAAAAAAGGTATTTAAGGCCTCCGGCCCCTAAGAAATTGACATTAGAAGTTCAGTGCCCTTACGTATTTTAATATGGGGTACCAAGTTTTTTAATACAAAGATTTGTTATAATCCATTTATTTACTTAGTAGCAAACAGATAAACTAAAATTTATATAGCTTATATAAGCAAAACACGACATTAAGGGCCACAGGGCCCATTTTGTGCAAGACATAAAGTTTAATATGCTATTAGTTAACTTAGTTTGTTATCTTGTGCAGTAAAGTAATATCTATACTTGTAACTTTTAACTTAATATATTTTTCTCGTATTGAAATGAATTCTTTTAATGTATTTTGCATGGATTTAAATGAATTCAAGATCAACGCTTGTTAATTTGTTTATTTTGTTATATATTTATAACTTAATGTATAACTTAAATTGTTACTTAACTTAATTTGTATAATTATAATATTCACAATAGACTAGATTTTTACAATTGTAAGACTGAATAAGATATAACACCTGTTATAGAGACAAGCAACATTGTATTTTTAAGTTCACAAATCAAATCAAAATTGCAACTGCCATTTAAAGTTTAACGGAAAAAAACAAAAAATAATATACAATTATTACAATGATATAACCTATATCCAGAGGCGTCACTAGGGTTGGTGTCACCCGGGGCGGTAGCTCATGGTGTCACCCCTTCAGGACTGAAGGGGCCGTCCATAAATGACGTCACGCGAGATTGCCGATTTTTACCCCACCCTCCCCCAGCGTCATACTTTGTCACAAAAACTTAGACCCCACCCCTGTTTTACGATATGACGTCACAAAGCTTTGACACCCCCCCCCACAAGCCGTATTTTCTCAATAAAAATTAGCATGTTGCAAATTATTTTTTGTCATTTAAATATGTATTTAGGGTAAGTATGCACTGTAATATTGTAACACGCGTGAAGTCATTGAAAATGTAATTAAATAAATGGTAAACAATCAAATATTTAAGTGTAACTTTTATTTAAATTTTTCGCGTTTTTGATGTGACGTCACATTTCTTAAACACCCCCCTCCTCGAACCACATCGTCACAGATGCGTGGACCCCCCCCCCTATGGCGGATTAAAAGGGGGGTGCTGAACGGGCTAAAGCCCCCAATAATTTAAGGGCCCCCAAACTTTTTATGAATTATAGTGTATAATAAAGATGCAGGCCATTATGTTTGTACGAATCCCTGAAAATGCCTTGGACAGTCATACGGCAATGTTACAAATGATTAGGAAGTATAACGGAAACCAGGCTATTCTTCGTGAGAAGTGCATTGTAGCTCATTATGTGCCGTGCACAGCTCATTCCTTTAATTTGGTTGGGAAAAGAGCAGCAGGTTGTCCTAATGCGGTCATATTTTTTTGTCTTCTGCAAAATCATTATACCCGACTTGTTGCATCTACTCATCGTTGACAGGTACTTCAAAAACATATGAAATTGATACATGCTAACAAAGCCTTGTCTGACACAAGATGGTCAGCCTGACATTATGCTGTAAGGTCTGTTAATAGCTCATACCATGAGAATATCGCAGCACTGGAAGAATTAGCAACGAATGAAAATCAGCCACGTGACTGCCGACTTGAAGAAGAAGGATTTCTAAAGGAAATTGAACAACTGGAAGTCGCTATTTTACTTGAAATTGGGGAAACAATTTTAGAAAGGAAGTCTCTCATTGAGTTTGTTAAAAAATAGCATTCTTAGTTTTATTCCTATGAAGACAAAGGAAAGGACAAGTCCGTGGTAAAAACAGTGTAAACAATCTTCAATAATATCAAACAAAAAAGAAAGCGTCAGTTTGATAAAGGGACATAAAAAAAAACAGTATTCTCCTGGAGAAAAAAATTCAAGATTGAGATATTTCTGGTAATCATTGACAAACTTTCTTAAGCCCTACAACATTGGCTAAGTGCATATAAATACATCCATGATAAATTTGGCTTTCTTACAAACCTAACTGAGCTCAGCACTTTCGCCACCCGATGGGCAGCAGCCAAGTTAATGGAAGAACATTCAAGTGATTTCGAAGAAGGGGTCGGGTAAATCCGAAGCAACCGTTTCGTCCCCCTCAATTTACTAGCAACTCCATCGAGCGGTGCCGGTTTAGGGCCAGGAACGCCAGTACGGATTAGCAAAAAGTGCCGCGAAGAACGCATTGGACACCAGCTCTGAGGAAACATTCCAGTGGGGGTTGCACCCTAGGTAGGTCTTTGATGATCCCCCGGTCTGCGGCGGACCTAACCATGGAGACCCGTGTGCTTTGCCGGGATGGCGCCAAAGTGGTAGCGGGTCGTAGTAGGAAATTCCACCACCTCCTTGTGAGGGCAACTTAGTGGGAGGCATCTTCGACTGTATGTCCTGGATGCCCAGGTGGCTGCTTCAGAAGTGACCGCTTTGGGGGGGGTCCTCAGCTGTTACGTCCCTTTAGTGGCCAGATGGCTAAGGGGGTCTCCCGGGAAGACCCATAAAGAGCACTAGGCTCGGGGCTTCTGATTTTCTTCCACATGTAGGTTCATGAGTGATTTCGAAGACTGCTTACCCTTATAATTAGTCCAATTTTCAGAACTCTTAAAAAAGTTATTGTCCAACCCCAGGCTTAGGGTAAGGAAAAGGAATTAGCACAAAGTGAAACTCAAAACTCAAAAAACTTTCACAGAGCTAAAAATTTTGCTGCTTTTGAATGAGCTATATTTCACTCAGTCCTTTACAAATGTACACATCGCACTTCGCATCTAACTTTCAATGATGACATCAAACTGCAGCTGAGAGCAATCCTTTTAAAAGTTGAAAAGAATATATAATGAGTTAGAATTTGCATGGGACGAAAAAGGCTGAATATGCTCTCTCTAATGAGCATTGAAAGGGAACGTGTAAGCTTACTCAGCTTTATTGACTTGATTGAAAACTTTGCCATTTGAAAAATTTGCAAACGAAAGTTGTAGGTTGAAATAATAATCATACATTTTTTTCAATAATTTTTGTTATTTCAAATAGAGAAAAGAATTCGTTACCTCATGAATTTTTTTTTAAATAAGGAATAACGCGTAATACTATTCTTTACGGGGGCGCGTTCGTAAGCACTAAACAGCGTAAGTCGGGATGGGACCGTCGTAACCGGAGGACTACCTGTATATAAACATGCATATCTATGCTTTCACGCCTTTAATAAATATATATATATCAAAATATTAACTCAAAGACATTGAAATCATAATTTTCCTCAAGAAAAACATCAACAAAGGAAACCCATCTTTTGATTTTTTTTATTTGGGGGGGGGGTGTGATAAAAATCGTATTCCCCCCACCCCACTGTGGTGGAGGGAGTCGTGAGGTGGGATTCGTTCATGCTGTCGGTGTGTCCAAGCCCAAATGGCTTTATATCTTTTAAAACAGAAGACACCACCTCTTTCATTCCAGCCTTTTTAAAGATCTCTCTGCTGCGACTATTTCTTTTCTTTTTTTTTCCTAATTTGTTTTAATGTTGTTCGTGTGTTGGGACTGTTTTATTATTGCAAGTTAACTGATATTTTTTTAATAAGAATTTTTGCGTTTAACGTATTTCAATGTATTTCTTAATTTCTTTCTAGATTAAAAAAAATGTCATCTTTTGTTTTCTGACATAAAATCGTACACAGTAAAATTTTAGGCTCGGGTGTCACCCCCTGATGGGTGTCACCCGGGGCGGCCCGCCCCCCCTCCTAGTGACGCCACTGCCTATATCATATCATTAAAATGTTTAAATATAAATACTGAATTGAAAGTAGTGAATGATTGCCTACTGTCAACGTACTAGTCAATGACAAAGAAGTTAAAAACGAAAGCCAACTCTCAGCCTGTCGCAGTTTCCAAGGCTCCTGTTTAACTATAAAGTTTATAGTTTATAGTATTAACTAATATTTACAAATTAAACTTAAAATGATTATTTTTTTAACATAACATGATTATTTTTAACATAAAATTAATATATCAGCTATATCATTGAAAATATTTTAATGACATGAGTAAATAAAATAGTTAGCCTACTAGTTAGTAGTTACAAGTTACTAGTAAGTTGTAACATGGTACAGCAGTACTTGTTACCTTTAAGTTTGTAGTTTGTTTCTTCAATTTTCAAGTTTCGAAAAATTAAGTTTTTGTCATACCCAAATTCTTTTTGATGAACAATAACATCCCAAGTTTTTTCGGAGACAAGCGAGAAACCCTATCATCATTTATCTACCCGGCTATGCTGAATGCTCTCTCACTATCAATTCTTATTAAATTTACTGATTTCTGGTTATTATTTTTACTTTTTATATAATTGTTTATAAAATTATTAATATTAATTTAATTTGATTTCAAAAATTCTTTACTACATTGATATCCGGATACTATCTGGATCTGCCATAAGTATTTTCCGAATACGGATAGTCACGAAAATCCCGATAATCGGTCCGAATATCCGGCATTCCGGATACTTTTAAATACAGAAGAAAGATGTTGAAAATATCAGACAATATAGTAGGGCTTAATCGGTTAACATTTTTGTTTAACTTGGGGAATTTAAATTTGTTAACCAGCTTCAGCTCTTCTTCAAAGGGAATTGAAACGAAAGACACTGTCCAGTGCTGTGGACAACAAGACGATTTTCGGTTCTCTAGACAAAAAAGACCCTACCGTTTTCTGTGGACAAAAAGACCCTGTTTTGTGCTGCCTGCTCGAAACCAAATAACTGTTGATTAAATTTGATTGAATTTTTTTAATTGGATTATTTTGGTTAATAAAACAAGATTTTATTAATCTTTCTTAACTTTTAATAAATATTAACTAAACTAAAACTTAATTTGCTATTGCATAAATTGATCATGCTTCAAAAACAATTTTGAGCTCCTTTAATAAATTGGTACTACGAAAAAGGAAATATCATTATCAATCTGCAAATTGAAAGCTTTAAAGTAAGGTTAAACTTGTAATATCAAGGCTAATAAAATTCCAAGTCCATATCAAAGTCAATAATAATTATATAATTTTTTTATGAAACAATAAATACCAACTCATCTGAACACAAAATTGTTTTTGTATGTAAGTTTTATAAATGAAAAAAAAACATTTTGAAACCTTATCTATTTTCTGAACTTGCAATAACCACGAAAAAAAAGCAATATTGAAAATTGGTCACTGAACTAAAGGGCCAATGAAACAATGTAAAGTACGGAGTATGCTGCACATTGCGATAAGCGATGTAGTATTATAAACAACTTCCTATTGCCACAGCAAACTTAAGACGGACGTTTCAACTTGTCAATTTTGTGCACGTACTACGTGGATCTCGTGATCTACGCTCGACTCTAAGTACTGGTAAAGACATGTTCAGTTCTGTTTAGTGTTCAAATCAACCTGATCGAACATGGCTGAATTTATACCAATTGCGTCTTTTTATCTCTGTGTTTTCACATGCTTACAATGGGTGACCGTCTCTCTGAGTGGACATACACAAGATTGGGATCTTCACGGTGATATCACAAAGTTGACCACCGACACGTCAGGGACAATCTACATTGGGGGAGATAATTTTGTCGGCATATTTTCCTCCAAATTGAACGATTCTCTCTCTTTAATTTCGATTGGACCTGTACAAGGGGCAGAAAACTGCACATCACAACCTCATCCATGCAACAACACAGTCAAGGTGTTGGAAGTTGTTGAACAATTTGGAATGTTGCTGGTTTGTGGTACTGCTTACAACGGCACGTGCACGCTACACAATCTGGACAACTTATCAGACTGGTACTGTCTTGTTGGCGACACTCAGGTGAACATTAGATTTCTGGCCAGTGTTCATATAATTCCAACCACAACAAATAAGATTTTAAACATATCAAGAGAATCATTCAGTCGTGTGACGTGTAGAGATACAGATTTCGGTTATATTCAAGCTTACACAGGCTCACAAACACCCGTACTTACTAGGAGCCAAGTGACGTCTATGGAAAAAAAACTAGACCAAATGTTAGTTCTGTACAAGTGATTGTCGTTGGTGATGTTTATTACCAAAACTCAAATATCTTTAGCGCGATATCAATGCGAATCACTAGTTTTATGAATAGCAAGTTTGAAATTCAACACGTCCCAGGCACTTGGTCTCGGATAAATGAAAGTTACATTGATGATTCAGGATCAAAACTTTTGATTAACTTTACTTATTCTTTTGCCTGGAATAATTCTACATATATCTTGAGCACTCAATACAATGTCAATGTCAACGAAACGATCATAACAAAGTTAGGGCGTTGGACAATAAAGGATAACAACGTCATTCACTTTGTTGAAACTAAACTCAAGTGTTTAGCAAATGTAGGTATAGTTTGTTTTCATGAAACGTCTTGTCTGTGTTTAACCAAAGATGTAATATTATGATTGCGTAAAGCGATATGCACCGGGTCGATTTGGCCATATTGACATATAATGTAATGTACTAGAGTAAATTGGCTTTCATTATTTATTTTTTTAAAAATTACAAATCAAACTAACACATTTGTTTATTTAAATAAATTTGTTCTAGTCTTATTTATTTACTGATATTGAACATTGATTAAATGTCAGTAAAATGTTTTAAAAATATGAGTAGATATTTAAACGTTCAATTCTCTTCAGTAAATACATACAATTAGCCAGTGAATAAATCTATATTTATAAAAATGAAGGAATGTATGTATGCCCTTTATAGCTGACTAAACTATTCATCCGATCGCCATGAAACTTTTAAAGACTTTTGAGTACGCTCCTGGGATGTTCACTGGCTACTTTATTTTCAAAATTTAACTCTCATGGGGCGCGGGGAGCCCATAATATGATTTTTTTCTTATATGAGCTATATAAAAATTAGCTTAAGTGTTGTTAGCTATTAGGTAAATTGATGAATCTCAACCAAACTTTTTATATAACAACTTGGTAGCCGATATTGAAATAATATAGGGCACTAACTTCCCAATGTCCATTTCTTCGGGGATGGTGGCCCAAAATGTCTTTTTTCATAATCGTTTAATATTTTATTCCCCATTCAATTATTAAAGATCTTGAGAAATATAGATAAATACGTCCACTATGAAATTGATTGAAATAAAAGGGATTTTGAACTTGACATCTTGCACTAAATGGGCCCTGGGGCACTTAATGTCTTTTATTTGTTTATATCACCTATATAAAAATAAGTTTATGCGTTAGCTACTTAGTAAATGAATGGATCTTAACCAAATTTTGTATATAAAAGTTTGGTAGTCCATATTAAAATAAAAAAGGGCACTGCACTTCTAATCTTCAATTGTTCAAGGCTGGGGGCCCCAAATGTCTTTTTTTCGAATATATGTTTGAGATATTATTTCCCATTCTATTATTAAAATGATCTGGAGAAATATATCCATGATGAGACTGAATTAAAATGAACAGCATTTTGAAATTTACATCTGACATCGAATGGGCCAGGGGCCCCAAAAGTCTTTTTTATACTCTAAGATATTATTTCCCACTCAGTTTTTAACGATCTTGAGAAATATATCCATGATGAAACTGACTTTAAATGAACAGGTTTTCAAAATGTACATCTTTAATTGAATGGGGTTGGAGGCCCCTTAATGTATTTTTTCTTACATCTATATATATATAAATTAGTTTAAGTGGTAGATAATGAGAAAATAACTGGATTATGACCAACCTTGGTATATAAAAACTTAAGAGCCTATATTAAATTACAATAGGGCACTGAAACCTAATGTCCATTTCCTCAGGGCTAGGGTCCCTAAATGTATTTTTACTAAACTTTTAATAGTGTATTCCCCATTCAATTTTACACGATATTGAGAAATACAGATAAATATATTTATATATTTCTTATGAAATTGATTGAAATGAACAGATTTTCAAACTTCATATGTTAAACTGATGGGCCATGTGACCCTTAATGTAATTTCCTTTTTATCTATATGTATTCTTTTTTACTGAGATCATTGAAAAGAACGACGGGTCTGCTAGTATTCAATAATTGTTTAGATGTTACATGCTCATATGAAAAAGTTCATAAGTTAGCCAAATAAAAACAAATTTCTCAATAATTACACAATTTGCAAAATTAAGCAGCTTTAAATCTTATTGAAACAAAAGCAGAGAAATGGTGTGGATACTCTCGAGTGGTACCTCGAGTTACGAATGCTTGAAGATACGAAAAATCCAAGATACGAAAGGCCAATTGAAAAATTCACTACACAAGGTGTGCAATTATGCACTACACAAGTTGTGCAATTATTCACTACACAGGGTGTGCAATTGTTCACTACACAAGGTGTGCAGTTATTCACTACACAAGGTGTGCAATTATTCACTACACAAGGTGTGCAATTATTCACTACACAAGGTGTGCAATTATTCACTACACCTGTTTCTAAGATACGAAAAAAATCCAAGATACGACAAACGCGCAGCTGACAACATTGGAAATCACGTGACATCATTTAACGTGCCACCATAAGTTCTGCTGTCTTTAATGTGTAGTTGGTTTTGTGTTGGTTCCTAAATTCGTGAATATTTTCGTGAAATTTTTTGAAAAGCGTTTTTTATGGCCATGGCCTAAAAACAAATTAATAGCTGCTAGCGAAGAACAGAAAAAAAGAGCAATAGGAGGAAGAGAGTAGTAAGAGTTTATATAGCTAAGGAAAGAGTGGGTGTGGCGAATCATTCAGCATGTCAACGTAAATTAAAACGATTGAGAAGAAGCTAGAAGATTTTAGTGGAATTGAGGCGAAGAAGTTTTAAAAAAATTAAAGAAAATTAAAAATGTAAATAAGTTTAAGTGTTACGTTAGGTATTTTTAGTGTAGAGTAGTACTAAATGAAGGTGTTTATTTTTAAAATTAATTCATGTAAAATGTGTACACAGCGTACTATATTCATGATGCAAAATGTGTCCTACGTAATGAGGTAATTTTTATGCCATCTGTTCTCCTGCCCTACCATCTTCTCCGAAACTTCACCACATCACCTTTAACTCGAAATTTAAATGTTCAAATTTGAACACATATTATTTTTATCAGCCACATTTTATTAACTCGCTTTCGTTCCTGTGGCATTGTTATCTATCAATTTTTTTAATCTGCCAACGTAAATTTAAACCACTCCTGATGGTCCTAGAGAGCTAACAATTTTACCACAGATAGATCTTGGATGACAATACATTGTATCAAAATTTCAGATCGATAGAATGTACCGTAATTAAATTAATGCATTTCTGTACCAGCCTGACGTAGTTTAATTTCACGTGGCGAGTTCACCCCGTGACCTCATCGCTTTGTTATTAAACGTTGGGCGGGCGCTGATGAGGTGTTTGGTAAAATAAATAGAGGTACAATTATTTTAAAAAACCACGTTTTTATTAGTGGACTAAAAAGAAGACATAATTTAATACTTATAAGTTCAAGTACTTCGATTTAATATGACTAAAAACGTGGGGTGGGTGTTTGGTATAAAAATTAAAGATTTCTAATTTAGAAGGCAAAAGAGAGATCTATAAGTGAGAGAATGAGTGAACCGCATATGTTAAACCTCATAAGCGCCCGCCCCACGTTTTTAGTCATCCCCCAGGTAAAGTCTCCTCAGAGCTGGCGTCCGTGCGAAGTTCATCGCGGCACCTTTTCTAGAATTGCACTGGCCCTCCTGTCCCTAAACAGTGCCGTTACTGTTATAGCTAGAGAGGGGGACGAAACGGCCGCTTCGGATGACCCGACACTCAACGGGTACATTGGTTTTCATCATCGATGGGGGGATTCTCCACCACGGTGCCCCCATCTACGATCCCTACAGCGGCTGTAATCATCTGCCTATCTGCCTAACTAACCCTAACGGGACTTCGACGTTCCTCGTCGGGACTGTTTGTTTCGGACTTCGTGTGCCCTACCTATCCAGAGGACCCCGTAAAGGTCAGCCCCTTCCTCCGGATAGCCCAGTATAAAAAATCGGATATATATAACAAATTTAAAGACTATAATGGATGAGAATGTTCCAACAAAACTAACATCAAATAAAATTAATAAATTCTGGTTCCATTCTAAATTTAAAAAAAAACTATGCAAACAAAAAAAAAGAACTTAAAAAAAAATTAATGCAACCAATTTAAAAAGGATATATAAAAAATACTTAAAGATTAAACAGTTGGCACAAAAACTTAGTCGAAACCTTCAAAATGAATATATAAATAATGTAATTTCTAAAGACAACAATAAAAACTTATGGTCCTTTATTAAATCTTAAAAAATGGAACCTTTAGGAATAGCCAAACTAAATCGCCCAAATAATAAAACCTATTATGATAATGAGACTAAAGCTAACATCCTTAACACATATTTTGAACCATCATTTTCAGCCTCAGGTGACATGGAAATTTTAACTAATTTGAATAAAATTGAAGAAATAGCTAACATAACTGTAGTTGAGATAGATATACATACACTCATAAAAAAGTTTAAACTAAACAAAGCTACTGGCCCAGATGAATTGCCTGCAAGATTAATAAAAGAACTAAACAATAAACTGTCCTTAATCCTTTTAGTTCTTTTTCAAGCCTTTCTAAATAAGGGTAAAGTTCTCCAGGATTGGAAATTATCTAACGAAACTCCACTCTTTAAGAAAGGTGATTAATCAGACCCTGGTAATTACAGACCTGTATCACTTACTAGTATCACCTGTAGAATTAGAATTAGAATTAAAATTAGAATTAGAATTCTTCAAGCTTGATTCGCAGTCTACGTTACAAACAAGTACCACCGCCACTCTTTTTTATATAAAACAAAAATCAAATTAGTTGGAAGTGTGTTTAATTCCCAAAAGACATAGAGTGTGGTAGCTTCGTGATGTATTACTATATCCGTCATTATTCATCTGCTGAAGTTCATGATTTTTTTTGAGTTATTGTTTATGGAAGAGAAAAGCAGGTAATGATGATCCTGACACAGCCAATTCACCCCGTATTTGATAAACAACATAATTAAATATGGAGCGCTTATCAAAAGGCAAAACATAATAACACACGCATTTAAAGTGACCTAAACGTCTATTTAACAAAAATATTTGAAATGAAAAAACTCCAGAGGTCAACATAACACTCACCTGCCATTAGAACTTAATTTGTCACACGGTTAGTCACAAACTGTTACATTCGTGGTATCACTGGGTGCGTTTAACAAGTCTAATCCGTGCACTGTCAGTGTAGGCCCGCTAAATGGTGGGGCATATTTCGGTGTAATCTACAGAATGTTGTAGTAAGTAATGTCCACAACTAATAAGATAAGGTTATTTTATAGTAAGACACATTAATGGGCAAATTTCAATTCCGTAAGTAAAAAGAAACACATTCATTGTAAAGCTCAAAATTCTATTTGGGCAATACAAGTAAAACAAGAACATTTTGATTTGGGCGGGAATCGGATTCTAATTATAAGAAAGCGAGGTGAAGGCAAATTCCATTCACTCAGTAATTGTAATAACAAAATAAACTCATAATGTTTGATGTCGTGATAACAAAGTGATAATGTAAAATATGGTGCAGTCCATCAGACCCTGATAATTACAGACCTGTATCACTTACTAGTATCACCTGTAAATTACAAGAATACATAATATATAGTAGAATAGTTAACCACCTAGATAAATATAAGGTCATATGCGCACATCAATACGGCTTTAGAAAAAAACATATCGTGTGAAACACAATTAATAGGTTTAATAGATGATTTGTCAAAGGGCTTAAACAATAATTATCAAATAAATACAATATTTCTAGACTTCTAAAAAGCATTTGACAAAGTTCACCACTTTAGTTTACTAAAAAAACTTACATACTTTGGAATCTCAGGTCCCTTACGCCTTACATCACTGAATCCAAACTTCCTTTTGAGTAGAGAGCAAACTGTATTAATTAATGGATCTAATTCTGATCCAATAACGTTTAACTCAGGAATTCCACAAGACTTGTGCTAGGTCCCTTGTTCTTTTTAATTTATATAAGTGATTTACCCAACAACATCTGAACAGGAACAATAGTTAGATTATTTGCTGATAATTGTCTAATCTATAGAACAGTTAAATCAGAACAAGATAGCAAAATCTTGCAAAAAGATGAATTAATAAAATGGGAAACTAAGTGAAGTACGTCTTTACGCAAAGAAACAAATAAATTCAAAATATTTCATTCGTGGAAAAGAACTAATCCAAATTAAAGATGCAAAATAATTAAGAGTAATAATAATTAAGAAACAATCATGGATCCCCATGTCATGAAGCTATTAAAAATCAAACAAAACCTTAGGCTTTATAAAAATAAAACTTTTACAGATGCAATAAGAACATACAACTAAAAAGCTACCTCTCTTTGGTAAGACATGTACTGGAATATGCATCTTCTTTTTTTGTATTGGACTCATCAACTAAAGAAAACATTAAAAAGTAGAACACATTTTTAAAAAAAAGAGCTGTCTGATTCATTTCTGGAGAATATTCAAAACTTACAAGGATAACACCATGAGTTAAATCGTTAAACCTTGAAACACTAGAGCAGGGGTCTCCAAACTTTTCAGCCGGAGGGCCGGATTAACTGTAAAACAGCGGTTAGGGGGCAAAATAAGAAAAAATCAAAACATACATGTTGTTTTTAAGTATATATTTAATATTATTATATTTATAATATTAATATTATTTAATGTTATATTAAATATTATTTAATAATACATTGATGCACTGCACATGAATACATGTATTAGTGGGAATGGTGAAATTGTTTCCTGGATGCCAAAATATTAGATATTTCTGGCTTTAGATTTGATGTCCCTAACATCAACAGTGACCTGAGATTATCATCAGACAAGTTCGTTCTCAAATTGTTCTTCATGTATTTCATCCTCGAAAATGTCTGTTCGCACAAGTATGTTGTTCCAAAGATTGAAAGGTACCTTAATGCAAAAGCTTTGACATTAGGAAAGTCTTCCTTGGGCAAAAACTGGTAAAAACTCAAAAGTCCTTCTTTAAACTTGTCCCTAAGGAAGTCATTTGCTTGCAAATCAATCACCCCAAGCTGCAGTTCATCTGAACAACTGGCCACATCTGCTTCAAATGGATTTTGAAATATCCTAACTCTCTCTGCCTTTGAATCAAAGTCAGAAAACCCCTCCTGAAACTGCAGCTGGAGGTCTTTGATGATCTTGCATGCAAATGATGTGGGGAACTCAGCTGTTGCTTCAGCCATGAAGACCTTGCACTGCTGAAAGTGTGTCAAGTTGTTGGCCTGTACTTGTTCCAAAAACAAGACAAGTTTAGCTCTGAAGGCCTTTAGGTGATTGTATAGATCAGAAACTAGATTTGTCTCTCCTTGAAGGTTTAGGTTCAGAAATTTTAAATGACCATTAATGTCTGCAGAAAAGGCACATTTCCATACCCACTCTTCATCAGTCAGTAATGGCTGTGGTTTTCCTTTACTTTCTAGGAAGTCATGTATTTCCTTTCTTAATTCAAATACTCTACTCATAACTTTCTCACAACTTAGCCATCTTACTGCTGTATAATATGGTAAATCTTGCGATTCTGTGTCTGTATCTTTCAACATGTCTCTGAACTGTCTATGGTTGAGCCCATGTGACCTTATTAAATTCACCATCTTCACCACAGGATTCAGTATAATGCTAATGTCCACATATTTAGCACGCAAAGCTTGCTGGTGAATAATACAGTGCAGGAACATTGGTTGTGGAATGTGTTTCTCATTACATATCTGCTTCACTTGTCCAACCAAGCCTTTCTTTATGCTACTCATGTTCTTTCCTCCATCAACAGTCAAGCAAGTCAAGCTAGTCCAGTCCAAATTATAATCAACAAATGTTTTTCCCAATTCATTGAATCTATCCTCTCCGGTAGCTGTGCCATACATGCTATGTAGAGAAGCCAGCTCTTGTGTTATGTTCATGTCTTCATCCACACCTCTAATGAACACAAGCAGTTGAGAGGTGGAACAGCTGTCCAGCGATTCATCCATTGCAATTGAAAAATGGCGAAACCGGCTTGCATTTTTCGCTAATTGAGTGTTTGCTTTCGCTAGTGTTATTCGCAAATTTTTATTGTAAAATACATATAAAAATATATTTTTAAAATTATTACAAGGTCTCCAGGGGCCGGATCAGAGGGCCCGCGGGCCGTAGTTTGGAGACCCCTGCACTAGAGGATAGAAGAACCAAGAGTAAAGTAGTTATAATACACAGCGCGTAGCTTGGGTATGTGCCGCCCGGGGCAGAACCCAAATTTGCCGCCCCCCACCCCGAAAAATATTTAATGCTATAAAGTAAAGATAGTCTATATTTAACTTGAACTTGAACTATCCCTCAATCTGTTATTGGGTCGTTGGGGCAACATTGTGAACTGCACACTATATCACACCATTTATCCCGGTCCTGTGATGCCTTTTGGGAGTCGCTGAATGACAGACCTGTCCACTCTTTGATATCGTCTTCCCATCTCTTCCTTTGTCTGCCTCTTTTCCTTCCTCCCTGGACTGCGCCTTGCATTATAGAGTTTGCAAGACCTCCAGATCTTGCCACGTGTCCGTATCATTGTAGATTCCTCTTCTTAATTGAGAAATTCCTATGGCATCCATCCATCCTCATGGAATGATGGCGTTTCCTCCTGCTACCCCTCTTCCCCTTTCTTTTGGCCCTTTGCTCCTCGCTCCTGACTGTAAGGGAAGCTTCCGCGAATTGAATGCCCTCGCGCACTTTTGCCCGCCAGAAGGTGCGCTCCTCAGCAATGGTCTCCCACGTTTCATGGTCAATCTGCGCCAGAGTCATGTCTTTCTTGCAGACATCCTTGAAGTTCAAGCAGGGGCGTCCTCTCTTCCGCATACCAGTTGCCAGCTCGCCGTAAAGCAAGGCTCTTGGAATGCGCTCCGAGCTCATCCTGCGGGCATGTCCCAACGACCGCAGGTGCCTCTCACAAAGGAGTGCATGTTCAGCATATGACTCTTTCTGAGTAACTCGACATTCATTATCTTGTCCTGCCACTTGATGTGCAGAATCCTGCGCAAGTATCGTAAGTGGAAGCTGTTGAGTTGCTTTGTTTGTTTGACATAGGTCGTCCAGCACTCGCTGCAATAGATGAGTGTGCTGAGCACGCAGGCCTGTTACACAGTTATTTTCGTCCTATCAGTTAGCTGTGCATTTTTCCACGCTCTTTGATTCAGCCTAGCCATTAATGATGCAGCCTTGCCGATTCTGGTTTCAATTTCCTTTTCCAGGGAGAGTGTTCTTGGGATGTTACTGCCAAGGTAGGTAAAATCCTCGACGACATCCAAGGTATTTCCCTCAATGGAGATTGCTGGGAAGCAGTCTGTTCCTTGACTCATAATGTTGGTCTTTTTTAGGCTTATCGTTTGAACAAAATCATTGCATGTCTCTGAGAACTTATTGACCAAAAGTTGGAGACCTAATTACGGTACATTTGATCGATCTGAAATTTTGATACAATGCATTGTTAGGTGACATAAGCCTATGTGTAGAATTTCAGCTTGATGGGATTATGGGAAGTAGGTCATTTTTAAATCCCTTATATTAACTTCACCACCGTTTATCTCTGTCTCTATCTCTCTCTCTCTCTCTCTCTCTCTGTGTCGTTCGTTGTCGGGCAGGCGGGCGGGGAAATGACACACTTCCCGTGACGCTATCAAGCTGAAATTTTGCACATCGACTTGGTTCACCTAACAATGTATCGTATGAAAATTTATTTCAGATCGATCAAATGTACAGTTATTAAATTAATGCATTTTTAGTTTATCTCTATAAGCTATATGTAGCGGTTGCTATTGTTTACATTTTATGGGTCACTTGACTTCACGCCAGCCATCGATGACCACATCTCCTGTTTAACACCAGGAGGAGTTCACACAGTTTCAGGCTGTAACTGTTTGTCGCGTTGGAACATAATCAATAAAAGTTTTGTCTCACAAATAAGGGATTTATAGTAAAAAACTTTGTTTTTACGGGGTGGCTTTTAAAATCCCTTATATTAACTTCATAGCCGTCTCTGTCTCTCTGTCTGTCGTTCGTCGTCGGGCAGGCGGAAAAATAAAAGTAATAAATGACCCATTTCCCGTGATGCCTTCGAGCTGAAATTCGGCACATAGTCTCGTGTCATCTAAAAATGCATCGTATCAAAATTTCAGATTGATCAAACGTACCGTAATTAAATTAATGCATTTTTAGTTTATCAATATAAAACTGTGTGTAGCAGTCGCGATTGTTTACATTTTACGGGTCACTTGACCTCACGCCAGCCATCGGTGACCACATCTCGTGTTTTAACCAGGTGGAACTCACTCAGTTTCAGGCTGTAAATGTTTGTCGCGTTGGAACAGGATCAATACTTTAAGTTCTGTCTCACATATAAGGGATTTATAGTCAAAAACTTTGTTTATTTATCTTTTGTATTTCCGCGGACGGGCGGGACCACGACAGAGAGAGAGAGAGATAGAAAGAAAGAGAGATAGATAGAGAGAGAGAGAGAGAGAGAGAGAGAGAGAGAGAGAGAGAGAGAGAGAGAGAGAGAGAGAGAGAGAGAGAGAGAGAGAGAGATGGGCATTTAAAAATATTCTAAAGGTTTCCTAAGGTAAGTCTAAAATTCAAGGTTTTTCCATTTTAATGCAATTCAAATCTTAAGACGATTTCTTTTTTCCCCCGACTAAAGCTAACAGCCCATAATTGATATCCAGGTTGATCACTAAAAAGACAATTAGTAGTTTACATTATTTTAAAAGTTGACCCATAAATTGAACTAAATACATAAAGGTATGATTCAGAGACGTCACTAGGGTTGGTGTCACCCGGAGCGGTAGCTCTTGGTGTCACCTCCCCCCCCCCACGACTTGCCCCATAAATCTCCTCGAGTCTGCCAAATACCGGGAACACACAGATTCTTTAGTAAAGTTTGAAAATATAGATCAAATGCTTGTTACAAAGGCATTAGTAGAAAAGTCGAATTTAAAGTCGATAGGTAAAATATTGTAACATTTAAAAACGAACAACTAAATAGAAAAAATGTTAATTAAAATTTTTTATTTTAACATAAAATTATTAATTTTAAGTAATATAGTTAAATAACTGTAATATTTTCAAATTTCACAAACTTGCATCTACATTGCATTCCATTAAAATTTACAAGATTACTAGATTTTACTAGATTATATCACGAACCATTACAGTACAACTTCAAATGAGGTAAGGTTGTAACCGTTCTGTTTTGGGTTTGCAAAATCAGCAAATATCAGAATAATATGTAATTGTAATAATTCAAATTACAATGTCATTAAATATATTTTTAAAAATCAGAATTTAGCTTTTCTGACCTTTAAAACTGAAAACTTGTTAATTACGTCATCTAAATATATTTCTTGTGCCGAATCACTCTCAATGGATAACATGGCAAGATCATAAAGCCTTGACTGCCCCATTGTAGATCGTAAATTATTCTTTATAAGCTTTAGCTTTGAAAGACTCCTTTCATATGAAGCCACAGACACACAGATTGTAACAAATAATCGTAAACTCAATGTGAGACAGGGGAGAGATTCTAAAAAGTCCCATTCAGCTACACATATCAAAACGTCAAGTACTGATCTGGAGTTCAGAATGGAAACGATCAATACACTCAAACATCGACCTTTTGTTTTCTTCTTGCAGAGTTAGTCCAGCATCTCTTTTTTTCTCACCTGTCACCCTTTTCTTCAACCTGGGTCTGTTCTCTGCTGAAATACCAAGTTGTTCTGACTTTAAAAGAGTTGGGATATTGTCCAAGTTTCAATCTATCATAGCACAAATTGAGCTTTGTATTTGTTTAATAATAAAGCTCAAATCTATTGTTTTCATTTCACGATTCGTTTGCGTTTTTTAAAAAGTTCATTCACTTTCATCGTGCGCTTTTTAATCACATACATGTGCCAAAATTTATTATTTAAAGAAGGACAATGTTCCCAACATTCGCTCCCCTAGAATAATGTTCTATGTTATGTTTGATTGACGTATGTTGAGTTAGCGCCTTGTTATTTTGTACTACCTACAAAATTGTCTCACGATACACCTTTCACAATTTGTGCTATGATAGATTGAAACATGGACAATACCCCAGCGGTAATAACTCATTTTTGTCAAAAACTCAACCTAGAACATTTTTATTCTAGGGGGCGAATGTCAAACAAACTTTAAATTGAAAACAAAGTTAATTAATAAATTGAATACCATTTTTTAAAGTTTAAGTCTTGTCTGTCATACTTTAAAAGAACATTAAATTTTCTAAAATTCATCTAACTTTTGAACGTGTCCAAAATTTAAGTGTCATTTGGCTTACTTTTGTAACTTTCTTTCAAAATTGGTCAATCATTATTAAAGAACTAGTTTGTGCTGCGGCGCCGTGGCGCCTGCGGCGCCCCCTTTTTTAAAGGGCGCCTACGGCGTCCACCTTTTTCAAAAGCCCAACTAACTTGTCCTTGTAATATACGTAATATTAAACATTCTTAAATGTACACAAAGTATTTTATAATAGAGGTTTTTTTTTGTTTAAAAAAAATAAAAAATTTCAAAAGCCCACGTAACTTATCCTTGTATAATAAATACGAAATATTCCTGAAATGTACACAAAGTATGTATATAACATAGGTTGTGCTGCGGCGCCCACTTTTATTTTTCAAAAGCCCAACAAAATTGTCCTTGTATGATAGATACGTAATATTAAACTACCCTAAATGTACACAATGTAATTTTAAATTGAGGCTGTAGGGCACCTATGGCGCCCACTTTATTTTTTGATCAAAAGCCCAAGTAACTTATCCTTGTATGATAAATACGAAATATTCCTGAAAATTAAACAAAGTATTTATATAATAATTTTACAGTGCTAATCACCACACGATTTTTAAACTAAATTTATAAAGCAGCGCACCAAATTACTGCACCAAAAAATAACTATTTGAGTCAATCAGCACTGCTTACAACACAAAATTAAAAAGAAGCAGAGTGATGTCCCTTAGCGTTAGTCTACATAATTGAGCGTAAATATATATATGATTAATTAACCAGGAAAAGGTATACTATAATGTGGCATTTTGACTCTAAAATAATTCGAGAAAATTCTCACTGTCTTTCCCTGTTTTAACAAATTTAAATAAAGGATTCAGCTAGCTCACCTTTGCTGCTCCAAGGAAGTGGAATCATGAATTGTAGACAAAATACTTGAATTTAATAGATTATATATTCAGTAATATGCTTTATAATGTACAGACCAGACGGTTTTCAACGTTAAAAATTCGTCGCTGCAGGTGCGGTTCTGATCGCGTCGTTCAAAATCAACTTTACTTCAGCTGCCGAACGTACGCATCACGCGATCTATCAGGGAAAATCGTTTCATACGAAATCGAAAAAACTGAAATGTTTTTATGTGAAATTAATTTAGTGTTAAGGGTTATTTTAAAAAGTACCTATACTCATGAAAAATACGAAAATCATGTTTTCATTTTTCATTACATTAACAAAGATATGCATGTTTAATAATTATAAAATTAACAAAAAATAACTCAAACACGTTAAATACCTTATTTTCCTATAAATAAATAAAAAGAAAACCGATCTATTTATTTTTTGTAGTAAAATGTTATCCCGCCGTCCTCTCAACTGTCATGGAGGAAGTAGTGAGTTGGGATTGGTCTCACAGGCTGACTCCGTGTGTCGGTGTGTCAAAGCCCAGTATATTGGATTTTCTTCTAAAACAAAAGACACCGCTTCTTTTATGTCCAGCCTTTTTTAATTGTGCGGCTTTTTTCCCCTTCTTTTTCCTAATTAGTTTTATCGTATTTTGTGGAGACGTTTTATTATTGCCTGTTAACTGATATTTTATTTTATTAATACCCTTTCAGTTTAAACGTATTTCATTGCATTTCTCAATTTCTTTATAGATGAAAAAATGTGTCTCCTTTTTTTTCTGACATAAAATCGCACACAATAAATTTTAGGCTTGGGTGTCACCCCCTGATGGGTGTCACCCGGGGCTCCCCCCCCCCGCACCCCCCAAGTGACGCGACTGGTATGATTACTAAATGTCCTTCCACTAGTTTTACAATAATATAAATTGTATTTCCTAACATAAAATGACTATTTATTTCTATTTATTTATAGAATGTAACTCTAACCATCGTTAAAAAAGGTTTAAATAAGCATTCGAAGCAGAAACTAGGTTTAAATTTAACAGCAATTTGAATTTCTTGTTTCTAACCATTTAGATTAATACAAACTAACGCAGAAGTGTTACCAGTGTAGGTGCGGTAGCTCATGGTGTCTACCCCTCACGACTTACCCCTTCCCTTAGACATCCTCTGAGTCTCCCAGCGCCTATTAGCGGGATCATACATAATTTTAAATTTTGGTGTCAAACCCCTTGTGGTTGTGTCACTTGGTGCGGTTTGCACACCGCACCCCCCTAATGACGGCTCTGAGCGTGTCACACTGAACTATTTTAGTTGAATTATTGATGCTACCATGATTCACTGGGATAGATAAACAATGGAATATACAGTGCACTACAATGTGTCTGTCTTTGTTCAGAGGTTCATGACTTTTCAAGAGTATACGTTTATTTTACAGGCTTACATTTCTCCTGTCAAAAAAATTGTCTTCTAGGGCTGAGGAAATTAACGATTAATTGATGGATTAATCGTTAAAATTGTTTAACGATTAACACTTTTTACGATTAATCGACCCACCACTTATAAATGTACTGGAAGTCAAACATTAAAATATTTCGGCTGGTTATATTATCACTAGGACCCTCTCATCACTTCAATCAAATAATTTCAACACACATGTCTGTTTGCGTTGCTGGTTAAAAGATGTCATATAAAGAAGACATTCCAGTGATATTTCAACTTTCGATAAATACGTTGAATAAATGTTACTTACGACACCATACATTCCAATTTTGGCTTTAATTGAAATTAAAGATTAATAAATCGTTAATTTTTCAAAAGTTAACGATTACGTTTAAATTAATCGTTAACAGACCTAATTTTTTCCAAATTGTCCAGGAGTACCATTCCGAAATACCTAAAGTCTAAGCGTTTTATCGACAGGTCTTGTGATTTTTTTTAAAATAGATGTTGTCGAAAGCATAGTTAAGGTTGAAAAATCTTCTTACAGTTTTAAATTGATGTCTAATGAAAAGATAGCGTGTTAAAATGTGTTGTTATTTTTTTAAAAATAATTTTAATTTAATAAAAAATAAAAAATTATGGATACACAGATAAATGTTTTCCTACTGGTTTTCAGTGAAACTTCTGAAACTTGTTGGGTTTTCAAATTTTTGTGCTGATAAATTTGTAATGGTCTGTGTAACAGTTAATTAAAAGTCACAATCTTGCTCAATACTTATGGTGGATTTTGGAAGATTTCCTAAATTTAACTTTTAATTTTTAATTCTATATTAAACAATCAATTTTATCGAAAAGGCAGAAGAACCACAAGAACAATGACTCTTTGCCAGTAAAGTCATTGTTGCTATTTATAACCACGGGTACCTCACCACATGTCTGGTTAGGAATAAGTCCAACTTGGTATACGTCCCGTTTGGACGCACAACATTTTGCTTGGTATACGACCTGTGTTTGGAATACGAGTTACTAGCTATAACCTGTATAAATAAAAATGACACATCGCGCATGCCTTTTGTAGGAATCACTGCATCAGGCGCGACACTTTTGTGTGTTAGTACAGCAGTTGCTACCATATAGTGAACGACTCGCGCAATAACTGTAGATCGTCAACTGATTTTGAGTTTTATGCCGTAAATTTTTAGTAAATTCCTTTAGCATGAGCTCTAAGAAAGTTAATGAGAGGAGCCAGCAATGAAAAAAATTGTTAGGATCACCATGGAGGTGAAAAGAGAGATTTTTTTAATGGGGGAAATTTGCATGCATGTCCGGGAATAGGCTGCAGCATACCGACGCCAAGTACGATGATTTCCATGAGTATGAAAAACAAAGATGTTATTAAATCGATTAATGTTGTAAAAGTTGTGAAATTTATTTTTTGTAAAGATATATTTAAATAATCTGTTAATTAGAGCATGTTAAAAAATTGCTTTTGATCTGGACAACAGAAAAAAAAAGAAATATAAAATTCGTCTACGTGATTTTTTACAAATGTATTTTAGTGTTAAACAGTGTTTAAATTATTTTATACAAACACGTCAATAAATGTATTTAAAAATGTAAATAACAATATGATTTTTTTTCCATGGGAACGGATTAATCATTTTCCTTGTATTTCTTATGGGGAAAATAAGCTTGGTATATATTCTCCTTTTCCACGGGTCTGGAGCGGATTAAGGACGTATACCGATGTACCACTGTAGTTCATATCAGTTATATTTCTTCCAGTTTCATGATTAAAGAATTGATATTTGGTTAATTCAGTTTTTTCACCTGCTTTCCAGATTTTGTTAGTTTAATTTTTATAGCATGAACATGACTAGGCTAAAAATATGTAAGCATCTTAAAAATATTTCAGCAAAAAATCTACACCATCATGACGGCTGCGACTTTCACCAACGTCAGTGATCCTTCCAACAACGCTGTCAAGGTCCCGGTCCTGTTGGTTTCGTTTGGTGTTGATCCTGATGTCCTGTCAGAAACTGAGCCTAAAACTAAAAGTGCTTTGTGTGCATTTTTTCTTGATGATATCAACCAGATTTTAGACAGGACCCTTGAAGCCTGCACTAGAGCTGACCATAGCCTAGCAAGACCAGTGGACTGGATAAAGAGTCCAAAATACAAGTGCCAGGTGTGTAGTTACTACCAGACATTTCTTTACTTTAAATAAAATTAACTCGGCTTAATATGCACACAAAAATTTATATTTTTGTAAAATAAGTATGTAATATTTACTGAAAACTTATATTTCGTACAAGCTAATTGACAATATATGATTTATTTCTCAATTTAAAAATAAATGGAATGTGAAATCTACATTGTAGAAGGAATAATAAGCTTAATAATTAACTTGTAAGTTATATTTAGGCACTTTATGAATAAATTACATTGATACTATAAAAGGACACTATTACACAGTAGCATAGTCATCATCATCAGTGCGTGACCCTAGCGGTTGTTAGGGGGAGCGCATGGACACATCAACAAACAACAATCTCCACATGTTCCTATCTTGAGTGTCGTCCTGTAATCCGTTCAATCTTATGCCTGTCCATTCCTTTACGTTGTCAAGCCAGTTTTTCCGCTGTCGACCTCTTCGCCGACCCCCTTCTACAGTGACTTGAATGATAATTTTTCACAGGGTATCATGTCGCAGTACATGACTAAACCATGCCATTTTAAGTCTTTTAATAGTTGTTATAATAATGTTTTCTTGACGACCCGTAACAGAGTTTATTCTGTCCCAGACATATTCATTGGTCTTGTGTTCTAAATAGGAGATCCGGAGAATTTACCTCATGCATTTGTTTTCAAATGCCTGCAGATTGTTTTCATTGGTTGCCATTAGTGTCCAGGTCTCACATCCGTAAAGGACAATGTTTTTGACGAGGGCTCTGTAAAGCCTCAGCTTTGTAGGCAGGCTAATGTTTTTGCTGTTCCATATTTTTTAAAGCTTCTTTATTGCTGCCATTGCTGACGCAATCCTAGATCAAATTTCAGCTTCACGTGTTCCATCTCTAGATATAATGGCTTCTAGATATTTAAAGTTGTGTACCTCCTCCAGCTTTTGTTGGTTCATTACGATGTTTGCAGTACTGACAGCTGAGGAATTAACCAATATGTTGCTTTTTTCTGAGCTATTTTCCATCCCATATGCACCTGATCTGTCTGCAAGTTTGTCAGTGAGCTCATGTTGTTCTTTACTGTACCCAGCCAAAATATAAATTTCAGCAGCAAATCTTAGGTTGCATAAGGGTCTTCCGCCTATAGAGATGGATGGGTGGTGATCACTGAGTGTTTCTTAAGGAAGATATTGAACAGGACAGGGGAGAGAATGCAACCCTGGCGGACTCGTCGTTTTGAAGTAGTCCCCTACGCATAGTGCAAGGGGGCAAAAATATGTTTGTTAATTAGCTTCTAAAAAGGAAAGGTTCAAATGTGTAGCTTTTCATAGACTTACTCCCTGACTACACAACACAATCGCAATTTATAGTCTTTCATCTTTCAATGATCATCTCACCTAGTGAACATATTTCGTCATCATTTTATCCACTGACTCTTACACACTTGACAACATAGATGGTTTATTCTGCCTCTAAATCATCAAAACTTTGATTTATATGACATTTTTATGGCAAACAAATCGTAAAATTTTTTAATAATGGACAGTAAAAATAAACCCAAAAGCAGTCGGTTACGATTCAAGTACTGAACATACATCCATTTTTTCCGAATAGATTGAATTAGAAATTATTTTTTTTAAATGATAGCATAATATAAAGAACAACGATATATTGTGGCTAAATAAACATAAGTAATTTAAGAAGTTGATTTTAGATTGCTTAAAATTATATGAAAATTTTACAAGAAAACTAAATTTGTTCTAATACTGCTATCATGGCTGCAAACTAAGGGAGGTTAAAAAAAAGCTCATTAGTCCTGAATCTCAATATGTAAATATTTCCTGCTTATTCTAGCCATTAGTTTAATTACTGCTTCAAATATAAGTGACACTGTCATTTATTTTGTTTACATTGAAACGTTGTTGCGCATTCTTTTCCATATCTACGCACAATTTGGTGTTTCTAATCGTGCTACAAATCAATTTTATCAAATTGATTGTGATCAGCAGTGATTACACTAACACATTTCAATCTGACTACTCTGGCTATTGAGCATGAATGTAAAATGTTACAATTGATATTAAAAGCGCCATCAATGTTGTTACCAAGAGAACATTTAGAAATATTTGATTTTATTTGTTTTTTTTAATTTTTTTATTAACAATGAAGGTATTTCATCAATGCTAACATAACAAATTATATATTTTAAGTAATAAGTTACAATAACAATTGCTTTCCTTTCATAAAAACTACATATTCTTTAAATGATCGGGTGACAAATTTGCCACCAGCCCCGGCTGGAAGAGGCCCGTGCCACGTCGTTGATATTACAACATTTAGATATACATGCTATTTTTCAAGAAGGATAACCAACTTAAAATTGTATTTCTCCAAAGCACACGCCTCTTCATGAGAACAAGAGTGTGTATCTTAAGACGTCACGTGACGAGATAAGGCCCGCCATACTCAGCAGGACCTCAACAATAACAGCCCTCCACATTTCCAAAACAAAGACAACTTATCCCTTGGATCTATTTCTAGCTACTAGTGATGGGATTATAGAAAATGTAATTGTTTTTCTTTGAACAAAAAATAACTTTGAGTTTTAATATATTGATTAGAGTTTTCATTTTTGTTCATTTTCCTAAAACAAAATAACAAACAAAACAAAAATAGATATTTATCTAAATCTAAATAACTTTTACATTTTCAGAAAATACATACAGTTTATACTCTTCACTACGTAGGTGTACTTTTCTTTTTAACTGGTATTTGAGAAAAGGCATTAACTGTTGCGAGAGAAATAGTTGGTGTGCTCGAACTTAACAAAGTATACTTTTAAAATAATTGTAAGTATCCCCTAGCCCTAAATTCTATATGTTTTTGTTATTTTTATTCAGATTCATCTTGATTTAGGTGGCTTGGATAAAAAACAGTTGCACTCAAGTTTTGTGGAAAGTTTTCAAGAACCTTATTACACGGAAAATGTGAAGTTACTTGTTCAATCTCACGGAAACATGGATGACGTTTACATGGCTAAGGGGAGACAAGTAATGGAAGATTTTTGTTTCTAAAATAAATAAATCAGACATTTTCACGTTTATTTATCTACTATGATATAATTCCTTGTCCATCTTATATTTTATGATTATAAGAATATAAACAGTTTATTTTCAATACCCTTATAAAATATTTTAAAATGTATATTTTGCTATTTGATACAATTTGTTCATTATGAATTTTAGTTAGGAAACTATTGTCACTCCAAAGACTAGATGCTCCTTCTATACAGCAGCGTTTTGCAGTCAAGCAGATTGTAATTACCCATTCTAGTCCAACATTTCTATTAGATTGTGAATGTTGATAGTTGGTTGAGTTTCCTGGCCTGCTAACGGGAAATACATGATCTAATTCATCAGCATGTATTTTAATACTTTTTACACGCTTTTATTACAGTCACACTGCTTGTGTGTTGTATGTTGTTTGTTGTATCCGTCAAATCTTGTAACGTAAAATTAAACCACTTCTGATGGTCCTAGAGATCTCAAAATTTTACCACGGATAAATTTTGAATGACAATGCATTGTATCAAAATTTTAGATCGATCGAATGTAACGTAATTAAATTAATGCATTTTTAGTTTATCTCTCTATATAATCTGTATCCGTGCTATTCTTGACTTTCACGTGAATGTCACCGGAGTTCACCACTAGCCATCGATGACCACATTCCAGGTGTTTAACAGCTCAGTAATACGAAACTAAATCTAAATTGACATGATAATACAAGAGGAACAACTGGAGTTTTGATTATTCAAACATTCACTTCATCAGTTATGCCCCTTCTCACACCCACATTTTAAAAATAAAATACTTTAAAAACAAATTTTTTTTTAAAGGATACGCTTTTTTTTACAAATAGAAATTGCAATAAAAGAAGAAAATAAAATTATATATAAAAAAATGATTTTTAAAAACATGCTTTTATTTACATAAAGAAAGTGCACTAAAAACAAGAAAATAAAAATTTCTATGATAACAGGTGAAATCATTGAATCTATCCACTGCACATAAAAGCGTGAGACCCTCATCACAATTCTCTTATCACGTGCAAGGCTACGAAACATAAATACACATTTGCATGAATATTAACAAACATTAAAAGTTTCACAACTTTTATCATATACATATACATGCTACTTTCATATTAATTAAAAATATTTATCTATATGCAAAAGAATAGTTGCAAACAGAAATTAGTTGTGTAAATCTGAGAGCTTTAAAAATTTGAGCGCCTCACGCTTTTATGTGCACTGATTTCACCTATTATCATAGAAATTTTTTATTTTCTTCTTTTTAGTGCACTTTCTATATGTAAATAAAAGCGTGTTTTTAAAAATCTTTTTTTAAATTTCTTTTTATTACGTTTTTATTAACTTGCTTTCGTTCCTGTCCACAATTTTTTTTAATTTGCCAACTTAAAATTAAACCACTTCTGATGGTCCTAGAGATCACAAAATTTTAGAACAGATATATCTTGGATGACAATGAAGTGTATCAAAATTTCAGATCGATCGAAAGTATCGTAATTAAATAATTGCAGTTTTTAGTTTACCTTTAAATATAAAATGTATCAAATTGCCATTGTTGACATCACGTGCCAGTTCACTCCAGCCATCGATGACTTATCCGCGTGTTTACATCAGAAGGAGTTAGTTCAGTTTCAGTCTGTAAACACGCGATGCGTTTAAAGAAATAAAATGTTCGATATACTTTATGATTTTACACTTAAACTAAAAAGATTAAAATAAATAGAGGTAAAAAAGATTGTTACAAACAACGTATTTATAAGTGGACTAAAATGAAGAATATAATTTAAAAGTTATAGGTTCAAGTACTTTGATTTAATATGAATAAAAACGTTGGGCGGGTGTTTGGTATAAAAATTAAAGATTTATAATTGAGAAGGCAAAAGAGAGATCTATCAGTGAGAGAATGAGTGAACTGCATATGTTAAACCTCATAAGCGCCGCTCTACGTTTTTAGTCATATTAAATGAATGTACTTGAACTTATAACTTTTAAATTATTTTCTTCATTTTAATCAAATTATAAAAACGTTGTTTTTAACATTCTTTTTTTTTACCTCTATTAATTAAGTATTTAGTAGCTGGCGTTGAGCCATTAAAACGCTTCCGTATTTGGTCATATCATTTAAGCGTATTCAAAGTATTTTTAAAAAAAACTTTTTAAACTATCTCGGGTGTTATTTACTACATCAGTTTAACTAATTATAAAATGTTAAAGGTTAAAGTAAAATATCGGATGAGAGTGAAACTGTCGGGTAGGCGCATCAGGGATCAACAAAGAGAAGCACATCTTGTCACGTGATAGGGGATTTACTATTCCATTATTACTTGGACGCACTGCACATTTCTTTGAACTTTGTTTATACTTATTTTCTTTGATATAAAATTAATAGTTATCTTTAAGATTGTATTTGTAGCTATTATTTTTATGTTCTAGTTGATTAGACGAACTGTACATGACTGCCAAAAGTTTAAAGGATGTGGAAGTTGTCCATCGGTGACGTGCAAATGGTGTTATAGTACAAGAGTTTGTCAAAACTTTGGATCACTCTGTCAGAATCACAGTAGGGAAGTCGAGACAAGAAATGGGCCATGGGTAGGAATATTATTGTCTTTTTAATTAAAAAAAATACTGATTTGAAAACTGCTTTTTTCAAATAGAAAATACAGCTTTTATGGGTAGGGGGCAAATCTTTGTGACGTCATACTGCAAGGGGTGTCTAAGTTTTTTGTGACGACGCGTGACGAGGGGGGAGGGGGAGTGAAAAATTGTCCGAGTTCGAGTGACGTCATTTTTAAACGGCACCATATTATACATTATCAATTTGTTATCACGACATTAAACATGATGAGTTTATTTTGTTATTACAATTATTTAGTGAATGGAATTTGTCTTCACCTCGCTTTCTTATAATTAGAATCCGATTCCCGCCCTAATCAAAATTTTCTTGTTTTACTTGTATTGCCCAAATAGCATTTTGAGTTTTACGATGAAAGTGTTTATTTTTACTTACGGAATTGAAATTGATACGCCCATTAATGTGTCATACTATAAAATAGTCTCATCTTATTAGTTGTGTACATTATTTACTACAACATTCTGTAGATTACCCCGAAATATGCTCCACTAAAAGGAAGTACTATACTGACAGTGCACGGATTAGACTTGGTCAACGCTACAAGTGATACCACAAATGTAACAGTTTGCGACCAACCGTGTGAGAAATTAAGTTCTAATGGCAGGTGAGTGTTATGTTGACCTCAGGAGTTTTTTTCATTTCTAATTTTAAATAGACATTTAGTTCACTTTAAATGCGTGTGTTATTATTTTGTGCCTTTTGATATGCGTTCCATATTTAATTATGTTTTTTATCAAATACTGGGTAAATTATTTCATTGGTTGAATCAGGATCATAATTACTTGCTCTTCTCTTCATTAAACAATAACTCAAAAGAAAAATGAAGACCTTCAGTCGCACCAGCAGATGAATAATGACGGATATAGTAATACATCACGAAGCTTTAACTATATGCATTTAAGGAATAAAACAAACTTACAAATAATGTTATTTTTGCTTTCAATAAAAAAAAGTTGGATGTGTACTTGTTTGTCAATTAGACTGCGAATCCAGCTTGAAGAATTCTAATGCCCCACTTCTACCCATTCTTGTGTTACAAGACGTTCTTGTGATAACTCATTCCCTTGAACACTTTTGATGCTGTACATTTTTCTTGCTTCAATCATCACCATTTGAGACGCTTCACCCAATATAAGGCCATTTTGACCTTGCAATGACTTGCTAGAAGCCTGGCTCTCTTAAGTCCTCTACAACAGTGCTTCTCAAACTTTTTAGCATGGCGGACAGGTAGGAATTTGTTCCATTGCACCAGGGACCGGTGAACTATTTTCCCTGCACTGACAGTTTTGTCTGTCCTTTTTTAGACCATCTGCGGACTGGCGGTGGATGGCCCATGGACCGGCACCGGTCCTCGGACCACCACTTTAAGAAACACTGCTCTAAAACATCTGTTCATTGTTTGTCGTCTGGTGAACAGTGTTCTTCTAGGCCAGTTTCTTCATTTATTTTGTGTTTTTTTCTTTTTCGTTTGCTATTTTTGTGACTTCTTTGAAATAGTTAATGTAACACCAAATAAAAATAACTATAAAGCCATGGTTTTCATCTCTTCGTAAGTGTTACGTCTTACTATTTAAGTTACCCTTACAGTCATTATTGAAAACTCAATTGAAAAATGACCAATAAATTATTCAACATGTTCATATTTGTTAATCAATTAATTTTTTAAGAATATTATTGATAATCAAATGAAAAATTATTTTTTAAAAAGATAACTTAAAAATATTATAGATAAGAAAGTTGAGCATGAATTTAGCTTTTGTTTCTTCAGTTGGCAAAGACAAAATTGATTTCCTTGTTCCTTTTGGAGCAGCACTTGTTAATGTTGTGTTTAGCAACTATGTCATAAGAAAGGAGTAAAAAATATGTTTAAATCCTTTTATATTAACTCGTGGTGTCTGCTTGATTGTCTGTTTGCCCCAAAAATTTTGAATCGATTTTTAACAAACTAAGCCGTATGCTAGCGCGCTGAAATTTAGCAGGCAGACTTGTGGCGACGATAAAAATTATCTATCAAATTTCACATCGATCGAATGAACTGTAATTAAATTAATTAATATTTAGATTGTATCTATGTATCTCTAAGTAGCTTGTAAATTGTGTGCTAGACTGTCGCGGTGCGTATTATATTGAACAAATTTTTTAATATATTCCAGTCACTCGGTGAGGTGCGTATTATATTGAAGATACTTTTTTAAAGATATATTCCCGATTTGTAAATGTTATGCTAGTCTGTCGCACGGTGCGCATTATGTTAAACACGTTTTTATAATCCTTTTACCGTGATTAAATCGAGCAGATATTTAGCAGGCAGACTGAAGTAGTTTTTTACTATAAATCCTGACCTAATAAATGAGACATAACTAAAATTTTGGATTTTTAGATTGTCGTGCGATGCGTATTATAATGAACACATTTTACTTATGTCTCATATATAAAGGATTTATAGTCAAATATTACATACTTATTTTATAAAAATATAAATTTTTATGACCATATTAAGCCAAGTTTAATTTTTTTCTAATGTAGAGAAAAGTCAGTTAGTAACTACATACCTTGTACTTGTATTTTGGACTCTTTAACCAGTCCACTTGTCTTGCTAGGCCATGGTCAGCTCTAGTGCAGGCGTCAAGGGTCGTGTCTAAATTCTGGTTGATATCATCAAGAAAAAATGCACAAAAAGCGCTTTTAGCTTCAGGCTCAGTTTCTGACAGGACATCAGGATCAACACCAAAGGAAACCAACAGGACCGGGACTCTGACACCGTTGTTGGAATGATAACTGACATTGGTGAAAGTCGCAGCCGTCATGATGGTGTATATTTTTAGTTGAGGTATTTTTAGAATGTACAACAAACTTTTGCCTCAAAATGTCAAGTCTAAAAAATTGTCAATCTAAACCAGGGGTGTCAAAAGTCCGGCCAACGGGTTAAAGCCGGCCGCGATGCAATTTTAACTGGCCCGCGACCTCATTTGAAATAATTAATTGACTGACGTATTATTTCTTTAACGGCATCATATTTTTTAAGAAAATTCGAAATTATATACTGCTTTGAGTACGCCAAATCTATATCGTTTTATTTTGCAACAACGTGGACATTGATTTTTAAAAAGCGATGAAGTTATGTGCTGTTAAGTGTACGAAATTCGTTGATGGCCTACGGTAAAAAACGATGACGTCATTTGTTAAAATTTTTTTCGCTGCCTCAGAAGCGAATAAGGCGTCGGAGAACATAAAAAATATTAATAGTTGTTTTGTATCACAATTTGGTAATTTCCCTGTTGACAAGAAACACTGATGGCGAGTTTGTAAACGAATGCTTAGATTAAAATTGTTGAAAATATCTGTCTCGAGAAAAAGCAGGTGTTTGCCTGTGACGCAACACTGTGGTTCGCCGAATTGAAGAAATATCTTCTGAAATTAAGAGACAATTAAATGCAAAAGCAGAAAAATGTGCCTTTTCCCTTTAGCTTGTGATGAAAGCACTGATTCATCTGACACTGCCGAACTTCATTTTTTGGAGCAGTTAATTATGACATGCGTGTGAGTGAAAAATAATTGACTTTCCGAATCTTAAAGACCAAACAAGGGGAAAAGATTTCTTTGTTTCCGTTTGTTCTGTTGTCATTGACATTAAACTACCATGGAAATATATATGGAATTATTACTGAAGGTGCTGCTGCCATGACTGGTGAGCACAGTTGACTAGCAACACTTTTCTATAAAATAATACGTGAAGAGGGTGGCAAAGCTTTTAAAATTCACTATCATTCACCAACAAGTTCTTTATGCCAGACATCTTAGATGTGATCGTTTCATTACGCCAATGATATAAACTCTTTTTGCTCTAAAGCTCTGTTGCATCGCCAGTTTCAACAGTTTCTTCTTAACATCCAGGGAGAATACAAAGATGTTGGGTATCACAATGATGTAAGATCGCTCAGTTGGGGGACAGCACTTTGCACTTTTACGCACTTAAAAAGAAATTGGGCAATTCATGAAAGATAAAGGACAACAAATTCCAGAACTATCTGATACCGCTTGAATGGCAGATATTGCAATTTTAGTTGATAGGATAAGACATCTAAGCAATCTTAACAGAGATTTTCAAGGGCACAATGCAGTTGTTAGCCAATTATATTCACCTATCAAGGACTTTGTAAACGAGCTTCAACTTTATTAAAAGGCAACTGTCTCAAATGCAGCTTAATACCACACTTCCTCTCACTACAAGCAATATTGCCAAGTTTTCCAGAAATAAGCTTCAAGGGGCTAATTCAGAGGTACATCACATCCCTGACAGATGAATTTCAAAGATGCTTTCAAGACTTTAGAACTATTGAAAAGAAAATCATGTCATTTTCTACACTTTTTTTTGACCCTGATAATGCTCCAGGCAATCTGCAGCTGGAACTCATTGAGTTGAAAAGTGATGCTAAAGGTCACTGCAGACAACAAAGATTTCTCTCATTGACTTTTACAGTCAGCTGGATAAAGAGAGATTCCAAGAGGTTCGAACATTTGCTAAGAAAATGCGCAGCTTCTTTGGCTGGACATACTTGTGTGAGCATACATTTTCATTTATAAATTTTAACAAGAACCGTGTGAGGACATGAATAAGTGACTCTCACCTGCGAAAGATCATATGTTTCAAAACCATTGGCATTGAGCCTGATCTCACCTATTTACTGCATTCAATATTTCAGTATCAACCTTCACTTTAAAACCTTGAAATAAAAACTTCTCAACATGTCATTTTTGTTTATTATTTTAATCCGGCCCGCGAATATCTTTACTTCAAGGAATATGGCCCACCATGCTAAAAAGTTTGGACGCCCCTGCTCTAGCACAAAAATTAACTTGTTACATAGAGATAAATAAGATTATATTAAAAAATTCATTAATTTAATTACAGTACATTCGATCGATCTGAAATTTCATACATCATTTTTATCATCGGCATGAGTCTGCCTGCAAAATTTCAGTTCGCAAGCATACGGGGAAATGGGTTAAAATCGATCAAAAGTTTTTTCGGCACGCAAGCAGACACCATGAGTTAATATAAAGGATTTAAAAATACTTAATAATTTCTATTTAATTGTTTAAACCTTTTCAATGCTTTTCAATTTGCAGTGCAATCAGTTGTATAGTAAAGCGAAAAAATAACTCAAGCGATGGAGATTCCTGCACAATCAAATTAATAATGCAAGGGAAAAGTGAATTAAGAACATTTACTATACATGATAAATTAACATTAATGGTGAGTTAATATTGAAAAACTTTTACGAAAATTACATTCATTATCGTTTATTTTGTATGGTTTTCATCTAATATTTGTTAGGGAAATTAACCTTTAAATTATAAGAAAACAATTATTTAAATTCAAATAGAAAACCAATGTACAAGCAACACGACCTCTAGGTCGAAACTATGTCGCACTGAGGAACTAATCATTCTGCAATAAATTTAGCTATTAAATGGTGAATTTTCACTTGAATGCGATATTGTACTATAATAATTTCAGACTTAAACTTTCGCCTTAGATTGTTTTCAATTGAGTGGAAAGAAAAACTTCTAAAACCCAGTGTGGTGTGGACGGTGCGGTGTGGACATTTCTGGCGTGGACGGTGTGGTTTGGAGTCCAATGTGGTTTGGACGGTGTGTTTTGGACGGTGGGGTTCGGGCGGTGTGGTGTGATGTAAACATTGTGGTGTGGGCAGTGCGGTGTGGACAGTGCTGTGTGCACAGTGTGGCGTTGACAATATGGTGTGGATAATGCGTTGTGGTAAGTGTGATGTGGACAG
Organism: Ampullaceana balthica; assembly: GCA_944989445.1. NCBI lineage: Eukaryota > Metazoa > Mollusca > Gastropoda > Lymnaeidae > Ampullaceana > Ampullaceana balthica. The sequence goes on from CALYLW010000059.1 coordinate 368,786, forward strand.
TGTGGTGTGGACAGTGTGGTCTGGACATAGCGTGTGGTGTGGACAGTGCCGTTTGGTCAGCGTGGTGTAGACAGAGTGGTGTGGACTGTGTTCTGTGGTGAAGATAGTGCAATGTGGGTAATGTTGTGTGGACAAGCAGTGTGGAAAAGTCAGTTTTTGACATAATTTTAGACGAACTCCCACGCCAGGAATATTCTTTCACAACCGTCGTAACATTTCATACGCCTCTGTCTGACTTGTTATAACTATAAGTATATTGCTTGCTGATATATTTTTTTGGTTTTTCGTGGTTCTAATACTGATATAATGACTCTCGATTTCATGTTCACATTTACAGACACCAATCGTTGAGTCTTTTTCCCCCAATACCGGATCTGTTGATGGAGGCACTGTACTAGATTTCAAAGGTTGTTATCTTGATATTGGAAGCACAACTGAAGTCTGGTTAGGTGACAGCAGATGTAAATTGACGGAATTGAAGTATGAAGTGATGATTAATGTCTAACTAGATTTTAAAATTTACATTTTAACACCCTCAAAAATTTAATGAAAACAAATTAGAAAAGAAACAGATTTAAAAAGTATATTTAAAAAATTTTACTAATTAATATATGAAAGTTCAACTCTGTTGTAGATTAAAGACAAAATAATTTTGATCAGCGATTAAGTGTCACGTGATACATACTCTTTGTTAAACATAAATTAGCAAGAGAACGGTTGCTTTCAGCCGATTTCTAAGCCGTAAACTTTCAGAATGAAACTTTATTTTTTTTAATCTTTAAATAACATAATGTGCAGTACAGAAATTCTATTTTCCCCCTTGTGCAGAAGTGACCGGCTAAAGTGTACGACAAATCCTAAACCAGTTAATTCTCAAGATTGTGTGAGTGCGGAAGTGCGTGTTGATGGAATTTCATATCCCACATATTCTACTACATTCTGTTATTCAAATATTTTCCCTATTCAAGACAAGTGAGTAAAAATTTAATGTTAAATGTGTCCTTTTTTTTTAAGTTTCCATTTTTCTAATTGGCAGAACTAGTTAAAAAAATATTAATGAATATCATTGTAATAACATGATAACGATTCTTTTCCAATGGATTAAATTCATTTCAAGCAATTTGAGCCCTAGAATAACTTTAGCAATATAAAAACTATTTATACATATAGAATATATCTTCTATATTTCAATTCATATCCAGCTTTACATTGGTGACATCCGTCAACGAGTTTGAGAAAGCAAATCATCTGACAACACAAGTTGTTGAAGGCTCTGACGTGCGTATATTTATTATATCATTTACAAAAAGACGTAGGAGCACGTTTTGATTGAGACGAAGGAAATTCTTTTAAAGTATTAATACTTAGAGGAACAAATGCGAAATATATTGAAAATTTAATTGATATTATGATCACAATCGCAAACGATAGTATGAGCTCATCACCAGATCATTGATATGGCTATTAGAGCTGGGGTCGACCTACAAGCACCAATTCTATGTAAAGAAAATCTGAATAAAGGTTAACTTTATTAGATTCTATGTAAAAAAAACTTGGGTAAAGAGAACTGGAAAATCTTAATAGCACATAAACGATTTTTTTGGTTGTTTTTTGTGTGTGCCCCATACCCTTGTGGTCGTAGGGGGTTCTAATGTTTCCAGTAGAACTTTCTCGGGGCTTGGTAGACCTGGCAGCGCACATCTCCTCTCCAGGTCAGCGGATGGATCCCACGCCCTCAGCTTGTGAGACGAGCGCACTATTGACTTCGCTATCATGCCGCCCATATACACATTGTGGAAAGGGGGGAGGGGGGAGGTAATCATTTTTGCCAAGTCTCAAAGCATTATTTTTTAAATTAAACTCTAATAATGAATTCTGTAATGGCAAACGTATTATCATATTTGAGAAGGAAACTTATCAATTATAATTTGCTAGATCAGTGGTTCCCAAACTTTTTTGGGTGGCGACCCTTTTTAATAAAAGCCATGTGACCCGTGACCCCCCATGAAATTTAAATAAGTCATTTTCAATAAAGTCTTTAAAAATATAGCAAATTTTTATTATAGTGAATGTTTTTTAGTCGACATTTGGCGACCCGCAGAAAAACCGTTGTGGCTCCATCTTGGGGGTCGCGACCCTCAAGCGGGGAACCACTGTGCAAGATAGTTATTAATAATACCTTTTAAATAGCAGAATCAAAACTTAGCGGACGTTTCCTGTCAAAAAAACTCAGAAATCGTAATAGCCTTTCTCCGAGTAATATTACATAAGATTTCCCCAAATTTCATAAAGAACTCTAGAATTGATTTATTCTTCCCACACTTGGTGTCTCTGTCTTTGAGGGCACACACAACTCACAATCTCAACGTCCCATAATGATATCAATATAATGGTGGGCACAAACAACTGTAATGTCATTATTACAGACAAGCATTCTTCAGATTTGTGATTACGTTTATTTAGTTTTTTTATAATAAAAGGGGGGGGGGTCATTTATCCCAATAAACTCCTAAACGTTGTTCAAAGTATTAATTACAAAACCTATGTAGCTTACAACATATAATAATGATATCACACAATAGCAATCAGTAAGACAGTGGAAATAAACGGAGACGTTTGATTGAAACGAAGTGACTCCTTTCACACAATAAATTTTTAATTTTTGTTTATGGGCATTAAAAATTAACTTGAAATTAAGTAAATATAATATAATTATAACTTAGTTTTTTTTACATGATAACAGTGGATAGAATTAGCGGACAGCGGAATAGTGGTTGGACTTATTTCATTACGTATAATATTAAGTTGCGCCTACCTCGAATTTAATTGGACCCTGTTGAAGATATAAACATATAAAACTGAAAACTATTATGCAAAAGTGAAATGAGAATTATCAAAATCATAGGATGACGACCGCCGTTTGTGTTAGGCTGGGATAAAGGAAAGGGGGGGGGGCGGCGTAGAAGTAAGAACGTTTAATTTTCTGCTTCTACCGTAGGGGTGTGGGTGAGTCACGAGATTTTGCAGTTTAGGACTGCACAGCCACTCGAGGAAATGCAAACCAACTCAAAGGTGATGCACCGTCGTCTCGCGAGACGGAAGGATGCCGATCTGATGCAAAGTGTGAGATCTGCCTTACATTGATATCTTTAATTCAGTCAGTACACAGCTGGTCAGGCATCAAAGAATAAAAACATGACGTTCCTGTAAATATTACAAAAAGGGTGCAATTAGACATATTGATCAACTCAATATGTCTATCTTTCGTTAAACATGTCGCAGAACTATTCATGAGCAGGGTACACATTTAATGAACCGAGACAGCGGGACAGTTGAGTAATTAAATTTTAAACACTCAATATTTCCATATTTCTAGGAATATATAATAGGTAATAAAGTATTTATAGTTAAAATAATATACTACATTACGTTAATCGATTTTTTTTTACAAAAGGGGATGTAGTTTGAAAACAAACATATGACGTAATGTGTTAACCATATTTTTAGGAGCTGGGAGAACTTGTTTGTTTTTATTGTAATTTTTTAAACAGTTTGTTAACTTTAATCTTATGACATTTAAATATTAATGTTTAGTTAAATGTTTGACAGTTGGCAGTTTCGCCGGAGCCAAATGTTTCGATATCTGAAGCGCAAACGATGAAAACTCTTGTCAGCACAAGTGACACAATCTCTCAACATACCAGTAAAAAAGGTTAGAGGTTTGCAGATGCTTAGATATAATTAACTTATACATTTTTTTACAGATTATGAACTACTTTCGTTTTTCAAATTGATTTACTAGGCGTCACAATTCCAAACTCTTAAATACCTTTGTTAGGGTAGGCATAAAGGTATTAAAGAGTTGTATTAGAGTATGTATAATTATCTAACGTGTTCTTTCTTTAAAGAGGAAAAATGCCATATAATGTATATTATTAATTTATACTTGATGTATCTGTTTATCTATAGATTGAGTATACTTATAACAATCCATTTGTTGTCATTACATTCATCAACTTCACATCACATTTTTTACGTTACATACACATTGTAGAAGGTAACTTTTTCCCGTTGACGGCTATTCCAAAGTGATCTATTTGCGTGTGTATGTGTGAAAAGTAAATATAAGAAATTTCAATAGCTGAAAATCAGTTTGAAACAGATATAAATCAATTAGTATTACAAAACATTTAAAACAAGAGATCAATTCACCTATTGTTTCATAACAATGCATGCATTCTCTACACTCTACGTGTTTGATAGTTTAATTTGTGTGTGTGTTTTAAATATATACAAAAATAGTTACTAGAAAATAAATAAAGTTCCAGCATACCTATAATCATTTAATCTAATGAAACTTGATTTGACAACTGGGAAACGCCTCGTAAAGCAAACGACAGCCAGAATTATCAAGAATTCACAGACCATATATCAAGACTTTAGCTTGCAATGTTGACACCAATTTTCTTTCGTGGCTATTTCCAGGAATTAAAAAAAGATTTTTAACATGAAACAGGTGGTATTGTGGTAATGTTGCTAGAAAACATTTATTAAATAAATTATTTAATTTAATTTAAAGGTTTACAGGATTATGTTCTCTAGAAAGAATGACACATTTGGATGTATTATCTGACATTTATACTATTGTGCTATTCTAAACTTAATCAGTAGGAATCCATCAATTACAACATTGATTAGGCTAAAAAAAACTTTAAATTTTGAAACAATTGAAACTTAGACTATAACTTTATTCTTGCTGATACAAGGGACAAGAGCAATATTTATATGTATGGAAGGAAGCTGGATTACATTTAAATGAGTTAATTGAATGGGGCTAGCGTAAAAGATATGTTTTCAATGAATTTTATCCTTCCTGCAGAAAGCAAGAGGCAAGAGTCCGAATTGGCAAGAACATCAACACACCAGCTAGAATAAAATTACAAGTCACAACAAAGTACTTGCAGCTATATAAGACACATGTAGTGAGGACGACTGTTTTTTAATTAAACATTTGCCCTAAGGGCAGTAAAAGAATGATACTTATTCCGCGCCACCTATGTAATCAGCATTCATATTGCAGTAGCTGAATTTTGTATCACATATTTCAAATATTCTGTTAAATTTTTCAATTGCCGCCCTATTAACTTTAAAGTTACTAAAACTCGCATAATTTGTATTATTATTATTAGTATTATTATTATTATTATTTTAATTGTGTGATTTTCGGTGAAGATCAGATATTTTATGCAGGTGGGGAAAGTATAGATAGACGGCTACAGCTCCAACACATGGACAGTGGACAGAGGTGTAAGAATCATTATGTACGGGTAAGGCATTTGCAATATAAATAACATTATGTAATGTCTCACCCATATTTCTCCTGTGAAAATTGGAGCTAAAGCTGCGGCCCTCGTGTCACATGCGGTCCGCTATTGTGTTCTGTGTGATCCGTGGAAAAGAAATCACTATATTTTATTTTTAAGTCTACATGTTAATGCTTGAACTTAAGCTTAATTAGTTTTAGTTACGGCCCTCTGAAAGTCCATGACCCAATGTTGTGGCTGTTGCCTTCAAAAGTTTTCCCATCCCTTGATTATCTGGATGGATGCATGTATTTATGGAAAATGTATTAATTTTTTAAAAAATAAAATAGATTATTAATCTAAAAACCATTTTTTCGTAATCTGATAAAATACTCTTTTTCTGTTTCTTTTGTCAAATGAATTTTAATTAGAAATTCTACCTAGTGTAAAATCCTCTTTTTTTTTGGTCAGTATATATCTATCACAATCAAATTTATTTTTCACCTGGATATATTTTTTCTTAATTATCTTATCTTATCTGTTTACAGACGCTCCTTCTATACAGAAGATTATTGCGTCCTACGCTTATCTATGGTTTGTGTTTATTCCTGCATTTTTATTAGAGATTTAAATGTTGATAAAGTGTTGGTTTTCCTGGATTCTTCAGGCAACCCATTCCACGCCCGAATTCCGGACGGGAAGAAGGAAAACTTGTATGTGTTTGTTCTTGCATACGGAATAAGAAATGTGTTTTTATCCTTATGTCTATCTGAGGGTTGTATTAAGTTATCTTTGTGTTGTATTTCTAAATTAGAATTAATTGCTTTATGTATGATTACTACTTTGCTCTTGGTTCTTCTATCCTCTAGTGTTTTAAGGTTTAATGATTTAATTAATGGTGTTATTCTTGTCAGTTTTGAATATTCTCCAGTAATGAATCTGGCAGCTCTTTTTTGAATTTGTTCTAGTTTATCAATGCTTTTCTTTGGTGGATGGGTCCCATACAGAAGATGCATATTCTAGTACAGGTCTCACCAAAGTGAGGTAGCATTTTAGTTTTATATCTCTATTACATTTGTTAAAGCTTCTTTTTATAAAGCCTAAGGTTTTGTTTGATTTTTTAATAACTTCATTGACATGGGGATTCCATGATAGTTTCTCATTTATTAAGACTCCTAAGTATTTTGCATCTTTAGTTTGGGTCAGTTCTTTTCCATGAATGTAATATTTTGAATTTATTTGTTTTCTTTTTCTTTGTTACTCTTAACAGTTGACACTTTTCTGGGTGGAAAGACATACTCCAGTTAGTTTCCCATTTTATCAATTCATCTAAGTCTTTTTTTAAAATTTTGCTATCTTGTTCTGATTTAATTGTATATAGATTATACAATCATCAGCAAATAACCTAACTTTTGTACCTGTTGAGATGTTGTTTGGGTAAATCATTTATATAAGTTAAAAAGAGTAAGGGACCTAGCACAGTTCCTTGTGGAACTCCTGAGTTAACCTTTACTGGTGCAGATTTAGATCCATTAATTATTACAGTTTGCTCCCTGCCCAAAAGGAAGTCTTGGATCCAGTGATGTAAGGAACCTGAGATTCCAAAGTAGTTAAGTTTTTTACGTAAACTAAGGTGGTGAACTTTGTCAAATGCTTTTGAGAAGTCTAGTAATATTGTATCTATTTGATCATTATTGTCTAAGCCTTTTGATAGTTCATCTATTAAACCTATTAATTGTGTTTCACGTGATCTGATCTAATTCCCCTAACTCGGATGTTGATATCATTTAATAATCATTCATCCGGCATTTTAAATGCGCATGCATTTCGCCATGACATTATAATGTAAAAAAATAATTTAAAAACAAACAAAAGAAACTCGCTAGCAATACAAAACTCTCCACTTTAAACAATCGCTGGCTTCGAATCACGTGACCTCTGAATCTTAAACTGTTTCATTCCTCATTGAGGAATGACGCATTCATCCGACTCAAGGAGACAGCTTCCTGTTTCTTTAAATGTTTGTCTTGCGTTGAGAGATTTGAAGTTGTGGGTCATACACCATCGTCAATAGAGGCGGATGTAGATATCACGTGTTGTGACGTGTTTTCTAAAGTAAATAAATGACATCATTGTTTAATAAGAAAAACCCGTAAAAAACCAAGTTTTTGACTATAAATCCTTTACGCATGAGACGTAACTAAAAGAATGTTCATTATAACACGCAGCGCAAGAACATCCAAAAATACAACATTGCAGTTGTGTCGTAAAACGTGTTTAATATAATGCGCACCGATCAGGAATATGTTTATAAAAAGTGCTGTCAATAAAATACGCACCTTATTGCGCGACAGAAAGGTTGTTCAATATAATACGCACCGCGACGCTCTATCTCAAAAAATAGCATGATACATAGGAATAAATAAAATAATCTAAAAAATCAATAATTTAATTACGGTACATGCGATCGATCTGAAATTTTGATACATTGTTTTTATCATCGGTACGAAACTGCCTGCTAAATTTCAGCTGGCTAGCTTACGGGCAAGTGGGTTAAAAATCGATCAAAAGTTTTGGCGACAAGGTCGGCCGCAGACACCACGAGTTAATATAAAGGATTTAAAAATAAGCATGAAATATCTTCAAAATCAATCATCTATTCGAGTGGTCTCAGCAAAGAAATCTGTAAGATTGAAAGATCTTAAATGGGAAGACGTCCATTAAATAGGTGAGCATGTATTTCAGATATAAAAAGTCACGTGAGATGGCCACAATTGAATTTGTATGTAAAGCATCGAATTTTAAATGTAAAATTGGATTTTAAAATTTAGTTTGGAAGTTTTAGATGAAAAAACTCAATTTAGTTGACCTGCATTCAATTTGAGATGGGAACTACTGAATTTTAGATGGGAAACATTGACTTTTATTTGGGCAAGAAGCCTTTTAGATTGAAAATATTTATCTTTCAATAGTAAATAGTGAATTTTAGGATAGGCATCATTGAATTTTAGATGTTCATAGATTCAATTGGTTATCAATACTTTGCAATAAAATTCATTGCTTCCATTTCTAAAGGCGGGTTTAATTTAATTCAACCATTAAATTCATTAAACAATTAGATATTATAAATCCAGTACAATAATAACTTTTCAAACTTTCAGTGTATCCTAACCATTCAAACTTAATTTACCATAAAAACATAGGGAATTAAAACCAACACGAACTATTTTGTAGCGACTAGACGTAACTATTGATGAAACCATTATGTTATATTCTCTTAGATTGGCCGGCGTGCCTTATCAACGGATTATCGATATACATATACTTTACTGCTCAAATCCCGGACCCCTGCCAGGCATTCAGCTGACAGATCGTGTCTTTTAATCGTGTCTTTGGCCAAACTGCATCAACGTCAGACGTCATCCCTTCTCGTGTCAAACCCGTGTAAGTAACTCATTGTTGGACAGTGGTCAGTGTGTATCTTAGGGGTGGGGCGGCTGAGGGCCCGGTGTGTTACAAAATTATTTCTCCCAGGGGTTGTTCTTGCTATGCCTCGACAGAAACTCTACACTTTTCTAGCTGTGTCTATAGAAGGTCTGTTTACCATTTTCTTGGAAACCGGTCTTTTAACCAGGCGCTTTCTCTAAGCTGAGTCAGCGGGCGATGGGGTTGTGGCTAGTTTGCAACCTCTGTCACCAAGTCACCAAAAAGTCAGACTTGTTTTGTTGGCTCATCTTTCCGTGAAACGACACGGCACGTATGTTAAATCATTCAATACTTCCATTTGACTACAAATATATTCACTATAGTCAATAATAGTCAATAATTTATAGTTAAAATATTTCACTGAATATTTTCAATTCAGCGATTATTATTTTTTTAATGCTGTAGTTTAAAGGACACAAATGACGCAATGTGTTAAGTTTTACACATTATATATATATATATATATATATATTTAAGTTCAAAGTGTCAATGTTCAGGGATGAGTGGTCTTGACACCATTGACAAGTGTAGTCGTATAGTGCCAGAGTGACTAATAATGTGTACTGAGATGGTGTGTTGTATATATCCTCCGCATTAATATCGTGCATTGTTTCATTTACGTTTACGATGATAGTGTAAATAAATTGGCGATATTAACTGCGGAAGATATATACAACACACCATCTCAGTACACATTATTAGTCACTCTGGCACTATACGACGTCATTGTAATTAAGAGTCTTTTTAAGTGTACATTTAAACAGCAATGATTGTCGTGTCCAATGTTTTCTTGTTTTCTTAAGTTGAGTGAGTAAATCAAGAGTAAAGATCACCAATTAAACTTCCTATTGCCATCGTTAGTATTTGTATAACCATCCTGAACTATTTCAAACACTTGGTGTGACACACACAATGGAAGGTATTCGATTTCTCACCATGGTATATTTCATTGCTTCGTGTACAAGAATAAACCGTGTTATGGGATTCAAGGTAACATTTTAATTTTTTGAGTTCGAGATTGTGGTATTTGAGATATAATCGCATGCACATATTTTATAGAAAATTATGGCAATGTCTAAATAAATTTGAAGTAAATTTCACACTAGTTCAATTGATTAAAAAATTCCCTATACACAAATTAAGGACGATTTTTAAAAAATCTAAAGAGAGAGAGAGAGAGAGAGAGAGAGAGAGAGAGAGAGAGAGAGAGAGAGAGTGAGAGAGAGAGAGAGAGAGAGAGAGAGAGAGAGAGAGAGAGAGTTAGAGAGAGAGAGAGAGAGAGAGAGTTAGAGAGAGAGAGAGAGAGAGAGAGAGAGAGAGAGAGAGAGAGAGAGAGAGAGAGAGAGAGAGAGAGAGAGAGATTGAATGCTTGAGATATAGATACGAAAAAAAACATGTTAATAATGTTATTCATTCAATCGCCGTTCAAGTTTACACCAACAAAAGTTTTCTTTGAAGAGTCGACACAACTGACTTTATACGGGGAAGATTTAAACACAACAGATCACCATAAAAGGAATGTAACTGTTTGTCACCAGCCTTGTCATAATATCACAAACAATTATGGGTAACTATTCGGAACTATATTATATACAATTTGAAAAATTGAAATTACATTTCTATCTTCGTCTCTACATTGCAAATTTTAATGTGGCCATGTACTGAAATAACATAAAAATAACTAGACCATTGTCTTAAAGTGTACCCCTTAAACATTGAAATAACGATTTATTATTTTGTAACTTCCTAATTTACTTATAAATGTAAGTTAACCATTTTATTAAAGCAACATCACGTGTTCTGTGAAGGAACGAACATTCAATCGGTCTTACAAGGAAGTTTGTAACATTACTGTCAGCTCTCTTAATAATAAAGAGATAACAGCGCAAGAACAGCTGAAATATGTGGTAGTATCTGTATATTTTTATAATAATCAATACACTGTTATAATTCCTCTTACCAGATTGTAGAAATATTATAATTTAGGTTAATTCTGTTTCAACTTTGTTAAAACTTGAATATGTTTAAAATGTTCAATGAAAAACATTATTAATTATTCCTTAAATTAACAGTTTTCCTTTGTTAAAATTTCATTAAATGTTTCAGGCACATTTTAAGGACAATAAAAAGAGGTAAAAAAAAAGATTTTTAAAAACCACGTTTTTATAAGCGGACTAAAAGGAAGAAAAACATATTTTTTTCACAGAATTGGCGAACCTAATCTGGGGTCAAAAGGGAATTCTTGGGGGTAATGCAGACTTATTTGGGACAGATAACATCCACTACAATCCACTAGCTATATTAAAATACGTCATGTGTACGTGTACGCTTGGAACATATGCTCATTATTGAACCGATTCCTTCCAGAAAATGCATTTTTTTTAAATTTGACAACTTTGTAGATTTCTTATCTACGTAATATACGAAGACACCTAAATCCACCCTACTTTCATTTGTATTGACACGAGTGACAATATGCCTAATCTTATCCACATGACTTGACTGTATCAAGTATCCTTTCTGTGATATTTAAAATTAATGCCTTAAAAACTGAGCTAAGAAGAAAAGTTGTTTTGTGCACCTCTCGAATTGCGATGTCAAGAATTTGATGCATTCAATAAAGTTAATGAATACTTGACTAATTTTAAATGGGCTCATTTATCATTATATCTAGAATGGCCAGGGGCGTTTGACCACAAACCAATCGAACAATTATATCAAATTTAAAACGTTTATAATTCTATCAAATAGACCCCCCCCTTTTTTTTAAAGAAAAAGGATATTCCGTGTCGTTTTGACTTAAAATATCTACACATAATCCTATTCAGATCATTCTTAGGCACTTGTCATGCTTGTAAAACTCACCAGTAGCATTTTCGGGGGAGAGGGGGTGGGCCTAACGACGCTCCCCCAAATCCCCGAGTCATGTGAGCAGGACCTTATAGAGTCTGGGGGTATTTTGTATATTTTGGGGTAACGGGCAAAAAAGTCGCCTGCAGTGAGAGAACCAAGCGGAGCTGCGGTTACATCACAAATGCTTTGATGTCAACATCAATCGAAGCAGGGAAACGATTTCATACGTTATCGTGGGGGTTCTCAAACTTAAAACGTATAATTAGGTTTAATTTTCGTGTCTTGATAGCTTACGTCTGATGGCCTACCGCCCGGCAAATTGAGAAGCACTGATTTCACCACACACACACACACAAAAAAAAATCACAAAAAAATGTCATTAAATAAATTGTAAGCGACCAAATATTTCAGTGGAAGTTTTATTTAAAGTTACCCTTTTGATGTGACGTCACATTTCTTCAACCCCCCTCCCTCCCCCTCGTCACGCATCGTCACAAAAGTGTGACCCCCTCCCCCCCCTAGGTGCGTGACGTCATTTATGGACGGCCCCATATTACATCATAGTACTTGAGCATATAAGTTTTAAATTTTTATCAATCCAGAAAAAGATTTTTCCTTCACAATTCTGTGGACAAAAAAAATTATTTTCTTATTTTTAGTCCGCTTATAAGAACGTGGTTTTTAAAATTCTTTTTTTTTAAATTCTATTTATTCAATACATATTTCTACAACAAGATCATTAAACCCGCCATTACTCGCGCTTTAAAAAAAATGAAAAAGATCAATCTAAAACTAATAAAAATAGAAGTAAAAAAAGATTTTTAAAAACCACGTTTTTATAAGCGGACTAAAAAGAAGAAACATAATTTAAAACTTATTAGTTCAAGTACTTCGATTTAATATGACTAAAAACGTGGGGCGGGCGCTTATGAGGTTTAACATATCAAGCTCACTCATTCTCTCACTTATAGATCTCTCTTTTTGCCTTCTAAATTAGAAATCTTTAATTTTTATACCAAACACCCACCCCACGTTTTTAGTCATATTAAATCGAAGTACTTGAACTAATAAGTTTTAAATTATTTTCTTCTTTTTAGTCCGCTTATAAAAAACGTGGTTTTTTTAAAAATCTTTTTTTTACTTCTATTTATTTTATTCTTTTTAGTCCACTTATAACAACCTGGTTTTTTAAAATATTTTTTTACCTCTATTTATTTTACCAAACACCTCACAAGCGCCCGCCCAACGTTTTAAAAACATTGTGATGTGGTCACGGGGCGAACTCACGGATGTCAACAGAAGCCGACGGTACAGATGCTTTTATATAGACTATAGATAAACTTAAAAGTTCAATAATTTAATAACGGTACATTTCGATCGATCTGAAATTTTGATACAATGCATTGTCATCCAAGATCTATCTGTGGTAAAATTTTCAGATCTCTAGGACCATCAGAAGGGGTTCAATTTTACGTTGGCAGATTTGAAAAAATCTTGGACAAACAAACAATGCCCAACGAAAGCGAGTTAATAAAAACGTGGTAATAAAACAAACCCGTAAAAACAAAGTTTTTGAGACATAACTAACATATTGATATTTTCAAAGGCTACAAACATTTACAGACTGAATCTGTCTAACTCAACTTTGCTTCATAACCCTGGGGGGTGGAAGGGGTGGGTGGGAGGGGAGAGGGGAAAAGTCTGGTCACAGATTCGCTTGACCGAGCTCAGCGCAACACGTAAAATGTAAACAAAAGCACGCGGTACTTCGATGGGTCGCGTCAACTCAAACATTCACGTGGGGAAAAAAACAATAACAAACAGTGAATTTGAATTACATACCTCATATAAGGATAAACTAAAAATGCATTAATTTAATTACGGTACGATCGATCGATCTGAAATTTTGATACGATGCATTGTTAGGTGAGACGGGTCCGTGTGCCAAATTTCAGCTCGATCGCATCACGGGAAGTGGGTCATTTTTTACTTTTGTTTTTCCGCCCGCCCAGCCCATGAGATGACGACAGACAGAGATGACCGGCCGCGAAGTTAATATAAGGGATTTAATAAAACAAACCCGTAAAAACAAAGTTTTTGACTATAAATCCCTTATATATGAGACATAACTAACAGTATTGATTATATTCAAACATTTACAGACTGAATCTGTCTTAACTCAAGTTTGCTTCATAACCCTAGGGGGGGAGGGGTGGGTGGGAGGGGGAGAGGGGAAAAGTCTGGTCACCGATTCGCTTGACCGAGCTCAGCGTGACACGTAAAATGTAAACAAAAGCACTCCGTCGCTTCGTTGGGTCGCCTCAATGCGTCAGCTCAAACTTTCACGTGGCAAAAAAAACAATAACAAACCGTGAATTTGAATTACATACCTCATATAAGGATAAACTAAAAATGCATTAATTTAATTACGGTACGTTCGATCGATCTGAAATTTTGATACGATGCATTGTTAGATCAGACGGGTCAGTGTGCCAAATTTCAGCTCGATCGAATCACGGGAAGTGGGTCATTTTCGACTTTTCTTTTTCCTTCCGCCCAGCCCATGAGATGATGAGATGATGAGATGATGAGACGGCCGCGAAGTTAATATAAGGGATTTAAAAAGGTTGTGGGTGGGAAAATAATTTTCCTTTCATTTACAATTTTGAAGAAAATTGTTGCTTTCAAAATTTCTTACGCAGTGGTCTAGCGGTAGCGCGCTTGACTGCCGAACCGTGGCAGAAGAGAGTCACGGGTTCTATTCTCGGTGCTGGCAAGGCCCCGGGGCATTGTGCTGGCCACACAATCCCTTGCTCGTTAGTGGTGGCTAAATAAAACTTGTGAACGCTAATTTACTTGCCCCATAGTCCAACGTGGACTGGAAAGGGGGTTATTATGGATTTTAAAAAAATGTTTTATAATTATTGTAATTTATTACTGATAATTGATTTTATCGAATAGAACTCTTGCATCTACATAAGGGACCGTCCATAAATGACGTCACGCGATTTTGGCCTATTTTTGACCCCACCCCCTCGTCACGCGTCGTCACAAAAAGTTAGACCCCCCCTCTAAAAATACGTCACAAAGCTTTGACCCCCGCCCCCCTCCAAAAAAACCACCTTATTTTCTATTTAAAAATAAGTATTTTCAAATCACTTTTATTGTTATTTAAGTATTTATTATTTATTTAGTTAAACTTCCGGTTGTTCAAAATGGCGGAACCTAAATTTCTCTGCTGTCATTAAAAGACAAAAACAATCAAGCGCTGGAGAAATATACAACATACAAATGCAAATTAAGGAAATTAAAGTTATCAAGGAACTGATCTTCGAAATGAATTCCTTCTATGCTCGTCTGGTTGTATTTTACTTGGTTTTGTCATTTTGTGGCTGTTAATACTATTAATATTAATCCGGAAGTTGTCTCACAGCTCTCACCAGTGGCTCATAGAAACTGCAACGTGCGCAGTAGCCACACCCCGGGCAACGGCTTCGACTGGCTTGCTAAACCTGGTGAGGGTAGCCGACGGGTCTCAAACCCTCGGTGATCTAGATATGTCTATCTATGCACGTGAAGACTGGATTCGGTGGACAGAGCGGAGGAACCACTAGTTGGTCAACGGTCAAAAAGGCGAATCTCAGCAAAGCGTTGTGGAACGCTAAGGGCATGACAAGACACACAGGACATCATGGCCATCCACTGCACCCGTTTCCATCACCAGCCGTCTCGACTTAGTCCTGCCGCTGGATAAGATGGCCTCGGGCGAGAGAGTGAGATCGACGAATTGCGCAACTCCTTCTCACTTAAATCCAAATCACCGCGCAAGTCACTTTTGTCATCCATCCCATACCAGCGGTCTACAACCCTCGGATGACTAGAGTGGTCCTCGTCGTATCGACGGACGAACGAACATTTATTTAGTGAAGGTCTACATTGTAATATCGTAACCCACGTGAAGCATTTTTTTCAAAACGTTTAACCGGCCTTCAAAAAACGAAATGTGTTAACATCCTTAGATTATATTTTATTTTAATGAATACAAATTAAACATTGACAATTAATCATCACGGTTAACGTATTTGTTTAGAAAAAAATATTTTAAAATAATATTTTTAAAATGTATTTTTTTAAATCCCTCAATTGACTGACGGGCATCCCGTAAGAAAGAGGTCGGCGAACAGGGATAAATAACCTCATCTTGGGTCAAAAGGAATTCTTGGGGGTAATACTCATTTGGGACATATAACATCCACTACAATCCACTAGATATATTAAAATACGTCATGTGTACGTGTACGCTCGGAACATATGCCCATTATTGAACCGGTTCCTTCCAGAAAATGCATTTTTTAAAAATTTAACAAATATGTAGATTTCTTGCCTACGTACTATACGAAGACACCTAAATCCACCCTACTTTCATTTATATTGATACGAGTGACAATAATCTTAATCCACATGACTTGACTATATCAAGTATCCATTCTGTGATATTTAAAATTAATGCCTTGAAAACTGAGCTAAGAAAAAAAGTTGTTTTGTGCTCCTCTCCAATAGCGATGTCAAGAATTTGATGCATTAAATAAAGTTAATGAATATTTGACAGCTTTAAAATGGGCGCATTTATCATTATATCTAGAATGGCCAGGGGCGTTTGACCAAAAACCAACCGAACAATTATATCAAACTTAAAAAGTTTATAATTCTATCAAATAGATTCCACCCCCCCACGCCCCCTTTTTTTTTAATCAAAAAGGATATTCCGTTTTCATTTGACTTAAAATACATACACATAATCCTATTCAGATCATTTTTAGACACTTGTCATGCTTGTAAAACTCACCATTAGAATTTTTTTTTGGGGGGGGGGCGTTGGCTAACAACGATTCCCCAAATCCCCGAGTCATGTGAGCAATACCTAGAGTCTGGGGGTTGGGGGGGGGGAACGCACACATAAACTTGTATATTTTGGGGTAACGGGCAAAAACGTTCGCCGACGGATCTGCGGTTACATCACGAATGCTTTGATGTCAACATCAAACGACACAGTGTAACAATTTCATACCTTATCTTGTGAGTTCTCAAACTTAAGGATTATAATTAGATTTAATGTTCGTCTCTTGGTAGCTTACGACAACCAGCGTCTGATGGCCTACCGACCGGCACATTGAAGAAGAATAAAAAAAAGTCAATAAAATAAATTGTAAGCCACCAAATATTTCAGAGGAAGTTTTATTTAAAGTTACCCTTTTGATGTAACGTCACATTTCTTCAACCCCCCTCCCTCCCCCTCGTCACACATCGTCACAAAAGTGTGACCCCCCTCCCCCCTAGGAGCGTGACGTCATTTATGGACGG
Organism: Ampullaceana balthica; assembly: GCA_944989445.1. NCBI lineage: Eukaryota > Metazoa > Mollusca > Gastropoda > Lymnaeidae > Ampullaceana > Ampullaceana balthica. The sequence continues at coordinate 385,789 of CALYLW010000059.1, forward strand.
CCCCTAACCTTCTTTAAAAGAATCCCAATTTAATTAAACTTTTCCTTTGTATTTCCTTGAAGTGGCCTCAGTTTTTCAATTTTACACCAACTCATGGCCATGTTTCTGGTGGCACGCCAGTTACATTTCAAGGCAGAAACCTTAATATCAACAAAACCATTCTGTTAACGGTGGCTAATGTTACGTGTAACATCAATGAAACCCACAAACAAGGAAACGGGTAAGAAAATTATCCGCATTTTAATGTTTATTTACAACAAAAAAAACTGTGTAAGTAAAAAAATTACACTCGGATATTTGTTGCTTTTCCCGTTATCAGAAATAAATCATTAATATTATTTGGAAACGATTTAGACTAGTAGCAGTGATAACGACCCATGTAATAAACTCAAGCTAAATCTAGGAACCTCAGAAAAATATAACCTCTCCTACACATTCTTAAAGGCAGTTTTTATAAGTTATTAGAAACGGCCAAGCAAATAAGGGTGGTTTTAAAATAAAATCCATAAGTGGGCTGCTGGAATCCGGAATTCCTCATCAACTAAAGTTAATTGAATTGAAATGCCTTTAAGTGACGTTCTTTAACTTAGAATAAAAATTATTCTCATGCTATCCCTTTGGTATGCCAACTCTCGTTGCATAACAACCCAAGAAAATATAAATATTTAAATATTATACATTTTAAAACGCATTTTTATGGCATGAAAATGTACATTTCTATAAACCTAAATACGATATTCCGCAACGAACGAAATTGGTATTTTTTAAAGAATCTCAGCGCAAAGAGATGGGAATGTTTATTTTGCTGATTTTCGAAAGCGTAATATTGAAAGAACGGCTATTAGGTCACAAGGATTAAAGAATGATTATGTATTTAATGAATGAAATTTTTAACAAATTTGCTAGAGACATTTTTAGGTTAACTCTACAACTAGATTTTTTAAAAACAAGTGTTAACTTATAATTTTATTTATTTATTAAGAAAAATTCTCAGATGCAATACAGGCAAGTCCTTAAATAAATTCTCATACCGTGGTAGCGTGGAGATAGCTATAGGCAACTGGACACACATCTTTAAGAACGACTCATTCTTTTATCATGGGGATCCTATCATAACTGGAGTTTCTCCAAACAGGACTTTACAAAGGTAATTCAACAGTTAAACAACGCTACGTTGAAGAGTTGGGTTTTATAACATCTTTAAACAGATAAAATGGATGCCATAAAAATATATTTATAACTTTACGTAATACAGGTGAGTGAAAAAATAAACAGAGAATCTTTACATTGAGCTTATCCAATTTAACCAATTAAACAAAGAGTTGATGGCAAAGAAAATGAAAGAAAAGAATATCGAAATAAATAGATATTAAAAAAAAGATTTTTAAAAACAACGTTTTTATAAGTGAACTAAAAAGAAGAAAATAATTTTAAAGTTATAAGTTCAAGTACTTCAATTTCATTTTATATGACAAAAAACGTGGGGCGGGCGCTTATGAGGTTTTACATATGCAGTTCACTCATTCTCTCACTTATAGATCTCTCTTTTGCCTTCTCAATTATAAATCTTTAATTTTTATACCAAACACCCGCCCAACGTTTTTAGTCATATTAAATTAAAGTACTTGAACTTATAAGTTTAAAATTATTTTCTTCTGTTTAGTCCACTTATAAAAACGTTGTTTTTAAAAAATCTTTTTTTTTATATCAATTTATTTTATTCTTTTTAGCTTAAGTGTAAAATCATAGACTATATATTACTTTTATAGCACATAAGAGAATTCAATAAATACAAAATTGCCTACTTGGTTTCCATATGTTATGGATTGTCAGGTCTAACCGCGTGGAGGTGAGGCATTTTAGACCCAACACAAACAAACACAAACATATGGACAAGCACCAACGCTTATTAATTGAAAACACTACACTAATTTATATTAAGACTTCTCTCTTATTCAATTTTCTTAGATGATTTAACTCCTCTTTTAGAATCGTTTCATTTTCTTACCTCTATTTATTTTACCGAACACCTCAGAAGCGCCGCCCAACGTTTTAACACCACGGGGATGAGGTCACGAGGTTAACTGAGTTGGCACGTGAAAAAAATAGCAGACGGACAAGTGATACTTAAATAGAGAAAAACTAAAAAATGCAATAATTTAATTACGGTACATTCAATCGATCTGAAATTTTGATACAATGCATCGTCATTCAAGATCTATCTGTGGTCAAATTTTGAGCTCTCTAGACCCATCAAAAGTTATTCAATTTTACGTTGGAAAATTAGAAAAATTGTGGACATCGAAAGTTAGTTAATAAAAACGTTGTAATAAAAAGTGACAAAGGTTATGTAATGACTATTTTAAAAAATCGAAATGTAACCAATATTTCAGAAATGTATTTTTATAAGCTAGAAACAAATGAGAGATGCAGGATAAAAGTTTTTAATTTTTTTTTAAATGAAGAATTCATAATAAACAACATCTTAGTGGTCGATTTTTAAAAAAAAGCTTAAGTTAGAAATTCTAAAAACACGTATTTAACAAAATTTAAGTACAAGCAAATTTTCCTCATGTTTGGTCTTTTGTTTAAATACAATATCCGATTTTTGACAGTGGCGACATAAATGTGACAGTGATTGGTGAGAATCTAGAGTGTGGCGTACAAGTTCAGCTCGACTACTCAATGAATGTAAGAAATCATTTGCGTATGTTTTAAGCTCTAACAAAAATGTTTTGTCATATTTAGCGATAAAGTGGTCAAGAATCCCTATATATATTGCGCCTAAGCGCGTCCGAAGCCGCTTTGACAGGTAACTCTTGTTTTTAAAAAAAATTGAAAATATAGACCTAAAATCATAATGATTTTGGTTCGAGATTAATAGAGCTTAATGTGTTTCGCACCGTAAAATAATATATGATGTGACGTCATTGTTTGATTTTTTTTAATAATAAAATTGGAAAAGGGAACAATGTAAAAAGAGCAATGGTTTATTTGATGTTATTGATTATTATGTTTTTGTGTTGAAAACCCGAGTGTGTGAATAAGCATGTGCGCCTTGTGTGCGAGTGTGTTCATGTGTGTGTGTGTGTGTGTGTTTGTGTGTGTGTAGGTCTGTGTGTGCGTGTGAGTGTGTTAGTTGTGAACTAACGTTTGATTTCATAGATTGCTAAAAGTGAAAATAAAGATAGAAAATAACGTATTAGGTCTTTCTAAGAAGAAATTGGTTTATGTATAGTTAAAATAGGCACTGGGTTAAGATTGGGACTAATAGACGGCATTATTTTTTTTATATAGATGGCAACCTTTGTGAACTTTTGAAGGGTACTTCTCTTTGGTAATGGCGGGCGTCAATAACTTTCAATAACATCATCCAAACCTGGGTGGAACTAGCGCTATCTTACCAACTCTTAACATGCTTATAACATAAATTAGGCCGAGCTTTGTGTTTAAATTTAAAGTCCTATCTTTGCGATATAACTGCAGGAATATATGAAAAACTATTTAAATATTTACTACAAAATTGTGTATACCAGTAGCGTCACTAGGGGGGTGCGGTGGGGGCCGGGCCGCTCCGGGTGACACCATCAGGGGGGTGACACCAAAATGTAAAATTCTCTATGTTCCCGTTATTTGGCACTGGAAAACTCGGAGGAGTTCTATGGGGTAGTTCGTGAGGGGGTGACACCATGAGCTACCGCCCCGGGTGACACCAACCATAGTGACGCCTCCGGTGTATACCTAGGTATATTATTGGAACTAGCAGCGCAAGAGTGTGTAATCTGTAGAAAAAATTGTAACAAATACTATAACAAGCTGGAAGGGGAACCTTTGTGAAATTTTGAAGGGTATTTTTCAATAATAATCTCACCCAAATCTGGGTCGAACTAATTTTATCTTAGCCACTGTAAATAGCTATAGAAATATATTTGAAAAAATAATTTAAGTGCAGACGAATTATCAAACTTACATTTTAATATAAGTTTTATACACCTTCGTATATAATCTGATGGAAGAAAACTTTATACGTGTTTATAATAACATCAAAATTGCATAAAATTAAATTTATAAATATAAAAATGCACAAGGAACCGCAATTTTGCATTTAACAAGTGATTTTTTATAAACAATGGCAAATATTTGTTAGTTTTAAGATGTATCTATCTTAGGTGCTTACATAAATACAAGTTCGTGTTAGGTTCGATTGCTCTATAAACTGACATTAACGAAAGGTGCATTGAAAGTAAACGCTGAGGGATTTTAAATAAGAAAATGGAATATTATAGGAGGTTTATACACTGGTGTAAGAGTGAGGCTCATAAGCGGAATAGTTATTTTTATCAAGAGGGACAACTTTGTGATCTATTTGAAGGGTGCTTTTCATTTGTAGGGGCAGGAGTGAATAATATCACCGAACCCTGGGTGGCAGCAACACCATTTCTTAGCCACTGATAATATCCTCTTTTGCAAAGCTTAAGCTAAACCAACAGAGTAAATTGTAAGCCCAAACCCTGCGACTCAAGGTGTGACTTTTAAACAAACTATATTTCCAAACCCGCCCCCCTACGCTAGGCATCAATATATTTATTTTCGTAAACAATTCATATTTGTTTGAATGTACGCCTTGACAGTGATTTCTTTATTGTAATATATATTATCAGTTTTGGCATCAGAAAAAATTATAATGCAAGCTGGTATGATTTTTTTTATAAATCAGTCAACTTTATGCAGGCAAATAACATTAAATTCCCTACGATTAAAATTATAAACAGAAAATGCACATAGAACGGTATTTGATACATGAAGCAAGTGATTAGTAAAGAAAACAATGAAAGTGTTTGTTAGGTTGGATATTTATTAACCTCAGGTGCTTAAATAGTATACCTGATTTTTTTTTGGAACGATTGCTTAATAAACTGTCCCAAAGGAATATATTGATGAAAAAATGTTAGGTACTGTTAGAGACGAAAATGGATTATAAATAGGGGTTATATGCACGGACGTTAGATTGTAGCTAATAAATGAAACAATTATGTTTATATTGAGTGGTAACTTTCTGACCTTTTGAAAGGTAATTTTCATTAGTGGGGGAAGGAGTCAATAATATCCTGGGTGGTATTAACGCTATAGCTTAGTAACTGTTATATACTTTTTGCATAACTTAAACTAGGCCAGCAGGGTAAATTTTAAACCCAAACCTTGCGATTCAAAGTGTTTCTTTACAACAAATAAACCCCATACACATCTTACTTTAGCATCAATAACTAATATATGGCGCATTTAAAAAATATCATATTCATTTGACTAAGGCCATGCTTAGCCTGGAAATAGAAAGAATGTTTTGGAGAGCTTTTCCCATAAAAAAGTAATCCTAAGAACATGTATTTAAGAGCTAATGAATGATGAAGCATCCATTGAAAACACAAAATTGGGTAGATTTCTAGAACAATGCGGTTGCATGGCATACGCTTCGGGTATATACTGTTCTGTTCTTAAAGGTGTAAGTATATTAAGAAACATCACGGCTATAACGACTTATATATATTATCTATCAATATTGTACAACAGCAATAAAGTTTCGTATGAAGACTAATTTCAAAGGCGCATCATGCGGTTAACTAAATGGCAGTTTTCTTTTAAACTGTATACACTTTCTTGAAAAAAAAAGTATGTTTTTTTAACCATTCTTATTTAAAATCAAATCCCTACATAGTAAATGTTATATATTAAGACCTTAAAAATAAGTAATTTTATAAGCTGAAAAAAGCTACAATGCAAAAAAAAACAAATAAAAAAATTAACAAATTAAAGGCTTAGATATAAATACAAAGAAAAATAATCCGTTTATTTTAGTGGAACAAATATCAGCCAATTTAGTGCTTTGTTGCTATTAGAATGAAAGAGCGGGAAGCCATTATAAATGACATACAATTTATTAGAAGTTCAATCTCTCAGCATTTTTTTAAAAAGCAACATTGTTTATCTTATTCTTCATGTGAGAAGAAAATTTGTATTATAAACAAATAAACCTTATTTTCCACCCTCCCCAGGCCTCAATATTCACATAAATATTATCTGGCTTAAGGACATATACTTTTCGTCTTGATCTAATTTCATGCTTAGACTATAAAATGAAATGGGTGTTTTTGGAGACCTTTTTTCCTAGAACCAAAGGAATCATATGGAAAGATATTGTTTTCATTTTATGAGTTATGTGACAATAAATTCAGCCTTGCCCATTAGAGTTTTTTAACTGTTAAGGACCTTTGTTATTCTGGTAGAATATATAGAGAAAAGCATGCGTTACTAAAGCAGAAATAAAAAAGAATTGATGGGTATTTTTTATATTCATCATACTTTCTATTGTCTCGACACACATATCGTTATTTTTATGGAGTGGTTTTTTTTTATTTATCGCTATACAAATTTGGTGATGCGTTTATACTCATCTAAAAAAAATTTAAGGGAATATAGTTATTTTTATTGTGCTTACCCCGTAGCATCGCATGGGCATTGCGCTCGAACAGAAATATCAGTAGAGAAAGTTACATAATAAGAAAGTAGAAAAAAACTTTACGTCATGTTTTTTGTTTTTTTCTTTTTCATATGCATGACTTTGGGAATTTACGATGACTTGTTCAATTTGAAGGCCGTATCCAATCAATATACATAATTCCCGTCATCTGTATGGTTGTAATGTAATGCTTTTCTAATTTTAGAAAGCAGCGCACCAAATTACTGCACCAAAAATAACACTTTTCGAACAATCCGCATAAAATTGTTCAATATGATAATAAATGAATCAAATAAAAATAAATGAAAGTTCTGTATTACGTTATTTTTTAAATCTGATGTGTATTTATTTTGAAAACTTCCATCATTTTTGACGTGTGATACACTAGTTTTTAATAATTTCAGAGTGCAGTTTTAAATTGCAAGCCAGATGAAGCAAATAATTTGACATGTCGAATCCCCGATCTTCGCAATATAAAGGTGCCCTTTTTTGAAAACAAGAAGTCAGCCCTTTATATCGATTCATACCTAGTCCTGGAAATAAATAACCACCAAATAAATACATCAAGAATTATTAGGATTTTCCGAGAACCAGAATTTAAGAATCTATCTTCTCAAGAATGTGACAACTCAAAGAAAAGTCTGCAAATACAGGTAATAAAAAACTTTTTTACTGGTTAAGAGATATTTTATTATACTATTTATACATTTTAAATCATTTATATTGTCGAAATAATTAAAAAAAATTTAGCTTCAGGAATGTTTTAAACAATTTTATGTTTATTTTCTATAGTCCTATTTAATTTTTTATATCATTTTCAAAAGGTTTGTTAATATTCTAATCATTATATATATTTTTAAAAAAGAAATTTGATACTGTTAGCTTCTTTCTTAGGGCGGGCGAATATTTTCGTTTGCTATAAACACTCGTGTCATTGTGAAAAACTATGTAATGCGAACGTGACCAAAAATTGTGAAGGAATGACTTGAGCAAAGAAAACAACGTTTGAAAGGAACAAAACATTGATCTTTAATAAAACCTTGACTATTTCTTTTTTCCTCTTGGCATACACTTTTTCTTTTCAATTCGAAACTCTGCCTTTCTCTTGATATGTGTTTAACAAGTCTAAATTTCTTACAATAGTAAAAAGTGAAAAGTTCCAAAAATCGGTTATAAAATAAAAGTTGACACTTAATGAATTCAGTTGACTCGGCTCCTATCAGTTTTTATGGTTACCGTGAAGTACAAAGATGTTCAGCAATTAAGTATTTAAAATCTTGTTTATCTTTGATTACTAAAAACCTACCGTATATTCTCGTTCTATAGCCCGTTCGTTTATAAGCTGCCCCCCTCCCCCCACTTTTGGAAGAGAAAAGTATTAAAAGTGTATAAACGCTCGCAAGCCGACCCCCTTAAAATAATAGGACAGCTTAAACAAAATGGTACACATTTTTTAAAAACTAAAAGCTAAATCGGTCATCATGATTGTTTACTTTGTACTGCTTATCGTTGTCTTTGTGCTCTTTGTTAGGCAAGAGTTACCGGTATTTTTAAAAAAAATTCTTTGGTAAACAGTGGCGAAAGCGCGTACATTAAAATCGTTGTTGAAAACAAAATTTGTAAAACAATTTATTAAAACGTTCACAAAAATAAATAAAATGATTAAATAAGGTAAGTGCAGATGTTTAATATTAATTATAGCTTCTGGTAGAGCAGTCGAATCTTGTAGAATGTAGAAAAGGACATTGATGATCTACAATAACAACACCGATATTTAATACGGAAATACGTTAATTACCCGTTCGAAAGCCGACCCACGAACTTTCCCCCCTAGGTTTTGTCCAAAAAAGGTGGGCTTGCGAACGAGTGTATACAGTAATTGTTTATGACTAATTTTATCATTACCAGGGTCAGTACTTTTCTGATTTCATCAGCGATGTAGTCACTGTGACGACCGCCTCCAATGCTAGATGTCAAATGCAATACATCAGTGAGAGTTTCATGGAGTGTCATTTAAACGTTAATAAAACAAACCAAGACTTGAATGGACATGGTGACAACTCAACAGAAATAACAACGGTCGATAAAATAAGAAACAGAACAGCCCCCATCCCTACAGTTGGTGGACCAAACCACAAATTATCTTCTAAAAACGTAGACACAACAACAGGATCGTCACCTTCTACGAAGAAAATACTGGACGACATTTGTCCATTAACCGTGAAAATTGGGGAAAAAACATGGCTACTCATTGAGACTGAAGAGATATATCAAAATGGTTTTTCAAAGAGTCTTTACATACGATTAGCTATAGGTTCTGTCACAGTCGTGCTTCTAATAATAGTTCTGATATTAACCTTAAAACTGAGAAAGTTAAACACTTTGAAAAATAAAAATGTGGTTTGTTCAGGTATTTATTCTAAATAGTTGAACTTGTCTATTAACTCAACATTGGCAATAAAATATAAATCTATTTTTCTTTATTCCCCCCTCTATCTCTCTCTCCCTCTTTCTCTCTCTCTCTCTCTCTCACTCTCTTTCTTTCTTTATTTATCTATCTCTCTCTCCCTCTCTCTCTTTCTGTCTCATCCTCTCATTATATCAATTTCTCTGTTTATGGCTTTCTCTTTAGCTCTCTCTCTCTCCCCCTCATGTGCCTAACATCCAAATTTCTGTACGATTTTCGTAGAAAATTTTATTTTAATGACTTACCACTGAAGAATATTTCCATTCATTAAAAATTATCCATTGACTTATAAATGTACAATCTAACTTCAGGACGTGCTATAAATTCTTGTCAAACTTTGAAGGAGATCTTAGAGTCAATGATTCAAGTGAACAACGAACAGGAGAGTGACACATTGATCTTTGATTTAGATGTGTTGACTGTTGGAAAGTGTATTGGATCTGGTAACTCATTATAAATATACAGAAGAGAAAGATTTTGATAAATATAAATTCCTCAAATACGTACTCCAAATTTTTTTTCTGTGTTTGAAATTACGCCTTCTTTATTTTTAACTAGCAAAATACCCGCGCTATTCAGGAGAAAATTAGGATTTCAGTTAGCGTTCAGAACCCGCGTGACACCAATTAAAAAAACCAATTGATTTAAATCTGGATCATAATGGGTATACTTGTTTGTCAATATCTGTCAAGTCATCGTAAAATCAAATGGGGAATAAAATTACATTATGAGCCCCGTGCAAAAGGCCTACAGGATGTGCATATCTCAAAAGACCTAAAGATTTCAAGCATGGTCATTATGGAGATACGTGTAAATATTATTTAAATTTTTTAAAAACTAAAGGGAAATAAAGCTTTAAAAGTTTACGAAAAAATTATTTTGGGCCTAGGCCCCAAATGAACAGATGTTAGGAGTTCATTATCCAATAGAGTTTTAATTTTTTAAATATCAAATTTTGTCAATAATTCACTAAATATCCAGTCGCCCCTGTTTAAAATACCTTTTATATAATTAATGTTTAAAAATGGCATAACGGGCCCTCGGCCCCTAATATGGAGTGTTTTAAAAACTTTTAATGCCAAAAATATTGGCCGTGGCGTACTTAATAACTTGCCAGAAAATTAATGACCGTGGGATGAATAAAATACTATTTATGCGTCTCAAAAAAAACAACTGAATTAAGACTAAGGGCCCTCGGCTCAAAAAGAATGAAACATATAATTTTAATATAGACCATCAAGATTTTAAATTCCAAATTTTATCAAAATCCATTTACACAGTATCCAAAGATAGTAACACTTTGTATAACTCACATAAGGTGAAATAACTACATTTTGGCCCCCGGCCTCGAGTGAGGGATAATTTAAATATTTTTTCGCCAGTTATCATTGCTGGAGTGTACTCAACAACTTCCCTAAGTTTCATGCTTCTACCTACACAGGAATTTGGAGAATTAGTGAAGAGTCACTTTTCATTAGAAAAAATACATTTGGGCCCCAGTGAGGGATACTTTTTAAAAAAAAATTCGCCTGTTACCATCGCGGTAGTGCACTCAACAACTTTCCAAAGTTTCATGATTTTACCTACACTGGAGAATTAGTGATGAGTAAGTTTATATATAGCTCATAATAGGAAAAAAATACATTTTGGCCCCCGCCCCTAATGAGTGGGAATTTATCGTCGTGAGAGTGCACTCAGCAAGTTTCAAGAATTTCATGCTTTTACCCACACTGGAAGTTGGAGAATAAGTGATGAGTCAGTGAGTCTGTGAGAGCTTTGCCTTTTATTAGTATAGATACGTTCTTTCTTTAAAATTGCCTGTTTAATACCAAAACTTCTACCAAATAGCTACCTCTTTACAATATTAATAAACTCTCGAAGGCTATTCGTTTGTCTATTTTCATCAGGTAATTTTGGCTGTGTTTACGAAGGTCTTCTTAACTTAAAGATTGAGTTACCACCCCTAAGAGTTGCCATCAAGACATTACAAGGTCAAGCTGCAGCTATATATAGATAGATAGATAGATAGATAGATAGATAGATAGATAGATAGATAGATAGATAGATAGATAGATAGATAGATAGATAGATAGATCGATAGATAGATCGATAGATAGATAGATAGATAGATAGATAGATAGATAGATAGATAGATAGATGATAGATAGATAGATAGATAGATAGATAGATAGATAGATAGATAGATAGATAGATAGATAGATAGATAGATAGATAGATAGATAGATAGATAGATAGATAGATAGATAGATAGATAGATAGATAGATAGATAGATAGATAGATAGATAGATAGATAGATAGATAGATAGATAGATAGATAGATAGATAGTGATAGATAGATAGATAGATAGATAGATAGATAGATAGATAGATAGATAGATAGATAGATAGATAGATAGATAGATAGATAGATAGATAGATAGATAGATAGATAGATAGATAGATAGATAGATAGATAGATAGATAGATAGATAGATAGATAGATAGATAGATAGATTAGATAGATAGATAGATAGATAGATAGATAGATAGATAGATAGATAGATAGATAGATAGATAGATAGATAGATAGATAGATAGATAGATAGATAGATAGATAGATAGATAGATAGATAGATAGATAGATAGATAGATAGATAGATAGATAGATAGATAGATAGATAGATAGATAGATAGATAGATAGATAGATAGATAGATAGATAGATAGATAGATAGATAGATAGATAGATAGATAGATAGATAGATAGATAGATAGATAGATAGATAGATAGATAGATAGATAGATAGATAGATAGATAGATAGATAGATAGATAGATAGATAGATAGATAGATAGAGTTATTTATATATATATTATATATATATAAAGCATTTCCCTTTTACAATAATTAACTTCTGTTATTTACAAATCTTTTTTTTGTCTTTTATGTTTTCCATTTTTTATAGTAAAATTTTGAAATTTTGATACATTATAATGTTTTTATGTTACGAGTTCAAACTACCTAAGACCTAACGCACTAGGGACAATAGCTACTGCTACCTATTCACAACCATAGTAACATTTGTTGAATCCATTCAAGCAGTCAAACAGTTATGTACTTGCTTTTGCCTCATTATAAGAGACATTTTGTTATCTATTCCACAGATACATTCTCACACAATGTCGACCTCCTTGCGTTTGTCCAAGAAGCTCTCATTATGAAAGACTTCCAACATCCCAATGTGATGGGGCTGGTTGGCCTGGCCGAGAAAGAACCGGGTGTTCCTTACGTCATACTGCCTTTTATGGATAAAGGTGACCTACTGACCTACGTTCGTGACCCCGAAGTGGTATGTAATAGTTAAACAATAAAAAGAAAAAAATCGTAACTCTTCTGCAATTCTCAAAGTATGATGCTCAATATTTATCATGTATTTATGTAATTCACTATATATCATACTTTTTGGAAAATACACCTTCGTTGTGGTTTCGTTAATACGTATATAGTTTCATATTCTTTAATACGCTTCTAAAAAGATAAAATTCCTACAGTTCACTGAAATTATTATTTATAATTTAATATTCTTTAAGCCATTGGCACTTCATGATGTCATCAAATTTGGAGCTGATATAGCTAACGGTATGACATACCTGAGTTCACTTAAGCTTGTCCACAGAGACCTGGCGGCCAGGAATTGCATGTGAGTCGATATTAAATGTTGAATGTATTTTAATTATACTTCCATTTTTAAACGAAAACGTTTCAGATAGAAAGATAATCGTAACATAAAATTGTTCTCTAAATATCTCTATCCGGCACATGAAATGACTGTTCGCGTCCCTTATATCAGTTCAGATGTAAAACGTTCACTTATCATTCACATGGTTTTTCTACAGCATGTCTGTTATTGATTATCTTTTGTAAATAAATTTATCATTATATCGAGTTTTACTAAGGCAACGATGTAATTTTTTTAGAATAATGTTATTGATTAAAAATATTTTATTAAAAAAATCATTTGTTAAATATCTTTAGAATTTTAAAGATAATAAACACTGAGAGATTTAATTAATAAGCTCTCTTTAAAAGTGAAATTGCCTTGTGCTTTAAGAAACTAATTTGAAAGATATATGTTCCTAATCCGAAGGCTTGACAGTGGTAACCGTGTTAAAGTCGCCGACTTCGGTCTGTGCCGTGACATCTATGAGAAGGGTTACTACACCAGTGACAATAAGAAGAAACTACCCATTCGGTGGATGGCGTTAGAGAGTATTGAACACGGAGCTTACAGCACAAAGTCGGATGTTGTGAGTTTAGTTGTTTTTTTAAATTCACATTTTGTCTTTTTCATTTATTTTCTATCTTTATAAATTCCAGGAATAGAACAAAACAGATTTTAAATGTTAATTGTATTATTTTTATCTATTTTCTAACACGTTTTTATTAACTCACTTTCGTTCCTGTTTGTTGGTTTGTCTGTCCACAATTTTTCAACCTGCCAACGTAAAATTAAAACACTTTTGATGGTCCTAGAGATCTCAAACTTTTATTACAGATAGATCTTGGATGACAATGCATTGTATCAAAATTTCAGATCGATCGAATGTACCGTTATTAAATTATTGAACTTTTTAGTTTATCTAAATATAAACCTATGTATTATCCGTCTGCCCTTGTTTACATTACATTCACGTGCCGAGTTCACACCAACCCCGACCACAAAAACCATGTTTAACATCAAGGGGAGATCAGTCATTTCCAGTATGTAAATGTTTGTCGGGCAATGCGTATTATATTTGAACATAATCAATACTTCAAAACTCACCACAGCATACACTTAGACTAAAAAGAATAAAATAAATAGAAGTAAAAAAGAAAAGATTTTTAAAACCACTTTTTTATAACTGGACTAAAAAGAAGAAAATAATTTAAAACTTATTAGTACAAGTACTTCGATTTAATATGACTAAAAACGTGGGGCGGGTGTTTGGTATAGAAATTACAGATTTCTAATTTAGAAGGCAAAAGAGAGATCTATAAGTGAGAGAATGAATGAACTGCATATGTTAAACCTCATAAGCGTCTGTCCCACGTTTTTAGTCATATGAAATGAAAGTACTTGAACTTATAAGTTTTAAATTATTTTCTTCTTTTTAGTCCACTTATAAAAATGTGGTTTTTAAAAATCTCTTTTTTTTAAAATCTATTTATTAACAAAATGTTTTATTTTGTAATATTAAAGATCTGAAATCAACAGAAGATATGACATGAAATATAATCTTTGAATTATGATAATAACATAATTTTAATGGTGTTAAGATGTGGTTTTATTTTCAATCCATATTTATTATTAAGTGAAACTTCCCCCTATTTTGTAAACATGATGTTTACTGCACAAAACCTTTGTAACTTAAAAGAGGCAAAAATTCATTTTTTAAAACTTTACTTTTAAGTAGGGATGTACCGGATTTATGAAGTGGTATCCGACCGGAGCCGAGGTCGGAATTGTAAAAATGGCCGGTTTCCGGATTTGCCGGAGCCGGAGCTATTATATTTATATATATTTTATCGCAAAACCGGCCAGCAGTATTTGGCCGGATTTGTGAAGTAAAATTCTGCCGGAGCCCGAGCCGATTTGTAAAAATGGCCAGATTCCGGATTTACCGGAGCCGGAGCCGAAATCAGGTACATCTCTACTTTTAATTATCATGTTATTTATCAAATTCCCTTCCGTTTCTTTTATCTATTATTTTAGTTTTTTAAATTTAATTATAAGCATAAATGACAAACAATGATTTCCTATTAAGAAAACGAGATTGTCTTAGAATGTATGACTTTTAAGAAGGTACAGTACCACCCATGCAGGTCTATAAGCATTATTCAATTAATGAGTGAATGCATTATGGAAACTAATTAAGTGTTAAAGTTTATCTCGAATCATTGATATAGAATGTTAAATATTCTTTATTAATACTTAATTACAAGCATAAGTGTTGTTTTTTTCATCATTACTACTCAGCGTAAC
Organism: Ampullaceana balthica; assembly: GCA_944989445.1. NCBI lineage: Eukaryota > Metazoa > Mollusca > Gastropoda > Lymnaeidae > Ampullaceana > Ampullaceana balthica. The sequence continues at coordinate 400,795 of CALYLW010000059.1, forward strand.
CTTGTTGTTTGATATTTATTTTAATTCTTAACGTTAGTTTATTTTATAAATATTGTATTATATTATATAATTACTCAGATTGTATTATATTTCAGTGGTCCCTTGGTGTTGTGATTTCATTGGCCCCATGTTTACTTGTATTTCAGTGGTCCCTTGGTGTTGTCCTGTGGGAGATGTTGACCCGTGGTCTGACTCCTTACCCTGGTGTAGATGGTTGGGACGTTGTGAACTTCTTACGTCGACGTCGTCTACCACCTCCGTACTTCTGTCCAGAATCTCTGTAAGTAATCGGACACATTTTCCTTTTATTTGCTTAATTCCACTTAAAAGCTAATCTTTACAATAATTAAAGAAACCAAAGAAAATGCAGCCATATATTTTAGTGTATGTCATCCTTTTTGTCTTTTATCGGCTGAGCATTTCCTCAATTTCAACCATTTAAAAAAAAATTTTGAAATGAAGTGTATTTTTATCATATTTCTGCAGGTACAATCTAATGATGATGTGTTGGACCAATGACCCAATAAAAAGACCACCGTTTGAGACCATTAAATTGGAGTTATTGCTCTTGTTAGGTCAAAGATCCAGTGGAGTCTTCTCATTGGCTGGTCCAAGTGTTGATAACAACATTCACCAGAAGTGTGATTCCCAGTCAGCCTCAGGAGACGTTTGTAAAAAGAAAAAGATTCAATGTAGCAAGAAACAATGCAATGACATAAAAGGCTCTAAAGACGATTTTCTAAATCAATACTCAACTTTAGAAAATAAAACTCCATATTCTAGAAAAGTATCCACAGACAAAGAGACTGCTTCAAGACAAAGTAGCGAGGATCAATCGGAAGTATCTAAAGTTTTACTTTCAAACTCAACATCAGACGGCTTAGAGAAAATCAAAACTGATGATTCTATAACAAGCAGTGGATTGTCAATGATACCGTGCATGGCGAAACCAAGAGTCCTCAGGAATTTTGAAATAACTATTCCGGAATGTTTTTCAGACAAAGAAGTCAGCAAAAAAGCAATTGACTTTTACCAGAACCTGGTGGATAACTATGAGCCGCCGAAAAAGTTCACGAATCCGTTTCTGTCGCTGAGCAGAAGTTTTAGCAGGAAAAGCGCCGATAAACGGAGGCAGGATATCAAGATGAAGTATCGAATCCAATCAAAGAATGAAGTTAGCGATTCAAGCGGCAGATCTGAAGATTTCGATACTGGAGATGACGGTGCATACCACACGTTGTGGCCAAGATTGAGTCGAATCTCCAATGACAGTGACAGATCTGTTAGATCGTGCTCGTCTGGTAGTTTGGAGGACACATCGGTTACAATTTTTGAAGCAACTGCTGCGGAATCGTCTTTCTGCAAGGAGAATGACATCAACAACGACTACTCCAGCGTCTCCCCTCCACGTCCACACAGGCAGTTATCACGCACAGCGAGCCAGCAATAATATTGCGATAGAACAGAAACACACACACACAAAACTTTATAGACCCCACTGACTCAGAAATTCTACTTTATTACCAGTGGTACAGCACGGACACATCAATTGTTCTTACCTATAGCGCCTTAAAGACTGTGAGACATTTTACACAACGGTCATAATAATATTCATTTAATGTAGGAAGTAGTACTTGCATAACACATTTATTCATTTTTCTTTCTCTTACAAATAAAATATTTTATCTCATTCTATAAAACTTCTGTTAATTTTTCATCTATTTTAACTAAAGTTTCAACTACTTTCTCTTCACTTTTTACTTCTATTTCGTCTTTCAGGGGCATACAAGTTTACACACGTCATTCATTTCTTTCACTTAGTTGATCTATAATGAAAATCGAGTTTGTAGAGAATAAAATCTCTTTCCATACAAGGTAGAATGGATTATAAAAGTGTTTGAGTTTAAATTTATTGCCGGCAAAAAGGACCAATATATGAAAATGTCAAAAACTAAGAATGTGACGCTGTGAACTCGTGAAAATATATTTGTGCCTTAACATTTGTTTAAAAATGAAACAGTTATTTATTTCCACGAATGTAATAAACTAATGTGCCTGATCTCAAAGATGGTATATATAGTGCTTTATGTTTTTGGTGCATTCCCGTCAAATTTAGTTTAAGATTTAGCCATTCAGTGAAATTTTATTTAGAATGATCGTACACAATGAGAAATTAATGACACGTAAAAATAATTGAAATTATGGCAACCAGTCAAAAAAAGTTTATGTAAAAAAAACAAAAAAAACAATACGTTTCTACTGAATCATGTGTCTGAATTTTAACCCCAGATCCATTAATCCACAAGGAAAGATATGTGGAACAAAACAGACGAATTGTGTCATGTAATGTATGAAAAAGTTACATCTCGAATGTCACATATTTTTACTTTTCTGTCCATAATGTTTTCACGGAAACGACATTTTGCTGCACATGCATGTTCTGCTGACGTCTCTATGGACACAAATAAACCAATGGTAATCGACAGCTGTTTCAGTTGTTCATCATTTATCGAAAAGCAATAAGAAAAACAAAATTAACTATTCACCCAGGCACATGCTCGCTACGCCCATTAAAATTTTCAACTAATTTTAAAGGGGCAACTTTGGAATTGTAACTTTAGAATGGGTCTCAAGTAAGTTATTCTTATGTTTACAAGCTGAGAGCTTAAGGACCACGTTCTGAGTAATTTATTATTGAAAAGGGAATAATACTCCAAGCGCATTTTCACTTATTACTGAAATAATTGATAATTGAATACATTAGGGAAGTTTTCGGGAATTTCAGTTTATTTTCATGTTATATTTATTTTATAACATTGGAATTAATCGACATTTTAAATATATGTGTGGTTATTAGTTTTTTTTTGTTTTTTTTTGTGTGTGAAATATTTTCAATTTTCTAGCATCGTTTAAAATTCGATATGATCCTTCTGTTGAAGCCGACAATCGTTACCTATCACTGGGCTTGAAATATCTGTCTGTCTCTACCATTGACATGCTCAGTGGGATGTACATAACTGTATGTCTCTACCGTTGACATGCTCAGTAGGATATAAATAACTGTATATCTCTACCGTTGACATGCTCAGTAGGATATAAATAACTGTATGTCTCTACCGTTGACATGCCCTCTATTACACATCCGTAGTATTTCAACTACTAAGTCCTTCGAAAATGCACTTAAGACGCATCTTTTCAAAATTAATGAAACAACATTTCTTTTTTTTATGATTAACGTAGCTTATGAGTAACGTACTGTCATTTCTGTGGTTATCATGTTATGAATGTTTATTTGATTAGTATATGTATGCTATTATCTCCATGTAGAGCGCTGTGAGCCCGGTTCCTTGCTGGGATACAGCGCTATTTAATTAACCATTTATTGTATATATATATATGTATATATATATACATATATATACATATATATATGTATATATATATATATATATATATATATATATATATATATATATATATATATATATATATATATAACTGTATGTCTCTACCGTTGGCGTGATCACTGTGATAGCTATAACTGTCTGTCACTACCTTTGGCGTGATCACTGTGATAGCTATAACTGTATGTCTCTACCGTTTGCGTGATCACTGTGATAGCTATAACTGTATGTCTCTACCGTTGGCGTGATCACTGTGATAGCTATAACTGTCTGTCATTACTGTTGACATGTTCATCAGGGAACAAGGAATTCGGATTTAAAACATACCACTAACTGGCATATCACTTCCTGATGACATAAATTCGTTACTCCTGGTGGGTGGATAAAAGGAAATCTCTAAAATGTTAGCCAACCACGGAAATGAGTTACTGAATACACTCAGACGACATTAGGATTATCTTCTGGATGTTTTTGCGTCAGTCATAATAGTTTATTCATATAATAGATCTTTTAAGGAAGTAGTTGTGATTTTTAAAAATGCGAGGCCTTGTTTCTACTTTATGTTTTCTACGGCTAAAAGTGAGATGTAAAGTCCGTTACGAAATATTTAAAGCTTAATAAATGCGTCGTTATTTCGAGTTGACAACGTTGTATTATTATTTCATTTTTTTTATTGCAAGTGCTCGCTGACACCTTTTAGTTGGTACATCCTGGAATCTCCAAAACTATGTTTACATTTTCTATCACGACAATTGAAATATTATTTACCCACCAATGTGTACTATGTTCTTGCTTAGACAAAATATAAATAATAAATTCTGTGCTAACCAATATTGTAGTTGTATTTTGTGTTAACATTTGTGTAAAAATAGTATAGAATACTACCAATAATTACATCGCGAAGTTTTTTTTCTAAGTCTATAATGCAGCCTATTTTGCTTTGTCCCACTGATAAATGATACTTGATGTACTTATTGAAAAGAATTGATATATATATATATATATATATATATATATATATATATATATATATATATATATATATATGTAACCTTGAAGGCCCTTGCTAAGGAGCGCACCATCTGGCTGTCAAAGGTACGCGAGGGCACTCAAGCTGCGGAAGGCACCCACACAGCTAGGAGTGAAGAGAGAAGAGCCAGGAGAAAGGCGGTGAGAAGAGGTGCAGAAGTCAACGCTATTGTCCCCTGAGGACCGTCAAATGCCATATACGTACATACATACATACAAATATATATATATATCTACTTCGGCATCCTTCCGTCTCGAGAGACGATGGTGCATCACCTTGGTTGCTTGTTATTTTTTGCAAAAAAAACGTCTTTGTGCAGGACTTTTTGAGACGCTGGAGTGTCCTCTCCAGAGGTGATGTAAGCCTGGGCGGGTATTATGGAGAATTAACTGCTGCCCATACATCATATCCCCCTCTAAACGTCAATGGTATAACCTAGGGAACGACTTGCGTCAATGCAGCTTTGCGTCATTGGCGTCGAAGGAGCTGCCGAATGTACATAATTTTCATGTATAGACAATTGAAATATGAGGAGAAGGGGTGAAGGCGGTTCACTGTCACCTCAAAACAAGTCGTTTCGGGTAGATGAAGTTCGTTAACCTTGGCTGGTAGTTCATCTAGGAGAAGTAAACTCTGACTTCATACCTCTGATGCCTTGCGGCTACACGCGCTTCCCGGGAAAGGCTAAGGGAGTATACCCTGACAGAAAAACAGGAACTGGAACATATATATATATATATATATATATATATATATATATATATATATATATATATATATATATATATAATATAAATATATATATATTCAGTAAACCAAAGTTAATATATTTTGGGATACTCCACTGTTACAGCTTGTCAGAGCGCGTTGACCGAAGCAATTAAAAAAAAACTATTTAGGTTGATATCCTCAAGGGGAGAAGCAATTTTTTTTTAATCTACATAAATGAGATACAATTTATATTTATATCAAAAGAACACAATATACATGTATATGAAAGTAACATCATACATGTATGATACAATATATCTACATGTGACACAATATACAATTACATCAACACGGAACAATAATTTTTTTAAAAAAAGAAACGATAAATACATAAATTACGTTTTACTGTTGTTTCTTTCCGGTCGTTTTGAATTGCTCTGTATGTGTCTAGCATTTCACAAGTATTCACAATGAATTGTAATACTTCATTCCATGTAGTTAATTTAAGTGTTTTTCTCTTCCTTGTCTCTTTTTTTTCTCTAAATGGATTGTATATGTATTTAATTAAAATCTCTATTAAAACAACCTTCTCTCTCTTTAATAAATATCTCAAAATTTCAACTTATTTATAGTAAAACTTAAGTTTTTCTTTTGGCTGTGCCCTAATGTATTTACATACGTCTAAGTCTAAGATATCTTTATTGTTTGAAATATTCAGCATGACTATTTTTCCTTCGCTAGCCTTGTCCTTATGAGTTAACTCCCATTTTTCAGATGTCTGTACTGCAGATTCCTACCCCTTTATATCTGTCCAAGATGAGAAATCTAGTTTTCATGCCTTTTGTTGTGGGAATCACGTTCTATTTTAATTTTTGTCTCCTGCAAACCAATAAAATCAATACTGTGTATATTCACTATTAGTTGTGTGTGGCCCTTTAATTATATATTATTATGTCTTAATGTTGATTGAAGAGAGGTTAAGCTGTTTTGAAAGCGTTTCCAGACCCTTGATGGTGTTCATTTCATTGTGTTTGGTTTGAGTGAGGTGAACTTAAGACTCATTATCAGCTTATTTTGTTAATAGGTTTACTTTTATTTATGTGTATATTTTTTAATATAAGCTTAATTTTTAAACATTTTTTAAAAAGTTAAAATAATAAATAACACCTTTTCCAGTCAATGACGGACTATGAAGCAAGTGAAGTTGCGTTCACAGGTTTTATTTAGCCACCACTAACGAGCAAGGAATTGTGTGGTTAGCACAATGACCCGGGGGCCTTGCCAGCACCGAGAATAGAACCCGTGACTCTCCTCTGTCTCGGTTCGGAAGTCTAGCGTGCTACCGCTATACCACCGCAAAAGTTGAAATGATGTAAGCATGATATTAATCTCATATAATCATAATCGGAAATCGGAAATTATTATAGGTTTAAATATATAGAACCGCTGCTTTGACTGACAGACCGGGCAGTGAACACACTGCCAAGAAAGTATATTTTGGTTTGTTATGTTTTCTTTAAAAAGACATAGGACTAAAGTGTTGTTTTTTTTTGAATGTACGGTCATCATATTTGTTTGTTCTTTATTAGTTTTGTAGTTGCAGTGTTATTCATAAGAGTTAACATTTAAACATACTACGTACGTTTACATTTTACACGTATTTTTTGCCCCTAGTATGTAAAGATATTCAAACGCTTATTGCAAACAATTAAACTCGGATACCACCGTGTTTTCAAATAAAGTTGTTCTCAATTTTTAAATCACTTATATTCACTTCACCGCCGTCTCTGTCGTTCTGTCGTCCTCTCTGTCTTGGGCGGGCGGAAAAACAAAAGTAAAAAATGACCCACTTCCCGTGATGCCATCGGGCTGAAATTTGGCACACGGACCCTTGTCCCCTAACAATGCATCGTATCAAAATTTCAGATAGATCGAAAGTACCGTAATTAAATTAATGCATTTTTATTTTATCTCTATACGAGGTATGTAATTCAATTTCACTGTTTGTTATTGTTTTTTTTCACGTGATTGTTCAGTCGCGCGTTGACGCGACCCATCGAAGTACCGGCGTGCTTTTGTTTACATTTAACGTGTCACGCTGAGCTCGGCCCAGTGATAGATGACCCAACTTTTCCCCTCTCCCACCCCCCCCCCAGGGTTATGAAGCAAAGTTGAGTTAAGACAGATTCAGTCTATAAATGTTTGTCGCGTTTGAAAATAATCAATACTGTTAGTTATATCTGATATAAAAGGGATTTATAGTCAAAAACTTTGTTTTTACGGGTTTGCTTTATTTTTTTTAATGTAACCTTGTAATTTTTTAATATCCATGTTATAAATCTAAACACTTTCAATATTAAAATATTAAATGAAATTTATCTTTAATAAAATTATCTCTTTGAGTTATTTCGCAACTTTATAGAAATTAACAGACTTGTTATTTTTTTGTGCTGGAACCCGGACATCATGTGTTATGTAAGTGTACAAAGTATTTCCTGTTATCTCAAGTGGCTGTAAGTCTGTGTTTGCATTTCACTTCCTAATTGAAGAATTCTTGTAATTAAGTTTCATTTGTATATTTTTCTTATGGACGGGAATAAGCAAGTTGGACTCAACGTCAATCATGGAAATAGACAAATTAGTCACGATGTTTTGTTACTTTGTTCTTTGTTACAATCTTAAAGTCACGTATGGATATCAGGTAAAAAATTTAGCTCGTTCATCAAATTTCATTATGCACTCTTGATGGCTTATTATGTACAAGTTTACCAGACATTCCTGTTTGATGGATATTTTTACTGTTAAAAATATGTGAATATAATAATGAAATGATAGTAAAAAATGTAAAAGGGGGTTCCTTTTTTCATGACTTATCACTAGGTTGGTTTTTACCAAATATACAAGGGTGTTTTTACCTAATATACGAGGGCGTTTTACCTAATATACTAGGGTGGTTTTTACCTAACATAATAGTGTGTTTTTACCTAATATACTAGGATGTTTTTGCCTAATATACTAGGGAGCTTTTTACCTAATATACTAGGGTGGTTTTTACCTAACATAATAGTGTGTTTTTACCTAATATACTAGGATGTTTTTGCCTAATATACTAGGGAGCTTTTTATCTAATATTCTAGGGTGGTTTTTACCTAATATACTAGGATGTTTTTACCTAATATACTAGGGTGTTTTTACCTAATATACTAGGGTGGTTTTTTACCTAATATACTAGGGTGTTTTTTACCTAATATACTAGGGTGGTATTCACCTAATATACTAGGGTGTTTTTTTTCTAATATACTAGGGTGTTTTACCTAATATACTAGGGTGGTTTTTACCTAATATACTAGGGTGGTATTTACCTAATATACTAGGATGGTATTTACCTAATATACTAGGGTGTTTTTTTCCTAATATACTAGAGTGTTTTACCTAATATACTAGGGTGGTTTTTACCTAATATACTAGGGTAGTTTTTACCTAATATACTAAGGTGGTTTTTACCTAATATACTAGGGTGGTTTTTCCCCACAATATCCATCTCCCCCTCCCATTCCCAAACCCCTCACACCCCTCCAGATTTTAGACTTTCTCGCACTCATTTTGTTGTAACCAATATCCTTTTCCAATAAAAGATAATGCTACCTGTGATAAATTAGGAGTCTGCAGGCCAACATTTTAATACGGTGGCAACATGCCATTGGTAGGCATCCCTTAGTTTGAAAGATGATGGAAATACATTCCAAACCCATATCTGATGGGACCATGCTAACTTGACACCTTGCTCTTGTTATGTTCCTGCTGAGCTAATATCTTGAAACTGTACCTGACTCTTCGGTCTTCAAACTACACTGAGAGCACGCACTAGGCCACCACTGTTTATCTTCTTATATTGAATTTAGTTGTGTCTCGGCGAATTCCCATCATAGCGCAATACAATGTTCTCATATCAAAATGAATAATTTAACCACAGTGTTGTCAATTTTAAGTTTCAAAGCTCTACTTTAATTTCTATTTAAATTTAGTACTAACTTTTAATTATTTTTTTTAGATTTAAAATTAAACTCGAGAGATTATTTTCTCAATCATTTTTTTCTTTGTTGTATTTTTCTTTTTCTAAATTATGTTTAGACACCAAGAGTTCAATCAGTTCAACCTTATTTTGGACCTATGTTTGGTGGCACTTTACTAGAAGTTCTAGGTCAGAATCTTAACATCGGTAACAGAACCAGCATTGTTGTTGCGGGTACAGAATGCGACATTGATAACACAACTTTTACTATGAGGTTAGTAAAGTTTTAGAGGATTATCATTACATGCATGTCACTTTAAAAAAAAAGAAATTACTTTCAAATTAAGGCGTGCTCTTATTTTAAATCTTAGATCATCCATGCACATACTTTCTCAACATTTACATAATTTCTCAATAAATTATGTTTTTTATCTTTTAAAGTTGTTTATGTCTTCCTAAATACATATTTTCAAAATGTATCCGTAGAAGCATAAAGTGCTATACAAGAGAGAACTTGAATGTAACATGTGGTAATGTGGAAGTGTACATTGATGACTTCAGTCCAATAATGAGTCGCCATTTATTCTGCTACAAACCAAACCCTGTCATAACCAAACTTGCTCCACTTTTTTCTATTCAAAGGTAAGTAACTTCCAATCCTTAATGAGTAAATGCATTTTTCCATTGTCTGGCCTTATCCCTTTACTATGAATGTTAACGAACTAATCTTTAGTTACTTTTGTACCACAAAACGCCTTTATTTCTTAAAACACAACGCAACAGTTTGACAACAGCACCAAAACATTGCATGCAATTTATCAACATAAATCTTTTCTATTGCTAAACTGCCAGAATTTCAAAATAATCATACTTTTTTAATAGACTTTAACTATTTAAATGTAATTACCTGTGTCGGCCGTTTGCTTGTGGAGACACAATCTTTAAGAAGAAAAAAACTCTCTTTACATTCAGTGTCCCTATTGTTGTCCTGTAAGTAAGTGTGTATTGAATAAGTTTGTTTAATATGTAAATATTGTGTGGCTAGTCTCTTGTTGCAATTATATATTCGGAATGATCTTCATTTTAGTATAACGGATTGTCTAAATAACGTCAAAATTTTGCGGACCTAGTTATATTTAGCAATCCAGTATTTTTTCAATCTTGGGAACAATGTTGTTGTTTTTGTTTTAAAATAATGTCCAGAGGTAAAATCTATTTTTTAAATTAGAGTTTTGGCTTTACTCTCGAAAGAATAGTAATAACTATCTTTTCAGTTTCGTTGTAGTGTCTTTGGTTGATATAAAACAAGTGGAACGGTTCATCCCTTCAAATGAATTGTGAAAATAATTGCAAATAAATATCCCTATTATTTATAAACATGCCACAAATTCATTGATTCCATTTACGTATTTGAAAACTCGTTCGCCCAACTCCAGTGGCGTAGCTAGGGTCATCTGCGCCCGGGGACATGACACAAATTTTGCGCCCCTTCCCAGAGCGACAATTTAGAAATTTTTTGAAAATTTACGGTTTATATGGTATTTTAATGAAGTGGAATAAAAATTAATAATTCTCTATGCGATTGTAAACAATTTATTTTAAAAAAAATTGACTACTAATTATACATGATTGGAATAGACATAGTCTACAACAAATTGATCGTCCTTGGTTTGACAGTCGCAAACTCGCCAATCACATTGTCAAAATTATAATTATCAAGTGTTTCTCTTTCGATGCTAAGGAGTGCAAGATCACTATGACGATCTTGTCCCATTGAAGCATGTAAATAAGACAAAATAAGCTTCAGTTTGCTGATGGACAGCTCACAGCTTGACATCAGTGTCATAGAAATTTCCAAAATCTAAGAAATTTTGACGAAGTGTATCGACATTTGTTTCAGCGAGAAGAGTTTTGACGTTTATTAAAAAATACAAATTTTGTGTTTACGTTTTTTTAGACAAAAACCGTATTGATATCTCCTGTTGGAGTCTATCAGTTAGGCTGTTCATAACACGTGCAATTTCTCCTTCTGCCGAAAGTCCTGCATCTCTTGCTAATTCTCCAGGTATCCTCTCATGTCGTCTAAACTATTATGTCAACCTCGATTCCCCAAGTTGTGCATCTTTTTTTTCCATTGTCTACCGCAACTAGGCTAAAATTATCATGAATAATGACAAGTACTTGCACCAGCGATTCAAGATAAGATGCTTCTTCCTTGAAATTCATAGTAGGATCCTGCAACCGTTTCTAGACACGATCAATTTTCCCTAGCATGATGTTCCAGAAACTTATAAAAACTAGGAAGTTTAAATTCAATATACCTGCCAGTAAAGTTTCTTCATCACTTCTGTTGTCAGGCGTCATAGTTGCATCTTCTGATAATTTTTCTAACAGCCCTACTAGTTCATATAGTCCTTCATAAATAGCTTCAACAGCTTCTGATCATGCACTCCAGCATGTTTTAGACTCCCTCTTCACTTTGATTGGCACAGTTTTTTTTAATTCTTCCAAACGAGTTGTTGAACGAGAGAAAAACAAATATATACTTTCAACTCTTCCAAAAACGTGATCTTGTTTTAGCTATGGTTGCCAGATACGTGGACACCAAAAGGAGGGCATAATCAAACAAAAAGGAGGACATTTTGAATATTTCATTTGAGTCGTCCCGGATTAAACTTAATGTCAGTACAATTTTATTGTAATAGCTGCCACTGTTCATGCAAGAGTCTTAAAAAACTGTTCATTTTTGTCTTGTACAAATGATTTAAGATTGCTGCATTGGTCAAACAATTGCACATCAACTACAATACCCTTCTCTTTCAAATACAATATACACGGCAAAAGGTCATCAAGTTTACCTTCTTTGATATCATCTAAATACATCAAATTAAAGCATTGAAATTTATCAAAAGTTTTCAACCACTTTTCTAAGTAACTAATGCATGCTTCATACACCAACTTAACATCTGCCAAACTCTTCTTCTTGACCACTTTCCTTAAGTCTTCTCAACATGTCCTTGACTTTCAGTGAAATAAATGTCTTTTCCAATCTATTTGTCAAAACTTACAAGGTTGTGTGAAGACGGCTCATAACCTCTCAATACTGCTGTTATTTCCATTTCATTTTCAATGACTGCGATTTTTTAAACCTAGATTTTTTCGTCCTTGTCTATGTTTCTAAGTTTTAAAAATATCCACAATCTATTTTTATTTAAAGTAAACATACGATGTAATAGTTTTATAAAAACGATACATAAAAATTATATTATAAATTGTAAGAAAAGCCCGACATTTTAGACGATTTTAGCTTTGCCTACCCGACGGAGAACATTTAGCTTAAAAAGAGGACATGTCCTCCTTCTGCCGGACGTCTGGCAACACTATGTTTAGCTGAGTTTAAGCTGTGGTTGTCACAGTTTGCAAACAATGCTCTGTGATTTCTGGCACATATTCGCTGTTGAAGGCCGGATATATGCCCTGTCATTACATCAGCATTGTTATGTTAAAATGACCGACTGTTGGCTAGAGGTATGTTATTATTGTTATCATATTCCAGTTTCTCTACGATAACCCTTTCAAGGAATGCTGCGTCTTTGGAATGTATCGGAACAAATCCTAAAAATGATTCTTTAATGGTTAATTTTTTTAGTTTGAAAACACACATGCGCCCCTTAATGCTGAATGGGGGCGCCAAAATCATGATTGCCAACTGGTTTGTAAGGAAGATATTTTGTGGAGCTCCAAATTCAATCTTGCAAAAGTATTTGAAATACATTAGTTTACATCAAAATAAATTTAAATAATTAATTTTAATACTCATTTTGGCGCCCCCTAACGTGTTGCCCGGGGACATCTGTCCCCCCCTGCACCCCCTAGATATGCCACTGCCCAACTCTCACAAAGCTCTCTCCAGCGGTGGTACAACTCTGACCATATCAGGTACAAACCTCGACATCATCGCGTCTTCCAAACTTGCAATAGTTTTTAACTACGATACCGTCAACATCATGGATGTAAGTGTTCTAAAATTATGTATATATATATATATATATATATATATATATATATATATATATATATATTAGGGCTGTTATCGATAAATTTAAATTTAATCGTTAACTTTTGAAAAATTAACGATTAATTAATCGATAATTTCGATTAAAGCAAAAAAATAAATACATTTATGACGTCATTAAACTGAACATTTCAAGGTAAGTAACAAAAACAGGTAATTGACTTTTTAAATAATTTTATTGAGTTATTTCCCCTGTTTCCCTGCGCTGATGGTGTCAGCCATTTTTACCACGTTTTTATTAACTTGCTTTCGTTCCAAAAACAGTTGTTTTTTAGTTTCTGCCGATCCACATTAATTAATAAAATAAATTATAATATTACGCGGGAGATGGTTGTATGTAAAAAATATATATAAATTATTATTAATTATTAATAATTAATTATTTATTTACTAAAAAATTTTTAAAATATTATAAATATTTTCTTAAATTTTAATCGAATTTTTATCGATTAAAATTATTTTAATCGATATTTAATCGATAAAATTTTTAACGAATAATCGAGAAATTAATCGATAATTTCCGCAGCCCTAATATATATATATATATATATATATATATATATATATATATATATATATATATATATTATATATATATACTATAGATAGATAGATAGATATAAAGATAGATGGATGGATGGATAGATAGATGGATAGATAGATATATTTATAGATAGAGTAAAAATCATTACTTATTTGACATATGCCCAAAAGTCTTTACTATAGCAATAAAGTAGTGCTTTATCATAATTTGTGTTTTGTTGTTTTGTTAATTTAGTTTTTCTTCCCATCTAATCGCCCAGTCTGAACAAGGAAACTGCAGATATAATGGCAACAGAAAAAAACATAATTTGTTTGACTCCAAGCGCTCATTACCTAACAGCAATGCAATTTGAAAGCGAGACACCCGTCGAAGCTGAGGTTGAAATAAGAATGGGAACTAAAAAACTTTTCATAGAGGAAAAAATACCAAAAAGGATACGTATTTATCCTGATCCGCATTTTGATGAAAAAACTTCACGCAGAATTCTCCTCTCTACAACAAGTCCATTCGTTTCGTTGAAGGTAAAAATTAATATTTTCTTTAATTAATTTATTACTTCTTAAAATCATTATTTTGTTATTTAATTATTTCATCCTTTTGGGGATGACGAGGATTTCTGCAACTTCGTTTCGGCTTACTTTGCAATGCTCCATTCAGCTGAATTTTGGCAGAAACCTGTATTCTGTTGTTTACTTTCGTGTGACGGGAATTTGACGTTTCTAGGTGTGTATAGGAAACAAAAACTTATGGGGTTGAAGCAGTAAATGACAAATGGATTTGTGTAACTGTTCCTTAAAGGTATCAAAGTTGATAAATAAAACAAACCCGTAAAAACAAAGTTTTTGACTATAAATCCCTTATATATGAGACATAACTAACAGTATTGATTATTTTCAAACATTTACAGACTGAATCTGTCTTAACTCAAGTTTGCTTCATAACCCTGGGGGGAGGGGGGGGGAAGGGTGAGAGGGGAAAAGTCTGGTCACCGATTCGCTTGACCGAGCTCAGCGTGACACGTAAAATGTAAACAAAAGTGCCCCGGCGCTATGACGGGTCGCCTCAACGCGTCAACTCAAAATTTCCCACGTGGGAAAAAAACAATAACAAACCGTGAATTTTAATTACATACCTCATATAAGGATAAACTAAAAATGCATTAATTTAATTACGGTACGTTCGATCGATCTGAAATTTTGATACGATGCATTGTTAGGTTAGACAAATTTCAGCTCGATCGAATCACTGAAAGTGGGTCATTTTCGACTTTTGTTTTTCAGCCCGCCGAGCCCATGAGATGATGACAGAGATGATGAGACGGCCGCGAAGTTAATATAAGGGATTTAAAAAGAAAAAGAACTTGTTGATTCAATGTTAAAACATGAGTTGCGGACAATACTAATCTATAATTAGCTACTTGTTTATGGCCACTTGATAAATGTTATACAACTTGTTCAGATTTATGCGGAGACAAAATGTTCAAATTTTGATTTTGATTGAGTTTTATTCCATTTAAATCAGATTCTCTTTTAGATTTATTTTTAATGCCCCAAAATACTTTACACCAAACTTTATAAATATTGTTTTAGTTTTACAAATGATTTAATTTGTCTAAAATCAAAGTTTAAATTTCTTGAAAATAAAAATGCAGAAGAACCTGGTATATTAAAACAAGTTTTTGTATATTTTAACAACATTTAAATGCTTATGTGAATATTTTTGTTTAAATATAATTAGTTCAAGTTTATTTTGATTTTGACCCAAATGATTTACACAAAATTAAAATATCTTTTGTTTATTTATACAAATATTGTCATCAACTTTTCTCACGCGTTTTTTTCACAGGCACCAACGAAACCTAGAGGGAACATCGTTGGCCATTATTATAAAACTAGTTTATTTCACGTCAAAAATGACGAAAGTTTTCAAAATAAATATATTTCAGCTGAAATCTATTAATTTTGAAAAAAATTATAGTCAATAAAAAAATAATGTAATAGAGAACTTTTAATTATTTTATTTATTTTTGTTTCATTTATTTCCATATTGAACAATTTTATGCGGACGTTCGAAAAGAGTTACTTTTGGTGCAGTATTTTTTAAGGCTTTTTTTTTAGCAGTTGGCTGCTTTCTAAAATTAGTTTAGTTGCGTTACGAACGGACGGACATACACAGCAAATCTATCGATAATATATTTTTACTTGTTAGAAAAGTAAGCCGTATTTGTGTTCATGGTATATATATTAAACAATTCCTATCATTAATAATTTTAAATCCATATAATTTGTTATATCTAATTAATTAAAGTTGTTTTAATGCAAATATTCCATCACAGGGCCAGTTTTTTCTCGAAGGCATAAACATATCAGACATTAAAGTGATGATCGGAGATGAGCGATGTCCAGTCACAAAAGTAGCAGCTGACCTTCTTGAGTGCGATGCACACGATTTTATTGATAGAGTCGCGAGTGATCATACAGACAAGACAGACACCATTGGAGTCAGACGCTCTCAGAACAACCACTTGACTCCGGAAGCGGTGAGCTCAGATGCTGATGACCTGCTTGCGAGAATTTCTCGTATGCGCTCTGAAATGCTGGACTCAATCTTCTCAACAAGACCACCATCACCAGAAAAGATTACCGCCCCAGCCCAGCGTTGGTATGACGTGACCATCGAGATAGGGCGCTATAAAAAAGAACTCGGGAGAGTGAAGATAGCACAGGGCGAAAATGCCACTGACACGTTTCCTCTTTATGTTGCCATAGGAGCAGGGGCGTCTGGTGTCTTTGTTGTGCTTCTAGTAGTAGCTACAGCCATTCTATGCAAAAAAATCAAGAAATCAAGACTAAAGAAGAACACAATCATTTCCAAAGGAGATTTATCTGATGAAAGTCCAGGTAAAGATTTAAACCATGACAGCCATTGGCATGTTTCCTTTTTAGCACACTGCTAAACCCCCTTATCATGTACGACTTGTGTTATTAACATTGTGTTTTCTTTCATCAAGTTTAATGTAAGCAATAAGGCGTGATTTTTTTATGTTGATTATCATAGAGTTTAAAAGTTTATGTAGCAAACAATTAAACGTTAGAAAAGGATTTCAAAACCCTCATAAGCATGCAAGATTGCATTTTCAGGAAGTAATCCATTAGCCTCTTTTATTCATTGTTAAAGATTTGATTTCATTGAAACAAACGTGATTGTTGTTTAGATCTCTAAAAGGGTACACTTTTACTTTTAGGAATCTTTGAAAACTTTCAATGTAAATTGTTAGCAACGAAACAAAATTTTATGTAAATATTTAGTTTTGAAGATTGAAAAGACATAATTTATGCTAGTTAACCAGGAGTGTGCGAAATATTTTTTCTTCATTGGGCCAACAAGGAATTAAAGACAACAAAGTGAGATGCAAATTCATGAAACATACATATATGTTCCTAAGTGAATGTTTGGAATCTAACGGTATACTTCTGAGTGTAAGTGGTGGTGTGTGTGTGGGGGGACGGACGGGACACACACAAGAAAATTTGTCATAACTTTCGCTTAAAGAGTTAAATTGAAAAGTTCGATAGCAACGATGGCTACATTAGTCAAAAACATCGCTCTACATTCTGAACACTGAGGGAATGGGGCTTAATAAAGTCATATCGTTTATTTAGATTTTTAACTACAACAACCGTTAGGAAGGCATGAAAAGAAATTAATCTGTTGATAAAAAAATATAACTAACTTGGGATTTAAGCCTTTCCTAGGGGTAGTATTACTTGCCCCTAGCAGTTGCAAATTAAAAATACATCATTAATTGAAGATACATTTAGTTCAAATTTAGTTCAAAATATGATTTCATAAATTAAGTTACATTATACGTGACTTTTGAATTATCCGAAATCATTAATAAAGAAAATACAGCAGTTTGAAAGGCCTGTGGAATTCCATCAGACCGTTAACGTTGTATGTTGTGTTTATTACTACTCTCTCTCTCTCTCTCTCTCTCTCTCTCTCTCTCTCTCTCTCTCTCCTCTCTCTCTCTCTCTCTCTCTCTCTCTCTCTCTCTCTCTCTCTCTCTTTCTCTCTCTCTACTTGTTAAATAACATCATTTTTTAAAAATGAATCCATGTTTCATTAAAATAGAATACATTAAATACCTGTCATCGTCGCAGGTAATTTAGGTCTGGTGACCGAAGGTCTCATGATGACGTTCTCTCCTAGCCCTTGCATCTCATAGACTACTATATTACAAGGAAGAAGGACATGCAAGACGTGCGTTTGACCAAATCCCCCAGCAGCGCCGAAGGCTTTATAAGCCATCGTCCCATACTCTCTAAACTTAATATCCCCATCCAAACCAGACGACGACCAAAAGGGATGAAAACCCTAAAGACGACAAAACCTCAAAAAGTTAAACTGCGTCCATACCACACAAGCTCTTGATTTTTTCTTGGAAAACAAGCAAAGATCCAGCATGCTGAACAACACTAACGTTAAGGCTGTAAGGGCGGATCTAGGAGATATAATCTACAACCAACAAAACGTCTCATATCCTTGGATCCTTGACCAGAAAACATTAAGATGAGATCAACCAGTTGCTGGCAGAGAAACATCAACTCCACAAAAGCCACCTCAACAATCCCAATTCTTCAACTACCAAAGACACTTATAACAATATGGGCCGAACTATATAGAAAAATCTTTGCCATATGCTAGACACATGGCTGAAAAACAAATGTGATACAGCCATGGTATATATAAAGAACTTCTATAATACTTTAAAGGAAGTGTCCGGACCCACAACCTCAAATACATCGCCACTTCTTGGTGCAGATGGGAGCAATCTAATTACTGCATGAGAGAAGATTCTAGACCATGAGGCTGAACACCCTGATGCTGTCCTACGTCGTGCCCATGCCTGACCATCAGTCCCCAAAAGAGGTTTTTCTAAGGTGAGCTTACTGATGGACAGTGGGCCCATTGAGGTCAAAGAAAGTGCTATAAAGAAAAGTTTAAGACCGCGTTATAGGCTTACGATAATAGGCATGACTCTTGGGAGGATGCAGTCAGCGACCGAGCTTTATGGCGCCTTAAAATACGGTACGGCACATCCGTCTGTGAGGCAAACAGACAACAGGCTGGAAGATCCAGACGATACGCCAGGAAAGATTGTTCGTGAAATTCTCCTCGGGGCATCCCAACTTTTTCTTTTCCGACATGCGGACGCACCTTTCGGGCAATAATATGCTTATAATTCCTCCTAAGGACACATTATGCTGCCTCAGCACGTGGTTAGTGTGGTGAGAATGGTCCTCGTCGATCACGATAGAGCAGCAACAACTTGGGATTCAAGTCTGTCCTGGGGCTAATATTACTCGACGCTGCGATATCGAATTAAAAATACTACATTAATTGAAAATAAATTCAGCTGTTTGAACGTCTCATACTTAAGCATATAATGTGTATATTGGAAACTTGGAAACATGCTGATTGATGAAATTTTAAATTCCTATTAGTGAGAATCGAACTCAAATTTTTATTAAAAAAACCTGTAAAAAACAAGTTTTTGACTATAAATCTTTTATATAGGAGACATAACAAAAAGTATGTTCATTATAATAAGCAGCGCAAGTCAATCCAAAAATACAAACTTTTAGTTATGTCTCGTAAAACATCTTTAATATAATGTGCACCGATCGGGAATATACATTTAAAAAGTAATGTCAATATAGTACGCACCGAATCGTGCAACAGGAAAGTATTAATAAAAATGTCGTTCAATAAAATACGCATAGCGACACTCTATCTCAAAAATTAACATGATACTTAGAGATAAATAAAATAATCTAAAAATTCAATAATTTAATTACAGTACATATGATCACTCTGAAATTTTGATACATTATTTTTATCATCGGCACAAAACTGCCTGCAACATTTCAGCTCACTAGCATACGAGGAAGTGGGTTAAAAATAGATCCAACGCTTTTTCGGCAAACAATCAAGCACGGGGTCAAACAGACACCCCAAGTTAATATAAAGGATTTAATAAAAAGGAACGACATAAATTAACATTGCTATTTATAAGAAAGGCGGTCAGACACTTGGCTGTCGTAAAAGTTTCAGAAGGGTTAGTACGGCATTAAAGAGAGTTTAATTAACGATATCAAATCCGAAGGCAATGCATTCACCCAAACAATTTCCTATTTATTTAGCAGACAGTGACATGGCAAGTAAACCCAATTTGAAAGAGATCCTAAAATCTGTCGTAGATATAGGCAATATTTTTGCAATGGACAGCCTCTTTGTCAATTTGGATCAACTTATAATTGGGAAAGTCATTGGATCTGGTAAGTCATTTTGCCTTAGAAAGCTAAAACATAATTTTAATAAATAATAATTATAATATTTTTTTTTATTCTTAACTCATATTAATTTTTTTTTAATCAGTTGGAGTCAGTGTTGCAAAGTCTGATCTTGAATAGCTAATTGTTAATAAAGTAAATTACATTATATTTAACTTTTGAAAGTTTTTTTTTCTTAACGTTTATTACACATCATTAATAAAGATACCACAAGTTTAAAAGACCTGTGGAATTCCATCATATGTCAACATTGAATTTTGGGTTTCCTAACTACTCTCTCTACTTTTTATTTGTACATAAAATAATTGTTGTATTGAATCTCAGTTTTGTTTACAAATGTATAATTTTAATACCGGTCAACATAACAGGTAGTTTTGGTTTGGTGTACGAAGGTCTTTTGATGACAAAATATGGTCAACCACCTCAAGCAGTGGCCATTAAAACTCTCAAAGGTTAACTACTTTTTTTTAAAAAATTCGTCAGATCATTTAAACGTTTTGAGCATTTCATTTGTAAAAACTGCATTTAAAGCATATTACTTTTAACTTGTTAATGAGAATATTTTTAAAAATAGTTTGTATATTATTTTTATTTTTAAATTTGAATAGAATTATCGAGAAACGCACAAGTGGTTAAGAAGAAACAATAACTGGTCATTAATAATAAATTTTATTTATTTATTTTTTAAAAATATTATCTCAAAGATGAATATTTCTTTTCCCTTTAAAACGTTCATTCATGTTCAAAGTCTATATTTAGTGTGGGAAAGATTATTTTGATTTACCAAAGTATCTGACTCTTAAAATATTTGTTCCTTAAGATCCCACATCCGAAAACATCGACTTACACGGACTGGTGAGAGAAGCTGTCGTCATGAGAGAATTTCATCATCCACACGTACTCGGTCTGGTTGGTCTGGCAGAGAAAGAGCCAGGAGTCCCATACGTCATACTTCCTTTTATGGCAAATCGTGACCTCTTAACCTATGTGCGCGATAGTTCCGTGGTACGTAGAATGTATTTAAAAGTTTCAATTTGTAACATCAATATATATATATAATTCACCAGAAATTAGGACAAGCACAAGACGACGCGAGCAAACAAGCATGGCGAATGACCCTCATTAGGGTGGTTTCAGGGGGGTGGCGGTATTTCAACCGCGGTGCGCATGTCTTGAGACCAACAATGCGTCTCGCGTTCACGCGCATTTTTCTCATTTCTTCGTGCTGGTGTTTGTATTCGTTCTTTCTTTTCACTATCTATGAGCAAGTCTGTGGCGAATGATAGGGCGTATGCTACGCCACGGGTCGTATCTAGTGTTGATTACTTTGGCAAAAGTTTAAATGATTTCCGTTGGACGACAAGATATTAAAATTATTTCTAACTTGTACCTTAAAAGATTAAATTTATTTGCTTATTTGAAAACTCAGATTCCTGTTCATTTTCATTTGGTGAAAGTAATTATTGTTCAGCCAATATTCCATTCAGTTTTAACTCAAAACTAACATCAAATCAACTATAAAAAATAAACAAAAATGTATTTAATGCTGTGTTGGATATTGACAGTAAATGTTTAAAGTAAATTTAATCATACTATAATACAGTTGAGTAACATTCTTTTTTGTAGCCTTTAGCGTAATAACAAAATATTTAGGAGAAATTTGGCACTCATCTTGGCATAACTTATTCAACTCTCTTGAATTGTTGAAAAACGGCAGCTAAAAAAGAATAATCATCAATATACATAATTTGCAATCTCTGTCACGTCTGTCTGTCATGTCTATCCGTGACACTACTAATTTTAGAAAGCAGCGCACCAAATTACTGCACTAAAAAATAACTCTTTTGGAACGACCGCATAAAATCGTTCAATAGGGAAATAAATGAATAAAATAAAAATAAATAAAAGTTCTGTAGTACATTACTTTTTATTCTAATGTTCATTTTTTCAAAATAAATAGATTTCAGCTTAAATGTATTTATTTAGAAAACTTCCGTTATTTTTGACGGGTAAATACACTAGTATTTTATATAGTATCAGCGGCCCCGTCACGCAATGCAACGATCTCAGTATATAGGAATAAATTCAAAAGAGCAAATGATTGGTACTTTTTAATAAATATTTATGCAAGGAACATTTGCGGAAGTGTGAAAAAAATAATAGGAAATGATTAAATAAAGTTATTTAAAAAGCTTACAAAAAAGAAAAAAAAAGATATTAAGGGCCCCGCGCCTAAAATGATTGATAATTAGAATTGTTTAATTGCCATTGTACGTTTACTAAAAAAAAGACATTTTGGCCCCCACCCCCGAGGGAATGGATATTAGGAGTTCAGGCCCTATAGTAATTTAGTAATTATTAAAGGCTCTTAAGTTTTTACATACCATGTTTGGTCAAGATCCATTTTCTCATTATCTAATGCTTAAACTAATTTGTATATAGCTAATATAGGAATTTTTAGAATATATAGAATTTTAAAGTACCCTTTTATTTCAATCTGGATCAGCATATATATATTTGTCAATATATTTCAAGATGTTGTAAAATCATAATGAGAATTAAGTCTTAAACGCTTACGAAAAAGAATAGTTCGGCACCCGGCCCTGAATGAACTCACGTTGGAGTTAAATGCCTTATGGTATTTTAATATGGGCTATCAAGTTTGTATGTACCCAGTTTGATCAAGATCCATACATTTTCCAAGTAGCTAACCCTTTAACTAATTTTTATATAGCTCATATTAGAGGGAAAAAAACATTTTGGGCCCCCGGCCCTCCATGAGTGTCAATGTTCAAGCTTTTTTTAACATTTTCCATTTCGGAAGCATACTCAAAAATTTCCTAAAGTTTATGGTGATTGGATGAATGGTTTAGTCAGCAACAAAGGACAAACATACATATATACATGTACATACATACTATGATTTTTATATGTATAGATAATTTTTATCTTTAATGATGCAATCGAATTTTGTTCGCCAACTAGACCTTAACGATGTATGATGTCATTAAGTATGGCGTTGATATTTCTGATGGCATGGCCTACCTCAGCCAGCTGAAGTGTGTCCATCGCGACCTGGCGGCCAGGAATTGTATGTGAGTCCAAATAATTGTTTTTTTTTAAAAAGGGAAGCAAAGGTTAATAAACATAACTCGCTTCCACTACTTTAGGATATAAAATATATCGCATATCTGTGCGTCTGTTTAGCTTTTTCACTTTTATAAATTACCTTGAACCTAAAAAAAAATCCATTCTGTCACATTAATCTCAGTATAAAAATAATAAATCCCCAAATTAATTGTTGAGATCTTAAATATAGTTTTGATGGTTTTGCCCCCTTACATTTCGATTCAATTTCAAGGCTTGACCTCAATCACCAAGTCAAGGTCGCTGACTTTGGTCTATATCGAGATGTCTATGAAAGGTGCTACTACAAGTGTGACCAGACGCAGAATCTGCCGATAAGATGGATGGCTATTGAGAGTATTGGAGTTGGTTCCTTCAGTTCAAAATCTGATGTGGTAAGTAACAGTGAAATGTTTAAATGTTCTGTATCCAATGAAATGCTGTCAGTGGGCTGTGTTAACACTCAAAATATTTTCACTTGAAAATGATGCTACCGATAAGAACCAGAGTACTGTTTGTACAGTGTTGTGTTATATGATAAGTTTACATAATAATGTTTGTGTCTAAAATTAATTATAGTGTGGTTTAATTTTACAAAGATAGTACTTCGTAAGTGATGTGTATAAAACCACTTGGTTTCTTACTTCACTAGTTTAAATTGTTGTATTATCGTAGTTGTTGATAACAATGAAAAGTATATATCACAATAAAAGAGTACGGTCTTATTTTACCATTATCGTACACTGTTAGCGTAGTACAAGACTTCTTGACAACACGAGAAAAGTTTTTATTTGAATGAGCGAGAGTATGGTTTCCTGTTCCAGTGGTCCTACGGCGTTGTACTATGGGAGATGTTGACAAGAGGGATGATTCCCTAACCCTGTGTTGATGGATGGGACGTCATTAATTTTTTAAAACATCATAGACTTGCCCAGCCTTACTTCTGCCCAGATGTTGTGTAAGTACCGTGTACGAGTATAGCGCTGAAAATGTACATGCATCTAATATATAAAGCTCAAATGTTTGTATGTTTGTATGTTTGTATGTTTGTATGTTTGTATGTTTGTATGTTTCACTTTTCGACTTTCTGTTAGACAATCACGGAAAAACAAAATGACGGACGGGGACCAAATTTGGCAGGACGGTTCCTTTTACCCCTGAAGGTGGTTTTAAGTTAGTTTTTGTAATTGTCCCTTTTTGCCCGAATGCCGTAAATAAAATAATCAGAAAATGCAGAGACAAAGAATAAAAAATTTAACCTCATTTCTGTATTGAACAAATTTACGCGGACTTTCAAATGCCATTCAAAGCGAGTTACTTTTGGTGACGTTTTTTTCCTCCAATGCCAATACTTTATTTTCAGCCGTGCGCATTTGAAAAAATATTATAATGTCTAATTACGGTGCGCACATTTTCGTGTACGCTTCATAATTTGAGCTGTGTAGTACAAAGAATTGTCATTTTCTTTACTGTTACTTTCTATATATTAGATAGACACGTAAACATATTTAATTACAACTGCCACACAATGCATTAGATTTAATTGTTTACACGTTTAAATTTAATTGCGAATTTGTTTTAATTATTTTCTGTTCCATAACTCGGCATTTAATGAAAAACCTATTTATGAAATATGTAATAATTGTGTCAGTATTTTTTTCAAGGCTTCATTTTCAGCGGTGCACGTTTTAAAATCTTTTATCGCCTGATTACTGTGCGCACATTTTCGTGTACGCATCTTAAATTTAGCTGTGATCTATTAATATAACATTTATATTTTGTTTGTCTTTTACATAAGCTGTTGTCTTTTACATAACCTATACACTTATACTATTTAAACTTAGGCTACCGGACTTATTAACATAAGTAGATTACACTAAATAAAGTGATCCTGAAAACGCTTAATTATTTTGTATTGCGAATTGAATATGTTATGTTCTTTCCTTTGACGATGGATTAACATAGGCCATTTTTAAAATCAATTATTGTCATGGTTTCACATGCATTTTTAACATACAATTCATTTGTTTTGTTTGTTTTTTTTTAAATTAAGAATATAGCTTAATTTTTTTAATTTATCTTTATTATCTTTATCTCATAGACGCTGTTGCAAATATTGAATTAATTACAATTGTGTTACATTGCAGTGTCGTAAATATATAAGAGCTTTTTTAGTGACGACAGTGGCAGAGATCTTTTGTAAAAATGTCAACAAAGCAGCGGCCCTTTTTTAATGGATACAAACAAAAAAACATAAAAATATCAACTGAGCTTTATATATTAGATATGCGTTTAAATTATTTTATTTCAATTATTTTAACGATGCATTGTATTAATATTTTACATGCAATGTATAAAATTGGGATTTTTAAAAATTTTAATTCATAACTCGACATTTAATTAAAAACCATAGATGTAGCGAGTTTATTTTATGTTGAAAGTGATGGCCTATGTCAAATAAACTTACACTTTAAAACTGTTTACTTAAGCTTTATACATTATAACCTTTCGCTACCGAACGTATTGAAAAAAGTTGACTAAATTTAATGAAGTGATCCTGAAAATGCTTAATTAATATGAATGCGAATTGAATATGTTTTTATGTTCATTCCTTTGTATTCAGAATAGCATAGGCCATTTCTAAAATTGCCTTTTAATCATTTTTAAGATGCGCTTATTAACAGACGATTGAATCTTTTTTTTAATGTATTTTATTTTTCAGATATAAAATCTGGTGTGTGTGTGTGCATTGAATATAATATACAAAATATGATGCCTTATCCGAAATAGGGAACAAAAAAAAATAAAAAAAAATGAACAGGTTTTGAAATTAACCTCTTGCACCGAATGGGCCAAGGGCCCCTTAATGCTATTTTCCCCCCTATTGTAGGTATGTAAAAAGTAGTTTAAGAGTTAGATATTGAGAAAAAAACTGGATTTTGACAAAACTTAGAATATAAAAACTTAACAGCCTATATTACTATAGGGCACTGAACTCTTAATTTCCATTCCTTCGAAAAAGTCTTTTTACTGAACTTTAATCATTGTATTTCCTATTAAATTTTACACGATATTGAGGAATATATATTGAGTACAATAGATAAAAACAACATTAAGGGCCCCAGGGCCCATTCTGGGCAAGATATAAAGTTCAAAACACCTGTGAATTTCAATTTGTATAATAAGGGATACATGTGTCATTATTTGTCAAGATTGTTAATGACTGAATAATGAATAAAATCTTAAAGGTTTAAGAAATGAGTACAATGGCAATAAAAAAAACTATAATATCACTCATTTTGGGGCCGGGGCCCTTAATATCGTTTCTTCTTTTGTACGCTATTTAATTATTTATTTATTTATCCGTTTGCTATGAAACTTGGATTTTTTTTTCACACTTCCACGACAATTTCTTCAGAATTATTTTTAAACATACCACTCATTGGTTTCTTTAAATTTATTCCTTTTTACTTTGATCGTTGCAACGCGCGACGGGTCTACTAGTTTGCTATAAAAGTATGGATGATATAACTTCAATATATGGTGGTTGGACACTTCGACCCCGGACGGTTTGACCCCGGACGGTTCGACCCTGCCAGTTCGACCACAGGACGTTCCGACCCCAGGACGTTTCGACATAACAGCAATAAAATTCATCGCGTATCTTGATGTGGTGGAAAGTGTAATAGTTTTAACTATTATAGTGTCAAAAATTTTAAACGTACATGTATTAAATTTATTAATTTTCAATAAAAAGTATCAACTACTACACCATTTCATGAAACCAATCGTAAGATAATGTATAAATTTAATGGACGTCATTGTTGAGCTTATTGTAATCTTTATATATATATATATATATATATATATATATATATATATATATATATATATATATATATATATCCTTATATAATAAAAGGCCAAGTTCTGTCCCGTCATCTATAGCGATTGCTCTCTCAAACACACATGACTCCTACAGCCAATCCTATCAAGTTTACGTGGACGTTCAAAACGAGTTATTTTTGGTGCAGTATTTCTTCCAAGACTTTATTTTGAGTTATGCGCGTTGGGATTTATAGTCAAAAGCTCTGTTTTTACGAGTTATTTATTTTAACTATAATGAATAGTATTTTTGACGTGAGGCACATGTATGCCTGTCGAGACGGCTGTTGAAGGGGAGTTACAACATGCCACCGAACGGTGGCGTAACGTCCTTGGACGGGCTTTGTTGCTCATATATATATATATATATATATATATATATATATATATATATATATATATATATATATATATATAAATTATATAAATTTATATACATATCTAATATATAAAGCTCAGTTGGTGTTTGTATCTTTGTATGTTTGTATGTTTGTATGTTTGTATGTTTCACTTTTCGACTTTCTGTTAGTCAATCACGGAAAAACCAAATGACGGACGGGGACCAAATTTGGCAGGACGGTTCCTTTTACACTGAAGGTGGTTTTAAGTTAGTTTTTGTAATTGTCCCTTTTGCCCGAATGCCGTAAATTAAATAATCAGAAAATGCAGAGACAAAGAATAAACAATTTAACCTCATTTCTGTATTGAACAAATTTAAGCGGACGTTCAAATGCCGTTCAAAGTGAGTTACTTTTGGTGACGTTTTTTTTCCCCAATGCCAATACTTTATTTTCAGCCGTGCGCATTTGAAAAAATATTATAATGTCTAATTACGGTGCGCACATTTTCGTGTACGCTTCAGAATTTGAGCTGTGTAGTACAAAGAATTGTCTTTTTTTTACTGTTACTTTCTATATATTAGATAGACACGTAAACATATTTAATTACAACTGCCACACGATGCATTAGATTTAATTGTTTACACGTTTAAATTTAATTGCGAATTTGTTTTAATTATTTTCTGTTCCATAACTCGACATTTAATGAAAAACCTATTTATGTAATAATTGTGTCAGTATTTTTTTCAAGGCTTCATTTTTAGCGGTGCACGTTTTAAAATCTTTTATTGCCTGATTACTGTGCGCACATTTTCGTGTACGCATCTTAAATTTAGCTGTGTCCTATTAATATAACATTTATATTTTGTTTGTCTTTTACATAACCTATACACTTATAATATTTAAACTTAGGCTACCGGACTTATTAACATAAGTAGATTAAACTAAATAAAGTGATCCTGAAAACGCTTAATTATTTTGTATTGCGAATTGAATATGTTATGTTCATTCCTTTGATGATAGATTAACATAGGCCATTTTTAAAATCGATTATTGTTATGGTTTCACATGCATTTTTAACATAAAATTGATTTGTTTTGTTTGTTTTTTTTAAATTAGGAACATAGCCTAATTTTTTTTATTTATCTTTATTATCTTTATCTCATAGACGCTGTTGCAAATATTGTATTAATTACAATTGTTTTACATTGCAGTGTCGTAAATATATAAGAGCTTTTTAGTGACGACAGTGGTAGAGATCTTTTGGAAAATGTCAACAAAGCAGTGGCCTTTTTTTAATGGATACAAACAAACATAAAAATTTCAACTGAGCTTTAAATATTACATATGCTTTTAAATTATTTTATTTCAATTATTTTCACGATGCATTGTATTAATATTTTACATGCAATGAATAAAATTGGGATTTTAAAAATTTTAATTCATAACTCGACATTTAATTAAAAACCATAGATGTAGCGAGTTTATTTTATGTTGAAAGTGATGGCCTATGTCAAATAAACTTACACTTTAAAACTGTTTACTTAAGCTTTATATACACTATACATTATAAACTTTCGCTACCGAACGTATTAACAAAAGTTGACTAAATTTAATGATGTGATCCTGAAAACGCTTAATTAATATGAATTGCGAATTGAATATGTTTTTATGTTCATTCCTTTGTATTCAGAATAGCATAGGCCATTTCTAAAATTGCCTTTTAATCATTTTTAAGATGTGCTTATTAACAGACGTTTGAATCTTTTTTTTAAATTTTTTTTTATTTTTCAGATATAAAATCTGGTGTGTGTGTGTGCATTATATAAGTTACAAAATATGATGCCTTATCCGAAATAGGGAATAAAAAAAAAGATTCCTTTTTGAAATTATACACATTGCTTATAAACCGTAAATATAAATCGTAAAATATAGAGACATAAAAAATGTTAAATATTATTTCCCTGTTTAGACAACTATGTATACGTCAAAATGAAGAGTTATTTTGGTCCAGTACATTTACTTTATAACAAGACTTTATTTTATGCGGCCAGCTTTCTATATGTCTCAATATGGTGTGCACATTTTTTATATCATTTTAATACGACCGTTTTTTAAAATAATAATATTTTAGAAATTACATTTATAATTTTGCTTATTTGCGCTATGAGTCAATTAGCGTTTGCCTTTTAAAGGGATAGTGCCACATGTTCTTTATCTCATAGACGTAGTTACAAATATTATATAACTTACAATTGTGATACGATGCAGTTTCGTAATTATATATTAAATTTTTGAGTGACGAGGGTGGTAGAGCTCTTTCGGAAAACATATAACACAAAGATAACTTAATACAACCCTCAGATAGACATAAGGATAAAAACACCTTTCTTATTCCGTATGCAAGAACAAACACATACAAATTTTCATTCTTCCCGTCCGGAATTCGGGCGTGGAATGGGTTGCCTGAAGAATCCAGGAAAACCAAAACTTTATAAACATTCAAATCTCTAATAAAAATGCAGAAATAGACACAAACCATAGATAAGCATAGGACGCAATAATCTTCTGTATAGAAGGAGCGTCTGTAAACAGATAAGATAAGATAAGTTATGTTAATTTTTACAAGTGGGAATGAAATTGTAAATTTAGTTATTATGGTCGGCAAGAATCATTATTTAATAAATCATATCTTTTGAATAGTAAGGTTATGTTACAAGGCACTGCATTAAGTGAAAACAACTCACGCTGTAAAATGGCATATCTCTGTTTCTCATAAGATTTTAACTAAATAGTTGAATCTGAAATTTAACTTGGCAAATAAAAATTGTAATAACCATCACCTAATACTTGGATAAAGGGTCAGCACACTCCCGCTACAAAGTGCGGGTATTTTTCTAGTATATATATATATATATATATATATATGTATATATATATATATATATATATATATATATATATATATACATATATATATATACATTTAAAGTGCACTTTTAAACTTAAATCTAAATTGCCTTCAAGTAATTACACATAAGTATTATAAATATTTGTTCCATTACAATATGGTGCCAAGCTAATTTTTTAATCAATAATAACGGTTTTTTTTCATGATCAGGTACAGACACATGATGAATTGCTGGGATGAAGATCCTGACAAAAGACCAAATTTCAAAAACTTGAAAACTGAATTATCGCATTTGGTGGATGAAGGGGGACAAGACTCTGACACATCAAAACCTCAAGATCTAAGTATAGACACATACCTCTCACTCAATCCCCAAGTAGAAGGGTACTCAAATTATCAAAACTCTTCTAAAATTCTGTTAGAACCTTCTGAACAAAGCACCAAAGTGCCCGCTAAGGTTGCAGCTAACGTTGTCGATTACAAAGACTTTGGGAACCATGGGAAAATCTCCGAAAGAAAAGTTGCCCTAAAAGTCTTGATCACAATGCCAGAATGCTACGTTCTCAGAGACCAAGCAGAGTCCACATCAGTGGCTAAAGTTAAGCAAGGCTTACGATGTGACGAAATAGCTGAATATGTCTAGAAACAACTGTGGCCAAACCGCAATTAACGAGCCGCATGCGGCTCTTCTGTGCTCACATTGTGGCTCACGGGCAATTAATGAAATTTAAACTTTCTGTTTGCAATATATTTATTTTTTTTAAAAATAATATTTAAATTTTTAACCTAAACAATTGGTTTGAAAATAATTTGGGCATTATTTTTTTATTTTAAGGGTTGAATTGAGCGATTTGCTTTTGATTAGTCGGTTATGTAAACTGTTAAATTGTTGGGTTCCGTTTCTGTTAAAAATACGCATTTCGAAGTATTGACATTTACTGTTACTCCTACTAAAGTTAGCACCATATTTTTTGAAAGTTTAAATCAAATATGGAAATAAGAGACCCGAAGCGAATATATTTTATAAATATTGAAATTTTCTACAAGAATGGAAATAGGACTTTGCTTTTTTATTGATAAAGACTTTTATTATTATGAAGAGCATATAGGAAGTAATTACATTGTTAGATCTAAATAATTCCAGACTTCGTTGAATGTCAATGTCGCACCACAGAAAGAAAGACATATTTCAAAAATGAACGCTGATAATGAGGGGAACATGAAGAACGAATGTTGCGACTTATTTATATCCATTCTCGATAAAACCTATTGCTCCGAATCTTTGGACTCACAGAATTAAGTTCATAAAACCAAAGCATCGAGTAGTAACTAGTAACCAGCTTCTAACAGACATTTCAATACCACAACTAGCTGCCACAAGGATTTTTAAAAAACGTGTTTGTTTTGTTTAAAAGCTTCTCTGCATAAACATAACAATTTTGTTCACTATAATGATTAGTCTATAGGTAGTGTGTTTCTATACATAAAACATATACAAATATTTCCTTATTTTGAAACACTTAAGCGTATATTTCTACAAGATATATTAAGGTTTAAATAGTGCTGCGGAAATTAACGATTAATTTCTCGATTAATCGTTAAAATGTTTTAACGATTAATTTTTTTTAACAATTAATCGACCAATCACTTAAAAATTATTGGAAGTCATAAAGTTTTTAAAAAAAATAATAAAAAATAGTGGCCGATAAATATAACAAATTTCCTTGCGATCAGACGAACATTTCCGTTTTAAACTATTGACTGACTAGAACGTTCAAAATGTTGATAAACTTTGCCTTCCATGGTTCTAACACTTCGCCTACTTATCAAACCAAATGAAAAGCGTATTAAGATAATGACAATAATGGAGTCTGAATCAGAGACAGAAAATGACGACAGCAATTCTGATGAATTACTTCGTTACAAAATGGAGATGAAAGTTCCTGAATCCATTAACCCTCTACAATGTTGGAAACCTGATGAATACCAATATACGATAATGTCATTCCTTAGCAATACCGATGTAAGCATACCAGTTACCTCAGTTCCATGTGAATGATTGTTCAGCTCGGCTGGTTACATTGTCAATTAGACCCGCTGATCACTTGAACAAAAAAATGTCGACAAACTTGTCTTTTAGCATAGTTGGTTAAAAGATGACATATAAAGGAGACATTCTAGTGTTATTTAGATTTTCAACAATAACTTTTAATAAGTTTTACTTATGACATCATACATTTTAATTTTTGGCTTTAATCGAAATTAACGATTAATTAATCGTTAATTTTTCAAAAGTAAACGATTAAGATTAAATTAATCGTTTACAGCCCTAGAATTAATGTAATCTTATTTAAGTCTATTTAATTTATTTTTCTCCAGCTAATATTCTCTCTTTGTTTGTTACCAATACGTAGTGCCACAGTATTGAAATGTCGCACATAAGGTGGACATTTTAATTTCCGTCCTCCTCCATAAAAATTGTAACAATTTGATAAGCTACCGGATGTCATAGGTGCCCTGGTCTTGCGAGCAAACGAACAACTTAGAGACAATTCATCTTGTAACGCAAAAATTGTTATAAGGTATTTAAATGTACACATATATAATAATAAAATAATATTAATTTGATAATTTATATAGCGCAGTTCCCCAGCAAGCAACTTGGCTCACAGTGCTTTACATAAATATAGAAACACACATAATTATCAATTCATTCAACTTAAAATATTCATATCCTAAATACAACATAGAATGACATTACAGTGGATATAACTCTATATCCATTTACAAATCAGACCAATAGACAAAATTTATAAGGTACTGTGAGAGACGTGTTGTGTTTGTTTACAGTGTATGCGCATGCAAGGACGTGACCTAGTATGAAACACGTGGTTTGTGATGTGAACTGTAAGCGTGCGTGGTCATGGACTTGGAGAAGAGCTGACTATTAATGTACGGTTCAAGAGGTAACCGAGGTTGATTGCACACGAGCTGCTTAGGTGTTTGATTGTACAGTTGATCCCAGTTGATTGTATCGATTGATTAAAGACAGTTGTTAACCAGAACACAGGGTGTTAAAGGCTTGTTACTTGACCTATAAGTTATATTACAGGTATGATAACCAGACATCACACCACACTGAGTTAATGATATGTAACTTTTTTGTGGAAGGGAACGCGTAAGTGTGCCTAAACTAATAAGACACAGTATGTCGAAGAAATTATTACACACTTAAGCCGAATTATGTGAATTACCATACATTACCGGCAATTGTATTTGTTTCAAATAGATAGATGCAAAATATACAAAAAAAGAAAGTGGTAAAAATAGAAAAGTAGAAAATTTTGTTGGCACTATAATGACATTTTATTAGAAATTTGCATACACATTATGAAATTCAGGCATGGAATGGGTTGGCCTGATCAAACCAGGAAAACCAACACACTGCTAACACTTTAAAAGACTAATGCAAATGCAAGACAAGACTTGGTAAAATTGTTACCTCAAAAAATGTAATATTTTTTTATTTTAATATAAATACAATTTATTTTCTATTTATCATCGCAAACTCTCTGACAATTTAAAAGTGTTATGTGTTCAATCCATGTTACTTTATATTTATTTAATTATAATATGAATGTTTTATAATGAAACTATATATATTTAAAGTTTTACTTTTAATTAAAAAATTTTTTTCTTTTTTTTTCTATAATATACGTGATAGTGTCGATTGTTGTTTTGATTTTTTCCGTTTTTAAAAAAAAGAAAAAAAGAAACTCCACAATCAAGCCTTTTCAATACATCTTTCCAACATCTTTACTCCTGAGAGGATGGGACAAGTATAAGAGTGTGTGCAAATTACTGGATTTCAACGCTGTACCTGTCGTATTCCAAAACTTTAACACGGTTTGTGTTCAGCAACACGGCGTCTTATCTTCATTAAAAATAACTCTTGTTTTTTTTATGACACATATTTGTTTTTAATCAGAGCTATTCATTCTGGTTTGTGCATTGCTCCAAAGGTTAGCACGAACTGGGTAATCCGTATCATACTTGATTATATATTTTCGATTTGCTGTCCTATTCATAAATATGAACAATACTCAAAAGGATTCTAACAATTTTTATGGGGATTAATATTTTCTCTCTACGTTAAAAAATTGTTACCCTCTCTTTAAGTTTCAGGTATTATAAAAAAAAAGTTTGAAATTCCATCAATTTAAAAGATTCAATTGCTACGATCGTTCAATAATTACAGAGAAAAACACGAATCATAAAAAACTTAAAGTTGTACGCAGACACAGAAAAATTGTTAACATTTTTTTTAATATATAAAAACGCTCAAAACTTTCATTTAAATTTCAGCCTTCCGTAAATCTTTTTTGAAAAACAATGTTTGATATGATGCATTTTTTAAACATGGAAAACATAATACAAGCAATTGAAAAGATATTTATGTTCTTGTTGATCGTCCTTGCATTTTTTCCTATTAACGTAAATACATCATCTTCAAGGAAATTCTTGGTGTAGCTTCTGTTTGTTAGGTAGGTCAAGGGTATTGCACTATGTATTTAAGTTTCATGGAGTAAAGACAATGTGGGGGGGGATGGTAGTGGATATGGTTGGTCGATAAATTAGATGTGTGCTTGTTCGAAAAACGACTATTGCATGATGTAGCTTAAGGCTAGTCTTAGCCTGTAGCTATGGCGATTACATTTACACCTGACCACTGTCAGTACAGTAGATTTTGTCGCAGTTAACAAATTTAGTTTTATCAGCCATAGATTCGTTTAGTACACCAGGGTTTACATCATTAACGGGATTTATTCTCTCACTAGACATGTTCCACACAAGGGCAGTCCGTTGATAGTTTTCAATTGCAATTTGTGACTTAAGGCCATCTTCACCACTCCAAAGATGGGAAGTAAACCGTTTCATACACTGCATGTTTAGATAAGCCCAACCGGTAAAGGTTGCTCAATACTTTCCCCATAGTGATCAAAACAGATTAGGTAGAAAACTAAGCTCTTTATAGAATAATAAGCTACTTCCCAAAAGTATTATTCCAAAACAAAAAATAATACCAAATTGGAAGAGGGTGGCAGGTTACAAGTGTTAAAATATAGATGGGAAATAAGTATTCATGAAGAATATAGACCATAATTTTTTTGTAAAATACTTTTAAAGGAATAAAAAATAAATGTAAGGTAGTAGTGTTCATGTGTGAACTATTGTAAATTCTTGTCTAAACAGTTTTATTGTAACTATTTTCTTAAGAATTTTCTTAAGGCCGTCCGTCTGCTAATAACCATTTTTTTTAAAGGAAGTCTAAGAAAGGTAACTAAAAGTTATGATGGTAAGGCTGAAGTCCAAAACGGTCAGAACCAAAAAGAGTAAACAAACAATTCAGGCACGCACCGCATCACAGTGCCCCCCTTTACATGGCATTGCAGCAATCTTGGAATCCCTCCCCCCCCCCGTTCATCCTGTACCAAACATGCCCTCCTTGAAAAAAATTTTTAAAAATCTATTACGTCAAAAAAATATTCATTATGTTAAGTACAATTTTTTTTTAATTTTGTGAAAAGTTATTTGTTGCTACTTCACCTTTTTATAAATTAGCTCAAGTAATGATAGTAAATTAAAGTAATGTTAAATAAATGAATGCCATATAAAATAATAATAATAATAAAATTCATGCATATTATTTATAATACCCAATTTTGGCTTTGAAACTAATATTTTTGATGACGCAAAATGCACTTTTTTAAGATGTGTCCACTTAAACAGATGCCTTCAAAACACCAATTTATGCGTACCTTCACCATTGCATTCGTCGCTCACTTTAATCTGATGAACTAATGGTAGAAAAAACTCTGATGGTAGTACTGAATACAGAATATCACATTAGACGTCATAAAATATAAAGTGTTTTCATGCTAGTCACAATTATAAAAAATGAGATATGTCGCTTGAATCTTTTAAATAGCATTTTTTTTTAAAAATTATTTTCATATCTTGTTCTGTTGTAGATGTAAATATAACTGAAACTGATATCCTTAAAAATAGTGTTAATAAATATGTTATCTGTTTGTAAAATCTAGAAAGTAAAACTCCATGTTCTAGTAAAGTATCAACAGACCAAGAGACTACTTAAACACACAAAAAAAAGAGAAGGAATCATAAATTAGTAACGTTTTCTTGTTTGACATAACTGAAGAAGGCTTAGAGAAAATTAAAAACTGATCATAGAAATAACCGTCTGTTACTACCATCGACATGTTCACTGGGATAGGAATAGAAATATGTCTCTACCGTTGACATGTTCGTCAAGGAAATGAGCTTTACAACATACAACAAACTGGCATATCATTTCCTGATGACATAGTTTCGTGACTACCGGTGGCTTTAGCCGACTATTGAGATGGATTACTGAATACACTCATATGCCTTTGTGATTATCTTTTGAATGTGTTTGCTTACTTCATAATAGGTCATTTCTAAAGTACATTTTGATGATGACTTAAGTTGTGTGTTTTAAAGAACTCCGGGATTTGTTTCTGCTCTATGTTTTCTACAGCTAAAACTTATCTATAAAATTCCATTATGAACATTTTTAAGCTTAATAGATGTGTAGGTATTTTGAGATGACAACATTGCATTCTTAATTTGTGTATATAGTTTATTGCACGTGTTCGTTATCAACTTTGAGTTTGTCCACCTTTAAATCTCCAAATCCGTGCTAAAATGTTCTATCACAACAACGGACATCTTATTTATCCACCAATGTGCAATATGTGGTTAAGTTAGACAAAATATAAAATAAATAGTTCAATTCCTGGAAGACAAATATTTTTTGTTTTATTTTGTGTAAACATTAATGCAAGTGAGCCTAGAATACTATCCATAACTAATTACATCACGAAGTTTGTGTCTAAACCTATACTACTTCCAATATGGCATTGTCCCACAGATAAATGACAAGCAATTTTCTTATTGTAAAGAATTGAAATATATATATAGATTTTCAGTAGCCCTCACTTTATCTATTGTGGTTTTTTTCACTGTTTTTGCTTGTCAGACCGAGTAGCCCGGAGCAATTTTTTTTAAAAATATGTTTTACAAATTTGAGCGCTGCAAATTAAAAATAAAACCACATCAATGGGATACAACATATTTGTATATCAAAGTGATACAATATACATTAAATAAAATTAACATTACATATCGAATTGATACAATATATCCACAAGGGACACAATACACAAGTACATCAAAATCGCACCGTAAAAATTAGATAAAACACTTAAATATATAAATTATGTTTTAATGTTGTTTCTTTCAGGTCCTTATGAAGTGCTATATGGGTCGAGCATGTCAAAAGTGTTCCTTATGTATTGTAACACTTATTTTACATGCTGTCACACTTGAGGTAGCCACTTTCACAGGCATCTCGACACAGACAAAAGTGAGTGACCTTTGCTTGTATATTGAGGTCAAGCCTTGCAATTTAAATGAAATAGCAGAGTGAAAACTTTATTTAGGACTACAATAATTTGTTTTAGCCCATGCGAATTATTTTGTCGGTAATATTGGGGAAAATTCAAAAATTTTCTCTGGTTTCATTTCGTAAGAAAGGGATTTGTACCAGTTAACAGTGTATCCATAGTTGTGTCTTTCTATACTGTTATAGTGCAAATATCTCTTTTACATTTTGTCACAGCTGCATGCGGAAATGATATTTCCTAAAATGAAATTCTACCTTACTCGAATGCATTGGCAATTATTTTTCTTGTAATAAAAAATTTATAAAATGTTAGTACACGTATTTCAACTATTTTTTTTAATTTACAAAACTGGAACCATAGATGGGTTCCTTTTTGCAACATATATTGGTTTTTTTATGCTCATGAACCTCAAAAACTAAAATAAACGGTATTGTGAGAGAAGATGTAATGGACTTGTAACTGGAATCATCGTTTCATCATTTTTTACATTTAAATATTATAATGAGTTCCAAACACTTGGCTTATAAATTTCATTCATTGATATATATCATTATTATAGTAAAAAGTTATGATTGACTAAAAATGAGAATTTTAAATATCCCTAAAATTAATCACGTTGTAGAGCTCATTGTTACCGATAGCTGGGGTTCTATGTTGACAAATCATGCATTTTTGTGCTACAAACACCAAACCTGGCACAGATGTTCAGTTTTTTATGCTGAATAAAATGTGATACAGGGCCACAGCAAAATTTTGATCAGTTTCTATTTATAGTAACATTAAAAATGGCCGCTTAAAGAAATTCATGTAAGGTGACAAACTCATAATTTTTAAGCTACAAACACCAAACCTGGCACACATGTTCAGTTTATAATGCAAATCTAAATGTGAGACAGAAAATGCACAAGTTTGTTAAGTTTCTATTTTTATTTACATAAAAATGGCCACAAAAGTAAATTTTGAGTATGATGATAAATTGACCTTACATTTTTTAATCTGGTTCAATTAGTTCAATTTGTGTTAGATGCTTGAACTGGATGTTGTACTGAAAAGTCGGCTCCACAGACACAGCTGCATAAAGCAGTGCATTTTAATCCGGCCTTGTTGCACTTACAACGCTTGGATCTGCATTCTTTTTTACAAGCACATTTCAACAGTTCACGACAAGTCATAGAGGCTTGTGGCAAAACAGTCCAAAAAGGCTGCCATTGTCTGTCCATTAACTGCCAACCCCACTCACTTGGATCAGGAAGCACTGGTTGTCGTTCATGTGCCTGGCTCCAAATATGGCCTCCTTGGTAAATTGCCCGTTTGCAGTGCTGAAACAAGGCCTCACTCGTTGGAGGAATGTTTTCAATTTGGCGGCCAGTCTTTGTAAACAGGTATTTCCTGGCACTGTTGACATCATGGCAGTTGCTACCTCTGTCATACAAAAGCGTCACAAAACGCTCCAGAACTGACATGTCATTAGCTGTTAGTTCAAATGGAGCACAACACAGTTTTTGAAATGTGGCTGTAACATGGTCGCATTTGCTCCAGACCTCCCAAGCTGTCTTCTTGCCGATACCATTAAAACAGCTGACGGTGTCACAACCGGTAAAACTGTGAAACAAAGGCAGACACTGGGCTCTGGCAACACCTAAAACTTTGCTTATGTCATGAGCTGCAATGTATCGGAAGTCTTTTCCTGTACCCATGGCAATCCATAATTCCAGGTGAGGGTGGCGAGTCATGGCAGCCACAGAAAGAACCACCACATCTGTGTCGACAGTGCGAATCAGAATCCTGCGGCAATGTTCAGCTGCATGGGCCAGGTGAAGCATCATCCGTGTGTCTGCTTCCTCGTGATTACATGGTGAAAGATTCGTGTGGTCAATGGGTTTATTGGAGATCACATCTGGACCTTGAGTGGTAACAATAAGCTTCTGTGATTGTACTGTAAGAAGATATCGTGCTAGGAATGCGAACAACTGGGTCTTGTTCGCATCCACCCGCAAGAAACTTCCCCACTGCGATGGTAATAC
The DNA here is from genome assembly GCA_944989445.1 of Ampullaceana balthica. Lineage (NCBI taxonomy): Eukaryota > Metazoa > Mollusca > Gastropoda > Lymnaeidae > Ampullaceana > Ampullaceana balthica. The sequence goes on from CALYLW010000059.1 coordinate 440,719, forward strand.
GGTCTCTGGCGTCACACGCTTTCTCTTCTCTAGTCCTCGGCGCTCTCTTGTGAAAGCTTTTAAGCTGTCACTTCGATAACAGTCCCACACTACATCTAGACGATGGGAGACATTTTGCAGGGTCTGCATCACATAGGGGATAAACACCTGGTTTGCGTAGTCAGCAAATGTTCTTGCAGATCCTGGCCTCAACATATTGACACAGCAGCCCCATCAAGGATGGTCATGTCAGTGACTGTTGGCACTGCTGATGAAGTTTGGAGAGGTTCCAAACACTCCAGCAACCCCGACTTGCTTGACACTCTCATTCGTCCTTCACAGGACAGTGATGGAGGAGCCGACTGATTTTCATATGAAAAAAAGTCTGTCAAGCCCCCATTTCTGGTTTGGCATGCTACATACAACCTCGAAAAGAGGTAACAGTCACTTTTCAGTGATGAAATCCTATACTGTGGTGCTGATCGCTTCTTTCTTTTTGCACCAGCGATCAATATGAAATTGTTTCGCTTGATTGGAGCAGAAACTGGCTTGGTCATGTTAACAAGTCTTTCTTGCGTAAATTCGTTGTATTGAGCTACACCAGTCGTGTGTATATTACTAAAGGTCTTGTGTACAGCAGCATCAACAATGTTGTTATCATGAAGAGTGACTAACTCTGCGCTTTTTTCAAGAAATGGGTTGCCAGTTTCCTGTATCACATCCAATAATCTACACACGTCAGCCTTGAATTTTTCTTGGAACCCTTTGTCTTGTTCATGACGATACTATGCGGAAAAGAATTTTAAAATTGATACTCATAGGGGCCGGGGGCCCAAAACCGTTTTCCCCTTATATGGGCTATATTAAAATAAAAAATCACTAATTCTCCTATTTCGCGAGTAAGTAGAAAAATGAAACTTTGGGAAGTTGATGAGTACACATCTGCAATGTTAACCGGCAAAATATATTTAAATTATCACATACTGGGGGGCCGGGGGCCAAATGTAGTTTTTTTTCCTCATATCAGCTATAAAAAACCGTAAAATCAATAATTATCCTACTTCCCGTGTAGGTAGAAGCATGAAACTTTGGGTAGTTGTTAAGTAACATTTCGCTATGGTAACAGGTAACAAAAATTATATAATTTTCACTTACTGTGAGCCGGGGGCCCGAATGTAGTTAGTTTCTTATTTAAAAACTGACTTATCACTAATTCTCCAACTTCCCGAGAAGGTAGAAGCATTAAACTTTGAGTAGTTGTTAAGCAACATTCCGCGATGGTAAAAGGTAAAACAAAATTATATAAATTATCACTTACTGGGGGCCGGAGACCCAAATGTGGTATTTTGTCTCATGTTTAAAACGGACTCATCACTAATTCTCCAACTTCCCGAGAAGGTAGAAGCATGAAATTTTGGGAACTAGCTGAGAGCACTCTTATAACGATAATTGGCGAAAAAGAATTTATAATATCAACTCTTGGATGGCGGGGGCCCAAACCCGTTTTTTTTCCTTTTATGGGCTATATAAATCTGAATCAACACCAATTCCTCATCTTCCCGTGTAGGTAGAAGCGTGAAACTTTGGAAAGTTGTTGAGTACCCTCCGGCGATGGTAAGAGATGTAATAATTATAAAAAATATCCCTAACTAGGGGGCCCGGGGCCCAAATGTCGTTTTTTTTTCTTATATGAGCTATATAAAACAGACTCATCATTAAATATCCAATTTCACGTGTAATTTGGAGTATGAAACTTTGGGAAGTTGTTGAGTACCCTCCCTTAATGGTAACATACGAAAACAAAATTTAAATTATCACCTTGATAGGATTACTTGAAGTGATTTTTTACTTTTCTTTTTTGTTTTTCTGCGGGACCACGACAGACAGACAGACAAGACGGTGAAGTCAATATATGTATTATATCCATCATGATCCTGATTGAAATCAATTGGGGTTTTTAATTTGTGTTACGCGGGATTTCAACGGTAAATGAAATCCTAAATTCCGCAGCAAAGCGAGGATATTTTGCTAGTGTTTATTATAATACGCAGCGCAAGACCATCCAAAAATACAAAATGGTAGTTATGTGTCGCAAAAAATGTTTAGTATAATGCGCACCGATCTGGAATATGTTTATAAAAAAAGTGTTGTCAATAAAATACACACCTTATTGCGCGACAGAAAGGTCGTTCAATATAATACGCACCGCGACACTCTATCTCAAAAAATAACATGCTACACAGAGATAAATAAAATAATCTAAAAATTCAATAATTTAATTACAGTACATGCGATCGATCTGAAATTTTGATACATCGTTTTTGTCAACGGTATCAAACGGCCTGCAACAGCTCGCTAGCATACGAGAAAGTGTTAAAAAAAACGATCCAAAGTTTTTCGACAAGCAAGGCTCAGACACCACGAGTTAATATAAAGAATTTAAAAAATAAAACGTTGTTTATGCACATCAATAGAAAAGATTTAAAGAAATTTTAATTAACAAGTCCACATATGCTAAAAACTCATAATAATATGGAATTTTCCGGGAATTTTAAATTTAAAAAAATTTTTGAATAATATTTTTTAATGTTGTTTCATACAAATCTCAAGATTATTTAATTTCTCATACAATTCAGTACTTGATAATGCAATTCTATGTATCGCGCTCCACGGCAAAGACTTTGAATGGAAGATGGTAACAAACCATCGCTCGGCTGCCGCACAAAAATCGTTATGGTAATGATTTTCCAGCAACAAATTTCATATTTTATATTAACACTAGAAATATACCCACACTTATTAGCGGGAGTTTGCTGACCCTTTTTCCCAGTATTAGTTGCTGGCTACTAACATTTTTATTTGCCAAGTTATATTTCAGATTCATCTATTAGTTAAAATCTTATGGGAAACGGAGATATTCCATTTTAAGATGAAATATAAAAATAAATATAAATATAAATATAATTAAATATATGTAATAATGTAAGAAAAAAAAGAGAGAGAAAAAAAAACAGACACAATTATTTAATTTTACCATTTTACCGCGTGAGTTATTTTCACTTAATGCAAGCCTTTTAACATTACCTTACTATTTAAAAGATATGATTTATTAAATATTAAATATTGACGAATATAATAACTAAATTTACTATTTCATTCCCACTTGTACTAAATAAACATAACTGACAGGTTTTCCGAAATAGCTCTACCACCCTCGTCACTCAAAAATTTCATATATAATTACGACACTGCATAGTAACACAATTGTAAGTAATACACTATTTGTAACCTTGTCTATGAGATAAAGAACATATGGCGCTATCCCTTAAAAAGGCAAAGGCTACATAACTCATAGCGCCAATAAACAAAATTATAAATGTACTTTCTAAAATACTTTTTTTAAAAAACCACCGTATTAAAATGATATCAAGAAAATGTGTACACCAAATTTAGACAATAAAAGATTATAGAAAGCTTGCCGCATAAAATAAAGTCTTGTTATAAAGTAAATGTACTGGACCAAAATAACTCTTCCTTTTGACGCATTCATAGTTGTTTTAACAGGGTAATAATATTTTTAAAAATTTATGTCTCTAAATTTTAAGATATATATTTACGATTTTTATGCAATGTGTATAATTTAATAAAACAAACCCGTAAAAACAAAGTTTTTGACTATAAATCCCTTATATATGAGACAGAACTAAAAGTATTTACAAATATTTACATACTGAATCTGTCGTAACTCAACTTTGCTTCATAACCCTGTAGAGGGGGAAAAGTCTGGTCACCGATTCGCTTGACCGAGCTCAGCGTGACACGTAAAATGTAAACAAAAGCACGCGGGTACGTCGATGGATCGTCTCAACGCGTCAACTCAAACTTTCACGTTGAAAAAAAAACAATAACAAACAGTGAATTTGAATTACATACCTCAAATAAGGATAAACTAAAAATGCATTATTTTTATTACGTTACGATCGATCGATCTGAAATTTTGATACGATGCATTGTTAGGTGAGACGGGCCCGTGAGCCAAATTTCAGCTAGATTGGATTACGGTAAATGGGTCATTTTTTACTTTTGTTTTTCCGCCCGCCCGCCCGCCCAAGACAGAGATGACGACAGACAGAGACGGCCGCGAAGTTAATATAAGGGATTTTAAAAAACAAACCCGTAAAAACAAAGTTTTTGACTATAAATCCCTTATATATGAGACATAACTAACAGTATTGATTATTTTCAAACATTTACAGACTGACACCGAGTGATGTCCCTTGTCTTTAATCAATGGGGGTGGGATGCGAGGGGGTGTCGGCACGACGGTCGGCGTCAACACGACGGTCGGCGTCAACTCAAACTCACGTGGAACTGGGCAGAAAAAAAACAATAAACAAACCGTGAATTTAAATTACATACCTCATATAAGGATAAACTAAAAATGCATTAATTTAATTACGGTACGTTCGATCGATCTGAAATTTTGATACAATGCATTGTTAGGTTAGACGGGTCCGTGTTCCAAATTTCAGTTCGATCGGATCATGGGAAGTGGGTCATTTTTGACTTCTGTTTTTCCGCCCGCCCGCCGAGCCCAAGACAGACAGACAGAGAGAGAGAGAGAGAGAGAGACGCCGGTGAAGTTAATATAAGGGATTTAAAAAACAATCATTTTTTGTTGCCTATTTCTGATAAGGCATCATATTTTGTAAATTATATTCAATACTCACACACCAGATTTTTTTTAATGAATATATATATATATATCCACGTTAAAGAAAAAGATTCAACCATCTGTTAATAAGTACATCTGAAAAATTATCAAAAAGCAACTTTAGAAATGGCCTATGTTATTCCGACTACAAAGGAACATAACATATTCAATTCGCAATTCATATTAATTAAGCGTTTTCAGGATCAATTTATTAAATTTAGTCAACTACTGTTAATACATTCGGTAGCGAAAGTTTATTATGTATAGTGTATATATATAGTCTATGTAAACTTTTTTAAAGTGTAAGTTTATTTGACAAAAGCCATCGCTTTGCACATAAAATAAATTCGCTACATCTATGGTTTTTAATGAAATGTCGAGTTATGAATTATATTTTTAAAAATCGCAATTTCATTCACACATGTAAAATATTAATCCAATCCATTGTGGAAAAATTGAAATAAAATAATTTAAACGCATATCTAATATATAAAGCTCAGTTGATGTTTGTTGTTTGTTTGTATCCATTAAAAAGGCCTTGTTGACATTTTTCCAAAAGATCTCTATCATTGTCGTTACTAAAAAAGCTCACATATTTTTACGACACTGCATCCTAACACAGTTGTAATTAATACAATATTTGCATCAACGTCTATGAGATAAAGATAATAAGGCACAGCCAACCTCAAAGGCAAAATCTACTTAACCTATAGCACCAATAAATTAAATTATAAATGTTATATATCAAATGTACTTTCTAAAATACTTGAAAGAAACTAAAGCAGTCGTATTAAAAAGAAATTCAAGAAAATTTGCGCACCGTATTTAGACAATAATAATAAATGGTTATATAAATATTCTGGCTTAATAAAAATTCTGCTCATAACAACTGGACCAAAAATAACTCTACTTTTGTAATCTATTTATAGTCCTTCTATCATGGAAATAATATTTGAATTGTTATATATTTGTGTCTACATTTACGATTAAAATTTACTGCTTTATGCAATTGGTATAATATCATAAAGGAATGAAATTCTTTTTTGAGTCACTTTCATGGCCCAACAACAGATTTTGTTTCTAAAAAATAAAGAAATTATATTCCACATTAAAAAACAAAAAAAAACAAATCGAATGTCTGTAAAAAAACGAATGTGAAACAATGATAATAGTTGCTTTAAAAAATGGCCTATGTTAGTCCAACTACAAAGGAATGAACATAGCAAATTCAATTCTCAAAACAAAATAGTTAAGCGTTTTCACGATCACTTTATTTAGTTTAATCTACTATGTTAATAGGTCCGGTAGCCTAAGTTTAAATTGTATAAGTGTATAGCTTACTAAAAGACAAAAGCTTATGTAAAAGACAAACAAAATATAAATGTTATATTAATAGGACACAGCTAAATTTAAGATGCGTACACGAAAATGTGCGCACAGTAATCAGGCGATAAAAGATTTTAGAACGCGCACTGCTAAAAATGAAGCCTTGAAAAAAATACTGACACAATTATTACATAAATAGGTTTTTATTAAATGTCGAGTTATGGAACAGAAAATAATTAAAACAAATTTGCAATTAAATTTAAACGAGTAAACAATTAAACCTAATGCATCGTGTGGCAGTTGTAATTAAATATGTTTACGTGTCTATAATATATAGAAAGCAACAGTAAAGAAAATGACAATTCTTTGTACTGCATAGCTCAAATTAAGAAGCATACACGAAAATGTGCGCACCGTAATTAGACAATATCATATTTTTTGAATGCGCACCGCTGAAAATAAAGTATTGGGGGAAAAAAACTTCACCAAAAATAACTCGCTTTGAACGTAATTTGAACTTCCGCGTAAAGTTGTTCAATATAGAAATGAGGTTAAATTTTTTCATTCTTTGTCTCTGCATTTTCTGATTATTTAATTTACGGCATTCGGGAAAAATTGACAATTACAAAAACTAACTTAAAACCATCTTCAGGGTAAAAGGAACCGTCCTGCCAAATTTGGTCCCCGTCCGTCATTTGGTTTTTCCGTGGCTATGTAACAGAAAGTCGAAAAGTCGAAAAGTGAAACATACAAACATACAAACATACAAACATACAAAGATACAAACACCCACTGAGCTTTAGATATTAGATATGATTAAAGGGCTTAAAATACACATTTCAATGTTACATTTTCAATGTGTATAACATCAACTTTTATTATAGAAAAAAGTTATTGAAAAGTTACTAAATTGTAGTTTCAGGGCGAAAAACGCAATTTTGCGCCAGTTTGGAGAAATGAAAGTTTACAGAATTAATTTTAATATCTTGTGTTTGGAAAATCTTAAAACTTTAGTGTGAATTTTGTTAAATACGGGCCCTTATTTTATACGATGCCTAAAAGGTTGTTTGTTTATCGCCTGTATAATATGCTCTCGATGGATGTGAGGTTGTCATGTTATATATTTTTGGGATAAGAACTCAAACAAAATGTTATCTCTAAAGCAGGGTATACTGGGTATATTAAGTAGTATAATAGTTAATGAACGTTGAAGTAATTCATTTGCTTATCCGTATTAACAAATCATTTTTTCTGAAACCTTAAAATTTAGTTTTTAATAAATTATTGTTTACTATATTATTGCATTCTAATGTTTGTTTGCTCAGTGTTTAATATGTGATATTTTCACTCATAAACTCAAGCGTGATGAACCATTGAGGCTGCCGCTGTGTTATCTATCAACTTAAAAAGAAACTGTAGAGCCTACTTGCCATGCGATATTGCCCTTATTAATCACTATTCTGCTTCGTTAGCCATGTAACGGTTCGTTATCTCCTTAGCATAGCAGTTCTTAGTTAAATAGGCCATCACATATCAAGGCGGAAACATATTAACAGAAATATTCGGTTTACCATTTTCATTTGGATATTATTTAAATATCCTAGTACGTCATGAAGACATTAACAGATAATTGTTAATTCTGCGTTTGTTTGTTTGGGTTTAGTGGACATGACAAAGACGAAAATTATTTGACGACTTTTTGTTACTGCTAAAACTATAATGAAAACAATATTCATACGAAAAAGGTGTCTTAAAATGGTAATATTAGGTAATGAAAAAATGACAAACACTTTGACGAGCCCATATCAAGTGGTTTTCATAAGGGGCGAAGGAGGATGAGATGTCTTCAATCAGCTTCCGAGATGATGTCGTGTCGAATGTAGGGCAAATTTATTATGTATACTTTTAAGTGCACTGTTGTCTGTACAGATCGCGTTGATCATCAATGACCCTCTCACCTAGAAGTCTGTTGACATAATTGTCATAACTGAGACAAGGTTTCATGAAGGCGGGGATTAACCAGAAATAAAGGACATTACCCCTGCTGTGTGGTGTTGTTTCTACAGCCTTCGGTCATTAGGTCAAACTGGTGCGGGGTAGAGTGGTGGCCAGTGGTGGGGGTCTGGTTAAAGAGGTCCATCCATTTTTCATCACTGTATAACTGTGAAATGTCATCAAGTTTACTTGATTTGAAAATATTAACTTTTTTGTTATTTTTCGCGTCAACTACTAAGTTTCAACTGTCCATGTGTATGGATTTCCGACTTCTATTGATAACAGGCTTTAAAAAAACGACAATTCTCATGAGGACTTCGAATTACTTTATGAATCACTAGCAAAATACCCGTAATGCGCAACGGAAAAGTGTGATTCAGTTAGCGTCCGGCTCCCGCATAATAAAGTCCTAGAAGATACGACCATAAATAACCAAGACCGTTTGAAAAGTTCAATATGACGACTGATATTTACGTCGTAACAACAAATTACGTTCAACAGTTTCGGTTAGCTCAAATAAACCGTCTAATAATTTTCGTCAAGATGGAGCCATAAAAACTAAATTTATACATGACGATCGTCATCGACCGTTAAGACCATTCCGCGAATATAATTTCGAAATGAAACCTGCTTAACTATTGGACATCAGAGTTTCAATGCCCCATAGTTACCAAACCTATCCATTTAAACTATAGCCAAAGTTTAAACTAATTTTTATATAGCTTTTTTTTTAGTCCCATAACCACTTTTTGTGGTCGTAGGGGATTCTAATGTTTCCATTAGAATATTCTCGGGCTTGGTAGACCCTGGTGGCTCCCATCCCTCTCCAGGTCAGCGGAGGACTTTCTTAGCGTTAGTCATTCACCAACATTTTTATAGCGGCTTTAACGTGGGCTCGATCCCACGCCCCTCAGCTTGTGAGGCGAGCGCACTATTGACTTCGCTATCCAGCCGCCTAAATATATAGCTTATATTAGGAAAAAAAACATTTTGGTTGGGCCCCCGAAACCAACGAGTGGTAATTTTTTTTAAAATATTGCTAATTATCATCGTGAGAGTTCACTCAACATACAGGAAGTTGGAGAATTAGTGATGAGTCGGTCAGTTAGTGAGGGCTTTGCCTATTAATAGTTTAAATTAGCAACCAGAATATACTTTTCATCCGTGAATTTAGTTTTCACTAAGATGATCCAGATTTCAAAAACTTTCGCTGTTTTTTCTCCTATTTCTGATCTATCTCAGAAAAAGGCATGTTCAAACCACACTATAGCCAGAGATTCTGCATAAAGTCAAATACATTATTGACTATTGAAAAAGGAAACTGAGGGACAATGAACATGCAAACACCTAGTAATCGTCACGAACACTTTTATGAAGTCGGCGCAGTGGCATAGCGAGAGGGGGAAGGGCGGGGCAAATGCCCCGGGTAGCACTTTTTTACGGGCTGCAAATTCTTCGTCAATTAGATTCCATGAGCTTTTTATCAAAGTAACATAAAAACCGAAATAAGAAATTAATAAAATATACAAAATAACTCTTCTAAAATATGTGAACGATTCTTCTGCCAAAATGTAACATTTCATATTGGATATAAATTCCGTGACACTGATCTTCTAGTAACTTAATAAATTCTTCAAATTTGATAGCCGCTCCTGTTGTAGAAGCGAAAATTAAAGTGCACTATCCATTTAAAACATGAGCCATGGCTACAGAATTCTCCGGTGGTACTTTGTTATTGTTAATTAGCTTCTAAAAATGAAATAAAATTAAATAAAGTTTAATGAAACAACAGATTAGCCAAGTTAAAAAATAACCAAATTTAAAATAAATGAAGGAACTTAACTGGACGTTTCTAATGCCAAACTTATATTCCATAATGAATCTAAGGTCTTCTGATATAAATATACTGAACTGAAAAACCAAGAAATTCTTGTTAGACAGTTTGACATTAGCACACTATAGCAAAAAAAAAGACTTTTTGACATCAGAGAGGAAAATACTATTGTAAATCAACATTCCCTCTTAGGTCTTTGGTCCGTGTGCATAGTTTCATTAAAAAATTAATAAATGATAACATTGTTATAAACCTCAAGTGGAAAGTGGCACAACATTCATTTTCTCAGAACTGGGTTTTCCGTGCCCTTGGTTAGTTCATTTTTTGCGCCCTTGAGAAATAAAGAAAATACTAAATTATACGGAATAAATTGATTATTGAAGGATTAGCCCTCGGCGCCCTTGGCAGCTGCCCTGATGCCAAGTCGTTGTTACGCCTCTGCATTTTCTGTGCAATATTTTACATTTATTGCGCAGTAATTCTTAACTGTTGCGAGGCGTCGGTTAGATATCAAGGGAACATTGGTGCAAATATAGGCAATATTCTGAAACTGATGCATCTGCTAGAAATGTATGATCAAGTGCTTCGAGACCATGTGAAAAGGGGTAAAAATACAACAACAAAAAAACTAGTCACCTTAAATTTAAAATGATCTTAGTGTTGTTTTAGGAAACACATTTCGCCAAAAATCATCTTTCAAGCACAATATTATACTAAATATTCCCTTGTTTTAGATAGTTTGTATTTTTAGAAATCCTGGCGTAAATGGCTATTGTAAAAGTAGATCAACTAGATATCATTATTTATATCCACCACAGGATATAATCGTTATTCAGGAAAATTTCGATCGAAACTCGAATAGGAGAAACGCTATAAGCTTGAAAGCCAAAATGAATGGATTTAAGGTGTAGGCTATTTTTAGCTTACATCAATGACTTGCAGAATAAAATTATTTGCTTGCTAGAATAAAATTTTCACCAATGACCGAAAACATTTAGAGCACTGAGAAAGACTGTATAACCAGATGCTGAGTAAACTGTAGGGGATATAATCTTCCGCCAACCTATGACGCCTAGTTATCAGAACGTGAAAATGATAGGTTACACATCTCCTAACTACCTATTTCTAGTAATGGAAGTAATGACGTGTAGCATTAAATCATGCTCAACATCACGAGGAAGTGATTGCATTCAGACAACTATCCTACTTACTTAAACGTAGAACTGGACCAGAAGGTCAATATACATAATAAATTATAGTTGGAAAAACTAACATGATTTTGTTTTGACGCGGACTCAAATCTTCTAAGGATCTTTAACTCTGTCAGACTAGTAACAGGTTTCATCGGTCACACCACTCTCGAGACAGAAGACAAAGTCAAGTTCTGCCCTAGGTTCGTTGGGATTGCAACTTCCATCATAGCCCATTATGCTGTGAAAATATTGTTAAAAGTCTAACACATGACTATTCAAATTTAAACAATTGCGTAATAATTGAGGGAAATTTATGCTTTAATTAAAGTAATAAGACATCCCTGGTGTTTCCTGTTCATCTTGATTTCTCAAGTCAAGTGATGTAAGGCAAATATGTGTCTTGCATGTTAAACTTCCTTCTACCATCTTTAGTTTTTGTCTGGTTATAAGGGCCTATAACAGACACTTGTTGTAACACAGAAATGGAAGTTATTCGAGTTCTCATCATTTTATATTTTACTCTTTCGTGTTCAGGAATTTACGATATAGCTGGATTTAAGGTAATATTTTAAGGCTTTGATTTTGTGATGGTGCTCTTGATGAGTTCTTATATGTAAACATTATATTCTAAATGATCTCATTTGTTAATAATAGCCACAGGTAGGATTCATAATTTTAGCTCATTTTAAAAATTAAACAACCCGTAAAAACAAATTTTTTGACTATAAATCCCTTATATATTAGACATTTAACTAAAAGTATTGATTATGTTCAATATAATGCGCATCGTGCGACAAACATTTACAGACTGAACCTGACTGAACTCCCCTTGCTGTTAAACAAGAGGATGTGGTCATCGATGGCTGGGGGGGAACTCCGGTGACATGTGGATGTCAACAATAGCAGACGGATACAGATGCTATATAAATATTAAACTAAAATTGCATTAATTTATTTATCGTACATTCTTTAATCATCATACAACTTTAATACAATGCTTTGTTAATTGAGATGAGTCTATGTGCCAAATTTCAGCTCGATATCATCATGGGAAGTGGGTCATTATAAAATCATTTATATTAACTCGTTGTGTCTGCTTGAGGCAGGCGGGCGGTGCCAAAAAGATTTAGATCGATTTTTAGCCCACTTCCTCGTAAGCTAGCAAGCTGAAATTTTGCAGGCAGACTTGTGCCAATGATAAAAATAATGTATCAAATTTAAGATAAATCGAATGTACCGTATTTAAATTAATGAATTTTTATTTTGTCTTTATTTATCTCTATGTAAAATCTTAAATTTGCTATAGAGTCGTGGTGCGTATTTTATTGAAAACACTTTTTATAAACATATTCCTGATCGGTGCGCATTATCAACATACATAATTTGCAAGCAATGTATGTCACGTCCATCCTATCCTGTCTGTGACGCTACTAATTTTAGAAAGCAGCACACCAAATTACTGCACCAAAAATAACTCTTTTCGAACGTTCCGAATAAAATTGTTCAATATGAAAATAAATGGAAAAAATAAAAATAAGTGAAAGTTCTGTATTACATTATTTGTTATTCTGATGTGTATTTTTCAAAATAAATAGATTTCAGCTAAAATGTATTTATTTTGAAAATTTTCACCATTTCTTGACGAGTAGTACACTTGTAATAAACATGTTTTGCGACACATAACTACAACAATTTTGTATTTTTGGATTGTCTTGCGCTGCGTATTATAATGAACATTCTTTTAGTTATGTCTCGTACATAAAGGATTTATAGTCAAAAACTTGTTTTTTTCGTGTTTTTTTTTAATTATTCAATCCTTTATATTAACTTCACCGTCTTGTCTCTCTGTCGTGATCTCTTGGTGTCTTGGTCGGTGGGGTGGAAAAACAAACGTCAAAAATTACCCACTTTCCTTGATGCTATTGAGCTGAAATTTTGCACATAAACTCGTGTCACCTAACAATGCATTTTATCGAAATTTCAGATCGATCGAATTTAATTAAATTAATGCATTTTTAGTTTATCAACATATAATTCAATGTAGCCGTCGTCTGCTTTGTTCAAATCCAGGTGCTGGAGTTCAGTCCAGCCATCGATGACCACACCTCCCCCCACCCGTTTTTACAGCAATGGGAGATCAGTAAGTTTCAGTCTGGAAATGTTTGTCGCGCGTTGGGTATTATATTGAACATATCAATACCTTAAGTTCTGTCTCATGTATAAATGATTTATGGGTCAAAAACTTTGTTTTACGGGGTTGTTTAATTGACTTTTGTTGTTCCGCCTGCCCCACTACAACAGACAGAGAGAGACGACGGTGAAGTTAATATAAGGAACTTAATTAAACAACCCGTAAAAACAAAGTTTTTGACTATAAATCCCTTATATATCAGAAATTTTTTAAAGTATTGTTTATGTTCAAACGCGACAAACATTTACACAGTGAAACTGAGTGAACTCCCCTTGCTGTAAAACACTGGATGTGTTCATCGATGGCTGGCGTGAACTCAAGTGACACGTGGATGTAAACAATAGAAGACGGCTACATTTAGTTATTTAAAGATAAACTAAAAATTCATTAATTTAATCACGCAACATTCGATCGATCTGAAATTTTGATACAATGCATTGTTATGTGACACGAGTCTATGTGCAAAGTATCAGCTCAATAGCAACACTGGAAGTGGGTCACTTTTGACTTTTGTTTTTCCGCCCGACCAACCAAGAAATCACGACAGAGAGACAAGATTTCGAAGAAAATAAGGGATTTGTTTTTAAAAAACGTAAAAACAAACTTTTTCAGTAAAAATCACTTATATATGAGACAGAACTTAAAATATTGATATGTTCAATATCATACGCAACTCGCGACAAACATTTACAGACTGAAACTGACTGATCTCCCCTTGCTGTAAAACCGGGGGCTGGTCATCGATCGCTGGACTGAACTCCAGCTCATGGAGGTGAACACTAGCAGACGGCTACATTGAATTATATAGAGATAAACTAAAATGCAGTAGTTTGATTACTGTATATTCGATCGATCTGAAATGTTGATACTATGCATTGTTAAGTAACACGAGTCTATGTGCAAAATTTCAGCTCGATGGCATCACGGGAAGAAGGTTATTTGTTACTTTTGTTTTTCTGCCCACCCAACCAAGAGATCACCAAGAATGAAAGAAGAAAAGAACGTCTCAAAGCAAAAGAGAGATATAAAAACAAAAAAAAATCAATTAAGAACGTGGAAGAGAATGTAAAACTTGTTTTTTTAAATATAAGATTACACATTTTCATAAATTATGTTATTCATTTCATGCTGAAGTTTACACCTACAAAAGTTTTCTTTGAAGCATCTTCACTGCTGACTTTATTCGGGGACGATTTGAACACAATAAACTACAGCCACAACATAAATGTGACAGTTTGCAAACAACTTTGTCACAATGTCACTAACAACATGGGGTAACTTCTAGCATATACTTGTATTAAACATTCAATAAATTAACATGTACATTTTTGTTCCTTAATTAAAAATAGTATTATTTTAAAGTACAAAAATTTTAAATAAAAATAATATACTATTAGTAAGAAGAAGAAAGAAAGGACGAAAAAGTAAGAACGAGAAAGAAAAAGTCGATCATTCTCCAGAATGTCATATATGAATCAATGAAATAATAAAACATTTTATTCTGTAAATTTTTCTACCTCATTTCTTTAAAAATTAACTTTGCCATTTAACACAGTAATATCACGTGTTTTGTGGAGGAACGTCCTTTTAAAGGGACTTACAAGGAATCATGTAACGTTACTGTCAGCTTCATTAATATAACAGAAGTTACCGGAGAAGACAAGCTAACATTTGTGGTAATATTTGTATTTCTTTTTAAAATTCTGAACACAAGCCGTGCGTTAATAAAACATAGAGTTAAATTGATACAGTTGGTAAAATATTTGAAAAGTTGTTTTCAGTCTGAAATAGATATTTATATTTAATTGAAAGAACCTTTTTTCCGTTTTACATAGGGGTAAACTACAAAAGTTCTGACTATCTTATCGGTCAGCATTAAGTTTTTTTCTTGAAAGTTTCTTATCATGTATGTTGTTGCTTTTTTAAAGCTTTGTAAAGACTTAAATAACTTTTAAAATGTTCATGTAAAACATATAATACATTTGTTTTGACGTTGCTTGAGTGTTAGATGGGCAGTTTGCATGACTAAAACCGTTCATATGAGCGAAATTGTTGCCTTTTTTAAATGTTTTACATATTTTAACATATTTTAAAACTATTTACCCTGCATAATGTTAATGTATTTTATGGACACAGCTTATTGAAAATATAATAGGGCTGTTATCGATTAATTTAAATTTAATCGTTAACTTTTGAAAAATTAACGATTAATTAATCGTTAATTTCGATTAAAGCCAAAAATTGAAAAGTATGGTGTCTTAAGTAACATTTATTAAACGTTCTTGTCGAAAATTGAAATAACACTTTAAATGACATCTTTTAACCAAACACGCAAACAGACAAGTGTATTGACATTATTTGGTTCAAGTGATGAGCGGGTCTTATTGACAATATAACAGGCCGAGCTGAACAATTGTTCACATCGCTTTAGATTGTCTCAGCTGAAGTTTATGATCCTGAAGGGATGTTTCGTTTCTAGGCATGGGGCCTGCAGAAAATTTTCGGGGGGGGGGCCGGGCAAAACTTTTTTAAAGTAATTTTTCCCCATAATTCTTGGCGCTATACGCAGACTATTAATTAAAATTCTATATAGATCAGTACTACTTTTCGTTTATTAATATTGTGATGAAATATACACGTACACCTTTTACTTATGTGGATGTGTCAGGATCGTATAACCCCCGACACTTACAAGCTTCTGATATGAGTTTTAACACTTCATATGTCATATGCTTCTGTGGTCGTGCGCAATATTTTTTATCTTAAAGTCACAGGTAGAGAGAGAGACGTGTTGTTGTGTTTACATTGTATGAGAATGCAATGACTTGACCTAGTATGAAACACGTGGTTTGAGAGGTGAACTGTAAGCGTGCTGGTCAAGGACTGAGAGAATAGCTGGCTATAAATGTACGGTTCAAGAGGCAATCGGGGTGGATTGCAGTTGATTGCATACGAGCTGCTTAGGTAGTTGATTGTACAGTAGATGACAGTGAATTATATATAGTGATTAAAGACAGTTGTTAACCAGACCACAGTGTGTTAAAGACTTGTCCCTTGACTAGCCACAAATTCTATTACAGGCAGTGGATCGAATTTGGGTTGAAGACTTCATTTTTTTCTTTTTTTAAATTCTTTTAATTTTTTTCTTTTTCTTTTTTTTATATTTTCTTTCTTTGCAATTTCTTTTGAACTACATTCTATTATCTATAATTTATAATCATGAGGTATTGTAAGTACGGCATTTCTGGCAGTATTGACCGTGACGGGATCGATCGGCGTGCTGGAGGGGTCAAGCAGGGGCGAAATAAGACTACACGGGGCCCCTGGCTGCAATTCAAATTGGGGCCCTATCGAGCCAGCGTCTCTTTAAATAAAATGATTGCTAGCAGCTAATATAAGTCTGTAACTTGTTACTCTTCAGCCAAAAAGATTATTCATGAAAAAACCGAAAACGAAGAAATAACTGTTTGTCGGTATCCTAAAATTGAGTGTAAAATTACAAAAAAAATATTTTTAAAAATAAATTTAAAAAGTTAAATTAAAAAATAACAAAAAAGAAAGAAGAATCCACCACTGGGGATCGATCCTCAGATCGCTTGCAACGCAAGCCCAAGCGACCAGGAGAGCTTGACGGAAATTGTAAATTAAAGAAATAAACAATATTCTTTAATATTTTCTCTTTTTGAGCCTATCAAATCAGGTTTCTCGATTACTATGAGTATTTGGTCGGAAAGAGATCAGATTAATAATAGATAAGATTTTTATTAATTTATTTGATTTATGATATTTTTTCAGGGATTCGTGCAAACGTCTGTTAACCTTTATTATAAAATATAATAAGTTTGGGGGCCCCTAAATAATTTGGGGCACCTGGCTTTAGCCCGTTCAGCCCCCTCCCTTAAATCCACCATAGGGCTCAAGTGATCACGCTGTGAACCGAGACTATACAAGGCTGGGCCTCTGGTATGGGGTAGCTAGAAACAAGGCATTGTAAAGACTAACATTTCAGAAAGAGGCTTTTAAAGTATATGACATTGAGCACATATACAGTTAATACAGTTTATTTATGATCTTTACTACCACCGTTGCAAACAACTTCGTCCGTTATTGGTCACGTCCTATAACCAACTTCCTCAGTCTGGAGGCGACACCTTTGTCTAGTCCCCGGTCTACAGTACGTCAGTATTTAATTTGTCAATCAGGATGATTGAATCATCTTGTACCACCACCCCCAGATTAAAACAGGGGGAGGGTGGGGTACAATGACCCGCTCTGGTCTCTTTGATGTTAGCCCCTGGTCTGGTTTGGACAATCGCAATCATTTCCCCTGGTCAGTGCTTCACACGGCTGAACTTTAGATAACAGAGTCTACATTTAGCACCTCTGAGCATCTGTACGCGGTTCGGTCTATTCATCTTATCCAAGCTACCGCAAAGGGCATTTCACACATCTTGGTCAGTCCTGACCAGACTAACACTACCAGTCCTGGCCAGCAACAGGAATATTTGATCTAAAGACCCTTTAACCTCCATAATTCTCTACAATATAGAAAGTATAAAAATAATTACCCAGTAAAACACGAGATCAGCATCAGCTTAGTTACTTTCTCTTTATTTTCTCTTTACAAATTTTTTTAATCCATAAATCCAGGGTGGGGGCAAGCGCCCCCTTTGCCCCCCCCTGCGGGCGCCCATGTTTCCAGGTGATATGCAAGCGAAGAGTTAGAACCATGGTAGCAATGTTCCCTTTAAGCAGCGCGGCTTCGCAGATATTTGACCGACGCCACGCAGGAGTTTAGAATCACCACGCAGCAAATTTTGTAAAATATTGCCCAAAAAATGGACGTTGTGCAACTTTGCACACGAGTTGTTTTTTTTAACTTTGCGCACGGACCAACGAAGCTTATACTTAGATGGAACATTGCATGGTAGGTAAACGATTTCTCTCATTGGACACATGACCTTTATCAACATTTTGAACAGTCATGTCAGACAATAGTTTAAAACCAAAATGTTCGTGTAATCGTCCGGAAATTAGTTTATATTTATCGGCCGAGATATTTTACTTTTTGACTTCCAGTACATTTATAAGTGGTGGGTCGATTAATCGTTAAAATAATTTTTAATCGTTAAAAAATTTAACGATTAGTCGAGAAATTAATCGTTAATTTCCGCAGCCCTAAGATATAACTATATTTTTTTTAAACATCAACAATTCAGTTCATTTGTTTGTGTGTGTTTCCTTCAAGTGGCCTCAGTTTTTAAATTTTACACCAACTCATGGACCTGTTTTTGGTGGCACGACTGTTACATTTCAAGGCAGAAACCTTAATATCAACAAAACCATTCTGATAACGGTGGCTAATGTTAAGTGTAACATCGATGAAACCCAAAACCGAGGAAACGGGTAAGAAAATTATTTATTTGTGATCAATAATTTGTAAAAATAGAAATAAAATATATAACTATTCGACCCTTGTTATAAACATTAGCTAGATTTATGTCAAGCTTAGCATTAAATTCTTTGCTACTTGTTTAAAAAGAAAATTATTATAAATTATTTGTAAAAGAAAAGACCACCAAACGAAATGCCGCTAAAAGAGTGGACAAAAATATTATTGAGACGGAAATGCGGCAACTTTTTACCTGCTTAAGTTATTTGACAATTTATCTTAATTAATGACAAACTTTTGCATCTTTATAAGACTTTCAACTAATGCTACCATCTTGGTACACAGCATTTCACTGTTATCAAATCCGTTGTCTATCATAATAATTTATCAACCGATTTTATTCACGATTTTTATTTCACTAAAGTTTATTGTTCAGTAAACCAATCTAAAATGTTCCTCACAAGTGAAGTTTTCCGAATTTGATTTGGCGCAGGTAGCCGCAAATTAAATGGTGGTTATTTATAAAAACATTTGTTTGACAGACCGACTGACGTTTTACTAGACGATCTGTATTTGAATATCTAAAGTTTATTGATCTCTGGCCAAAAATATTGCTCCCGATCATTTAAGATTTAAAGTTTAAACACACATTTTATAGGAATATAATCAGGATGTATACTGGTTTAAATTAAAAAAATGGACAACTTTGTTTCAGAACTGATGTTGAAGTTATAATTTATTTTCCCAGGTCAGTTCACTTATGCAATACAAGCAAGTCCTTCAATGAAACGCCACACTGTGGTAACGTTGAAACAGCTATAGGCGACTTTACACATACCTTTCTGAACGATTACTTCTGTTACCATGGAAATCCTATAATCACTGACGTTTCTCCAAATATGACTTTACAACGGTAATAAAAGATTTAATATTGTTGATTTAAAATGATAATATTTATTACATTAAAAAAATTAATAACACAGCTGATAAACGGAAAAAAAAATTTCGCATGGTCAGATGCGGTTTCATTGGATTTATTCTTTTTAGTGCTTTAACAAATAGTTGATGGCATTAAAATAATACAAAGAAACTGCTTTTAATAAATTTTGAAAAAAAATTTTAAGAAAGAATTATTTAGTGTATTTGGGGTAGATTTTCATTTGTTAAACATAAATCCACAAAATTTTACAAAAGTAGTTATATATAACATTGTCCTTTTCGTCTTTTTTAAAACTCGGCTATCATATATTGGAGTTTTATATAATACGATAGTTTTCTTTTCTTAAACTTTTGCAGTGGTGGCATAATTTTGACTGCTTTGGGTGAGAATCTTGAACATGGCCGTAATTTTGATTGGCAGATCAACTGCTTAAATAAAGTAAGAAACAACTAGCATTTTCTTGAACTTTGCTAATACAGGCAGAAGTATAAAATGTTGGAGAGGCATCTACTAGAGGCAACTCAAACACAGCTCAATAATATTTGTCTCCATGCTTGAAATTTTTATAAAATTGTGTATTATTGATTGGACTGTTAATAATTTCTATTTCTTTACTTTGCTTTTTTTTAAATTTCAGATTACAAAAGGACATTGCAGGTACAACAGAGAAAATGTTTTGACGTGTCAAATTTCTAATCTTCACGATGTTACCGAGTCATATTTTCAAAACAACAAGTCAGCAATTTATGTCGATGCTCAGCTATTCCTGATAATGGACAACAGTGCAATAAATTCACCAACAGTTATCGGCATTCACCGAGATCCAATATTTAAGAATTTATCTTCTGGAGAGTGTGACAGCTCAAGGAATACTGTTTTTATAAGGGTCATTAAAATTATTTATTAAATCCTATTGCTTAATTATAACCTTTTTATTCTGGTTTTATTGTGGACAAAATCATTTCATGATTTTTTTTTATATTCCAGATACAATCGTATCAAAGTCTCATAATATATTGTTTTATTAGTAATTAGTATCCATTATTCAAAAGATTTTGAGGTATTTTACAATATCTATGAGTGAATAAACTATATGTTGTAAAGGGTTTTTTCCCTCTTGCCTTGCTCTTATATAAACAGTTGAAGTTCCAATGTTATCTTTACCAGGGCCAGTACTTTTCTGAGTTTATCAGCAGCCAAGTCAATGTGTGGACATTTAAAGGGGGAAATTGCCAAATGCAATACATCAATGAGAGTTTTATGGCATGCCATTTAAAAGATGATAAAACAAAACAACAAGACTTGAATAAACAGGGGGACAACTCAACAGAAACAACAACCTCTGAGATCAGGAATGGAAGCACTAGAAAGCTAAATATAGTTACAGGTTTACAAAAGGAATCACAACCCCAAAGAGGAATCACAACCGAGTTGTCAACTGCTTCGAAAAAATCATTGGAACAGACTTGTCCATTAACCATTAAACTTGGCTACATGAAATTACTGCTATTTAAGACTGAAGTGAGACATCGAGACGATTCACTTACATATGCAATGACATCAGCTCTAGTTTTTGCCATAATACCCCCTGCAGTATTAGCTCTAACACTAACGTTAAGTCTAATAAAATTTACAACATTGAAAAAGAAATACGTGAGTCTACTTTTCAACGACGTCGATTCAGGTATTTTTATTCACTTTTTGAGTTTTTCCCTTTATTTCTATACATGTGTGCATTTTAGGTATTTTCTCTTAATTGCATTGGTTCTTTAAAATGAGATGATATGGGTGCTTTATATGAGTAGTTTATGTACGGACATATGTCTAATGATTTTATGCAAAGAATTTAGCAAGCTGTTGAAAATGATGCAAAATTTATTGTCAATGTCATACTTGATAGATGAGAAAATTAAATATAAACATTTACACTTTGATTTTGCTTACCTCACATATTTATTGTAGCTCCTACCCCACACCACCCAAGATATATTTCTACATGGTTTTATCAATCAAAAAAACAACAAATATGTAAGGAACTCTTTTATTCATTCTATGAAATCGGTCTTAAATAACACAAAGAATTACTTGTGAAATTAAAAACTCCTATTCTTTAACTACACTAAACGATTTCGCTCAATCGACACATATCGTCTTAACAAGCATTAAACATTCCTGAATGACCAAGTGCAATTTTACATATTGTTTCTTTTAAGTTTCATATCTCATCTTATCTATTACAGATGCTCCTTCTAAACAGATGATTATTGCGTTCTGGGCTTATCCATGATTTAATTCTAGTCTTAAAGTTTTATTAGATTTTAAATGATAATGTAATGTTTTTCCTAGTTTGATTGGTGTTGGAGATGTTTTTCACAGAGAACTCGCAGGTTAAAGATTTGCTCCGTTGTGCTTCTTCCTGCTCTGAAGCCCGCCTGCTCTTCTGAGATTATTTGCTCTGTGAGAGACGTGTTGTTGTGTTTACATTGTATGAGAATGCAATGACTTGACCAAGTATGAAACACGTGGTTTGAGAGGTGAACTGTAAGCGTGCCTGGTCAATGACTGAGAGAATAGCGGGCTATAAATGTACGGTTCATGAGGCAACCGGAGTTGATTGCGGTGGATGACAGTTGATTGCATACGAGCTGTTTAGGTAGTTGATTGTACAGTTGATCACAGTGAATTGTATACAGTGATTAAACACAGTTGTTACCAGACCACAGTGTGTTAAAGACTTGTCTCTTGACTAGCCATAATAAGCTTTTACATGCTCTGTTTGTGGTTTCAGTCTGTTTAATATGACCATAAGCGTGACTTTGCTGGGGGACTAATCAGGCTTGTTGTACGGTAGTTCTGGCACATCTGTAAATTACCCTTCTTTTGGAGCGTAATAACCACTGATTGCGTCTAGGGTGTTGGCCATTTTCCTGTCTGCCAGATCTTGTTGCACATGTTGGTTAGGATGTTTATTACAGGCTCACCTCCTGCCTGAATCAGTTCGCCTGGAATATTGTCTGCTCTAACTGATTTCCCTCTTTTCAATTTTCGTACAGCCAGCTCCACCTCATCACGGAGAATAGAATGCATGTCTGTGTTAGTTGACGTCGGGAAGTTGAGCACTGATGCATCTCCTTTTGAGTCTTCATTGTACAGCTCAGAACAGTATTCGGTCCATCCTTTGAGAATTTCTTGTTCTCCTGTGATACATTTTGCGGATTTATATTGTATGGTTGAGGTACGACCTTGTTTGGTGGATGTCAAGTCTGTGTCAATCTTGTTAGCCTTTTTTCAGTTGTTCCTTAGTAAATTTTCATCAATTTCTGAACATTGTTGTTCTATCAATTCTTGTTTGCTTTTTTCAAATCTTTTCTTATCTTTTTATTGATTGCTCTTTATCTGGGTGCTCCTTCTGCAGTATTCTTTACGCTCTTAAGTTTTCTTCTTTCATCGCATAGTTCCAGAATATTAGAGGAGTCCCATGTTTTTTTTTATTGCTCGCTTCTTACCTAGTACTTCTTTTGCTGTTTCAATTATTGTGGTATTGAAGGTATCAGTGACTAGGTCTATGTCTGTGAAAAACATCTCCAACACCAGAGTGACCTCTATCATGTATTCATAGACTTTAAAAAAGCGTTCGACAGAGTGTGGCATTCAGCACTGTGGGCAACTATGCAAAAGTTCAACATTAATGCAAATCTCATTGAAGTGATCAAAAACCTGTACAACATAGCAACTAGCGCAGTACTCTTTAACAGCAAGCTGGGAGATTGGTTCAAGACCACTGTTGGTGACAGACAAGGATGCCTACTTTCCCCCATCCTCTTCAACCTCTTCGATGAAAGGATTATGACAGATGTGCTAAAAAAACGCGTCGGAACAGTCTGCATCGGAGGGAGAATAATAACCAACTTACGCTTTGCCGATGACATAGACGCCGAGCTGGCAGCGAGGACGAACTAAAAGAATTCACTTCAAAACTAGAGAAAACAACAAAGGCGTATGGCATGGAAATCAATGCAGAAAAGACCAAGGTCGTGGCAAATAGAACATTCACAAATGAAAATCTGATAAACGGGCAAAAACTGGAAGAGGTCTCCACCTTTAGATATCTAGGAGCCGTAATATCCGACGAAGGCTCAAAGCCAGAAATTCTTGCCAGAACAGCCCAGACAACCGCAGCGCTGAGCAAACTAAAACACATCTGGCAAAGCAAGAAACTCTCTCTGATATCAAAGATTCGACTAATGCGTTCTCTGGCGATGTCGGTCTTCTGTTATCATTATGTCTGTGTGGTGAAATATATTATTGGGCCTTTCCTGTTGTTTCATTTCAGTTGGTTCTCTATGACAGACAGACAGAAAGAAAGACAGATAGACGGACGGATAGAGAGGCACACAGACAGACGGACAGACAGACAGACACACATACAGACAGACCTAGAAGTTTACCGATTTCTTCATTGTCGCTAAATTTGAACTTCAGAATATTACACAGACGTTGCAGTAAAAATTTTACATTAGACCTCGCTCTTCACTCACCAGTTGAAAACAAGTTAATTTTAAGTGCCGCGCAGATTTTCTTGAGTTAATCAAGGTATTATACGAATGGTGAGGGTTAAACAACTAGTAATAATAGGGGGCAGTCTGTTTGTTTTACAATTATTAACATTTTATTGTTCTCATTTCTTCTCTTTGCTTAGATCTTTACATGAATACTTTTCATTTAGAAATGATAACAAAACTTTTCACACTTGATTTCTCAAATTTATCCATTCTTAACATCAAATTGAAAATAAAAAACTTTTATGTAGTGACAAATTTTAACACAATTAATTAAATAACAAAAGTTTAATTTCCGACATCTCAACAGTCTAAACGTGAAGGATTGATGGAAGAGGGTTGAATAAAGAAGTGTATTGGATTTTTTTTTCTAAGAAAATATTAAGACATTAAAGAAAAAAGTCAATTTATTAAATTCGAGGCTTTGTTTACCCGATAATGGGCCATCACGTAACATAAAAGATATCGCACAAGCAAAATAAATAAGTTTATCGAACAGAAAATCCTTAAAAGGAAGTCCATTTTGGGGAAATATTTTATTGCACTTTGTGAAAAATTGAACTCATAATTGAAAGATACGACACAAATTATAAGAGATATTCATGAGGGCTGTCCACATTTGTTTTATAAGCTTTTATGCCTTAGAATGGTTATTATGATATCATTATATTTTTCAAATTAAATTTAATCTCTATTTATCAATTAACTATAACAATTTTTATTTATCTAAAAGGAAGCGAAGTAACAACAAAATCGAACCTTAAGCAAATTCTAGATTCTGTTGTTGAAATTGACAAGACTTCAGATGTGGAGAACATCTTTATATCTTTGGATCAACTTATTATCGGCAAAGTAATTGGGCATGGTGAGATTCTCTTATGTTATAAAGTTATAACGTCTTAAAAAGGAATTTTAGAAAAAGTGAATAATTTTAAACACATTATTTCTTGATTTCTGAAGATAAATTTATTTTAAAATCATATATTACCTAGTTATTAGAAACACATTTTTTCAAAAGAAATGAGCTTTGATAATATTGTAAGAATATATAGAGATATACCTCACAATAAAGTCAAAATAATTAATGACTTCCTTCAAATCTCTTTATTATGAATTATTAATGAAAAAACGTAGTATATTGAAAGCTCTGTCAAAGTCTTTAATGAAGTGAAAGCTTAAATTTATAATATATTCAAATTTAAAGTGTTTTTAAAGTTTTATAAATGAAACACTTGTCACTGTCGCAGGTAATTTTGGTTTGGTGTACGAAGGTCTCCTACTGACAGGATCTGGTCAGCAGCCTCAAGCGGTAGCCGTTAAAACTCTCAAAGGTAAACAGCTGAATGTACATTTTGTTGCTATGCTAGAATAATATTTAATTGCGCATTTAAAAAAATGTTAATGCTTATGTTCTACCGTGAAAACCTTCTTTAACGCTATTGTTTTTCAAAGCCGTTGTGAGGGTACATGAGAGACAAACAAACCGCTAGGGAGTAACAATAAATATTTTTTGACGATACCCTTTGCAACCAAAAAAACGTATTTATTTCAAAATGTTTTTCAATTATTGCAATTTATAATTATTTAGGGATAGATTTTAATTTTTTACACAAATTTTGACATTAAAATATTCTGTTAAGATCCCACATGCCATAACATCGACTTACAAGGACTGGTTAGAGAAGCTGTCGTCATGAGAGAATTTCATCATCCACACGTACTCGGTCTGGTTGGTCTGGCAGAGAAAGAGCCAGGAGTTCCATACGTCATACTTCCTTTTATGGCGAACCGTGACCTCTTGACCTATGTGCGTGAGACGTCAGTGGTATGTAAATCACATTGAATTATTTTTTTTAATTATCTATAACACACTAATTACTTTAGGAACAGTCTAATGATTTCCTTTAAGGTAGTTCAAAGTAAGAGCATATCTCATTTGCACTTTATTAACAGAACCTCTGATTTAAGTTTTGTCAGTGAATTCCATATTTTTAAACATTGAAAATTGAGTATAATATGCATGGCAAGGGGGGGGTGGCATACGAATTTTAGAAAGGCTTGTGTAAAAAAATTTTTGAAGGCACAAAAATCCATATTATTTGAATATTAAATGCCCGGTATTGCTTCATTATTTTTCGCTGAAAAAATAACGATAATCCCGGAAAGTCCGGTACAAAACCGGACATCTGACAATTCTAGGCACAGAAAAGTATGGGCAACACTGTTTTACAGAATACATTTTATCCTCTACAATTGCATTACGATTTTTTCCCGTTCACTAGACCCTAACCCTGTATGACGTCATTAAATATGGAGCTGAGATATCTGACGGCATGGCCTACCTCAGTCAGCTGAGATGTGTCCATCGTTATCTGGCGGCCAGGAATTGTATGTGAGTTCCTGAACTCATTTTAGTTTAAACCTGTCGACCGGATTAGTCAAAACAAGAAATTTAAAAAATGCTCCTTTTAACAAGCTACCAAATAGTGACACAAGATGTTAATTTTGAGGACACATTGACTGGTGTCTGGCTTTAGTTCTAGATACTTGTAAATAGTTTTGTCAAATAGCATGCTAACTTTTTATAAAATGTTGGGAGTCTTTTTGTTTTTTCCTTAAGTTTTAGGAATATTACTAATCCCAACAGGGAAATAAGGAAAATAATTATTTTTCAGTTGCTATACCAAAAGATTATAAATAACTTTTTTAAGAAGGCAGGAAATATTTCGTATTAGTCTGATATATTATAAAATTCCTTACAAAAGTCCGTATGCTCATTACAAATTGTAAAAATTTGTGTTATAATATACCATTACAAGAAACACAATTATTTATTTATTTTTATGCTGATAATTTCTGTGTTCTTTACTTTACACTACGGCTAGGCTAACTGATCTTTACAAATATTTCCAACAACTTTACAAAATACATTGTACTCTTTATCTTCCTAAACATACACAACATTATGTAGATTAGTCAAGTCATGGGTGAATAGCCGATAAAAGAATGGTAGTCAGATGGAGCAAGACCAGCGCACCTCATCGACTATCCGTCGAAACAGGTCTCCTAGACAAAAGAATGTGTTCAACATAGTCCCACTGTTACTCTGGTTATGTTGGTCAAGAGACTGAGCGTCAACTGTGGCGATGTGAAAATGTCTGCTTCTACTTTTTCCTCATCCCCACGGCAGGCATTCCTCTGGAAACCGTCTCGTCAATGAAATTTTTTTTAAAGCTACACACGAGATCAGGTTCAAGTGCGTCCACTTGGCAGTCATGAATTATTAGGCAGTAGACGATTTAGTGTGTGCAACTGCACAGATCACCTACCCTTGAGTTCTCGGTGCGTTCTGCTGACCGTGTCTCCAACCTGTTCGAGAGATGATCATACACAGATGACACTTTCGGCGGTAAATGGCATACATCTTCGCCACCCAAAATCACGCTAAACAGCTAGTTTAGTCTGAACTAACAAAAAGTTTCACTCAACTGAAGCAGCAGTCAATGGCGGACGACCAGACAAAAAGAAACAAGAATGAGACAATACATTAAACACATTCAGAGCATCTTTCAATCGGGAGCTCGAGGTTGTACGTGCGTGTTGGTGTTAGCCTCATTCTGTATATTGTTATCGATACGTATGCCTTGTTCACTCTTATAAAATACATTGCATGTATTATAAGGGTCAACAACAGCCTAAACAATTGTTTTAATCATTAAAATAGTTTTATCGTGTCCTTTCATTTAAACTTCTAGGCTTGGACTCAATCGTCAGGTCAAGGTCGCTGACTTTGGTCTATGTCGAGATGTCTATGAAAGGGGCTACTACAAGTGTGAGCAGAGGCAAAAACTGCCGATAAGATGGATGGCTATTGAGAGTATTGGAGTTGGTTCCTTCAGTTCCAAGTCTGACGTGGTAAGTTGCAATGAAAAATACAAGACATATGTATTCAATTATATGCTGTAGGGTGGTGTATGCTAGTAATCAGAATATTACCACTGTTGAAACGGTTGCTATCGATATGAACCAGAAAGTACTGTTTGCACAGTGTATTGCTGTAGGTTATGTTTATTCAGTGTCGTACTAGTGAGTTCTTGCCCACTCTGGGTTTATACCGCAGTTGTGGTAAATATTTGCATTATCGTAGCTGTTGATAGCAATGAACTGTTGCTATCACATCAAAAGAGAGTATGGTTTCCTGTTCCAGTGGTCCTACGGCATTGTACTATGGGAGATGTTGACAAGAGGGATTATTCCCTACCCCTGTGTTGATGGATGGGATGTCATTAATTTTTTAAAACGTCGTAGACTTGCTCAGCCTTATTTCTGCCCAGATGTTCTGTAAGTACCTTGTATTTTTCTGAAAAAGTACATTACGATTTGCTAATAAAGCAGCAGAGTGTATTTTTATAAATGTATATATATTACTTTAGACGAATCGTATACAGTATTGACAAAAAGTATACCTTTATTATGGGTGTATGAAATTAAAATAGATAACATTAAAATGCATCATGTGTTATGAATTAAACGCTAATGTGGTAGAAAGTAAAACAGTTCTAACTTTTATAGGGCTAAGGTTTCGCGGTTTAATTTATAAAAAGTATATAGTATTAACTGCTCTAATTTTCAACAAAACGAATCGACTACGGTTCCATTTACTAAAACAAACTTTTAAAAGATTTGTCAATTTTATAGAAGTCGTATTTAAGCTATAAGTGATTTTACTACTTATTTTAAATGAAAAAAATGTGTTTTTTATATGATTTTTTTATATTATCAGGTACAGACACATGATGAGTTGCTGGGATGAAGATCCTGACAAAAGACCAAGTTTCGAAATTTTGAAAACTGAATTATCGCATTTGGTGGATGAAGAAGAACAAGAATCTCCAAACACCAAAACAACTCAAGATCTAAATAATGACACAGACTCCTCAGTCCATCCTCCAGTAGCAGGGTTCTCAAATTATCAAAACTCTTCCGCGATTCTGTTAGAACTCTCAGAACAAAGCACCAAAGAGCGTTTTGAGGTTGCAGCTAACGTCGTCAATGGAAATGAAGGTGTATACCTTGGAAAAGCCTTCGAAAGAAAAGATACCCTAAAAGTCTTTATCACAATGCCAGCATGCTACGTTCTCAGAGACCAAGCAGATTCCACATCAGTGGCTAAAGTTAAGCAAGGCTTGCAATGTGACGAGACAACTGAATATGTTCAGAGCAGTTATGTATAATCTTGGCAAATATATACAGCTCAATGTTAAACCAAAAATATATGATAGATTTGATTGAACCATTTACTACATTTTATTATTTTTCAATTAATTTTCATAGCCATGCGGTAGATAAAATTTTAAGTATTTAGCATTTTTTTACACACGTCACATCTTTTCTGTACAATGTTAATGAAATAATGTCATCAATCAGTAATATGGTGTCATTTTATTCTATCTAGTTTTTCCTTAAGCCAATATACATCCTTTATGTTTAACCAATTGCAAGCCCAAAGGATTGTATCGCACTTAGGGCGACATAATAATATCCGTCATATCTCTATAGAAATTAGAACATGTGATGAGCTACAACGTGTCATTGGCGCAACTTTCTTGCGATTTGTTTTGTATACATATTATTATTACAGCTTTATATGTTTTATTTTTAAAGATTTTAAATAATTGCTCTTATTTTTTTTAAGTTGCACTCTCAATTAAGCAACACTTTTTCATGATGTAAAAAACCTGTTGGATGGAAATAGTATATAGTGAACTTATCAGAGTGCTTAAATATTCTAAGGTAAATGCATAAAATAAAAACAGGGTATTAGTAGGCCTGACAGGACGTAACACAACAGCGAACGTTTCGGCAAAGAGCCTTCTTCAACGGACAAATAGTACACAAATGAAACGAATAAAACGAAATAATAGAAAAAAACACTTAGCTGCGGTGAAATCCAAGTAGTCCAGTAAAGATAAAGCAAGGAGAGAAAAGTAAGAGCTTAAATAGGAAAGGAAAGGGTGGGTGTGGCCAATCAATCAGCTTGTCAGTGCGAACACAACGTTGATCCCATGTGGTGTAAGAGTCCCATATTCATGGATTAGTCTATTCTCCAGACTGACCCGGCCGGGTGTGTTTGTACAAGAAACCAAGGCGGTGACAGACATGTCATCGACGCCCATGTGGTCCCGTCCATTGAAGTGTCGGGAGACAGGACACTGTTTGTCTTGTTTAATGGCCCGTACATGTTCCGCGATACGGCAAGAGAGTAACCTCCCCGTTTCACCAATGTACTTCAAAGGACAGCGCTTACACACAATGGTGTAGACCACATTGCGGCTAGTATAAAGATAGCCATTCCTAATCTTGAATGTCCCCTTAGGGAAGACAATCTGGTCCGTCTGGGTAACAAAGGGACATGTCTTGCAGCGATTACGACCACATGGCTTAGTGCCCAGATGGGAGGACGGAATAAGCAGACGGCTACGAACCAATAGGTCTCGCAGATTTTTGTCCCTCCTGAATACAATGAGGGGTGGGGTGGAAAATATGTTGTTTGTCTCAGGGTCCGCGAGGAGGATGGTGCGATTTTTCACAAATATTTCCTTTGCTCTGATGTTGTGGGGATGGTATGTGAGCACCAATTTGCTCCTTTCATTACTATCACTGGAGCGTGATACAAAGGCGTCGGCACGAGTGAAGTTTTTAACTCGCTGAAGTGCAGATTGAAGTATAGCTTCAGGGTAAGACCTTTGTCTAAAAAACTCCACCATTTCCAACGCCTTTTCCAAAAAGTCCTCATTAGATTGACACAGCCTACGGAGGCGAAGGAGTTGTGAAAATGGAATAGAATCCTTACAGGATTTGGGATGAGACAAGGGATAGAGTAGGTAAGAGTGACTGTCCGTAGGTTTGAAGTAGGCCGAAGTGAGGAGGTGGTTCTTCTGGAGAGTTACAGTAATGTCCAGGAAATTAACCGATAGTTCGGAAATCGTGTGAGTGAACTTAATGGAGGGGTGAAAAGAATCAACAAAGCTGATGAACGTGTCAAGTTCACTCCTCTCCATATGAGTGACCCCAATGCCGTCATCAATGTATCTTTTATAAAATTCGGGGAGGCGACCAGTGTATTCTTGTTCCACTCTGTGCTCGAAATGGCCCATGAACAAGCATGCATAGCTGGGTCCCATTTTAGTCCCCATGGCGACCCCACTGATTTGGTCAAAGAACTGGCCATTGAACTCAAACGAGTTGAGGGTTAAGACCAATTCCGCCAAGCGTAGTAAGGCATGTGTAGGTATATTGGGGTGAGGTTGTCTGTCCAAAAAGTATTGTACAGCCAGAAGGCCATCGTTGTGGGGAATGGATGTATAGAGGGAACATACATCAAGGAGGAACAGATAGTTCTTTACGTTTGGATTGATGCTCAGAGAGTCGAATGTCCGTAAGGCATGGTTGGTGTCCTTAATGTACGTAGGGAGGGATGCCACTATCGGTTGGAAGACACTATCCAAGAATTCAGAAATGTGTTCTGTTGGACAAGAACATGCAGAGACAATAGGTCTACCAGGGTTACCATCCTTGTGAATTTTAGGAAGGAGATAAAAGGATGGCTTGCCCAGGTCACTGTCAAAAATGTGCATCCTGGACGCTGATTGAGGTAGAGCGCATTCTGTTATCAACTCATCGATGGTCTTTTTAACCACCGTGTTGTTTTTCATGATGGGATCTGTGGCTCTCTGTTGGTAGAACTGGGTGTCCTCCAGTTGTCTCTGAGCTTCCTTAATATACAACTCCTTATCCCATACAACTACGGCCCCGCCTTTGTCGGCCGGTTTGATGACAATGTCTTTACGGCTGCGCAATAAAGACAAGGCTTTCGACTCAACTTTAGAAAGGTTGGATTTACGGAGTCGAGGAAACAAAAGGTTTTTAATATCATTCTCTGTGCTTTTGATATATAAGTCCAGAGCCTTGGATTGACCAGGCGGTGGTGTCCAAGTAGATTTCCTTTGTTTTTTGAATGGGAATAACTCATCATCGGGAAGCGTGTTGTTTTTCCCGGCAAAATGGAACTGAAGTCTGAGAGCGCGGAAAAAACGTTGAGAATCGCTCTGTAGTTGAAAACGGTCGCAAGAAGGTGTAAGAGGAATGAATTTAAGACCCTTAGATAGAAGGGATCTTTCATTCTCTGAGAGTGGTAAATCTGGGGGTATGCAAATTACTAAATTCTTGTTGGTGGTGGTCTGTTGAGGTATAACTTGAGGAGGTTTAAGTTTACCAAGCTTCTTCTTTTTGTTAGTTGATAGAAACAGATATAAATCCCGGTTGAGTTGGTGGATAATGACTCTAATGAAGTTAAGTGCCAAGTGGTTGTCACTTAACTTGGATCTCATACGGTCTTCAAGTCTGTATATCTGGGTGCTGAGATAAGCGATATACCGTTTGTGAGAGTGTACGAGAAGACGCATGCGTTGAAAAGCAACTTTTCTCTCAAGTGATAAAAGTTGAGATTTATCCTTAGAATTAAATGAAGCAGATGCCGGGTTAAAATTGCTGTTAAAGCCTTTGGGTATTAATTGGAGGCGAATGCAATTATTAAGAAAGTTGAGATGAACAGTGTATCTGGTTTTTTTAAAAAGGTTAAAAGCCAGGTCTTTGCAATCGTTACCTAAGTCAGGTGTTAATAAACTGAACGCAGTTAAAATAAAGGATCTCAGTTGGTTCATAGTACTTTTGATAGAAGGCATAGTGGTCAAGTAAAAGGAAGGGCTAAAGGAGAAGTGAAAGGAATATAGGAATGAACAACAAAACGAAAATAAAACAAAACACAAACACAAAGTAGCAGTCAAAAAGTAAAAGTAAATAAAGTAATGGGGGTGAGACTGCAATCAGGCTTTTAAAAAGGTAAATGCATAAAATAAAAACAGGGTATTAGTAGGCCTGACAGGACGTAACACAACAGCGAACGTTTCGGCAAAGAGCCTTCTTCAACGGACAAATAGTACACAAATGAAACGAATAAAACGAAATAATAGAAAAAAACACTTAGCTGCGGTGAAATCCAAGTAGTCCAGTAAAGATAAAGCAAGGAGAGAAAAGTAAGAGCTTAAATAGGAAAGGAAAGGGTGGGTGTGGCCAATCAATCAGCTTGTCAGTGCGAACACAACGTTGATCCCATGTGGTGTAAGAGTCCCATATTCATGGATTAGTCTATTCTCCAGACTGACCCGGCCGGGTGTGTTTGTACAAGAAACCAAGGCGGTGACAGACATGTCATCGACGCCCATGTGGTCCCGTCCATTGAAGTGTCGGGAGACAGGACACTGTTTGTCTTGTTTAATGGCCCGTACATGTTCCGCGATACGGCAAGAGAGTAACCTCCCCGTTTCACCAATGTACTTCAAAGGACAGCGCTTACACACAATGGTGTAGACCACATTGCGGCTAGTACAAAGATAGCCATTCCTAATCTTGAATGTCCCCTTAGGGAAGACAATCTGGTCCGTCTGGGTAACAAAGGGACATGTCTTGCAGCGATTACGACCACATGGCTTAGTGCCCAGATGGGAGGACGGAATAAGCAGACGGCTACGAACCAATAGGTCTCGCAGATTTTTGTCCCTCCTGAATACAATGAGGGGTGGGGTGGAAAATATGTTGTTTGTCTCAGGGTCCGCGAGGAGGATGGTGCGATTTTTCACAAATATTTCCTTTGCTCTGATGTTGTGGGGATGGTATGTGAGCACCAATTTGCTCCTTTCATTACTATCACTGGAGCGTGATACAAAGGCGTCGGCACGAGTGAAGTTTTTAACTCGCTGAAGTGCAGATTGAAGTATAGCTTCAGGGTAAGACCTTTGTCTAAAAAACTCCACCATTTCCAACCGGATCCGGCAAATATTAGGGACAAACTATCCGGATTCGTCAAATAGTAAAAAACCATATCCGGCTGATCCCTAATATCAATAAAATCAATTTTGTAGGGTTTTTTTTCACTTGGTTAATTAAGTGTTTTTCTTATTTCTACACTGCTGAGTGAGAATATTTAAAGCTATGTAGTTACTCCTGTCTGTTTTGAATGTGTTTCCAACCTGTTGTGTTTAGGAACAAAAGAAATTATTATTTGTTAATTTTTTCATTGAGAACAAACTATTTTAAATATATCATGTCATCGGTCAGCGATGTCCATTTCAAAATGAGGACGTCAAGCTACATCTGTGTGATTAACGGGAATTAATTAATAGAGTCAAGAGCGATGAAATTTTTAGAACAAACATTACAGGAGTCAGAGACTCAACGAACTTTTCAACGGTGCCAGATTAATTGGTGGGAAACCAAACGTTATGTGTGCAGGAAATGTCGATAAAAATCTCAAACACTAAACCTCGCGTTCTTAATACCTACACCATCTAAAGAAAAAAAACTACCACAGCACCACAGCTTAATTATGATGTGACCGTTAAGAAAGGGCACTTTAAAACAAAAAACTTGGCAAAGTGAAGGTCTTAGCTGATGAAAACTCATCTGAATAATTTCTCATTAATCCTCCCATCGAATCAGCGGCGCCTGGTCTCTTCATTGTGCTTCTGCTAATGAACAAATATCAAGAAATCAAGACATACGGCAAATCATGTCATTTCCTACGGAGATTATCATTATCCGATGAACGTCTAGCTAACGAATTAAACCATTTTAGTCATTGGCGTGTTTCCCTTTTAGCGTACCACACGTCTAATTATCATGTATATCGTGAGCTATCAATATTTTGTTCTCTTTTATCAAGTTTACTGTTGGCAATACGGAGCGAATTTTTGTTTTCAATAAGATAGCGTTGCAAGGCTTCAATATAAGCTAAAACTTAATGCTAGAAAAGAAATTATAAAAAACTATTATAATTATGCAAACTTGTGTCGTAAAAAATTATTTCCATGAGTACTTTAAATCATTGCTAAAGATGTATTTATTCTACACAAGCCACTTTTCTCCCTTTGTTCAGATTTTAAAGTGGATGAATTTTGCTGTTAGAAGTGTTATAAAACTTTCAATGTAAATTAATAGAGAGTAATTAAACTTTAAATTTTCATTTAGCTAAAATTAAATGCAAAGATATAATTATTTTGTTTTAGTTCTCCAACCCCACCGTGATAGAATGGTCCCCTCCGGGACACCTTAAATTAAAGAATAATGTAAGATATTGAATCTTTTTGAAACATAAATTTCCTATCGAAAAATAGCTACTCCAAAGAATTACTACTTTCAAATTTTTACATTGTGTGTGGGTTGGGGGTTGGATATGGATTTTGTTAAAATTCAAAACTGGAATTTTCGAGAAAATATCTATTGTTTAAGCGGAGACATAGAAGCCTCAGAGATATATTTTGTAAGAAGTCACCTTCCCACAATAAAAGCACATATTGGAACAAAAGGTTGCAACCGTAACCGTTGCAATACTTGCCCATTTGTGATTGAAATTAACCAAATTTATTTCTCTCTTGAACAATTCATAATAAAAGATGGATTAACTTGCACAAGTCGCAACATGATTTATGCAATTCTTTGCAAGAGGTATAATAAAATGTACGTGGGTGAGACAGGTCGTCGTCTTGGAGATCGGTTTAGAGAACACCTGTATAAATAAACTGGCTCAATGTCCTGTGTCTAAATATAAAGCATTTGCCCCCAACCCTCCCCTACATTTTAGTGAAATGTCATAAAAATGTCATAAAGTTGTTACAATAAAATTATACTAAATTTCCTGAAAGTTTATTACATTGAAGACAGTTTACATATATCAAACATAAAAAAGAATTATATCTGCAAGTATAACTGATTACATTACTGATTGTTCTAAATATTCCAGTTGTTTTTTTTAGCAAATTCTGTCACATTTTCAGCAAAAATACGCAAGCTTTTATATTTATGTGTCCATCTAGTTTCACATAGCAAAGGAACATTTGGAATTAGTTTTCTTTGCTGATTACTTTCTCAGAAAAACACATTTAATTGACTTAATTGTTTCCTATAGTGTTTCGTACAGCATTCACATTTTTTAAATCGTTTCACGACAAGATTTAGTTTTTGTGAACAGCAATGTACCGATGCTTCTATTGGGTATTTTTTCGAATTACTGCTTGGACTCCTCCTTTTTTACCTGCCATTGTAGAACATCCGTCGTATGCTTGACCAAAATTTTTTGTCATATGTAGTCTAAATTCTAATGAATTTCTAATGATGGTGTTGGCTAAACCTTCAGCTGTTCTATTTACAATTGGAATATATCCCAGGAATTCTTCTGTGACCATCATTTTCCCATTTTGTTCTTTGACAAATCTAACACCAAGTGACATCTGCTCAATGCCTGAAATGTCATTTGTGTCGTCGGCAAGTATAGAAAATGCAACTTCTTCTTCTTCTTTTACATATTCTTTTGGCCTGAGACTTAGTCTCTTGAGGTCTTGGCTAATACCTGGGCAACCTGCTTCATCTACTGAGCAGTGCCATACAACACTTTCTTCATGTGGGACTCTTTTGCCTCCCTAACCTTCCCGGCTATGTCTAGCGCGGGACACGAAGTTAACAAGTGTAGTACTGTTTCATAGGCTATGCTGCAATGACGGCAGTTCGTGTCCCTGTTATAGTCTAGCCCAGGGGTTTTTAACCAGTGCAGTGGTGCATGTATCCCCAAGGGGTGCATGAGCAGGTTCCAGGGGGTGCATGAACGATTCAGAGAAAAAAAGAAAAAGAGGAAGAAAAAAAAGAAGAAGAAAAAAAAAGATAGAAAAACTGATAATCTGAAAATGTAAACCATAAGCAAGGCATGCCGCGTTAAAGAACGCAAATATAAAATATTTTTACGCGTTTGCGCATCGTTCTGCGCATGTCGAAAATTGACGAAAAAACTGTCGCAAAATGAACGGTTCGCTCTACGTGTTCCTCTGAATTTCGTGTTTTACGTCACAGTTTTCTAAATATAATTTAATTTTGTCATCAAATACGTCAGATATATCTATTCCGGTGACCCTCTAACTGTTTTGAGCGGATGTAAACGTTGGGATTTTTTTTCCTTCACTTTTATTGCTCTGTACGCTGCAAAGGTCTTAAAAACGTTAATTGAAAGCCATTAGTCGTCATTGAAACCCAAAATTCCTGAGTTGAGCATCCAATTCCGGTCATTAAAAACATCAACTTCGCCAGTTAAAAAGTTGCCTGTGACTGGTGCGACTTTCCGATTGTCATCACCCCATCAAAATCGTTAATAAATAATAAAAGAGAGAGAGATGGAACACAAAAGCCTCAGTGCTTCCACTGTGGAAAATTCCTGTGCAATGACAACATGAAGCCTGTTAGACTACGAGAGCACTTGGAGAAAGTTCATCCATCCAATTCCGAGGAGAGTGTTGAGGTCTTCAAGCAGAAGAGAGCTCACTTCTTGACCTCAGTTTCCTTGCCCAAGCTTGGATTTTCTTTGTCACAGAAATCATTCAAGGTTGCGTATCTTATTGCAAAGAACAAGAACCCCCACACTATTGGAGACCTTTGGTGAAGCCTTGTGCTCTGGAGATGGTGGAAATGATGTGTGGTCACCAGCAGAGGAAGCAGGTTGAGAAAGTTCCTTTGTCCAATGACACTATTCATTCCAGGATTAGTGACATGGCTGCAGACATTCTGGATCAAGTCTTGTGCGAAATGAGAAGCAGTCCTTTTCCATTTAGCAAGCAGCTGGATGAATCCACTGACGTAGCACAATGCAGTCAAATTCTTGTATATCTGAGATGTGTTCTCAGTGGATTGCTGAAGGAGGAATTTCTCTTTTGTAAGCCACTCCTAGCTACTACCAAAGCTGCTGATGTGCTGCAGCTAGTCAGGGCATTCTTCATTGAAAACCAGTTTGACTGGACTTCAAGCATTTCTTCAATTTGCACAGGTGGTGCTCCCTCCATGCTCGGTAATAAGTCAGGATTTTCACTACTGGTAAAGAAAAAATTTCCAGATATTGTCACTACACACTGTATTATTCATCGTCAGGCACTGGCATGCAAAACTCTACCTCCAACCTTGAAGTCAGTTCTTTCTACTGCAGTACAAGTTGTAAATTTTAACCGCTCACATGCCTTGAACCACTGCCTCTTCAAGTTGTTCTGTCAGGAGGTGAGCTCTGAGAATGAAGTTCTGCTCTACCACACTGAGAAGCGATGGTTGTCCAGGGGACGGACACTTTCTCGGTTAGTAGAACTGAGAGTGGAGCTTGCCATTTTCTTGCAAGAAAAATGGAGTGACCTTGCTGACAAGTTTGACTGTCCAAATTTCATTCATTACTTGGCATACCTGGCTGACATCTTCACCATCTTGAATGAGTTGAACACATCTCTCCAAGGACCTGCTGTGACTGTAATGGATGCTACTGAGAGATTGCAAACCTTTCTTTAAAAAGTGCCACTATTCCAACGACGACTAGAAAAGTCCAACTTGGACAACTTTCCACTCTTGGATGAAGTTGTAATATCTGGTGCAGAGGGAAGCACTAGGGGATCACTGCCTGACAACATCAAAGGGGAAATTTAAGAGCACCTTTCAACATTGCAAAGGTCTTTTGAGGGGTATTTCTGTCAAGACATTGCTAGGAAAGATCTTTTGATTCGCAATCCTTTTCTCTGTGACTTGGACAACATTGATGACAGTGACTTTGCTAAAGATAACCTGATTGATTTGAGAACCAGAGAAGTACTGAGGAGTGCCTTCAGTTGCAATACCTTGATTGAATTTTGGTGCGCCCAGCTAGATTCCTACCCACATCTAGCCAAGAGGGCAGTACTGACTCTCCTTCCATTTGCCACAACCTATCTCTGTGAAGCAGGATTCTCCACACATTTGGCGATTAATACCAAGGAAAGAAATAAGTTGAATGCAGAGGATGA
Source organism: Ampullaceana balthica (assembly GCA_944989445.1). Classification (NCBI taxonomy): domain Eukaryota; kingdom Metazoa; phylum Mollusca; class Gastropoda; family Lymnaeidae; genus Ampullaceana; species Ampullaceana balthica. The sequence continues at coordinate 479,754 of CALYLW010000059.1, forward strand.
CATGAGAGTTGCTTTGTCCAAAACAGTCCCCAAATTTAAATCGCTGATTGATCATAAGATGTAGCAGATCTCTCACTAAATTCCCTCTTGCTTATGGTCAAAACTGTTGTGTTCCTAAAATTAACATAGTTTATTATGCATTTTCTCCAAGTTTCACGAGGGGCGGCATGAACTTTTTTGGGCATCTGAAGGGGTGCATGGACCCTAAAGGTTAGGAACCACTGGTACAGCCTGTTAAAATATTAGTTAGTTGCGCAGTGTTCTGTTCGGATTTGTGTCACTAAACTCGGGTGTTTGCGACTCAAACTCCACCACTGGTCTGAACGGCTTGGCCTGTGCATGTTAGCGAATACTCCCCAAGCAGTCGTATTGTCAGCCCACTCCTGGTACCACTTGTTCCTAAAGTGGTCCATTAGCCAGGTCTTTGCCCCGAGGTAAGTGACTAGGACGTCTGGTTGGGGCTGAACTGCCCTGGTTTTTGCCAGGCAGTCTGCTTTCTCAGAAAATCCAACTGAATTATTTGCTTCACGAACAATGTCTTAACGCAAAAGAGACCCATACATTTCGATTATAGTGTTTGCGTAGTTGCCGAGATATACTCAGCACTACAAGAATCAATTGACAAATGATTACCAAAAAATTTATCTCGAGATTCAACAATAAACTCTAACAGGTCATAAACATTTCCAGAATTTGATTCTTTTTCACGTAATGCTAAATCATGCATACCGCAAAAAGGGGTTGTAGAAATGATGGGACCCAGTTTGTTGCATTTTTCTTTAATTTGTCTTCTAAATGCTAATCTATAGAAACTGCTTGGCTTCCAATAATGCAACAAAAATGGCATGCATCTTCATGAGAGCCTTTGTGCCATGTGTTTGCAGGTGGCTACGTGCATATTCGTTGAAATCTTTATATTTTGTACATGGTTTAATGACAAACGCCCACTGAACTCCTCGAACTTTTCGTTATTTGTTTGAGCCTGTAAACAAATTTCTTATATCCATCTTTGTTAATCCTGCAGTTTCTACACGTATATTATTTCACAGCAAAATTCAATTTTCTCGTGAGAACTTAAGTTTTTAATTTATTAAATGCATTAATATATGTTGTTTTTTAGCTATTACAGCACTTATTTGTAAATTCGTATCAATTTCTAATGCTTTTTTCGGCCCTTATGTTATACTTAACTTGAATTTAATTGAAAATTGAACCTGTAAGAAGGCATTGTCAGCTAAATTAAAAAACGTTTATTTTGCACCCCCCCCCTTTGGAAAAATTCCTAGCGACGCCCATGGTCCTAGTTATTAACCTTTCAATTGTAATCACAAGACGATCTATTTTGATCAAGTGTGTATTGTATGAGTATTTCTTTTAAATCTCGTGTTCTTTATTGATCTTGTTTAAAACCATCTGAAGTACACGTGCTGTGCACGCCTGGGAAGTATTTCTATTGGCACATATTGATACGACCACGGCAAGTCGTTGATTTATAAATATAAAAAAGGTCGTGGAAACTCTATCTTAGCTCATACAATTTTGTTAACTCTGTTGACTGTTTTAATTCGCCTTGCTTAACCCTCGTTAGCGGCAAAATTGGTTTGTCTTATATAAAAACTGGAGGTGACAAAATAAATGCTAACTTCAATCATCGCTTCTTTTGCTTTTTTTGGTTTTTTATTTGGTCTTGTTTTAATAATGGTGCAGTAATAATGAGTGTCATTTTAATAATGTTGTAGTAATAATGAGTGTCATTTTAAAATATGTTTTATTCTAGTTTTCTGAAACAATGACTCTTAGAGCAAATACCCTGGTAACTTTCAAAGATTATGTCAGGATTTCACAGTCTTCATTTGTTTGACTACCATTTAGGAGAAATTTAACTGTTTTGTAGCAGCATTTATAATACGTTCACAGAATTTCAAGTATATCTTTGAAAAGGTATTCAACCAGGTGAATTTTAGACAAAACAACATTTAGTGGATCGTTACGTTTTCTTCAATATCTGCACTGTCTTAATGTGATAGAATTAATTCTGAAAGAGCATTTCGGTCAGATCGAATTAACCGAAGATAGTTTCTATAGTTCAAGTTATTATTTATTCCTCATCATTTAGGATTGCGTGGTTAACAACACTTAATCTTTCGATTTTTAAAATTCAATAAATAGAACTATTAGTAATAAAACATCCATTTTAAGACTGAAGCAATATCCGATTCGCCTTGCTCTAACTAAAGCCCTTGCAGTTTTCTTTTACATAGTTTTAAGGGTCTATTGGAGAAGCTCCTGTGATTCGATTGTTCATTGTCCTTATGTGCAGGTTTTTGTATTTTTAACTTTAGAACATGTTTATCCAATGCGTTCTCTCCTTCTTGCAAGGAATAATTTTCTTTGCTTTTGCTTAGTGAAGCCACTGGTAAAATTATATTAAAACACTTAACGAGTATGAAGAACCAAAAATCACGGACACTTATTACAAAACATAAACTAAGTTAATATCTAGACCAAAAAAGTTATGAAACAAAAATCGTTGCCGATGTTGACACACTAAAAACATGTTGATGCTATCGATTAAAATCTTTCTTTTTTGAGAATATAATGCCACATTCTCCCATTTTAAAATAATTTTACCAAAAGTTCCAAATCCAACGCTATTGATACGTCATTGATCAGCCTGATTATCGACGTTCAGTCCAAACAAAAAAAAGTATTTTATTTAAAATCAATTAGCCTATAATTTGTACGGATCGAAGAACTGTATTTTAATAAACAAATATTACGTATTACGTTGGTAAACAAAAGTATGAATTGTGATTGTTATGCGATGATAGACGAACTATTGACGCAAACTGCAATCGTTTTTCTTTCAATTATCTCGAGTAGAGCAAAAATAAAAGTTTCCATCATTAGACCAATTACCAGACAACATTTTCTTATAGAAGACGTTCGTTTAATTTAAGTCGCATGTTCTAGGTAAATTTCTTATACATATATGTCATATGTTCATTCGAACGAAAAATATAAGTGTTCAGCCTACATTTTCAGTGAGTTGTTCAAGTAAGATGATTAATTCTCTTGTGAGATTTTTTTAATTAAGGCAATTTTCGAAATTTCACAACATACATCTATCAAATACGCGCTTTTAAAAATAAAAATAATTTTAATTCTATAATGAATGGAATAATGAAATGTGTGCAGAAAATGTTATGCAATAATATGAATGTAATATATTTCAATTTTCTCTTTATTGAATTTAACAAATTTGCCTCTATAAAGAGCCGATCTTCGCCGTTGTGCAATCTTTCTGTCTAAATTATTTTTAATCCATCCTAGAGGTGAACAATTTTTAAAAGACAAATTAAAATAAATATTTCAAATTTATATTATAAAAAGTGTAATAGTTAATTTATAGAGGATAGCAAAATATGTTGTTGTTTTTTTTTGTTTTTTTTTGTTTTTTTGTTGTTGTTTTTTAAATTTCATTTTTCGTGATATTTGCAGTTGTTCCAAAAAGTGACTGAGAATACAAGTACTGAATAATTATGAGTCACTACTTTAAATCAACTCTGGTGTATTCTGTAATTTTTCAAACGGCTTTAAAAAATTCAATTCAATAGACTCCACTCTTCACATACGTACTCAGGTTAAATTAGGGCATGGGAGCATCTCCTTTCTCAGAAGAGATGCAGATTATCAACTGGAAGACCATTTAGTTCAAAAGGCAAACATTTTCTTGTAAAATACAAAACGCAGAAGGAAAGCTCTAAACCCTTCAAATGGAATTTATAAATATTGTCATTGTGGTTGTTACAATTTTCGGAGGAGACATGGTGGCTGCCAACCCTTGTTACTTTTGGCCCGGCTCTGAGTATCACGGAAACTTTTGCTACTCTCTTGTCCGGAGTAAACTTAACTGGACCAGTGCGGCGGCGTCTTGCCGCAGCCTGAATCCTAGCGGAAAGCTGGCCGAACCTCCCAGTGAGGACCACATGCTGTTCGTCCGTCAGATGACCGTCGTGGAATTTCGTGACATCGGCACGCAGACCGTTTGGATAGGTGATGTGCGTGACGGCGTGACCAAAAATCTGGTGTGGTCATCCACTGGTCAAGCGATCACGTCGACGAGTTGGGGTGCCCAACAACCCAACAGCGTCAGCAAGGGGGAGAATTGCGTGGGGCTAGAGCAGAACGCCGTTAACGACGTGCACGACTTCCATTGCAATCTGTTGAAATATCACATGTGTGAGATTTTCGTGGGGGACCCGTGTGAGGAGACCTACCCAGGTGGTCAATTATGGGACGGCTACTGTTTTAAATTCCACGAAGAGCCGGCTGCCTGGAGCGACGCCCAGTCCAGATGCACACGTGAAGACGCGACTGTCGCTGAACCCTACACGGAGAGTTTGTTTAAGTTTGTTCAGTCCATGGCTAGAAGGCAAGCTGGAATCAGGGTCGTGGTACCGAAAAAACCCGAACTTGTTGATATGGAGGTTTATAACTGGACGCTGACAGGTCAAACGGAGATAAGATTCGCTGTCCAGGCTTGTGGCTCCGCCAGCGTGCTCTTGTCACCCGTTAACTACGTCAAGTCGAATTCAACGGCGAATTATGAAATAATTCTTGGAAGCAACAGAAACAAAATGGTGAGTCTTAGATCATGTGTCAAATTGTCTTTGTCGTGCACAACGATACAAGAAGTGAACACCACGGCCGGGCTTATGTGTAACGATTTCAGAGAGTATCGCATCAACTGGTCAGGTAATCAAATTCAAATTGAGGCTGAGTTCAATGGAGTCATTTTCGATTTTAAATTCATAAACCCAATGATGGCCGTCAACTTCTTGACCCTTGCAATGGGAGATTTATCTGGGGTCTGGCTCTTTTCCAAAGACAGCGGGGAAGATCAAATTTTCCTGGGCGCAAAATATTGGCTCGGAGAGAACAACTACAGGTGGTTGTCTACAGGTGGGATAGTTAACCTCACAGGTTGGGCTCAGGGTCAGCCGAACGTATCACCAGGTCAGAACAGTCTGGGTGTAATGGGGCCTGCTAAACGCTTAGGAAACGTCCGGGAAAATCAAAGCAAGCGATTCATTTGTCAAAAGAGTGCCTTCACGCATGCGTACCTCGTTGTAGTTCCTGGCGGCGGTGAGCGATCCTATGAGATCATACAAGTTCACGTGACAACGAATAAAAGTTACTACGTTTCTGTTTCTGTTGTAGAAAATTGTCCAGCTTCGTCGATGCCATCAAAGCGAAACATCGAAGGCGGGTTGTCTAGGTCAACCAGCTTCCTCTTCAACATTGACCCTCGTCTCGAAATGAGGTCATCTGGCATACACAGCGGTTATGTCTCCCTCAAGGCGTAAAGGTAAAGGATCTTTACTGGACTACTTGGATTTCACCGCAGCTAAGTGTTTTTTTCTATTATTTCGTTTTATTCGTTTCATTTGTGTACTATTTGTCCGTTGAAGAAGGCTCTTTGCCGAAACGTTCGCTGTTGTGTTACGTCCTGTCAGGCCTACTAATACCCTGTTTTTATTTTATGCATTTACCTTTTTAAAAGCCTGATTGCAGTCTCACCCCCATTACTTTATTTTCGGTGTCCGTAAGAGGCACTTTAAACAAATATGAAACACTCTTTCTTCGAAACAAAGGTGATCTGGTCGGTAGTTTTATTCAAACGTCTGGGCCTGTCCTGGTGATGACCGGCAGCATTTACCAAACAGATGAAATCAACGATTTTACTCTCGACTTTGAAATTCCGATCAGCTCGATGGATAGTGCCTACGTCACAATCCCATCTTTTCCGTTACTGTCAACGGAGTTGGATTATTTTAGAGTGGTTGCAATATTTCCGCACACTTTGGTCAAGATTTTCGGCACAGAAAATTACGTCAAAAACGTTCTTATGCCTTTTGTTGGAGATTCTGTTGACGTTGCAGTACCCAGAAACGGTTTCTATTCATTGACAAGTTCGTTTGTATTCCACGTCATCAAAACAAGCCCGGCATTGAATAAGCCAAAATCTGCGTGTACAATGTCTCTCCTGCCTTCATCTCTGTGGAAGACCGCCTACGATTTTGTTTCGCCATCGAACGTAACCTCAAATACGAGCGTTTACGTCGCCGTTATTCTTCAGACGAGCTCGATTTCAAACTTTCGGGCCAACGTTCGATCTTTCGCCGATCCGTTTTCGTGCTCGGTCGTTGAGAAAACGTCTCTGTCGGGGTGTTTCTTCACCGTCAGTCCTAACGACAACGATACTCTCCATGTCTGGGACAACCAAACATTTGCGGCGTACATGCTGGTGCATGACGGTGACAGCATGATGTGCCATGCCTTGGGATCAGAAGCTGTGAAGACTAACATATCTGCAGGGTACGAACCAGAATTGCGCAGGAAACCGAGCTCCGGCTGCTCGTCTACGTTTCGCAACGTGTCGAAAGATATGACCGATGAGAAGCTGGAGGTGATGAAGAAACTCATACTGGACGTCAGACGGACCTCCAAGTATAAAAGGACTCTGATATCAGTGCCTTACCAACGGGTCTCGTCCGCTACTGTAGGTTACTTGGGAATAGTTGTTGTAGGGTGTGTAGTATCTCTACTGGTACTCTCTGACCTGCATAGGTTATACAAATTTCTCGCAATCCCATAATCTCTAACTGTAGTGCTTAAATGAGTAATACTAATAGCTCTATAGACGAAAGATAGCAAAGCGTATGGACGTGAGCCACCTGTCACAATGTCATGAAGATACTTATCTAACTCAATCATCATTATTTTTTTGTATAAGTTTAGTTCAATAAACATGGTGTCTGACAAGTGCCTGGATCCGACTTTGAACTGCATTACTTTGCACTACGCGAATAAAATTTACAACTGATTATATTGTGCAGTAAATAAACCATTATAGTAATAAATTTATTAAATGTCGCTGTTTTGGCCTGTGGAACCTGAAAGAGGGTGCTAGATATCTAAAAATGGAGATGATTGTAAGTAATTGGTAATCTCATACGGTACTCACTAGATCGCAATTTTTTTTTAAAGAATTTTTTTATGAGATAGATGGAACGTTCAATGTTACATTTTTTTAAAAAGTTGTTGGAGCCGAATTTTTGGCCGCCCAACTTTGGTGGGTCATATGTAGAAATTCAAATTTACCAGCATATCGCTACGCGAGAGACACATTAGCATTAACAATAAAGGTGTGTTTTAATATATTATGTTGTTTAATGAAGAAATCATTTCTTAAAAACATTTATTGTCAGTTCTATATTTATGGTGAGAAATATTGTTGTACAAATATTTTGTTTAAAAATAAAAACATTATTTAATGAGATTTGATGTTTAAGGGTCTGAGAAATGACAAAGCCTCACCTTAGTTTTAGCATTTTTTAAACCCTTTTATTAACTTCACCGTCTTATCTGTCTGTCTGTCGTGGTCCCGTCGGCGTAAAAACAAAAGTAAAAAATGACCCACTTCCCGTGATCCTATCGAACTGAAATTTTGCACATAGACTTTGTCACCTAACAATGCTTTCTATTAAAATTTCAGATCGATTGAACGTACCGTAATATAATTTTTGAATTTTTAGATTATCTCAACGTATCTCTATATAGCATATGAATGTATGTGCTAGAATGTCGTGCGGTGCGTATTACATTGAACATACTTTTTAAAAAATATTTTCATGTCGCTGTGTGGTGCGTATTATATTGAACATACTTTTATAATATTTTCCCGATCTTTAAATGTTTATGCTAGTCTGTCACGCGGTTAGCATTATATTGAACATAATAGCATAGTGGCGGTCCTAACCATTGAGACTCGTTTGCCTTGCCGGGCAGGCGCCAAAGTGGTAGCGGGTCATAGTAGGGCAATTCCACCCCTCCTTGTGAGGCCAACTTAGTGGGAGGCATCTTCGACTTTCTGTCCTAGATGCCCAAGTGGCCGCTTCAGAAGCGACCGCTCCGTTCCCAGCTGTCACGTCCTTTTCTGGGGGAGGGGGGCCAGATAGCTGGGATGGTCTTCCAGGAAGACCCATGAAGAGCACTAGGCTCGGGGCTTCTGATTTTCTTCCACATGTAGGATCATTAGTTATGTCTCATATAAAATGGATTTATAGTCAAAACTTTATTTTTACTGTTTGTTACATTAGTGTTGAATTTACTTGTTTTTATTTAAAACCAACACAACATGTAGAAAAAGAATGTCGTGTTCAAATCTAAAAAAACAGATAAGACATGTGAGTTTAGAAACAACAGATTTCGGATCATGGGTTCTTTGAAAGAAATCATACGGCTATCATGTCAGTTGCAGGTTACTAAACACTTGCCGGGTCTTAAATTGTGTAAGACAGACCATTGAAATTATAAATTTTCCCGGTTGTGGCACTTGACAAGATATTCTTGTTCTTGTATTTTAATTTTTTTTTAAATTGATTTTAAATTATGCGCGAAACCATTTTTCACTTTGAATTAAGTATCAAAACAATTTCTGGCGCAAGACTTTCACAATGCCTTCGGCCTTCCTCAAAGACGATCGCTCTCGCCAAATGTTATCTTTTAAAATAAAATCTTTCCTTTCATAAATAATATCAGCTCATTAAAATATACACATACGTGTAAATTGGATAAACTGATGATTGCATTTTTTTAATATTTAAATTCAGAAATTTGACAAGTTCCCGTTTCAATTCGAAATCTCACGCTGAGGTTTGAGAAAGCAGCAGGCGTCTGCTTACAGTTTACACGTTTTCATTCGTGACCACTATTTGGGAATCAGTGCTATGTTATGTCTAAAACTCTCGTATGGTCTCACGAAACGGTATTCATTTTGTAAATTCATTTGATTAATAAACAGGTAAATTTGTTTAAGGGTTGAAATTTAGAGAAAACTTACAGTAAACTAATATATGAAATAAACAAACATGAAATAAGTAAATACAAGAAATAAAATAATTAAATAAATTTAAAAAAAACATATTAAACAAACCAATATGAAATAAACAAATATTTGAATGTACGCAACGAAAATATGCTGCAATTTTATTTTTATGATTTTGTTACATGATTTCCAGGTTGTTTTTTTTATTTTGACTTAAGACATGAGACTTTTCAAAACAAACGACTCAACAGCATATCATGCTCAGATTTGTGTTTGTTGTTCAACAGTTCCATTCATCTTAGTTATCACCACAATCATTTGTGTTGTTGCAGCGAGCTGTCAATGTTTCACATTTCTGGATACCTGCACATATAAAGAGACCAGAAGGACAGGTGTCTTGAATGTGTAGCAGATATTTAGTGTTATTAGCTGACATGTCAAATGTGCCGGCAACACAGTACATACATCATAAAGTGACACATCTCTGTGTATACGCAACTTCATGTTTATGCAAAATCATATGACGCATATATATGTGCAGGCAACATCATAAAACTTCATACCTCTATGTACACGCTTAAAATGACGGATCTGTGTATACAGACAAGACCGCTCATTTACTCATCTCTACATATAACAGTATAACACAGCATAAATATTTAAAAGCAGCATCATATAATGACACGCCTCTATGTCAAAGTACAATCATAAATTGCCATATCTCAAAGTATGTGTATATAAATGAAACATCTGTATATCACCTCTTATGATGACCCATCTGTACAGTGGCGTAGCTAGGGTCATGTGCGCCCGGGGACAAGACACAAAATCTGCGCCCCTTGTCGGACCGAAGGATTCTGGGGGTTACTGAGCCCCCAAGAAAAAATTGAAATTTTACGGTTTATATGGTTTATTTTCGAAGCTTCTGGTATTTTAATGAAATAGAATACAGACTAATAATTCTCTATATGATTGTAAACAATTTATTTGAAAAAAAAATACTCTACTAATTGTACAATTAGACAAGGTCTACAAAACAATTACTCTCCTTGATTTGAATGTTGCAAACTCGTCAATCACGTTGTCAAAATTAATATTCTCAAGGGTTTCTCTTTCGATGCTAAAGAGTGCAAGATCACTCAGACGATCTTGTCCCATTGAAGCACGGAAATAAGAGAAAATAAGCTTCAGTTTGCTGAAGGATCGCTCACCGCTTTCAGATGAAACAGCAATTGTTATAAGTATTTGAAGTAAAATGCACAGATTCGGAAACACGTCATCTCCATATGAAACAATAAAACCAAGAAGACCCAAAGGAGTTTCTGATAGAACTTCAGTCCGGGTACTGAGTAGCATTTTTCAGTCTCTGATTTCTGTGCACAATTCGTGACCATTGACGTCAGTGTCGTATAAATTAGCAAAATCTAAGCAATTTTAACGAAGTGTATCGACTTTTGTCTCAGCAAGAAGAGTTTTGACGTCTAGTAAAAATCCAAATTCGTTGTTTAGATATTTTAGACGTAAAAACCGGATTGATATCTTTAAGTTGGAGTCTATCAATTACGGTGCTCATATCACGTGCAATCTATTCTTCTGCAGAAAGTCCTGCATCTCTTGTTAATTCTCCAGGCATCCTCAGATGTCGTCTAATCCTTCTGTCAACCTCGATTCCGCAAATTGTGCATCTTCCTTTCCATTGTCTACCACAACCTGGCTCAAATTATCACGAATGTTGACAATTTCTTGCTCAAGCGATTCAAGATTAGATGCTGCTTCCTTGAAATTCACAGTAGGATTCTATAACCGTTTCTGGACACGATCAATTTTCCCAAGTATGATGTTCCAGAAATTTAACAAAACTAGGAATTTAAAGTTTAATATACCTGCCAGCAAAGTTTCTGCATCACTTCTGGTGTCAGGCGTCATATTTGTATGTTCTGATAATTTTTCCAACAGCCCTACCAGTTCATCTAGTCCTTCAGAAATTGCTTTAACAGCTTCTGATCATGCACTCCAGCTTGTTTCAGACTCCCTCTTCATTGCGATTGGCACAACTCTTTTTAATTTTTTCCCAACGAGTTATTGAACGAGAGAAACAAAAATTTATACTTTTAACTGTTCCAAACGTGATAACAACTAGATCCTGTTTAGCTGAGTGTACTCCTGCTAAGTTTAAGCTGTGATTGTCAAAGTTGAAGAACAATGCTTTGTGATTTCTGGCACATATTCGCTGTTGAAGGCCGGATATATGCCCTGTCATTACAGCAGCATTGTCATAACATTGTGACCGATAGTCGACTGGAGGTATGTTATTAGATTCCAGTTTATCTACGATAACTCTTTCAAGGCTTGCTGCGTCTTTGGAATGTATCTGTATAAAACCTAAAAATTGTTTGATGTTTTTTTTTAGTTTAAAAATCCGCATCCACAAATATGATGACTTGAGAATGTTGCTCCCGGTGTCCTAGATCGGGTGTTGAGTTAAGTAAGATACTTTAGTACTTGCTTTTTTGTGATTTCACTAAACAGCTGATTCCTTGCAGTCGATGAAAGTAGGTGGATAAATTCATTCTGGATTTCCGGTGATAAATAAGATACTGAACCTTGATTTTCTCGGGCATGTTGTAGGTGTTTTTCTAACAGTGGAGCACACTGATCAAGTTTGATCACAGAGAGAAAGAAAAGAGAGGCGATGTCTGGTGTTTCATATAAAAGGAATCCAACTTGCTTTGACACACCGACACAAGCCTGTGAGAGGAGAGACTTTCCCTCCATCCCCCACTTTACTCCCTCCACAGTGGGGTGGGGGACGTAAGATTTTTCTTTTTAAAAAGAGTCACAGCATGCAGCAAAGGGACGCGAATTAACCATTCTGTAAGCCAGTGGTTCTCAACCTTTTGAGATTCAAGGACCACTTGAAAAATGTGTGTCTTAGCTACGGACCACTACTAAAAATTGTGCTACTTCCGAGCTGGAAAGTTAAATATAATTATACTGTGTATATCTTATCTGTTGCACACGCTCCTTCTATACAGAAGATTATTGCTAGCTATAAGTAATATACATGTTAGTTAGTAAAACTATACTAATATGCTACGTTTTGCGTGCTCCTAAAACAATATTGTAATGGCTTTCTTTTGTAAAGAACAAATGTCATTTATATTAGTCTCATAGCCTTCTTATTTAATTCTACTTGCTAACTATAAAAAAAACATTTAAGTCATAAACAGTAGTTTTGTATTAAAAAGACTGCTATATTAGTTTATTTAGTAAGAACGATGCTTTGTTTTTATTGTAAACAATGCAGACAATCCCCTTTCACAAAGTTACAAAGGGTAAAAGTATTTTAAAAGCTATCTGACACAGTTCGGAGTACTCCAAAATTTCATTAAGCCCACTTTCTGATGCAACATATTCAAAGTGGTATCGCTAGTCAGTTCAATGAATTGGTTTAATTACGATGTTGGTAATTTTATTTGATTAGACAATGTGTGCGAGATTAGGACTGGAAACCCACGAAAAACCCCTGAATGTTAAAAATCACCTAAGTAGAATTAAAATTGGCCCTGCATTGATCGAATATGACCAGAAATCAAATTTGTAAACAGTTGTTTATTTATTTCAACATTTTCTGGTTTCTCGGTGATTTCGTATAATTGATCAACCATCTCAAAGTTACCTTGAAATAATCTGCTTTTCCAGAGATCAAGCTTTTTCGTAAAAGCAGACACTTTGTCACTGAGAGTAATATATTGTGTCTGCTTTCCTTGCCGAGTTGAATTAAGTTTATTGAGTTCTTCAAAAGTTTCAGCCAAATAAGCCATAACAACAACAGATTAGTTATGGTTCAAATGATCAACAAGCTTTGATTTTTTTCTACAAGAAACTCTCTTACGTCATCACGTAATTGAAACAGTCTTATACCCTGCGAAATTCAGTACACATCAGTAACTGTTAATGGTCAAGATTCATATTCGAACATAAAAATCAAAGAAACGAGATTTTAAAAGACGAGCCTTGATAAAATTTAAAAGCTATTTAGGCCAGATCAAAAATATATTTTAAGTCTGCGTTACTTCTTTTACTTGTTAGTCTTTCTCGATGAATCATACAGTGCGTAAATTTAATGCTTTGCTCGCGGACCACCAGACACATCTTCGCGGACCACTAGTGGTACACGGACCACAGGTTGAGAACCGCTGCTTTAAACCACACCTTTTTCTTGTCTTGGTCATTTTGGTGGCTTTTAGTGTCGTCTCTGTTCTATTAATAGAATCACCTTTGTCTCTTACTGCTCCCCTACTCTCACTCCCAGCAACTCACAGTTTTTTTTATTTAAATCGCCATCAGCAATCCTACATTGTGGATGTGTCATTTATTTATAAGTAGAATGGCGCCCCTTAACGCTCAATGGGGGCGCCAAAATCATGCTTGGCAACTGATTTGTAATGAAGATATTTTCGGAGCTCCAAAATTCAATCTTGCAAACGTATTTGGGATACATTAGTTTACATCAAAAGAAAATTAAATAATGACTTTTAATACTCATTTTGGCACCCCCTAACGTGGCGCCCGGGGACATATGTCCCCCCCCTGCACCCCGCTCGCTACGCCACTGCATCTGTATGAATTTCGTTCAATGACACCTCTCGATGCATGTGAGTAAAATAAAATGTATCTATGAACAGGCCTATGATATCACATCTCTATATGTACAAGCCTATAATGTCACATATCTCTATGTACTGGTCTATGATGTCAAATCTCTCTATGTACTGGCCTATGATGTCACAGCTCTCTATGTACTCACCTATGATGTCACATCTCTCTATGTACTGGCCTATGATGTCACATCTCTCTATGTACTGACCTATAATGTCACATATCTCTATGTACTGGCCTATGATGTCACAGCTCTCTATGTACCTACCGATAATGTCACATCTCTCTATGTACTGGTCTATGATGTCAAATCTCTCTATGTACTGGCCTATGATGTCACAGCTCTGTATGTACTGTCCTATAACGTCACATCTCTCTATGTACTGGCCTATGATGTCACAGCTCTCTATGTACTGACCTATAATGTCACATATCTCTATGTACTGGTCTATGATGTCACAGCTCTCTATGTACTGTCCTATAACGTCACATCTCTCTATGTACTGGCCTATGATGTCACAGCTCTCTATGTACTGACCTATAATGTCACATCTCTCTATGTACTGGCCTATGATGTCACAGCTCTCTATGTACTGACCTATATATATATATAATGTCACATCTATCTACTCACTGGCCTATGATGTCACATCTCTATATGTATAAACCTATAATGTCACATATCTATGTACTGGCCTATGATGTCACACCCTTATCTTCCGACCACTGCGAATAATTATAAATAAAAAAGATTTCAACTTAGTCACGTTTAAAGTTTCCCTCCACCTAACGGGTGTACGCCAACAAACCCTGTACACAGCCAGAAAAAACTTTTACACGACCCTAAAAAAAAGATAACCCTTTTTTCAGACCATGATGATCTATGGGCGACAAGTGAAGTAGCGTTCACAAGTTTCTTGAGCCACGGCTTACGAGCAAGGGATCGTGTGGCTAGCACAATGCCCAGCTTTGGGGGACCTGGCCAGCAACGAGGCTCGAACCCGTGACTCTCTATAGCCTCGGTACGACAGCCCTAACATGCATTGTAACTGACACTTGATGTTTTGTGGCTATATTGCGATACCATGAACGCCGAGGTGAGTGTAACAACGCCCTTGTACGAAAACACGCCTACTTTCGTTTCCCCGGATTTTCTTTTATACACACGGATCAATGCCACTGCCAACTCAACCTTCCCTCCCCCTCTAATACCACTATATACTTATGAACATTCATTTTATGATCACTTACTGCATAACGATGTCTCATACGAATTATCGGCACAGTCCTGTGGACCATCAAAGACCACGTCATGTGGCACGCATTGTCGAGACGAGCGGCACCTGAACAGGCTGGCCCCTACAAGCAGCCGAGACAGAAGGTTGGCATTTGGATAGTTTCCAAACGGAAATTATTGGTTCTAACATTACGGTTCTTGAAATTAAGGTCTTTTTTTATTGACACAAAGCGACGTGTATTAACGATAACATTTTAAAAGTGTATAGAGCTAAACAAACCTTAATTAACCATTAAACAATAAAAAAAAATGTTTAGTGCTATATGAACTTAGAAGTTAATTTCAATGAAAACAAATTGAAAATTCCAATTAAAAAAGAGTGAATAAGTACCGAAAGCCCCTTCCCCCACCCCCCCCCCAACCTCACCTCCCACTCACCAATCTCCATATTTTTCTTTTAAATTTCCTAGAAAATCTTACGTGACATTCCCCATGTTTTCTATTATAATCTGGCCTGGTTCAAACGAAACATCATTTATAAATAACTCCACAGACTAAATCATTAAATTTTCTTTTATCTTCAACTATCAAAAAGTTTTTATTTGGTGTTTCTTCTATTAAATTACATCGCCATAATGACCCAGATAGTCCGAGATTACTAATTCAACATGATTGCTACAGATTAAAGATCTCGGTTGTAGCCAAATAATGCAGTCCAAGACAATAGCCAAAAGATTTAGCGCCAGATTACACAGCTCAAGATTAAAACCCATGTTTACTGCCCAAGATGAAAACCAATTATTTAAATCCCGGATTATAACCAAGCTTGCAACAGGAGATAACTGCCAACGGTTAAAACATAAAGTGAAAGCCATGCTTCACTGCCCTTAATTACAGCCTATGATTAGAATTCCAGAATACAATCCGATATTTCATACGTATATAACAGTCGAAAATTTACAGACTATTTTGTGCAACCTCTGGCAACATCCCGTGATTACTGCCCAATTCAGTTTCGAATAAAGCTTTTAATTTTTGTAATTTTTATTAATGACGCGAAAAAAAATGTTTATATTATCCGTTGTTATCGAAAATTCAAATTTTTTATTATTTTGTTTCAACCAGTGATGTCCAAAGTCCGGCCATCGGGCCAAATGCGGCCTGACTTTAAATTTGAACTGTCCCGTGGGCTCATCTTAACTAATTAATTGACTCGTTTTTTTTCTGTAACTATGGCATTAAATTTATAATAAAATCAACATTTATGTGATATATTTTAGTGCAAATTACGATGTCGTTAAATAATGCCAAGAATCAATAATGTTTTATTGTTCATCAATGACGATTTTATTTACAAAAGCCTACTCAGTTCTATGCTATTTCTGTACGAAATTGGATAGCGTCCAATTGCAAAATCATTTACGAGAAATTGTTTCTTTTTGAGATTCCTGTACACTTACAATTTTGAGACAGTTTTTACATCCGAATTTTCAACACAACATTTTTGGCAATAGCTAATTAATTATTTTAAGTTACGTATTATAAAGAAATATATTAATTCTTTAACTTCGCCATTATACACAATTTTTAGTAATTTATGATGGAAAACGATATTCATTACGTCTCGACTATAAAAATCCAGTAATTGAGTTTTAACGTAAGTCGTTTTTTAATTATCTTAATCCGCCTCACCTCAACATAATTTTATTTCATAGAATACGGCACTTATTCACAAAATACAAAATACACAAACGAATTGTGCAATTAAAACAATAAATTTGAGCTTTATTTTAAACTAAAACGACAATAGACGTTTCGGCTAATGCCTTCATCAGTACAATAACATAAAATAGGTACTTACATATATTTAAATTCTTTAAACATATTATATCATAAAATAATTTATTATATTCCCGTAAAATAAAATGAAAGGAAAAACAAAAACAAACAAGGACACAGGATGTAGGGAAAAGAAGGAAGTATCTAAAGTTAGAGTTAAAACCACAACGGGAAAAAGATTCTGCAGTTAGGTAAAATTGTGAATTTGGTTAATTCAATATGGAGCCAACGTACCAAATCGTTTTATAAGTCTATTGTCCATGTGGATCCTATCATGGGTATTGTTTGCATATAAAATACCAGTAACTGCAACATCTGAAATACCGTCATGGTCAACACTGTTAAAATGTTTAGATACAGGATATTGAACCTGTTTATTTATATTATACAGGTGTTTTCGAAACCGATCTCAAGGACGACGACCTGTCTCACCCACGTAAATTTTATTACACCTCTTGCAAAGAATTGCATAAATCACGTTGCGACTTGTGCAAGTGAATTCTTCTTTTATTATGAAGTTTTCAAGAGGGAAAGAAACTTGGTTAATTTCAATCACATATGAACAAGTATTGCAACGGTTACGGTTGCAACCTTTTGTTCCAATATGTGCTTTCATTGTGGGAAGGTGACTTCTTACAAGTATATCTATCAGGCTTCTATCTCTCCGGAAAGCAAAAAGAGGAGGTTTTTGAAGACCTGCTGAGTTAGAGGGTCAGCCATGAGGATTGGTCGGTTTTTGAGAATCACCTGGCGGGTTATAAAATTATGGGGATGAAAAGTTAAAATAAATTTGGATCGATCACATTGATCAGAAACAGATGATGTAAATGTGTCCTGCCTGATAATGCCTTTAATTCGTTTGACAGCGGATATTAAAAATGTTTCCGGGTATGACTTCCTTCGAAAAAAATCCAGCATTTCATTACTTTTCTCCAAAAAGTCTGCTTCATCACTGCAAAGTCTTTTAAGTCTCAATAATTGTGAAAATGGAATAGCGTTCTTACAAGATTAAGGATGGGACGATGTGTACAAAAGGAAACTATGGCTGTCTGTAGACTTGTAAAATATTGATGTTGATATTTTGTTTTCTTTTAATTTAATTTGTATGTCCAAAAAATTGACAGCACTCCTATGGATGGTTGAAGTAAATTTGATTGAAGAATGGAAATTACCAACAAAGTCAATGAAACTTTGCAATTGTTACATGTCCATTTTTGTTATTCCTATACAATCGTCAATGTATCTCCTGTAGTACTCTGGAGTGATACCTTTGTAATTTTCACTCCATAGGTGTTCAAAATGGCCCATAAATAAGCATGCGTAACTTGGTCCCATCTTCGTTCCCATAGCAACTCCACTAATTTGATTAAAAAAACTGCCCGTTGAACTCAAACGAGTTTAAATTAAGAACCAGCTCAGTCAATCGTAGTAAGGCACTTACGGGGATCTTGAGATTCGCCTTCTTGTTAAGAAAAAATGAGATTGCAGAGAGGCCATCAGCATGAGGAATTGACGTGTACAATGAAGAAACGTCCATTGTAAATAGTATATGATCCTAATTATGTAAAGCCAAGTAATCCAGACATTTTATCATATGGCTAGTGTCTAGTGTCTAGTGTCTAGTGTCAGTGTCTAGTGTCTAGTGTCTAGTGTCTAGTGTCTAGTGTCTAGTGTCTAGTGTCTAGTGTCTAGTGTCCTTAATATATGATGGTAAATTTGCAACAATAGGTTGAAAAACAGTGTCCAAAAATCTGAAATTAATTCGGTAGGACCAGAGCAGGGGGTGACAATTGGTCTTCCAGGGTTTCCCAGCTTGTGTATTTTTGGTAATAAATATAAGCATGGTTTACCAAGATCACTGTCATAAATACGTAAATTTTTTGCAGAAGATGGTAATTGACCACAATATATAAGTTCTTCAATGGTCTCCTTAACAATTTCATTGTTAGAAATAATAGGATCGTTTGTCCTTGGGTTGTAAAAAGTTGCATCATTTAATTGTTTGGAGGCCTCTTCAATGTTACATTCTCTTATCCCACACAACCACAGCTCCACCTTTATCTGCCGGCTTGATTATAATGTCTTGGCGTTTTTTCAGTTGAAAAGTGCTCGCCATTCTTCTTCCGATAATTTTGATTTTGTTCAGAGGAGTTTGTGGAAGGTTTTTGATTTGGTTTTCCGTACTTTTAATGTAAAGGTCAAGCGCTTTAGATTGATCAGAAGGAGGGGTCCATGTTGATTTACGTAATCGATGTATAGGAAATTCACTGTCGTCCTCATCGTTATTCGCAAGGGTACCATAGAAGTAAAGCTGCACTCTCATTGAACGAAAGAAACGATGTGCATCTGATAGTAATTGTTTAGACACCAATGGTATAAACTATACACGAAAACTGTAAAAACTAAAATAAACAATGTATATATGATAACATCACATTTTTTAAACATCACAATATTTACACATTCTCAAAATGTATTGTTTCTGGATGTTTCAATTAAAGGACGCGAAAATTTTAATGCCGTTCGACGTTGAAGAATAAACTGTTGAGACCCCAAATGCGTGGCCGTAAAGAGAAATAGAGCAATTACATGCAGCCCATGTCTCTGTGGTCAAGAGAACATTCAAGACAAACAGCAAAACACAACAACTTATGGCTCGCATCTTCTCACGACTGTCAGGTATAGCTGTGTGCCTTGAAACAAAAGATACACAATTGTGCACACCAGGCACAAACAAAAGTTACAAAATTGTGCACACCAGGCACAAACAAAAGATACATAATTATGCACACCAGGCACAAGCAAAAGATACACAATTGTGCACACCAGGAACAAACAAAAGATACGCAATTGTGCACACCAGGCACAAACAAAAGATACACAATTGTGCACACCAGGCACAAACAAAAGATACACAATTGTGCACACCAGGCACAAACAAAAGATACACAATTGTGCATACCAGGCACAAACAAAAGATACACAATTGTGCACACCAGGCACAAACAAAAGTTACCAACAAATTTATTGTGGTGACGGGATGGCAGGAAAGGAACAAATCCCTCGGGCGGAGCAGCGTCGGATAGTGAAGGACAAGTGCAAGACGGGGGTTTATAAAGGCGAATACAAGAAAGGAGAGGATCAGGTGTCAAAACATCTGGGGAAAATACGACGCTCATGCCATGTGGTGGGGGAGACCCGTTATCCTGAATAAGCTTGCAAAGCAAATGGGGACTGGATATTTTATAATGCCTAGAGAACTGAAGCCAAGACATATACTCTACCAACAGGTAATAGAAAAATAGCCCTGTTGGCATGGTGTAGACCATTGCGTCTCAAACTTTTTAGTATGGCGTACTTGCAGGAATTTTTTCCATTGCACCAGGGACCGGTGCACTATTTTCCCTGCACTGACAATTTTTTCGGTCCTTTTTTGAGAACATCTGCGGACCGGAAGCGGATGGCCCGCGGACCACCACTTTGAGAAGCACTGGTGTAGACAATGCGTTCGATGAATGGGGCTGGATTTCATAGGGATATCAAGTGAGACCAAAAAAATAAATAAAAATAAGCTCGTAGATTTTTTCTGTTAGGACGAACTTATATTTGTAAGACAAGTCGACATTAGGTCCTGTTAAGATTACAATAATCACAAAATAGATGACGTTTAATTATTTACAAACGTGCATATTAATTATAACATGCCGATGAAGTTATGTTTTTTTTTGCCAAAACTAAAAGGAAATTAAAGTGTCTGTGTTATACTGAAAAGTTAAGACAGGATTTTACATTGCAATTTTCGGCATAATGTTTTCAGCTATATGTTAACACTTTTAATTCATTGTAAGGTATGTAATAAAAATTTAAAAAATTATTCTATAACATTTCAATTATTAATTCTAAAAATATTGTAGCAATTTCTAATTATATAATTTAAAAATTCATAGATTGTAAAAAATCACGATAGTATTGTCATCTATTTTACCACAAAATATCACTCTCTAAAATATAACACATCTCTATTTATTGGGTGTGGGGGGGGGGAAGAAATGAAGAAATAAAAATTTTCATGTCACTACTGTCAACCCTCGTTCTCTTGACCCACATGTCACGAGTAACCCTGGGACTATGATGACGACATTATATAGTTTTCCAGGAGATCTGTTTCGGCCATCAGGTGATGAGGTGTGCGCTGATCTCACGCCATCTAATTACCAACTATCACTGCTATATGTCGATGTCTGGACATTCGTATACAGTATTGTGTGTGTAAATATGTTTAGAAAGATTGAGAGTGCGATGTGTTTTCTCTAGTTGGTGGAAATTTTTTGTAAGGCGCTGATATATAATATAGATTACAAAACAAAAAACAAACAAATAGTTGAAAAGTCTTTAAACGCCAGTCTGTAATTGTGTGTCATTTTAGGTAATTATCTTAATCCGTCCCACACGTATGTTTACTCCAAGCAATATGGCCGTCCTTGTAAAAAGTTTACACATCCCTGATGTGAATAATGTTTACGTCAATATACAAAGACATTTTAAGTCACAAGAAAACAATAAAAGTTATTTAACCTTCAAATAAAATAGTATCTTTGATCATGCAATTAGTTTCTTTTTACCCCAGCAGTTCATGTGTTTTAAACTGACTTCCACCCATTCAGGGGCGTCTCCTCTGAGGCCGGGGAGGTATCTGTGAAAACCTTGGTGAGCATGGTCCACTGACAAGAACTATGATGGCTATTTGAGTGAGTAACACGCTGGAATTGTGATCAGGACTTTTAAGCTGGCTATGCTTTCTGAAACATGCGAAATGTTTACATAGTTTACTTCATCGTGAATATCATCCGTGAGCTTGTCAAGCTTATTGGAGCTTTTTTTAGAGAGTTTAATCTTGATTGTGGGAGAGTTTTGATAATTTGAGACCCCTTCTACTTGAAGATGGACTGAGACATATGTGTCATTGTTTGTATCTTGAGCGATTGACTCGTCTGTGGATACATGTCCTTCATCCAAAACATGGAGTAATTCGGTTTGCAATGTTTCGAAACTTGGTCTTTTGTCAGGATCTTTCTCCCAGCAACTCATCATGTGACTGTACCTGATCATGGAAATAATTGTTATTAGTGATAATTAATTTTCTGGTCAATACATTAAAAAAAAACATTATCTATATATATAATTCACTAGAAATTAGGCCAAGCACAGGACGCGAGCAAATTAGAATGACGAATGACCATCGCTAGGGTAAAAAAATCACTGGTTGGCAAGCGATGTTGTTGCGGGGGAGGGGGGGGGAAGGGGGGCATGTCTCAAGACCAACAATCGTCTTGCGTTCACTCGCGTTGTTCTCATTTCATCCTACTGCTGTTGGTTTCCGATCTCCCCCCCCCTTTTCTTTGCACTAACTATGACCAAGTCAGTGGTGTATGCTTCGCCGCGAGTCGTATGTAGTATTTAATATTATGATGGGAACATTAATATAGGTTAGTGTCGTTTTATTTTGATGTAAAATGGTTTAGAGCCACGTAGTACTCATCTATTAACCCTATCAAATATACCAAATTATATCAAGTTAAGTGTTAGGAAATGGTGTATTTTAAGTTTTTTAATTATATCTATATATATAATTCTCTTCATGGGACCATGTCAGGCAAGTAAGCAGCAAAAATATGTGCAACCGAGCATGACGAATGACCCTCGCTCGGGTCAACTAAACACAGTTAACGGTTGGCAAGCGAAGGTAGTGGAGGGGTGGGGCATGTTTTGAGACAGCAATGTTTTTTACATTCACTTTCGAAGTTCCTGCACAGTGTATGTATTTCGTAGTATATTGGTTATTACATCCACCTAACACGCGGAAGGTCTTAGGTTCAAGCCCAAGTGGCAACATATGTTTTTTTTTAATTTTTAAAAATGTCAATGCCTATTCTTTTCCCCCCTTTCTTAGCAAACATAAACACCGCTTCGCATGTCACGGAAAAAAGCTTTGTTCAATGTTATATCAATTCCTTCGCCAGGTACCTGTCTGTTTCTATTGGTCGCATATTTCGTCCATGGACGAAGTTGTTGCTCTCCAACTTGGCTTCATGGCTGTAATATTTGTTTATATATTGTGGCGATGTCCTAAATACTTACCAGAAATGCTTCGGTGGTCCCCCATCGTTCACCCGCGTTGTTCCCATTTGTTCGTGCTACTGTTTGTGTCCGTTCTCCCCCTCCCTTTTTTCTTGCACTATCTATGAGCAAGTCTGCGGCGTATGCTACGCCGCGGGGCGTCTAGTATTATATATTTACGCTCAATTATCACTGCCGCCTAACGCTAAGGGAAATCACTCTGCTTTTTTAAAATTTTGCGTTTGTAAGCAGTGCTGATTGACTCAAATAGTTATTTTTTGGTGCAGTAATTTGGTGCGCTGCTTTCTAAAATTAGTTTAAAAATCGTGTGGTGATTAGCACTGTAAAAATTATTATATAAATCTTTGTTTAATTTTCAGGAATATTTCGTGTTTATCATACAAGGATAAGTTACTTGGGCTTTTGACCAAAAAAAAAGTGGGCGCCTTAGGCGCCCTACAACCTCAATTTAAAATTACTTTGTGTACATTTAAGGTAGTTTAATATTACGTAGCTATCATACAAGGACAAGTTTGTTGGGCTTTTGAAAAAAGTGGGTGCCGTAGGCGCCCTAAATAAAAAGGGCGCCGCAGTAAAACCTATATTATATACATACTTTGTTAACATTTTAGGAATATTTCGTATTTATCATACAAGGATAAGTTACTTGGGCTTTTAACATAAAAAATAAAATTTATAAAAAAAACTATTATAAAATACTTTGTGTACATTTAAGAAATTTTAATATTACGTATTTATCATACAAGGACCAGTTAGTTGGGCTTTTGAAAAAGGTGGGCGCCGTAGGCACCCATGAAAAAGGGGGGCGCCGCAGCACAAACTAGTATATTATATATTTACGCTCATTTTTCACTGCCGCCTAACGCTGAGGGAAATCACTCTGCTTTTTTTAAATTTTGAGTTGTAAGCAGTGCTGATTGACTCAAATAGTTATTTTTTGGTGCAGTAATTTGGTGCGCTGCTTTCTAAAATTAGTTTAAAAATCTAGCACTGTAATAAATTATTATGTAAATGCTTTGTTTTATTTTCAGGAATATTTCGTATTTATCATACAAGGATAAGTTACTTGGTCTTTTTACATAAAAAATAAAAAAATAAAAAATAAAATAAAAAACCATTATTAAATACTTTGTGTACATTTAGGAATTTAAATATTATGTATTTATCATACAAGGACAAGTTAGTTGGGCTTTTGAAAAAGGTGGGCGCCGTAGGCGCCCTTAAAAAAGGGGGCGCCGCAGGCGCCACGGCGCCGCAGCACAAACTAGTATAATATATGTATATATATATATATATATATATATATATATATATATATATATATATATATATATATATATATATATATATATATTAGGGCTGGTACTGATTAAAAACGTTTTGTTCGATTAATCGGGAAAAAATTAATCCATAAATCGATTAATTTAGACTAATTTTAAATTTATAACCCATATAAATATCTCGTTAAGTCGCGATTCATTATTTCTTCAAATCGGTTAAGTCGTGGTAATTCCATGGCTCCCACATTTTGTGACGTAACACAGCGAATTCGTTCTGCTATGCAAGAAATAAGGAAGTTAAACCTTTTTATTTACGTATGCATAAATAAATAATAATACGTGGGGAAAAGTATATAAGCAACAAAAAATATAAATTATTAATAAATCGGAAAAAATATTACATTTTTTTAAAAAATTTAATCCAATTTTAATTTTGTTTGTTGTTGAGCCTTCTCGTCCATGAGGGGCATCCACCGATCATCGTCGGCGTCTGCGATTTCTCCAAGGGCATATTTTAATAGATCAAATTAATTTAATCGATTAAAAAAATTTACGATTAATCTATTAATTAACCGTTAATTTATTTCCGCAGCCCTAATATATATAAATTTCGAAACTACTAATAACTTAAACTTATGCAATTAGAACTGTTTACTTTTTGGTGAAATAAATATGCACACTTTTTAAATCCTGTATATTAACTCGTGGCGTCTGCTTGATGGCTTGAATGTTTGATTGTTTGTCGCAAAAACTGTCGATCGATTTTAACCCATTTCCCCGTATGCTAGCGAGCTGAAATTTTGTATACAGACTCGTGGTGACAATAAAAATAATCGATCAAAATTTCACATTGAACGAATGTTCTGTTATTAAATAATTTAATTGTTAGATTATCTCTATGTATCTCTATGTAGCATGTAAATTTGTGTGCTAGACTGTCGCGTTGCGAATTATGTATATTGAACAACTTTTTTAACATTTTCTTGTCGGTGCGGTGCGTATTATATTGATGATACTTTTTTTAAATTTATTCGCAATCTGTAAATGTTTATGCTAGTCTGTCACGCGGTGCGCATTATATTAAACATGTTTTTATAGCCCTTTTCCCGTGACAAATCGAGCTGAAATTTATCAGACAGACTGTAGTAGTTTTTTTTTACATATGAGACATAACTAAAATTTTGGATTTTTGGATTGTCGTGCGATGCGTATTATAATGAACACATTTTTAGCTACGTCTCGTATATAAAGGATTTATAATCAAAAATGTTGTTTTTACGTTTTTTTTAATCAAATGTCTATCATGTTAATATTACATCGTTAAATAAGCTATGTGTCTAGAACACGTACTAGTATTTTCACACCAATCTACAACATTGGCAGTACTTCAATCCTACTTTTACAGAAACCTAATACTTTAAAAGTACAATATTCCGTTATTTCACAGTATACTTCAAGGTACTTACACAACATCTGGGCAGAAGTAAGACTGAGCAAGTCTATGATGTTTTAAGAATTTAATAACATCCCATCCATCAACGCAGGGGTAGGGAATCATCCCTCTTGTAAACATCTCCCATAGTACAACGCCGAAGGACCACTGGAACATAAACAAAATTCTTGTTGATCTTCATAGATACTTTATCTCTTGTTAACAAATCCTTTAAAACAACACAGTACCATCAATTCATTAGTTTTTCCATGTTAGGTTAAGTAATACAATAGTATAAGTTTAAACACCTTAATTTTTTTCGTCTTTCTGATTAACCCATTTGCTGTAACGTCTAAACCTGTATGTCTACTTTGCGGCAGCGAAGCGTGGGTATGTGCCACCCGGGGCAGAACCTAGGTTTGCCGCCCCTCCTGGAAAATACATATATGCTCTAGAGGAAAGACACAATTTTTCAAAGTAATAATAAGAACACTATTCATTTTAATGTGATTAATAAATAGGAAAGCTTTCATCTTAAACAAATAAAATTGAAGTTTTCTGCTTTTCTTCATGGCACAATCTTTAATGTATCGATGTTGTCAGCAATGACATACTCAAAATCCAAAATAGCTATTAGATTACGTAAATGGTGAACGAAAAGTATAACTGCCAAACCTAATTTGAATTTCTACAGCAATCTCATCTTATGAAGAATACAACTTTCTTCTCAACTATTTCTCTATATAACATGATTACATATTCGCTTTGATCGCCTCAATTTTCTCTCTCGTAAAATTAAAATCCTTAAGTTCTACACATAAATTTTTAATGAAAGTCAAAGCATACTTTAAAAAGTTCATTATTTTCTCTTTGAGTAGCCTTTGCAAAGCATTTTTTTCACAATGCGTTTGCAATAATTTTGAGCTTCATTGAATTCCTAAAATACATGTTTCCAAATGTCCAGAAAAAAATTGCATTGTGACTAGCGTCTGTTCATGTGTTTCAATTTCCGTCTACCTTAAAAAAAAGGCGTCAAAATGACTCCATGATATATTCACTATTGTGTATCCTGAAGTCATTTAATACTTTGCCTGTAGCAGCAATTAGATCTTTCCAAAGTGCATGGGTATAAATAAATGCGTAACAACGTTGTAGTGTACTAAAAATGTTAGAAAGTTTGTTTCAGGTGGAACGGCATGTAAACAAAAAAGATTTAATAAACTGTTTGACCAAGAATTGACATTGAGATTTATGTCTTAAATTTTCCTGAACTCCTGTATACCTTCCAGCAGTAAAGCTGTAATAACACACGTTGGGCCTTTGCAGTCCATTATTTTAAGACTATTAGCTTTAAACTGATTTACAATCATTTATGAAATGTCGTAAGAAGATTTTGTTTTCATTGAAACCTATGAAAGATTCTACGTCTACTTTCTGATTTTCAATCTTTACATATCACACAACTGGATTTCTTTGATCCTGATGTGAAATATTGAGAGCTAACGCAAAAATGGACTAATATTTGGTTTCATGTATCTAAAAGATTAATTTTTTGCGAACCGCATATCCTAAAACTGCAAAGGGCTCATTTTGAATTCGAGGGGACAAGTTTGTGGGGTTTTTTTTTAACATTTTGCAATTTTTGATCACGAAGCACTTGATCGTACTTTATTAGCAGATGCATAATAATGTCAAAAGTAATAACACCAACTTCTTTTCTCTTTGTTTTGTTTTCTTTTACAACAACTTATAGTTCTCTTATCTTATCTTATCTTATCTATACAGACGCTCCTTCTCTGCAGAGGATAGTTGCGTCCACAGACCATGACAGATGATCTGTTGGCAAGTGATGCAGCGTTCACAGGCCACGGCTTTGTGGGTTCCACGCATTACCCAGCCGCCTAACTACATGTAGTGTTAGGTACCCATTCGGAGCGGGGTGACTCAGGGACGCCCTAGGCCCTGGGAACAAACCCTTTACCTTCACACGGATTCGAACCCATGACCATCGGTACGACAGTCCAGTGCGCTGCCACTCGACCACCGCGCCCCCTATCTTTTGATAGGCTATTCTTTTTTTTAAATCCGATTTCTGATTCCTCCCATTTGCTAATACTTTGGCAATTTTGAGCACTTGTTCACGAGTGGCTACATTTGAATTTATTTTGTGTCAACTATTATTCCATTACACAAGCAACCTTTTTCATTATTTTTGTACTAGTTTGTGCTGCGGCGCCGTGGCGCCTGCGGCGCCCCCCTTTTTTAAGGTCGCCTACGGCGCCCACCTTTTTCAAAAGCCCAACTAACTTGTCCTTTTATGATAAATACGTAATATTAAACGTTCTTAAATGTACACAAAGTATTTTATGATAGAGTTTTTTTGATTGCAAAAGCTTAAGTAAAGTATCCTTATATGATAAATACGAAATATTCCTGAAATGTACACAAAGTATGTATATAATATTTTTTTACAGTGCTAATCACCACATGATTTTTAAAGTAACTTTAGAAAGCAGCGCACCAAATTACTGCACCAAAAATAACTCTTATCGAACGTCCGCATGAAATTGTTCAATTTTTTAATTAATAAATAGTGTGGAGGGTGTTTAATGTTAATCTGGAAACCAAAATGATTATCCAATTTTTTTTTAAAAGCAGAGTGATGTCCCTCAGCGTTCCGCTACATAATTGAGCGTAAATATATATATGATGATATGCAACTAAGCAGAAGAAATTAAAAATTTAAATGATTATTCTTTAGGAGAATACGCCATATAAGTACGGAAACAATCTTTTCCCAGTAATTTACTTACGTTAAAATCATTCTCACGTTCCCTGTCTAATCTCTATTTTGGTAGAAGGTCCGTGTCTATTTTGGAGAAGTTAATGTTAATATGTTGGGCACTCTTTCAATCTTGCTGCACTTATAGTAATCTTTATACTTATATCAATTTAGTCCATTGTTGTTAAAATTTTAGTAATTGTTGGAATTAAATGAAAATAGCAATTTTAGCTTTTACAAGATGAGTGGCTGCATGACAACCTTGTATCAGTTATAGTTACCAGCACCTCATTGTTATTTTCTTATACTATTTCAGCCCCTTGGTCATTCATTTCAGTAGCTTTAGTATCAGAAGAATTTAGTTAGATTCTTTATGGCATTTAAAGTGTTGGCATTAGAAAAGTGCACGTGTTTTAACAGATCCTTCATTTCTTTAATAACTTTTACCTTGGCTTTTCTTTTCTTTTATTAAACATAATTTAAAGCTTTCATTTTTATAAACCAATTAACAACGAGGAATTTTACGCCCTAAACAAAGTGCCACGCTTAGCATTTGATTGGCTAATGTTTAAAATTGATAGGGTAAAGCAATTTTAACTTCTACAAGAGGAGCGGCTGTCGTATTTGAAGAATCAATTAAGTTAACAGAAGATCAGTGTTGCGTTCTCATGCTACTTTAGCTTCTTGGTTTTTCTTTTCATTAGCATAAGTAACAGAAGAATTTATATCCAATATTGAGTTTGAATTTTAGGCAGAATAATCGATCACATAGTTTAGAATAGTAGCTTTATTTCTTTCATTAATTTCTATTTGGGTTTCTATTTTATTTTGATAAAAAGCTCCATCAAAAATGTCTTTCATACAAGCTAATTAAAACCAGGAATTTGCCGCCCCTAAAAAAGTGCTGCCCGGGCATTTGCCCCCCTGCTCTCCCCTCGCTACGCCACTGGTACTTTTACAAGCTTTACTTTTATTTTTTTTATACACACACATTTTTGGTGAATCTTTTATCTTTATCCTGATAGATTATTTTTTCTCTTGTCAAGTATAATTTAATTATGTTAGGAGTTTATTTATACCTCTTTGGAATACAATTATGTTTTCGAATATTTAAATCCCTTATATTAACTTCAAAATCTTGTCTCTCTGTCGTCATCTCTTCGTACGTCGGTCGGGCGGAAAAACAAAAGTAAAAAATGACACACTTTTCGTGATGCGATCGAGCTGAAATTTTGCACATCGGCTCATGTCACCTAACAATGCATCTTATCAAAATTTCAAATTGATCGAACGTACCGTAATTAAATTAATGCATTTTTAGTTTATCTCTATAAACTATATGTAGGGGTCACTATTGTTTACATTTTACGGGTCACTTGATTTCACGCCAGCCATCGATGACCATATCTCGTGTTTAACACGAGGAGGAGTTCACTCAGATTCAGGCTGTAAATGTTTGTCACGTTGGAACATAATCAATACTTTAAATTCTGTCTCATATATAAGGGATTGATAAACAAAAACTTTGTTTTTACGGGGTTGTTTAATTTATGCAATTTTATTTAATCTTCATTTTTCACTTGAGGCTGAAAATTCTCATGGAAAATATGTGTTGAGGATGTTAGCGTTTGTCTCTTCATATTATCAGTTTTATTATGTGCGCCTTTTAGATGGACGAGTAGAGTCGCGGGTCGTTGACCTGACCGCGACCCACGACCCGAAACCGACAACTCCTGGCAGGCAAAGCCGAAGTCCGATATGTTAGGTGTTAGGTGTTAGTCATATGATTACAGTCGATGTACTGATATTAGGCATAGCATTTAGATGCCATGCCAATGATGAAAACCAAAGTACCCACTGAGGGTGGTAAAATCCGAAGCGACCGTTTTGTCCCCCCCCCCAGTTTCACTAGCAATGCCATTGAGCGGTGCTGGTTTAGGGCCAGGAGCGCCAGGAGCGCCAGGAGCGCCAGTACCGATTAGCAAAACGTACAGCGAAGAACGCAGAGGACACCAGCTCTGAGGAAACCTTTCAGTGGGGGTTACGCCCTAGGTAGGTCTTTGATGATCCCCCGCACTGCGGCGGTCCTAACCATAGAGACCCGTATGCTTTGCCGGGGTGGCGCCAAAGTTGTAGCGGGTCGTAGTAAGGAATTCCACCTCTCCTTCTGAGGTCAATTCAGTGAAAGGCATATTCGATTTTATGTCCGGGAAGAGCCACGAAGAGCAATAGACTCGGGGCTTCTGATTTTCTTCCACATGTAGGATCATTAGTTGTCACGTTAACACCTCCTATCTTTCAACACCGTAAGACCACCGAAAGATGAAACCGATTTTCTCATTTATTTGTAATACATACTTATTTTCTCTTGACAACATCTCCCATCTTACATCATTGGGAGAGATATGTGTCTCTTTTGTCATCATCTCTAATAACATAACAACGTGCGATCACTGAGACATGAAGACATAATCTCGAACATTTTGATAGAATCTTTTTAAAAAACCAATGAAAGCTACCATTGAACACTAGCAGCATTTCATTAGATACAGAAAACCTGAACATTTCACTGTAGACTCACCACATCAGACTTGGAACTGAATGAACCAATTTCAATACTCTCAATAGCCATCCATCTTACGGGCAGTTTTTGTTTCTGGTCACACTTGTAGTAGCCACGTTCATATACATCTCGACATAGACCGAAGTCAGCGACCTTGACTTGGTGATTGAGGTCAAGCCTTGAAATTTAAATGATTTGTAAGAGCGCATTAGTATCTTTAAATTTTGTGTTAACCAATTCCTAAGTTATTTATTTACATTAATACATGCATTAACTTCCATGTCGAAATTAAAAAATATGGCAGTAGAAATTAAACTAAAAAACCTGTAACTTATATTTTATTTGTAGGTAAAATAATTATGCAAACCATTGTATTTGTCTATTTGGAATAATAAAACATAGATTTCCCATTGAGGTAAGCATCACATAGATCAGTGCTTCTCAAACTTTTTAGCATGGCGGACCGGCAGGAATTTATCCATTGCTCTCGGGCTCGCGCCATTATTTTACTTGTACTGAAGTGGTAGCGAAATGTAATTTATTCTATTTTATGTGCTTATTGCCGAAAAATTGACATATTCTATAAGGTTAGTATTAATGGATGCAAATGGAGGATTATAATTATATTTTTCTGTCCTTTCTTGGTAACTTCTGCGGACCGGCTGCGGGTGGCCCACGGACCGGTACCGGTCTGCGGACCACCACTTTGAGTAGCACTGACATAGATAATCTAGCAAACAGTGTTAAAATATACGAAACCATTTATAGAATCATATCGTACAAGGAAAATTTCCCTGTTTGTTAAGGACATGGTCATTTATTTATTGAATTAAAAAACGTCAAACTTTTTAGAAGTAACTTCTACCGATAACAAAATTCTTGGACAAAGTCATAAATATGATGGCTAAAACTTTAGAAATGAACCAACTGGAATGAACTTCGGGGCTTGCCTAAGGATTAGATTGCATAGTTGATTAAAGGAGTTGATTGCATAGTTGATTAAAGGAGTTGATTGTATAGTTGATTAAAGGAGTTGATTGTATAGTTGATTAAAGGAGTTGATTGCATAGGTGATTAAAGGAGTTGATTGTATAGTTGATTAAAGGAGTTGATTCCATAGTTGATTAAAGGAGTTGATTGAATAGTTGATTAAAGGAGTTGATTGTATAGTTGATTAAAGGAGTTGATTGAATAGTTGATTAAAGGAGTTGATTGTATAGTTGATTAAAGGAGTTGATTGTATAGTTGATTAAAGGAGTTGATTGTATAGTTGATTAAAGGAGTTATTTGAATAGTTGATTAAAGGAGTTGATTGTATAGTTGATTAAAGGAGTTGATTGTATAGTTGATTAAAGGAGTTGATTGTATAGTTGATTAAAGGAGTTGATTGTATAGTTGATTAAAGTAGTTGATTGAATAGTTGATTAAAGGAGTTGATTCCATAGTTGATTAAAGGAGTTGATTGAATAGTTGATTAAAGGAGTTGATTGTATAGTTGATTAAAGGAGTTGATTGTATAGTTGATTAAAGGAGTTGATTGTATAGTTGATTAAAGGAGTTGATTGAATAGTTGATTAAAGGAGTTGATTGTATAGTTGATTAAAGGAGTTGATTGTATAGTTGATTAAAGGAGTTATTTGAATAGTTGATTAAAGGAGTTGATTGTATAGTTGATTAAAGGAGTTGATTGTATAGTTGATTAAAGGAGTTATTTGAATAGTTGATTAAAGGAGTTGATTGTATAGTTGATTAAAGGAGTTGATTGTATAGTTGATTAAATGAGTTGATTGTATAGTTGATTAAATGAGTTGATTGTATAGTTGATTAAAGGAGTTGATTGCATAGTTGATTAAAGGAGTTGATTGTATAGTTGATTAAAGGAGTTGATTGTATAGTTGATTAAATGAGTTGATTGTATAGTTGATTAAATGAGTTGATTGTATAGTTGATTAAAGGAGTTGATTGCATAGTTGATTAAAGGAGTTGATTGTATAGTTGATTAAATGAGTTGATTGTATAGTTGATTAAATGAGTTGATTGTATAGTTGATTAAAGGAGTTGATTGCATAGTTGATTAAAGGAGTTGATTGAATAGTTGATTAAAGGAGTTGATTGTATAGTTGATTAAAGGAGTTGATTGTATAGTTGATTAAAGGAGTTATTTGAATAGTTGATTAAAGGAGTTGATTGTATAGTTGATTAAAGGAGTTGATTGTATAGTTGATTAAAGGAGTTATTTGAATAGTTGATTAAAGGAGTTGATTGTATAGTTGATTAAAGGAGTTGATTGTATAGTTGATTAAAGGAGTTATTTGAATAGTTGATTAAAGGAGTTGATTGTATAGTTGATTAAAGGAGTTGATTGTATAGTTGATTAAATGAGTTGATTGTATAGTTGATTAAAGGAGTTGATTGCATAGTTGATTAAAGGAGTTGATTGTATAGTTGATTAAATGAGTTGATTGTATAGTTGATTAAATGAGTTGATTGTATAGTTGATTAAAGGAGTTGATTGCATAGTTGATTAAAGGAGTTGATTGAATAGTTGATTAAAGGAGTTGATTGCATAGTTGATTAAAGGAGTTGATTGTATAGTTGATTAAAGGAGTTGATTGTATAGTTGATTAAAGGAGTTGATTGTATAGTTGATTAAAGGAATTGATTGTATAGTTGATTAAAGGAGTTGATTGTATAGTTGATTAAAGGAGTTGATTGTATAGTTGATTAAAGGAGTTGATTGTATAGTTGATTAAAGGAGTTGATTGTATAGTTGATTAAAGTAGTTGATTGAATAGTTGATTAAAGGAGTTGATTCCATAGTTGATTAAAGGAGTTGATTGAATAGTTGATTAAAGGAGTTGATTGTATAGTTGATTAAAGGAGTTGATTGTATAGTTGATTAAAGGAGTTGATTGTATAGTTGATTAAAGGAGTTGATTGTATAGTTGATTAAAGGAGTTGATTGTATAGTTGATTAAAGTAGTTGATTGAATAGTTGATTAAAGGAGTTGATTCCATAGTTGATTAAAGGAGTTGATTGAATAGTTGATTAAAGGAGTTGATTGTATAGTTGATTAAAGGAGTTGATTGTATAGTTGATTAAAGGAGTTGATTGTATAGTTGATTAAATGAGTTGATTGTATAGTTGATTAAAGGAGTTGATTGCATAGTTGATTAAAGGAGTTGATTGTATAGTTGATTAAATGAGTTGATTGTATAGTTGATTAAATGAGTTGATTGTATAGTTGATTAAAGGAGTTGATTGCATAGTTGATTAAAGGAGTTGATTGAATAGTTGATTAAAGGAGTTGATTGTATAGTTGATTAAAGGAGTTGATTGTATAGTTGATTAAAGGAGTTGATTGTATAGTTGATTAAAGGAATTGATTGTATAGTTGATTAAAGGAGTTGATTGTATAGTTGATTAAAGGAGTTGATTGTATAGTTGATTAAAGGAGTTGATTGTATAGTTGATTAAAGGAGTTGATTGTATAGTTGATTAAAGTAGTTGATTGAATAGTTGATTAAAGGAGTTGATTCCATAGTTGATTAAAGGAGTTGATTGAATAGTTGATTAAAGGAGTTGATTGTATAGTTGATTAAAGGAGTTGATTGTATAGTTGATTAAAGGAGTTGATTGTATAGTTGATTAAAGGAGTTGATTGTATAGTTGATTAAAGGAGTTGATTGTATAGTTGATTAAAGTAGTTGATTGAATAGTTGATTAAAGGAGTTGATTCCATAGTTGATTAAAGGAGTTGATTGAATAGTTGATTAAAGGAGTTGATTGAATAGTTGATTAAAGGAGTTGATTGTATAGTTGATTAAAGGAGTTGATTGTATAGTTGATTAAAGGAGTTATTTGAATAGTTGATTAAAGGAGTTGATTGTATAGTTGATTAAAGGAGTTGATTGTATAGTTGATTAAAGGAGTTATTTGAATAGTTGATTAAAGGAGTTGATTGTATAGTTGATTAAAGGAGTTGATTGTATAGTTGATTAAATGAGTTGATTGTATAGTTGATTAAATGAATTGATTGTATAGTTGATTAAAGGAGTTGATTGCATAGTTGATTAAAGGAGTTGATTGTATAGTTGATTAAAGGAGTTGATTGTATAGTTGATTAAATGAGTTGATTGTATAGTTGATTAAATGAGTTGATTGTATAGTTGATTAAAGGAGTTGATTGCATAGTTGATTAAAGGAGTTGATTGTATAGTTGATTAAATGAGTTGATTGTATAGTTGATTAAATGAGTTGATTGTATAGTTGATTAAAGGAGTTGATTGTATAGTTGATTAAAGGAGTTGATTGAATAGTTGATTAAAGGAGTTGATTGTATAGTTGATTAAAGGAGTTGATTGTATAGTTGATTAAAGGAGTTGATTTGAATAGTTGATTAAAGGAGTTGATTGTATAGTTGATTAAAGGAGTTGATTGTATAGTTGATTAAAGGAGTTATTTGAATAGTTGATTAAAGGAGTTGATTGTATAGTTGATTAAAGGAGTTGATTGTATAGTTGATTAAAGGAGTTATTTGAATAGTTGATTAAAGGAGTTGATTGTATAGTTGATTAAAGGAGTTGATTGTATAGTTGATTAAATGAGTTGATTGTATAGTTGATTAAATGAGTTGATTGTATAGTTGATTAAAGGAGTTGATTGCATAGTTGATTAAAGGAGTTGATTGTATAGTTGATTAAAGGAGTTGATTGTATAGTTGATTAAATGAGTTGATTGTATAGTTGATTAAATGAGTTGATTGTATAGTTGATTAAAGGAGTTGATTGCATAGTTGATTAAAGGAGTTGATTGTATAGTTGATTAAATGAGTTGATTGTATAGTTGATTAAATGAGTTGATTGTATAGTTGATTAAAGGAGTTGATTGCATAGTTGATTAAAGGAGTTGATTGATAGTTGATTAAAGGAGTTGATTGTATAGTTGATTAAAGGAGTTGATTGTATAGTTGATTAAAGGAGTTGATTGTATAGTTGATTAAAGGAGTTGATTGTATAGTTGATTAAAGGAGTTGATTGTATAGTTGATTAAAGGAGTTGATTGTATAGTTGATTAAAGGAGTTGATTGTATAGTTGATTAAAGGAGTTGATTGTATAGTTGATTAAAGGAGTTGATTGTATAGTTGATTAAAGGAGTTGATTGTATAGTTGATTAAAGGAGTTGATTGTATAGTTGATTAAAGGAGTTGATTGTATAGTTGATTAAAGGAGTTGATTGTATAGTTGATTAAAGGAGTTGATTGTATAGTTGATTAAAGGAGTTGATTGTATAGTTGATTAAAGGAGTTGATTGTATAGTTGATTAAAGGAGTTGATTGTATAGTTGATTAAAGGAGTTGATTGTATAGTTGATTAAAGGAGTTGATTGTATAGTTGATTAAAGGAGTTGATTGTATAGTTGATTAAAGGAGTTGATTGTATAGTTGATTAAAGGAGTTGATTGTATAGTTGATTAAAGGAGTTGATTGTATAGTTGATTAAAGGAGTTGATTGTATAGTTGATTAAAGGAGTTGATTGTATAGTTGATTAAAGGAGTTGATTGCATAGTTGATTAAAGGAGTTGATTGTATAGTTGATTAAAGGAGTTGATTGTATAGTTGATTAAAGGAGTTGATTGCATAGTTGATTAAAGGAGTTGATTGCATAGTTGATTAAAGGAGTTGATTGTATAGTTGATTAAAGGAGTTGATTGTATAGTTGATTAAAGGAGTTGATTGTATAGTTGATTAAAGGAGTTGATTGTATAGTTGATTAAAGGAGTTGATTGTATAGTTGATTAAAGGAGTTGATTGTATAGTTGATTAAAGGAGTTGATTGAATAGTTGATTAAAGGAGTTGATTGTATAGTTGATTAAAGGAGTTGATTGTATAGTTGATTAAAGGAGTTGATTGAATAGTTGATTAAAGGAGTTGATTGCATAGTTGATTAAAGGAGTTGATTGCATAGTTGATTAAAGGAGTTGATTGATAGTTGATTAAAGGAGTTGATTGTATAGTTGATTAAAGGAGTTGATTGTATAGTTGATTAAAGGAGTTGATTGTATAGTTGATTAAAGGAGTTGATTGTATAGTTGATTAAAGGAGTTGATTGTATAGTTGATTAAAGGAGTTGATTGTATAGTTGATTAAAGGAGTTGATTGTATAGTTGATTAAAGGAGTTGATTGCATAGTTGATTAAAGGAGTTGATTGTATAGTTGATTAAAGGAGTTGATTGTATAGTTGATTAAAGGAGTTGATTGTATAGTTGATTAAAGGAGTTGATTGAATAGTTGATTAAAGGAGTTGATTGTATAGTTGATTAAAGGAGTTGATTGTATAGTTGATTAAAGGAGTTGATTGTATAGTTGATTAAAGGAGTTGATTGTATAGTTGATTAAAGGAGTTGATTGCATAGTTGATTTAAAGGAGTTGATTGTATAGTTGATTAAAGGAGTTGATTGTATAGTTGATTAAAGGAGTTGATTGCATAGTTGATTAAAGGAGTTGATTGCATAGTTGATTAAAGTAGTTGATTGTATAGTTGATTAAAGTAGTTGATTGTATAGTTGATTAAAGGAGTTGATTGCATAGTTGATTAAAGGAGTTGATTGTATAGTTGATTAAAGGAGTTGATTGAATAGTTGATTAAAGGAGTTGATTGTATAGTTGATTAAAGTAGTTGATTGAATAGTTGATTAAAGGAGTTGATTGTATAGTTGATTAAAGTAGTTGATTGAATAGTTGATTAAAGGAGTTGATTGAATAGTTGATTAAAGTAGTTGATTGCATAGTTGTTTAAAGGAGTTGATTGCATAGTTGATTAAAGTAGTTGATTGTATAGTTGATTAAAGTAGTTGATTGAATAGTTGATTAAAGGAGTTGATTGTATAGTTGATTAAAGTAGTTGATTGAATAGTTGATTAAAGGAGTTGATTGAATAGTTGATTAAAGTAGTTGATTGCATAGTTGTTTAAAGGAGTTGATTGCATAGTTGATTAAAGGAGTTATTTGAATAGTTGATTAAAGGAGTTGATTGTATAGTTGATTAAAGGAGTTGATTGCATAGTTGATTAAAGGAGTTGATTGTATAGTTGATTAAAGGAGTTGATTGCATAGTTGATTAAAGGAGTTGATTGTATAGTTGATTAAAGGAGTTGATTGTATAGTTGATTAAAGGAGTTGATTGTATAGTTGATTAAAGGAGTTGATTGCATAGTTGATTAAAGGAGTTGATTGCATAGTTGATTAAAGGAGTTGATTGTATAGTTGATTAAAGGAGTTGATTCCATAGTTGATTAAAGGAGTTGATTGCATATTTGATTAAAGGAGTTGATTCCATAGTTGATTAAAGGAGTTGATTATATAGTTGATTAAAGGAGTTGATTGTATAGTTGATTAAAGGAGTTGATTGTATAGTTGATTAAAGGAGTTGATTCCATAGTTGATTAAAGGAGTTGATTATATAGTTGATTAAAGGAGTTGATTGTATAGTTGATAAAAGGAGTTGATTGTATAGTTGATTAAAGGAGTTGATTGTATAGTTGATTAAAGGAGTTGATTGCATAGTTGATTAAAGGAGTTGATTGCATAGTTGATTAAAGGAGTTGATTGTATAGTTGATTAAAGGAGTTGATTGTATAGTTGATTAAAGGAGTTGATTGTATAGTTGATTAAAGGAGTTGATTGCATAGTTGATTAAAGGAGTTGATTCCATAGTTGATTAAAGTATTTGATTGTATAGTTGATTAAAGGAGTTATTTGAATAGTTGATTAAAGGAGTTGATTGTATAGTTGATTAAAGGAGTTGATTGTATAGTTGTTTAAAGGAATTGATTGTATAGTTGTTTAAAGGAGTTGATTGTATAGTTGATTAAAGTAGTTGATTGTATAGTTGATTCAAGGAGTTGATTGTATAGTTGATTAAAGGAGTTGATTGCATAGTTGATTAAAGGAGTTATTTGAATAGTTGATTAAAGGAGTTGATTGAATAGTTGATTAAAGGAGTTGATTCCATAGTTGATTAAAGGAGTTGATTGTATAGTTGATTAAAGGAGTTGATTGCATAGTTGATTAAAGGAGTTGATTGTATAGTTGATTAAAGGAGTTGATTGTATAGTTGATTAAATGAGTTGATTGTATAGTTGATTAAAGGAGTTATTTGAATAGTTGATTAAAGGAGTTGATTGAATAGTTGATTAAAGGAGTTGATTCCATAGTTGATTAAAGGAGTTGATTGTATAGTTGATTAAAGGAGTTGATTGTATAGTAGATTAAATGAGTTGATTGTATAGTTGATTAAAGGAGTTGATTGTATAGTTGATTAAAGGAGTTGATTGTATAGTTGATTAAAGGAGTTGATTCCATAGTTGATTAAAGGAGTTGATTGAATAGTTGATTAAAGGAGTTGATTCCATAGTTGATTAAAGGAGTTGATTGTATAGTTGATTAAAGGAGTTGATTGTATAGTTGTTTAAAGGAGTTGATTGTATAGTTGATTAAAGTAGTTGATTGAATAGTTGATTAAAGGAGTTGATTCCATAGTTGATTAAAGGAGTTGATTGTATAGTTGATTAAAGGAGTTGATTGTATAGTTGATTAAAGGAGTTGATTCCATAGTTGATTAAAGGAGTTGATTGTATAGTTGATTAAAGGAGTTGATTGTATAGTTGATTAAAGGAGTTGATTGTATAGTTGATTAAAGGAGTTGATTGTATAGTTGATTCAAGGAGTTGATTCCATAGTCGATTAAAGGAGTTGATTGTATAGTTGATTAAAGGAGTTGATTGTATAGTTGTTTAAAGGAGTTGATTGTATAGTTGATTAAAGTAGTTGATTGAATAGTTGATTAAAGGAGTTGATTCCATAGTTGATTCAAGGAGTTGATTGTATAGTTGATTAAAGGAGTTGATTCCATAGTTGATTAAATGAGTTGATTGCATAGTTGATTAAAGGAGTTGATTGTATAGTTGATTAAAGGAGTTATTTGAATAGTTGATTAAAGGAGTTGATTGTATAGTTGATTAAAGGGGTTGATTGCATAGTTGATTAAAGGAGTTATTTGAATAGTTGATTAAAGGAGTTGATTGCATAGTTGATTAAAGGAGTTGATTGCATAGTTGATTAAAGGAGTTGATTGTATAGTTGATTAAAGGAGTTGATTGTATAGTTGATTAAAGGAGTTGATTGTATAGTTGATTAAAGGAGTTGATTGTATAGTTGATTAAAGGAGTTGATTGTATAGTTGATAAAAGGAGTTGATTGAATAGTTGATAAAAGGAGTTGATTGAATAGTTGATAAAAGGAGTTGATTGCATAGTTGATTAAAGGAGTTGATTGTATAGTTGATTAAAGGAGTTGATTGCATAGTTGATTAAAGGAGTTATTTGAATAGTTGATTAAAGGAGTTGATTGCATAGTTGATTAAAGGAGTTGATTGCATAGTTGATTAAAGGAGTTGATTGTATAGTTGATTAAAGGAGTTGATTGTATAGTTGATTAAAGGAGTTATTTGAATAGTTGATTAATGGAGTTGATTGTATAGTTGATTAAAGGAGTTATTTGTATAGTTGATTAAAGGAGTTGATTGAATAGTTGATTAAAGGAGTTGATTGTATAGTTGATTAAAGGAGTTGATTCCATAGTTGATTAAAGGAGTTGATTGTATAGTTGATTAAAGGAGTTGATTGTATAGTTGATTAAAGGAGTTGATTGTATAGTTGATTAAAGGAGTTGATTGTATAGTTGTTTAAAGGAGTTGATTGTATAGTTGATTAAAGGAGTTGATTGTATAGTTGATTAAAGGAGTTGATTCCATAGTTGATTAAAGGAGTTTATTGTATAGTTGATTAAAGGAGTTGATTGTATAGTTGATTAAAGGAGTTGATTGTATAGTTGATTAAAGGAGTTGATTGTATAGTTGATTAAAGGAGTTGATTGTATAGTTGATTAAAGGAGTAATTTGAATAGTTGATTAAAGGAGTTGATTGTATAGTTGATTAAAGGAGTTGATTGTATAGTTGATTAAAGGAGTTGATTGTATAGTTGATTAAAGGAGTTGATTGTATAGTTGATTAAAGGAGTTATTTGAATAGTTGATTAAAGGAGTTGATTGTATAGTTGATTAAAGGAGTTGATTGTATAGTTGATTAAAGGAGTTGATTGTATAGTTGATTAAAGGAGTTGATTGTATAGTTGATTAAAGGAGTTGATTGTATAGTTGATTAAAGGAGTTGATTGTATAGTTGATAAAAGGAGTTGATTGAATAGTTGATAAAAGGAGTTGATTGAATAGTTGATTAAAGGAGTTGATTCCATAGTTGATTAAAGGAGTTGATTGTATAGTTGATTAAAGGAGTTGATTGTATAGTTGATTAAAGGAGTTGATTGTATAGTTGATTAAAGGAGTTGATTGCATAGTTGTTTAAAGGAGTTGATTGCATAGTTGATTAAAGGAGTTGATTCCATAGTTGATTAAAGGAGTTGATTGTATAGTTGATTAAATGAGTTGATTGTATAGTTGATTAAAGGAGTTGATTGTATAGTTGATTAAAGGAGTTGATTGTATAGTTGATTAAAGTAGTTGATTGTATAGTTGATTAAAGGAGTTGATTGCATAGTTGATTAAAGGAGTTGATTGTATAGTTGATTAAAGGAGTTGATTGTATAGTTGATTAAAGGAGTTGATTGTATAGTTGATTAAAGGAGTTGATTGCATAGTTGATTAAAGGAGTTGATTGTATAGTTGATTAAAGGAGTTGATTGTATAGTTGATTAAATGAGTTGATTGTATAGTTGATTAAATGAGTTGATTGCATAGTTGATTAAATGAGTTGATTGCATAGTTGTTTAAAGGAGTTGATTGTATAGTTGATTAAATGAGTTGATTGTATAGTTGATTAAATGAGTTGATTGCATAGTTGTTTAAAGGAGTTGATTGTATAGTTGATTAAATGAGTTGATTGTATAGTTGATTAAATGAGTTGATTGCATAGTTGATTAAAGGAATTGATTGTATAGTTGATTAAATGAGTTGATTGTATAGTTGATTAAATGAGTTGATTGTATAGTTGATTAAAGGAGTTGATTGTATAGTTGATTAAATGAGTTGATTGTATAGTTGATTAAATGAGTTGATTGCATAGTTGATTAAAGGAATTGATTGTATAGTTGATTAAATGAGTTGATTGTATAGTTGATTAAAGGAGTTGATTCCATAGTTGATTAAAGGAGTTGATTGTATAGCTGATTAAAGACAGTTGTTACCCAGACAACAAGGTGTTAAAGTCTAGTTACTTGACTTGCACTTACTTCTACCAAAAGTATCCAGCATGGCTGTGCTAACTAACAAGTGGCTAGAACCGCATATTCCAAAACAAGTTATGCAAGAGATGATGGAGATAGCATAAGTAATTGTGGGTAAAAGAGCAAAAATTATACACTCTTGCTCGTTTAACTAGTGATTCTAATAAAAGAGCAGGACTGCTTTTACGTAACCCATGTCTGCACAATTTTGTTTTGGACTCACATACAATTCCTGGCCGCCAGATCACGATGGACACACCTCAGCTGGCTAAGGTAGGACATGCCATTCGCAATA
Source organism: Ampullaceana balthica (assembly GCA_944989445.1). Lineage (NCBI taxonomy): Eukaryota > Metazoa > Mollusca > Gastropoda > Lymnaeidae > Ampullaceana > Ampullaceana balthica. Next base: position 522,180 of record CALYLW010000059.1, read on the forward strand.
TCAGCTCCATACTTAATGACGTCATTCAGGGTTAGGGTCTTGTAAATAGAAAAGAAAACGTTTTTGCATTTGCAACGAAATATAGTTATATTACAAAATAAAAGAGAACATACTATGTAAGAATAAGAACGCTGTGTGAAAATGATTTTAAAATGCCGCTAAATCAATTTTATTGACCAGCTTTTTACCGGTGTTTATATGAAATTCTAGATGAACAACTATAGTTGAATTTTTTCTTCAGGCTTTTCTACTAACTTTTCTACCCCAGGATCACGACGATATCACGAAGATATGTCTGAAGCGGAAAATTATTATTATTTTTTTTAAGGATTGGCAATGAATATTGAGTAATTTAAGGATATAAAGCTACAGTAAAATCAAATTCAAGAGGAAAAAAATTAAATTGTTGATGAAATACCGTATATACTTGCTATAAAGCCGAATTTGTTTTTGGACAAAATCTAGGGGGAAAATTTGGGGCTCGGCTTACGAGCGATTTACACACTTTTTATACTATTCTCTTTCAAAAGATGGGGGGGGGGTCGGCTTATGAACGAACGGGCTAACGAACAAGTATATACGGTAATTACGACCAAGATGAAATTTGTAGAATTCCGTCCTAATATAAATTTCTCTGCTAGTAAAATTTCATATGCTGTGCTTCCCTTGCTCTGCTATCAACAGGAAAGTCAGCTCTCCTTTTTAGACGTTACATCAAACACTGTACAACACAAGTTTATATTTCACATGATTATAACTTTGAACTCTTAATCATACGAAAATCTAAAAATAATGTTAATGTTACATTCTTCATTACATTTATTCCAGTCACTTTAAAGAATGCCATTGTTCTTCGTTTATTATCGTTGTGAGACCTAATGTCATAAAAAAAGCATAGACCTTACAGTGAAAATTTAATTTGAAAAGAAAACTTAGGAATTTGGGTACTAAAAATATATTGTTGTCCAGAAGACAAAGAGGCGAAGACTCCTTCTTTAGAAGACATAATTATTTAAGGCATACAACGGCTGACATGTTTTTAAGATGTAAGATTGAACAACAGTATTACTATGGTAACAGCTTTCCGATCAATTCATACATGCTTAACGTGTTATCTTTGACAAATCTGTTGTGATAACCCAATTGTATGTCTTACGATCACCTCACTACACAGTTCCATAGACTATTTGTTGTCTGAGTTTATCTTTATATTTGGTCAAAGCTAGAATGTTTTAAAGTTTGGCGAATACCCGCATCATGAGGCTTTCCCCGAAGAGAAGCAGATTGTTCTTGTCCGAAAAACGGACTACTAACACGAAACGAGCTCGCTGCCAACATATAAATAACTTTCTTTTTGAAAGTTATAAACTAGCTACAGGAATAGAACGAACATTCTACAATAAAGTAAAGAGCGTACTGAAATGCTCGTAAAAATTGTCCTAAAGGAATGTAAGAAACTTGGTACATGTAATTAAAGAAAATGCTACCAGCATGTATAGGACTAGCCACCTGAATGTAAATAACTCTACATTTTTCATAGGTGAAAAATATTTGAAATTGGCATTAAGAGTGATGCTTGGATTTATGTCAAGTAATAAGTAGATGAAAAATTCACAACTTCTTACATTTAATGTTTTGCAGTTTCAGTTTTTTTTAATATTAGGAACAAAACGCACTAGGTTATTTATAAAGCTTTCGAGAGACATTTAATGGGTAATAGATTATTAAGCAACTTTATAATATACTAGAAATGTACCCGCGCATTTGAAGCGGCAGTGTACTGCCCTATAAGGTTGAATACGTAGTTGAAAATAAGCTAATAACTATATGTTAAGTATATATGTGTATGCGACGATTTAAGTTCGGCCTTCTTGTTATCATATAACTAAATGTTGCGCTTACTCACGGAATGCAACTTTCAGTAGGTCAGAAATATACTTATGAAAAATGTAATTCTCTAATTCTGAGAAAATTTTACCCAATAATAAATGAAGATTTGAAACGTAACAAACGATTTGAAAAGGGCATTAATTTAATTTAAAATCCTGCAAACAAACATTTCTTATTGCTATAGATTCAACGTATAAAGAGATTACATTCGGAATGAAACTCATGTAGTTTTTAGTACGCTGATAGAACTTAAAGGAAGAAGGTAAAATGAATCAATAAAAAACCAAATTAAAATACATCAAACCTATTTTTATAATTTTTTCACTTTTGTCCCTTTCATCAAAACGGTCCCATTTAGCGATGGATGCCAAAATGTTATATGTTACTGTTTCACCAAAGCCTTCAATTCTTTGTTGATTTCCGTTTTCAGATAAGACATTATATTTTGTAAATTATATAATTAAGCCCACTTTTTCTCTTTCCAGACTCCCTTTCTTCCCTGTTTTTTTCCTGGAAATTAGATAATTTATTTGCCAACTATATTTAGTATTGATCCATTCGCTTAAAAACGTATGTGAAACGAAAATATAAATCTTTTGAAAAAAAAATATTTTGGAATCCTGGAAAGAAATGAGTGGACATATTCAATTCCCGTTGAGGTAAAAAATTCAAATTAGTTATCAGGTTCATGTTAACTTAAGTTTAGTATAGATATATCCATTGATCCAGTAGTATACTGTAATAATTTAGCTGATATAAGAAAAGGCAATTTTTACTCAACATTACTTTTAGATCAGAGTTCAGTCGTGCTTAATTTATTTTAGTATGAGTCCGAAAATTTACAGACTTTTATGCAAATGGGAAGTTGGACCATTAGTGAGAGGGTGCTTAAGTTTTTATTAGTATATAAAAGGCGCACTAAATGAAGTTAATCAAGAGAAATAAAAAAAAATATTAAGACAGTCTCTCATTCTTTATAAACTTTAAACACACTTTTTTATAGTGGATATATTTTTATAATTTTATTCATATACTAGGTTGTGCTGCGGCGCCGTGGCGCCTGCGGCGCCCCCATTTTTTAAGGGCGCCAACGGCGCCCACCTTTTTTAAAAGCCCACTAACTTGTCCTTGTACTTGTATAATAAATACGTAATATTAAATTTTCTTAAATGTACACAAAGTGTTTTATAATTCTTTTTAATTAAAAAAAAATTTATGTCAAAAGCCAAAGTAACTTATCCTTGTATGATAAATACGAAATATTCCTGAAATGTACATATAGTCTGTATATAATGTATTGTAATTTTGTGTGTTTGTTGTGATATGAAAGTTAATTTAATACTTATAAGTATGTTATTTCTTTCAGTAAAGCGCTGTGAGCCCAGTTCCTTACTGGGATACAGCGCTATATAAATAATCAATTTATTATTATTATTATTATTATATAATATAGGTTGTGCTGCGGCGCCCACTTTTATTTATTTGGTAAAAATCCCAAGTAACTTATCCTTGTATGATAAATACAAAATATTCCTGAAAATTAAACAAAGCATTTATATAATAATTTTTACAGTGCTAATCACCACACGATTTTTAAACTAATTTTAGGAAGCAGCGCACCAAATTACTGCACCAAAAAATAACTATTTGAGTCAATCAGCACTTCTTACAACGCAAAATTTAAAAAAAAGCACAGTGATGTCCCTCAGCGTTAGGCGGCAGTGAAAAATGAGCGTAAATATAATATATATATATATAATATATATCAGAAGTTTTAAAAATTATTATAAGAAAAAAAAACATTCAACTTCTAATGTTCATTACTAATGAGTTGATTTCACTTAGAGAATTGGTTTTCTCATGAAACACACTTACAATTTTAAGGGTACTAAATAAAGTTAACCGCCAGTTGTTGTTTTTTAAATTGACAACTGCCGTCACGTAAAAAACGTATTTTATTTATGACCCCACATCGTTAAACTATTCAAAGTAATGAAATATTTGTAACAGCAGGTATAAGTTAAGGAACTACGCTCCCACCTTCTCTCTAAAAGGCAATAGCTGCTTACACTAAAGAGCTAATAAAATAAATTATAAATGTTGTAAATGTAATGAAGTTTCCAAAATAATTTAAAGAAACTAACTCAATCTTATTTTTAAAACTTGCAATAAAATTTGCGCACCATTTTTAGTCAATGAAAGTTAATTTAAAGGCGGGCGCTTAAAATGAAGTCTTGTAGTGAAGTACTGCTCCAAAAATAAATTGTACACTTTTTGATAGTCTTTATTAATTAGTGTTTTAATATGGAAATGATATACAATTCTTTTATATATTTGTCTCCATGATATACGATTTAAATTTACGGCCTTTATGTAATAGTTATAATTTTAAAAAGGAATTCAATTATGTTTTGGATCATGTTTCCCGATGGGACATCATAGTTTGTAAATTATATTTCAAACACCAGATTTAATTTCTGAAAAATAAATTAATTATTTACGAAATTGAAAAAAAAAGATGATATGTTTGACTAAACATCTATTTTACACGCTTTTATTTAACTCACACTGTTTGTATGTAGTATGTTGTATCCGTCAAATCTTGTAACGTAAAATTAAACCACTTCTGATGGTCCTAGAGATCTCAAAATTTTACCACAGATAGATCTTGGATGACAATACATTGTATCAAAATTTCAGATCCATCCATTGTAACGTAATTAAATAAATGCATTTTTTAGTTTATCTTTATATATAATCTGTATCCGTGCTATTCTTGACTTTCACGTGAATGTCACCGGAGTTCACCACCAGCCATCGGTGACCAAATTCCAGGTGTTTAACAGCTCAGTAATACGAAACTAAATCTAAATTGACATGATAATACAAGAGGAACAACCGGAATTTGTGTAGCCTAGTTGGCCGAATTGTTAACGTAATGATTAATATTCTATCTTTTTACCACTATCACATTTAAGTTATAGACAACGAAATTTGACTAATTAAATTGAATTGATTATGTCGAAAAATTGATTTTAAAAATTTTGATACTTAAAAAGTAGATAATAAAATATTTTAAAAATCTTTTTTTAAAAAGCACACGCTTTTATTTACACATAGAAAGTGCACTAAAAAGGAGAAAATAAAATTTTTCTATGATAACAGGTGAAATGACTGAATCTATCCACTGCACATAAAATTCCCTCACATAATTAGTATTTGTTTAAATTAAAATTTGAGTAATTAGAAACAACATAATAAAACTCTTAATTTAAAAATAAATACCTTGCATCGTGTGACAAATGTAATGAAATAGTGTTAACCCATCTATAATATAAATAATTTGTATAAAAGGCCACTGCTTTGTACCGCGAGGCGAAACCAAATATGAATGTTATTATAATAAAATTACACGGCTCAATTTAAGATGCGTACACAAAAATGTGCGCACCGTAATTTAAACAATAAAAGATTTTTGAAAGCGCACAGCTCAAAATAAAGTATTGAAAAAATAACGCACCAAAATGAACTCGTTTTGAATGTCCGCATGAAGCTGTTCAATATCGAAATGAGAATTTATTGTGTCTTTATTTGGCTCTACATTTTCTGATTATGGGCCCCCTTACCCTAAGGGTGGTCACCTGGGGTTGAAACATAGCCTATGACCTGTCTCGGGTCAAATGAGGGTCCCATGCAAAATTTCAGCATCCTGGGTCCAACGGTGTGGAATTCCATTGGTAACAAACAAACAAACAAACAAACAAACAAACTTTCTTCTTTATATATTAGATAAAACAATTCTTCGTTTATATTAATAAATATGGATCGATCAGAGATCTAGAGCCAAAAAAGTGAAATTTTAATAAATGGAGCAAGGTTAAGGGATTGTAATATTTTTATTAGACAGTAGAGTTTAATACTATTATAACCTATTTTCATACCACTGACGTCTCACGCACATAGGTCAAGAGGTCACGGTTCGCCATAAAAGGAAGTATGACGTATGGCACTCCTGGTTCTTTCTCTGCCAGACCAACCAGACCGAGTACTTGTGGGTGATGAAATTCTCTCATGATTACAGCTTCTTTCACCAGTCCGAGTAAGTCGATGTTATGGGATGTGGGATCTTAATGAAAATTATTTTGATTTACGCATTTTAAAGTAATGATAAATATTTCCATATTATTTATAAACTAGGTTGTGCTGGGGCGCCGTGGCGCCTGCGGCGCCTACTTTTTTTTAGGGTTCCTACGGCGCCCACCTTTTTCAAAAGCCCAACTAACTTGTCCTTGTATGATAAATACGTAATATTAAACTTCCTGAAATGTACACAAAGTATTTTATAATAATGGTTGTAGGGCGCCTATGGCGCACACTTTTTTTTTGTTTTCAAAAGCCCAAGTAACTTATCCTTGCATGATAACTACGAAATATTCCTGAAATGTACACAAGTACTTTATAATTAACAATCCTCAAATCCTCTTTTTACATCGTACCCTTTCCAAAATTAAAATATGAGCTAAAACAATGACGTCATATAATTTTTCTTACGGCGAGAATCTTTAATTTATAATCATTTTGCGTACCTCTCGATGCACACTTTGAATAATTTTAAAATATAAGCTCAAACAATGACGTCATAGCGTTCCACATCCAATTTTCCAGTGAGCCATCCAGTGAGTGACTTGGACTATTATTATACAGTATTTATGTTTGCTATACTTTTTTAGAAAAGAGTGGCCACCAATTTAAAAAATTGTGAAGCTTTTTCTTTCAAAACGTTATTGTCTCCCAACACAATCCCAACCAAGAAAAGACCACGATTATTGCGTCCACACATACATTCTTGCAGCATGAGTAAGTTGTATATTCTATCTTATATTATCAGTTACAGACGCTCCTTCTATACAGAATATTGTTGCTTCCTACGCTTATCTATGGTTTGAGTCTAGTCCTGCATTTTTATTTAAATGTTGATAAAGTGTTGGTTTTCCTTGTTTCTTCAGGCAACCCATGCCACGCCCGAATTCCGGACGGAAAGAAACAAAACTTGTATGTGTTTGTTCTTGCATACGGAATACGAAAGGTGTTTTTATCCTTATGTCTATCTGAGGGTTGTATTAAGTTATCTTTGTGTTTTATTTCAAAATTAGAATTAATTGCTTTATTTATTAGTACTACTTTATTCTTGGTACTTCAATCCTCTGGTGTTTCAAGGTTTAATAATTTAAGTATAGGGCTGTCAACGATTAATTTAAATTTAATCGTTAACTTTTGAAAAATTAATCATTAATTTCGATTTAAGCCAAAAATTGGATTTTATGGTGTCATAAGTAACATTTATTAAAATACTTGTCGAAAATCGAAATAACACTGGAATGTTTTCTTTATATGACATCTTTTAACCAACAACGCAATCAGGCTAGTGCATTAACATTATTTGGTTCAAGTGATGACAATATAACTAGCCGAACTGAACAATCGTTCACCTAGCTTAAGATTGTCTCAGCTGAAGTTTCTGATACTGTGGTGGATTTTTGGTATGCAGGTGATATGTAAGAAGTGTTAGAACCATGGTAGCAATGTTACCTTTTAAACGCCACGCAGAAGTTTAGAATCACCGCGCAGCAAATTTTGTAAAATATTGCACAAACAATGGACTATGTGCAACTTTGCACAAGAGTTGTTTTTTTTAACTTTTCACTTGGACCAACGAAGCTTAGACTTAGAGAGAACATTGCATGGTAGTCAAGCGATTTTTCTCAATGGACACAATAACGTTTATCAACATTTTGAACATTCAAGTCAGTCAATAGTTTAAAAACCAAAATGTTCGTGTAATCGTCCGGAAATTAGTTTATATTTATAGGCCGAAATATTTTACTTTTTGACTTCCAGTACATTTATAAGTGGTGAGTCGATTAATCGTTTAAAAAAATTAATCGTTAAAAATTTTTAACGATTAATCGAGAAATTAATCGTTAATTTCCGCAGTCCTAAATTTAATGGTGTTCTTCTTGTAGTTTTTAATATTCTCCAGTAATGAATCTGGCAGCTCTTTTTTGAATGTGTTCTAGTTTATCAATGTTTTCTTTGGTTGATGGGTCCCATACAGAAGATGTATATTCTAGTACAGGTCTCACCAAATTGAGGTAGCATTTTGGTTTGATATTTGTATTACATCTGTAAAAGTTTCTTTTTATAAAGCCTAAGGTTTTGTTTGAGTTTTAATAACGTCATTGACATGGGGATTCCATGATAGTTTTTCATTTATTATGACTCCTAAGTATTTTGCATCTTTTGTCTGGGTCAGTTCTTTTCCATGAATAAAATAGTTTGAATTTGTTTCTTTTTCTTTGTTACTCTTAACAGTTGACACTTTTCTATATATACACGTATAAATTAAATAGAAAAAAAAATTATTTTGCTAATTTACGAAATTTGAAATAAACATTTTACCTCTGAGAGTTTTAATGGCTACCTCTTGAGGCGGTTGACCAGATTCTGTCATCAAGAGACCTTCGTACACCAAACAGAAACTACCTGCGACGATGACAGGTATTTAATTTATATTAATTTTATGAATTTCAATTCAGTACGACTCCAACATTTTAAAATTTATAACATGTATCATGTATCTATTTAACTTTTTAAAAACAAGTTTGGTTTAAACGGGACCGAATATACAGGTGAAAGCGGAATATTTTAGACTCTTCCAAATTGTATTCCGACTTTATTATCGATGCGAAATACAAAGCTGTACGGACATAATCCAATCATTAAAAATAATTAAGTTCACTTTATTCCGCTACTGTTATTCCATCGTTATTCTAAATTTTACTCCTTCAAATAATATGCCTTAACTTTGAAAAACTATACAATTTTTTAAAGACTTACCAGTTCCTATAGTTCTGCCGATTATAATTTGATCTAAACTGATGACAAGATTGTCCAAAGCTGAAGTCTCATTCATCTCTAGCATAGACTCTAGAATCTGTTTAATGTTTGGTTTTGTCATTACGTCCATACCTTAAAAAAATATAAGAAAAACTTGGAACATTAAAGAAACACTATTAGATCCTAAAATAATATTTACGAGATCTCAGCTAAGACGCACAGAGCTAACTCAGCACACTTAGTATTTGAAATAAACATGTCTATTTATATAGATAATAAAGCACAGTGTGTGTTTGTATGTATGTTTGTATCTTTGTATCAACATTTTGTTTCAAAATCACGATATCGCAACCTAATTTGACATGATCGTTCGTTATATCCTGCTGATAGATTTAGGAACTCTTTTCTAATTATCACTATAGCTCGAAATTCGTAAATTTAACAATCGTAAAGTGTAGAGGTGAGAATTCTTTTATAAAAAAAATCATTTTTACATTGAATAACTTATACTGTTATAGAAAATGAGGTTTTTTTTAAATTTCTCTAGTATTTTTTTTAAAACGTCTGAATTTTTTTACAGTTGCACATTCATTGGCAGCCAAAGATTTAAGGAAGTACTCTCCTGCTGTGAAGTGTAGAAGCATCATATTTACTTTTGCAAAAAAAAATTTTTAAAAATTAATCTTCAGGTGTTTTAAAGAGGACGAAAAATGTTTACATTTTTTGAACGAAGTGATTATTCGGAGATATCTCCGTATAACGATGGGCATTATAGACAGATATTTCCCATGATTCTTAGCGTCATACGCACATTTTTTTGGCTGGTCATGTGACTTCTTGCCAATTTGATATAAGATTTTTAAAAATTCACACTGTTCATGAGCTTCTGTGGTCTCACGGTTAGGACATTGGATTCTTGAACTCTTAATGGAGGTTCGAGTTTCGTTTGAGTCTTTTTTTTTAAGGTTGTAGTTTCAGTTTTAGGGTCTGGGTTAGGTTTAGTGGTCTATTTTTTAAATTAAAATAGAAAAAGATTTTCGTTAGAGTCTTATTTTTTTTAAGGTTGTAGTTTTAGGGTCTGGGTTAGGTTTAGTTGTCTAATTTTTAAAATTAAAAAAGAAAAAACAACAAATATAGCAACCAAAAATACGATTTATCGAGCGCACCGTTCTCTTTGCTTTTACAAAATTAATTTTAAAATCATAAATCTTTTTGAAATAAATTTTAAGCTATGATAGGTACATATAATTAATATATATTAAATTAGAACGGAAATTTTGTTAGTTTTTTAAAAAAGAAATCTCCGTATAACGCCGGGAGTTATTGGGAGAAATCTCCGTATAGCGCCTGGCGTTATTCGGAGATATCTCCGTATAACGCCTCCCTTATTTGAAACAAATAATTAAATACATAGCGATGTTTGGAAAATTACATGGTTCACTAGCTGCCTCCCTCTCTGGAAAATTACATGGTTCACTAGCTGCCTCCCTCTTTTTTATCTTTGAAACTTTGAAGATCAGCGTCGCCGTGGCGGCCACCAACATGACGATGACCAGTCCGACCACGCCCACCCCGATGTACAAATTTTGAACATTTATGAAGCACTGTCAGATCCCATGAAAATATTTATGAGTTCTCAGAGCTCACTCGTCATTATTGATGTTTAAAACAAACATGGCTATCTGTCTGTATAAATAAAGCTAAGTGTGTGTATGTTTTTATCTTTGTATCAATACTTTTATTTTTACAAAACCAAACGATGGATCGTGACCTAATTTGACATGATCGTTCGTTATATCCTACTGATTTCGAACATTTTTTGTAATTATCCCTTTAGCCCGAAAATCGTTTATTTTAAAATAGTAAAATGTAGAGACAAGGAAAAAACACAATAGATATAATTTTCATATTTAGTAAGTTAGAAGGATATTAAAAAAGAATAATTTTTGGTGCAGTATTATTTTTAAAAAGCTATTATTTTTAACGTTTCGCATTCACTGGCAGCCAAACATTTAAGGACGTACTCTACATCTGCAAAGCGTGGCGGCACCATACTCAATTTTGCAAGATTTTAAAAAAATGCATCAAAGTGTTAATGAGGACGAAGATTTTTACACTATATGAAATATATAATTATATACATAATGATTTCTGGAAAATTACCTGATTCATTAGATACATCAGTTCTATTTCCCTTTGATATTTTGAAAATCAGCGCCACCGTGGTAAATAACAACACAATGAAGACCAGCCCCACCGCTCCCGCCCCGATGTACATCTTGAGTCTGCTCGAGGCGACATTCTCTGGGATAGCAAGGGACACCCGGACACTTCCCAGTTCCCTTCTATAGTTTCCTATCTCCACCAGCACGACATGGTGGAAGTTCTCATGCTGGTCTGTCAGTTGCCTGGATGTGGACGTGGTGGAGTCCGGAGGAGGCGGGCTGGTGGAGGTAGTGGTTTTCGACGATGTGGAGGTTTTCCTTTTAGAATTCATCCCAGTTGTGTCGTTGATGATGGCACTGGACTGCACAGCCCCTGGTTTCACCGTCGTGAACAATGCGGTGGTAATTTCCGTTTTAACCTCTGAAGGTAAATTCGTCTTGTTTCTGATCATATTGATAAATTCTACTGCGTTGCACACCAAGTGGTCAGAAGAAACCACTATAACTGGACACGGGACATCACCGACCAGCACTTTCATTTCATATTTTTCCATCCACGTGGGTAAGTACCTTCCCTGGTAATTGATTTTTAAAACAATAGTGTATTATTTTCCTTTTTAACAAACAAAAAATTTAGAAATTTGAACATTTCAAAGAGGAATGAAACGAAAATTGCAATGTATTTAAATCGTGTATTTTTTTAATGGAGTGTTTAATAATAATCTTCAATTCAATATAAATATAGCACCAAGAAAATACAGCACATTATCTCACAAAAGATGACTACACAATCCTTTTGTCAAACTAAAATTCGTCAATTTTCTAACTATTATGAACAAAGCCAGAATTCGAGATTTTATTGTAAGGATTTTATAACTATTTCTGCAATTTTTTTTCTTGTTTGTGTGCTTAAGGTGGAGTTTGCTGAATAATTCTAGTTTTTTTTTATCGGGATCTGTCCCTACTTTACAATAACTCGTTTGACTATTTAAGAATGAAGTTTAAAATTAGCCTAAACGAAAACAATAATCACGCTTTGAGTTTGCGATTAAAATGTGACTTTCTTAACCTGTACCTTAACAAAAGGTAATATTCAGTAACAATGGGTAGCTTACTCTTAACGTCAGATTCGGGTGAATGGGTGAGAGGGTGTGGTCCAGTGAACTAACGGAGTTAAACTCGGGATCACGATGAATCAACATGTTCATTGGAGTAGGGCTCCCAGGGGCGACCAACCGTCCACCGTCCATGGCAATGACCATCTTGGCTTGGACCTGACCGGGCGTCGGGTGTTTGGTGAAGTATGGTGACGTCATGTTGTAAACATTGGGCGTGACGCATCTCAGCTGGGCTGTGTTGTTCTTATCAAAGGGGCATTTGACGCGGATCACCTGGCAGATGAAGAAAAAACATGAAACTTTTTAAATTAGTAATTTACGAAGTACTATAAGATTGGCAGAAACTTAAATTTAAAAAAAACAATTAAATAATAGGACACCGAACAGTTCGCGTTTCCTCCACTCAGCTTGAACACATGGCTTCACGTATTATCCTTAGTCATTTACGTATTTCATTAATAATAGACAAAAATATAACAAATTAATAAAACTTAATTTTATGTAAACGGTTCGGAATATTTTATAAATATAACTTTATGGGATATATATGAGTGGGAATGCCAGGAAACCAGGTGCATATATTTATGCTACGTTTACTTTGTGGAAATTAACTTAATTTTTGTGCTCTTTGGATATACCGTATCTCGGTTGGCAAAAAGACTCATGCATTGTCTCAAAAGTAATGGAAACCATCAAAGTCACAACTAAATGTTCCACATTTCAAGCGATGTAATTATTGGATGTCATTTTTTTAATATTGAAAATGTTATGTAACTTTTTAGACACCTGTGTTTCAAGAAAAGACAATGAAAGAGTAAATAAAAGTAATTGTTTTTCCAAAACTTACAAGTTTGTTGTTGGTTACATTGTCATTGTAGAGAATAACAAGCTCGAAGTTTGAGGCACTGTCGAAGTTCTCACCCGAGACAATGATTTCTGTGCCACCACTGTTGGAACAAGGGAGATAAACTTAATAACAACAAACTTTACCTGGGCCCCGAAGAAATGTATATTAGGAGTTGCATGCCCTATAATATTTTAATATGGGTTTATAAGTATTTATGTAAAATGTTTGTCAAGATTTATCCATTTACACAGAAGCCAAATTTAAAATACTATTTATAGTGCTCGTATTAGTAAAAAATAAACTACATTTGATAAATTTTTTTAAATTGCCGATTACCATCGCGGGAGTATACTCAAAAACGTCATAACTCTCATGATTCTACCTACACATGAGAATTAGTGATAAGTTAGTGAGTGAGCGCTTTGCCTTTCATTAGTAGAGATAACATCACATTTTTTGTCAACACATCGCAACAATATTTATGTTAGCATAACACAAGTTACGCGAGGGCATACTCAAGTTACGGAAGGCACCCTCACAGCTCGGAGTGAAGAGAGAAGAGGCAGGAGAACGGCGCGGGGGGAGGGGGCAGATGAGAAGGCGACAACGTCATCCTCTCTTGACGCCAAAGATAACACTGCTTAGATGTTTGATAAACATTTACAGACGTAAACAGGCAAATGAACTAGTCACATTAATTTATTTTGGAAAAACTTGTATTTTGTCTAATATTTCTCCTACCATTTATTAAGGGTGAGGAATTATTGTGTTGATCGATCTGGTTCATTTTAAACATCAACATTTTATATTTATATATTTTTCTTGGTTTTGTAATAAAATAATTTACAAGTTTTCAAATATGAAATTTAAAGTGCACACGAACGCACACTCAAATATATGTATATGTAAATAGTTGTATGAGCTGTATTACCTTTGTATTGTATTGGCTGAATTGATGCTTGTAATGACAGGATTCGGTTTGTAGCTGAACAATGTCTTAGAGATGTTCTTATAATTATCTATGTGAACTGTGACATTACCCAGAGAAGGTTTTCCATTTGGTAGCTTTCCCGTGAGACATCTGAGTTTATTCCTGGGATACATGTTTTGTTAGAGGAGAGAAAGAATCATTCTATTAATTAGATCATTACACTATGGTCTTGTTACTAGGCTGCAGATCAGTCAGACTAACGTCACAATAGAAACGCAAGTAAAACATCCGGTATCTGCACTATAAAAGAGTCTCAACAAAAAATGTTGCCCATTGGAAAGGGACGCAGTGTTCAAAAGCCACGTTTAAAAGGGGATTCTGTTTCATAAAGCCCAACCACCTTTGTTCCCCTAACTAGTGATCCCTATTGGACGCACTTAAGGAACAAATCCCTCAACTCGAACCCTCGCGCACGCCGCTAGACCATCGTGCACCTTACTTCTAGAATTAGTTTTCTGTTTTCACCCATTACTTAGCAGCGTAAGCAGTAACGGTAAAATCCCACGAAGAGAGATGACCTTTGCACACTGGATAGATATTATTTAATTTTAGAGTAGCACCGTACATATTCTTAGAAACAAAGAATTAAATTACTATTTTATTACAAAATATACCCTATGCAACGGCTAGTATTGTTTAACAACTAAATCGATTCACGGTAGTAATTAAGAGAAAGATTTAGATACAAGATTTACAATAGTAAACTCTGACACGTCACACTTTTAATTAGCTTCAATTTCAAGAGTGAATTGTTCAGTTTTTGTTTCTTTGAAATAATCTTTTTAAAAAACAAGTGAATTTTTAAAAAAGTTTTAAGGTGTTTGTATTAACTGGCTGTTTGTAGCGTAAACTAACGGAAAATCAATACATTCTTGAATATTAGTGTTTAATTCGTTTTTTTTATACTGAGAAACATTTTTTTAAATGCTTAACTTATAGGTAAATAAAATACAAAATAAAATTAAAAGCATTCAAAATCTCATTTAAAAATTAAACATAGTTGACCAATTGCACTATATTAATAACATTACTAATAAATTTTATAAATATAAATTTTTATTTAAGTTTTCGAACTTAAACTTAATTTATAAATTCCTTACATGTTTGCAAGCGTCTCATCGATGATGTCACAGCTGATACCCGCCACTGAGATTCTTCGTTTGGTACCAGATCTCAAGTATTGACCTTTGAACTCTAGTAATGTGTCACCATAAATTGGTCCAAAGTGTGGCGTGAAGGATTCTAATTTTGGAGACTGAGAAAAGGCGCAACAGATTTTCTTAAAGTATTTAAGGATATTTAAAAACTATTTTTAAAATTAAATCAAAGACGAACATACAGAATCATTCATGAATTAAATCAACGAAAAAAAGAAAGATTTAATGTATCATAATTGTGTGTTCTATGAATTCTCTGGTGCAAAAAAGATGTTTCATTGATGTTCTAGGCAATGACACATGTAATGAATGATCTAAAAAGTGGCATAAGTAGTGGATGCATTGGTGTGTGACAAGGTTAATGGATGCATTGGTGTGTGACAAGGTTAATGGATGCATTGGTGTGTGACAAGGTTAATGGATGCATTGGTGTGTGACAAGGTTAATGGATGCATTGGTGTGTGACAAGGTTAATGGATGCATTGGTGTGTGACAAGGTTAATGGATGCATTGGTGTGTGACAAGGTTAATGGATGCATTGGTGTGTGACAAGGTTAATGGATGCATTGGCGTGTGACAAGGTTAATGGATGCATTGGTGTGTGACAAGGTTAATGGATGCATTGGTGTGTGACAAGGTTAATGGATGCATTGGTGTGTGACAAGGTTAATGGATGCATTGGTGTGTGACAAGGTTAATGGATGCATTGGTGTGTGACAAGGTTAATGAATGTACTAACAAATGAGACTTTTGGCTGTAAGTCGTAGACTTGAAAAGCTTACATAATTTCTTAGGGCACTTGAAACTTTAAGTGTATTTTAGTTTCGTTGTTTGAACAAAGGTTTGGCGCATTGTTTATTAACACATTGTTACATGCCAACCAACTGTTTAATACACGAATGACATGATGTCATTATAAACATTGACTCAAATTCGGACTTTGTTCCATGACTTTATTTGCATCCCAAATGAGCTACTAGCGATTTGCTTCTATTGCAATGTTGGATTACACAATGTGTTAGCAAAGTGTTCATTGTCACAAAGGAATATAAGACTTACAAGAATACAATATTGCCTCAATTGTGTGAACTTATTGCGTCGAAGGAGTTGGGTTTTGAAGATTGGTCACACATTCGGATAATATTATTATAAGAACAGGATCGGCCTTTGTGGGTGGCAGCTGGGGCAATCGCCCCAGGCCCTGCGCTTAGGGGGGCCCTGCGTTTCAGACCTGATACTATATTTTAGTAACAAAAGAGTCGACAGATATTGCACTACTGAGTTTGCGCACGAATTGATCTAATCTAGGGGGGCCCCGCGGGGTCATTGTTGTACCAGGCCTCGCGCGTACCTAACGCCGCCTCTGTATAAGAAGTAAATGCCACGAGAACTACCTACAATGAGCTTTGCAAAATTTAACGAAAATTTTGTTTTTGATTAAAGGGATATTTTACATGCTTGGGATATACGTTAAACTATAAGAAAATTATTTCTATCCTACCACGGACGCAGAAAAAAAACATAGGAGCCATATTAATCTGACCGTTGGTCGTCGGCCCTTAAGAAATAGAAGCAGATGTGTTGAAGTTAAATGTAACAGCTATTCATAACAAAGGAAACATGCGAAACAAAAAGTTTAGGAAAATTCCATTTGTCACTCCAAGGTGGTTAATGTCGCCTTTCAACGGACCAACATATCAGCAAGTACTTGCCACGTATTTGACTGTAGGATGACCAGGTAGACTGAATGAAGACATGATTGCACTGTAGTTTGTCAATACCAGAGCCACGGTGACGTTGCAGTCTATCGGTGTTTTTTGGCATTCTTCGCACCGGGGAACTACACACGTGATCGGGCTATAAAAAGAAAACTAGTTATTAAATTGAATTTAGTTTGGAATAATTATAATTAACGTGTACACACAATTTATTGAATTTTAAACTTTATATATTTTTTTTATATTGTTGAATTTTATTAAAATTAAGGCAATGAGATGTTGTATATTATCCTACAAAAGGTATTGAGAATTTATTTTTATTTCATTTGCTAAGGGGCCGTCCATAACGTACGTCACGCTTCAGAGTGGGGGGAGGGGGTGTAAGAAAGTGTGACAGTTTGTGACAAGGGGGAGGGGTGTGTCCGGCCTTGTGTGACGTCACGCTGCTTTAGATTAAATTTTCATTCTTTTGTTAATAAAAAACATTTTTTTTTCGAAAGTGTGACGTACTTTAGGGGGGGGGGTCCGAGATGTGTGACAGTTTGTGACAGGGGGGAGTTAAAAATGGTCAAAAATAGCGTTACGTACTTTATGGACGGCCCCTAAGGATCTTTCACAACTACTATTTTATTTAGACCTAAGATATCTTAACAAAAGTTGAACAGTTGTGTTACGATCAATTCTTGTTTCAGTGTTTAAATCTCAAGTTTACTTTTGATTGGTAGACGTTACTTGACACGGTCGGCCACACATCGTTACGTTCACATATGGTGTATAATTCATCATTCCCTCAAAGTTTGCTATGTAGAGGGTCAACAGACTTCCGCCATCAGTTGGGACAATCTCAGGACTGAACTGAAGGATTACGATATATAGAACAGTTTATATCAATAGTCAATAGTTAAATATAACAGTTTAGAAGTATGTGATTATTTATACAATGTTTTTAAAAAAATACTAAGCAACTGGACAACGCTTATAAGCGTGTTGAGATTTGGTTTACAGACTACACTAATACTAATAGTTTGCGAAAGGCGTGCCGGGCTAGGATTACTGACAAAACCTTTTCTAGTTTTGGTGGGCAGATTATGTCGACCTTGCCGTTACAGTCTAACTTCGCATCCTGGCAGACATTAAGATTGGAGCACCATTTGCAGGTGTAATCGTCACGTGACGTAATACATTCTTCACAAGTATGAAACTGTCGGCAGAAGTAGACACTCATCACAAGGATCTAAAGAGAAATAAACGTTGATAAGAGCCAGTCATTGCCCCTTTTCGTGTATGTAGATAAGAGCCAGTAATTGCCCCTAGTAGTGTATGTAGATAAGAGCCAGTCATTTCCCCTAGTCGTGTATGTAGATAAGAGCCATTCATTGCCTAGTCGTGTACGTAGTTTCTATGGAAAAGAGTCTTATCGTTTAAAGTAATATGGCGAAGTGAGATTAATTCAAGGGCTACTAGTTTAAATATTGCCAATAATTGCTCCAAGAACGAAGTTTAGTTAGTGTAGTAAAAATCAATGCTACATATATATTCTAGTTAGCGTATTGAAAATTACTACTACAATAATACATTTAAAGTTATTAATTTGAATCAATAAATTCTAAGAAATAAAACAGTACAATTAAAAAGTAAAAATTTCTTAATATAATTAGAAACTTATGTTACACTTAATTTTAATTTTCAATAAAAATCTAAATTTATTTTAAAACTACATAAAAACGTGTATATCCCTCACCTTACTGCCCACAGCCAGGTACAAATTTGACCTGACGTCATCAACAAAACCAACGGGAGTCAATCGTTGTTCCATCAGCTCCTGTCCGAGGGGAAATTCCATATTGACATGGAGGTAAGTGCTGGTTACCTTTGGTTGATCAGGTGAATCTACTACGAGAGTCATCTGAAGTGAACGAATATATCATATAGAATAGGACTGCCATAAAGCTTGTAAATAAAACACAAGATAAACAAAAAATCGTTTTATCAAAGGAATAAAGTAAAGCTTCATGAATTGATTAGTACAAAAATAAACGTAACGGCCAATGTCTTCGTCAGTACAAATAACTGACACAAGTATTAAAATTATATTCACATTAATAAGACATTCGATATAATGGAAAAATAAGTATATAAAGATAAAAAAGAAGAAATAAACACACACATACACACACAATGACACAAGTAATTAGAAAAGGGAGGAAGTATCAACATTTACATTGAAATAAAAGATTCCACAGTTTTGTAAATTGTGTATTTTGTTAGTCCATTTTTAAAAAGTAAATTATGAATTTTGTTTTGACCATTTTTTTAAAGTGAAAAAACACTATTATCAGCCAAATGAAAGATAAATTTAGCATCATTGAAAATAATTTCAAAAATAAATTTAAAATGTATGCATACATCTTATGCAAAATGCAATTCAATTATTTTTCTTAAGTATTTTAAAA
Organism: Ampullaceana balthica; assembly: GCA_944989445.1. Classification (NCBI taxonomy): domain Eukaryota; kingdom Metazoa; phylum Mollusca; class Gastropoda; family Lymnaeidae; genus Ampullaceana; species Ampullaceana balthica. The sequence goes on from CALYLW010000059.1 coordinate 541,416, forward strand.
TTTGATTTCAAAATGAATAACTAATTATTTAAAATGAAATTTTGCCCAACTGTTTATTTTATTATTAAGTACAAATATGTGGTGTAAAACAGCATAGCAGGAGTAGCTTCCTTTGTAAGTCCAGTAATCGGCAGTAGCCTCCCTACCTAACACCTTAACTTTTGTTGTTTAGCTGTTGTTCTCTCTCTCTCTCTCTCTTTCTCTCTCTCTCTCTCTCTTTCTCTCTCTCTCTCTCTCTCTCTCTCTCTCTCTCTCTCTCTTTCTCTGTCAGTCTGTCTGTCTGTCTGTCTGTCTGTCTGTCTGTCTGTCTGTCTGTCTGTCTGTCTGTCTGTCTTTCTCTCTCTCTGTCTCTGTCTCTGTGTGTGTGTGTGTGTGTGTGTGTGTGTGTGTGTGTGTGCGTGCGTGTGCGTGTGCGTGTGTGTGTGTGTGTTGTTTTTTTTTAAATTGATATAATAGTTTAAATGTGTAGCACTCTACTCTTAATTTACCCTCAAAACACACACACACAAATTCTGAACAAATAATTTCATTTCAAATATTTCTAAATGGAAAGGGGAGAAAGCACTGAAGGGATAAATGAATCTAATTCTTGCCGGGTAATTTCAAACACCACTCGCCACACCCCGTGAGATAGTTTTCTTTGATATGTTAGATTTAAAGTCACTAGACAGCCAAGTCGTTTTGTTTCTGTATTTTTTTTCGTATCATCAACTGTCTAAAATTTAAGTTTTACAGTCTTTTTATTCTTTGTCTAAGCCAATAAATAATAGTATTAATATTGTGGGGATTTAACATTCTCACTGCGTCTGCGTCCGTTTAGAGACACCGAATATTGATATAGCCTTACTTCATTGGTATATATTTTTAAATCCCTTATATTAACTTCACCACCGTCTCTGTCTCTCTGTCTTGGGCGGGTGGAAGAACAAAAGTAAAAAATTACCCACTTCCCGTGAAGCCATCGAGCTGAAATTTGGCACACGGACCCGTGTCACCTAACAATGCATCGTATCAAAATTTCAGATCGATCGAACGTACCGTGATTAAATTAATGCATTTTTAGTTTATCTATATAAAACGATATGTAGAAGTCGCTATTGTTTACATTTTACGGGTCACTTGACTTCACGCCAGCCATCGGTGAACACATCTCGTGTTTTAACCAGGTGTACCGGCGTGCTTTTTTTTACATGTTACGTGTCACGCTGTGCTCGGTCCAGCGATCGGTGACCAGACCTTTCCCCTCTCCCACCCGCCCCCAGGGGTTATAAAGCAAAGGGAAGTTTTGACAGATTCAGTCTGTAAATGTTTGTCGCGTTTGAACATAATCAATACTTTTAGTTATGTCTCACATATAATGGATTTATATTCAAAAACTTTGTTTTTACGGGTTTGTTTTATTAATAATTTATTAAATGTCAGGGTGGTCAGTTTAAAATAATTTATAAGCTATTAAATCTCACAAGGATTGATATCGTCAATTTATCATTTTATACCTTAACAAGTTTGATTTTTTTTAAATTATATGTTTAATGTACTCTTATTACTTTTTTTCTCTCTCACTCTACAATTCAGTCTTCAATCTGATTACATAAGTCATTAGCCATTAGTCAAACCTCATAACACAATAAATTTAAATCATTTCACTGTTTAAAGATGAACGTACCTTTTCCATTGAACCAGTTCCTGTGATGAAAAACACATCGATGATGTTAGAAAACTTTGAATCTGGATTGTTGTTGATCTTTGGAACATGACTGTAGATGGCGCTGATGAAAGTGCTGACATTCAATAATGACTTGTGAATGGCTGGGAGTGTTGACTTTACAAACAGATTAGTTTGTACTGAAAGGTTTAGTTTCTACAAAGATGAGAAAATGAAAATAAAAGTGGAAAAAGTAGGTAGTATAAAAAGAGAGGTGTGTTGGAATTGAGTGGTGGTTCGGATCTGAATGGTGAGTGGGAATTGAGTGGTGGGCTAAATTAAGTGGTTTGCACAAAAAATGGTTTCACTTTTTAAATCCTTTATATGAACTCGTGGTGTCTGTTTGATTGTTTGCCGAAAAAACTTTGGATCGATTTTTAACCCACTTCCTCGTTAGCTAGCAAGCTGTAATTTGCAGGCAAACTTGTGCCGATGATAAAAATGATCTATCAAAATTTCAGATCGATCTATATACCGTAATTCAATTAATGAATTTTTGATTATTTATATCTATATGTGGCATGTTAATTTTCGTGCTAGAGTGTCGCGGTGCGTATTATATTGAACAACCTTTCCTTTCGCGCAGTAAGGTGCGTATTATATTGACGACACTTTTTAAAAATACCCGTTTTACGAGACATAACTAAAATTTTGCATATTTCGATTGTCGTGCGCTGCATATTATAATGAACACTAGTTTGTGCTGCGGCACCGTGGCGCCTGCGGAGCCCACTTTTTCAAAAGCCCAACAAACTTGTCCTTGTATGATGAATACGTAATATTAAACTTCCTTAAATGTACACAAAGTATTTTATAATAGGGATTGTAGGGCGCCTACGGCGCCCACTTTTTTTTCGTCATAAGCCGAAGTAACTTATCCCTGTATGATAAATACGAAATATTCCTGAAATGTACACAAAGTATTTATATAATATTTTTTACAGTGCTAATCACCACACGATTTTTTTAACTAATTTTAGAAAGCAGCGCACCAAATTACTGCACCAAAAAATAACTCTTTGTGTCAGTCAGCACTGTTTACAACACAAATGCTGACGTCAAGGTTAGTGCGTTGTTTGGTTAATGTTAATCTGGAAACCAAAGTGTTTATGATTTTTAAGTCCATATTTTAATTTTTTTTAAAAAAGCAGAGTGATGTCCCTTAGCGTTAGGCCAATGTGAGTCAGTCATACATAATTGAGGGTAAATATGTATATGATTCTCTTTATATTAACGTGTGGCGTCTGGTTGCTTGATGCCTCGCTTGTCAAAAAAGCTTTTGATCGATTTTTAACCCACTTCCTCGAAAGCTAGCGAGCTTAAATTTTGCAGGAAGACTCATGCCGATGACAAAAATGATCTATCAAAATTTCAGATTGATCTAATAAACCGTAATTAGATTAATGAATTTTTAGATTATCACTATTTATCTATATGTAGAATGTTAATTTTAGTGCTAGAGTGTCGCTGTGCGTATTATATTGAACATACTTTCCTGTCGCGCAATAAGGTGCTTATTATATTGACGATACTTTTTTAAAATATATTCCCGATCGATGCGCATTATATTAAACACTAGTGTATTACCCGCAAAAAATGACGGAAGTTTTCTAAATAAATACATTTTAGCTGAAATATATTTATTTTGAAAAAATACACATCAGAAAAAAGTAATGTAATACAGAACTTTTATTTATTTAATTTATTTTTATTTTATTCATTTGTTTTCATTTGCACAATTTTATCTGGAACGTTCGAAAATAGTAATTTTTGGTGCAGTAATTTGGTGCGCTGCTTTCTAAAATTAGTAGCGTCACGGACAGACAGACTTGACATACATTGCAAATTATGTATTTTGATGTTTTACAAGACATAACTAAAATTTTGGATTTTTTGGATTGTCTTGCTCTGCGTATTATAATGAACAATCTTTTAGTTTTGTCTTGTATATAAAGGATTTATAGTCAAAAAAAATGTTTTTAACGGGTTTTTTAAAAATTAAATTGTGTAGTGGTTGGTATATGGTGTTGAGGTAGTTTAATTTCAGGTATTGAGTTTAATTTGGGTGGAACTCAGAGATTGTTTAGATTTGAGAGCCTTTAATTGTGAATGATTTGGTTGTAGGTTTGATTTTAGGTGATGGTCGATATTCAGGAGGAGGGTAGTAAATTATTAGATGCGTAGTGGCTTTGGTTTTGATATTGGATGTTGAGGTAGGCATTGGGTGATGAGCGTAAGTTGAGTTATGATATTAGAATCGTGCGGTAGCTTTGCCTTGGGTATGTTGCCGTCATGTGTTATCTAAACTGAAGAAGTGGGCCGCGAGCACCATGATTGGTGGAAGAATGTGGGCCGCGAGCACCATGATTGGTGGAAGAATGTGGGCCGCGAGCACCATGATTGGTGGAAGAATGTGGGCCGCGAGCACCATGATTGGTGGAAGAACGTGGGCCGCGACCACCATGATTGATGGAAGAATGTGGGCCACGAGCACCATGATTGATGGAGGAATGTGGGCCGCGAGCACCATGATTAATGGAAGAATGTGGGCCGCGAGCACCATGATTGGTGGAAGAACGTGGGCCGCAAGCACTATGATTGGTGGAAGAATGTGGGCCGCGAGAACCATGATTGGTGGAAGGACACGGCCACGAGCACCATGATTGGTGGAAGAACGTGGGCCGCGAGCACTATGATTGGTGGAAGAACGTGGGCCGCGAGCACCATGATTGGTGGAAGAATGTGGGCCGCGAGCACCATGATTGGTGGAAGAATGTGGGCCGCGAGCACTATGATTGGTGGAAGAACGTGGGCCGCGAGCACCATGATTGGTGGAAGAATGTGGGCCGCGAGCACTATGATTGGTGGAAGAACGTGGGCCACGAGCACCATGATTGGTGGAAGAATGTGGGCCGCGAGCACCATGATTGGTGGAAGAAGGTGAAGATGATCACGGAAGACATGCAGGCAAGAGATAAAGTGTCATTATAATCACCGACCTTTTGACTATCTTAAGAGTGTATCGATTACAAAATTTAAGGCAAGCTTTTCCTGGCGGTTCCTATAAATTATGGAACTTAGATATAACCCACATTGAAGTAACACATGTATAACCCACATTGATGTAACACATATATAACCCACATTGATGTAACACACATATAACCCACATTGATGTAACACACATAACGTTAAAATTAAAATGCATCAATTAGGCTACAATTTTTCTTTTCGTTTTCACCTAATTATAATTTAAACGAAAAATAAATAAGAATATTTGAAATTGTTCATTAAGAAATTGCTTTTAACAACTTCTTTAAACATTTTCATTTAATAGATTTTGACATAAATTTTAAATTATTTTTAATTTTAATCAAATTTTTAAAAATCTATAATAAATCCGTCAAATCTAACAAATTAATTTAGTTTTCAAGCTAATTAAATAGAATCATGTAAGGTAGTAGGTATTATCATGTAATGATCATTTGACAGATTTTAATGTCAATATCTTAAGCGTAAAAACATAATGTTTGTTACATGTCACTGACATCATATAACTCACCTGACATTTGTCTGATGCTCCATTTATCCAATAGGGCGTTTCAGCCAACCACTCATCTCCATTATTACAAAGCTGTAATACCCAATCAAAATAAAGTTTAGCTAATTCATTAATGAAAAAAACGCACACGGAGCCGCCTTTGTTCGGCTCAGCTGTTGTAGATTTAGGGGTTACGCCGCTGCCGAATGCCACTGTTAGAACTGGAGTAGGGACAAAAGCTCCATCTAGTCCTAAAGGAACATCAGTCAGGACGAAGGTAGCGGAAGTGGCAATGTTGTGGGTCGTTCTCTGGAAAATAATTTATGTCTCTTTACTTGTTGATGAGAAGAAAATCAAGCATATTTTCTATAGATATAAATTTAAAAAAAACTAGCCACCTATTTGCAACAAAATTGATCATAAGTAATCATTGATAAGAGATACCCATCTATTCATCCATCAATCCGTCACAACATTCATTAACCCGCCTACCACACTCTATCTTTTCTGTCTGTCTGTTTATATATCTATATTTCCGAATACATGTATAAAGTTGATATTAAATATAATTTCTTACATTTTGTTCACACGCTAGGCTGACTTCAACAAAAGGAACAATCTGAGAATTGTTGTTAGGAACTCTGCTAAGTTTTGTCACGGTAATGTTTTCGCCATCTCTCTTCTCCTCTTGTACAGACAAGAAATAGGAAAAATTAGCCCAAGAGAATGATATCTTGTAATCTACATAAAAAGTTGATCTGAGGTTCGGCTTGACATCAATACCTTTCTGTTGTGTGACTTGATCTCTCACGTAGTCTATGATGAAGTTATTGTCTGACATTCTGATACTGCGCATGGACAACGTTACAGGTGTCTTTACATCAGATCTTTGAATGTTCCCAGCGACCATAACTCTTATAGATGGGGACAAGAAATCACGGCTAGCATTAGGGTTACTTCTCTTTTCTCTTTTGGTTTCCTTGACTTTCGCAAGAACGCCGTTGTCGGCAAAGTTTAAAAATTCTTGGGAAAAGTTATTGGGTCTGCATTCATAGTCATCCGCAGTAGACTGAGTTTGTGTGGGAAAGAGATCATACACCAATGGAAGCAAATGAACAACGGTTGCTTTATTGTCGTGACTGGTAAAAACTGCAGCGTCTGGGTCTAGGTTCCCTACGAGACAATACCAATGTGAGAGATCCGACAGGCTGTGGAGTGTACACGTCCCGTCGTATGCTGTGCCGCACACAAGGAGCAGACCGAATTCTTTGATCAGCTCCATGACTCTGACCGTGTTGTTGCACGGTGCGGGATTCGGTGCGCAGTGTTTGGCCTCGTACACGGGTCCGATGGCGATGCTCATGATGAGGTTTTCCAATTTGTTGGTGAATTGTGCCACAAAGTTCACACCCCCAACGTAGATATCAGACTTTGGATCAGTGACCACATGGGTGATGTCACGTCGGAGGTCATGCGTCGTGATGCTTCGGCCGGACAAAAAGACACCGTGGAACCACGTGATCAAAGCGAAGGCCAAAACGAGGCTGTTGACGGTTTGGCTTGGCATTTTTATAATTCACTAGTTGATTTGTGAATTAGATGCTGCCCATTAAATTTATAAGTCTATTTCTTAGTATGTACTTTTTTTTTAATGGTGACAATGCCTGGTGATGGAGACATAAAAATTAAAGTAAATAAATTATTGACAAATTCAGTGGTTTATACTATAAAAAAAGACAAGAATACGTGTATTGAAAAATCAAAAAAATAATAAGAGATGTTGACAAGAATACGTGTATTGATAGAATCAAAGAAATAATAAGAGATGTTGTATCCTTATTATTATCACAAAGTAAAAAAAAACACAAAAACATATCCAAAAAATATAATAATAATAATTTACTGCATGGTACAGTTAAGTATGCCACGTCTGTGTTAAAATAACTTTATGCCTTATAAAACGAAGTAGTGATATTTGTTCAGATGTTACACTCTCTCAAGTATAAATAATGGAAAAAAATATAATACATTTTACGGATGAGTTTTAAAATAGTCGATTTCGATTAACAAATGATCTAAAATGAGAAATTTAATCTTTTGTGGCAATTTTTTTTAACCCAAAAATTATAGAGATCAAAATAAATTCTGTGCTGAAATTAAAGATTAGTTAACTGCTTCCTTTAGTGGTACACCATTGATAGATATTAAAATTTATTTGAAAATAATAAGTTTCCAAATATTCTCATCGAAAAATAAATTTTAAGAGTAGCTAGGAAATTTATTTTTTTTAAAATAATTTTAAAACACCTCTCAAATTAAATAGTTAATTGAAAGACGAAAATATGCATCCTATGTGGTGTGAAGGTTCCGTAATCTTGAATGTATTTATTCTCAAGATTGATTCTGCCGAGCGAGTTAGTTAAGTAGGAGAATAGCAGTGATAGACAGGTAAATCACAACGATATCATGATGTCTGAGGAACTTTCTGGAGACATGATTCTGTTTATCATGAGATATTAATCTCCTGTGTCAGCTACTCTGTCTACTAGGTGATCTCCCGGTAAAGCAACAAAAAGGAGTCACTTTAAGTCTAAGAGTTTGTTGGGTTTTTTTTTAAATCTAAAAATAACAGCGATTGTGATACTGTGTATTTTAAAAAATTGATTTAAAACTTACTTGTCAGTCTGTTCGTTGCTCGGTCTGTCAAAGCAGTGGTACAAAAAATAAAAACACATACCAATTCCACATCTCTGTGAAACGCAGCGTCATTTACAACGGAATTCACTGAAGGAAATCGGCACTTCGCGCCTTGTGGTGATGCGTAGTTGGTCACATTGCAATCGCCGTTAGAAGTGTTATTCACTCAAGTGCAACTTATCTTTCGATTTTTTTACATCCGGAGAACATTTTTAGAATGTCTCTTTATTTGTTTAGAGAAAGATTAAATTTCCTGTTTAGATTTATTTAATAGCTTGACGAGTTATTGCGAGCATCTGGTCATTTTGGTGATGTTTATATAGATAAATAAAAATTTAAATTATAAAGATATATATATATATATATCTTTATAATTTTAATTTAACCGTTTAACCTTTACAATATATATATATATATGTGTGTGTGTATATATATTGTAACGGTTAAAAAAATTATTTTTACTTGCTATTCAAGTAAATATTATTTTAAAAACAATTAGTCATAAAAAAAATTCAGCCAGATTTATAGCGTTCCACAAAATACGCAGTAAATTATTTGAAATTGGCGTATCGTGCTAAATAATGTGATATTACCTTTTAGTCATATAATCGCCTTTGCTAATATTTAAAATTAAAACCGGTTTTTTATTTTGCGAAACAAATGTAACCACAGCTAAAAGTTGACATAGATAAAACAATTATATACAGATAAGTAAAATAAATATTATAACAATTTTAACCAGGGGCGGATCTAGATTGCACGGGGCCCCTGGCTGCAATCCCACATAGGGTCCGGTCTAGGCACCTTTATTATACAATACAATAAGTTTGGCGCCCTTAAATCATTGGGGGCCCCTAGCTTTAGCCCAATCAGCACCCCCCCCTTAATCCACCACATATTTAAACATAAACATTCTATTCCAGCAAAGCTTTAAGTCCAGTACACGGAGCAAATGAATATAAAAAGCTAAGTATCTTGTAATGTTGTTAATCTATTATTAAAATGTATTACTCATAAATAACGCTTTATCCATTATCAAATCAGAAAATAGAAATAATTTATAAATTATGACAAGAAGACATCTCATCACACTGACTTAATTCAGGAGTGCGTAGGTGTGCTTAAATAAAGACACATGCTGTCGTAGATATTATCTCAATATTAATCCACAGTATGTCATTTACAGAGTGACAAAGATGAAAATCCTTGATCCTGTTTATTTTCAACGGTCTTACATGGGAGAACATTTTGTTTGCAAAAAAAAATGACAATTTAATAATTATTTTTTGTTCAAATTATTTTCTTTTATTTTTATTAAAATTATATGTAAACACATCTTCGCCACTATTTAGATTTGTCCGTTTTCTGTCCATATAACATCATTAAATTATAAGCTTGTATTAAATATGTTTCATGTACCGTGTATTCCGGCGTATAAGACGACTTTTAAAACCCTCAAATTATTCTCAAAAGTCCGGGGTCGTCTCTACGCCGGGTATCGTCTTATCTTATATGTACCTGTACATACAATACAGTACTAGGACCTTAATACAGTACTAGGACCTTCATACAGTACTAGGACCTTAATACAGTACAGTATACAAATAGCTAACAGTCAATACCCCATCATGTCTTCACCAGCAAGAACAAAAGAAATATGACGACAGTTTCAAACTTAAATTGTTTTGGAAGAGGTGTGGTCTTATATGTCGAAAATAGCTTAAAACGTATATTTTAACAGGAAAAGTGGAAGTGGGGGTCATATACGAGAGAATTTACAGTAGATATCGCGGTTAAATGATTATGACAAATAATAATTACTAGGGCATGTATTCTTTCAATAGGCTTGGTCATTATTTACCGGAAGTCTAATAATAGACTCGATCTATAACTAGGTCACCGCCTGAGGTGCCGTAAGGTCAAGTAGTGAATATTTATTCATAACTATTAGAGGGAATGCGCTCATTGAAATTATCTAAAACTTGTTAAAAAGCTTGATTTTATAGAATTTTAAAGAAAAATATAAAGTCATATTATTTGATATATTATAATAATGCGAAATAGAGCTTACTTGCGAGAGTAAATTTAATATTAATATGTAAATATACAGACTATACTTTTTTATTTTTAGTTCATTCGCTCATTCGTCCGAGAATTTTATACATTCAAATACTATTTACTTCTAAAACGTATGATGTAATTATAATTAAAATCATAATCTTAGTGTAAGTTTATTACTAATAAATACTAAGGCATATATAATTTATATGAACCAACGAAAACAATTTATATTAAATATAAGTTTGTTAGCACTAGTGACTAGTACTAGTGGCGACGGCCGGAACGACGGCTTACACTTTCACTCATCTTAAATAAATGCTTAGGCCTAGGCTTATTTATTTAAATTAAAATATCAATAGATGGTTATATTATGTAATATTATATTATGCGAAATGGAACGTCCTTGCGAGCATGAATTATGTAAATGAATTAGTGACTCTGCATCTGCTCTTATTGAGGCTCTGGCTCTAGTAATAAGTTAGTAGTAACTAGTTCTAGTTGCTCGTTCGTCCATGAAGTTTATTCTTTCATACTATGATGTAATTATAATTAAAGTCATAATCTTAGTGTAAGTTTATTACTAAAGGCATATATTTTTATAAGGCAAGGGCCAAGGAAAACAATATTAAAATACATATATGTTAATAATTGACTACGCTAGGACTAGTGTTTACCGTAGTTACGAATATGAACGCTTACATTCATCTTTAAATAATTTAAAATACTATGTTACGGCTTATTTATTAAAGTTTTAAGTCTTCGACATTTTAATAACTTTTTTCGGCTGCAAAACTGAGTGAGAAGAAATATCTTTTTTGTCCAAAATAACACCTGGAACATCGTTTTCAGATAGCATTATAACACTATTAAACACACTGTTGCTAGCCATGTTTGAGAAAGTTTGACCTTACTGACAACGAAGAGCCTAAAAATAGATATGACCGAATGGCTTATGACGCGTTGGGGTCACAGAAATGATCAAGCCTTCTCTGCTAACTATTAAAGATGCATCACTCATAAAGTCATGTAAGTAACATTTTATTATGTCCATGAAGTAGCCTGCTAATTTAAAATATTTGAAATACTTGCAGTATACTTCAAAAATATATACCAAGATTTGTGGAAGGACTTTCACAATCCAGAGTCAAAATTATCTTTAAAACACAACTAAGACGCACACAATTTTTATATCAGAATTGATAACGAATTCATTATTAATGTACCTTTTTTTCATAATGCATTCCAGATTTAGTTATCCCAAATTCTGTAAAATACTCTATTAAAAAAATACATCTGCAAATCAACAGTCCTCTCATTTACCACTGAAGAATATCGAGGAAAAAAAACATCAATAACACCATAAATTCGGAAATGTGCAGATTTGGGATTCGGAAGAATTTACAATGGCGACAGAATAAGAAAATAATAAAAGAACTATTTAAATATTTTCTTTTTAACCGATTACAGGCTAATTGTGATGTCACGTTGACGTTATCCCACATTGATATGAATAAGACCTTTAAATAGATGTGTGAACACTCAATGAGAATGGTAGTTTCATAAAAATTCTAATTCACACTTCGTGAAATTAATTCATCATTACAATCTCTACATTTTCCGTTGTCAAGTTTCTCCTATGGTTCACTTGGACGACCTTAAATGGTATAATAGGGGCAGTCCATAAATGACGTCAGGCACCTAGAGGGGGGTCACACTTTTGTGACGATGTGTGACGAGGGGGGAGGGAGGGGGGTTGAAGAAATGTGACGTCACATCAAAAGGGTAACTTTAAATAAAACGTCCACCGAAATATTTGGTCGCTTACAATTTATTTAATGACTTTTTATTATTATTTTAAATCAGTGCTTCTCAATGTGCCGGTCGGTAGGCCATCAGACACTGGTTGGCGTAAGCTATCAAGACACGAAAATTAAATCTAATTATAATCCTTAAGTTTTAGAACCCCTAAGATAAAGATTGTTACCCTGCTTCGTTTGATGTTGAGATCAAAGCATTTGTGATGTAACCGCAGCTCCGGTTGGTTCTATCACGTCAGCCACTTTGTTTTTGCCCGTTAACCCAAAATATACAAGTTTATGAGTGCGTTACGCTCCCCCAACCCCCAGACTTTAGGTCCAGCTCACATGACTCGGGGATTTGGGGGAGCGTAGTTAGCCCGCCCCCCCCTCCCCCAAAAATGATCTGGTGAGTTTTACAAGCATGACAAGTGTCTAAAAATGATCTGAATAGGATTATGTGTAGATATTTTAAGTCAAAACGAAACGGAATATCATTTTTCTTTAAAGTGGGGGGGGGGAGGGAATCTATTTGATAGAATTATAAACGTTTTAAGTTTGATATAATTGTTCGATTGGTTTGTGGTCAAACGCCCCTGGCCATTCTAGATATAATGATAAATGAGCCCATTTAAAATTAGTCAACTATTCATTAACTTTTTTGAATGCATCAAATTCTTGACATTGCAATTCGAGAGGAGCATGCACAAAACAACTTTTCTTCTTAGATCAGTTTTTAAGGCAGTAGTTTTAAATATCACAGTAAGGATACGTCATACAGCCAAGTCATGAGGATTAAGATTAGGCCTATTGTCACTAGTGTCAATATAAATGAAAGTAGGGTGGATTTAGGTATCTTCGTATAGTACGTAGGTAAGAAATCTACATAGTCGTCAAATTTTTTTTAAAATGCATTTTCTGGAAGGAACCGGTTCAATAATGGGCATATGTTCCAAGCGTACAAGTACACATGACGTATTTTAATATATCTAGTGGATTTTAGTGGATGTTAAATGTCCCAAATGAGTCTGCATTACCCCCAAGAATTCCTTTTTGACCCCAGAGGAGGTAATTTACCCCTGTTCGCCGACATCTTTCTTGCGGAATGCCCGTCAGTCCATTGAGGGATTTAAAAAAAAATACATTTTAAAAATATTATTTTTTTTTAAAAAATTTCTAAACAAAGACGATAACCATGATGATTAATAGTCAATGTTTAATTTGTATGCTTTAAAATAAAATGTAATCTAAGGATGTTAACACAGTTCTTTTTCTGAAGGCCGGTTAAACGTTTTAAAAAACGCGGGTTACAATATTACAATGTAGACCTTCACTAAATAAATAATAAATGCTTAAATGACAACAAAAGTTATTTGAAACATACTTATGTTCATATAGAAAATAAGTTGTTTTTTTTTGGGGGGGGGGTTTGGTGTTGTTGTTTTTTTTTGGGGGGGGGGTCAAAGCTTTGTGACGTATTTTTAGAGGGGGGGTCTAACTTTTTGTGACGACGCGTGATGAAGGGGGGAGGGGGTCAAAAATCGGCAAAAATCGCGTGACGTCATTTATGGACGGCCCCTAAGTGTTTCCATATACATTCTAATTATTTACAGTCTCCTATGTCTTTATACCCCCTCCTTATGTATAACTTCACTACTTCCCTAAACCCCAATTCTTCCCTAAACCCCAATTCTTCCCTATACCCCAATTCTTCCCTATACCCCAATTCTTCCCTAAACCCCAATTCTTCCCTATACCCCAATTCTTCCCTAAACCCCAATTCTTCCCTATGCCCAAATTCTTCCCTAAACCCCAATTCTTCCCTATACCGCACTCCATCCCTATACCCCACTCCGTCTCCATATCACAATTCATTTTTTATACCTCACTCCTCTTCAATACATCTCCCTACCATTATATTCACCACACATTTCGCGATATTATCAAATTTAAAGCAATAAACAGCAACCTAATGTTACGCACTTGCTAACTTCCTGATTAGCAGGACCATGTAGGAATATGCTAGGAAGCTGATCTCCAATTTTTTCAGCTTCAGCTACCATCACATTTTCCCTTGTCTAAATAGGCGTTCAGAAAAAATTTAATGCATTTTATTTATGAGGTGGGTCAAAAACTCCAATATTACTACTAAGACTAGAAACACCATGCAACATTCAAGAGGTGTTAAGTGAGGGCACTTATAATAGCAAAACTTTTCCTGTGCGATACACTTAAGGGTAATTTGCGCCATTGAATGATGAATTCTGAAAGGAAGTTAAAAATTGAGTCTCTTATAAGTAAAACATGCACTATGACATATTCTGCTTATAACGGGGGGTCGAGTGGTATGCGGCGCTCCTGGCATACAGAGAGTCATGGGTTCGAGGCAGGGTTTCTTTCCCGCGTCATAAGGGTGTCCTTGAGTCCACCCAGTACTCCAAAATGCCAAAAATTAGAAGGGGTTAAATGAAAGCGGCTTGGCACTGTGCCACGCAATCGCCTCTGATGTCATGGCCTGTGGACACAGCTTCACTTGCCCAACTTGTACACTCTGAACAATATCAACATACATAATTTGCAATATATCTCACGTCTGTCTGTCCCGTCTGTCTGTCCGTGACGCTACTAATTTTAGAAAGCAGCGCACCAAATCACTGCACCAAAAATAACTCTTTTGGAACCTTCTAAATAAAATTGTACAATATGAAAATAAATGAATAAAATAAAAATAAAAATAAATAAAAGTTCTGTATTACATTACTTTTTATTCTGATTTTTAAAAAAAAATAGATTTCAACGGAAATGTATTTATTTTGAAAACTTCCGTCATTTTTGACGGGTAATACACTAGTATGTAATAAAAAATGTAGCACGCAATAACCTTCCGCATAGAAAATACAAAATTGTATCACTACATTATCCAGTATGACACAAATAAATAACCATCCACCCTATCTAACCCCTGTACATGGGCGTCGCTAGGAATTTTTCCAGGGGGGGGCAAAAAAAACCACTTTTTTATTTTAACTTACAATGCCATACAGGTACAATTTTCAATTAAATTCAAGTTCAGTATAAAATAAGGGTCGAAAAAAGCCTTAGAAATTAATAAGACTTACAAATTAGTGCTGTAATTGCTAAAATACAACATTTATTAATGCATTTAATAAATTAAAAACTTAAGTTCTCACGAGAAAATTGAATTTTGCTGTGAAATAATATACGTGTACAAACTGCAGGATTACCAAGGATGGATATCAGAAATTTTTTTACAGGCTACAAAAAAAGTCGAAAAGTAGACCTATCGCGGGATTCCGAAATGCCGTTGTTAGAAGATTTTGGGGCGTCTGCAGCATCTGACTTATCATTGGCATTGAGGACAACAGTACACGTTCAACAGCCAGACACAACTGAAACAACTGTTCCTAATTTGATTGTCGCTGACACTTATTCATTTCCTAAATTGGATATTGGAAGGTATGTCTGGAAATACGACCTTTCAAATAAGTTGAAATTGCAGCTGATTCGTGATTGTTGGACCCTTGATAAAAATTTTGATTTTAGAGCTGACAGTTAGGCAAACAGAGTTTTTAGTTTTTAGATATTGTTAAGTCTCTATGTTTAGGTGGATTGTACCTTGCTCTCCGCTACACACAACATACACAAGAGATGACACAAGTCTGTGTAACGATGCAATGTTTATTCTACTATAACAACTGTACAACTGGCTGTCTTGCCTTGACATAAAATACATCTATATATAACGGCTGTATGCTCAAGCATGCCCTCGGTCCGACCCGACCGCTTCTGGGCGACGTTAAACTCAACTCCGTTTTACTGCAACCCTGCAGCTCCCCGGTCTATCCTGACCGGTCTGACCGCACAACACTGTGCGAACTCCACAGCTTTCTGCCACCCCTGCCCTCGTCTCGACTACTCTCTTATAAACCCCCCCAACTGGTCTCAACTGACCCTGGCGTGTCCTCTGGTCATGTCCTTGACATATCCCGTGTGACCAGAAGCTCACTCAGACATCACTAGACATTATTCCCGTGATAGGAGTTCATACCCGTAAACAACGCCTTGACCCGACTCCAACACTGGCTCACAACAATCTCACAACAATCATTCGCAACAATCATTCGCAGTGATTCTCATACCCTGACAGATATGCATGGTTATCAGACTATTCACCGTGGCTTGTATAGTCGCAAATGTTAATAGGTGCCTTTTGCAAATATTGCGTGTTGTTTCTGCAAAAGGTAATTCTATGAGTTCAGTGGGTATTTGTCATCAAACCATGTACAAAATAAAAAGATTTCAACGAAGATGCACGTAGCAACCTGCAAAGCACATTATGGCACAAAGGCTCTCATGAAGATGCAAGCAATTTTTTTGCTTTATTGGAAGCCAAAGCAGTTTCTATAGATGAGCAGTTGGACTTATCATTTAGAAGACAAATTCAAGAAAATCGCAACCAACTGATGGACAAATAGTAAAATTTACAATCAAATATATTTGTATTTTTACTCACCTATTCAGTGTCAGGCTTAGCTACAATAAACAATAATAATAACACCACAAAAGGGAATTTAATAGCCTTTACGCGAAATGGTACCAATAACGGTTGTTTGTTGACAAGAAACAATATAATAACGTCACAAGAAATAATTTTACAATTTTACCACTTTTTTAAGGGTGAAAAAATTGACGAAAGCTTAAAATTCAAACAAAATTAATTTTTTTGTTAAAAAATGTTAACAATTTGTCTGGGGCCGTTTTGACCGGGGCCGTTATGTCGGGGCCATTTTATCTGGGGTCGTTTGACGGGTAACCGCTGAGTGTATCTCGGCAACTACACAAAACACTTAAATCGAAATTTGTGGGTCTCTCTTGCATGAAGACATTGTTCGTGAGGCAAATAATTCAGTTGCACTTTCTATACTTGCCGACGAGACAAATGACATTTCGGGAGGCATTGAGCAGATGTCACTTGGTGTTATATTTGTAAAATTAAGAACAAAATGGGAAAATGATGGTCACAGAAGAATTCCTGGGATATATTACAATTGTCAATAGAACAGCTGAAGGTTTAGCCAACACCATCATTACTAATTCATTAGAATTTTGATTAAATATGACAATACTTGTTGGTCAAGGATACTACGAATGTTCTACAATGGCAGGTAAAGAAGGAGGAGTCCAAGCAATAATTCGAAAAAAATACCCAAAGCAGCATTTTTACATTGCAGTTCACATAAACTAAATCTTTTTGTGAACGATTTAAATAATGTGAATGTTGTACGAAACACAATAGAAACAATTAAGTCAATTAAAGTGTTTTTCCGAGAAAGTAATCAGCAAAGAAAACTTATTCTAAATGTTCCTTTTCTATGTGAAACTAGATGGACACATAAATATAAAAGCTTGCGGATTTTTGCTGAAAATGTTACAGAAATTGTTAAACAACTGGAATATTTAGAACAATCAGTAATGTAGTCAGTTATACGTGCAGATATAATTCTTTTTTATGTTTGATAAATGTAAACTGTCTTCTATGTAATAAACTTTCAGGAAATTTAGTTCAGTTTTATTGTAACAACTTTATGACATTTTTATGAATTTTTTTTTCTCAAATGTAGGGGGGGGCAAATGCCCCCCCTTGCCCCCCTTCCCTACGCCCATGCCCCTGTACACAACTGAAGAGCAATTTTATCACTTATTATTTCTTGGAATTATTTTTGCAATCTTAATGAAAATAGAAGATATGCTGGATGGTAATTAAGGACGCTGGCGACCCAATATCATCTTTATGTAAGTGTAAAAATTAAGTCATAATTTCTCAAGTTTTTTTAAGTCCATGTTTGAATTTCACTTCCTAATTCAAAATAGATTTTTGTTTAAAATTAATTTTTTATTTTTAATCTTTTTGAAGGGTATAAACAACTTGGAATAAACCATGAAAAAAGACATCTTATTTACGATGCTTTGTTACTTTGGTTTTTGCTACAATTTACTTATCACTTCCGGATCTGGGGTAAATATTAAACTCGTTCATCTAATTTTATTTGTTACATTCGATAGTATATTATGTAGTTTTACCAGACATTCCGGTTTGACAGTACTTCTGACTGTTTGAAATAAGTAAATATTCTTAAACGCTAGTAAGAAAAATATAAGAAGAGTACTTTCTGGACTTATCACTAGAGTTGTTTTCATCTCACATACGACATTTTCCCATGAATATCAACTACTCAGCTCCTCCCTACCATTTCCGATCCCCTTCCACCCCCACTCCTTGATTTTATAATTTCTTGCACTCAATTCGTTGAATATTAATTTCCAATTTCATTAATTAATGGGATGATGCTAGCACGACACACTGTTCTTGTCATGATCCTTCTCAGCTAGTACTTTGAAAAAGATGTTGGACTATTCGGTCATCAAACTATACACTGAGAGCACCGCCACTGTTTATCTTTTAATGTTGGTGTCTCCTCTGTCCCAACAGATCATAAAGAGTCGGCATCTAATAAAACCTTGTCATTTCCAAATGAATAATTTAACCAAAGTGTTGTGAAGTTTAAGTGCAAAGCTCTATAAAACTTTGATCGCTTAAATGAATTTATTTCACACTTTTGCTTTATTATCTAGATTTCAAATTAAACCAAAAAGATTTTTTAAAAATTATTTTCTTTGTTTTTTTTTCTATATTAGATTCAGACGTCCAAGAATTCAATCAGTTCAACCTTACTTTGGAACTATGTTTGGTGGCACTTTACTAGAGGTCAGAGGTCAGAATCTTAACATTATTAAAAGATCCAGCATTATTGTCGCGGGTAAAGAATGCGACATTGATAACAAAGCATTGATATTGGGGTTAGTAATTTGACGAATTATCATTATATCCCTCTTACAAAATAGAAATAATTTACATTCAAATGTAATGCGTTACACATGTTCACTTTTAAATCATACGTAAACATACTTTCTTTTAAATAATGCTTTTATAGTTGTTTATGTTTTAAAAAATAAATATTTTCTCAATGTATCTGAAGAAACATAAAGTGTTATACAAGAGAGAACAGCAATGAAACCTGTGGTAACGTGGAAATATACATTGATGACGTCAGTCAGAACCTCATTAACGAAACATTCTGCTACAAACCTAATCCTGTCATAACAAAAATTGCACCGCTCTTTTCTATCCAAAGGTAGGTAACTTCTCTTAAAGATGTGTTGTTCATTTTTAATCGTAGAGCTTCTATTGTCAAACGATATTTTATTGTATATTTGTTAAATTACATAACAAATGAATCCATTGCAAATATTTAAACTATGCACATCTTAGTACTATTTTATCTCAGTCTTTTTATTGTCTAGTAAGGCCCTGAAATTTATATTACATCCCAATGGTTATGCCGTCTAAGATGATCCTAAATTTCGTGTAAGTTTTCCACAATTTAAAGCAATAGTCATATACAAAAACAGAATATTTTGAAGAATATCCTGCTTACCAGACACTTACCCGCTGAGATGCCAACGAAATTTTAATTTCATTTTGTGTGCCGAAAGTTCTGTTTTAGATATTTGCTCTGGTTTTCATTTTGTAAGAAAGGGATTTGTACCAGTTAACAGTGTATCCATAGTTGTGTCTTTCTATACTGTTATAGTGCAAATATCTCGTTTACATTTTGTCACAGCGGCGTGTGTAAATGATATTTCCTAAAATGAAATTCTACCTTACTCGAATGCATTGGCAATTATTTTTCTTATAATAAAACATTTATGAAATGTTAGTACACGTATTTCAACTTTTTTTTTAATTTACAAAATTGGAACCATAGATGGGTTCCTTTTTGCAACATATATTGGTTTTTTTATGCTCATGAACCTCAAAAACTAAAATAAACGGTATTGTGAGAGAAGAAGTAATGGACTTGCAACTGGAATCATCGTTGCATCATTTGTTACATTTAAATATTATAATGAGTTCCAAACACCTGGCTTATAAATTTCATTCATTGATAAATATCATTATAATAGTAAAAATTTATGATCGACTAAAAATGAGAATTCTAAATATCCCTAAAATTAGTCACGTTGTAGAGATCATTGTTACCGAAGGAGATCGAAGAAACGTTGGTGCCATTTAAACAGATATATTTACTTATTTTATCTGGTTTAAACAGTTTTAAACTAAGCCCGATGATTCAAGTCATAAGATTTTATGTAAAAGAATTGTGTGTATAATTATAACAAACCTAACTCAGCATTCGCCCACTATTCGGAAATAGGGCATTGGCTGGTTTTAGTTCATAATAAATAAGTAGCGCTGAAAGAAATGGGGCTTAACGCCTTTTAAAGCCGTAATATATATTTAATTTTAAAAGTCAAATTATCTATGTACACTCTTCCCTGCTGTATATTTTAAACGATCTCCCCAAGCTATGTGAATCCTAGACACAACTACCCCAATAAAAACTTGAACATAAAACTAAATTCTTTAATCCCATTACGACTGAACCATTTTACCTTTTGAATGATTATCTTCTTTCAGATAACGCGTTAACTGTTAGTAATAGGCAATAGAATCCCAAAGCAAAATGTCAAAGATATCTGAATTTTACAGGTCCAATCCGGACATCAAGTATGTAGGTAAAAGAGTAAATCTATTTTTGCCCTTTTCGGGCTTTTCTCCTGTTACCACTTTAGTGCGAATAACGCTGAACTTTACTTAGCTACTTTTGTACCACGAAACGTCGTCATTTGTGACAACACAACGAAACAGTTTGCCTACAATTTATAGCGTCATATTGCGTGTCTATTTTTAAACTTAAGCTTGCTCTGTTTCTCAAGTGTAAGAGTTTCATGATAATCACTTATCAGAAAACTTTTTCATCGTATAAATGTACTTTTGAGGTACTCCTGCTGGCTATTTACTTATGTACAAACACAAAATCTAGGAAAAACAAATTATCTCTATCTCACTTTCTCTCTCTCTCTCTCTCTCTCTCTCTCTCTCTCTCTCTCTCTCTCGCTCTCTCTCTCTCTCGCTCTCACTCTCACTCTCTCTCTCTCTCTCGCTCTCACTCTCTCTCTCTCTCTCTAGCTCTGACTCTCTCTCTCTCTCTAGCTCTGACTCTCTCTCTCTCTAGCTCTGACTCTCTCTCTCTCTCTCTCTCTAGCTCTGACTCTCTCTCTCTCTCTCTAGCTCTGACTCTCTCTCTCTCTCTCTCTCTCTAGCTCTGACTCTCTCTCTCTCTCTCTCTCTCTCTCTTTCTATCTCTCTCCACAGCTCCGGTCATCAATAGCGATTGGTCCCTCAAACACATATGACTCCTACAGCCAATCATAATGAACAGGTTAACGCGGACGTTCAAAACGAGTTATTTTTGGTGCAGTATTTCTTAAAAGACTTTATTTTGAGTTATGCACGTTAGGATTTATTGTAAAAAGCGCTGTTCTTACCAGTTATTTATTTTAACTCGGGAGAGTGAAGTTAGTACTTGATGAACACGCCCCTGACACATTTCGCGTTGATGCTGCCATGGTAGCAGGGGCGTCTGGTCTCTTCATTGTGCTCCTAATAATAGTTACAGCAATTCTATGGACGAAACTAAAAAAATCGAGACTTACGAAAAATAAAATTATTTCCAATGGAGATTTATCTGATGAATGTCCAGGTAAAGATTTTAACCATGACGGCAATGGGCATGATTTCTTTTTTAGCACACTACTAAACCTACTAATCATGTATGACTTATATTATTAACATTTTGTTTTATTTAATCAAGTTTAATGTTAGAAATAAGACTAAAGTTTTTAGGTTGATTAACATCCGGCTTTAAAGTTTCCGATGCTAACGGTTAAACGTCAGAAAAGGATTTCTGAAAACCATTAAAAGCATGCAAGATTGCATTTTCAGGAAGTATTCCATCAGCCGCTTTAATGCATTTGCAAAGATTTTTTTTTATTCATACATGAAGTGAGTTTTTTCTCGTTGTTCAGATGCTACCTCACTTTGGTGAGACCTGCACTAGAATATGCATCTTCTGTATGGGACACATCCACCAAAGAAAACATTGATAAACTAGAACAAATTCAAAAAAGAGCTGCCAGATTCATTACTGGAGAATATTCGAAACTGACAAGAGTAACACCATTAGTTAAATCATTAAACCTTGAAACACTAGAGGATAGAAGAACCAAGAGCAAAGTAGTAATCATACATAAAGCAATTAATTCTAATTTAGAAATACAACACAAAAATAACTTAATACAACCCTCAGATAGACATAAGGATAAAAACACCTTTCTTATTCCGTATGCAAGAACAAACACATACAAGTTTTCCTTCTTCCCGTCCGGAATTCGGGCGTGGAATGGGTTGCCTGAAGAATCCAGGAAAACCAACACTTTATCAACATTTAAATCTCTAATAAAAATGCAGGACTAAACACAAACCATAGATAAGCGTAGGACGCAATAATCTTCTGTATAGAAGGAGCGTCTGTAAACAGATAAGATAAGATAAGATCGTTAAAATTGTACAATTTTACTGTTAGAAATCATTGAAAATCTTAAATTTAAACTTTTAGGTGTGAAACAAACATTTTATTTAATTATTTAGTTCTTTTAATGAATAAAAATACATAATTTATTAATTTACGTAGTTAATGGAACAAGTTCTATAATAAATTCATCTTAACCAGAGGTGTGCGAAATTTCTCTTTATTGTGTTCTATAAGGAATTTGAGTCAAAAAAGTGATTCGCACATTCATCCAAATATATATGTTTTGACGTAAACGTTTGGAATTATAACGTCAGTTACTCTGTGTTTAAAATGGATGTGCGTTTGGTGGGGCGGGGGAGGGGGCAATAACGACTTAAAATTTGTGTTAACATTAGATTATGTAGTTAACTGAAAAAGTTCAATAACAATAATGCCGAAATAAGTCAAACACATTGCTCGATATTCTGAACAATAAGGAATGGCGGCTTAATAAAGTCGTATGTTTATTTCCATTTTTAACAGAAACACTATTTAGGAAACAAATGAAGATACATTCAAATAATAATATTGATCACCGGGGCATTGTTCAAACCGAATATCTTTAACTTGGATGTAAGCCTAATCTGAGACTGATATTACATTGTCAATGAGGTAGCAAAAGAAAGATAATCTACAGACTTAAGATTTATTCAGCTATTTTGACTTCTAATGATTGAATTAAGTCTGTTTACGTTGGAAACTAAGAAAGTTAGTGGAAATTTTAAATTTCTTTTTGATAGAATTTAACTTAAAAAAGGCGACAAAATTTAACATATCTATTTACAAGAGAGGATATCAGACGCCCTACTGTTGAAAAGTTGTGTACTGCTTTAAAAAGAGAAAGCTAGTTAATTAACTTGAAACTTTGTCCCATTTATTTTTGCAGGCAGTGACATAACAAAACCCAACCTGAAACAGATCCTAGAATCTATCGTAGATAAAGGCAACTCTTATGCATTGGACATCCTCTGTGTTAATTTGGATCAACTTATAATCGGCAAAGTAATTGGATCTGGCAAGTCGTGTTGCCTTTGAAAGAAAAGTGTATTTTTTAAAATATGTTTTTTAAAGTAAAAAATAAACAAATTATAATAATAATTGATTATAATTTTTTACTCAAATAACTATTTCAATAAAACTTATTGGAGTCAATGTTGCAAAATCTTATCCCGAAAAGCATATTGTCATATGGTCATAAATTAAAGTACGAAACGTGAAGCTATTGAAGGTGATAGTCTATACATTAAACGTTATAACATATTATTATCATCAATACAGAAAACAACAGTGATTTGAAAGGCATGTAGAATTCAAGCACGCCGCTAACATTGAATTTTGGGTTTACTTATACTCGCTTTTACTTGTTAACATATAATCATTTTTCATAAGTGAATCGAAGATATATTTTTAATTTTGTAAATTAAACACCGATCCCTGTCACAGGTAATTTTGGTTTGGTGTACGAAGGTCTCCTATTGACAGATTTCGGTGAACTGCCTCAAGAAATAACAATTAAAACTCTCAGAGGTAAATAAACTGTTGATTGCAAATTTCGAAAAATCCACTTTAAGCTTAGTGCAATTCATTTGTAATAACTGCATTGAAAGCTTATTACTTACAACTTGCTAATAAGAGTATTATTTTTAAATATATTTTTTTAAATTTTATTTATATAGAGTTGTCGAGAACGCACAAGTTTTTACCAAGAAAGAATAAAAAGTTTTTTTTTAATTTATTTTTAAAATATTTTCGCGAATTTGGAATATTTATTTTCGCTTTACAACGTTCATTATTGTTTCAAGTAGATATATAGTGTGTGGAAAGGGTAGTATGATGTATCAAAATATCTGAAATTGAAATTATTTGTTCCTTAAGATTCCATCTCCCAAAACATCGACTTAATCGGACTGGTGAGAGAAGCAGTCGTCATGAGAGAATTTCATCATCCACACGTACTCGGTCTGGTTGGTCTGGTAGAGCAGTGGTCCCCAACCTTTTTAACGCCGCGGACCACTAAAAGTTTGATAATTTTACCGCGGCCCACTAGCCTGGGGGGGGGGTGGGGTTATGGGTGGGTTGGGAGGTAGGGTTTGCGGCTGCGTTGATTGTTTATACAGGTATTTAAGATTGTTTTGATTTTATAGTTTTAATTTAATTGTACTTAAACGTGCCTTCAAAATAAAATACAGTTATACAAAAAGTGAATTAAACATTATTTAATATTTTAATTTACTAGAATGTAAAATCAATGAGAACCCTGCGCTTGTTTCTCTGCAACGAGACGGTTCCATCTGGGAGTAATGGGAGACAATGACACCCGAAGTGTGCTACTTATGTCCATTTTATTCCGTTGTTTTGTCTTCGTTGCTGTCACTGCAGAAAACCCCGCTTAACTCAGATAGGATGTGCAGATGCCGACACAAAAGGACCATTTTAGGTGTCCTGACATATAACCATCCAATGACTTGAACAGTTCAGCTCCCGTGGTGTTGGTTGACAAAAGATAGAGCACATAACAAATCCTCATGTACATCCTCATGATAAATATATCTCACATAAACAAGTAATATTGCCTTGTTGTCGATGTCTGTAGATTCGTCAACCTGGAGTGCGTACCACGGTGATGAATTAATCCTCTCCAACAATAGTATCTCAATAACTTCTTCTATTTCCTCAATGCACCTAGTTACAGTGGTAGCCGACAATGGCACATGTGCTATCTTTTTAACAGCAGCCTCTCCTAGAAGTTCACGGCAAAGTTCTTTAGGAGAGGGCAAGATAATTCTTCACCAATAGTGAATGGCTTTTTAGCCTTAGCAATGCGTTTACCCACCAAATATGAAGCTCGCTGTGCGTTCTCATTTACTGATGTGGTGGCCCTGAGAAATGTCTTCTGTCCGTCATGTTCCAGTTTTTTTCCTTTCAAAATACTCCATGGGCTTATCTTTTAATCCAAGATGCTTGGCGTTCAAGTGTCGAAGCAGTTTTGAAGGTTTCATCGCCTCATTAGAAAGCCGGTCACCGCAAACTATGCAGAGCGGTGTTGATATGTTGGAGTGAACTGTCTCAATAAGTCCATATTTCAAGTAGGACCCATGGTATTGTCTGTTACAAGTTATATGCTTTTTGGATGTTAAAGGCTCTTCTTCACTCTCTTCACTGGGCCTTTTCTTTTACCAAGAACACTTTTTAATGATGCCTGTTTCGAACTCATTTTTCTAATTAGTGGGTTCAATATGAGCGTTCAAGTGAACGATCTGTAACCCGGCACATAAAACATCATAAAGGTCAAATAGTAAATGTGAAAATTTATTATTTCACTTTAACTTTAATAACTTATTAATTCTTCATAAAAATTATATATTAACCGTATCAGTATAATCACAAATAGTTGTTTATTGGAAGTCATTCATGGTGTTTTTAAAAATTGTTTTTCTTAAAATGTGAATTTCATTGACGCTATAAGTCTAAGCATTTATTAAAAAATTTAAAGCATAAAAATGAATTTAAATAATTTAAACTTACTTTATAGCTGTTTTTGACACAAGTAAAACTTGTGGAATAATAGCGATAACGTCACCAGAAGACACTTTCAAATCCTGTCGTTGATGAGATATCAATGAAATTAAGGAACACAAAAACGAAATAGGAAAAGAATCAGAAATAGAAGTAGTAAAGTAGATCAGCGTGCCAACCTGGGTGACCCATCAAAATCGCGCACCAGAAAAGAGCGCATACATAAAAGCGCCGTGATAAGAACGCTGACATAAGAGCGCCGACAGATAGCGCAAAGATTGATTGTAGGCGGTTGTCCGCTCTGCGCTATGTGTCATTGATGTTCTTTGGACGTGGTGCCGCCAAAACGGTTAACAAGCTTTTCCATCTTGTGTATGGAAAGACGCACAATCACTAGAGAAATACACCACAGTAAAAAAAAATGTAAATAATTGAATGTTCGTTTGCTCGCGGACCACCAGGCCCATCTCCGCGGACCACTAGTGGTCCGCGGACCCCAGGTTGGGGACCACTGTGGTAGAAGAGTCTGGAGTCCCATACGTCATACTTCCTTTTATGGTAAATCGAGACCTCTTGACCTATGCACGCGATAGTTCCGTGGTAAGTAGAATGCGTCAAAATAGTTTCAATTTGTAACATTGTCATGTTTATTACTTTGAAAAAGTTTAAATAATTTTCCTTGGAAGAGAAGATATTAAAATCATTATCTGACTTTTACAGTATTAACATTTAAGTTATTTGCAAGCTTCAAATCTCAAATTAATGTTGATTCCCATTTGTGAAAGTTATCACTGTTTTAAACTAAACTATTATTATAAAAACACAATTAAAGTTTTTTTTTCTGTGTGTTTTTTTAAAATTGATATTAAATGATAAAGTAATGTTGCTCATGCTAGAATATAATTGTGCATTTGATGATTTTTCTTTTGTAGCCTAATAATAAGATATGTGGGACTAGATTTGCCGAAATCTTGGAATAACTTCACTCAGCACTTTTGATGTTTTATCAGTCTTTACATAAATTAAACAAAATTATTATATAGTATAATTTATTATACAATCCCGTTGTTTCCGTTAATTAGACCCTAAGCCTTTATGACGTCATTAAATATGGCGTTGACATTTCTGATGGCATGGCCTACCTCAGCCAACGCAAGTGTGTCCATCGCGATCTGGCAGCCAGGAATTGTATGTGAGTTAAGAATTTATTTTATTTAAAAAGGGCGAGGAATGATCAAGATCATAACTCGCTTCCATTACTTTACAACAGGGGTCGGGAAACCATGGCTCGCGAGCCATATATGGCTCAATTGATGGCAGCATCTGGCTCGCAGAAAAAGGTTCAATATAAAGAAAAAAATATATTCTTCTGACTCCTTTGATCTAAATGATTATTTGGAAAAAAATCTTTTTTTTTCATTTAAAAAAAAACAAAACAACTCGTCATAAGTCAATAACCTTATTAATTATTTTCTATTTTTATGGCTTACATTCTTGAAAGTTTCGAAGCGGGAAAATAAAATCTTGGATGTCGCATGTTGGTTGACCAATAAATTCTATCCGAATAGTAATGAGGAGAGCCAGACGTGATAGAATGCATGAAATAATCAAGGTTATGGGTTACTAATCTTAGGAGTTAGATTGCTATTTAAGGGAGAGAGATTTTGGAATTCGGGATCAAAGTTGATCGCAGTGATTTCTGTTTAAAAGTGCAAAAATACATTGTTAAAGTGGGGTTGGTGTATATTGCTTTTGAAAATAACGGACGATGTGTGCATGTGTAAAAGGGTCCGCACAACATATTGTCGTCGGATCAGGAAGTAAACTTTCGTTCTAATCGCGTTCTAAGCTGACTAATTTTAGAAACCTTTTTGACAAGATGGCTAAAAGAAAGAAAGACGGTGAGTATCGTATTTCAGCTGGAATGGACAGAGGAATTTGCCTTTATGGAGAGAACGGTTCTGCAGTGTGTTTAATATGCAGTGATAAAATTACGAACATGAAACGGTCAAAAGTAAAGTGACACTTCGAGACACGCCATTCTACATTTGCATTGAAATATCCTGTGGAAGACAGCAGGAAGAAAGCATGTCAAGAATTGCTACCAAGAGTGCAAGCTAGTCAGCAGCAAATCCATGTTGGATCCAACCAGGTGACTGGAATTAGGCTAGCTTTGCTGCCGCTTTAGCTATTGTGAAAAACGGAAAGTAATTCACAGATGACCGGGGGGGGGGTATGCCAAAGCATTCATGCTTGATGTTGCCAATGAACTTATTGATGACTTTTTCCAAAAAGGACAAAATAATTAAACGGATAAAAAATGCCTCTGTCGGTAAGAACTGTTCACGATCGTAGCACCATGATGTTAAATCAAATTGAGACAATGCAAGTAAAGGACATAAATGCGGCACCGTTTTTATCTCCCGCTTTAGATGAGTCAACAGACGTCAGTAATGTATCCCAGTTCAGCGTGGTTGCAAGGTATGTTTTAAGTGATAAATTACATGAGGAAAGTCTTACTGTAGAGACAAGGTAGGATTTATTCAAGTCCTTCACTGATTTCGCTAAAGAAAATTTTAAAAACCCGTAAAAACAAAGTTTTTGACTATAAATCCCTTATATATGAGACAGAACTTAAAGTATTGATTAAATTCCAACGCGACAAACATTTACAGCCTGAAACTGAGTGAATTCTCCCTGGCTAAAACACGAGATGTGGTCATCGATGGCTGGCGTGAAGTCAAGTGACCCATAAAATGTAAACAATAGCGAATGCTACATATAGTTTTATATAGATAAACTAAAAATGCATTAATTTAATAACGGTACATTCGATCGATCTGACATTTTGATACGATGCATTGTTAGGTAAAACGAGTCTATGTGCATAATTTCAGCTCGATAGCATCACGGAAAGTGGGTCATTTTTAACTTTCATTTTTCCGCCTGCCTGCCCGACGACTAACGACAAGATTTCGAAGTTAATATAAGGGATTTAAAAATCTACCAATGGATAAACTTGTTTCGGTGTGCACTGATGGTGCTCCGTGCATGGTGGAGAAAAACAGAGGATATGTCGCTCTTCTTTGTGAGCATGAAAACAGACGCATCCTAAGCTTTCTTTGCATCCTACATCAGGTGGCGCATTGTGCTCAGATGTGTGGCGAGCAGCTTGGTGAGGTGATGTCACTGGTGGTTCGGGTAGTCAACTTTATTGTTGCCCGAGCATTAAATGATCACCAGTTTAAAACAATACTTGATGAGGTTGGGAATAATTATCCTTGTCTGCTTCTGCACAGCAACGTGCGTTGGTTGTAAAGTGGGAAAGTGCTCAGCCGATTTTCGGCTTGTCTGAGCGAAATTAGGACTTTTCTTGAAATGAAGAATGTCGAGCATCCAGAGTTAGCTGACACTGAATGGCTCCGAAAGTTTTATTATCTCGTAGACATGACTGAACATCTAAATCAGCTCAATGTGAAAATGCAAGGCGTTGAAAATACAATATTATCCCTGCAACAAGCAGTGTTTGCTTTTAAAAACAAGCTATAAGTCTTCGTCGCTGACTTTGAAACAGGTCGTTTATTACACTTTGAAAAACTGGGAGAGTTCAAAGATATGTTCACATCAAGTGACCCTGCTCAACATCTTAATATTCAGCAGGCAGAAGGCTTCACGTCCAATCTCCTGCGGTCATTTAAAGCGCACTTTGGAGAATTTCGCAGCAAAACCGTCTTTTTGAGTTAATCACCCATCCACACGAGTGGGCAGTTCACAGAACTGACCTGAGTTACATCCCCGGAGTCTCCTTCAGTGATTTTGAGCTCGTAACTGCTGACCTAAAGGCCTCAGATATGTGGATGAATAAGTTCAAGTCACCGAATGAAGATTTGGAAACACTTGCACGACGGCAAGCAGAGTTGGCGAGCAAGCACAAATAGGCAGAAATGAAAAAAACTTCAACACGCAGACCTGCCAATTGTCAAAACATACATACCACACACTGCAGCGTGTGAGTATTTCTGTACTGACATTGTTTGGCTCTCCAGTATGCTTGCGAGCAGTCTTTCTCACATTTAAAGAACATCAAGACCAACCACCGATCACGTTTAACGGATGGAAGTCTCAACGCCTGCATGAAGCTTAACCTCACCACGTATCAATCAGACTACAAAGCCATCAGCAAAGCCACGCAGCACCATAAGTCGCATTAATGGTAAGAAATACTCATTATTGATTAGTTTAGCAACTGCATGACAGTGTTGTTACAAATATTTCAGAGCCATAATTATTGTTCTTTCAGTGTTGAAATTACACAAAATGCACACATTTAATTGAATTTTTAGTTTTAAGAAATATGTATGGCTCTCACAGAATTACTTTTAGAAATATGTGGTGTTTATGGCTCTCTCAGACAAAAAAGTTTCCCGACCCTTGGTTTATAATGTACTACAGATTGCATTTTTTTCATCTTTATAAATTACATTAAACCTAAACTTGTGTCAAAGCTGTCACATTAATCAAAATAGAAAAAAAATTAATTTCCTCAAATAATTGTAGAGATCTTTATTATAGCTTTGATGGGTTTGCGCTCTTATATTTAATTTTTTTTTCAACTCCAAGGCTTGACCTCAATAATCAAGTCAAGGTCGCTGACTTTGGTCTATGTCGAGATGTATATGAAAGGTGCTACTACAAATGTGACCAGAAACAAAAACTGCCGATAAGATAGATGGCTATTGAGAGTATTGGAATTGGTTAATTCAGTTGCAAGTCTGATGTGGTAAGTCTACAGTGAAATGCCAAGTTTTCTATATTCAATAAAATGTAGTTAGTTTTCTGTTAGCACTCAGAATATTTTCACTTAAAAATTTGGCTATCAAATGAACCAGTGAGTACTGTTCGTACAGTGTTGTACTTTAGGGTAATTTGCACCCCAAAAAAAAACGTTTCCATCAAAAGTATCGATAACATTGTTTAATTTTACAATGATCTTACAATCTGTCTTACTTTCGTGGAAATAAATTGTTGTATTATCATAGGTGTTGATCACGATGTAAAGCATCAATCACAAAAAAAAGATTACGGTTTTATTTTACCATTATCGTACACCGTTAGAGTAGTACTAGACTTCTTGACAACAAGAGAAAGGTTTCTTTCATAATAAACGAGAGTATTGTTTTTCCTGTTCCAGTGGTCCTACGGCGTTGTACTATGGGAGCTGTTGACAAGAGGGATGATTCCCCACCCCTGTGTTGATGGATGGGATGTCATCAATTTTTGAAAACGTCATAGACTTGCTCAGCCTTATGATGTCGTGTAAGTACCGTGAATAGCGCTGAAAAGGTACCTGCGTTTGCTGTAAAACAACAGAGAATATAACTTTAATAATTAAATATTTATAAATATTTCACTATCTCTCTCTCAATATACATATATATATATATATATATATATCTTATAACGTATATAGTGCTGACATAAATATATTTGGGCTATAGATATTTCTATAAACTGAGCTTGTTTAGTCATTTTAGCTTAATATATTGCTAAATTTCACCACGTATTTTGATGTGGTATTAAGTGCGATAGATTAAACTTTTATAATTTCAAAAAGTTATAGAATTATTAAATATAGACTAATAACTTCAATAAAAAGTTTCTACTACGGTAAGTAAAGTAAGCTGTACCATTTCATAAAACCAAACTTACGTGAATTTATAAATATTATGGAACACGGTTTTGAGCTTATGGTGATTTTTTTAAAAATTTAATTTCAATTTACTTTTTTACTTATAATTAATTTGTCATCAAGTTTTTATACATAAGCTTTAAAAACAACTTTTTCACTTATATTTTGGTGACAGGCCATTTGTGCAATCAATTATAACGATTGTTTACATGATCAGGTACAGACACACGATGAGTTGCTGGGAAGAAGATCCTGACATAAGACCATATTTCAAAAACTTAAAAACTGTTTTATCGCACTTGATGGATGAAGAAGAACAAGAATCTTCAGACACCGCAACAACTCAAGATCTAAATTATGACATATACCTCTCTCTCCATCGTCAACTAGAAGGGTTCTCAAATTATCAAAACTATTCCACGATTATGTTAGAACTATGGGAACAAACCACCAAAGAGCACTCTGAGGTGGAAGCTGACGTTTTTGAAAATAAAGAATGTGGGGACCGTGGGAAAGTCTCAGAAAGAAAAGTTGCCCTAAAAGTCTTGATCACAATTCCAGCCTTCTACGTTTTCAAAGACCAATTAGAATCCACATCATTGGCTACAGTTAAGCATGGCTTACAATGTGACGAAATAGCTGAATATGTCTAGAGCAACAGTAGCTAAATCGCAACTAACGAGTCGTATACGTCTCTTCTTTGTTGATCTTGCGGCTCACTAACAATTTATAAAATAAAATCTTCTTTGTTTGAAATATAATAAATATATATTGTGGAGATCTTACGCACGGTTTGTAGCATTCAAAGAGACATCTGGTCCTTTGAAGTCCCGTGGCCAAGGGAGGTTGACCAGAAGACGTTAAATGGTATTCTGGTGTTAACTGGCCCGGTCAGGATATTCGGCGATGAAAGGAGTTGCCGACCGCGGGACTGGACGAAGGTGTGAAATCTGCCCAGGGTAGGATGACCAGACGCGCATGTGGTCTGGGTGGGGGTAGTTAAGTGGTGGGGGTCTCACCAGAGACGGTTATGTCAAACATCTAGTGAACATCTAAGAAGCATTTCATCTTGTAATGCAAACATTTTTAAATTTTATTTAAAGTTCTCACTCATAAATAATAATAATAAAAATTTGATCATTTATATAGCGCAGTGGTAGTACCCCTGCAAACAACTGAACTCACAATGATTAAAATACAACTTGTACCATTCTTAATTATCAACTCTTTCAATGTAAAGCACTCACATCCTAAATACAACATAGAAGGACATTACAGTGGATATATCTCTATATCCATTAACAATAGACAGAATTGAAAAGGAAACGGCCAGTGTCATTTTGGATACAGTAGGTGAAATCCTAGCACGAGGCGAAAAAGTAATCCTTCAGTTTATCACTGGGCACAGTGGTTAGCCGCATTCAGACAGGGTCGATAAGCTAGCAAGAGATAGGTCAGCACAGCCATAACCCGACCGCCCGATGACCCAGCTGGGGGTCAGCTCGTGGCTTCTGGGCTGGGCATCTGGAAGCACGGCCAGAAAAGTATATCAGTACATGCCGCGACCGAGCAAAAGCGACCTCTGGTGGGAAATTGGACGTAGCAATCAGACGCTCATAACACGAATGAGAACTGAACATTGTCCCATACGTAGCTACCTGTACAAGTTTAACACTAGAAGGGAACTGACCTGTCATCTGTGTGGCCACCCCGTGGGAGACGGTGGCCCACGAACTTGAAGAGTGCCCCGAGCTGTGCGGGGAGTTGGAAATGAGAAGTCCCGGTACCTGCAGAGGAGTACCTCTATGGCGATGCCCGCTTGATGAGGCTCGCATGCGATAAAATGAACCGGGTCCTAAGAGCCTAACGGCTCGACCCAAAAGAGAATGAATATTCACAAGTGGTTTCAATTCATGATAGAAGGTTCAATTATATATATACATGTTTTTTGTTTTATAATGTTTGTGTTTTTTTAATGCTACAGTTAAATATATTTTTTAAATAATGTCATACATTTTTCATGAAATCGTAGCGTTATAAAATCATCATTTTAAAACGACGACTTCCTTTTATTTCAAATATCTGTTAAGAAAATTTTGTTTTATCCCTCTCGTGTTAATGCAAAAACGAAACAAAAAATTGCAATCAATGGAATAGAAATAACGGTCTGTCACTACCATTGACATGTTCACTCGGATAGAAATAACGGTCTGTCACTACCATTGACTTGTTCACTCGGATAGAAATAACGGTCTGTCACTACCATTGACATGTTCACTCGGATAGAAATAACGGTCTGTCACTACCATTGACATGTTCACTATAGAAATAACGGTCTGTCACTACCATTGACATGTTCACTCGGATAGAAATAACGGTCTGTCACTACCATTGACATGTTCACTCGGATAGAAATAACGGTCTGTCACTACCATTGACATGTTCACTATAGAAATAACGGTCTGTCACTACCATTGACATGTTCACTATAGAAATAACGGTCTGTCACTACCATTGACATGTTCACTCGGATAGAAATAACGGTCTGTCACTACCATTGACATGTTCACTCGGATAGAAATAACGGTCTGTCACTACCATTGACATGTTCACTCGGATAGAAATAACGGTCTGTCACTACCATTGACATGTTCACTCGGATAGAAATAACGGTCTGTCACTACCATTGACATGTTCACTCGGATAGAAATAAATGTATGTCACTACCATTGACATGTTCATTACGGAAATGGGCAATTAGAATAGAAGTGGATATCACTTCCTGGTGTAATGATGTCGTGACTCCTGGTGTTTTGGATGAAAGGAAATCTCTTACATTTTACCCACCACACAGATGAGTACTGAAATACACACAGATGTCATTGTCCTTAGGATTATCTTCTGAATTATTTTCCTTTTGTCTTGATAGGTCATTCAAGAGCTATGAGGAAGTCAGTTGTTTTTTTAAAATGAAGGATTTGTTTCTACACTATTTCTCAAAGAGCTAAAATTGAGCTATAAAATCCATTATGATAAATTAATTTAACCTTATTACTTGTGTCATGATTTTGAGATAATAACATAGTGTTAATGCCTCATTTATTTAGTTTAATTCATGCGCTCGTTGCCGGCTTTGAGTTTGTAGACCCTGAAATCTTTTAAAACCATGTTAAAAATTTCTATCACAAGTAAAATATTTACTCAGCAATGTGTAACAAGTGCTAGTTTAGACAAAAAATAAATTAAATAAATTGATCCCTTGCAAACAAATATATTTTTTTCTTGCGTTGACAATTTGTAAGAATGGCCTAGTATACTATATCTTAATAATTCCATCACGAATGAGTTGCCAAACCTTATACTATTGTTAATACTAACTCGTTCCACATCTAGAAGTCAACTTGGTGCACTTATTTTTAAAAATTATTTAATGTTATGCATAATTTAAAAAACACTTTCAATAATCCTCAACTATATATTTTGGAGAACTCCACTGTTACAGCCTGCCAGACTGTGTTGCCTGGATTAAATGTTTTTGTTCTTTTTTAACTTTTTGGGTGGCACCCATACGGGCGCTGCATTTACGGACTCAATCCTATGGTGGATTAAGGGGGGGGGCTAAACGGGCTAAAGCCAGGGGTCCCCGATGATTTAGGGGCCTCCAAACTTAGTGTATTTTATATAAAGGTGGACAAATGTTTGCATCGATCCCTGAAAATTTCATAAATTAGATAAATTAATAAAATCTTATCTATTAATCTGATCGCTTCTCGGACCCGATAGTCTTAGTAATCGAAAAACCTAATTTAATCGTCTCAATAAGAGAAAATATTTAAGAACTAGACGCCCCGCGTCGTAGCATACGCCGCAGACTTGCTCATGGAGAGTGAAAAGAAAGTTGAGAAAGAACGGACACAAACTACAGCACGAAGAAATCAAAAGCAACGCGAGTGAACGTCGGTTTGACTGCCAACTCATTGTTTATTTTCGAGACATTTGCAGGCGAAATTCGGTACACCCCTAACTTCTATGAAGTCAGCTGTAAAACGATAATCGGAGTTACATAATCGATAATCGGTTTTCCAAAAAAAACAAACAAAACAAAAAAACAACAAAAATACGCAATTAACAACCCTAAATATGACTAACCCTCGCTAGGATCGGCCAAACAAAGTTTATGTTTAAGGGATGGTAGTAATAAATGGGAGGCGGGTAACAACAACCTAATTGTGTATGTCTTCACCTTTGCTCGCTATTTTTTATTTACTTGGTGCTGCTTTTTGTGTCTGAACTCTCACCCCCCAACCGTTCTTTGCACTGTATATGATGAGCCAGTCTGCGGCGTATGCTATGCAATAATGGTAACAGAACGGGCACAAACAGACATTTTAAAAAAACAATTAAAAAATAATAAAAAACAATATATTCGCCGGGGCTTGAACCCAGGACCTTCCTCGCATGAGGCGGACGTGTTAACCAGTAGACTACGAATCTCACGTTTTCTGTGAAGGAACAACGCAAGTGAAACGCAAGGGCCATTGTTGGTAACCCCTCTACTACCTTCGCTTGTCAACCGTTAACTGTTTTTAGTTGACCCGAGCGAGGGTCATTCGTCATGCTCGGTTGCACATACTTGCAGCTTACTTGCCTGGCATGGTCCCATGAAGAGAATTATATATATAGATATTGTTGATATTTTTTTAATTTACTATTTCCGTCAAGCTCTCCTGTTCGTCTGGAAGTGTGTATGCTTGTGGTGCAAGCGATGTCGGGATCTCCGGATCGATTCCCTGTCAGGATTTTTTTTCACTTGTCTTTTTTTTAATTGTCTTTTTACACTCAATTTTAGGATACCGACAAATAGTTATTTCTTTGTATTCGGTTTTTTCATGAATAATCTTTTTGGCTGGGAAGGCCGATCCCGTAGTACAGACAAAGCATGAGCAAGGAACCAATGGACTATTTACATGGCAGTAAGCAGGGGGTTTCGTACGTTCGAACGAACAACCTTCTGCGAATTTGTGCTCTTTTTTGTAACAAATAGATTTTTTTTTGCAAGACGACTACCGAAAATCAATAAACGAAAATAAATGCATTGAAAGATCCAGTCAGACAAGGTCTAGCTAGCGGGTTAGCCAGGCTTATGCTAAAGCAAAGAGATCAGTGCGCTCAACTATTTACATTGTTGTTATGGCAGAGCGAGGCTTAATTCCTGGAAAATGAAATTATGTATTCATACAACTATAATTTATATAGAGGAAATAAGTGAAATTATTAGCCTTGTTATTTTATTTTAATTTACGTTCATCCCACAACGACGCGACCTTGGGAGTGGCGCAATTGACATACACGAGTGGACGACCTGTCTATATTGATATTCTTATAGTCACTCGTTATCGAATTTCGCATTTTAGTTGAATGTACTCCTTTTCAACCTTTTGTTCTTCAATTTTTTATCAATGAATTGATATTTAATAAAATTCTTTTTATGGTTTCTCTCAGACAGAACCCCGTTTCTTATTATTTAAATGGTGTGATCACGCGTGCAAATTTTGATCAAAATCTGATGAAATACCATGGAAACTTGCTTCACGCACTATTTTATTTGGCGAACTCATAATTTATAGTTTGATCCTGTAACAATACAAAAAGATTTTGAAAGTTGTAACAAGACAAAAGTGAGGTTAGATCGATGATGCAGTGAAGAGCTCTCTTTGATAGTTCATTTGGTAAGTGCGACGTATTTGTCACCACGTATCCAAAACGAACTCATTTCCGTAATTGGCATCGACATCATTGAATAAAAAGCTGTTACAGAAATAAAAGAAGCAAAAATCTACTCTGTTTTAGCCGACGAGGTGACCACTCACAACAAAGAAGAAATGTCGTTTTGTATCTGATTTGTTGACAGCCAAAACAATGTAAGATAGGAATTCATTTCTTTTGTTCCACATGTTCGAACCACGGGAGAGGCGATGGCCTCAAAGATCTTGACATTATTGAGAGATTTAGGGATCCCACTACAGAATATGAGGGGCCAGTGTTATGATGGCGCTGCATCTATGTCGGGCGCTGTCTGAGGAGTTCAAGCGCGTATTCTGCGAGAAGCCTCATTTGCGGTACACACACACTGCAGCAACCACGCTTTAAACCTGGTGATCGCGCATTCGTGTGGACTTCCCGATGTGCGCAACATGATTGACAAATTAAAAGAAACCTGCATGTTTTTTTAACAACAGCCCAAAGCGCGAAGCCATGTTGAAAAACTTCATAGAAACAAATCTTCCATTTGACATTGCTAAACGGAAGGCACTTCTAGATTTGTGTAAAACAACAAGGGCTGAGCGCCACGAAACTTACAAACACTTCTATCAATCGTATGTTTACGTTGTTCAGACTCTTGAGATAGTTTCACTGCCAGGTGGAAAACACAACCACCAAGGATTGGATCCAAGATAGACTAAAAATGATGATTGGGACACGGACAGTAAGTCTCGAGCAACGTCACTTCTTCATTCCTTGTGTAGCTTCACATTTATTGTGACGTTTGTTGTAACGTAAAAACTGTTATCTAGGCTGGAAGGATTAACAGTCCTGCTTCAGAAAGAAGAGATTGAAATCATTCAGGCTATTTCACTTATCGAAAACGTCAAGCAAGAGTTTAGAGAGATTGGAACAAATGTAGATTATTATTTTCAAAACACTTATGATCATATGGTTATCATGGCGCAGTCTGTAGGAGTTGAAGCTTAAATGCCCAGAATAGCTAAGCGGCAAATCTACCGAAGCTATGTGAGCGCAGAAACGCCAATGCAACACTATCTGCGAAACTTAATTAAACCATTTCTGAAGCACATCATTGCTGAACTAGATATGCGGTTATCTGGCTTAACCAGGACATCCTCACAACTGTTAGCTCTTGTGCAAAGTGCTGTTAGAAATTGTACGTATGAAGATCTGAAAGGCGCTGTGGATTTATATGACCACGTTCTGCCTTCACCAGAGGTGCTGCCCGAAGAGTTCAGCCGGTGGAAATTGAGGTTCAGCCAATGAGAAGAGTCAAATCTACCGAAAAATTGCACAGAAGCTATAAAACATTGCAATGAATTGATGTATCCGAATATTTATTGCTTGCTGAAAATCGCGTGTGTGATTCCTGTGACTTCCTGCGCGAGTGAGCGAAGTTTCAGTGCACTCCGACGTTTGCACAAGTACATGAGATGTTCAATGGGACAGGAAAGACTTAACCAGCTTGCATTGATGCATCACTACGCTTTCAATATCAACAAGGACAGTGTTTTACAGATATTTGTTAACAAAAACCCAAGAAGGATTTTCATCCAAGATGTTCTAAAATAGGTATGTAAATTTCGTTTTTTTTTCTTGGCAAACAGATTATCGGTTATGTAAATCCGATTTTAAACCGATTATCGTTTTACCGCTGACTTCATAAGAATATATTCTTATAACTGTTGCAGTGTTTTGAGAATCTTAGGGTGCCTACGGTAAATAAGATGCACCATAATTTAGGATGTTACAGTAAGCCTACGCCGATGTTGGGTGGTCAGAGACTCATAAATCCATCAATCTATCAAGGCGGACGTGGGACGTGGGTATACTCCTATACGCTCACGCCCTTGCGGCCACACCGTTGCATCAATGAAATCTTATTGACGCGATGGGTGAGCTATTAATTCGCATATCTATATTTATATATATCATTA
Organism: Ampullaceana balthica; assembly: GCA_944989445.1. Taxonomy (NCBI): domain Eukaryota; kingdom Metazoa; phylum Mollusca; class Gastropoda; family Lymnaeidae; genus Ampullaceana; species Ampullaceana balthica. The sequence continues at coordinate 580,701 of CALYLW010000059.1, forward strand.
TTGCTTGCAAGGAAGGCAAAGTCCTCGACTTGACGCTCAGTTGTTGCCACACCGCAGATACACATCAATCTTGTCAATGAATTCTGAGTAATGCGAGGGGTGAGCTATTAATTGGTGTTGGTTATAAGGAAGACAATAATTATTTTATCATTGGGGCTTGTAAAGAAAGTCACAGATAAATAGTCACAGATCTATTGTATGTTTTTTTTAAAAAATATTTATTAAGCAACATAATATCATTAATAAAAAATAATTAATTGAGTTGCAATCACGCTTGGTAGAAATAGGAAACAAACAATAGATACGAAATGTCCATAGATAAAAAGATTAATATAAGTCAAAATAATTTCAAATAAATGTAGACATCATATTTATTTTTTCGACCAGCCATATTTTAAAACTTAATTTTGATTTGTATAAAATTTAATCTTTTTAATGTTTAACTGACTCCAAGCTCGAACTAACTGTTAATTACAGTGTTAATTATTTATTGCATGAAAACCTACTTTTTTGGTCACTGTACATACTGAAAACATTTTTTTGTTGCAAAACGAGGCAAAAAGGGCAAGGAGTTTAATCCAGGCCCTCAATAATTTATAGGTTCAGAATTATTGATTAAACATTCTTATCCAAATTTGAAGTCATAGCACCATATATTGTAGGTATCTGAACATGAAATGCCCTCGCGACAAGTTTGCGAGCCCCCCTTAAAAAGTCTGGGTACGGCCCTGATTTAGTTACAAGTTACAGTCTTATATTAGCTGCTAGCAATCATTTTATAATACATAAATTATTTATTTAATGTTGTTTCTTTCCGGTCTTTGAAGTGTTCTGAATGTGGCTAGCATTTTATAAGTATTCGTTATGTATTGTAGTACGTCTAACCCTGTTGTTCCTTTTAATTATTTTTCCATCCTTGTTATGTTTTTTTAAAGAGTTAACTATATAACTAACATCTACTGCAACAATAACCTTCCGTTTCCAGAATAAATGTCTCAAAATTTTGAACTAGTGTGTTGTAAAACATACGTTTTTTAAAGTTATGCAGGGGCGCACATAAAAAGCGTTTGAGGTATCTTTCTAGTCTAAAATACTAAATGTGACTATCCTGCCTTCGCTATCTTTGTGTGTTATTTCCCATCTATCGGATATCTGCACTATTTCCTATCTAGTTGACTCTTCTCAAGTTTAAGTAACTTTTTTCATACCTAAGTCTTTTGTATAGTCTTGAAATGAAAATGAATTGGTTAATTAAAAACTATTTTTAAAACTTAAATAATTGCTTTTTGCTGGTACTAATTATTTTGTCAATAATAATATTTGGTGAATATAAATAATAGAAGTTTGCAACACGTCTTTAGAGCTCCGCAATAAATTGGCATGATAGGAAATGTTTCAAAGATTTTATTTGGATGTAAAAGAATCTAAAGATACGTAGTACTTGAGTTTTAAGAATAATACTATACAGGTAAGGGTTTTGAGTTTGTTTTTATAATCAACTTTTATTGGTAATTAAAAATTTTCTTTTTTAACATTTCAGAGAAAACATTTTAAACTATTTTTTTCGAAATTTAATGCCTTGATTTTCGTCTATAAGAGAAATAGATAACATTCTGTAACAGGCTTTTTAAAAAGAAATTAATATTAATCTCCAAAAATCATATTTCTTGGCGCATTTTCTACACAAGTCTAATGAGCGATACAGTTTCAATCAGCGCTTGCACTATCAGTAATTAAACATCACCGCAATGAGCGAACTTCCCATCCTTATAGTGACAGGACTCATCATGTATTCTAGTGGCACAGATATCAGAAATTATAATGGGTTTATTTTTTTTAGTACAGTTACTTTGACTAACTGACATACAGAACAACGAGCAACGAACGGGGCTACCAGGAAAGTATATTTTCCTTCCCATTACATACTTTAATTTAAAAACAAAAACAAAACAAAAAACTCGGGACTTAAGTGGCTTTCTTTGTTGTATGTACAGCTGTCATTTTATTGGTTCATTTTCAGTTTTGTAGACTATCATTTGATTATTAAGCACCCACGTCTATACATTTATTTTAAGACATATATTTGTTGCTGGCACTGTGTAAAGATTGTGTGTGTTGTTCGTCCGTTGTAGTCGACGATGACCACTTTGTAAAGATATACAGACGCATAGACTCAGATAACAGAGTGTTAATTAAGAAAAGATTATCTAATTTTTAACGTTTTTTTTTAAAGAGCCTAGTCACAAATTTAAACACTTTCACTATTAAAATCGCGTATCTCTCCAAACTAAATTAACACATCATTATTTCTTGGAAGTTATTTCGCAACTATATGGAAATAAAGGATTAACTGTCTTGTCATTTTGGACTCTGGCAACCTATCATCATCTGTTATATAGGTGTACAAAGTATGTCATGCTTTCCCAAGTGTTTGTAATTCAATGTTTGCATTTTTCTTTCCAATTGAAGAATTTGTTTTAAAATTAAGTTTGTATTTCTTTCTTTTTTTCTAAAGGAAATTACGAGCTTGCATTTAATTTACGTCCATCATGAAAAAAGAAAATTTACTCACAATGTTTTGTTACTTTGGTCTTTGCTACAATTTACATATCACTTTCGGATCTCGGGTAAATATTAAACTCATTCATATAATTTCATTGCTTAGTATTGATGGCTTATTATGTACAGTTTTACTAGACATTACTGTTTGACTGTTAGAAATCAGTAACTGGGAATGGGTTGCCTGAAGAATCCAGGAAAACCAACACTTTATCAACATTTAAATCTCTAATAAAAATGCAGGACTAAACACAAACCACAGATAAGCGTAGGACGCAATAATCTTCTGTATAGAAAAAGCGTCTGTAAACAGATAAGATAAGATAAGATAAGATAACTGTAATGCGCAAGTAGGAAAATAGTTAAGAGGATTTCTTTTTTCGGGAGTTCTCAGGCGGATAGTTTTTACCAAACATACGAATTTTCCCCCCATGATATTCAGCCCCCCCCCCTTTCACCCATTTCCATCTTTCCTAGATCTTTTCCGTTTTCGCACTTATTTAAAAAAATAATCAATTCCCTTATCCGTTGGACGAATTAAGAATACGTTACCTGTGAGACATCCGGATCCTATATGCAAAATTGTTTGATATAGAGGAGTGTATAAAATAATAATGTTGGGTACAAACGTATTATCACAACCTCAAATACAATGGCTATGGGTTTTTTTTTGTGCTAATGTTATGAATTTTTGAGCTGTGTATTGATGTATTGTTGAAGAGAAAGACCAGTTCTATGGAGCTTTAGAGCAGTCAATAGCCAACATCCACAAAGATGAGGCAAACTATCTCCTAGGAGAAATCAATGCTAGAGTGGGGGCGCGACCACGGAGCCTGGCCCACATGCCTTGGACTCGTTGGAAGAGGAAAGATAAATGAAATGGACAGAGGCTTCCAGAACTGTGCTGCTCACGAGGCTTGTGTGTGACCAACACTTTCTTCAAATGCAAGGATATACACCAAGTATCGTGGAGACACCCTCGATCGCGCCAATGGCACCAGCTGGACCTCATCATCACCATGCGAGCCCATCTGGCTAGCGTCCTACTCACCCGCAGCTATCACAGTGCCGACTGCGACACGGACCACTCCCTTGTGGGCAGCAAGGTACGAATTATGAGGAAAAACTCGTACCACACCAAGAAAAATGGATGTCCACGCATCAACACCTTCTGCATGAAAAACCCTGTGAAAACGCAGCTGTTCACTGACAAAGTGAAGGAAGGTTTCTCAAAGACGTCCCCAAGCGTTACCATTGACTCCAAATGGACGCATCTCAGAGACACAATCTATACATCAGCAATACATGCCTTTGGCAAGAAATCTCACAAAAATACAGACTGCTTTGATGAATATTGGGACGAGATGGAACCCGTAACTGAAGCCAAAAGGAAAGCTCTTATGGCCTACAATGAAAAGCCCACACCCGACAGGCTGCATGCCTTAAAACAGCAAAGTCACATGCCCAAAATGTCACCCGTCAATGTGCTAATACCTACTGGCTTAACTTCTGCTCCAGCATACAATCAGTGCAGACATGGTCAATGCCAAAGCCATGTACGAAAATATCAAAAGAGCAACTGGCCATTTGACGTCCAAAGTTGCCCCACTAAAGTCAAAAATTGGAGAAATTATCCAAGACCAGGCAGCGCAGCTAAAACGGTGGGTTGAGCATTATCTGCCGCACAGTTACCACAGTCTCCAGCACCACTCTAGATGACATCCCCGATATGCCACTCATGGAAAAACTTGATGTCATTTCCACACAGGAATAGCTGAGCAAAGCAATTGACAGCCTAGCTTGTGGAAAAGCCTCTGGGAATGATGGTATACCACCGGAAGCTCTAAAGAGTTTCAAGACAGCTTTACTACAGCAATTGTATGAGCTTCTGTCCCTCTGCTGGGAATAGGGCTATATCCCCCAAGACCTAAAGGATGCAAATATAGTGACACTATATAAAATCAAGGGCGATAGAAGTGACTGCAATAACTATCGCGGCATCTCACTCCTTAGTATTGTAGGAAAGGCCTTCGCCCGTGTCATACTAACACGTTTACAGAGTCTAGCATCCCGTGTCTATCCAGAATCTCAGTGCGGTTTCCGGGCTGGTCGGTCTACCATAGACATGGCTTTCTCCATACGGCAGCTCCAGGAAAAATGCAGAGAGCAACAGATGCCACTGTACATTGCCTTTGTAGACCTTATGAAAGCCTTTGATTTCGTCAGTCGCAACGGGCTATTCCAAATTCTGGGAAAAATCGGCTGTCCCCCACACCTACTCGCCATCATCAGACAATTCCATGAAAATATGCAGGGCACAGTGCTATTTGATGGAGCTACGTCAGAAGCCTTTCCTGTCAGCAGCGGAATTAAACAAGGTTGTGTACTTGCACCAACACTGTTCGCAATATTCTTCTCTGTACTGCTTCGATTCGCATTCAAGGATAGCAGTGATGGAATCTGGTTACACACCAGAGCTGATGGAGGACTTTTCAACACTGCACGCCTCCGAGCCAAGACCAAAACGACAGATATCCTAATTCGTGAGCTACTCTTTGCGGATGATGCGGCATTAACAGCACACACAGAAACTGGTTTGCAACAACTCGTGTCAAGCTTCTCCAATGCCTGCAAAGAATTTGGTCTGCAAATCAGCTTGAAAAAGACAAACATAATGGCCCAAGACACACAACCTCCTCCTACTATCAATATCGACAATAAAAACTTGGAGGTTGTGGACAGCTTCACCTACTTGGGTTCCAAGGTCTCCAATACATTGTCCATTGAAGAGGAAATAAACAGTAGAATTGGCAAGGCAGCTGCCCCAATGGCTAAATTAAGCAAACGGGTCTGGCAAAACACCAAGTTAACAGAGAAAACCAAACTGTGTGTCTATAGAGCCTGCGTCATTAGTACACTGCTATACGGGAGCGAGACATGGACCACTTGTACATCCCAAGAGCGCAAGCTTAATAGCTTCCACTTGAGATGCCTGCGACGCATCCTAGGCATTAAATGGCAATACAAGGTGCCTAATACTGAGGTCCTAATGCGCGCCAATACCCAAAGCATGTTTTCAATCCTTAGTGAAAGACGCCTGAGATGGCTAGGACATGTTAAGAGAATGAGCCCTGGCCGAATCCCCAAGGACCTGTTATATGGAGAACTGGCATTGGGTAAGAGGAAGACAGGTCGCCCATGTCTGCGATTTAAAGATTTATGCCAAAGGGACATGAAGGCAGCCAGAATACGCACAAGCGACTGGGAGTGTAAGGCAGAAGACCGATCTACGTGGCGCGCAGTTGTCAAAGGGGGTATCATAGTAGCCGAGGAGCGAAAGATGGAGGAGGCTACAGAAAGAAGAGCTAGGAGAAAGGCCAAAACATTTGGTAGCACAGAATTCGTGTGTAGAAACTGTGGTAAAGACTGTCACTCAAGGAGAGGACTGCACAGCCACTCCAGGAAATGCAACCCAACTCAACAGTGATGCACCATCGTCTCGCGAGACGGAAGGATGCCGATTAGATAAGAGGAGTGTATGCGGGCTCGGCAACATGACACGTGTAGGCGTCACTTAGTTTAAAAGATATGGATATAAATTCCTAACCCATCACTGATTGGACCATGCTAAAGCGACAAACTTCTCTTGTTATGATCCTGCTCAGCTGGTTCCTTGAAATGTTGCTAGACTCTTCGGTCTTTCAACTACACTGTAAGCAAACTGTAGGCCACCACATCTTATTTTCTAATGTGGGTGAATTCCCTACAGAACACAAAAAGGCGGCATCTCAAAAAAAACCTTTTTATAGCCTAATAACCAACTTAACCATAGTGTTGTCAAGTTTAAGTTCAAAGCTCTACTTTATTCCCTTAAATAAATGTATAACACACTTTTGGTTAATTTATTTAAATTTAAAATGAAACTCTAGAGATTTTATTTTTTTTACATCATCTTTTTGTGTTTTTTTTTCTAAATTATATTTAGACACCGAGAGTTAAATCCTTTCAACCACATTTTGGACCCATGTTTGGTGGCACTTTACTAGAGGTCAGAGGTCGGAATCTTAACGTCGGTAACAGCTCCAGAATTATTGTTGCGGGTAACGAATGTGACAGTGATGAAAAAACTTCAGCTATGGGGTTAGTGAACTATTTGAAGAATTATCTTTACATGCCTCTTTTTTTAAATAAGAAATTTACTTTCAAATTACTATATTATATTGCATTGTAACTGCAAATTCCAAATAATATCTTTAATTAATGATACCTTGAGGTTTATAGTTGCTTATGTTTTCTAAAAAATTTAGGGCTGTTATCGATAATTTCGATTAAAGCCAAAAATAGAAATGTATGACTTCATTAAACTGAACATTTCTCCTGGACATTGAAAATTAAGGATATTTAAAACTAAATTTTATGACACTGTGTTGATACTCGATCGGATGATTTTTGTGCTGAAGGTGGTACGTCAGTGATGTATTTGATCCTTTAAAAGAGAATTGTTTATGGCAGTGAACACAGTAAACATTTACACCATCTTCGACTTTGCCATCCGCAGTTAGCTTAAAAACAAAATTTGTTCTCAACTTTCTAGTTATATGTTTAAATTTAGCTGCGCTGATGCTGTCAGCCATTTTTTAGTTGACGTCTGCCGGTCCACATAAAGTAATAAAATAAATTATATTATTACGCGGGAGAAGTTTGTACGTAAAAAAATATATAAATTATTATTAATTATTAATAATTAATTATTTACTAATAAATTTTTTTAAATTTATAAATTATTTCTTTAATTTTAATCGAAGTTTTATCGATTAAAAAAATTTAATCGATAAAACAAATTAACGATTAATCGAGAAATTGATCGTTAATTTCCGCAGCCTTAAAATAAATGTTTTTAAATTGATCCGTAGAAGCATAATGTGCTACACAAGAGATAACAACAATGTAACATGTGGTAATGTGGAAGTATACATTGATGACTTCAGTCCAATAATGAGTAACAAAACATTCTGTTACAAACCTAATCCTGTTATAACTAACCTTGCTCCACTCTTTTCTATCCAAAGGTAAGTAACTTCTCTTAATGATGTGTTGTTGTTTTTTAATCCAAGAGCTTAATGTGTCAAACAACTTTTATTGTATATTTGTTTCATTAAACTAAATAAACCCCACTACAAATATTTAAACTATTTATTATGTAGTACTATTTATTTATGTCCTTTTATTGCCTGGCAAGGCTCTGAACTAGCTGTTGCATTCTTTTTATTAATTCCATCTATGGTGATTCAAGTCCCCCCCCCCAATATTTCAATACGTAAATAAAGGAAAGAAAGAATTAGAACAATGAAAAATTTGTGCCATTTAAACATATATTTGGTTTCAATATTTTAAAAGTACAATCATTCTTTCAAGTCATAAGATAGTATGTCGTAGGTTTACTGTATACTCATACAATGCCTAACTTAGCATTCGTCTATTATTCTCAACTTCAATGCTAGCTGCGGGAATATACTGGTCAGGGGTTTAATCTGGCCTGTTTCTCCGTGCACCACTTAACTGTGAATGGTGTAGGGCCAAATTTTACTTACTCGGTACCATGCAAGTCTTCTTTTGTGACAATACAATTCAACAGTGTGACAACAACATCAAAATATTACGTGAAATTGTGTAAATTTAAAACGTTTCTCTGTCTAAAGTGTCAGAATTTCGAGACTTTCATAATTCAGAATGCTTTCAAAGTGCATAAATTTACTGAGAGTTCCTCACGCCAGTCATTCGCTTGTGCAGACAACTAATCTTTAAGAAGAGCAAACTCTCTATCTTCTCAATGATTTATTTTATTAAGTACAGTCTATTAAGAATAATGAGTTTAATAACTTAATGCTACTACTGTATGATTGGTCCTTTGCTTCAATCATGAGTTATAAATAATTACTTAAGTATAATGGATTTTCTAATTAATATCAAAATACTGCTACAGTTGTGAATTTTAGCATTGCACCTTTTTTGTTGTCCTGAAACGATGTGGTTTCTTAAAAAATCATGTCCACAGTTAAATTCGATTTTTAAGTTGTAGGGGTCTAAGAAAAAACTGGCGATCAGTTGATAATTGATATAAATCAAACTAATCAATTCATCCCACCAAATTAATGCAAATTGAAATGTAAATAAACATCACTTTTAATTATAAACATGATACAAATCCATTGATTTCATTGACGTATTTGAAAACTCGATCAAATTCTCTCTCCAGCGGTGGTACGACTCTGACCATATCAGGTACAAACCTCGACAGCATCGCGTCTTCCAGACTTGCAATAGTTTTTAACTACGGCAACGACGACATCGAAGCCGTAAGCGTTTTAAAATAATTTTATATGAAATAATATAACGTGTGCACTTAATTTCTGCTTACATCTCTTTGACATAATCTGATATTTTGATCTCTTAAATAGCATTATGTAACACAATTTTTGTTCCTTGCTTCTAAGTATTATATTTTTAATTGCTTATGTCTCAAGTATGTGAAAAAATGACTTCATTAAGCACAAACTTTGCTGACACGACGACTTGTTTTTGTTGTTGTTTTTTTTAAATTTATTTATTTATTTTTTGGGGTGATAATAGGACGATTTTTTTTCATTTTCGTCATTAAGATCAGGTAAAAACAAAAATTGCACAATGAATAGACCAACACAGACGGAAACCACTCAACAAGGTTCAGAAATGTGTAGAATTTCTAGATTTACGATTGTACTGTGAATCACTCTCTCCAAGTAGCCCCCAAATCTAGTCCCCCATCATGTTTTCGTTATACTGTCCTTGGTAATGACGTTCAAAGTCCAATATATCTTGATGAAAGCGCTCGCCTTGCTCCTCGGAGTAAGCGTCCATGTTCTCCTTGAATTTGTCGAGATGCCAATCAAGGATATGGACTTTCAGAGACATTCTGCATCCCATTTTTGCATAATTCTTCATGAGAGTCTGCACCAACTCCACATAGTTTTCAGCTTTGTTATTACCTAGGAAGCCCTGAACAACTGCAACGAAACTGCTCCAAGCCGCTCTCTCCGTCCTGTTCAACAGCTTTGCGAAATCCTCACATTCTATGATCTTCTTTATCTGTCTTCCGACGAATTTACCAGCCCTGACCTTAGCCTCGGACAGTTTTGGAAAAAGATCTTGGAAGTATTGAAATGCTACTGACTCCTTGTCGAGAGCAGTAACAAATTGCTTAATGAGGCCTAACTTGATGTGCAGGGGTTGCATTAGCATTTTATGAGGTTCTATCAGCCTTTCCTACTTCACATTGCTCTTCGAAACAAAAAACTCGGTCCGTTGTGGCTAGTCTTTTGTGCGATAGTGCGTCTTAGTGTCACGGCTGTCCCAGAGACAAAGGAAACAATGAAATTTAGTAAAACCTCCTTGAAGACCCATGAGGAATTATACTATTTTGAAGTTACCGATGACCTCACATCCTTAGTCGTCATATTTTAATGCACTCAGCAACATTTTGACACTGGTGTAGTCCTCTTGAGATGCACAGAGCGCGCCATCGGGAGAGACGGGTAGTTGTTTCCATTGTGAAGCAGCAAGGCTTTGAGGCTCCGGGATGAACTGTCTATGAATAGGCGCCATTCAATAGGATTACATGCGATACCTATATCCTGGGATATACCGGCAACATCGTTGCCGAAGCACAGCCCATCACGCTGACGGAAGAAATTGGATAAACTTTGATGCCGCTTCCTCTGATCCGTGACTTGTACGCTATCATCAACCAAGTTCCACTGTTTGAGCCTGGATATCAGAAGCTCAGCATTTGATTTAGTAAGCCGATGTCCCTAATTAAATGGTTCACGTCTTTCTGGTTAGGGAAATACGGCTTTCTATCCCCAACTTCATCTGCGGAATTGTAGTCCATATCTCCAGTATCTGCCTCACTATCTGACTTGCTGCTGTCTCCTGAAGATGGTCGATCTCGCCTAGGAGGAGTCGGAACTGGCAGATCGGGGCTGTGTGGTACTGGGGCGATGGAAAAAGGTATTGAAATTTTATTAAAAAATTAATTAAAACACATCTAAGCGAGAAGCAACTGTTCATTTTACCTTCAAGTGTTTTCTTGCAATATTCGCATGTGAAATGCGGTGCCCAAGATTTGTCTTGGTCCCCGACCGGCACGCCGAAGTATGCCTTGTAGGCCTTGCAAATTATACTATACGAATTTCTTCCACGGAATACTTTTTCGCTCTTGTCTTTATGAATTGTCCGCACACCTAGCAGAATGAATCAGCTGTATGCAAACAACCTCTTGATGCCATATCAAATAAATAACTTCTCTTCAACTACGAATTCATATCCTTTCAGTCTGCAATAACACGAATTGGAATCTCCGTTCGAGACACCGGTGCTTTTATACTTGTTCATCTACTTTTGGAACATTCAATCACGTTATAGAAAGTTCTGAGAGTTTCTCGATAGTTCTGGAAGATTCTTGAGTGTTCAGGAGGATTGTAGAAACATCTGGAGAAATCTAGCAGTTCAGAGAGGAAGCTCGGCATTGAAAGCAAATCGAGAATTTTCTCGAAAACACGCGATTTTCCAAATTTCATTGTCCCGGTCACAGAAGCAAAGTTTTTCTGGAATAACAGCGATTTCATTTCTGTTCTAGACCTAACGGATTAGGAAAACACACTTTCAACCCAGGAACAGAACAAAAGGGAAAATTTGTTACATAATCAGCGTTACACATTAAAAAAATTCTCTGATGCGATATACTCTAATGCTTTGCTTTAAAACCTATACTATCATAGTCAAACCCTCATTGTATGCTCATTCAAATATTCTTACACTGAAATTCTTAAACTATCATTCAATACTGTTTGATTCCTTCCCTTAATCTTATTCTCAGTATCTAATTGGCGTATTTTAATTTACGCTGCCCCAAAATTGTCAACTCTTCAATGTGATTTTCATGGCGCCATTCTATCAAAAAGTTTGTTTATAGTGCCCCAAGCCTTGATAAAATTACTTACTTTTTCATTTGGCATAAGCTTAAAACATTTAATGTAATAATAAAGTAATGTTAAAGATTTTTTTTAAATTCATTTTTCTTCTCATTTAATGATGCAGACTGAACAAGGCCACTGCAGCTATAATGACAACAAAGCAAACATAACCTGTTTGACTCCAAAAGCACCTCAGTTTGAAAACCTGACATCCCTCGAAGCGGAGGTTGAACTAAGAATGTATGACAGAAAACTTTTCATCGCGGAAGACATATCAAAAATTTTACGTATTTATCGTGATCCGTATTTTGATGAAATAACTCCACGCAACAATCTACTCTCTACGATAAAACCATTTCTTTTGTTGAAGGTATTTCAGTTACATCTTTTTTTATTGAGTTACTTTCTAAAATATAATTCAGCTATCTCTCCTTAACTTCAATGGTTTAGTCTTTATTTCAGTTTTTTTTAATGTAACTAAGGTATTAGACTTGACTTGACTTGACTATCCCTTAAGCCTTAACCCGTCGGTGGGTCGTTGGGGCACCATCGTGAACTGAACACTATCTCACGCCATTTGTCCCGGTCTTGTGCTGCCTTTTGTGCGTCGATGAATGACAAACCGGTCCACTCTTTGATGTCGTCTCTCCATCTCTTCTTTTGTCTGCCTCTTTTTCTTCCTCCCTGGACTGTGCCTTGTATTATAGTCTTTTCGAGACCTCCAGATCTTCCCACGTGTCCAAACCATCGTAGTTTCTTTTTCTTGATTGAGGTGAGAAGGTCCTCGTAGGGACCGATGACAGCAGTTATTTTGTTGCGGACCGCTTCGTTTGTGATGAATATCTTATTTAATTTTTCTATAAACTTTAATTCAGTTATAACTTCATTATTTTATTTACATCTTACTTAATTAATATGTTTTATTTCATTCAGTTATATGTTATTAAATTCAGTTATATATATATATATATATATATATATATATATATATATATATATATATATATATATATATATATATATATATATTTCTAGAGGAGTTATATTTTCTTCAAATCAGTTTTACTCTTCAATTCATTTAAAACTTCTGTCATGTAGCTATATTTTCTTATTAGTAACTGGGATGTCTGCATTGGCAGGTTTAAAATCCAAAAGGCGCGTACAAGATTTCTTTTCGATGGGACAAATAAATGTATTTCATTTCGGGAAACTAATTGGGATGAAATCAAACCATCTCTTATTTTAACACGTTTTTATTAACTCACTTTCGTTCCTGTTTGTTTGTCTGTCCACAATTTTTCAAATCTGCCAACGTAAAATTATACTACTTTTGATGGTCCTAGAGATCTCAAAATTTTACCACAGATAGATCTTGGATGACAATGCATTGTATCAAAATTTCAGATTGATCGAATGTACTGTTATTAATTATTGAACTTTTAAAGTTATGTATATATAAGCATATGTATTATCCGTCTGCTCTTGTTCTAGTTCAGAATGTGTTCAATTAAAGTTTTGATTTTTTAAACATATGCCCGCTTATTAATTTCAACAAGCAGGAACATTTTTTCTGACATTGTTAAGAAATGATTATTTTTATAACTCTTCTTTTAAACAATCTTCATTCTGAGTCTTGAAATGCTCTGCTTAAAATGTACCTTGCGTTGTTAAGGATCTTGCAACACATTTTCTTCATTTAAAAATCTCTGATCATTTTAGACGACGAAAGTAATAATTGTTTCCATATAATAAGTTAGCGGAAAATCACATTGAAGAGTTGACAATTTTGGGGCAGCGTAAATTAAAATACGCCAATTAGATACTGAGAATTAAAGTGTTTTAGAAGTAAAATTTCATTAACGGGATGTTGTGCGCGTAAATATTGTGGCACGGAAGTGACAAAAGTAAAGGAAATAGTTTCTTTAGTGCTATAGCTACGGGTGTGGACAATACATAATTTATTATTTGAATGTCCCTTTTTTCCTTTAAAAAACCGACGTTATGGTTTTAAAATATCTAACTAGATTTTGGCATATTGTGGATGAAACGGATCTTAATGTTCGTGTAATCGTCCGGAAATCAGATTATATTTATCGGCCGGAATATTTAACTTTTTGAATTTCAGTACACATATAAGTGGTGGGTCGATTAATCGTTAAAAAAATTAATCGTTAAAAAATTTTAATATATAAATATACGACTTGAATTTGTTGTACCCAATCAAGATTTAAAATAAATTAAATATATAACAAAGATATATTTATGATTCGGTTGGAAATGGAATACATGTGCTTAATACACACACGCCTGAGCGTTAACTGTAATGTCATAGGAAAATGTTGATGGGCTCACTCCAATATTTAAAGAAGGAATAAAATATGAATATAAATGTTTCATGTCATCTGTGGGGAAACATTGAGCCCTATTTATAGTCTTTAAATACTTTTTTACTCGGTATATTTTTAACACATTCTTGAAACATACATTTTACGCCAGGGCCAGTTTATCCTCGAAGGTATAAACAAATCAGACATTAAAGTGATGATCGGAGGTCAGCGATGTCCAGTCACAACATTAGGCGTTAATCTTCTTCTGTGTGATGCACGAGATTTTATTGATATAACAATGCGTGATCAAACAGAGACTGAATTCATCGATTCTAAAGATTTCTCTACTACGCCAGATTACGTGGCAGTTAGAGAAAAAAGTGTTAAACAATTAATTGTATTAAATTTTTATAAAAAATCTCAATCAAGAAACCTCACGGTCATAACCACTACAGCATCACAAGAAAAAAGTTCCACCCCACCACAGCGTAACTACGACGTCACCGTTGAGATAGGACACTATAAAAAAGAACTCGGGAAAGTGACGGTCGTAGCTGACGGAAACGCCTCTGACACATTTCGTGTTTATACTGCCATAGTAGCAGGGGCGTCTGGTCTCTTCATTGTGCTTTTTATAGTAGCTACCGCCATTCTATGTAAAAAAATCAAGAAATCACGACGTAAGGCAAATCAAATGATTTCCTATGGAGATTTATCCGATAACCTTTCAGGTAAATATTTAAACCATATTACTCAATTGCATGTTTTCTTTTTAGATTACCGCTGCTCCCCATTACCATGATCTATTTCATCAATTTGAATGTAAGCAATAAGGCGTCAGCTTTTTGGCTCAATAACGTATGTTATAGGGCTTTCAGTGGGTAAAAGTTGAATGTTAAAAAATGAATTTTTTAAATGAATTAAATAATGCAAGATTGTAATTTCAGGAGATATTCCCTATCAAAGGTAAAGATTTTATTTTATTTCTAAACAAGCCAGTTTTTTTCTCCTTTGCTCATATTTTTTAAAGAGGTTCATTTTACTGTTAGGAATAAGTTGAAACTTTCAATATAAACTTAAAGCGGGTAATCAATCTTTTATGTTATCTTTTAGGTTTTGCCGAATAAAAAAACAATTTAAGTTAATCTCAAATAGGGGTGTGCAAAAATTCTCTTCATTGTGACTATAATTATTTTAGACAACAAAGTGAGCCACACATTGATATAAAATGTATCTGTTTGGAAGTGAAAAGTTTATAATCAAATGTGTGAAAGTAGTTTGTGGGGCATGGGGGGTGAGGGGGGGGGTGATCCTAAACTTTCACTTATGGAGTTAAATTATTTAAAACTAGGTACGACCCGCAACGTAGCATATGCCGCGGACTTGCTCATAGATAGTACAAAGAAAAGGGGAGGGGAAGAACGGACACAAACAGCAGCACGAAGAAATGAGTGAACGTCGGGGGGACCGCCAAGCTCAAGCCAGCATTGTTGGTCTTGATGCATGCGCACTGCGGTTGAGCTACAGAGTGCCCCCCTGCACCACCCTTGCTTGCAAACTATAAAATGTGATTGCTAGACCCTAACGAGGATCATTCGTCATGCGTGCTTGCTCGCGTTATCTTGCTAGTCCTAATTTCTGGTAAATTATATACATAAGCTGTATGTCAATAATGGTGAAATAAAATAATCAACATTAAAAACATTTTTTTTAAAAACTAGTCTTATATTAAAAATGCACTAATTTTCTACTTTTTAGTCTACGCATTTTACAGTAAGTGCAAAGCCAGCTTACCTTTTGACTATAAATCCCTTATAAGGCTTGTATATGAGACATAACTAAAAGTAGTGATTATGTTTAAACGCGACATTTACATACTGAAACACAATTATCTCCCTTGGTTTAAAAACCGGGCGTAGGGACGGTAAGGAGTGTGAACATTCACGGTCGTCGTCAACGCGTGAACTGAGCACGTGAAAGAATCATAAACAGACGTTCGGATAGTCCACTTAAACTTACAAAGCGAATTAATATAAGACTAATAAAAAAAAACACATCTTTCAAACTGTTAAACAAGGAGGAAAGTAGGTTTAATAAAATTGTATTTTTTCAAATTTTTATTTACAGCAATATTTAGGCAACGAATGAAGAGAAATTAAGCTGTATTTAGCCATGTGGCTTTGTTGATACAAAATACAGCACTAACTTATGATTAAAGCCGGTCCTAAGGGTAGTATTACTTGGCCCTTACGGTAGCGAATTAAAAATACTACAATTACTGAAGATTATTTCAGTTAGTTGAACTCATTTTTAGTTAATTTTATACTTTCATTTTGGGAAATAAGAAACATAATGATTTGTGGAAACTTAAATTGCTTTTGGTGACAATCGAACACAAGAAGTTAGTCATAAATTAACATTACTATTTACAATAATGACTGTTAGACGCTTTGCTGTCTACAAGTCACTATAAGGTTAGTATGGAGTAAAGAGAATATAATTAACGATATAAGATCTGAAACCTATGATTTAACCGAAACAATATCCTTTTTAATTTAGCAGACAACAACATGACAACTAAACCCAAACTAAAGCAGATCTTAGCATCTGTCGTAGATACAGGCAATATTATTGCGATGGACAGCCTCTTTGTCAATTTGGATCAACTTATAATCGGCAAAGTAATTGGAACTGGTACGTCGACTTGCCTTTGAAAGCAAAAACATTCTTTTAAAAATATTTTTGACAGAAAATAACAATAAAAATAATTTTTTATTCTAATTTCATAATGAGCTTAATGTTGCAATTTCTGATCCTGAAATAATAAAGTTTGAATGGCAATATGGTCATAAATTAAATTACATAACAAGTAACTTTTGAAAGTAATATTTTTCTACTATAATGTTTATAAAAAAAATAATTAATACAGAAAACACAGCAGTTTGAAAGGCCGGCGGAACTCAAGCAGACGGCCCACGTTAAATTTTGGGTTTACTTAGCACTCTCTCTACTTATTTACATTATTAAAAAAATGTTTTATTGAATCGATGTTTTTTTTTACAATAGTAGAAATTTAACACTGGTCACCCTCGCAGGTAATTTTGGTTTGGTGTACGAAGGCGTTTTGATTGCAGAATCTGGTCAGCCGCCCCAAGCAGTAGCCATTAAAACTCTCAAAGGTAAACTGTGAATTGCAAATTTCATAAGGTCAACTAAAATTTTTAGTGCATTTCATTAGTAAAACCTGCATTGAAAGCATATCACTTAGATCTATACCTTGTTAATGAGAGTATTTTTTAAAAAAAAATATTTTGTATTTTAAATCATATATATATTTACGCTCAATTATCACTGATACCTAACGCTGAGGGACATCACTCTGCTTTTTTTTAATTTTGCGTTGTAAGCAGTGCTGATTGACTCAAATAGTTATTTTTTGGTGCAGTAATTTGGTGCGCTGCTTTCTAAAATTAGTTTAAAAATCGTGTGGTGATTAGCACTGTAAAAAATTATTATATAAATGCTTTGTTTAATTTTCAGGAATATTTCGTATTTATCATACAAGGATAAGTTACTTGGGCATTTGAAAAAGTGGGCGCCGTAGATGCCCTAAATAAAAGTGGGCGCCGCAGCACAACCTATATTATATACATACTTTGTGTACATTTCAGGAATATTTCGTATTAATCATACAAGGATACGTTACTTAGGCTTTTGACATACAAAATAAAACAATATTTTTTTTTAAATTAAATACTTTGTGTACATTTAAGAAAGTTTTATATTACGTATTTATCATACAAGGAAAAGTTAGTTGGGCTTTTGAAAAAGGGGGGCGCTGCAGGCGCCACGGCGCCGCAGCACAAACTAGTTTGTAAATATCGATAGAGTTGTCCAGAACCGCACAAGTGGTTATGAATAAACAATAACTAGTTATTAATGATGTTTTTATTTATTAATATTATAAATATTATCTCAAATATAAGATATTTAATTTTCCCTTTAAATCATTGATTCATGTTTAAAATCTATATTTAGTGTGGGTAGGATTATTTTGACTTATCAAAGTATCTGACACTTAAAAATATTTGTTCCTTAAGATCCCACATGCCATAACATCGACTTACTTGGACTGGTGAGAGAAGCTGTCGTCATGAGAGAATTTCATCATCCACACGTACTCGGTCTGGTTGGTCTGGCAGAGAAAGAGCCAGGAGTCCCATACGTCATACTCCCTTTTATGGCAAATCGTGACCTCTTGACCTATGTGCGCGACAGATCCGTGGTATGTAAAATGCGTTCAAATAGTTTTAATTTGTAACATAAATAGTATTTCGGAAAAAAGTTTAAATGATTTTCTTTGGAAGACAAGATATTAAAATCATTTCTAACTAGCAACATAATAAGATTAATTTTTTTGCTTGCTTCAAAACTCAGATTCATGTTGATTACAATTGGGGGGAAGTAATTATTTGTTTGGTCAACATTCCATTTAGTTTTAATTCAACATAAAAACAACTACAAGCAATAAAAGAAACTTTTTTTATGGGGGATCTATATCGAGTGTAAATTATTATAGAAAGTTTTCTCATGCTATAATACAGTTAAGTATGTGATGATTATTTTTCTGTAGCGCTTAGTGTTATATAAATATGTAGTAATAATTTGCCCCTCACCATGAAATCCATTTATTCTAGTCTCTTGGTGTTTTGATAACCCATACATAAAAGAAACAAGATTATTATACAGTATAATTTTAACCTCTAATGATGCAATCGTGTTATGTCCGTCAACTAGACCCTAACCCTGTATGACGTCATTAAATATTGCGCTGACATTTCTGATGGCATGGCCTACCTCAGCCAGCTCAAGTGTGTCCATCGCGATCTGGCGGCCAGGAATTGTATGTGAGTCAAAAAATGTTTTAAGAAAGGTGATGATGGCCAATAAACATAACTTGCTTCACGTACTTTAGGAAATATTAGCATACTAGCGTATCACCCGTCACAAATGACGGAAGTTTTCAAAATAAAAACCCATCAGAATAAAAAAAAACGTAATACAGAACTTTCATTTATTTTATTTATTTTTATTTGATACATTTATTATCATATTGCACAATTTTATGCGGAAAGTTCGAAAAGAGTTATATTTGGTGCAGTAATTTTTGGTGCGCACTATTGAACCTAACAGCATAACATCCAAGAAGCATCATATCCATTACGGGAATTATGTATGTTGATGATTAGCACGTCTGTGGTTCATTTTTTCACCTTTGTAAATTACATTGAACCTAAACTTTTATCCCCCCCCCCTGTCACATTAATCTCAATATAAAACTAATACATTCCCCAAATAATTGTTGAGATATTAATAATAACTTTGATGTTTTTCTGCTCTAACATTTTATTTTATGTTCTATATGGTCAAGGCTTGACCTCAATCATCAAGTCAAGGTCGCTGACTTCGGTCTATGTCGAGATGTCTATGAAAGGGGCTACTACAAGTGTGACCAGAAACAAAAACTGCCCATAAGATGGATGGCTACTGAGAGTATTGGAATTGGTTCCTTCAGTTCCAAGTCTGATGTGGTGGGTCTCAATGTATCCAATTAAATTTTTTAAGTCTTCTGGGTTACCATTCAGAATGTTGCCACTTGAAATTGAGGCTACAGAAATGAGTATGGTTTTATTTTGCAGTGGTCCTACGGCGTTGTACTATGGGAGATGATGACAAGAGGGATGATTCCCTACCCCTGTGTTGATGGATGGGATGTCATCAATTTTTTAAAACGTCATAGACTTGCTCAGCCTTACTTCTGCCCAGATGTTGTGTAAGTACCTGTAGGAATATAGTTCTGAAAAAGATGACTGCAATTTACTCTAAAACAATAGTGTACATTACAATATCTATAGATATACGTATATAAATATATTATTGTAAAGGAATCCCATACAGTACTATTAAGATATTATATGGGTCTATGAAATTAACATGAATAGAACTAAAATGCAATATGTATCTTGAAATGCAGGTTCATGTGGTGGAAAGTTTAATAGTTCTAACTATTATGGGGCACACAAATTTAACAAGTTTATTCAAATATAATAAGGTGACAATCAATTTGTGTGTATTTCATAACAATTGTTTACATGATCAGGTACAGACACATGATGAGTTGCTGGGATGAAGATCCCGACAAAAGACCAAGTTTCGAAAATTTAAAAACTGAATTATCGCACTTGATGAATGAAGAAGAGCAGGAATCGTCAGACTCCTCAACAACTCAAGATCTAAACTATGACACATACCTCTCACTCCATCCTCAAGTAGAAGGGTTCCACAATTATCAAAACTCGTCCACGATTCTGTTAGAACGCTCTGAAGAAGGCACCAAAGAGCATGCTGACGTGGTAGCAAACGTATTCGATGGCAATGAATGTGGGAACCGTAGGAAAGTCTCTAACAGAAAAGTTACCCAAAAAGTCTTGATCACAATGCCAGCCTGCTACGTTCTCAGAGACCAAGCAGAGTCCACATCAGTGGCTAAATTTAAGCAAGGCTTAAAATGTGACGAAATAACTGAATAAGTCTAGAGCAACGTTGGCCAAACCACGGCAAATGAGCCGCATGATGCGGTTCTGTGTGGCACGCGAACAATTTATGAAATGAAAAATTGTTGATTGAAATATATGATTTTTTAAAAAGTTTTTCTGTTAAATCTTGGCTGAAACAAAAGGTTACAAATAATTTGTGCTTCATTTTAAAATTTAAAAATGAAACCCGCATTTTCAAATTATTACTATCACTTCTATTCCTACTAAAGTTTTCACCTTATTATTTAAAAGTTTAAATTATAAACGGCAACAAGTTGTTTGAGACTAATATGTTTAAAAGGTTATAGAGGATTTCTAACAGAATGGGAAGAGGACTTTAGATTTATTGATAAAGACTTTCTTAATTAAGAAGAATGTACAGGAACTAATTTCATTGTTTGATCTAAATAATGTCAATATCCTCAAATTAAGAAAACTAGTTGCCAACATAAATCCATTTTCGGTACAATCTACTGCTGTTAATCTTTGTACTTCAGAATGAAGTTCATAAAATCAAAGCATTGAGCAATAGCTAGAAACTAGCATCTGACATAACGTCTTAAAACTAAAATTACTAGCCACCAACAGGAATTAAAGAAACGTGTTTGGTTCAGAGCTGGAGAAGAGGCTTTTTCCAGAATATGAGACCCTTGCATCACATGGGATGAATGATTTGTTCTCACTGACATGTTAAACATTCGCCATGCCTACACTCCCCATAGCTATACAACCTCAGTACTACACTTTTCCCCATATGGCTCTTTCTGGCTTTTGATAGTACCACAGCTAAGTTTTAATTTTATTTTTATTAGTTTTTGTATGTTCGTTGTGGAAGAGTTTTTGCCGAAACCATCGTTGTTTAGGTACGTTTTGTCAGGCCTATACACATACATTTTTAATAACATATAATTTATTTACCTAAAGGCCAGATTGCAGTCTCACCCATTTTTACTTGTTTCTAAGGGACATGAAATACCAGTTTACTTCTCTATACATGTTAAACCAATTGATGTCTTGAACTTTTTACTTCGTCCTCAAAGGAGAATAAAACAAAGCATTTCGATCTGCAATACGAATCGTCCTAAGTGGGACTCTAAAAAAATTGTTAGGTATCTGCCGCTGTCAGTAATAGTATTATTATTTTGACATTACATTTTTATTTTAAGCAATCAAAATTCATAAATGCATTTACACAATTCACAAGGAATGAAATATAAGAGAAGAATATAAACAACATCATATAGATCATGACAAGTGTTATTGTATTTTTATCTGTCATTTAATGAAATTAACTTGCATAATAGCTAAGCATTATATTATTCTTAAAGTTTTTTAATACATGAGACGTAAGTATATTTCTAAAGAAAGCATAATGAAGTGGATTATGTTTTTATAATGATACAACTGACGAGGAAGCCTTTTTATGTGCGTCTTGTTTATTCTGTATCTAAAACGGAACTCAATATGCAAGGGACATCACTCAAACATTATAAGACTAATACTAATACCAGAGAGTGAGTTCCCCCAAGAATAAAGCTTAATATATTACATCCCTTTACCCTTAGTAAATACTAACATAGCTTTCAAGGGAATAAATGATAGTATCTTAAAATTACCTTTTTATTTTCTACTTTAAAACATTAGAATTGCCAAGCAATAATAAAAGGAAGATTGAATTATCATTGCTATTTTATAAAGGAATGTATGAAACTGAATTATGAATAATGATCCCTTTTCAATTAATAACACTTCAAAAGTCAAACAAAACACTATATATATATGCATTCCTTCTGAAATGTTAAACAATTTAATGAATCACTAAATATATTGTAACATGAACATTATATGAATTTGAATCATTTGGTAGATTAAATCCGTACAAACAAATGCAAAATATGCTACAACATAATTAAAATACAAAACAATGATGTCAAAGTCCCTCTTAACTTTTAAAATCAAAGGTTTACCTTATCCGGGACTTTGATTGTCCTGTTTGACCTTCTCAGTGGCTGTTGATTTGGTGACTCAAGATTCTGACCATCTGGACTCTCTAGCTCAAGGAGTCTAGGATCTAGATCCTTAATTCCAGAATTTACATTTTCTGACTCTAGAATACTTGGTTCACTCATATCAACAGACATTGGTTGTGGAACAAACTGAGTTGGTGTGAACCGGTCAGATCTGGTGGGATTGACAGATTGAGACTCATTATCTGCACAAGTTATTTTTAACTGGTCTGCATGTCTACGGACAATAAGTCCATTATTTGTTTTTACTTTATAAGACACAGGTCCTGTACATTGAACAATTTGACCTGGCATCCATTTTTCCCCTCTCCCATAATTTCTCAGATACACATTATCATTAACCCCAAACTCTCTCTCAATGGATGTTTTGTCATGATTTAATTTTTGTGTATGTTGATGTTGGGAAACAGACCTTTGAACAGTTGGATGTAGTAGGTCAAGGTGAGTTTTAATTTTTCTACCACACAGCAATTCGCATGGTGCAACACCTGTTGTTATATGAGGAGTTGTGCGGTATTTGGCTAAGAACCTGTTAACTCTTTCCCTGAGAGAAAATTTGTTACCGGTACCCATTTTTACCATAGCGGTTTTGAATATGCCTACCGCTCTTTCAGCCAAACCATTCCCAGCAGGATGATAGGGTGATGTGGTTATATGCTCAATACCATTTGCTACACAAAACAGTTTAAACTCATGAGCAGTGAAACTAGGCCCATTATCTGAAACAATTTGATCAGGTAACCCATGAGTTGAAAATATTTCCTTAATTTCTATAATGGTATCACTTGCAGTGATTGTGTTCATGATTTTAACTTCTAACCACTTAGAATGTGAATCAATAACAATTAAGAACATTTTGTTCATGAAGGGTCCTGCAAAATCTATATGGATACGTTTCCATGGTTCGATTGGCCAATCCCAGTTTTGCAAAGGTGCTGTAGCTGGTTGATTTGAATGTCGTGCACAGCTTGAACAAAGCTTTACATATTTTTCAATATCAGCATCCATATGTGGCCACCAGAACCACGATCGTGCAAGACTCTTCATTTTGGAAGAACCAAGATGAGTATCATGTAAAGTCCTTAAAACTTCTTTTTGTAACATTTTAGGGATAATAACCCTTGACCCCCATAGCACACATCCATCTTCTAGACTTAACTCTATTTTTCTTATTTTATATGGTCTTAAATCATCATTCACTGACTCTTCAGGCCAACCATTCTTACAGTACTCATATACTTTTATCAAGCACTCATCTTTTTGTGTTTCTCTCTTAACATCATTCACATTTATATTGGAGTTATCCATGATAGTGAAAAGAACAAATACATCTTCTGGTACATAGCTAAGGCTTTGGTTTTTTAAAGGTAAACGACTAAGACCATCTGCACTATTCTCAGATCCAGGTTTGTATTTCAATTCATAATTGTATGCGGCTAGTGTGATAGCCCACCTTTGAACCCTTGGTGAGGCATGCTCAGGCAGGGGTTTGTTTTCCCCAAACAAACCCCAGTAATGGCTTATGATCTGTAAAGATGGTGAACTCCCTACCAAACAGAAACTTGTGAAATTTCTTAACACCAAAAATGATGCCTAAGCCTTCCCTATCTAACTGAGAATAATTTTCCTCAGCCTGGTTCAAAGATCTACTGGCAAAAGCAATGGGTCTGTCACAATTTTCATCTATGTGAGATAAAACTGCTCCTACACCATCTGGTGAAGCATCACATGTTAAGATAAGTCTTTTACCTGGGTCATAGTTAGTTAGCAAGGTGTCAGAAGACAAAGCTTCTTTTGCTGCATTAAAAGCAGCATCTTGTTGTTTACCCCAGTGCCAAGTTGCATTTTTCTGCAGCAGCTTGTACAGTGGAGATAGTTTATCAGACATATTCCCTATGAACTTTGCATAGTAATTTATCAAGCCCAAAAAAAGCTCTTAGCAGTTGGGTATTTTTAGGTTTGGGTGCCTCTTTAATGGCTTTTGTTTTCTCAGGTTGAGGTCTGACACCTTGCCTGCTCAATCTATAACCCAGAAAACTAATATTTGTAAGCATAAATTGACATTTATCTTTGTTTATTTTTAAACCCTTTTCACCGACTATTTTCAAGACTTTATCAAGTGTTTTAAGATGTTCAGTGTCATTCTTACCAGTTATGTATAAATTGTCAAAGTAAACACAAATATTTGGAATGTCCTGAAAAATACTGTCCATGACAGCCTGGAAAATTCCAGGGCTAGATGATATCCCAAAACATAGTATTTCATATTGGTATAGTCCCTTATGTGTGTTTATTGTCGTATAGACTTTTGAATCCGGATGAAGTTCTAGTTGAGTGTAAGCATGACTAAAGTCTAATTCAGTGAATTTGTCTCCTCCTGCTAACTTCAAAGAAATATCCTCAATGTTAGGAATAGGGTACCTATTTAGCTCTATTTGCTTATTCAGTGTAGCTTTATAGTCTCCACAAATTCTTACAGAACCATCCTTCTTTAACACTGGCACAATGGGCGTTGCCCAATCGGAATAGTCTACCTTCTTTATGATGCCATTAGCTTCTAATCTACTTAGCTCCTTTTCAATTTTATCGCTCATTGCATAAGGTGGAACTCTAGCTTTGCAGTATCTTGGATTTATATCTTTAATGCTTATCTTCACTGTCCTATCATTTAGTAACCCTGAACTACCAAAGACACCTTCATTTTCAGATACAACTTTATCTATTGAAGTAAAACTAGATTATCTTGTTTTGTTCACTGAAAATATACCCCCCCCAGTCTAACTTAAGATCAACTAACCAGTTCCTACCTAGTAATGGCGGTCCGTTTCCTTCAACCACAAGAAGAGGAAGTTTAACACTTTGACCATTATAGCTTATATGAACTATACACTCTCCTATTACCGGAACATTGTCACCTGTGTATGTTGTTAGGCACTTGTGACATGGTTGTAGAGGCACTGATCCTCCTGTGACAGCGTCAAAGTCCTTCTTTGTGATGACGGTTAGAGATGCTCCCGTGTCAAGCTGGAAGATGATGCTCTTACCGTTGATACCAACTGGTACGTTGATGGGAGCATGACTTGTTGAATTCACAGAGAACAGGTTGAACTCCGGCTGCGGATCAGTTTGCGCATTTTCACTGGTAGAGTGGTTCATTGGTTGGGTTAGGCTGTCTTGGTGACAGTTAACATAGTGCTGCCTTTGGTTGCGGTACTGTATTGACTGGCTAGATCTAGCAACATACGAAGACTTTGCAAAGCAGGCCTTGGCAATGTGACCTTGCTTACCGCACTTATAGCAAGTTGCTGACTTGAATTTGCACTGATGAGATGCATGGGGACCGTTGCATCGATGACATTTTTGATAATTACTACTAGATTTAGATCTAGGATTTGAACTTGCAGGCTGTTTAGCATAAGTTGAACTGCTCTGATGGGGTTGGTTTTTGTTGACTGACCTGCTGTCTACTGCATGGATCCCTGGAGGCGCCATAGATCTGGCCGCATCGGATGACTGCTGGAATGAAGTTGCAAGTTGTATTGCTTTTTCCAATGTTAGATCTGTCTCGAGAAGCAACTTTCTCTGCACATCAGGGCTGTTCACACCGTTGACAAACTGTTCACATAGTCTGTCGGACAGGGTGTCGCCGAATTCACAGAATTCATTAGATGACGTAGTGCTGCAACATATTCTGATATAGACTCGTTTGGTTGACGAGTCCTACCGTCAAATCTGGCTCGACACAGGAACTTTGGTGGTGCAGGCGCATGGTGATCTGTGAGGAGTTTGCTCAGCTCGTTAAAGCTCTTGGTAGCTGGACTAGATGGTGTCTAAACAGCTCTCTTTTTGGCTTCTATCGTAAGTAATTAAAATAAACTTGTTGATTGTTATTTCTGAACTTTAAAAAAAAATTAAATCACCTTCATAGCTGTGAATTAAAATATTAAACATTTAGAAATTAAGTTAATTTTCTAAACTATTTATAATTTTATGGTGAAAATACTGCACGTTTAACATTTGTAAGTTAAATATCAAAAGGACAATGTTTTTACTGGAAATCCAGGTGTTTACTTTGAAATGCCACGTGATGAAACAACAGCTGCCATGCTCAGAAGGAATTCAACAATGAGCGCCCTCTAAGTTTCAAGGGCTACTGACTCCTTGTATCTATTTCTTGTTACTAACGGAATTTTGGAAAAAGTAGGTCACGGTTATTTCTTTGAGATCAGATTATATAACTTTGTGTGTGTGTGTTTTAATTGGATTTTGAATAAAATAATTATTGAAATTAACACAACAAAATGATAGAATATTGTCTGTTTTGTTTTCCAATTTTTACTGCAGAATCTTGCACCTTTCGAATTTCATTACCTCTTCACAAGTATGTTCAGTCTATTAGTTAACTTGGTATTACTTTGTAAGAGGTTCGGGAAAGGCCAACAACTGATTTGAAAAGTTTGAGCGTGTGTATGTGCTTGTACGTGAATTTTTAATCGAATTAATTTTTTAAATATAAAAATGTATTAGTTTTTAACGGTTTTAACTTTTTAAAACCGTTTTTTTTCTCATTGTATTCAGATTCTTTTCGATAATGACAGATCATGGAAACAAAATTCGGACTGTGGCGTTGTTGAAACATTTGAAGTGCCTCACTACACGGAAAATGGGAAGCTGTTTGTTAAGTCTCACGAGAACTTCACGCATGTGTATAAGGGTAAGGGTAGACAAGTAATACCATACAAAATTTTATGTTTATTCATTTAAAACCTTAAATTTCGTTCAGCAAAAAAAATTTTTTATCTACTAAACATTGATAATTCCCTTCGTTCAAATTTGTTTTCAAAGTTGGTAATACAATACATTGTTTTGAAACGTATTGAGACTGAGATCATGCCCCTAGTGGTTTATGTCTGATTGCCTACAATATTTAGCAGCTCTATTCGCAATGTTTACACACTACCAGAAATCACTTTTTATAGTCCAGACCGGTTATGTTTCTAAGGAGAAAGCGTGGGTTACTAGTCCCATTAAAATGGTTCTTTTCAATTTGAGGGTGAGACTGCAGTCAGGATTATAGACGTAGTTCTGTGACGTCTTGTCAAGCTGATACTTAACCTGTTTGTATTATACATATATATATGCTTACGTTGCACTGTGAAGTCATGTCAAGCCGATACATACCCTGTTTGTATTAAATACAGTCGGACCTCTCTAAATAAAAATTCCCTAAGTCGAAAACCTCCCTATTTCGAATTAATTGTTAGGTCCCGTCAAAATTCTGCGCCTATTACGCCATTTTCCCCATTCGAAAACTCCGTAAGTCGACTTTTTTTCTGTCCCTTTGAGTTCGACTTAAGAGAGGTCAAACTGTATATATATTTACGTTGCTATGTGAAGTCTTGTCAAGCCCATCCATACATACCCTGTTTGTATAACATGTATCTATTCTTGTCAATATGACATGAGTACAATATGCGAAAACAATGTTAGGCATATTCAGATTTTTTTTAAAGAAAGCATGACAGCCCTCTGTGTTTAGCTGATGACTAATGGTTTTGTTCAAACCATGCCTCATTCCATGAGGTGCTCCATAAAGTGCATTAACTATAAGGGACATAGAAATTGGAAATCTATTTAAAACAAACACACACTCAACCGGCTTTTAAAAATAGATGCTTAAATCTATAGGATACATTTTATGAGCATTAATACTGAGCCGGTGCTATTTGTTTTTAACCAAGATTTACATACGTCTATGTGATTCAAGGCCTTAGACTTGGCATATTTTTTCAGTATTCCCATGTTACAGCTTCTCGACTGAATTGAAGCTAGGAAAACATTAATGAAGAAAAGTCTGATGTCATGTCAATTGATTTCTTCCACTACCCTGACAACATCGTAAAGTTTTCCCTTAATTATGTTGTAGTTGATTTTTTTGTGTGGAGTGGGGGTGGGTGGTTTCAGATCAAAAGTGAAATTAAAGCAAAAGACCTAATGGCCTAAAGATATTACAGATGAATGACGTTACAATTTTTAAAAATCTTGAATTCAAATTAATGCCGTATGTATGTGTTATTTCTTCCTGTTTTCCCTCTTTATGTTCAATCTCTGTATATTTCATATCTTTATGTTTCATGTCTGTGCATTTCACGTCAGTTTGTTTCATCTTTATAAACTTGATAAAGAGCTCTATATATTCGAACTAGGGCTGTGGAAATTAACGATTAATTTCTCGATTAATCGATAAAAATTTTAGCGATTAAATTGTTTTAACGATTAATTGACGCACCACTTATATATGTACTAGAAGTCAAAAATTTAAAATATTTCGGCCGATAAATTTAAACTAATGTCCGGACGATTACACCAACATTTTTGGTTTAAACTACTGACTGACGTGAATGTTCAAAATGCTGTTAAAGGCTTTTGTGTCAATTGAGAGAAATCGTTTGCCTACCATGCAATGTTCCCTCTAAGTCTAAGCTTCGTTGGTCTGTGTGCAAAGTTTAAAAAAACTCGCGTGCAAAGTTGCTCATGGTGCATTTTGTGTGCAATATTTTACAAAATTTGCTGCGCGGTGATTCTAAACTCCTGCTACCATGGTTCTTACATTTCCCTTACATACCACCTGCAAACCAAACATCCACTACAGTATCAGAAACTTCAGCTGAGACAATCTAAAGCTATGTGAAAGATTTTTCAGCTCTGCTGGTTATATTGTCAATAAGACCCGCTCATCACTTGAACCAAATAATGTCAAAACACTTGTCTGTTTGCGTCGTTGGTTAAAAGATGTCATATAAAGAAGACATTCCAGTGTTATTTCGAATTTTTAACAAGTATTTTAATGAATGTTACTTATGACACCAATTTTTGGCTTTAATCGAAATTAACGATTAAATTTAAAATAATCGTTAACATTTAATGTAATTCGAATATTTGTTTATATTAAAATCTGTTAAATCCACTAGCAAATAATATGAAGCAATAGCTTTTAGATGTCACTATTTGTTTAATTGCCTCGCTAAACGTATTTAACTAAAGAATTTAGCCATTAAAATTTCTTCACAGCATGTGCACACTACTTGAATATAAAAGTCAAGTGCAATCAAAATTTTCCCGAGGTTAAGCAAAAAGTATTCAAATTTTGTTTTTTAAACCAAATTATTATGTTAATTCATTTTGTAAGTCAACGCACTTTAATACTTATATAGATTTATGTATGACTAAACTCTTTTAACATTTAATTTATATGGTATAGAAAAGACATGCATATTTTTTAAGTTTAAGTTTAAACAAGATGTTGTAGATAATTGTTTTTTTTAAAGTTCAAGTTGATTGTACATGAGTGCCACCAGTTTCGAAAATGTGGAAACTGTCCATCAGTGACGTGCAAATGGTGTTACAGTACAAGAGTTTGTCAAAACTATGTATCATTGTGTCAGAATAACAGTAGGGAGGTCGAGACACGGAATGGACCATGGGTAGAAATGCTTATTTATACTATTTTCATAATTATAAAATCCAATTTTTTCTGACAACTTGCAACACGATCAGTTTATTTTATTAATACAATTATTGATTCAGCGGAATTCATCTTCACCTCGTATTCTTTGATTTAGAATCCCTTTCCTTCTCACATCAAAACATTCGTGTTTTACTTGTGTTGCCCCATTAGCATGTAGAGGTTTTACGATCAGATTGTTTCTCTTAGTTAAGAAATTGAAATTGCAATGCTCATCAATGTGTCTTACAATAAAACATCTTTTTTTTTCTTGTTTTGTGTGGACATTACCAACTTAAACATTGTGCAGCTTACACCGAAATATGCCCCACCACTTGGCGGCACCATACTGACAGTGCACGGATTAGACTTGGTCAACGCATCAAGTGATACCACCAACATAACAGTTTGTGACAGACCGTGTGAAAAATCAAAATTGATGGCAGGTAAGTTTTATGTTGACCACGGAGTTATTTTATTTTAAGAGTGAAAAAAAAATTGGTGACATTATTTGAGTGTTATCATTTCTACTAATTCTGCTTTTTATGAAATAAGAGGTGAATGATTTCATTGGCTGTGTCAGGATTATCATTACTTGTTTTTTCTTCCTTAAATATAACTCAACAGAAAAATGATGAAGTGTTGAATAATGGCGGATATAGTAATACATCAAAACTTAGCTCCTAGTCTATTCCGGAAAGATATTACAAGGCTACATCTCTATGCCTTTTGGGATAAAACAAACTGCCATTTAATTTGATTTTTTAAAAATAAAGACCTGGGGGGGGGGCTTGTTTTCAAATAGACAGTAAATCAAGCTTGAAGAATTCAAATGATCAATCTCCACCCTTCCAAGAAGTTCTTGTGATAACCCACTCCGTTGAACTCTGCTGATGCTGTACATTTTTTTCTTGCTTCAATCGTCATTATGTGGGCTTCTCACACCATACGCCATGCTTCGAGCCTCAGCTGTCTCAAGTCCTCTACACCAGTTCTTCTCAAAGTGGTGGTCCGCAGACCGGTGCCGGTGCGTGGGCCATCCACCGCCGGTCCGCAGAAGTTATAAAAAAGGGCAGAAAAAAATCATCAGTGCAGTGAAAATATGGCACCGGTCCCTGGTGCAAGCAAAAAAATTCCTGCGGGTCCACCATAAAAAAAGTTTGAGAAGCACTGCTATACATCCTCTATTCATCGTTCTCTTGGTAGGTGGTTTAGCCGTGTTCTTCTAGATTCTTGATTTCTTTTGTTATTTTTTTCCGGTTGTTGTCTACTTTTTATGTCAAGACACCCAATAAAAAACCACCAAGCCCTGGCTTTCTTTTGCTCGTATACCTTAATGGCTTAATATTTAAGTCACCCTGACAGCCATAAATGAAAACTCAATTTTAAAAATACCATTGAATTATTCAACATTTTATTTTTTAATCAATCAATTACTTAGGTATATTATTGTTAATGAAATGAAAAACAATTAAAAATATACCACTTCAAAATCAACGTACATAATTTGCAATGTATGTCACGTCCGGTCTGTCCTGACCGTTGCGCTATTAATTTTAGAAAGCAGCGCACCCAATTACTGCACCGAACGTTCCACATAAAATTGTGCAATATGAAAATAAATGGATAAAAATAAAATTAAAATAAATGAAAGTTCTGTATTACATTATTTTTTATTCTGATGTGTATTTTTTCAAAATAAATAGATTTCAAATGAAATGTATTTATTTTGAAAACTTTCGTTATTTTTTGACGGGTAACACACTAGTGCAGAGGTCGGGAAACTTTTTGTCTGAGAGAGCCATAAACACCCCACATTTTGAAAATTATTTCTGTTAGAGTCATACAATCTATATGTTTAAAACTAAAAATTCAAGAAAATGGTTGCATTTTGTTTAATTTCAACACAAGTACAATAATTATTTCTCTGAATTCTTTGTAATAACATTGTCATGCTGTTGCTCTTCAAATAATGAGTATTTCGTAAAATTAATGCGACTTATGGTGCAGCATGACTTTGCTGATGGTTCATAAGCAGTTAGGTTAATCTTCATGCATGCGTTTAGACTTCAATCCGTTAAACGCGATCGCTGGTTGGTCTTAATGTTCTTTAGATGTGAGAAAGACTGCCGCATGCATACGTAGAGCCAAGCATTGTCAATACAGCAATACTCACACTCTGCAGTGTGTAGTATTTGACAGTAAACGCGTTCTAAGATTTGACAATCAGCTGGCCTGTTGTTTTTTTCTCATTTCTGCCCACTTGTGTTTGCTCGTCAACTCCGCTTCCTGTCGTGCGGGTCTTTTTGAATCTTCATTCAGTGACTTGAAATTATTCCCCCACATGTCTGAGGACTTCAGGTCACCAGCCTGGAGCCCAAATCTCTGATGAAGAAACCGGGGATGCAACTCAGGTCAGTGCTGCCCACCGTACGCTCGTGTGGATGGGTGATGAACTTAATTTAACATCCCCGTAGAAACAAAGTTTTTGACTATAAATCCCTTATATATGAAACATAACTAAAAGTATTGATTATGTGCAAATGCGACAAACATTTACAGACTGAAACTGACTTAACTCCCCTTTGCTGTAAAACGAGGCCGGAGGTCTTATCTTATCTTATCTTATCTATACAGACGCTCCTTCTATGCAGAAGATAGTTGCGTCCACAGACCATGACAGATGGTCTGTTGGCAAGTGATGCAGCATTCACAGGCCACGGCTTTGTGGGTTCCACGCATTACCCAGCCGCCTAACACTACAAGTGTTAGGTACCCATTCGGAGCGGGGTGACTCAGGGACGCCCTAGGCCCCGGGAACAAACCCTTGCCTTTACACGGATTCGAACCCGTGACCATGACCATCGGTACGACAGTCCAGTGCGCTGCCACTCGACCACCGCGTCCTATAGGTCATATACGTAATGGGAGCTAAGATTTCATTTTAGGTAGAGAACAAACTGTAATAATTAAATTATATAGATCAGCTCCATTAATTTTTTAACTCCGTGGTCAACAAGGAACTCTCCTAGGTTTCTACTTTTCTAAATTATAAAACAGCATCTCATCAGGAAGAAAAGTTATTTGCTGACAAAGTAGTGTCCATCAAAAAGAATGAGAGCATCGCTTACGTTAACAGTGATCGTAAGCATTTGCGCTATGGGAGATGTTGACAAGAGAAAAAAGAGTCTATCAAATCAAGATAAATATACAAGATTCACGAAACGATTTGTTTGAATAAAACAATCAATGTACAGCTTTGTTAGCGTACAAGTACAGGTGTGGATATTACAGCAAATGACTTAATCGGAAAAATAAATAAATGAAAGTGTTTAAATTTACACAATATATTACTTTACCCTAACATGGAATAACTAATGAATTGATCGCACTGTGTTATTTTAATGAATTTGTTGAAAAGAGATAAAGTATCTATGAAGATCAACAAGAATTTTGTTTACGTTCCAGTGGTCCTACGGCGTTGTACTATGGGAGATGTTTACAAGAGGGATGATTCCCTACCCCTGTTTTGATGGATGGGATGTTATTAAATTCTTAAAACGTCATAGACTTGCTCAGCCTTACTTCTGTCCAGATGTTGTGTAAGTACCATGAAGTATGCTGTCAAAGAACGGAATTTTGTATTAAATGTTAGATTTCTGTAAAAGTATCCAGCAAATTACTGCAAATGTTGTTGATTGGTATGAAAATACTAGTATGAGTTCTCGACACGTAACTTATATGGTGATTTAAAAATTAACACGAATAGAGCTTATTTATTTAATCATCAAGTACACAGTTTTCAGTACATACGTTTATGGGGTGAATAGTTGAGCAAAAATTAAAAATATTTTTTTAAACTTAAAAAACAATATTTTCCTAACACTAAACTTGATAGAGTTTATATATTTTAAAGCAGAAGTAGATGATTACTATGTGGCTCAAAAATATTTTACATCAAAATTACACTTTACTAACCAATATTAATGTCCCCATAATAATATTAAGCATAATTTTTTTTTAAATTTTATTAACAATCTTGTGTCCAGAGAATTAACTATCAATTATAATCATTGTACATGATCAGGTACAGTCACATGATGAGTTGCTGGGAGGAAGATCATGACACAAGACCAAGTTTCGAAACATTGAAAAATGAATGACTCCATGTTTTGGGTGAAGGACATTTATCCACAGACGAGTCAATCGCTCAAGATACAAACAATGACACATATGTCTCAGTCCATCGTCAAGTAGAAGGGGTCTCAAATTATCAAAACTCTCCCATAATCCGTTTAGAGCTGTCTAAAAAATCTACCAAAAACGTGACAACGTCACGGCTGATATTCACGATGAAGTAAAATATGTAAAAAATTCGAATGTTTCTGAAAGCATAGCCAGACTAAAAGTGCTGATCACAATTCCAGCGTGTTACTCACTCAAATAGCCACCATTTCTCTAGTCAGTGGCCCATGCTCACCACGGCTTACACAGAGACCTCACAGGCCTTAGAGGAGAAGCCCCTGAATGGGTTGAAGTCAGTGTGAAAATATAAGCTTCTGCGGAGAAACAAATAATCACATGATCAAACATACTATTTATTGTAAAAGTTTAATTATTTGGCAACTGTTTTTTTAGCATAGGATTTAGGTTAACAAATTTTCATGTTCCATTTCTATAACTTTAAGTATTCTCTTCCTGTGTCTTAATATTTTGTTTGTGTATTGACGTATGGCTGGACAATAATATTTTGTGTTCTCTCTAATTAATTCTTCATATCAGCCACGTGTAAACGTTTTTTCATGGACACGCGTATTACGTGAAGTAAGGATATATTTGGGGCGTATTAAGATAAATACATAAAATGACAAATTTAAAGACCGACTTACATGCTTTTTAACACGATGTTTGGTTTTTGTTTTGTAATTAATATATAACAAACATTTCCACCAACTAGAGAAAACACATTGCACTGTCAATCTTCATTTACATAGTTACACACAAAAGACTGTACAAAAACTCCAGACATCGACTTACAGCAGTCATAATTGGTAATTAGATGGAGCGATATCAGCGCTCCTCAACACCCGACTGCCGAAACAGGACTCATGGACAAAGATGATGTCTTCAGCATAGTTCCAGTGTTACCCTGGTCACGTGGGTCAGGAGACGGAAGGTCGACACTGATGGCATGAGAATGTTTGTCTTTACTTTTCTTTACCTCCGCCCGCCCCCACCCGCCACAGATGTGATGTATATTAGAGAGAGGTAAAAAAGGGTACAACACTATCGTGATTTTTCACACTCTCAATAAATGTCTAAATCGATCATTAGAAATTGCTACAATAATTTGAGGATTTATAATGGCAAATTTAAAGAATTAAAAATATATATAATTTATAGTACAATAAATTTAAAGTGTTAACATCTAACTAGTGCGTGAGGACATTCAAGTAGCGAAAGCTACCCACACTACTATGAGTGAAGAGCGAAGAGCCAGGATCAAAGGAAAGGGGGAAGAGATGAAGTAGTCAACGCCATCGTTCTTGAGTACGGGCGGATGCCACGTATAACTTATAACTATAGCAGAAAAAGTTGTGCCAAAAATTACGATGTAAAATTGTCTTAAATTTTAAGTACATTAGAGCCACATTCATTTCCTTTTAGTTTTGGCCTTAACAAATATTGATGTTTGCATTTGGACGTCATCGAAGTTTGTGAACATAACTTCATCGGCATTTTGTAATCAATATCCTCGTTTGTAATCAATATCCTCGTTTGTAATCAATATCCTCGTTTGTAATCAATATCCTCGTTTGTAATCAATATCCTCGTTGGTAATCAATATCCTCGTTTGTAATCAATATCCTCGTTTGTAATCAATATCCTCGTTTGTAATCAATATCCTCGTTTGTAAACAAAACGACATCAAGTTTGCATCATCGTACTCAAAACAGCACATAATGTCGACTTGTCTTATAAATATAATGTCGACTTGTCTTATACATATAATGTCGACTTGTCTTATAAATATAATGTCGACTTGTCTTATAAATATAATGTCGACTTGTCTTATAAATATAATGTCGACTTGTCTTATAAATATAATGTCGACTTGTCTTATAAATATAATGTCGACTTGTCTTATACATATAATGTCGACTTGTCTTATAAATATAATGTCGACTTGTCTTATAAATATAATGTCGACTTGTCTTATAAATATAATGTCGACTTGTCTTATAAATATAATGTCGACTTGTCTTATAAATATAATGTCGACTTGTCTTATAAATATAATGTCGACTTGTCTTATAAATATAATGTCGACTTGTCTTATAAATATAATGTCGACTTGTCTTGTAAATATAATGTCGACTTGTCTTGTAAATATAATGTCGACTTGTCTTATAAATATAATGTCGACTTGTCTTATAAATATAATGTCGACTTGTCTTATAAATATAATGTCGACTTGTCTTATAAATATAATGTCGACTTGTCTTATAAATATAATGTCGACTTGTCTTGTAAATATAATGTCGACTTGTCTTGTAAATATAATGTCGACTTGTCTTGTAAATATAATGTCGACTTGTCTTATAAATATAATGTCGACTTGTCTTATAAATATAATGTCGACTTGTCTTATAAATATAATGTCGACTTGTCTTGTAAATATAATGTCGACTTGTCTTATAAATATAATGTCGACTTGTCTTGTAAATATAATGTCGACTTGTCTTATAAATATAATGTCGACTTGTCTTATAAATATAATGTTGACTTGTCTTATAAATATAATGTCGACTTGTCTTATAAATATAATGTGGACTTGTCTTGTAAATATAATGTCGACTTGTCTTATAAATATAATGTCGACTTGTCTTATAAATATAATGTCGACTTGTCTTATAAATATAATGTCGATTTGTCTTATAAATATAATGTCGACTTGTCTTATAAATATAATGTCGACTTGTCTTATAAATATAATGTCGACTTGTCTTGTAAATATAATGTCGACTTGTCTTATAAATATAATGTCGACTTGTCTTATAAATATAATGTCGACTTGTCTTATAAATATAATGTCGACTTGTCTTATAAATATAATGTCGACTTGACTTGTAAATATAATGTCGACTTGTCTTGTAAATATAATTTCGACTTGTCTTGTAAATATAATGTCGACTTGTCTTGTAAATATAATGTCGAGTTGTCTTGTAAATATAATGTCGACTTGTCTTGTAAATATAATGTCGACTTGTCTTGTAAATATAATGTCGACTTGTCTTGTAAATATAATGTCGACTTGTCTTGTAAATATAATGTCGACTTGTCTTGTAAATATAATGTCGACTTGTCTTGTAAATATAATGTCGACTTGTCTTGTAAATATAATGTCGACTTGTCTTGTAAATATAATGTCGACTTGTCTTATAAATATAATGTCGACTTGTCTTGTAAATATAATGTCGACTTGTCTTGTAAATATAATGTCGACTTGTCTTGTAAATATAATGTCGACTTGTCTTGTAAATATAATGTCGACTTGTCTGTAAATATAATGTCGACTTGTCTTGTAAATATAATGTCGACTTGTTTTGTAAATATAATGTCGACCTGTCTTATAAATATAATGTCGACTTGTCTTATAAATATAATGTCGACTTGTCTTATAAATATAATGTCGACTTGTCTTATAAATATAATGTCGACTTGTCATATAAATATAATGTCGACTTGTCTTATATACATAATGTCGACTTGTCTCATATATATGATGTCGTCGTAACAGAAAAAAATCCAAGAGTAAATTTATTATATATGATGAGGCTGCGGGCCAGTTACAAATTTATCGCAGGCTGGACCTTGTACACCCTTTTCATTTAATATTTATGAGTAGGTTTTGAAATGATTTGCATAATTTGTGTCACAAAATTGTCTCGCACCTTCTAAATCTGAAACCTAAGAGCTGTTAAACAAATTTACATTTCTCTCATTCAGCTAACAGAATAATTATAAATTAAGGATAATAATTTCTGAACCACACATTCGCCGAACAGCTCAAAGTTATCATATTTCCTATATCTAATATATCATAATGTATATTAACAAAGACGGAGTTTTATGACAATAAAATAATCAGCTTTCGGTTTATTGACTTTTCTTTTACATTAAAATGGGAGTTCATAATGAAGCCTGAAAGCAAAGTAATCAATTCCATATTGATGATTTTTAAAAATTGATATAAGTTGGTTTTGTGTAATTTTAAACTGGTATAGATAATTAAAACATGTGTAAAAAGCGTGCTGTAATTTAATAAAAATGTATTTGAAGACCTTAAATATAAATTGAATTTGATTTTAAAAAATTTAATTAAGCATTATGCTTTAAGACTTATAATAAAAAAACTAAGTATCGTTTGTTTACAAGTTTATAAAATATCTATCTCCTTTGTGAAACGTCTCAACTGAAATCGAAGTTCTTACCACCTAAAATAAATAGAATTTACGACATCGACTGACCCCTTTACGGTTAAGATGACAGTTAAAATTTTCCATCAGGCATCAGTTGTTTCAATGAACTAGTTATTAACCTTTCAATTGTAATCACAAGACGAGCTATTTTCATCAAGTGTGTATTGTTTGAGTATTTCTTTTAAAGATCGAGCTCTTTATTGATCTTGTTTAAAACCATCTGAAGTACACGTGATGCGCACGCCTGGGAAGTATTTTTATTGGCACATATTGATACGACCACGGCAAGTCGTTGATTTATTAAAATACAAATAGGTCGTGGAAACTTTATCTTAGCTCATTCAATTTTGTTAACTCGGTTGACTGTTTTAATTCGCCTTGCTTATCCCTCGTTAGCGGCAAAATTGGTTTGTCTTATATAAAAAACTGGAAATGACAAAATAAATGCTAACTTCAATCATCGCTTTTTTTGTTGCTTTGTTTGGTTTTTGTTTTGGTCTTGTTTTAATAATGTTGTGGTAATAATGAGTGTCATTTTACAAATATGTTTTATTCTAGTTTTCTGAAACAATGACTCTTAGAACAAATACCATAGTAACTTTCAAAGATTCTGTCAGGCTTTCACAGTCTTCATTTGTTTGACTGCCATTTAGGAGAAATTTAACTGTTTTGTAGCAGCATTTATAATGCACATAATTTCAGGTTATGTCTTTGATAAAGGATTCAACAAGGTGAATTTAAAAAAAGAAAACTTCTAGTGGATCGTTAAGTTCTCTTCAATATCCTCACTGTCTTCATGTGATATAATTATTT
Source organism: Ampullaceana balthica (assembly GCA_944989445.1). NCBI lineage: Eukaryota > Metazoa > Mollusca > Gastropoda > Lymnaeidae > Ampullaceana > Ampullaceana balthica. Next base: position 620,021 of record CALYLW010000059.1, read on the forward strand.
CTGATAGAGCATTTCAGTCAGATCGAATTAACCAAAGATATTTTCTATAGTTCAAGTTATTATTTTTCACTTATCATTTAGGATTGCGTGTTTAACAACACTTAATCTTTTGATTTTTTAAATCCAAAAAATAATACTATTAGTAATAAAACATCCATTTTAAGACTGAAGCAATATCCGATTCGCCTTGCTCTAACTAAAGCCCCTGCAGTTTTCTTTTACATAGTTTTAAGGGTCTATTGGAGAAGCTCCTGTGATTCGATTGTGCATTGTCCTTATGTGCAGTCTTTTGTATTTTTAACTTTAGAACATGTTTATCCAATGCGTTCTCTCCTTCTTGCAAGGAATAATTTTCTTTGCTTTTGCTTAGTGAAGCCACTGGTAAAATTATATTAAAACCTTCAACGAGTATGAAGAACCAAAAATCACGGACACTTATTACAGAACATAAACTAAATTAATATCTAGACCAAAAAAGTTATGAAACAAAAATCGTTGCTGATGTTGACACACTAAAAACATGTTGATGCTATCGATTAAAATCTTTCTTTTTTGAGAATATAATGCCACATTCTCCCATTTTAAAATAGTCTTACCAGCATTTCCAATACAGACCAAATCCAACGCTATTGATACGTCATTGATCAGCCTGATTATCGACGTTCAGTCCAAACAAAAAAAAGTATTTTATTTAAAAATCAATTAGCCTGTAATTTGTACGGATCTAAGAACTTTATTTTAATAAACAAATATTACGTATTACGTTGGTAAACAAAAGTATGAATTGTGCTTGTTGTGCGATGATAGACGAACTATTGACGCAAACTGCAATCGTGTTTCTTTCAATTATTTCGAGTAGAGCAAAAATAAAAGTTTCCATCATTAGACCAATTACCAGACAACATTTTCTTATAGAAGACGTTCGTTTAATTTAAGTCGCATATTCTAGGTAAATTTCTTATACATATGTCATATGTTCATTCGAACAAAAAATATAAGTGTTCAGCCTACATTTTCAGTGAGTTGTTCAAGTAAGTGCATTAATTCTCTTGTGAGATTTTTTAATTAAGGCAATTTTCGAAATTTCACAACATACATCTATCAAGTACGCGCTTTTAAAAATAAAAATAATTTTAAATTCTATAATGAATGGAATAATGAAATGTGTGCAGAAAATGTTATGCAATAATATGAATGTAATATATTTCAATTTTCTCTTTATTGAATTTAACAAATTTGCCTCTATAAAGAGCCGATCCTCGCCGTTGTGCAATCTTTCTGTCTAAATTATTTTTAATCCATCCTAGAGGTGAACAATTTTTAAAAGACAAATTAAAATAAATATTTCAAATTTATATTATAAAAAGTGCAATAGTTAATTTATAGAGAATAGCAAAATATGTTGTTGTTTTTTTATTTATTTTTTTTTGTTTGTTGTTGTTTTTTGTTGTTGTTTTTTAAATTTCATTTTTCGTGATATTTGCAGTTGTTCCAAAAAGTGACTGAGAATACAAGTACTGAATAATTATGAGTCACTACTTTAAATCAACCCTGGTGTATTCTGTAATTTTTCAAACGACTTTAACAAATTCAATTCAATAGACTCCACTCTTCACATACGTACTCAGGTTAAATTAGGGCAGGGGAGCATCGCCTTTCTCAGAAGTGATGCAGATTATCAACTGGAAGTCCATTTAGTTCAAAAGGAAAACATTTTCTTGTAAAATACAAAACGCAGTAGGAAAGCTCTAAACCCCTCAAATGGAATTTATAAATATTGTCATTGTGGTTGTTACAATTTTCGGAGGAGACATGGTGGCTTCCAACCCTTGTTACTTTTGGTCTGGTGCTGAGTATCACGGAAACTTTTGCTACTCCTTTGTCCGGAGCAAACTTAACTGGACCAGCGCGGCGGCGTCTTGTCGCAGCCTGAATCCTAGCGGAAAGCTGGCCGAACCTCCCAGTGAGGACCACATGCTGTTCGTCCGTCAGATGTCCGTCGTGGAATTTCGTGACATCGGCACGCAGTCCGTTTGGATCGGTGGCGTGCGTGACGGCGTGACCAAAAATCTGGTGTGGTCATCCACTGGTCAAGCGATCACGACGACGAGCTGGGGTGCCCAACAGCCCAACAGCGTCATCAAGGGGGAGAATTGTGTGGGGCTAGAGCAGAACGCCGTTAACGACGTGCATGACTTCCAGTGCAATCTGTTGAAATATCACATGTGTGAGATTTTCGTGGGGGACCCGTGTGAGGAGACCTACCCAGGTGGTCAATTTTGGGACGGCTACTGTTTTAAATTCCACGAAGAGCCGGCTGCCTGTAGCGACGCCCAGTCCAGATGCACACGTGAAGACGCGACTGTCGCTGAACCCTACACGGAGAGTTTGTTTAAGTTTGTTCAGTCCATGGCTAGAAGGCAAGCTGGAATCAGGGTCGTGGTACCGAAAAAACCCGAACTTGTTGATATGGAGGTTTATAACTGGACACTGACAGGTCAAACGGAGATAAGATTCGCTGTCCAGGCTTGTGGCGCCGCCAGCGTGCTCTTGTCACCCGTCAACTACGTCAAGTCGAATTCAACGGCGTATTATGAAATAATTCTTGGAAGCAACAGAAACAAAATGGTGACTCTTAGATCATGTGTCAAATTGTCTTTTTCGTGCAAAACCATACAAGAAGTGAACACCACGGCCGGGCTTATGTGTAACGATTTCAGAGAGTATCGCATCAACTGGTCAGGTAATCAAATTCAAATTGAGGCTGAGTTCAGCGGAATCATTTTCGATTTTAAATTCATAAACCCAATGATGGCCACCAACTTCTTGACCCTTGCTATGGGAGATTTATCTGGGGTCTGGCTCTTTTCCAAAGACGGCGGGGAAGATCAGGTTTTCCTGGGTGCCAAATATTGGCTCGTTGAGAGCAACTACAGGTGGTTGTCTACAGGTGGGATAGTTAACCTCACGGGTTGGGCTCAGGGTCAGCTGAACGTAACATCAGATCAGAACAGTCTTGGTGTAATGGGGCCTGCTAAACGCTTAGGAAACGTCCAGGAAAATCAAAGCAAGCTATTCATTTGTCAAAAGAGTGCCTTCACGCATGCGTACCTCGTTGTAGTTCCTGGCGGCGGTGTGCGATCCTATGAGATCATACAAGTTCACGTGACAACGAATAAAAGTTACTACGTTTCTGTTTCTGTTGTAGAAAATTGTCCAGCTTCGTCATTGCCATCAAAGCGAAACATCGAAGGCGGGTTGTCTAGATCAACTAGCTTCCTCTTCAACATTGACCCTCGTCTCGAAATGAGGTCATCTGGCGTACACAGTGGTTATATTTCCCTCAAGGCGACTGATCAAGTCACAGTTGTGATGTTTTGCACAACAAACAATGAAGGCGTTTCAACTATTGTGCCGCCCGTTTCATCATTGTCGACCTCGTATTTTATCAGCGGAGCCCCAAGTGGGCCGACGATGGTTTCCATCACAGCCACATCTCATAGCACGACGGTCATCGTGACATTCCCCGTTTGCAATAACACAAAAATGATCTTTGGCGAGGAGCGATTCGTCTATGACCAGCCGGTGTCCGTAAGAGGCACTTTAAACAAATATGAAACACTCTTTCTTCGAAGCAAAGGTGATCTGGTCAGTAGTTTTATTCAAACGTCTGGGCCTGTCCTGGTGATGACCGGCAGCATTGACCAAACAGATGAAATCAACCATTTTACTCTCGACTTTGAAATTCCGATCAGTTCGATGGATAGTGCCTACGTCACAATCCCATCTTTTCCGTTACTGTCAACGGAGTTGGATTATTTTAGAGTGGTTGCAATATTTCCGCACACTTTGGTCAAGATTTTCGGCACAGAAAATTACGTCAAAAACTTTCTTCTGCCTTTTGTTGGAGATTCTGTTGATGTTGCAGTACCCAGAAACGGTTTCTATTCATTGACAAGTTCGGTTGTATTACACGTCATCAAAACAAGCCCGGCATTAAATAAGCCAAAATCTGCGTGCACGATGTCTCTCCTGCCTTCATCTCTGTGGAAGACCTCCTACGATTTTGTTTCGCCATCGAACGTAACCTCAAATACGAGTGTTTACGTCGCCGTTATTCTTCAGACGAGCTCGATTTCAAACTTTCGGGCCAACGTTCGATCTTTCGCTGATCCGTTTTCGTGCTCCGTCGTTGAGAAAACGTCTCTGTCGGGGTGTTACTTCACAGTCCGTCCTAACAACAACGATACTCTCCATGTCTGGGACAACCAAACATTTGCGGCGTACATGCTGGTGCATGACGGTGACAGCATGATGTGCCATGCCCTGGGAACAGAAGCTGTGAAGACTAACATATCTGCAGGGTACGAAACAGATTTGCGCAGGAAACCGAGCTCCGATTGCTCGTCTACGTTTCGCAACGTGTCGAAAGATATGACCGATGAGAAGCTGGAAGTGATGAGGAAACTCATACTGGACGTCAGACGGACCTCCAAGTATAAAAGGACTCTGATATCAGTGCCTGACCAAAGGGTCTCGTCCGCTACTGTAGGTTATTTGGGAATAGTTGTTGTAGGGTGTGTAGTGGCTCTCCTGGTACTCTCTGACCTGCATAGGTTCTACAAATTTCTCGCAATCTCATAATCTCTAACTGTGGTGCTTAAATGAGTAATAGCACTATTGACGAAAGATAGCAAAGAGTATGGACGTGGGCAACTTGTCACAATGTCATGAATATACTGATCTATCTCAATCATCAATCTTATTTTGTTAAAGTTTAGTTCAATAAACATAGTGTCTGACAAGTGCCTGGATCCGACTTTGAACTGCATTACTTTGCACTACGCGAATAAAATTTACAACTGATTATATTGTGCAGTAGATAAATCATTATAGTAATAAATTTAATAAATGTCACTGTTTTGGCCTGTGGAACCTGAAAGAGGGTGCTAGATATCTAAAAATGGAGATGATTGTAATTAATTGGTAATCTCATACGGTACTCACTAGATCGCAATTTTTTAAAGAAGTTTTTTATGAGATAGATGGAACGTTCAATGTTACATTTTTTTTAAAAGTTGTTGGAGCCGAATTTTTGGCCGCCCAACTTTGGTGGGTCATATGTAGAAATTCAAATTTACCAGCATATCGCTACGCGAGAGACACATTAGCATTAACAATAAAGGTGTGTTTTAATAGATTATGTTGTTTAATGAAGAAATCATTTTTTAAAAACATTTATTGTCAGTTCTATATTTATGCTGAGAAATATTGTTGTACAAAATATTTTGTTTAAAAAATAAAAACATTCTTTAATGAGATATGATGTTTAAGGGTCTGAGAAATGACAAAGCCTCAACTTAGTGTGAGCATTTTTTAATCCCTTTTATTAACTTCACCGTCTTGTCTGTATGTCTGTCGTGGTCCCGCCGGCGTAAAAACAAAAGTAAAAAATGACCCACTTCCCATGATCCTATCGAACTGAAATAGTGCACATAGACTTTGTCACCTAACAATGCTTTCTATTAAAATTTCAGATCGATTGAACGTACCGTAATATAATTTTTGAAATTTTAGATTTTCTCAACGTATCTCTATATAGCATATGAATGTATGTGCTAGACTGTTATGCGGTGCGTATTATATTGAACATACTTTTATAATATTTTCCCGATCTTTAAATGTTTATGCTAGTCTGTCGCGCGGTTAGCATTATATTGATCATAATCAATACTTTTAGTTATGTCTCATATAAATGGGATTTATAGTCAAAAACTTTGTATTTACGGGTTGATTAATTAGTGTTGAATTTCCTAATTTTAATTTAAAATCAACATATTATGTAGAAGAATAATTTCGTGCTCAAATCTAAAAAACCGATTAAACATGTGAGTTTAGAAACAACAGATTTCCTAACATGGGTTCTTTGAAAGAAATAATACGGCAATCATGTCAGTTGCAGGTTACTAAAAGACTTGCCGGGGCTTAAATTGTGTAAGAAATAGCCCCGTCAAAAAAAATTGAAATTTTAAATTTTCCCGGTTGTGGCACTTGACAAGATATTCTTGATCTTGTATTTTAATTTTAAAAATTTACTTTAAATTATGCGCGAACCCATTTTTGACTTTGAATTAAGTATCAAAACAATTTCTGGCACCAGACTTTCACAATGCCTTCGGCCTTCCTCAAAGACGATCGCTCTCGCCAAATGTTATCTTTAAAAATAAAATCTTTCCTTTCATAAATAGTATCAGCTCATTAAAATATACACATAGGTGTAAATTGGATAAATTGTTGATTGCATTTTTTTATATTTAAATTCAGAAATTTGGTAAGTTCCCGTTTCAATTCGAAATCTCACACTGAGGTTTGAGAAAGCAGCAGACGTCTGCTTACAGTTTACACGTTTTCATTCGTGACCACTATTGGGGAATCAGTGCTATGTTATGTCTAAAACTCGCGAATGGGCTCACGAAATGGTATTCATTTTGTAAATTCATTTGATTAATAAACAGGTAAATTTGTTTAAAGGTTGAAATTTAGAGAAATTTACAATAAACTAATATATGAAATAAACAAACATGTAATAAGTAAATACAATAAATAAAATAATTAAATTTAAAAAAAAACATATTAAACAAACCAATTTGAAATAAACAAATATTTGAATGTACGCAACGAAAATATGCTGCAATTTTATTTTTATGATTTTGTTAAATGATTTCCAAGTTTTTTTTTAAATTTTGACTTAAAACATGAGACTTTTCAAAACAAACGACTCAACAGCAGATCATGCTCAGATTTGTGTTTGTTGTTCAACAGTTCCATTCATCTTAGTTGTCACCACAATCATTTGTGTTATTGCAGCGAGCTGTCAATGTTTCACATTTCTGGATACCTGAACATATAAGGAGACCAGAAGGACAGGTGTCTTGAATGTGTAGCAGATATTTCTTGTTATTAGCTGACATGTCAAATGTGCCGGAAACACCGTACATACATCATAAAGTGACAAATCTCTGTGTATACGCAACTTCATGTTTATGCCAAATCATATGACGCATGTATATGTGCAGGCAACATCATAAAACGTCATACCTCTATGTACACGCTTAAAATGACAGATCTGTGTATACAGACAAGACCGCTCATTTACTCATCTCTACATATAACAGTATAACACAGCATAAATATTTACAATCAGCATCATATAATGACACGCCTCTATGTCAGAGTACAATCATAAATTACCATATCTCAAAGTATGTGTATATAAATGACACATTTATATATCAACTCTTATGATGACCCATCTGTATGAATTTCGTTCAATGACACCTCTCGATGCATTTGAGTAAAATAAAATCTTATCTTATCTGTTTACAGACGCTCCTTCTATACAGAAGATTATTGCGTCCCACGCTTATCTATGTAAAATGTATCTATGAACAGGCCTATGATATCACATCTCTATATGTATCAACCTATAATGTCACAGCTCTCTATGTACTGGCCTATAATGTCACATCTCTCTATGTACTGGCCTATGATGTCACAGCTCTCTATGTACTGTCCTATAACGTCACATCTCTCTATGTACTGGCCTATGATGTCACAGCTCTCTATGTACTGACCTATAATGTCACATCTCTCTATGTACTGGCCTATAATGTCACAGCTCTCTATGTACTGACATATATATATATATATATAATGTCACATCTCTCTACTCACTGGCCAATGATATCACATCCCTTTATGTATAAACCTATAATGTCACATATCTATGTACTGACCTATAATGTCACATCTCTATATGTACTGGCCTATGATGTCACACCCTTATCTTCCGACCGCTGCGAATAATTATAAATAAAAAATATTTCAACTTTGTCACGTTTCAAGTTTCCCTCCACCTAACGGGTGTACGCCAACAAACCTTGTACACAGCCAGCAAAACTTTCACACGACCCTAAAAAATAATAACCCTTTTTTCAGACCATGATGGTCTATGGGCGACAAGTGAAGTAGCGTTCACAAGTTTTCTTGAGCCACGGCTTACGAGCAAGGGACTGTGTGGCTAGCACAATGCCCAGCCTTGGTGACCTTTGCAGCATCGAGGCTCGAACCCGTGACTCTCTGTAGCCTCGGTACGACAGCCCTAACATGCATTGTAACTGACACTTGATGTTTTGTGGCTATATTGCGATACCATGAACGCCGAGGTGAGTGTAACAACGCCATTGTACGAAAACACGCCTACTTTCGTTTCCCCGGATTTTCTTTTATACACACGGATCAATGCCACTGCCAACTCAACCTCCCCCCCCCCTCTCATACCACAATATACTTATGAACATTCATTTAATGATCACTTACTGCATAACGATGTCTCATACGAATAATCGGCACAGTCCTGTGGACCATCAAATACAAGTCATGTGGCACGCATTGTCAAGACGAGCGGCACCTGAACAGGCTGGCCCCTACAAGCAGCTGAGACAGAAGGTTGGCATTTGGATAGTGTCCAAACGGAAATTATTGGTTGTAACATTACGGTACTTGAAATTAAGGTCTTTGTTTATAGGCACAAAGCGACGTGTGTTAGCGATAACCTTTTAAAAGTGTGTAGAGCTAAACAAATCTTAATTTACAATTAAACAATAAATAAAACAAACCCGTAAAAACAAAGTTTTTGACTATAAATCCCTTATATATGAGACATAACTAACAGTATTGATTATTTTCAAACATTTACAGACTGAATCTGTCTTAACTCAACTTTGCATCATAACCCCAGTGGGGGGAGGGGTGGGTGGGGGGAGGGGTGGGTGGGGGGAGGGGTGGGTGGGGGGAGGGGTGGGTGGGGGGAGAGGGGAAAAGTCTGGTCACCGATTCGCTTGACCGAGCTCAGAGTGACACGTAAAATGTAAACAAAAGCGCCCGTCGCTTCGTTGGGTCGCCTCAATGCGTCAGCTCAAAATTTCACGTGGCAAAAAAACAATAATAAACCGAGAATTGAAATTACATACCTCATATAAGGATAAACTAAAAATGCATTAATTTAATTACGGTACGTTCGATCGATCTGAAATTTTGATTCGATGCATTGTTAGGTCAGACGGGTCCGTGTGCCAAATTTCAGTTCGATCGGATTATGGGAAGTGGTTCATTTTTGACTTCTGTTTTTCCGCCCGCCGAGCCCAAGACAGAGAGAGAGAGAGAGAGAGAGAGAGACGGCCGCGAAGTTAATATAAGGGATTTAAAAAACAAACCCGTAAAAACAAAGTTTTTGACTATAAATCCCGTTATATATGAGACATAACTAACAGTATTGATTATTTTAAAACATTTACAGACTGAATCTGTCTTAACACAAGTTTGCTTCATAACCCTAGGGGGGAGGGGTGGGTGGGAGGGGGAGAGGGGAAAAGTCTGGTCACCGATTCGCTTGACCGAGCTCAGAGTGACACGTAAAATGTAAACAAAAGCGCACCGTCGTTTCGTTGGGTCGCCTCAATGCTCAAACTTTCACGTGGCAAAAAAACAATAACAAACCGTGAATTTAAATTACATACCTCATATAAGGATAAACTAAAAATGCATTAATTTAATTACGGTACGTTCGATCGATCTGAAATTTTGATTCGATGCATTGTTAGGTCAGACGGGTCCGTGTGCCAAATTTCAGTTCGATCGGATTATGGGAAGTGGGTCATTTTTGACTTCTGTTTTTCCGCCCGCCGAGCCCAAGACAGAGAGAGAGAGAGAGAGAGAGAGACGGCCGCGAAGTTAATATAAGGGATTTAAAAAACAAACCCGTAAAAACAAAGTTTTTGACTATAAATCCGTTATATATGAGACATAACTAACAGTATTGATTATTTTAAAACATTTACAGACTGAATCTGTCTTAACACAAGTTTGCTTCATAACCCTAGGGGGGAGGGGTGGGTGGGAGGGGGAGAGGGGAAAAGTCTGGTCACCGATTCGCTTGACCGAGCTCAGAGTGACACGTAAAATGTAAACAAAAGCGCACCGTCGTTTCGTTGGGTCGCCTCAATGCTCAAACTTTCACGTGGCAAAAAAACAATAACAAATCGTGAATTTAAATTACAAACCTCATATAAGGATAAACTAAAAATGCATTAATTTAATTACGGTACGTTCGATCTATCTGAAATTTTGATACGATGCATTGTTAGGTTAGACGGGTCCGTGTGCCAAATTTCAGTTCGATCGGATCATGGGAAGTGGGTCATTTTTTACTTCTGTTTTTCCGCCCGCCGAGCCCAAGACAGAGAGAGAGAGATGATGAGAGAGATGATGAGACGGCCGCGAAGTTAATATAAGGGATTTAAAAACGTTTAGTGCTATATGAAGTTCAACTATCTTCAACTATCAAAAATTTAAATTTGGTGTTTCTTCTATTTAATTACATCGCCATGAGTGTCCCAGATAGTCCGAGATTACTAATTCAACATTACTGCTACAGATTAAAGCCCGCTGTTGTAGCCAAATAATGCAGTCCAAGACAATAGCCAAAAGATTAAGCGCCGGATTACACAGCTCAAGATTAAAGCCCATGTTTACTGTCCAAGATAAAAACCAATTATTTAAATCCCGGATTATAACCAAGCTTGCAACAGGAGATAACTGCCAACGGTTAGCGCATAAAGTTAAAGCCATACTTCACTGCCCTTAATTACAGCCTATGATAAGAATTCCAGAATACAATCCGATATTTCATCCGTATATAACAGTCGAAAATTTACAGACTATTTTTTTGCAACCTCTGGCAACATCCCGTGATTACTGCCCAATTCAGTTTCGAATAAAGCTTTTTATTTGTCTTAATTTTTATTAACGGCACGAAAAAAAATGTTTATATTATCCGTTGTTATCGAAAATTAATTTTTTTTATTATTTTGTTTCAACCAGTGATGTCCAAAGTCCGGCCCTCGGGCCAAATGCGGCCTGACTTTAAATTTGAACTGTCCCGTGGGCTCATCTTAACTAATTAATTGACTCGTTTATTTTCTCTGTAACTATGGCATTAAATTTATAATAAAATCAACATTTATGTGATATATTTTAGCGCAAATTACGATGACGTTAAATAATGCCAAGAATCAATAATGTTTTATTGTTCATCAATGACGATTTTATTTACAAAAGCCTACTCAATTCTATACTATTTCTGTACGAAATTGGATAACGTCCAATTGCAAAAATCATTTACGAGAAATTGTTTCTTTTTGAGATGCCTGTACACTAACAATTTTGAGACAGTTTTTACATCCGAATTTTCAACACAACATTTTTGGCAATAGCTAATTAATTATTTTAAGTTACGTATTATAAATAAATATATTAATCATTTAACTTGGCCATTATACACAATTTTTAGTAATTTATGATGGAAAACGATATTCATTACGTCTCGACTATCGTGATAGTACTGTCTTCATTTCTAACCCCACCCCCCCCCCAATAAATAAATTAATAAAATAAAATAAATACATGTATATACTAATTTAGAACACAACATTTAAAAAGCAATGTAATTAAAAATCCAGTAATTGAGTTTCAACGTATGTCGTTTTTTTTATTATCTTAATCCGCCTCACCTCAACATAATTTTATTTCATAGAATACGGCACTTCTTCTCCAAATACAAAATACACAAACAAATTGTGCAATTAAAACAATAAATTTGAGCTTTATTTTAAACTAAAACGACAATAGACGCTTCGGCTAATGCCTTCATCAGTACAATAACATAAAATAGGTACTTACATATATTTAAATTCTTAAAACATATTATATCATAAAAAATAATTAAAAATATTCATGTTAAAATCAAATGAAAGGAAAAACAAAAACAAAGAAGGGCACAGGATATAGGAAAAAGGAGGAAGTATCTAAAGTTACAATTAAAACCACAACGGGAAAAAGATTCTGCAGTTAGGTAAAATTGTGAATTTGGTTAATTCCATATGGAGCCAACGTACCAAATCGTTTTATAAGTCTATTTTCCATGTGGATCCTATCATAGGTATTGTTTGCATATAAAATACCAGTAACTGCAACATCTGAAATACCGTGATGGTCAACACTGTTAAAATGTTTAGATACATGACATTGAGCCTGTTTATTTATATTATACAGGTGTTCTCGAAACCGATCTCCAAGACGACAACCTGTCTCACCCACGTAATTTTATTACACCTATTGCAAAGAATTGCATAAATCACGTTGCGACTTGTGCAAGTGAATTCATCTTTTATTATGAAGTTTTCAAGAGGGAAAGAAACTTGCTTAATTTCAATTACATATGGACAAGTATTGCTACGGTTACGGTTGCAACCTTTTGTTCCAATATGTGCTTTCATTGTGGGACGGTGACTTCTTACAAGTATATCTCTCAGGCTTCTATCTCTCCGGAAAGCAAAAAGAGGAGGTTTTTTTGAAGACCTGCTAAGTTAGAGGGTCAGCCATGAGGATTGGTCGGTTTTTGAGAATCACCTGGCGGGCTATAAAATTATGGGGATGAAAAGTTAAAATAAATTTGGATTGATCACATTGATCAGAACCAGATGATGTAAACGTGTCCTGTCTGGTCATGCCTTTAATTCGTTTGACAGCGGATATTAAAACTGTTTCCGGTTATGACTTCCTTCGAACAAAAATCCAGCATTTCATTACTTTTCTCCAAAAAGTCTGATTCATCACTGCAGAGTCTTTTAAGTCTCAATAATTGTGAAAATGGAATAGCGTTCTTACAAGATTGAGGATGGGACGATGTGTACATAAGGAAACTATGGCTGTCTGTAGACTTGTAAAATATTGATGTTGATATTTTGTTTTCTTTTAATTTAATTTGTATGTCCAAAAAATTGACAGCACTCCTATGGATGGGTGAAGTAAATTTGATTGAAGAATGGAAATTACCAACAAAGTCAATGAAACTTTGCATTTGTTGCATGTCCAGTTTTGTTATTCCTATACAATCGTCAATGTATCTCCTGTAGTACTCTGGAGTGATACCTTTGCAATTTTCACTCCATAGGTGTTCAAAATGGCCCATAAATATGCATGCGTAACTTGGTCCCATCTTCGTTCCCATAGCAACTCCACTAATTTGATTAAAAAAACTCCCCGTTGAACTCAAACGAGTTTAAATTAAGAACCAGCTCAGTCAATCGTAGTAAGGCACTTACGGGGATCTTGAGATTCGCCTTCTTGTTAAGAAAAAAATGAGATTGCAGAGAGGCCATCAGCATGAGGAATTGACATGTACAATGAAGAAACGTCCATTGTAAATAGTATATGATCCTAATTAGGTAAATCCAAAGAATCCAGAGATTTTATCATACGGCTAGTGTCCTTAATATATGATGGTACATTTGCAACAATAGGTTGAAAAACAGTGTCCAAAAAATCTGAAATTAATTCGGTAGGACAAGAGCAGGGGGTGACAATTGGTCTTCCAGGGTTTCCCAGCTTGTGTATTTTTGGTAATAAATATAAGCATGGTTTACCAAGATCACTGTAAATTTTTTGCAGAAGATTGTAATTGACCACAATATATAAGTTCTTCAATGGTCTCCTTAACAATTTCATTGTTAGAAATAATAGGATCGTTTGTCCTTGGGTTGTAAAAAGTTGCATCATTTAATTGTTTGGAGGCCTCTTCAATGTTACATTCTCTTATCCCACACAACCACAGCTCCACCTTTATCTGCCGGCTTGATTACAATGTCTTGGCGTTTTTTCAGTTGAAAAGTGCTCGCCATTCTTCTTCCGATAATTTTGATTTTGTTCAGAGGAGTTTGGCGAAGGTTTTGGATTTGGTTTTCCGTACTTTTAATGTAAAGGTCAAGCGCTTTAGATTGATCAGAAGTAGGGGTCCATGTTGATTTACTTGTCGATGTAGAGGAAATTCACTGTCGTCCTCATCGTTAGTCGCAGGGGTACCATAGAAGTAAAGCTGCAATCTCATTGAACGAAAGAAACGATGTGCATCTGATAGTAATTGTTTAGACACCCATGGTATAAACTATACACGAAACTGTAAAAACTAAAATAAACTATGTATATATGATAACATCACATTTTTTAAACATCACAATGTTTACACATTCTCAAAATGTACTGTTTCTGGATGTTTCAATTATGGGACGCGAAACTCTAATGCCGTTCGACGTTGAAGAATAAACTGTTAACACCCCAAATGCGTGGCCGTAAAGAAAGATATAGCAATTACCTGCAGCCCATGTCTCCCTGGTCAAGAGCACATTCAAGACAAACAGCAAAACACAACAACTTACGGCTCGCATCTTCCCACGACTGTCAGGTCTAGCTGTGTGCCTTGAAACAAAAGATACACAATTGTGCACACCAGGCACAAACAAAAGTTACACAATTGTGCACACCAGGCACAAACAAAAGTTACACAATTGTGCACACCAGGCACAAACAAAAGTTACACAATTGTGCACACCAGGCACAAACAAAAGTTACACAATTGTGCACACCAGGCACAAACAAAAATTACCAACAAATTTATTGTGTTGACTGGATGGCAGGGAAGGAATAAATCCCGCGGGCAGGGCTGCGTCAGATAGTGAAGGACAATTGCAAGATGGGGTTTATAAAGGCGAATACAAGAAAGGAGAGGATCAGGTGTCAAAACATCTGGGGAAAATACGACGCTCATGCCATGTGGTGGGGGAGACCCGTTATCCTGAATAAGCTTACAAAGCAAATGGGGACTGAACATGTTATAATGCCTAGAGAACTGAAGCCAAGACATAATCTCTACCAACAGGTAATAGAAAAATAGCACTGTTGGCATGGTGTAGACCAGTGCGTCTCAAACTTTTTAGTATGGCGGACCGGCAGGAATTTTTCCATTGCACCAGGGACCGGTGCACTATTTTCCTTGCACTGACAATTTTTTCTGTCCTTTTTTGAGAACATCTGCGGACCAGAAGCGGATGGCCCACGGACCGGCACCGGTCCGCGGACCACCACTTTGAGAAGCACTGGTGTAGACAATGTGTTCGATGAATGGGGCTGGATTTCATAGGGATATCAAGTGAGACCAAAAAAAGAAATAAAAATAAGCTCGTAGATTTTATTCTGTTAGGACGAAATTATATTTGTAAGACAAGTCGACATTAGGTCCTGTTAAGATTACAATGATCACAAAATAGATGACGTTTAATTATTTACAAACGTGAATATTAATTATAAAATGCCAATGAAGTTATGTTCACAAATTTTGATGATGTCCGAAAGAATAATCAATTTTTTTTCTCTTTTTATTTTGCCAAAACTGTCAGTGTTATACTGAAAAGTTAAGACAGGATTTTACATCGCAATTTTCGGCATAATCTTTCAGCTATATGTTAACACTTTTAATTCATTGTAAGGTACGTAATTTTAAAAAAAAATATTCTATAACATTTCAATTATTAATTCTAAAAATATTGTAGCAATTTCTAATAATATAATTTAAAAATTCATAGATTGTAAAAAAAGTCACGATAGTATTGTCATCTATTTTACCACAAAATATCCCTCTCTAAAATAAATAACATCCTTAAGGGTGGAGGAAGGGCAGAGAGGTCGTAACACAGATTTTCATGTCACCTCTCGTTCTGTTGACCCACGTGATCAGAGTAACAATATGCTGAAGACATTATATTTATTGTCTTATCTATACAGACGCTCCTTCAATTCATGCAACAGTCCTTGGTTATATAGAACCGTATTCTGTGCCGTGGTGGCGTCGCAGCTATGCTGCCGAAGTAGGAAAAATATTCACATCCACCCTTTGGGGTGGAAACTCCCTTGGGGGAGGAGATAAAGTTGCCGGGAATTCCCCGAGGGGTTCTATAAGAGTCTTAGTGACTCAGGGCCTTTTGACGCCATCTCAAATGTTACATACAGAGTCCTTGCCTTCACATGGATTAGAACCCGTGACCATCGGTACGCCAGCGGAGCGCGCATGCCACTCGACCGCCCTTATATAATGTCCAGGAAATCAGTTTCGGCCTTCAGGTGATGAGGTGTGCTGATCTCACTTCATCTAATTACCAACTATCACTGCTTTATGTCGATGTCTGGAAATTGGTATACAGTATTGTGTGTGTAACTATGTTTAGAAAATATTGAGAGTGCGATGTGTTTTCTCTAGTCATGGAAATGTTTGTAAAGCACTGATATATAGAATACAAAACAAATAAACAAAAAAATAGTTGAAAAGTCAATAAGTCAGTCTTAACTGTATCATTTTAGGTAATTATCTTTATTATTCCGTCCCACACATATCTTTACTTCAAGCAATATGGCCGTCCTTGCTAAAGTTTACACATTCTTGGTATGAATAATGAATTAGAGAGGTCACATAAAGAATATTGCCCGACTATACGTCAATTTACAAATACATTTTAAGTCACATGAAAACAATAAAAGTTGTAAAATAAAATAATTAGTTAACCTCAATCAATTTTATTTTTTTAAAAACAGTTGACAAATAATTAAACCATCACATAAAATAGTATCTTTGATCATGTAATGACCTTCTTTTTACCCCCAGCAGTTCATGTTATTACACATATCTCCTGAGGCCTGGGATGTCTCTGTGTAAGCCGCGGTGAGCATGGGCCACTGACCTGAGCTCTGATGGCTATCTGAGTGAGTAACACGCTGGAATTGTGATCAGCTCTTTTTTGCTGGCTATGCTTTCAGAAACATTCGAAATTTTTACATACTTTACATCATCGTGAATATCATCAGTGACCTTGTCAAGCTTATTGGAGATTTTTTTAGGGAGTTTTAACTTGATTGTGGGAGAGTTTTGATAATGAGAAAACTCTTCTTCTTGACGATGGGCTGAGACATAATAATATGTGTCATTGTTTGTATCTTTAGCGATTGACTCTTCTGTTGATACACGTCCTTCATCCAAAACATGCAGTAATTTGGTTTGCAATGTTTCGAAACTTGGTCTTTTGTCAGGATCTTCCTCCCAGCAACTCATCATGTGACTGTACCTGATCATATAAATAATTGTTATTAGTGATAGTTAATTCTCTGGTCAATACATTGTTAAAAAGAAAATTAAATACATTATTTATATATATAATTCACTATAAATTAGGCCAAGCACAGGACGCGAGCAAATTAGCATGACGATTGATCATCTCTAGGGTCGAACAATCTCAGTTTATGGTTGGCAGGCGATGGTGTTGCGGGGGAGGGGGGCATGTCTCGAGACCAACAATAGTCTTGCACTCACTCGCGTTTTTCTCATTTCTTCGTGCTGCTGTTTGTTTCCGTTCTCCCCCCCCCCTCTTTTCTTTGCACTAACTTTGGTATCTTTTTCTCGATGCTATTGCGACATGCTTTCGAGGTCTGCTCCGAGGGTGTGAACATTCATACCAGGACGGATGGAAACTTATATAGTATCAGCCGGCTCCGTGCAAAGAGCAAATTGGAAAATGTATTAATCAGAGAGTTGCTCTTCGCGGATGACGCTGCCCTTACCTCACATACAGAGGCAGGCCTCCAACAGTTGGTCAATAAGATCTCAGAGGCATGTAAGGATTTTGGTTTAACGATTAGCCTAAAAAAGACCAACATTATGAGACAAGGCACTGACCACCTTCCAGCAATCTCCATTGAGGGAAATACCTTGGACGTCGTCGATGATTTCACCTACCTTGGCAGTAACATCACAAGCACTCTCTCCCTGGATAAGGAAATGGGAACCAGAATCGGCAAGGCCGCATCATTAATGTCTAGGCTGAATCAAAGAGTGTGGAACAATGCGCAGCTCACAGATAGGACGAAAATTACTGTGTACCAGGCCTGCGTGCTCAGCACACTCCTCTATGGCAGTGAGTGCTGGACGACCTACGCCAAACAAAGCATCTCAACAGCTTCCACTTACGATGCTTGCGTAGGATTCTACGCATCAATTGGCAGGACAAGATCACCAATGGCGAGGTACTCAGAAGAAGCCATATGCTGAGTATGCACTCAATTCTGAGTGAGAGGCGCCTGCGGTGGTTAGGTCATGTCCGCAGGATGAGCTCGGAGCGCATTCCTAGAGCCCTGCTTTACGGTGAGCTGGCAACCGGTATGAGAAAAAGAGGTCGCCCCTGCTTGCGCTTCAAGGACGTCTGCAAGAAAGACATGTCATTGTCACAGATAGACCATAAAACGTGGGAGTCCATTGCCGAGGAGCGCACCTCCTGGCGGGCAAAAGTGCGTGAGGGCATTCATGTCGCGGAAGCATCCCTCATAGCTTTGAGTGAAGAGAGAAGGGCCAAGAGAAAGGGCAGGGGGTGCAGAGGAGCAGGAGTACACGCCATCGTCCCATGAGGACGGACGGTTGCCATACATACAACTATGAGCAAGTCAGTGTATGCTACGCCGCGGGTCGTATCTAGTACGTGTATTTAATATTATGATGGGAATATTAATATCGGTTAGTGCAGTTTAATTTTGATGTAACATATATTACAGCCACTTAGTATTCATCTATTTCCCCTATCAAATATATAAAATTATATCAAGTTTTGTTATAGGATATTGTGTATTTTAAGTTTTTAACGCAATTTCCTTATGGGAAAAAATGCGTTTATATATTTGAAATATCTGTCCTGTCTGTTCGAGCTTTGAACAGCTACTCCACCTCAACCATACCAGCTAGAGGGTTCGGGTCTTTGCAAATATGTTAAGGAGGTCCCAAGGGCCAAAATAATACCTAAAAGGTTTACTGGATTTCTTGGAAAATAAAAAAAGCTGAAAAATATCAGTATTTTGTCAATTTCTCGGCAACCATAACAGCTATCGGGTTGAAACAAACGCCAAACGATAGAAACATTTAGAAAAAAGTTGGAGAAGGATTTTTCAAAAATCTCTTTTCGTTCAACTCCCATAATTTTAGGAGCAATTTGTAGATATCAATTGTTTTGTTTACTTTCAGAATTATTGATTTGAAATGACTTTTAATGACGTATTTTTCCCATGGGAAATCTAGAATGTTTTCCCTTGAATAAAAAAGTCGGAAATTCTTTAGGCTGATGCTATTGGTAGTTGACTACCAATAGCTTCTAGAGAGCTATTGGTACTCGACTACGAATAGCTATATCCGGTTGTCGGCTATTGGTAGTTCGCAATTATTAATTTTAATAAAACTACTAATAGGGGATATCCTGAGTTTGATGTAGTGTAAAAAATAGATAACTAACCCTAACCCTGACCCTAAAACTAAAAGATCAAATTTATTCGTAATTATAAGAATTTTAAATTGATTTAATCAGTTTTAGTCCCTATATAATATATAACATATTTGTTTTTCTATTTTAATGTAAAAAATAGACAACTAACCCTAACCCTGACCCTAAAACTTAAAAGAAAAAAAAACTTTTAGGCTCAACCGAACCCATGGTTGTTCTTCACCATTCAGTTCAGCAGTCCAACTCTCATTCATAAGACTAAGGAAGTTCGATACATTTGGTGAATTTTGAATGGTTATATCAGCAGCTATTAAGTGTTCCTTAAGTCCCATTGCCATTGGATAATATAAATAACTGACTCCCAATAGCCGCAGCCGCGGGGGACCTGCTATTGGTACTCGACTACCAATAGACACTCCCAATTCTTTATTAGCAATTGCGTTTAAACACTCATTCGAATTTGTATTACTTGTTTTTTTTTAAATTATATATATATATATACACACACATATATATATATATATATATATTGCGAAACTACTAACATCTTAAACAAATGTAATTAGAACTATGAACTTACGATGAAATAAATATGCACAATCCGAAAGGTCTGTTCACGGTAATATTACATCGCTAAATAAGCTGTGTCTAGAACACGTACTAGTATTTTCACATCAACCTACAAAATTTGGCATTACTTTACTTGCTACTTTTACAGAAGCCTAATACAATATTCCATTATAATAGAGAGTACTTCATGGTACTTACACAAAGTCTGGGCAGAAGTAAGGCTGAGCAAGTCTACGATGTTTTAAGAATTTGATAACATCCCATCCATCAACGCAGGGGTAGGGAATCATCCCTCTTGTCAACATCTCCCATAGTACAACGCCGAAGGACCACTGTAACATAAACAAAATTCTTGTTGATTTTCATAGATGCTTTATCTCTTGTTAACAAATCCTTTAAAACAACACAGTACGATGAATTCATTAGTTTTTCCATGTTAAGTTAAGTATAATCGTATAAATTTAAACATATTTTTTTTCTGATTAACCCATTTGCTGTAACGTCTACACCTATATGTGTACTTTAACAAAAAATTAATTTGATTCTTTTATACACACAGATCTTTGGTGAATCTTGTAACGTTATCCTTATAGATTCTTTTCTCTCTTGTCAAGTATAGGTTAAGTTTGTTAGGAATTTATGTATACCTCTTTCGAGTACAATGACGTTTTCGACTATTTTATGTAAATATATTGAATCTTCCTTTTCACATGAGGTTGAAAATTCTCATGGAAAATATGTGTATAGGATGTTAGCTTTTGTCTCATTATCATCATTATAGGTTTCATTATTTGGGCCTTTTGGTCATCACGTTAACACTTTCCATCTTACAACACGGTAAGACCAAAAAGCCCAAATAATGAAACCTATAAATTGGTTTCATATTTTCTCTTTCATTGTAATACATACTTGTTTTCTCTTGTCAACACCTCCCGTCTTACAACACCGGGGCAGATGTGTGTCTCTGTTGTCATCATCTCTAATAACATAACAAGATACGACCACTGCCACATAAAGAGATAATCTCGATCATTGCGATACACTCTTTTGTATAAAACCTATGAAAGCTACCATAGAGCTCTAACAGCATTGATTGGATACAGAAAATTTAAACATTTCACTGTAGACTCACCACATCAGACTTGGAACTGAAGGAACCAACTCCAATACTCTCAATAGCCATCCATCTTATCGGCAGTTTTTGTTTCTGGTCACACTTGTAGTAGCCACTTTCATAGACATCTCGACAGAGACCAAAGTCAGCGACCTTGACTTGGTGATTAAGGTCAAGCCTTGAAATTTAAATGATTTTGTAAGAACGCATTATTATCTTTAAATGTTGTGTTAACAAATTACTAAATTATTTTTATATACATTAATACATTAACTCCCATGTCGAAATTTAAAAAATATGGCAGTAGAAATTAGACTTAAAAACATGTAATTAATATTTTATTTGTAGGTAAAATAATAATTCAAACTATTGTATTTGTCTATTTGGAATAATAAAACATAGATTTCCCATCATCATATATATATTTACGCTGACTGCGTCACGCCTAACGCTAAGGGACATCATTATGCTTTTTTTTTAAATTGAAAATATAGACTTAAAAATCATAATCATTTTGGTTTCCAGATTAACATTAGCCAAACAACGCACGAACCTATGACGTCAGCATTTGTGTTGTAAACAGTACTGACTGACTCAAAGAGCTATTTTTCGGTCTAGTAATTTGGTGCGCTGCTTCCTATAATTACTTTAAAAATCGTGTGGTGATTAGCACTGTAAAAAATATTATATTCATAATTTGTGTACATTTCAGGAATATTTCGTATTTATCATAAAATACTTTGTGTACATTTAAGAAAGTTTAATATTACGTATTTATCATACATGGACAAGTTAGTTGGGCTTTTGAAAACGGTGGGTGCCGCAGCAAAAACCAGTTAAGGTAAGAATCACAAAGATAATCTACCAATAGTTTTAAAATATACGAAAGTATTTATAGAATCAAATCGTACAAGGAAATTTTCCCTGTTTGTTAAGGACATGGTCATTTTTTTTTAATTCAAAAACTTCAAACTTTTTAAAAGTAAATTCTATCTATAACAAAATTCGTTGACAAATTCATAAATATGCTGGATAAGACTTAAGAAACGAAACAACTGGAATGAACTTCAGGGCTTGCCACGAAAAGAAAGGTATCCAGCATGGCTGTGTTAACTAACAAGTGGCTAGAACCGCATATTCCAAAACAAGTTAGGTACGAGATGATGGTGATAGCAGATGTAATTGGGGGTAAAAGACACACACTTGCTCGTTTAGCTAGTGATTCTAATGATCCTACATGTGGAAGAAAAGCAGAAGCCCCAAGCCGAATGCTCTTCATGGGTCTTCCCGGAAGACCCTCTCAGCTATCTGGCCCCAAGGGGACGTAACAACTGGTCGCTTCTGAAGTGGCCACCTTGGCATCCAGGACATAAAGTCCAAGATGCCTCCCACTAGATTGACCTCACACGGGCAGGTGGAATTCCCTAATACGACCCGCTACATCTTTGGCGCTACCCCGGCAAAGCATACGGGTCTCCATGGTTAGGACCGCTGCAGTGCGGGGGATCCTCAAAGACCTACCTAGAGTGTAACCCCCACTGGAAGGTTTCCTCAGAGCTGGCGTCCACTACGTTCTTCGCAGTACCTTTTGCTAATCCGTCTGGCGCTCCAGGCCCTAAACCGGCACCGCTCAATAGCGTTGCTAGTAAATTGAGGGGGGCGAAACGGTCGCTTCGGAGTAACCCGACCCTCAACGGGTACTTTGGTTTTCATCATCGACAATGCATTTAAGATGCTTTGTCTAAGATCCGTACAGCGACTGTAATCATATGTGACTAGCACCTCACCTAACATATCGGACTTTGGCATTTCCTGCTAGGAGTTGTCGGTTTCGGGTCACGGGTCGGGGTCAGGTCCACGATCCGCGACCCTTCTCGTACGTCGAGCCCCGTAGAGGCCACCCCTTCTCGACGGAGTGATTCTAATAAAACGGCCAGACTGCTTTTACATGACCCATGCCTGTACATTTTTTTGGACTCACATACAATTCCTGGCCGCCAGATCACGATGGACACACCTCAGCTGGCTAAGGTAGGCCATGCCATTCGCTATGTCAGCTCCATACTTAATGACGTCATACAGGGTTAGGGTCTTGAAAATAGACACAAAAAAGTTTTTGCATTAGTAACGAAATATAGTTATATTACAAAATAAAAGAGAACATTCTATTTAAGAATAAGAACGCAGTGTGAAACTATATTAAAATGCCGCCCAAATCAATTTTATCGACCAGTTAGTTTCGATGAAATTCGAGATAAACAACTATAATAGAATTTTGTTTTCTTTATGCTTTTCTACGAATCCCACAGGATCACGAGGATATCACGAGGATACCACGAAGATATATCTGATGCGGAAAATTATTTAAATTTTAAAAATAGTGACAATGAAAATTGGGTAATGTAATGATAATGTAATGATATACAGCTACAGTAAAATCAATTTCAAGAGAAAAAAAATTTAATTGTCGATGAAATAATTACAACCAAGATCAAATTTTTAGAACTCCGACCTTTTATAAATTTTTCTTCTAGTAAAAATTCATATGTTGTGCTTCCCTTGCTCTACAATCAACAGGAAAGTCAGCTCTCCTTTTTTAAATCCCTTATATTAACTTCACCGTCGTCTCTTGATCTCTGTCGTGATCTCTTGGTCGGGCGGAAAAACAAAAGTAAAAATGACCCCACTTCCCGGAAAGCTGAAATTTTGCACATAGACTTGTGTCACCCAACAATGCATTGTATCTAAATTTCAGATCGATCGAATGTACCGTAATTAAATTAATGCATTTTTAGTTTATCTCGATGTAACTCTATGTAGCCGTCTGCTATTGTTGACATCCACGTGTCATTGGTGTTCACTCCAGCCATCGATGACCACATCCCCATGTTTTACAGCAAGGAGAGTTCAGTCAGTCTCAGTATGTAAATATTGTCGCGTGGTGCATATTATATTGAACATAATCAATCATTTTAGTTATATCTCATATATAGGGGATTTATAGTCAAAAAATTTGTTTTTACGGGTTGTTTAATTAGGCGTTACATTAAACACTCTACAACAAAAATTTATATTTCACATGATTATACCTTTGAACTCTTAATCTTACAAACATCTAAAATTAATGCTAACGTTACATTCTTCACTACATTTATTCTAGTCACTTTAAAGACTGCCATTGTTCTTCGTTTATTGTTGTTGCGAAGCCTAATGTCATAAATAAATAAAACCCGCAAAAAACAAGTTTTTACTATAAATCCTTTATATAGGTGACATAACTAAAAGAATGTTCATTAAAATACGCAGCGCAAGACAATCCAAAAATACAAAATTTTAGTTATGTATCGTAAAACATGTTTAGTATAATGCGCACCGATCGTGAATATATTTTTAAAAAGTACTGTCAATATAATACGCACCGAATCGCGCAACAGGAAAGTATTAAAAAGGTTGTTCAATATAATACGCACCGCGACACTCTATCTCAAAATTCAACATCATACATAGAGATAAATAAAATAATCTAAAAATTCAATCATTTAATGACATTACATGCGATCAATCTGAAATTGTGATACGTCATTTTTATTATCGGCACAAAATTGGCTGAAAAATTTCAGCTCGCTAGCTTACGAGGAAGTGGGTTAAAAATTGATCCAAAGTTTTTTTCGGCAAACAATCAAGCAAGGGTTAAACAGACATAAGTTAAAATAAAGGATTTTAAAAAAAACACAGACCTTACAGTGAAAATTTAATTTCAAAAGAAAACCTAGGACTTTGGGTACTAAAAATAGATTTTTGTCCAGAAGGCGCCGTTCGAAGAATGCTTCTTAAAATGACATAATCATTTGAGGCATACAACAGCTGACATGTTTCTAAGATGTAAGATTGAACAACGGTATTGCAATGGTAACAGCTTTCCGATAAATTTATACACGCTTTTAAGTTAATGTGTTATCTTTGAAATACCTGTTGCAATAACCGTAAATGTATGTCTTACAATCATCTCCCTTCACACTTCCACAGACTTTTTGTTGTCTCAGTTTACCTTTATATTTGATCAAAGTTAGAATCTTTTTAAGTTTTGCCGTTACCGCATTATTTGGCTTTCCCGAAGAGAAGCAGATTGTTCTTGTCCGAAAAACTTGCTACTAACACGTAACGAGCTCACTGCTAACATGTAAAGTAAAGAGCGTACTGAAATTCTCTTTGAAAAAATTCCTACAAGAATGTAAGAAACTTGGTATGTGTAATTAAAGAAAATACTACCAGCATGTAGAGGACTTGTCACCTTAATGTGATAACTTTACATTTTTTCATAGGTGACAATTATTTGAAATTTGTATTAAGTGGAATGCTAGGATTTATTTCAAGTAGTAAGTAGGTGAAAAATTCACGTCTTCTTACATTTAATGTTTTGCAGTTTCAGTTGTTTTTTTTAATATTAGGAACACAACGCATTAGGTTATTTATAAAGCTTTCAAGAGACATCGAAGGGGTGATAGATTATTAAGCAAATTTATAAATTATAAAACAATTCTTCCCTTATATTAATAAATTAGCAAAATATCCGCACTTTGCAGCGGAATAATAGGATTTCATTTAGCGTTTAGAACCCACGTAACACAAATTCAAAAAAACAATTGATTACATTCTGGATCATAATGGATATACTAAATATATTAACTTCACCGTCTTGTTTGTCTGTCTGTCGTGGTCCCGCGGAAAAACAAAATTAAAAATTTACCCACTTCCCGTGATCCTATCGAGCTGATAACTTATTTATTTTTTCGCCTGTTACCTTTGTGGGAGGGCAATCAACAACTTTACAAAGTTTCATGCTCCTACCTACACAGGAAGTATGAGATTTAATGAAGCGTATATTAAATAAAGCTCATATAAGGGAATAACCTACATTTAAGCCCCGGCCCACTAGTGAGTGATAATTTTATATTTTTTTAGCCTGTTACCATAGTGGAAGGGTACTCAACAACTTTCCAAAGTTTCATGCTTCTATCTACACGGAAAGTTGGAGAATTCGTGATGAGTCAGTTTATATATAAGAGAAAAAACTACATTTGGGCCCCAGACCCCCATTTAGTGATAAGATAAATTTATTTTAGTCTTTCAACATCGTAGGAGTGTACTCAACAACATACCAAAATTTCATGCTTCTACTTATACGGTAAATTGGAGAATTAGTTATGATACAGTTTTTATATAAGAAAACAACTACATTTGGGCCTCGGCCCCGTAGGGAGGGATAATTTTATATTCTTTCCCCCTGTTACCATCGTGTAAGCAACAACTTCCAAAAGTTTCATGCTTCTACCTACACAAGAAATTGGAAAATTGGAAAATGTGTGATTACTCAGTTTGTATATATCTTATAAAAAGAAACACTACATTTGGGCCCCCAGTCCCCCATGAGTGGGAGTTTTTAAAACAAATTAGCCAATTATTGTCGTGAGAGTGTACTCAACAACTTCCCAAAGTTTCACGATTCTACCTAAATGGGAAGTTGTAGAGTTAGTGATAATTCGGTTTTTATATAAGAAAAAATATATTTGTGCCTCGGCGGGGAGTGATAATTGAAATATTTTTTTTTGCCTGTTACCATCGCAGGTGTGCAATCAACAATTTTCCAAAGTTTCACGATTTTATCTACACGGGAAATTTGAGAATTAGTGATGAGTCAGTTTTTATAAAGCTCATAGCAGAAAAAACTATATTTGGGCCCCCGGCCCCCAGTGAATGATAATTTTATATACTTTTAACCTCTTAGCATCGCAGAAGTGCATTAAAAAAACTCTCAAAGTTTCATGTTTCCACCTCACTGGAAATAGGAGAATTAGTGATTTTCAATTTTTATGTAGCCCATATAAGGAAGAAACATTTTTGGGCCCTCCGGTCACCATGAGTGTGAATTTTAAAATTCATTTTCTCCAATTATTGTCGTAAGAGTGTACTCAACAACTCCCCAAAGTTGCATGCTTTTACCTACACGGGAAGTTGGAGAATTAGTGATTTTCAATGGCTTATTTAGGCTTATTTAAGGGAAAAAACTCCATTTGGGCCCCCGGCACACCATGAGTAGGAATTTAAAAATTCTCTTTCGCCAATTAGTGTTGCGGGAGTGTGCTAAAGAACTTCCCAAAGATTCATGCTTTTAACTACACGGGAAATTGGAGAATTAGTGATGAGTCAGATTTTAATATAAGAAAAAAAACTACATTTGGGCCCTCAGTAAGCGATAATGTATATAACATTTTACCTGTTTACATCGCGGAATGTTACTTAACAACTATCCAAAGTTTCATGCTTCTACCTACACGGGAAATAGGAGCATTAGGGATTTTCAGTTTTTGTATAGCTCATAATAGGAAAAAACTACATTTGGGCCCCGGCCCCCAGTATGTGATAATTTAATTATTTTTTTGCTTGTTACCATCGCGGAAGCGTACTCAACAACTTCCCAAAGTTTCATACTTCTACCTACTCGGGAAATAGGAGAATTAGTGATTTTTAATTTTTATAAACCCCATATTAGGGAAAAAAACGTCTTTGGGTCCCCATGAGTGTGAATTTAAAAATTCTTTTACGCCAATTATCCTAAAGTTTCATGCTTCTACCTACACGGGAAGTTGGAGAATTAGTGATGAGTCAGTGAGTCAGTCAATGGCTTTTGCTTTTTTTAGTATATATATGGTTTGATCAGAGTCTAGAGCAAAAAAGTGAACTTTTATGAGCATGGTTAAAGGAATGTAATATTTCATGATACTCTAGAGCAGGGGTCGGGAAACCATGGCTCGCGAGCCAGATGTGGCTATTTTGATGGCTGCATCTGGCTCTCAGACAAATGTTCGTCCATTAAATAAAAATTCAGCCTCATTTGAACTACATATTAATTGCATATAAAAACAGCATAACAATTTTATTAAAAATTAATTCAGCGACATAGTTATTGTACTTTTAGTGTTGAAATTACACAAAATGCACACATTTCCTTGAATTTTAAAATTTATTCATAATGTATAGCTCTCACAGAATTACTTTTCAAAATATGTGGTGTATTAGGCTCTTTCAGACAAATAGTTTCCCGACCCCTGCTCTAGAGGTTAATACTATTATAACATATTTTCATACCACTGACGTCTCACGCACATAGGTCAAGAGGTCATGGTTCGCCATAAAAGGAAGTATGACGTAAGGAACTCCTGGCTCTTTCTCTGCAAGACCAACCAGACCGAGTACGTGTGGATGATGAAATTCTCTCATGATGACAGCTTCTCTCACCAGTCCGTGTAAGTCGATGTTATGGCATGTGGGATCTTAATGAAAATTATTTTGATTTAAAGCATTTTAAATTAATGATGAATATGCCCATATCATTTATAAACGTTTGCTATACATCTTTTAAAAAGCTGCTACCAATTTAAAAAAAAATTGTAAATCTTTTTTCTTTCAAAAAATTATTATCCACCCCCCTCCACACAAAAAAATAAACATCCCCTCTAAATTGAACACACTCCCAGCCAAGAAAAGACCACAATTATTGCGTCCACACATACATTCTTGCAGCATGAGTAAGTTGTATATTCTATCTTATCTTATCAGTTACAGACGCTACTTCTATAAAGAAGATTATTGCGTCCTACTATTATCTGTGGTTTGAGTCTAGTCCTGCGTTCTTATTTCAATGTTGATAAAGTGTTGGTTTTCCTTGTTTCCTCAGGCAACCCATGCCGCGCCCGACTTCCGGGCGGAAAGAAACATAATATGTATGTGTTTATTCTTGCATACGGAATAAGAAAGGTGTTTTTATTATTATGTCTATCTGAGGGTTGTATTAAGTTAGCTGTGTGTTGTATTTCTAAATTAGAATTAATTGCTTTATGTATTAGTACTATTTTACTCTTGGTACTTCTGTCCTCTAGTGTTTCAAGGTTTAATGATTTAACTAATGATCATATTCCTGTAGTCAGGGCCGGATTTCTGCCTAGGCCTACAAGGCCCTGGCCTAGGGCCCCAGCCTGCTTAGGGGCCCATGTGGTGGAATTTTTACATAAGCTCGAAAGCCTGGCTTGCATTATCAAAAAGCTTCAAGATGGTTGGAGGGCCCAAAATGTGAAGTGCCTAGGGGCCCTGGGTCTCTTAAGTCCGGGCCTGCCTGTAGTTTTGAATTTTCTTTTTTGAATGTGTTCTAGTTTATAAATGTTTTCTTTGGTTGATGGGTCCCATACATAAGATGCATATTCTAGTACAGGTCTCACCAAAGTGAGGTAGTATTTTAGTTTGATATTTGTACTACATGTGTAAACGTTTCTTTTTATAAAGCCTAAGGTTTTGTTTGATTTTTAATAACGTCATTGACATTGGGATTCAATTATAGTTTCTCATTCATTATGACTCCAAAGTATTTCGCATCTTTAGTTTGGGTCAGTTCTTTTCCATGAATGAAATAGTTTGAATTTATTTGTTTCTTTTTCTTTGTTGTTCTTAACAGTTGACACTTTCTGTCTATATATTAAATATGAAAAAAACAATTCTTTTGCTAATTTGCGAAATTTGAAACAAACATTTTACCTTTGAGAGTTTTAATGGCTACCTCTTGAGGTGGCTGACCAGATTCTGTTATCAAAAGACCTTCGTACACCAAACCAAAACTACCTGCGACGATGACAGGCATTTGATTTATGTTAATTTTATGAATTTTAATTCAGTACGACTGTAACATTTTAAAATGCATAAAATATATCTATTTTACATTTAAAAATCAAGTTAGTTTAAACGGGACGAAATACACAAGTAAAAGAGGAATATATTAGACTCTTCGAAAAAAAAAGTTCAGACTTTATTATCGATGCGAAATACTAAAATGTACGAACATAATCCAATCATTAAAAAGAATTAAGTTCAATTTATTCCGCTACTGATATTCCACTGATATTCTAAAGTCTAAAGTGTACATTTTTCTAATAATATGCCTTAACTTTGAAAAACTACATACCTTTTTAAAGACTTACCTGTTCCTATAGTTCTGCCGATTATAATTTTATCTAAGCTGACTATAAGATTTTCCAAAACTGAAGCCTCCTTCATCTCTAACATAGAGTCTAGAATCTGTTTAATGTTTGGTTTTGTCCTTAAGTCCATACCTTAAACATATATATGAAAAAATTGTAACATTAAAGAAACTCTATATAGATCATAATATAATATTACGAGATCTCAGATAAGACGCACGTAGCTAACAGCACAATCAATATTTGAAATAAACATGTCTATTTATAGAGATAAAGCAGAGTTTCTGTTTGTATGTATGTTTGTATCTTTATATCAATAGTTTGTTTAAAAATCAAGATATCGCAACCTAATTTGGCATGATCTTTCGTTATAGACTACTGATAGATTTAGGAACTCTTTTGTAATTATCTTAATAGCCCGAAATTCATAAATTTAAAAACCGTAAAGTGTAGAAATGAGAAAAAAATATTTTTTAATCATTTTTACATTGAACAACCTAGAGCGTTGTAGAAAAGGAGGTTTTTTTTTGTGTTTCTCTAGTATTTTCTTTTTAAGTCTTTATTTTTTAGCGTTGCGCATTCATCGGCAGCCAAACATTAAAGGAAGTGCTCTCCTGCTGCGAAGTGTAGCAGCATCATATTAATTTTGCAAATTTAAAAAAAAATCTTCAGGTGTTTTAATGAGGACGAAAACTATTTACATTATTTGAAACATATAAATACATAACGATGTCTGGAAAATTACATGGTTCACTAGCTGCCTCCCTCTTTTTTTTCTTTGAACATCTGAAGATCAGCGTCACCGTGGTGGCCACCAACATGACGATGACCAGTCCGGCCACGCCCACCCCGATGTACATCTTGAGTTTGCTCGAGGCGACATTCTCTGGGCTAGCAAGGAACACCCGGACACTTCCCAGCACCCTTCTGTAGTTTCCTATCTCCACCTGCACGACATGGTCGAAGTGCTCACGCTGGTCTGTCAGTGGCCTGAGTGTGGACGCGGTGGAGTACGGAGGAGGCGGGCTGGTGGGGGTAGTAGTTTCCGCCGATGTGGAGGTGTTCCTTGTAGACTTTACCCCAGGGGTGTCGTTGATGAGGACAAGGGACGGCGCAGCCCCTGTTTCCACCGTCCTGGACAATGCGGTTGTGGTGTTGTCGGTATTACCCTCTGGAATGTGCTTGATGCCCGTCAGATTCTTCTCGTGGCTGATCATCTCTATAATTTCATGTGCGTTGCACAACAAGTGGTCAGAAGTAATCACCTTAACTGGACATGGGACACCACCGACCGTCACTTTGATTTCGTTCTGGTCGATCCACTTGGGAAGGTACATTCCCTATTAAACGATCATTTAAGGGATGTTTTTTAATAGTATAGTATTCATTTTATCTTTAAAAATTAAATTAAATAATAAAAAGGAGAAGATAAACTATATTTTTTAAATGATCTATATAAAAAATGTAATTTTTTTTTATATCACAGAGGATTTCAGTACAAACAAAACAACACTATTTAACATTGCGTATCTCTTTTTTAATTAAACAAATGACCATCGCGCTATTTTCTACACATAAGAAAATAGAAACAAACACATTTTCTAAAATAATTTAAAAAAACTAAAAAAACACGTTTTTATGGTTTAATGTACTAGTTTTAACTTAATTCTATTACTGCGAATCATCCCGTTTTGTCTGCTAAAGTTGATTTCGCCGAAGCGTTAAAAAAATATTCAAGATCTTTCCTCTTAAACCATGGGTCAGGAAATCATGGCTTGCGAGCCAGATGTGTCTCTATTGATTGCTGCATCTGGCTCCTAGACATGTGCGATTATTTTTTAAAAAACCACTATTATTCAGACTCCTTTGATTCATATATTAATTATATATTTTTTTAAAAACAGCATAACAATGTTATTAAAAATAATTCAGAGACATAATTATTGTGCTTTTAGTGTAAAAATTACACAAAATGCGAACATTTAAATAAATTTTTAGTTTTAAACAGAATGTATGGTTCTAACAGAATAACTTATCAAAATGTGTGGTGTTTATGGCTCTCTCAGACAAAATGTTTCCCGACCCCTGCTTTAAACTATTCCATAGCGCTAAAAACAGCCGTCTTCAACGTTCACTATTTTGTGTGTGGGGTGGGGGGGCGTGGGGTGGGGGGGCGTCTGACATAATTCCAAATAAAAACAATGATCACGCTTTGACCAAAACTTGACTCTCTTAACCTCTAGGTCAGGGGTTCCCAACCAGTGGTGCATGCACCCCCAAGGGGTGCATGAGCAGGTTCCAGGGGGTGCATGAACCATTCAGAGGGGGGAAAAAAGAAGAAGAATGAAAAGAAAAAAGAAAGAAAAGCTGATAATCTGAAAATGTAAACCATAAGCAAGGCATGCCGCGTTAAAAGGCGCCCATATACACTCGTAGACGGAAAAAACTTTTTCGCAAAATGAACGGTTCGCTCTACGTGTTCCTCGGAATTTCGTGTTTTAAGTCACACTTTTCCAATTTTTTAAATAAAAATTTTGTCATCAAATACGTCAGATACATGTCTTCCGGTGACCCTCTAACTGTTTTGAGAGGATGTAAACGTTGGGATTTCTTCCTTCACTTTTATTGCTCGGTACGCTGCAAAGGTCTTAAAAACGTTAATTGTAAGCCATTATTCGTATTAAAAACATCAACTTCGTCAGTTAAAAATTTGCCTGTGACTGGTACGACTTTCCGATAGTCATCACCCCCTCAAAATCGTTAATAAATAATAAAAAGAGGGAGAGAGATGGAACACAAAAGCCTCAGTGCTTCCTCTGTGGAAAAATCCTGTACAACGACAACATGAAGCCTGTTAGACTCCTAAAGCACTTGGGTAAATTCCATCCATCTAATTCTAAGGACAGTGTTGAGGTCTTCAAGCAGAAGAGAGCCCGATTCTTGACCTCAGGTACCTTCCCCAAGCTTGGATTTTCTTTGTCACAGAAACCTGCACTGTAGACATCATTCAAGGTTGCATATCTTATTGCAAAGATCAAGAAGCCCCACACCATTGGAGACCTTTGGTGAAGCCTTTTGCTCTGGAGATGGTGGAACTGATGTGTGGTCACCAGCAGAGGAAGCAGGTTGAGAAAGTCCCTTTGTCCAATGACACTATTCATTCCAGGATTAGTGACATGGCTGCAGACATACTGGATCAAGTCTTGAGCGAGATAAGAAGCAGTCCTTTTCCATTTAGCATTCGGCTGGATGAATCCACTGATGTAGCACAATGCAGTGAGATTGTTGTATTTCTGAGATATGTTCTCAGGGGATTGCTTAAGGATGAATTTCTCTTTTGTTAGCCACTCCTAGCTACTACCAAAGCTGCTGATGTGCTGGGCATTCTTCACCGAAAACCAGTTTGACTGGACTTCAAGAATTTCTTCAATTTGCACAGGTGGTGCTCCCTTCATGCTCGGTAATAAGTCAAGATTTTCAGCACTGGTAAAGAAATAAGTTCCAGATATTGTCACTACACACTGTATCCTTCATCATCGGGCCCTGGCATGCAGAACTCTGCCTCAAACTTGAAGTCAGTTCTTCCTACTGCAGTCCAAGTTGTAAATTTTATCCGCTCACATGTCTTGAAACACTGCCTCTTCAAGTTGTTCTGTCAGGAGGTGGTCTCTGAGCATAAAGTTCTGCTCTACCACACTGAGGTGCGCTGGTTGTCCAGGGGACGGATACTTTCTCGTTTAGTAGAACTGAGAGTGGAGCTTGCCATTTCCTTGCGAGAAAAAGAGAGTGTCCTTGCTGACAAGTTTGACTGTCAAAATTTCATTCATTACTTGGCATATCTGGCTGATATCTTCACCATCTTGAATGAGTTGAACACGTCTCTCAAAGGACCTGCTGTGACTGTAATGGATGCTACTGAGAGATTGCAAGCCTTCCTTAACAAACAGCCAATATTCCCATGACAACTAGAAAAGTCCAACTTGAACCAACTTTCCACTCTTGGATGAAGTTGTAATATCTGGTGCAGAAGGAAGCACTGAGGGATCACTGCCTGACGAAATCAAAGGGGAAATTTCAGAGCACCTTTCAACATTGCGAAAGTTTTTCGATGGGTATTTCTGTCAAGAAATTGCTAGGAAAGACCTTTGGATTCGTAATCCTTTTCTCTGCGACTTGTACAACATTGATGACAGTGACTTTGCTAAAGATAACCTGATTGATTTGAAAACCAGTGAAGTACTGAGGAGTGCCTTCAGTTGCAATACCTTGATTGAATTTTGGTGCGCCCAGCTAGATTCCTACCCACAACAAGCCATTAGGGCAGTACTGACTCTCCCTCCAGTTGCCACAACCTATCTCTGTGAAGCAGGATTCTCCACATCTTTGACGATTAAAAGCAAGGCAAGGAATAAGTTGAATGCAGAGGATGACATAAGAGTTGCTTTGTCCAAAACCGTCCCCAGATTTAAATCGCTGATTGATCATAAGAAGCAGCAGATCTCTCACTAAATTCCCCGTTGCCTATGGTCAAAATTGTTGTGTTCCTAAATTTAACATAGTTTTTTATGCATTTTCTGCAAGTTTCACGAGGGGGTGCATGAAATTTTTTGGACATTTGAAGGGGTGCATGGACCCCAAAAGGTTAGGAACCACT
This sequence comes from Ampullaceana balthica, assembly GCA_944989445.1. Lineage (NCBI taxonomy): Eukaryota > Metazoa > Mollusca > Gastropoda > Lymnaeidae > Ampullaceana > Ampullaceana balthica. The sequence goes on from CALYLW010000059.1 coordinate 654,644, forward strand.
GCTCTAGGTAGCAACTGGTAATAAACTATAACAACGGGTAATCTACCTTTAACGTCAGATACTGGTGACTGCGTGAGAGGATGTGGTCCAGTGAGCTAACGGAGTTAAACTCTGGATCACGATGAATCGACATGTTCATTGGTGTAGGGCTCCCAGGGGCGACCAACTGTCCACCGTCCATGGCAATGACCATCTTGGCGTGGACCTGTCCTGACGTCGGGTGTTTGCTAAAGTAGGGGGACGTCATGTTAAAAACATTGGGCGTGACGCATCGCAGCTGGGTTGTGTGATTCTTGTTAAAGGAACATTTGTCGCGAATCAGCTGGAAGAGGACAATAACCACAAAACTTGTGAAATTTAACAAGTACAATAAGATAGGCAGAAAATTAAACTTACAAATACAATTAGAAAAAACACATGACACCGAAGAGACAGTGTTTTTTCACATGGCTTGAAAACAGGGCTTCGTGTATTATTCTCAGTCAATTGTTTGATGAATAATAGACGACGAAAATCATCAGTTTCGTTTCAACTTTAAACGATTCTAAATTTTTAAAAATGCAGATTACCGTATGATATACTTGAGCGGATAGACCAGGAAACCAGGGGCATATATTTTATGTTACGTAAATGTTTATCGAAATAAACGTAGTTTCTATGCACCTATGATACATCGTGTGTTGTGTGGGCGACAAGATTCATTTATTGTCTCAAATTTAATTGACACAATCCAACCTATAAGTAACTTTTCTAAGGTTCAAGCGATGTAATTAATGCATTAAAGTGTTTTTTAATTATATTAAAAATGTTAAATCAATTTTCAGATACCCGTCTTTTCAAGAAAAGAAAACAAACCAAAAGAATAAATACAACTTTTTTTTGTTTAAAACTTACAAAAAATTTTTTGACTGAACTGTCATTGTAGAGAATGACAAGCTCGAAGGATGAGGCACTGTCGAAGTTCGCACCAGAGACAATGATTTCTGTGCCACCACTGTTGGGAAGATGGAGATAAGCTTAATAACATCAAACTTTACCCGGGCCCCGAAGAAATGTACATTAGGAGCTCAATGCCCTATAATATGTTGATATGGGTTTATAAGTATTTATGTAAAATGTTTTGTCAAGATTTGTCCATTTACACAGAAGCCAAAAAACTATTTATATAATTTCTCATGTAAGTAAAAAAAGAAACTACATTTGATAATTTTTATTTTTAATTGCCGATTACCATCGCGGGAGTACACTCAAAAACTTCCTAAGTGTCATGATTCTACCTACACATGAGAATTAGTGATGAGTTAGTGGGTGAGCGTTTTGCCTTTCATTAATAGATATAACATAACATATTTTTGTCAACACATCGCAACAATATTTATGTTAGCATAACACCAGTTACGCGAGGGCATACTCAAGTTACGGAAGGCACCCTCACAGCTCGGAGTGAAGAGAGAAGAGCCAGGAGAAAGGCACGGGGGGAGGGGGGAGATGAGAAGGAGACAACGTCATCGTCTCTTGACGCCAAAGGTAACACTACTTAGATGTTTGATAAACATTTACAGACGTAAACAGGCAAATGAACTAGTCACATTAATTTATTTTGGAAAAACGTGTATTTTGTCTAATATTTCTCCTACCAGTTATTAAGGGAGAGGAATTATTGTTTTGATCGATCTGGTTCATTTTAAACATCAAAATTTTATGTTTACATATTTTTCTTGGTTTTGAAATAAAATAATTTACAAGTTTTCAAAGATGAAATGTAAAGTGCACACGAACGTACACTCAAATATATGTATATGTAAATATTTGTATGAGCTGTATTACCTTTCTATTGTATTGGCTGAATTGATGCTTGTAATGACAGGATTCGGTTTGTAGCTGAACAATGTCTTAGAGATGTTCTTATAATTATCTATGTGAACTGTGACATTACCCAGAGAAGGTTTTCCATATGGTAGCTTTCCAGTGAGACATCTGAGTTCATTCCTGGGTGACATGTTTTGTTAGAGGAGAGAAAGAATCATTCTATTCATTAGATCATTACATTATGGTCTTGTTACTAGGCTGCAGATTAGTCAGACTGTCTTATCTTATCTTATCTTATCTGTTTACAGACGCTCCTTCTATACAGAAGATTATTGCGTCCTACGCTTATCTATGGTTTGTGTTTAGTCCTGTATTTTTATTAGAGATTTAAATCTTGATAAAGTGTTGGTTTTCCTGGATTCTTCAGGCAACCCATTCCACGCCCGAATTCCGGACGGGAAGAAGGAAAACTTGTATGTGTTTGTTCTTGCATACGGAATAAGAAAGGTGTTTTTATCCTTATGTCTATCTGAGGGTTGTATTAAGTTATCTTTGTGTTGTATTTCTAAATTAGAATTAATTGCTTTATGTATGATTACTACTTTGCTTTTGGTTCTTCTATCCTCTAGTGTTTCAAGGTTTAATGATTTAACTAATGGTGTTATTCTTGTCAGTTTCGAATATTCTCCAGTAATGAATCTGGCAGCTCTTTTTTGAATTTGTTCTAGTTTATCAATGTTTTCTTTGGTGGATGGGTCCCATATAGAAGATGCATATTCTAGTACAGGTCTCACCAAAGTGAGGTAGCATTTTAGTTTTATATCTCTATTACATTTGTTAAAGTTTCTTTTTATGAAGCCTAAGGTTTTGTTTGATTTTTTAATAACTTCATTGACATGGGGATTCCATGATAGTTTCTCATTTATTAAGACTCCTAAGTATTTTGCATCTTTAGTTTGGGTCAGTTCTTTTCCATGAATATAATATTTTGAATTTATTTGTTTCTTTTTCTTTGTTACTCTTAACAGTTGACACTTTTCTGGGTGGAAAGACATACTCCAGTTAGTTTCCCATTTTATCAATTCATCTAAGTCTTTTTGTAAAATTTTGCTGTCTTGTTCTGATTTAATTGTTCTATAGATTATACAATCATCAGCAAATAACCTAACTTTTGTACCTGTTGAGATGTTGTTGGGTAACGTCACAATAGAAACGCAAATAAAACATCCGGTATCTGCACTATAAAAGAGTCTCAAAATAAAATTGTTGCCCATTGGAAAGGGACGCGGCGTTCAAAAGCCACGTTTAAAAGGGGATTCTGTTTCATAAAGCACAACCACCTTTGTTCCCCTAACTAGTGGTCCCTATTGGACACACTTAAGGAACGAATCCCTCAACTTGAACCCTCGCGCACGCCGCTCGACCATCGTGCACCTTACTTCTAGAAATAGTTTTCTGTTTTCACCCATTACTTAGCAGCGTAATTAGTAACTGGGTAAAATCCCACGAAGAGAGATGGCCTTTGCACACTGGATAGATATTATTTAATTTTAGAGTAGCACCGTACATATTCTTAGAAACACAGAATTAAATTACTATTTTATTACAAAATATACCCTATGCAACGGCTAGTATTGTTTAACAACAACTAAATCGATTCACGGTAGTAATTAAGAAAAAGATTTAGATACAAGATTTACAATAGTAAACGCTGACACATCACACTTTTAATTAGCTTCAATTTCAATAGTGAATTGTTCAGGTTTTGTTTCTTTGAAATAATTTTTTTTTATTAAGTGAATTTTTTTAAAAGTTTTAAGGTGTTTGTATTAACTGGCTGTTTGTAGCGTAAACTAACGGAAAATCAACACATTCTTGAATATTAGTGTTTAATTCGTTTTTTTATACTGAGAAATATTTTTTTAAATGCTTAACTTATAGGTAAATACAATACAAAATAAAATTAAAAGCATTCGAAATCTCATTTAAAAATTAAACATAGTTGACCAATTGCACTATGGTAATAACATTACTAATAAATTTTAGAAATATAAATTTTTATTTAAGTTTTCGAACTTAAACTTAATTTATAAATTCCTTACATGTTTGCAAGCGTCTCATTGATGATGTCACAGCTGATACCCGCCACTAAGATTCTTCTTTTGGTGCCAGATCTCAGGTATTGACCTTTGAACTCGAGCAATGTGCCGCCATAAATTGGTCCAAAATGTGGCGTGTAGGATTCTAATTTTGGAGACTGAGAACAGGCGCAAAAGATTTTCTTAAAGTATTTAAGGATATTTAAAAAACATTTTTTAAAATTAAATCAAAGACCAAAATACAGAATCATTCATGAATTAAATCAACGGAAAAAAGAAAGATTTAATGTATCATAATTGTGTGTTTTATGAATTCTCTGGTGCAAAAAAAGATGTTTCATTGATGTTCTAGGCAATGACACATGTAATGAATGATCTAAAAAGTGGCATAAGTAGTGGATGCATTGGTGTGTGACAAGGTTAATGGATGCATTGGTGTGTGACAAGGTTAATGAATGTACTAACAAATGAGACTTTTGGTTGTAAGTCGTAAATTTGAAAAGCTTACATAATTTCTTAGGGCACTTGAAACTTTAAGTGTATTTTAGTTTCGTTGTTTGAACAAGGGTTTGGCGCATTGTTTATTAACACATTGTTACATGCCAACCAACTGTTTAATACACGAATGAAATGATGTCATTATAAACATTGACTCAAATTTGGACTTTGTGCCATGACTTATTTGCATCCCAAATGAGCTACTAGCGATTGGCTTCTATTACAATGTTGGATTACACAATGTTTTAGCAAACAGTTCATTGTCACAAAGGAATATAAGACTTACAAGAATACAATATTGCCTCAATTGTGTGAACTTATTGCGTCGAAGGAGTTGGGTTTGGAGGATTGGTCGCACATTCAGATAATATTATTATAAGAACAGGAGCGGCCTTTGTGGGTGGCAGCTGGGGCAACCGCCCCAGGCCCCGCGCTTAGGGGGGCCCCGCGTTTCAGACCTGAGACTATATTTTAGTAACAAAAGAGCCGGCAGATATTGCACTACTGAGTTTGCGCAAGAATTGATCTAATCTAGGGGGGGGGCCGAGGGGGCATTGTTGCACCAGGCCTCGCGCGTACCTAACGCCGCCTCTGTATAAGAGAACTACCTAAAATGAGCGTTGCAAAATTTAACAAAAAATTTGTTTTTGATTAAAGGGATATTTTACGTGCTTGGGATATACGTTAAACTAATAAGAACATTATTTCTATCCTACCACTGACGCTGAAAAAAATCATAGGAGCCATATTAATCAGACCGTTGGTCGTCGGCCCTTAAGAAATAGAAGCAGATGTGTTGAAGTTAAATGTAACAGCTATTCATAACAACGGAAACATGCGAAACAAAAAGTTTAAGAAAATTCCATTTGTCACTCCAAGGTGGTTAATGTCGCCTTTCAACGGACCAACATATCAGCAAGTACTTGCCACGTATTTGACTGTAGGATGACCGGATAGACTGAATGAAGACATGAGCATGACGTCACTGTAGTTTGTCAATACCAGAGCCACGGTGACGTTGCAGTCTCTCGGTGTCGTTTGGCATTCTTCGCACCGGGGAACTAAACACGTGATCGGGCTATAAATAGAAAACTAGTTATTAAATTGAATTTAGTTTGGAATAATTATAATTAACGTGTACACACAATTTATTGAATTTAAACTTTATTTTTTTTTAAATTGTTGAATTTTATTAAAATTAAGGCAATGAGATGTTGTATATTATCCCCCAAAAGGTATTGAGAATTTATTTTTATTTCATTTGCTAATAAGGAGCTTTCACAACTACTGTTTCATTTAGACCTAAGATATCTTAACAAAAGTTGAACAGGTGTGCTACGATCAAATTCTTGTTTCAGTGTTTAAATCTCAAATTTACTTTTGATTGGTAGACGTTACTTGACACGGTCGGTCACAAATCGTTACGTTCACATATGGTGTATAATTCATCATTCCCTCAAATTTTGCTATGTAGAGGGTCAACAGACTTCCGCCATCAGTTGGGACAATCTCAGGACTGAACTGAAGGATTACAATATATAGAACAGTTTATATCAATAGTCAATAGTTAAATATACAAGTTTAGAAGTATGTAATTATTTATACAATGTTTTTAAAAAAATACTAAGCAACTGGTCAACGCTCATGAGTGTGTTGAGATTTGGTTTACAGACTACACTAATACTAATAGTTTGCGAAAGGCGTGCCGGGCTAGGATTACTGACAAAACCTTTTCTAGTTTTGGTGGGCAGATTATGTCGACCTTGCCGTTACAGTCTAACTTCGCATCCTGGCAGACATTCAGCTGAGAGCACCATTTACAGGTGTAATCGTCTCGTGACGTAATACATTCTTCACAAGTATGAAACTGTCGACAGAAGTTGACACTCATCACAAGGATCTAAAGAGAAATAAACGTTGATAAGAGCTAGACCCTAGTCGTGTATGTGGATAAGAGCCAGTCATTTCCCCTAGTCGTGTATGTAGTTTCTATGGAAAAGAGTCTTATCGTTTAAAGTAATATGGCGAAGTGAGATTAATTCAAGGGCTACTAGTTTAAATATTGCCAATAATTGCCCCAAGAACGAAGTTTAGATAGTGTTGTAAAAATCAATGCTACATATATATTATAGTTAGTGTATTGAAAATTATTACTACAATAATACATTTAAAGTTATTAATTTGAATCAATAAATTCTAAGAAATAAAACAGTACAATTAAATGATAAAAATTTCGTAATATAATTAGAAACTTATGTTACACTTAACTTTAATTTTCAATAAAAATCTACATTTATTTTTAAACTACATAAAAACGTGTAACTCCCTCACCTTACTTCCCACAGCTAGGTACAAATTTGACCTGACGTCATCAACAAAACCAACGGGAGTCAATCGTTGTTCCATCAGCTCCTGTCTGAGGGGAAATTCCATATTGACATGGAGGTAAGTGCTGGTTACCTTTGGTTGATCAGGTGAATCTACTACGAGAGTCATCTGAAGTGAAAGAAAATATCATATAGAATAGGACTGCCATAAAGCTTGTAAATAAAACACAAGATAAACAAACAAATCGTTTTATCAAAGGAATAAAGTAAAGCTTCATTAATTGATTAGTACAAAAATAAACGTAACGGCCAATGCCTTCGTCAGTACAAATAACTGACACAAGTATTAAAATTATATTCACATTAATAAGACATTCATATATAATGGAAAAATAAGTATATAAAGATAAAAAAAAAGAAGAAATAAACACACACACACACAAACACACACATACACACACAATGACACAAGTAATTAGAAAAGGGTTGAAGTATAAAAATTTACATTGAAATAAAAGATTCCACAGTTTTGTAAATTGCGTCTTTTGTTTAGTCCATTTTTAAAAAGTAAATTATGAATTTTGTTTTGACCTTTTTTTTAAAGTGAAAGAACACTTTTATCAGCCGAATGAAAGATAAATTTAGCATCATTGAAAATAATTTCAAAAATAAATTTAAATTGTATGCATACATCTTATGCAAAATGCAATTCAATTATTTTTATTAAGTATTTCAAATTTGATTTCAAAACGAATAACTAATTATTTAAAATGAAATTTTGCCGAACTGCTTATTTTATTATAAAGTACAAATCTGTGGTGTAAAACAGCATAGCAGGAGTAGCTTCCTTTGTAAGTCCAGTAATCGGCAGTAGCCTCCCTACCTAACACCTTAACTTTTGTTGTTTAGCTGTTGTTCTCTCTCTCTCTCTCTCTCTGTGTATGTGTGTGTGTGTGTGTGTGTGTGTGTGTGTGTGTGTGTGTGTGTGTGTGTGTGTGTGTGTGTGTGTGTGTGTGTGTGTGTGTGTGTGTGTGTGTGTGTGTGTGTGTGTGTGTGTGTGTGTGTGTGTGTGTGTGTGTGTGTGTGTGTGTGTGTGTGTGTGTGTGTGTGTGTGTGTGTGTGTGTGTGTGTGTGTTGTTTAATTGATATAATAGTTTAAATGTGTAGCACTCTACTCTTAATTTACCCACAACACACACACAACAATTCTGAACAAATAATTTCATTTCAAATATTTCTAAATGGAAAGGGGGGAAAGCACTGAAGTGATGCAATGAATCTAATTCTTGCCAGGTAATTTCAAACACCACTCGCCACACCCCGCGAGATAGTTTTCTTGGATATGTTAGATTTAAAGTCACTAGACAGACAAGTCGTTTTGTTTCTGTATTTTTTTTTCGTGTCATCAACTGTCTAAAATTAAAGTTTTACAGTCATTTTATTCTTTGTCTAAGCCAATAAATAATATTATTAATATTATGGGGATTTAACATTCTCACTGCGTCTGCGTCCGTTTAGAGACACCGAATATTGATATAGCCTTACTTCATTGGTATATATTTTTAAATCCCTTATATTAACTTCACCGCCGTCTCTGTCTCTCTGTCTTGGGCGGGTGGAAAAACAAAAGTAAAAAATGACCCACTTCCCGTGAAGCCATCGAGCTGAAATTTAGCACACGGACCCGTGTCACCTAACAATGCATCGTATCAAAATTTCAGATCGATCGAACGTACCGTGATTAAATTAATGCATTTTTAGTTTATCTATATAAAACGATATGTAGAAGTCGCTATTGTTTACATTTTACGGGTCACTTGACTTCACGCCAGCCATCGGTGAACACATCTCGTGTTTTAACCAGGTGTACCGGCGTGCTTTTGTTTACATGTTACGTGTCACGCTGAGCTCGGTCCAGCGATCAGTGACCAGACCTTTCCCCTCTCCCACCCCCCCAGGGGCTATAAAGCAAAGGGAAGTTAAGACAGATTCAGTCTGTAAATGTTTGTCGCGTTTGAACATAATCAATACTTTTAGTTATGTCTCACATATAAGGGATTTATAGTCAAAAACTTTGTTTTTACGGGTTGTCTTATTAATAATTTATTAAATGTCAGGGTGGTCAGTTTAAAATAATTTATAAGCTATTAAATCTCGCAAGGATTGATATCGTCAATTTATCATTTAAAACCTTAACAAGTTTGATTTTTTAAAAATTATATGTTTAATGTACTCTTATTACTTTTTTCTCTCTCACTCTACAATTCAATCTTCAATCTGATTACATAAGTCATTAGTCATTAGTCAAACCTCATAACACAATAAATTTAACTCTATCTCATTCCACTGTTCAAAGAGGAACGTACCTTTTCCATTGAGCCCGTTCCATTGATGAAAAACACATCGATGATGTTAGAAAACTTAGAATCTGGATTGTTGTTGATCTTTGGAACATGACTGTAGATGGCGCTGATGAAGGTACTGCCATTCAATAATGACTTGTGAATGGCTGGGAGTGTTGACTTTACATACAGATTAGTTTGTACTGAACGGTTTAGTTTCTTCAAAGATGAGAAAATGAAAATAAAATTGGAAAAAGTAGGTAGTATAAAAAGAGGGGTGTGATGGAATTGAGTGGTGGTTCGGATCTGAATCTCTCTCTATCTATGGCATCCGTCCATCCTCATGGGATGATGGCGTTTCCTGAATGGATCTGAATGGTGAGTGGGAATTGAGTGGTGGGCTAAATTAAGTGGTTTGCACAAAAAGTGGTTTCACTTTTTAAATCCTTTATATTAACTCGTGGTGTCTGTTTGATTGGTTGCCGAAAAAACTTTGGATCGATTTTTAACCCACTTCCTCGTTAGCTAGCAAGCTGAAATTTGCAGGCAGACTTGTGCCGATGATAAAAATGATCTATCAAAATTTCAGATCGACTTATATACCGTAATTAAATTAATGACTTTTTTAAGATTATTTCTATCTATATGTGGCATGTTAATTTTAGTGCTAGAGTGTCGCGGTGCGTATTATATTGAACAACCTTTCCTGTCGCTCAGTAAGGTGCGTATTATATTGACGACACTTTTTAAAAATACACGTTTTACGAGACATAACTAAAATTTTGCATATTTCGATTGTCGTGCGCTGCGTATTATAATGAAAATTATCTTTATATTAACTTGTGGCGTCTCGTTGCTTGATGTCTAGCTTGCTGAAAAAGCTTTAATCGATTTTTAACCCACTTCCTCGAAAGCTAGCGAGCGGAAATTTTGCAGGCAGACTCGTGCCGACGATAAAAATGAAGTATCGAAATTTCAGATCGATCGCATGTACTGCAAGTAAATTAATGAATATTTAGATTATCTTTATTTATCTCTATGGAACATGTTAATTTTAGTGCTAGAGTGTCGCGGTGCGTATTATTTTGAACAACCTTTCCAGTCGTGCAATAAGTTGCGTATTATATTGACGACACTTTTTAAAAATATATTCCCGATCGGTGCGCATTATATTACACATGTTTTACGAGACATAACTAAAATTTTCCATATTTCGATTGTCGTGCGCTGCGTATTATAATGAACACTAGGTTGTGCTGCGACGCCGTGGCGCCTGCGGTGCCCACTTTTATAGGGCGCCTACGGCGCCACCTTTTTCAAAAGCCCAACTAACTTGTCCTTGTATGATGAATACGTAATACTAAACTTCCTTAAATGTACACAAAGTATTTTATAATAAGGGTTGTAGGGCGCCTACGGCGCCCACTTTTTTTCGTCATAAGCCCAAGTAACTTATCCCTGTATGATAAATACGAAATATTCATGAAATGTACACAAAGTATTTATATAATATTTTTTACAGTGCTAATCACCACATGATTTTTTTTACTAATTTTAAAAAGCAGCGCACCAAATTACTGCACCAAAAAATAACTCTTTGAGTCAGTCAGCACTGTTTACAACACAAATGCTGACGTCAAAGGTTAGTGCGTTGTTTGGTTAATGTTAATCTGGAAACCAAAGTGTTTATGATTTTTAAGCCCATATTTTCAAATTTTAAAAAAGCAGAGTGATGTCCCTTAGCGTTAGGCCAAAGTGAGTCAGTCATACATAATTGAGGGTAAATATATATATGATTCTCTTTATATTAACGTGTGGCGTCTGGTTGCTTGATGCCTTGCTTGCCGAAAAAGCTTTTGATCGATTTTTAACCCACTTCCTCGAAAGCTAGCGAGCTGAAATTTAGCAGGCAGACTCATGCTGATGATAAAAATGATCTATTAAAATTTCAGATTGATCGAATAAACCGTAATTAAATTAATGAATTTTTAGATTATCACTATTTATCTGTATGTAGAATGTTAATTTTAGTGCTAGAGTGTCGCGGTGCGTATTATATTGAACAGCCTTTCCTGTCGCGCAATAAGGTGCTTATTATATTGACGATACTTTTTAAACATATATTCCCGATCGATGCGCATTATATTAAACACTAGTGTATTACCCGCCAAAAATGACGGAAGTTTACTAAATAAATACATTTTAGCTGAAATATATTTATTTTGAAAAAATACACATCAGTAAAAAGTAATGTAATACAGAACTTTTATTTATTTTTATTTTATTAATTTATGTTCATATTGCACAATTTTATGTGGAACGTTCGAAAATAGTTATTTTTGGTGCAGTAATTTGGTGCGCTGCTTTCTAAAATTAGTAGCGTCACGGACAGACAGAAGTGACATACATTGCAAATTATGTATGTTGATGTTTTACGAGACATAACTAAAATTTTGGATTTTTTGGATTGTCTTGCACTGCGTATTATAATGAACAATCTTTTAGTTTTGTCTTGTATATAAAGGATTTATAGTCCAAAAATTTGTTGTTTTTTTACGAGTTTTTTTTTAAAATTAAATTGTGTAGTGGTTGGTATATGGTGTTGAGGTAGTTTAATTTTAGGTATTGAGTTTAATTTGGGTGGAACTCAGAGATTGTTTAGATTTGAGAGCATTTAATTGTGAATGTTTTGGTTGTAGGTTTGATTTTAGGTGATGGTCGATATTCAGGAGGAGGGTAGTAAATTATTAGATGCGTAGTGGCTTTGGGTTTGATATTGGATGTTGAGGTAGGCATTTGGCGATGAGCGTAAGTTGAGCTATGATATTAGAATCGTGCGGTATGTTGCCGTCCTGTGATATCTAAACTGAAGAACGTGGGCCGCGAGCCCCATGATTGGTGGAAGAACGTGGGCCGCGAGCACCATGATTGGTGGAAGAACGTGGGCCGCGAGCACCATGATTGGTGGAAGAACGTGGGCCGCGAGCACCATGATTGGTGGAAGAACGTGGGCCGCGAGCACCATGATTGGTGGAAGAACATGGGCCGCGAGCACCATGATTGGTGGAAGAACGTGGGCCGCGAGCACCATGATTGGTGGAAGAACGTGGGCCGCGAGCACCATGATTGGTGGAAGAATGTGAAGATGATCACTGAAGACATGCAGGCAAGAGATAAAGGGTCATTATAATCACCGACCTTTTCACTATCTTAAGAATGTATCGATTACAAAATTTAAGGCAAGCTTTTCCTGGTTGTTCCTATGAATTTTGGAACTTAGATATAACCCACATTAATGTAACACACATAACGTTAAAATTAAAATGCATCAATGAGTCTACAATTTTTCTTTTCGTTTTCACCTAATTATAATTTAAACGAAAAATAAATAAGAATATTTGAAATTGTTCATTCATTAAGTAATTGCTTTTAAGAACTTTTTAAAACATTTTCATTTAATAGATTTTGACATTATACATTTTCAATTATTTTTAATTTTAATCAAATTTTTAAAAATCTATAATAAATCCGTAAAATCTAAAAAAGTAATTTAGTTTTCAAGCTAATTAAATAGAACCGTGTAAGGTAGGAGGTATTATCATGTAATGATCATTTGAAAGATTTTAATGTCAATATCTTAAGCGTAACAACATAATTATCGTTACATGTCACTGACATCATATAACTCACCTGACATTTGTCTGAAGCTCCATTTATCCAATATGGCGTTTCAGCCAACCACTCATCTCCATTATTACAAAACTGTAATGTCGGATCAAAATAAAGTTTAGCTAATTCGTTAATGAAAAAAACGCAAACGGAGCCGCCTTTGTTCGGCTCAGCTGTTGTAGATTTAGGGGTTACGCCGCTGCCGAATGCCACTGTTAGAACTGGAGTAGGGACAAAAGCTCCATGTAGAGGAACATTAGTCAGGACGAAGGTGGCGGAAGTGGCAATGTTGTGGGTCGTTCTCTGGAAAATAATTTATGTCTCTTTACTTGTTGATGAGAAGAAAATCAAGCATATTTTCTATAGATATAAAAAAAACTAGCCACCTATTTTCATTAAAATTGATCATAAGTAATCAATGATAAGAGATACACATCTATTCATCCATCAATCCGTCACAAAATTCATTAACCCGCCTACCACACTCTATCTTTTCTGTCTGTCTGTTAATATATCTATATTTCCGTATACATTTATAAAGTTGATATTAAATATAATTTCTTACATTTTGTTCACACACTAGGCTGACTTCAACAAAAGGAACAATCTGGGAATTGTTGTTATGAACTCTGCTAAGTTTTGTCACGGTAATGTTTTCGCCATCTCTCATCTCCTCTTGTACAGACAAGAAATAGGAAAAATTAGCCCAAGAGAATGATAACTTGTAATCTACATAGAAAGTTGATCTGAGGTTCGGCTTGACATCAATACCTTTCTGTTTTGTTACTTGATCTCTCACGTAGTCTATGATGAATTTATTGTCTGACATTCTGATATTTCGCATGGACAACGTTACAGGTGTCATTACATCAGATCTTTGAATGTTCCCAGCGACCATAACTCTTATAGATGGGGACAAGAAATCACGGCTAGCATTAGGGTTACTTCTCTTTTCTATTTTGGTTTCCTTGACTTTCGCAAGAACGCCGTTGTCGGCAAAGTTTAAAAATTCTTGGGAAAAGTTATTGGGTCTGCATTCATAATCATCCGCAGTAGACTGAGTTAGCGTGGGAAAGAGATCATATACCAATGGAAGCAAATGAACAACGGTTGCTTTATTGTTGTGACTGGTAAAAACTGAAGCGTCTGGGTCTAGGTTCCCTACGAGACAATACCAATGTGAGAGATCCGACAGGCTGTGGAGCGTACACGTCCCGTCGTATGCTGTGCCGCACACAAGGAGCAGACCGAATTCTTTGATCAACTCCAGCACTCTGACAGTGTTGTTGCACGGTGCGGGATTCGGTGCGCAATGTTTGGCCTCGTACACAGGTCCGATGGAGATGCTCATGATGAGGTTTTCCAATTTGTTGGTGAATTGTGCCACAAAGTTTACACCCCCAACGTAGATATCAGACTTTGGATCAGTGACCACATGGGTGATGTCACGTCGGAGGTCATGCGTCGTGATGTTTCGGCCGGACGAAAGGACAACGTTGAACCACGTGATCAAAGCCAAGGCCAAAACAATGCTGGTGGGGGTTTGGCTTTGCATTTTTATAATCCACTAGTTGATTTGGTAATTAGAGGTAGTCCATTGATAATCTTAGTATCTACTTTTTTTTTAATTGTTACATTGCCTGATGACGGAGAAAAAAAAATTAAAGAAAAGAAATTATTTACAAATTCAGTGGTTGATACTAAAAATAAAAATGTATTGACATAATCCAACGGTGGCCAAATGGCGGCTCGCGAGCCGCATGCAGCTTTTCTGTGTTCACATTGGGGCTTATGAACAATTTATGAAATTTTTTTTAAAAATCGTTTGAAATATATGATTTAAAAAATTAATGATTTTTTTTTAAAATCTTGACCGAAAATAATTTGGGCTAGATCTAAAGAAAGAAAATCAAGCTTCCTTGACTGGAATGTGACAGCAACAGACTCTAATTACTGCTTTCATTCCAAGCAAAAAGGTGTCACTTCAACTGAGGCAAGTTATACCATCGCTTGGGATATTGCTCATGCTTCAATGCGGCTCTCAACAATTTTTTTATTTTTAAAATTGCTCTCAGTTCCTATAGGCATAGCCGCTCCTGATATAATCAGAGAACTAATAAGAGATTTATTATCCTTATTATTATCACAAAGTAAAAGAAAACCCACACAAAAACATATCCACAAAAATAAAATAATAATTTTAGTACACGGTACAGTTAAGCATACCACGTCTGTGTTAAAATAACTTCATGCCTGATAAAAAGAAGTAATGACATTTGTTCACATGTTAAACTCTCTCAAGTATTTTAATGGAGCAAAATATAATACATTTTACGGGTAATTTTTAAAATGGTCGATTTCGATTAACAAATGATCTAAATATTAGAAATTTAATCTTTTATGCAAATTTTTTTAATTAAAAAAATGTTAAAGATAAAAATAAATTCTGTGCTGAAATTAAAGATTAGGTAACTCCTTCTTTTAGTGGTACACCATTGATAGTTTATTGAAATTTATTTGAAAATAATACGTTTCCAAATATTGTACTGTTATTCTCGCCGAATAATAAATTTTAAGTGTAGCTTGTAAAATTAAATAGATAATGCAATGACGAAAATATTTTAAATTTATTTTACGTTATGTAAAGGAATAAACAAAGCTGAATGTATTGCACACTTATATAACATTTAAATAAAAATTCTTATTTCTAATAATAAGATAGTTAAAACGATGAGTTTCACCACATATAAGAATTCAAAAGTTTGTAATAAGAAAACATTTTACTGCCGAGTTATTGATTTTATTAAAATAAATTTCAAAAAGTGTTAAAATAGATATATAACAAATTATAATTTATAATTTTTTAGAAAGTATTTTTACGACAATTAAACAAACAAAATAATTCGTTATTGATAAGGTATGTTTAAGCCTAAAAAATGCCGACGCTAAAACGAAAAAAAGAACATTGGAAGAAGTGACCAAATAAAGGAAACGAAATAGAAGGAAGAAGGAAAATAACATAAAACTTATCTCAAGCAGACATCAACCAGAAAGAGAAGTAAAACAGATGTTTGTAAAGATGAAAGGAACAGTGGGTGGTTGAGATGTTAACATGTCAGCGAGAATAAAACATTCATCCCATGTGGTGTAAAGGTCCCATAATCTTGAATGTATTTATTCTCAAGATTGACTCTGCCGAGCGCGTTAGTGAAGTAGATAATAGCGGTGATAGACAGGTAAATCACACCGAAATAATGATGTCCGAGGAACTGTCTGGAGACATGATTCTGTTTATCTTGATATATTAATCTCATGTGTCAGCTATTCTGTATAAAACAACAAAAAGGAGTCATTTTAAGTCTAAGTGGTCTTTTTTAAATGTAAAAATAACAGTGATTGTAATATTAAAAACATTAATTTAAAAATGTACTTACTTTTCAGTCTGTTCGTTGCTCGGTCTGTCAAAGCAGTTGTACAAAAAAATAAAAACCCGTACCAATTCCACATCTCTGTGAAACGCGAGTGTCATTTACAACCCATATCACTGTAGGCAATCGGCAGTTCGTGCCTTGTGGTGATGTGTAGATAGTCACATTGCAAACGCCGTTAGAAGTGTTATTCTTAAACTCAAGTGCCACTTATCTTTAGATTTTTTTTTACACCCGGGGAACATTTTTAGAATTTCTCTTTATTTGATTAGAGAAAAATTAAATTTCCTGTTTAGGAAACGTTTTGATATTTTAAATGCCCTGACTTAACACCTCTTGAATGTTGCATGGTGTTTCTAGTCTTAGTAGTAATGTTGGAGTTTTGACCCACTTCATAAATACAAATGCATTAAAAATGTTCTGAAAGCCTATTTAGAAAAGGGAAAATTTGATGGTAGTTGAAGCTGAAAAAAATGGAGATCAGCTTCCTAGCATATTCCTAAATAGTCCAGCTAATCAGGAAGTTAGCAAGTGCGTAACAGTAACATTCGGTTGCTTTTTATTGGTTTAAATTTGATGTTATCGCAAAATCTGTGGTGAACATAATGGTAGTAAGATGTATTGAAGAGGAGTGAGGTACCTTCGCGGAAGTGTGCAAAAAAAAAGGCCAAGTTTCATAGAAAACGTATACATAATTTAATAATTACAAAGCTTACAAAAGAAGAAACGATATTAAGGGCCCCGGGGCCAAAATGAGTGATAATTTATTAAATTTAGAAAAAAAGTAGCCAGTTACCATCCCGGTAGCATACTCAACAGTCTCGAAAAGTTTCATGACGATCGGGTGAATGGTTTAGTCAGCTATAAAGTACATGCACACGCACACACACACAGACATACTTTGATTTTTATAATATATATAGATAAATTAATAATTAAAAAGTTTACAAAAGAAACGAAATTAAGGGCACCGGCCCCAAAATGAGTGATAATTTATAATTTTTTTATTGCCATTGTACGCAAGCTATATTTCTCAAAATCGTGTAAAATTGAATGGGGAATACAATTATTAACGTTCAGTAAAAAAGACATTTGGGGCCCCCAGCTCCGAGGGAATGGTCATTAGGAGTTCAGTGCCCTACAGTAATTTAATATAGACTCCAAAGTTTCTATATACTAAGTTTGGTCATGATCAATTTATTTTCTCATTATCTAACGCTTGAACTAATTTTTATATAGTTATTATGGGGGAAAAACACATTAAGGGGCCCCCGCGCCCAATCGGTGCAAAATGTCAATTTCAAAAACCTGTTCATCCACCAAAGAAAGCATTGATAAACTAGAACAAATTCAAAAAAGAGCTGCCAGATTCATTACTGGAGAATATTCAAAACTGACAAGAATAACACCATTAGTTAAATCATTAAACCTTGAAACACTAGAGGATAGAAGAACCAAGAGCAAAGTAGTAATCATACATAAAGCAATTAATTCTAATTTAGAAATACAACACAAAGATAACTTAATACAACCCTCAGATAGACATAACGATAAAAACACTTTTCTTATTCCGTATGCAAGAACAAACACATACAAGTTTCCGTTCTTCATGTCCGGAATTCGGCGTCGAATGGGTTGCCTGAAGAAACCAGGAAAGTTAACACTTTATCAACATTTAAATCTTTAATAAAAATGCAGGACTAATCACAAACCATAGATAAGCGTAGGACGCAATAATCTTCTGTATAGAAGGAGCGTCTGTAAAGAGATAAGATAAGAATTTTATATAGCTCATAAAAGCAAAAATACGACACTAAGGGCCCCAGGGCCTATTCTGTGCAAGACATAACGTTGAAAACACCTGTTCATTTAAATATGGATATTAATGGATGCATTTATCATTATTTTTCAAGATAGTTAATAAATGAATGGGGAATCAATTCTTAAAAGTTTAAGAAAAAAGGCTTTTTGGGCCCCAAGGCCCGAAGGAATGGTCATTAGGAGTTTATTGCCCTATAGTATTTTAATATTCGTTGTCAAGTTGTTATATACAAAGTTTAGTTAATATTAATCAATTAACACAGTAGCTAACGCTTAAACTAATTTTTAAATAGCTCATTTAAGCAAGGCATTACATTATGGGCCCCCAGCGCCCCATGAGTGTTAAATTTAGAAAAAAAAAGTAGCCAGTTACCATTCCCGGAGCATACTAAACAGTCTCGAAAAGTTTCATGACAATCGGGTGAATGGTTTAGTCAGCTATAAAGGACATGCACACACACATACAGACATACTTTGATTTTTATATATGTAAATTTTGACGCTGAATTGTGAAAGTCCTTCCACAAATCTTGGTAAATATTTTTGAAGTATACTGCAAGTATTTCAAATATTGTAAATTAGCAGGCTACTTCATGGACATAATAAAATGTTACTTACATGACTTTATGAGTGATGCATCTGTAATATGTCAGGTAACCATTGCTTTATTATTTCATAATGACTAGCAGAGTATTGAAAGAATACATGCCTTAGTAATTATTATTTGTCATAATCATTTTACCTCGATATCTGCAGTAAATTCTGTGGTATAAGACGACCCCCTTCCACTTTTCCTGTTAAAATATACGTTTTTTAGCTATTTTATTCATATTTTACCACCCCTCTTCCAACACAATTTAAGTTTGAAACTGTCTTCATATTTCTTTTGTTCTTGCTGGTGGAGACATGATGGCGTATTGACTGTAGCGAAAGTTTAGGAAGCTATAATGTATCACTAGAGGTTATTACACGTGATTGGTAGAGATTTACAGGTTTATGTTTATACTTGGAACACTAACGATTAGATGTTGTGGTACCTAGTTAGTCACCTCATGTTATTAATAGACGCGAGTCGGTTATTGATCAGGGAAGGGAAACAGATGGTTTAAGCTGCATGCGAAAATACGCAGACTGAATCTCTACCTTGAAATTAGAAATCTGTCGCTGTCTCTAAGAGGAGAATGCGTTATTTACAAAAATACAAAAACAAAAAGACCATTGAACTTATAGAATCGTGCTCTACACTAAGATGAGAATCTCTAGTTAACAAAATAGCATGAACAAAAAATGATTCCCATGAAATTAGACATCTATCCTTGTCCCTAAGAGGAGAATGCGTAAGTAACAAAAAACAAAAACAAAAAGACCATTGAACTTATAGAATCGTGCTCTGCGCTAAGAGGCGAATCTCTAGTTAAGAAAATAATATGAACAAAAAAGACAATGTAACTTAGAAAACTGTGCCCGCTCTTAAGATTAGAATCTGTAAATAACAAAAACAAAATGACCCATTGAACTTATAGAATCGTGCTCGACACTATATTGAGAATCTCTACTCAAGAAAAGAAACAACGGCTAACATCCTATCCACACGAAACGTACGAGTCCCCTTGAACCTAGAAATCTGTCCTTGGTCTTAAGCTGAGAATCCCTAATTAAGAAAAAACACTAAGAAAATGATCCCATTGAAATTTAAAAAAATATGTCCCTGTCCCTAAGAGGAGAACTTCTAACTAAAAAACAACAAAAAAAACACACACAAAAACAAGACCCTTCAACTTATAAAATATTGTCAATGGTAGATGAGCACATCAAATTATGAATAAAAATACAACCAAAAAGACCATTGAACTTTATAAAACTGTCCGTGACATTAAGATAAGCACCTCTAATGAATTTAAAAAAAATAAAAAAATTAAATTTAAAAAATGAAGAAAATGACTCGCTTAACCTTATCAAATATTACTACTACTAGCTGATCCCATCTAGTTAAGAAAAGAAACATAAAAAACCTCTTGACTTAAACTACTAATCTAACAAAAACTATTACAAGGAAGAAAGGAAACACCGTTAAACTTAGAAAATATTCCCGATACTAAGATAAGAAGCATGGCTGAATCAGTCAAATAAACTTAGTGGAAACCCTAGAATTAAGAAATACAACGAACAAAAAAAAATAATAAAAAAAAATATAAACAAAAAAACAACAAAAAAACAAACAAAAAAAAAGACCTTTTCATAACATAGATCCCCACACTAAGATGAAAACTGTTGGTTTAGTTTACAAAATCCTATAAAACGACTACTACAATTATTTAAATTTACAAAGAAAACAACCTTAAATTAACCACCAACATCTGCAATTGCCCCCGTCCATACCCCTCTCCTCATTTGTACTATTGATTTTAACCTAAAACAACGCATTACTTGTCCTGGACCACATTCCATACCCCCACTAACTTATTAAAACGGTCATACAGCCAGTGGTAACATCTGTCCATCCAAACCCTCTCGTCGTTTGTCCTATTGATTTTAACCTAAACCCACGCCTTCTAAATCCACTTCGTCAGTTTTAGTACATACTTTATACTACCACACCTATGCTAACATCAGATCAACAGTCAAACCCGCGGTTTTTTCCACCCCTCCTAAAGTTGTCTAATTAATTATAATATATACTAAACCGTTCCTAATTGTAACTTATACCATCGACTGCCCCCACTATATTATTTGAATTAAATTCCCCACCAACAACAACTGTCCAGCAGAGTACCCCAAATAAAATACATCGCATAACAACCTGAAACACATAAAAACCGTGCTTAAAACCCTTAAACATGACCATTAGAAAAATAAAATACAGTTAAACATAGTAAAATAGCTTGAGAACCACTTAATAATTAAAATAAAGAGAAATAATTTGAGAACCACTCAATTATGAAATGAATATTAAAAAGGTTAAAAATTAAATAATTGAATACATTTTGAAAAAAAGTTTAAAAAAGGGAAGTAAACCTTAAACACGATTATCCCCCTTTAAACTGAAAATATAATATACCACAAGAACACACGCACTAATTATCATAATTAATTAACAACAATGTTGTATAACAACATGATATCCTAATTAACTTGTCTAAGATAATTAACATGTTGTATAACAACATGACACCTCTAATTAACATAATTAATTACCGCCGCCGGTAAAGGCAACAGCTGTGGTGGCGGCACGGTGGCGCGCCACACTTTTCATACCCGAAACGTCCAACCCTAACTACTTATATATATATATATATATATATATATATATATATATATATATATATATATATATATATATATATATAATATATATATATATATATATATATACTAGTGTATCACCCGTCACAAATGACGGAAGTTTTCAAAATAAATACACATCAGAATAAAAAATATTGTAAAACAGAACTTTCATTTATTTTATTTATTTTATTTTATTCATTTATTTTCATATTGAACAATTTTATGCGGAATGTTCGAAAAGAGTTATTTTTGATGCAGTAATTTGGTGCGCTGGTTTCTAAAATTAGTAGCGTCACCGACGGGACGGGACGAACGGGACATACATTGCAAATTATGTATGTTGATTGTAACGGTTAAACAAATTATGTTTACTTGCTATTCAAGTAAACATTATTTTAAAAACAAATACGCACGCCGCACATAATAATAGAGGAAGAGAAACTATTTTTAGTCTTATCTTATCTATACAGACACTCCTTCTATGCAGAAGATAGTTGCGTCCACAGACCATGACACATGATCTGTTGGCAAGTGATGCAGCATTCATAGTTACACAAAAATTTCAGCCAGATTGATAGC
Source organism: Ampullaceana balthica (assembly GCA_944989445.1). Classification (NCBI taxonomy): domain Eukaryota; kingdom Metazoa; phylum Mollusca; class Gastropoda; family Lymnaeidae; genus Ampullaceana; species Ampullaceana balthica. Next base: position 676,501 of record CALYLW010000059.1, read on the forward strand.
GTTCCACAAAATACACAGTCAATTATTTGTAATTGGCGTATCGTGCTAAATAATGTGAGATTAAATTTTAGTAAAATAATCGCCTTTTCTAATATTTAAAATTAATACCGGTATTTTATTTTGCGAAACAAATGTAACCACAGCAAAAAGTTTACATAGATAAAACAATTGTCTACAGATAATTTTTAAAAATATAATAATTTAAATATAAACATTCTATTCCAGCAAAGCTATAAGCCCAGTACACGGAACAAATGAATATAAAAAGTTTAGTATCTTGTACTGTTGTTAATCTATTATTAAAATGTATTACTCATGTATTAAATAACACTTTATCTTTATCAAATCAGAAAATATAAATAATGTATAAATTATGACAAGAAGACATCACACTGACTTAATTCAGGAGTGCGTAGGTGTGCTTAAATAAAGACACATGATTTCGAAGATATTATCTCAATATTAATCCACGGTATGTAATTTACAGAGCGAGAAAGTTGAAAATCCTTGATCCTGTTTATTTTCAAAAAAATGTCAATTTAATAATTATTTTTTCTTCAAATTATTTTTTATTTTATTAAAATTAAATGTAAACACATCTTTGCCACTATTTAAATTTGTCCGTTCTCTTTCCATATAACATCCTTAAAGTATAAGCTTTTATTAAATATGTTTCATGTACCGTGTATTCCGGCTAATAAGACGACTTTTAAATCCCTCAAATTATTCTCAAAAGTCCAGGGTCGTCTTATCGTACTTGTACCTGTTCATACAATACAGTACTAGCTAGGACCTTAATACAGTACAGTACTAGCTAGGACCGTAATACAGTACAGTACTAGCTAGGACCGTAATACAGTACAGTACTAGCTACGACCGTAATACAGTACAGTACTAGCTAGGACCGTAATACAGTAAAGTACTAGCTAGGACCGTAATACAGTACAGTGCTAGCTAGGACCGTAATACAGTACAGTACTAGCTAGGACCGTAATACAGTACAGTGCTAGCTAGGACCGTAATACAGTACAGTACTAGCTAGGACCGTAATACAGTACAGTACTAGCTAGGACCGTAATACAGTACAGTACTAGCTAGGACCGTAATACAGTACAGTACTAGCTAGGACCGTAATACAGTACAGTACTAGCTAGGACCGTAATACAGTACAGTACTAGCTAGGACCGTAATACAGTACAGTACTAGCTAGGACCGTAATACAGTACAGTACTAGCTAGGACCGTAATACAGTACAGTACTAGCTAGGACCGTAATACAGTACAGTACTAGCTAGGACCGTAATACAGTACAGTACTAGCTAGGACCGTAATACAGTACAGTACTAGCTAGGACCGTAATACAGTACAGTACTAGCTAGGACCGTAATACAGTACAGTACTAGCTAGGACCGTAATACAGTACAGTACTAGCTAGGACCGTAATACAGTACAGTACTAGCTAGGACCGTAATACAGTACAGTACTAGCTAGGACCGTAATACAGTACAGTACTAGCTAGGACCGTAATACAGTACAGTACTAGCTAGGACCGTATTACAGTACAGTACTAGCTAGGACCGTAATACAGTACAGTACTAGCTAGGACCGTAATACAGTACAGTACTAGCTAGGACCGTATTACAGTACAGTACTAGCTAGGACCGTAATACAGTACAGTACTAGCTAGGACCGTAATACAGTACAGTACTAGCTAGGACCGTAATACAGTACAGTACTAGCTAGGACCGTAATACAGTACATTACTAGCTAGGACCGTAATACAGTACAGTACTATCTAGGACCGTAATACAGTACAGTACTAGCTAGGACCGTAATACAGTACAGTACTAGCTAGGATCGTAATACAGTACAGTACTAGCTAGGACCGTAATACAGTACAGTACTAGCTAGGACCGTAATACAGTACAGTACTAGCTAGGACCGTAATACAGTACAGTACTAGCTAGGACCGTAATACAGTACAGTACTAGCTAGGACCGTAATACAGTACAGTACTAGCTACGACCGTAATACAGTACAGTACTAGCTAGGACCGTAATACAGTACAGTACTAGCTAGGACCGTAATACAGTACAGTACTAGCTAGGACCGTAATACAGTACAGTACTGGCTAGGACCGTAATACAGTACAGTACTAGCTAGGACCGTAATACAGTACAGTACTAGCTAGGACCGTAATACAGTACAGTACTAGCTAGGACCGTAATACAGTACAGTACTAGCTAGGACCGTAATACAGTACAGTACTAGCTAGGACCGTAATACAGTACAGTACTAGCTAGGACCGTAATACAGTACAGTACTAGCTAGGACCGTAATACAGTACAGTACTAGCTAGGACCGTAATACAGTACAGAATACAAATAGCTAACAGTCAATACCCTATCATGTCTCCACCAGCAAGAACAAAAGAAATATGAAGACAGTTTCAAACTTAAATTGTGTTGAAAGAGGGGTGGTAAAATATGAATAAAATAGCTAAAAACGTATATTTTAACAGGAAAAGTGGAAGAGGGTCGTCTTATACCACAGAATTTACTGTAGATATCGAGGTAAAATGATTATGACAAATAATAATTACTAAGGCATGTATTCTTTCAATACTCTGCTAGTCATTATGAAATAATAAAGCAACGGTTACCTGTCATATTATAGATGCATCACTCAAAAAGTCATGTAAGTAACATTTTATTATGTCCATGAAGTAGCCTGCTAATTTAAAATATTTGAAATACTTGCAGTATACTTCAAAAATATATACCAAGATTTGTGGAAGGACTTTCACAATTCAGCGTCAAAATCTACAAACATAAAAATCAAAGTATGTCTGTATGTGTGTGTGCATGTCCTGTATAGCTGACTAAACCATTCCCCCGATCGTCATGAAACTTTTCGAGACTGTTTAGTATGCTCCTGGAATGGTAACTGGCTACTTTTTTTTCTTCTAAATTTAACACTCATGGGGCGCTGGGGGCCCATAATGTAATGCCTTGCTTAAATGAGCTATTTAAAAATTAGTTTAAGCGTTAGCTACTGTGTTAATTGATTAATCTTAACTAAACTTTGTATATAACAACTTGACAACGAATATTAAAATACTATAGGGCAATAAACTCCTAATGACCATTCCTTCGGGCCTTGGGGCCCAAAATGCCTTTTTTCTTAAACTTTTAAGAATTGATTCCCCATTCATTTATTAACTATCTTGAAAAATAATGATAAATGCATCCATTAATATCCATATTTAAATGAACAGGTGTTTTGAACGTTATGTCTTGCACAGAATAGGCCCTGGGGCCCTTAGTGTCGTTATTTTTCTTTTATGAGCTATATAAAATTCTTATCTTATCTTATCTCTTTACAGACGCTCCTTCTATACAGAAGATTATTGCGTCCTACGCTTATCTATGGTTTGTGATTAGTCCTGCATTTTTATTAAAGATTTAAATGTTGATAAAGTGTTGTCTTTCCTGGTTTCTTCAGGCAACCCATTCGACGCCGAATTCCGGACATGAAGAACGAAAATTTGTATGTGTTTGTTCTTGCAAACGGAATAAGAAAGGTGTTTTTATCGTTATGTCTATCTGAGGGTTGTATTAAGTTATCTTTGTGTTGTATTTCTAAATTAGAATTAATTGCTTTATGTATGATTACTACTTTGCTCTTGGTTCTTCTATCCTCTAGTGTTTCAAGGTTTAATGATTTAACTAATGGTGTTATTCTTGTCAGTTTTGAATATTCTCCAGTAATGAATCTGGCAGCTCTTTTTTGAATTTGTTCTAGTTTATCAATGCTTTCTTTGGTGGATGAACAGGTTTTTGAAATTGACATTTTGCACCGATTGAGCGCGGGGGCCCCTTAATGTGTTTTTCCCCCATAATAGCTATATAAAAATTAGTTCAAGCGTTAGATAATGAGAAAATAAATTGATCATGACCAAACTTAGTATATAGAAACTTTGGAGTCTATATCAATTACTGTAGGGCACTGAACTCCTAATGACCATTCCCTCGGAGCTGGGGGCCCCAAATGTCTTTTTTACTGAACGTTAATAATTGTATTCCCCATTCAATTTTACACGATTTTGAGAAATATAGCTTGCGTACAATGGTAATAAAAAAATTATAAATTATCACTCATTTTGGGGCCGGTGCCCTTAATTTCGTTTCTTTTGTAAACTTTTTAATTATTAATTTATCTATATATATTATAAAAATCAATTTATGTCTGTGTGTGTGTGCGTGTGCATGTACTTTATAGCTGACTATAGCATTCACCCGATCGTCATGAAACTTTTCGAGACTGTTGAGTATGCTCCCGGGATGGTAACTGGCTACTTTTGTTTCTAAATTTAATAAATTATCACTCATTTTGGCCCCGGGGCCCTTAATATCGTTTCTTCTTTTGTAAGCTTTGTAATTATTAAATTATGTATACGTTTTCTATGAAACTTGGCCTTTTTTTTTGCACACTTCCGCGAAGGTTTCTGGCATAATTGTTGGTAAAACGCACCACTTATTGGTTTCTTTAAATGTGTTCATTTTTACTGAGATCGTTGCAGCGCACGACGGGTCTGCTAGTTTTCTATAAAATACAACTAAAATGCACACAATTTTTATCTCAGAGTTGTTAACAAATTCATTATTAATGTACCGGTAACTTTTTCATAATGTGTTCCATATTTAGTTATCCCAAATTCTATAAAATACTCTTTTTTAAAAAACATCTGCAAATTAACAGCCCTCTCTCTCTCTAATTGATGACTGAAGAATATCGGAGAAAAAAGACTTCAAAAACACCATAAATTCGGACAGGTGCAGATTTGGGATTCGGAAGAAGTGACAATTGCGACAGAAAAAGAAGTTAATAAAATAAAATAAAGATTTAAATATTTTAATAACCGATTACAGACTATTGTGATGTCACGTTGACGTTATCCCAAAATGATATGAATAAGACCTTGAAATAGATGTGTGATCACTCAATGAGAATAGTATAGTAAATAACAACGATAATTCACATTTCGTGAAATTAATTCATCATTACAATCTCTACATTTTCCGTTGTCAAGTTTCTCATAGAGTTCACTTGGGTGACCTTAAATGGTATATGTGTTTCAATTTACATTGTAAGTATTTACAACCACTCTCCTACGTCTTTATACCCCCTCCTTATGTATAGCTTCACTACTTCCTTAAACCCCAATTCTTCCCTATACCACACTCCATCCCTATACCCCACTCCGTCTCCATATCACAATTCATTTTTGATACCTCACTCCTCTTCAATACATCTTACTACCATTATGTTCACCACAGATTTTCGATAACATCAAATTTAAACCAATAATAAGAAAAAACCCGTAAAAAACCAAGTTTTTGACTATAAATCCTTCATGTACGAAAAGTAACTAAAAGAATGTTCATTATAATACGCAGCGCCAGACCATCCAGAAATACAAAATTGAAGTTGTGTCGTAAAACATGTTTAATATAATACGCACCGATCAGGAATATGTTTATAAAAAGAGCTGTCAATAAAATACGCACCTTATTGCGCGACAGAAAGGTTGTTCAATATAATACGCACCGCGACGCTCTATCTCAAAAAATAGCATGATACATAGGAATAAAAAAAATAATCTAAAAAATCAATAATTTAATTACGGTACATGCGATCGATCTGAAATTTTGATACATTGTTTTTATCATCGGTACGAAACTGCCTGCAAAATTTCAGCTCGCTATCTTGCGAGCAAGTGGGTTAAAAATCGATCAAAAGTTTTGGCGACAAGCAAGCAAGCAAGGTCCGCCGCAGACACCACGAGTTAATATAAAGGATTTAAAAAAGCAACCTAATGTTACTATTACGCACTTGCTAACTTCCTGATTAGCCGGACTATTTAGAAATATGCTAGGAAGCTGATCTCCATTTTTTTCAGCTTCAACTACCATCAAATTTTCCCTTTTCTAAATAGGCTTTCAGAACATTTTTAATGCATTTGTATTTATGAAGTGGGTCAAACTCCAATATTACTACTAAGACTAGAAACACCGTACAACATTCAAGAGGTGTTAAGAGAGGGCATTTAAAATAGCAAAACTTTTCCTGTGCGATGCACTTAAAGGCAATTTGGGCCATTGAATGATGAATTATAAAAGGAAGTTAAATAAAAATATATACAAAAAACACTTTTTAAAAACTAGTCTTATTTTAGAAATGCACTAAAAAGTAGAAAATAAAAATTTTATAAAAATGTACTAAAAAGTAGAAAATAAATTTAAAATGTGAAAATTTACAGTCAGAAGAGACCTTTAGTTCCAAATTTATGAAATTGTAAAAGTTTAAAATGAGACAGGAACGTTAAATCGTAGGTGAAATCGATTATATCGTTGTTCGCCATGACTATAAGACTAGGGATCAAATTCGTAACTATATTTGCGGTGGCGATGTGGTAGAAGTCGAGATCTCATGTACCGTAATATCCATGCGAATGTTTTAAATAATCGAATAAGTTCAACTGATTATTTCCCATCCACGTGTTGTTTCTGGCACATCCTGATATTGTTTCTTACCTAATTAAGAGTACAACTTAAAATACATTTTCAAAGATTAGAAAATACAAGCAATATTTTATTTTTTGTTTTAAAACAATGGGTAAAACAGAATTTAATTTAAAAAACGCTGTAATTCCAATGCACTACAAAGGACAAAATAAATTATTCGCACACACTAACATTTCTTTCAATTTCTATTGTCTCTATTTTTCTTTACCCATTTTTAATTTAATATTTTTGTAATGAAATTATTATGTCTTTGTCTTCTCCTGGTTGTAACAATTACAATTTGTAATGAGAGCTCACTCTTCAAAGAACATAAATATACAATTTTTTAAAACATATATTTATTATTTCTCTTTGATTATCTCAACTACAATTGTTGCTTTAACAGTATAAAATTTAAGCACAAAAAAGTTCATATTTTTCATAGGACTGTGCAAATTAAATGACATTATCAAATATTGTATTGTCACCGAAGATACAGGTGTCTGCCAATTTTTAGCTCCATCGAGCAATTCAAAGTGAAAATAACGTTTCAAGATTTGATGCTAACTCACACACACAGAATTTCAAGCTAAATAAAAGCGTGTATAAATACGTATATATTGGTAATATTAAAAAGGGTGTATATTAGCTTAAGAAAACATTTCATAGAATAAAATGACATAATAATGCGCTTCGACGCCATTATACAATCAAAATTGTATAGGAAGGAAATGACGTGTGTTTAAAAATGTTAAAACTTTAACATAATATACCCAGGGGCTATTATATGAATTGAAATATAATGTAACCAACATGTTCAATCAAATTTATAATACATTTTTGGTATAACATTCAACTGTATGTATTCTCCAAGCCTTATACAAAATTGCTCTGTACATATTCAGTTTTTTCATCACATTGTAAGACTCGCTTAACTTTTGCCACTGATATTGACTCTGATGGGTCTCCGAGAACGTAGCATGCTGGCATTGTGATCAAGACTTTTAGGCAAACTTTTCTTTTGGAGACTTTCCCACGGTTCCCACAGTCCTTGTCATTGATGACGGTAGCTGTCGTATCAGCTGACTCTTTGGTGCTTTGTTCAGAGAGTTATAACAGACTCTTAAAAGAGTTTTGATAACTTGAGAACCCTTCTACTTGAGGATGGAGTGAGAGGTATGTATCTATACTTAGATCTTGAGGTTTTGATGTGTCTGAGTCTTGTCCTCCTTCATCCACCAAATGCGATAATTCAGTCTTCAAGGTTTCGAAACTTGGTCTTTTGTCAGGATCTTATCCCAGCAACTCATCGTGTGTCTGTACCTGATCATGTAAACAATTGTTATAATTGATTGAACAACTTTCTTGTCAACATATTGTAATTGAACAAACTTTGTAAATACTTATGTGTAATTACTTAATGAGAATTTAAATATCAGGTAGTAAATTGAAATCAAGTATAATATTTATTATAATCACAATGCAGGCATATGTTCAACACTAAACACGTACTTACACAACATCTGGGCAGAAGTAAGGCTGAGCAAGTCTATGACGTTTTAAAAAATTAATGACATCCCTCCGATCTATCAACACAGGGGTAGGGAATCATCCCTCTTGTCAACATCTCCCATAGTACAACGCCATAGGACCACTGGAACACGAAACAATACTCTCGTTCATTGTGATATAAACTTTTCCTTGTTGTCAAGAACTCCAGTGCGACTTTGACAGTATTTGATCATGGTAAAATAAAAACATACTCTCTCTATTGTGATAGACACTTTCAACAACTAGGATAATACAAAAATTTATTACCAGTAAAATAAGAAACCAGGTGGTGTCATTTACAACATATATACCTTACGATTATTGTAAAATTAAACAATGCTGTCGTTAATTTTGATAGAAACATTCCTCTTGTAAACTTCTCCTAGATCAGGGGTCGGGAAACTTTTTGTCTGAGAGAGCCATATACACAATATATTTTTGAAAAGTGAGAGCCATACATTATGTTAAAATTTAAAAATTCAAGTAAATGTGTTGCATTATATGTAATTTCAACACTAAAACAACAATAATTGTGTCTCTGAACTCTTTTTAATAAAATTGTTGTGCTGCTTTTATATGCAATTAATATGTGGATCAAAGGAGTCTGAATAAACGTTTTTTTTATATATATAATTGAACAATCGTGTGAGAGCCAGATCCAGCATTCAATAGAGCTAGATCTGGCTCGCGAGCCATGGTTTCCCGACCCTTGCGTTACAGAAATAATACGCCAGGCAACCAAGTATTTAGATGAGTCCTTGGGAGAGTTACGTTTTAAGAGCGGACTTTGTTTCGCCGGTGGGTCGGACTTTGGGCACTCCTAATGTAAAGGGACCGCCAATAAGCTGGGGCTGAAATGATAATGACCATAATAACCCCCTTTCCAGTCTATGACGGACTATGGGCCAAGTGAGCCATGGTTTCCTACCCCTGTCCTATAGCATAACTATGTACGAACAGTACTCTCTGGTTCATTTCGATAGCCTCAGTTTCAAGTTGTAATATTCTGAGTGCTAACACAGAACACTAACAGCATTTCATTGGATACACAAAACCTGAACATTTCACTGTAGACTCACCACATCAGACTTGCAACTGAATTAACCAATTCAAATACTCTCAATAGCCATCTATCTTATCGGCAGCTTTTGTTTCTGTTCACACTTGTAGTAGCCACTTTCATAGACATCTCGACATAGACCAAAGTCAGCGACCTTGACTTGGTGATTGGGGTCAAGCTTGAATTTGAAATAACATGTAAGAGCGCATAATCATCAAAACTATAATTAAGATCTCAACAAGTATTTGGGGAATTTATTATTTTTGAGGCCCCTATCCTATTAACTCGTGAAGGATTCCGGATTCAACGCTTCCGGTTCTGTCGTCAACTTTTTCAAAACGCTCGTAAACACGTTTTCTGACTTGCCAGAGAGCTAAAAATTTTCACAGTAGGTTTGGCTTGTAGGGAGGATACAGCTATTAAATTTTCAGATCGATCGAATGTACCGTAATTAAATTAATGCATTTTTAATGTATCTCTTTATGTAGCGCCAAGCTTTTGTTGACATTTTATGCGTCACGCTGAGTTAAGTTCAGCCATCCGTGACCAAAACTTTTTCCGTTTGACAACAAAGGGTATTTAAGGTAATCTCAGTCTGTAAATGTTTGTTGCGTTTAAGCATGATAAATACTTTTTAGTTATGTCTCATATATAAGGGATTTATAGTCAAAAACTTTGTTTTTACGGGGTTGTTTAATTCAATCCCTTATATTAACTTCCTTTGTTTTTACAGGGTTGTCTAATTCAATCCCTTATATTAACTTCACAGTCGTCTCTTGGGTTCGCAGGCGGTCGGTCGGGCGGAGAAACAAAAGTAATAAAACAAACCCGTAAAAACAAAGTTTTTGACTATAAATCCCTTATATATGAGACATAACTAACAGTATTGATTATTTTCAAACGCGACAAACATTTACAGACTGAATATGTCTAAACTCAACTTTGCTTCATAACCCTGGGGAAGGGGGGGGACGTCTGGTCACCGATCGCTGGACCGAGCTCAGCATGACACGTAAAATGTAAACAAAAGCGCGCCGGTACACCTGGTTAAAACACGAGATGCGTTCACCAATGGTTGGCGTAAAGTCAAGTGACCCGTAAAATGTAAACAAAGCAACCACTACATATAGTTTATATAGGTAAACTAAAAGTGCATGAACTTAATTACGGTACGTTCGATCGATCTGAAATTTTGATACGATGTATTGTTAGGTAAGACGGGTCCATGTGCCAAATTTCAGCTCGATCTCATCACGGGAAGTGGGTCATTTTTGACTTTTGTTTTTCCGCCAGCCCAAGACAGACAGAGATGACGAGACGGCGGTGAAGTTAATATAAGGGATTTAAAAAATGACACACTTCCCGTGATGCATAGTCGTGTTGTGTATATGATATGTGTAGTGTATAGAAAATCATTCCAGATAGAACAAGCGAAATCATAGGATGTCTTATATAGACAATCCATGTGTTGTGAAAAAAAAATTCTGCTAAGTGGATCAGCGTACATATGGAAAGGAGTTAAGAATATGTAAGTTCACACATTTCGTCTCTAGATGAACTTGGCTAACAGGACATTTAACAGGACTTCATGAATGAAATTAAGTTTTACAAATTTTTTGTTAACGTGTAAAAGTAGAAAATAAAATGAACAAAAAAACCTTTTCAAAAGAATGAGGCCCAGCTGCAGTGAGGAATGTAGAATCTCGCATGAAAAAGCAGAAAATATTTTTTTAGTCACAAACTAAGTAGTCACACAGGGGGACTCAGAACTTTTGTGTTAGTTGATCAAATTTGATATCTCGCATTAAATCACACAATTGATCACAATAAATATCAATAAAACTTAGATTTCTGAGTGCCCCTGTGTGACTACTTAGTTTGTGACTAAAAAATTATTTTCTGCTTTTTCATGCGAGATTCTACATTCCTCACTGCAGCTGGGCCTCATTCTTTTAAAAAAGTTTTTTTGTTCATTTTATTATTTTGAGATTAATGTGACAGAATGGTTTAAAGTTTAGGTTCAATGTAATTCTTAAAGGCAAGAAAATGAAACACAGACTTCCTGATAAGCGATCAGTAAAACTGTACATAAAAACCCATCAAGACTAAACAATGAAATTGGATGAGTTAAATATCAACCCGAGATCCGGAAGTTACATGAAAATTGTAGCAAAGACCAAAGTAACAAAACATCGTGAGTAAATCGTCTTTTTTCACTTTTTACGTAAATCCAAACTCTTTATTCCCTTTTTTAAAAACATTCGTCAATTAGGAAATGAAATGCGAACATTGCCCTACAAACACTTGAGAAATCATGACATACTTTGTACACTTACATAAAAGCTAATATTAAGCTGTTAGCGTGCAAATAAACCATCCATCAAGTTTATCCTATATTTCCCTATAGTTGCAAAATAACTTCCAAGAAATAATGATGATTTAAATTAGTTTAGAAAGAAACGTGATTTTGACAGTGAAAGTGCTTTCACATCCTAATAACATCTTTGAAATATTTCTTATGTTCTTGAATAAAATTATTTTAAACGCCTATCGGTCTACTTCCGTTAGACTAGAGACACGAATTTCACAACTAAATGACCTTGAACTTACGCTCCCTTATAAAGAATTTGTTCATATAAATACATTATCCTCTTGTCTAAGAAAACATTTTCTAGTAGTTAAACTTGATTAAGAACTAAGGAGGGTTTCCGTTTAAGTAAAAAATTGCGCCTGAAAATGCATTAGCTAGCCAATATTATACTTAATTTAATGGGTTACTTCCCTTAAAATGGGTTTGGTACCCACCCTTAACTGGAATTTCGTATTTAAAAATTATTTTATCTTACAAGTAAAAAATCTTTCCAACCAAATAAAACAATTTCGGTACGTGTGAATGGTCTAAAGGGGTAGCTATCATTGTACTTTTCGAATGGTTATTAGAAAAATATAATGAACATACGTTTTAAGGACTCATAACATCAAATTTTTTAATTTTAAACCACATTGTGAACCTAATATACCTACATGTGGATGAAAATCAGTAGCCCCGAGTCTAGCGCTCTTAATGGGTCTCCCGGAAAAACCCGTCAGCTATTCAGCCCCCTCCCACAAAGGGACGTAACAGCTGAGAGACCCATCCCCTGGAAAGGTCGCTTCTGAAGCGGCCACCTGGGCATCCAGGACATGGTCCAGAATGCCTCCCACTTAAAGTGACCTCACAAGGAGGTGTGGAATTTTCCCTACTTCGACTCGCTACAACTTCGGTGCCACCCCGGCAAAGCATACGAGTCTCTATGGTTAGGACTGCCGCAAAGCGGGGGATCATCAATGGCCTACCTAGGATTCTAGCCCAACTGGAAGGTTTCCTCAGAGCTGGCGTCCGCTACATTCTTCGCGGTACCTTTTGCTAATCCGTACTGGCGCTCCTGGCCCTAAACCGGCACCGCTCAATGGCGTTGATAGTGAGGGGGACGAAACGGTCGCTTTGGAATAACTTGACCCACAACGGGTACTTTGGTTTTCATCATTGGCATTGCATCTAATGCTCTGCCTAGGATTCGTGCAGCGACTGTAATCATATGTGACTAGCACCTAACACCTAACATAACGGACTTTGGAATTGCCTACCAGGAGTTGTCAGTTTCGGGCTGCGGCCAACTCCACTTACTCTACTGGTCTGTAGAGCCGTGTAGAGGCTACCCCTTCTCAACATTGTGTAAATGTTCGATTCCTTAGTTAGAAAATATATTGATGATATATAGAAATAAATATCTTTCCAAACACTAATATGGGAAATTAAATCAAAACCTTTCTTATCTGCCGAATGTTGAGGAAGATTAAATAAAAAATTGGTAAATACTTGGGGGGGGGGATAAGAGTATCAAGACTGGTAACCATATCCACATACTGGTAAATAGGAAAAACTGCTATTTTAATTTCCAAACCTTACTTCAAAAATCATTCATCGCACAGTCTGGGCAGGCGGCAGTAGATGTTTCATTACAGTTTGCATTCCACGTCATCATTCGTTACCAAAAAAAAACAGGTAAACAATTATTTATTTGATTTTTTTTTAATAACAACATCCAAATTTTCTAATAGCCGATATAATAGCAAACAAGCAATGTTCCATTGGTTCTCGTGTGATTCAGTCGCGTTGTTAAAAAAAATGTGTCTGCTCTTACTGGTTGCCTTACTAATAATATACTTTATATACACACTACACACTGTTTGTGTTTGAACGTATAGGCTTGATATTTAAATTAGAAACAGTTTTATAACTTTTGATTTGTCTCCGGTTTGTGTGAATTCGATGTCAATAAGTCTCTCGTTTGATTTTCTTTTGAAGCTATCTGGCATAAATCATTCGCTACTCAAGACCTTCGTCTTAATGGGCACTGTCACGTGATAATCACGAGATGAATGACAGAGAGGTCTCATGGGTAGAAGGGGCGCGAAAGCAGTTGTCAGAGAGGAATGGCGAATGTGTGGCTGATGTCTCCACGTTGTGAAACCTCAAAGTTATATTTCTACATATATTGTGCATATTAAAGTTATTTTTTTGACAACAGTATTTCAAGGATTTATTGCACGAAAGTTTGTATTGTGAAAATGCCTACAAAACACATATAAAAGTAAACCATTTACAGGCGCATCGCCGGGTACTTTTATGTTACGGAATGTTACGATTTCAGACGTTTGTTTTGAAACGTGACTTATTTCTGACTGTTCTACGCCAATGTTATGTGGGCCACCAACCCGTGGCTCATGAGTCAGCTAGGCCCGCGAACCTCTCTTCGGGCATCAGTTTTAGATTATATAAGCATATAAAAATTAAATGGTTTTGGATTCGTGAATTAAACTGATAGAACCATTTTTTCGAAATGTTTAAAAGTGAAATATATACAAGTAGCCAATACACACGGATATTAAATAAAATAACATAAATAAGCAACCAAATAACATTTTAAAAAACTTAAATTTAAAAATATATGAATGATAACAAAGAAAAATCCCCTGCATTTTTTATTATTATTTGATTAATGATTAACACAGAAGACTTTTCGAGATAAAATTTTCAAAAGCAAAACATTTCTCAGATTTATAATTTTTACGGACAGTTCCGTTCATCTGAATTATCGCCACAATCATTTATGTTGTTGCAGCGACTCGAAGACGGGACACATTTCTTGACACCGACACACTGAAACTGACCAGACGAACAGAAATCTGAAATATAAATTATGAGACATTTGGTGCTATTAGTTTACATGTGCCGACAACACCGCACTTACATCATATAGTGACACATCACTAAGTACATAAACATCATATAATGATAGATCTCTAGGTACACACTTTATAATAACACATCTGTATGTGTATAGGCAAAATCTTTTCATTGACATGTCTCTGTGTATGTACATCACTTAATGACACATCTAAATAAACAGGACTATAGTGACATCACTCTATGCATAGGTCTATAATATCATATATCTCTATGTACAGGGCTATAAAATCACACCTCTCTATGTACAGGCCTATAATATCACATCTCTGTATGTACAGGCCTATAACATCACATCTCTGTATATACAGGCCTATAATATCACATCTCTCTATGTACAGGCCTATAATATCACATCTCTGTATGTACAGGCCTATAATATCACATCTCTGTATGTACAGGCCTAAAACATCACAGATCTATATGTACAGGCCTATAACATCACGTCTCTCTATGTACAGGCCTATAACATCACGTACATCTCTATGTACAGGCATATAATATCCCATCTCTGTATGTACAGGCATATAATATCACAACTCTTTAAGTACAGGCCTATAACATCACATCTCTGTATGTACATGCCTATAATATCACATCTCTGTATGTACAGGCCTATAACATCACATCACTGTATGTACAGGCCTATAACATCACATCACTGTATGTACAGGCCTATAACATCACATCACTGTATGTACAGGCCTATAACATCATGTCTCTCTATGTACAGGCCTATAACATCACGTCTCTGTGTGTACAGGCCTATAACATCACATCACTGTATGTACAGGCCTAAAACATCACATCACTGTATGTACAGGCCTATAACATCACATCACTGTATGTACAGGCCTATAACATCACATCACTGAATGTACAGGCCTATAACATCATGTCTCTCTATGTACAGGCCTATAACATCACGTCTCTGTGTGTACAGGCCTACAATGTCACAGCCCTATGTTTTGACCGCTGCGTTTTACTATGAAATAAAAGATTTCAACTTAAGTCACTTGTCAAGTTTCCCTTCCCTGACAGGTGTACGCCAACAAGTCCTGTAAACTGAAAACAGCCAGCACAACAAGTCACACGAGCCTAACAAGCATTGTAACTGACACTTAATTGGTCGCTGTCAACATTGTGATAGGTCCGGGTTAAGGTAACACAACCCTTGTTACAAAAACAAGAATACCTATTCTTACCCCCCCCTTTTTTTTCTATACACACAAATCAATACCCCGCCCCCACCTCTCGTCAAACTACTCATTAACTTTCACTTGACCGTCACTCACTGCAATTCTCGGTCTCATCCGAGTTGTCGGGGCAATCCATCACACCATCACAGACCCGACTGTACGGCAGGCACAATGTAGAGGAGGAACATTTGAACTGGTCCCGACATGCACCTGAGATAGCAGCGAACATCATTATAATCAAAGATGCATTTTTAAACATTACGAAACGCTACACTATGCTAACGTTTACAGACATGAAGAGATACAAGTTAAATTTTGTGTCTGGGGTGTGCAGAGGCGTCACTAGGAGGGTGCGGCGATGCGGACCACATCGGTTGACACCATCACAAAGGGGCGACACCACTATGTAAAATCGTGTATGTTCCCGTTATTTGGCACTGGCAGACTCGGAGAAGGTCTATGGGGTGAGATGTGAGAGGGTGATACCATGACCCACCGCATTGGGTGACACCCACCATATCGGCGGCTCTGGGTGTATGTTCACTCGAATAAACTTGACTCAAACCATTGACGAGGGTTAGCCTAATTTAACGCTTTACCCTGGAGATACAACTGTGATATGACGACAATTAACTCACACGACAAACAAACAAAAAAAGTTGCGTTTTTGTTCTTGAATATGCATCGGCACATAACTCACCAGGAGAATAGCGTAAGGAAAAATCAAAACAGGAAGGATTTACTAAACGTATTATCCTAATTTGATTCCAAATCAAGTTGAAAATTTTTGGAACATTTATGACACTGATTTAAGTGTTCATCCCATCAGTGTGTATCGACATTGTATTGTTTAACGTTGAAGTAAAAACTATAAAGTGTATAAACAAAACTGTGAATAAATGATCTCTTTTTAAGAAGACCAAGTACAAATGCGACATTATATAGACAGTGATATCACAAGTCATGATCTACTGAAAAGAACAACTATTGTACACTAGCTCACCTCAAGCGACATTCACCGTGCCGTGAATTTATCAACTACAAATTTGACATATTTGAGCAATCTCAAATATGTTGATCTATCAATTAACTGAAGAATGTAAAGAGTTAAATTAAAGCCCCGTGCATTGTATTGATGAATTGATGATGTGACGCGACTCGAGTCCTTTTCAACGCTGCACAATAAGAATTGTAAAAAAAAACAAAAAAAAACAACTAATGTAATCATAAAACGAAACAAAATACGTAAGCACGCATGCACGTTGCCAGCGGACGACCGAATTAGAGCTATTGCGTTAACTATTAAGCCTGACCGTAAAGAAAATTAGAGCAATTACCTGTCGCCCATGTCTCCCCGGTCAAGAGTACGCTCAACACAAACAGCAAAACACAACAACTTTTGGCTCGCATCTTCTGTCAACTGTCAGGTCTAGATGTGTGCTGTGCGTCGCGGGAGGCGTATACGAGAGTAGACACAATTGTGCAGACCAGGTACGAGCAAACAGTTACGACTGGTGGGTGACAAGTTTGCAGGGACGCGAACAATGTCATGGGCAGGGTTTTTTGTTTACACCAGAGTATAATGACTTCTGAATAATGGCGTGGTTTCCTACATATTTAATTAATTGTGTTACGTCCTGTCAGGCCTACTTATACCCTGTTTTTATGTTATACATTTACCTATGTAAAAGCCTGATTGCAGTCTCACCCCCATTACTATATTTAATTAATTGTGTTACGTCCTGTCAGGCCTACTAATACCCTGTTTTTATATTATACATTTACCTATGTAAAAGCCTGATTGCAGTCTCACCCCCATTACTATATTTAATTAAGAAGATATGGTGCAACACGAGAGAGATGGGGTATATCTTTGTGTAAGGCATTTTATGACACATTTACTTTTTTTTCATGTGAATTGTTGAAAACAAAAGGCTCGCCTTCCCCCCCCTGACAGCAACAAACGAGCTACCCCCCCTGACAGCAACAAACGAGCTACCCCCCCCTGACAGCAACAAACGAGCTACCCCCCCCCTGACAGCAACAAACGAGCTACCCCCCCTGACAGCAACAAACGAGCTACCCCCCCCTGACAGCAACAAACGAGCTACCCCCCCCTGACAGCAACAAACGAGCTACCCCCCCCTGACAGCAACAAACGAGCTACCCCCCCTGACAGCAACAAACGAGCTACCCCCCCCTGACAGCAACAAACGAGCTACCCCCCCCCCGTTAGCCGACATTGTTTATTCAAGGTTATCTGAATAATGTTTCAGTGGCGTTCATGATGTGAACGGGAACTGAAAATGGATGATGGCGAGGGAACAGCAGCAGAACCTAAATTTTACCAGAAAGTTAAACATATTTGTCTCGCTGAATAACCCTATGAAATCCAGCCATTCATCGGTCTCGGCGTCCACACTTATGTCAAGAGTGTTATTTTTCTGTTAACTGTTGTTAACGCCGGTGCGTTAGTTGTTAATGTCACAGGTGTAGGTATAAATAGGAACATTCCATAGTGTGAGTCTTGTGAACCCATTTATCCAAACATTTCAAGGGAATTTTTTCATCGTCAATTTTCATTAATTTCTTGATATCCTTGATAGACTTCTGTCGTAAGAGTTAAGCGAAATCTGTTTCTTGTTTAAGCTTCCCTGATCTTTGTGTTGAGTATTTTAGATCATCTTATACCCTAGGGTTAATACATGTCAACTGTGAATTCATCTAATCTCACGTCTCCTGTCTAATCCACACTAATCATCTCTTCGCTGTCTTCAATATCACGTTTTGTGTACAGGAAAATCTATTACTTGACATATCTGTGGTATTCAGTTGGGCCAATTTCGTTATAACGTTAATCAAATATCCAGAAATTCTGCTAGGACTGATCTCAGCAGATATGTGCTCTTTCCATGTCAATTTGAGTCACCAAGAGAAGATCTTGTTTTCAACTTTATTAAACCAAATATTGCATACTTATTGTTGCTTTTATATTTATCCTTTAAAAAAACACTGTCTAAAAGTAGTAACATTACGCAATGAGAGAACAAAATATGGGTGAGACTGCAATCTGGCTTATAGATAAGCATCATAAGATCATGTAAAAATCTCTTTTTGACTCTGGATTTCAGTGCAGCTAAGTTTTAATTTAATATTATTTATTTTATTTTATTTTTTGTCTATTTGTCCGTTGAAGAAAGCTCTTTGCCGACACGTTCGTTGTTCTGTGACGTCTTGCCAGTCACTTACATACCCTGTTTGCAAGACCTATATCTAAGTAATGAGAGATGAAGTTGTCCAGTCTGCGTAATGACGATGTCAATTCAAGCATGAGTCAAACTTTATAGAATGTCATTTATGCCCCCCCCCCAACCCCATCCCCAAAACCCCCCAAAAAAATTAATTAACATTTTTTTAAAATTATTAAACTGTCAAGGAAACATTGAGGAATGTTGAGCTCCTTTTTTTATGCTAGGACATGTCATGAAATCTGCCGTAGTTAACTTAGTAGGAAAAGGGGTTGTGTTTTTAAATCCTTTATATTAACTCGTGGTGTCTGCACCCTTGATTGCTTGTCGCCAAAACTTTGGATCAATTTTTAACCCACTTCCTCGTAAGCTAGCGAGCTGAAATTTAGCTGGCAGTTTGGTGGCGATGATAAAAACTATGTATCAAAATTTCAGATCGATCGCATGTACGGTAATTAAATTATTTATGTTTTTAGATTATTTTAAAAAACAAAAACTCTAGTCTGTGCTCTTGTATTAGCTCGTATGGATTAATGCAATTCTCTTCTGTCAGGTGCGCCAAAACAATGCTTTGAAAAACTACAGAAAGTTCAAAATTCAGCTGCCAGACTGGTGCTCAAGGCAAAAAAAACATGACTATGCTACTCCACTTCTTCGGTCACTTCATTGGCTGCCTATACAAGCCCGTATTGATTACAAACTGGCCATTCTCTGTCACAACTTCTTTTTGGACTCATGCCCATCGTATCTTACTGAACTTTTGTCGGTCTACTCACCCACTCGCCAGCTACGATCTTCTGCAGACACACGCGTTCTCTCTGTTCCTACGACACGCACCAAAACATTTGGTGAATGGTCGTTCTCTTTTTGTGCAGCCAAACAATGGAATTCTCTACCATTATACTTACGTAGTATTCAAACAACCAAGTCCTTCAAGACTGCACTTAAGACGCATCTTTTCAAAGTTTATTTTTAAAATTAATGAAACAACATTTCTTGTAAATGATTAACGTAGCTTATGTATAATGTACTGTAGTTTTTGTGTTTGTTATGATATGAAAGTTAATTTAATACTTATATTTATGTTATTTCTTTCATGTAAAGCGCTGTGAGCCCAGTTCCTTACTGGGATACAGCGCTATATAAATAATCAATTTATTATTATTATTATTATTATTATTATTTTATTTATTCCTATGTATCATGTTATTTTTTGAGATAGAGTGTAAGGGTGCGCATTATATTGAACAACCTTTCTGTCGCGCAATTAGGTGCGTATTTTATTGACAACACTTTTTATAAACATATTCCTGATCGGTGCGCATTATATTAAACATGTTTTACGACACAACTACAAATTTGTATTTTTGGATGGTCTTGCGCTGCGTATTATAATGAACATTCTTTTAGTTACGTCTCATACATAAAGGATTTATAGTGAAAAACTTGGTTTTTTACGGGTTTTTTTTTATTTAATGATTAAAAATGTTTTTTTTTATTTAATGATTAAAAATGTTTTTTTTCTTCCTTTTTACACTTCAAAGGCTGATAATCTATAACCGAGATGTAAAAAAAAACAAAACAAAAAAACAACAGTCATTTGTATTGCACTTAAAAAATTATTTTAAGTCAAGTGAAGTTCGAAGATGCCACAAAATCTCAGTTTATGAGAATTGGGAAGGTCTACCCGTTAACAACTTTAATTAACAATTGGATGAACATATGTTTTCGAACTAATCATTATTCACAAGTCTACTTATTCAATTCGACATATGAATTCAGCAACTGAATTACCTTCCACTAACGATTCATTTGAAGCATTTTATAATTTAAATACATTATCCTTATCTCATTTTCTAAATTAATTATCATTATTATTATTATTATTATTATTATTATTATTATTATTATTATTATTATTATTATTATTATTATTATTATTATTATTAAAGTTAAACATAATTACGAACTGTGATTAAATGTATGTGCAAGGAGATGGTATCCTGTACGTTTTTTTTATTACATGAGTTACGTCCCCTTGACAGGACTTTCATTTTCTTCAAAATCATTGGAAAATATGAACTCATCTATCCATATATTTAATTCACCAAAGCCAAATGAGCATGACGAATGACCCTCGCTGGGGTCTGTGATCACAGTTGGCAAGCGTAGTGGGATGAAAAGTAAAAAAAAAGGAAAAGGGGGGGGGCAAAAATGCTTGTTGAGTTCAGTTGTGTTGTTCCTTCGCAGGACAACATATGTTTCGTGGTGTAGTGGTTATCACGTCCGCCTTGCACACTGAAAGTTCTGGTTTCAGGCCACTGCAGCAACTTTTTTTTTAATTTTTAAAAATGTTTATTTCAGCCCGTTATTTTCCCTCTTTTTTGCGAACATGACTAACCCTCGCTAGGGTCGGCCAATCACAGTTTATGGTTGGCAAGGGATGGTAGTAATAAATATTGGGTGGGCAGGTAACAACACCGCAGTGCGCATGTCTCCACGTGTACTCGCATTTTTCATTACTTCGTGCTGCTGTTTATGTCCGTTCTCTCACCCCCAGACCCGTTCTTTGCACTACCTATGATGAGCAAGTCTGCGGCGTATGCTACGCCGCGGGTCGTATCTAGTTTTCAATATTTTGTGTGCGCGCACGTGTTCGTGTGTGTGTTTTCATTTGGCTTTCAAATAATAATACCGTATAACTAAATAAAAACTCCGCAGGGAGAGGTCAAAGGAGTTAATATCACTGACAGAATAGTTATTATAGACTTGCAAGTTAACAAGAAATAAAGTTACGTTTTTTTTATAGACTCGTTGCATATTAGGGTGTTTTCAAGATTTTAGCCAATGCCTATGAAACATCCATTGCTAGCTAACTATTCCCCGGAATCAACAAAATTGGAGTGATATTGAACAATGAGTGGAGTAATCAGCTCTGTTAAGGGAGGAAACTCTTCCACTGTTCATATGATATTTCCGGTGCTCAGCTAAATATTCGCCTGAATAAGCCCATGAAGGTTCTCTTAACACAAGAGTGTAATACTGTTTTATAACCTGATATTGGTATTACATACAGAAACAAATACTGTCTTTCAAACACGGAAGTACGCCAATTTGAATTATTTTTTCCCGAAGTTTTAAGTGTTGAGAGATAACAAATTAATGGGAGAAAAACGAAATAAAAATGAAATGAGAGAAAGAAACTCTCTAAACTACCGGCTTGTGAAAAAAAGGGGGAAAATATTTTTGACCCAAAACTTGTGACGTGGAATTGAGTAATACAGAAATAAGGGGGGGGGGATAATCAGCTCTGTTGAGGGAGGAAACTCCTCCATTATTCAATTTTAATCATCGGTTTGTTGCTCAGTGATAAGTGTGACCAAATTGTCTGGCTAAGACGGGCGAACATGAGTATCTCCCTTTCAGAATCGATACTCTAAAATGTTCTTGCAAGCGCTGACCAAAGTCGAAGATATTGTGTCCTGTTCCAGATGTCGAGTATCGAAAACACGCATGTCGCTTTGGCAGTATGCCAAGTCCCATTGGAGAAATTCTGAAATGTTCATTTATTTATTTTTTTATATTATTGTAGTTGTTTAATATTTGTTCAAATGAAACGTATAAAAACTAGGGCTCTGGAAATTAACGATTAATTTCTCGATTAATCGTTAAAAAAATTAACGATTAAAATTTTTTTAACGATTAATCGACCCACCACTTATAAATATACGGGAATTTTTAAAAAATTAATATTTCTTACGATAAATATAAACTAATATTCGAAAGATTACGCGTACATTTTGGTTTCAAACTATTGACTGACGTGAATGTTCAAAATGTTGATAAAGTTTATTGTGTCCATTGAGAGACATCGTTTGCCTACCATGCAATGTTCCCTCTAAGTCTATGCTTCGCTGGTCCGTGTGCAAAGTTTAAAAAAACCTCGTGTGCAAATTTGCAAAACTTCCATTTTTTGTGCAATATTTTACAAAATTTGCTGCGCGGTGAGTTTAAACTTCTGCGTGGCGTCGGTCAAATATCTGCGCAACCGCGCTGGTTAACGGGAACATTTCTACCATTGTTCTAACACTTCACTTACACATCACCTGCATACCAAACATCCACTACAGTATCAGAAACTTCAGCTGCGACAAGCTAAAGCTATGTGAACGATCGTTCAGCTCGGCTGGTTATATTGTCAATAAGACCCTCTCATCACTTGAACCAAATAATGACAATACACTTGTCTGTTTGTGTTGTTGGTTAAAATATGTCATATAAAGAAGACATTCCAGTGTTATTTCGATTTTCGAAGTACGTTTAATAAATGTTACTTATAACACCCTAAATGTCAAGTTTTGGATTTAATCGAAATTAACAAATCCCTACCCCCCCTGTCACAAACAGTCACACTTTCTTACACCCGCCCCCCCTTCTGGAGCGTGACGTACTTTATGGACGCCCCCTAATGACATCTGACAATATTGGCGACGATTTCAATAGCATATTGTGCTGGTAATACGGACATCTGACAACTACCTACAATTTCAATACGACATTGTGCTCAGTGGGAACAGTGTTAACTTTTTATGTGAGCAAGTCATTGACTTTAACCGATGAGTCTTCTTGTAAACACTTCAGACCACGTCCTATCTGAACACACTTCTTGTTATTGTTCACTCTCTTTCTCGGTCTGACTTGTGTAAAAACAAGTAATCATCTACCGACGGGGCTGTGGTATTCATTGCCCCGAAGGCTTAGAGATTATCCATTTGTTAATGGTCGCGACTATAACACTGAGTCCACGAATACCGCCTATATTTTTAAACCTCGTCCGCTCCCCGCAAGGACTAGAAGTTGCAATTTCAAGAGGCATCGATACCTCGCGAGCCACCATCATTCGGGATCATCCATGGGAAAGGTGTGTCTCTTCTTGTGCGCCGACTTGGTGGGGTTTTCCCGCTAATTACGACTCTCGCGGTCCGGACGCGGAGTTAATTATGGATGAGGGGAGCGATCGCGTGACGTCACTGGACGGCGAAGTCTAAGGCCCGTGGGTCAAGACCTTGCCAAACTCCGGTTATCCCCCAGGTGTGGTTTTTTTCCTTTTGTGTGTGTGTGGGGGGGGGGTGTAGTTGGAAGATATGCTGACGCGACGGAAATAATGTTTCTGAATGGGAGTTATTTGTTGGGTCTGTTCAGGGTTCTGCTGGCATACGGTTTTTCATGTCTCAAAACCTCATTAAATAATGATACTTTTTTTAGTACGAGGTTTTAGTGGAACAGTGTTGTTAGTGTCAATATATTATCTTCTTATCTTATCTTATCTTATCTATACAGACGGAGGCTCCTTCTATGCAGAAGACAATTGCGTCCACAGACCATGACAGATGATCTGTTGGCAAGTGATGAAGCGTTCACAGGCCACGGTTTTGTGGGTTCCACGCATTACCCAGCCGGAGCTGGGTGACTCAGGGACTCGAACCCGTGACCATCGGTACGCCAGTCGAGCGCGCTGCCACTCGACCACCACGTCCCACAAAACGAAGTAACGATCATTTTTCAAATTTTTTAGAATAAGAAAGTTGTCAACAAGTTTTTTTGTCGCGGTTAAGTCCTCAAAACTAAATCAAATTAACATTGAATTAATTAGTTTCTGTTAAGATAAGTTCTCAAAGAACACCCGAATACTTGATTTAATATCTTAATGAAATCGCCCTATCGAGCCCACTGGATATCTCAATAAAAGGCCTACAGCATACCACTTGGCCTACAGCATACCACTTGGCCTACAGCATACCACTTGGCCTACAGCATACCACTTGGCCTACAGCATACCACTTGGCCTATACCATACCACTTGGCCTACAGCATACCACTTGGCCTACAGCATACCACTTGGCCTACAGCATACCACTTGGCCTACAGCATACCACTTGGCCTACAACATACCACTCGGCCTACAGCATAGCATTTGGCCTACAACATACCACTTGGCCTACAGCATACCACTTGGCCTACAGCATACCACTTGGCCTACAGCATACCACTTGGCCTACAGCATACCACTTGGCCTACAACATACCACTTGGCCTACAGCATACCACTTGGCCTACCACATACCACTTGGCCTACAACATACCACTTGGCCTACAACATACCACTTGGCCTACAGCATACCACTAGGCCTATATCATACCACTTGTCCTACAGCATAGCACTTGGCTTACAACATAGCACTTGGCCTACAGCATAGCACTTGTACTACAGCATAGCACTTGGCCTACAGCATACCACTTGGCCTACCACATACCACTTGGCCTACAACATACCACTTGGCCTACAACATACCACTTGGCCTACAGCATACCACTAGGCCTATATCATACCACTTGGCCTACAACATACCACTAGGCCTATATCATACCACTTGGCCTACAGCATAGCACTTGGCTTACAACATTGCACTTGGCCTACAGCATAGCACTTGGCCTATATCATACCACTTGGCCTACAGCATACCACTAGGCCTATATCATACCACTTGGCCTACAACATACCACTAGGCCTATATCATACCACTTGGCCTACAGCATAGCACTTGGCTTACAACATAGCACTTGGCCTACAGCATAGCACTTGGCCTACAGCATACCACTTGGCCTACAGCATACCATTTGTACTACAGCATACCACTTGGCCTACAGCATACCACTAGGCCTACAGCAAAAAACTTGGCCTATACCATACCACTTGGCCTATAGCATACCACTTGGCCTATAGCATACCACTTGGCCTATAGCATACCACTTGGCCTACAACATACCACTTGGCCTACAGCATACCACTTGGCCTACAGCATACCACTTGGTCTATATCATACCACTTGGCCTACAGCATACCACTTGGCTTATACCATACCACTTGGCCTACAGCATAGCACTTGGCTTACAACATAGCACTTGGCCTACACCATACCACTTTGTCTACAGCATACCACTTGGCCTACAGCATACCACTTGGCCTACAGCATACCACTTGGCCTACACCATACCACTTGGCCTACAGCATACCACTTGGCCTACAGCATACCACTTAGCCTACAACATACCACTAGGCCTATAGCAAACCACTTGGACTTTGATTTTGCAAGTTTAAGAATTTATGGTTTTATAATTTATTTTAAAGAATTTTATTTCTTTAAAATAAATTTTAAAACCATAAAAAAAACTATTTCCTATTTTCGTTATTTTTATGGTGGAAATCAATAGGTTTCCTTTCAAGACTTACTTTTCTTTTAAAGACAAACGTTTGATTACCAACTTTGCGATTCAACTTTATTTCGTGGAGTCCTAAGTCGCCAGTTTTCATTGATATGGAAATCACTCCACTAGCATTTGGTTGCTCATTTGAGTCGTATTCGCGGTGGCTCTCTAAGCTGAACATTTCAAGCAATCCAAAAACAAATACAGGATTAAATTAATTTATTGTATGTTTGCGTTGAAGAGGTTGTGGCTAAGCAGCATGCAGTAGATCCTGAAAGTTGCCAAGATGACGTGTAAATGTGTGGTACTGATTGAGATCTTGCCGCATCACGTCACAGAACATTGATGGTGAATTTAGCAACATTTAAAGAAAGATTGAAGTCAAACAATCTTCTTAGCCGTGTCGTCAAAGAAGCTTAGATTTTCGTCTAGTGATGGCGACTGAGATTAATCTAATCCCTAGTGCACATATTTTAGCTACTTAAAAACGCGGCAGGTGTTCTTAAACCATTTAGACTCATGGACTCCTTGAGTATTTAATTTCATAGGTTTAATTAAAGATTTGAACTTCGTTAAACTAACAGTAATACATATCATGAGCTAAACTTAAAATCTCATGGGGTTTGTATTAGTGATACTGATGTCATGGGGGTTGTTTAGTGAGACTGATGTCATGGGGTTTTTTTCAGTGAGACTGATGTCATGGGGGTTGTTTCAGTGAGACTGATGTCATGGGGGTTGTTTAGTGAGACTGATGTCATGGGCGTTGTTTCAGTGAGACTGATGTCATGGGGGTTGTTACAGTGAGACTGATGTCATGGGGGTTGTTTAGTGAGACTGATGTCATGGGCGTTGTTTCAGTGAGACTGATGTCATGGGGGTTGTTTCAGTGAGACTGATGTCATGGGGGTTGTTTCAGTGAGACTGATGTCATGGGGGTTGTTTAGTGAGACTGATGTCATGGGCGTTGTTTCAGTGAGACTGATGTCATGGGGGTTGTTTCAGTGAGACTGATGTCATGGGGGTTGTTTCAGTGAGACTGATGTCATGGGGGTTGTTTAGTGAGACTGATGTCATAGGCGTTGTTTCAGTGAGACTGATGTCATGGGGGTTGTTTCAGTGAGACTGATGTCATGGGGGTTGTTTTAGTGAGACTGATGTCATGGGGGTTGTTTCAGTGAGACTGATGTCATGGGGGTTGTTTAGTGAGACTGATGTCATGGGCGTTGTTTCAGTGAGACTGATGTCATGGGGGTTGTTTTAGTGAGACTGATGTCATGGGGTTGTTTAGTGAGACTGATGTCATGGGCGTTGTTTCAGAGAGACTGATGTCATGGGGGTTGTTTCAGTGAGAGTGGTGTCATGGGCGTTGTTTCAGTGAGACTGATGTCATGGGGGTTGTTTCAGTGAGACTGATGTCATGGGGGTTGTTTTATTGAGACTGATGTCATGGGCGTTGTTTCAGTGAGACTGATGTCATGGGGGTTGTTTAGTGAGACTGATGTCATGGGGGTTGTTTAGTGAGACTGATGTCATGGGGGTTGTTTCAGTGAGACTGATGTCATGGGGGTTGTTTCAGTGACACTGATGTCATGGGCGTTGTTTCAGTGACACTGATGTCATTGGGTTTGCTTTGGTGGTATACAGGGATTGTAGATGTAAAAAATATGTCCATCTTCCTATAATGAATCACTCGGTTGCACTTTCATCATCGAGTTGTTTTAGCAACAGTGTTCGATTGCCTTTATTATGCTAGTAATGTTGGTTTGAAATATCTTTGTTTAATGACATTATTTAACAGAGCACCATACATAGAAATCGATTAATACTTCAACATATTTTTTCCCCTTAAAATTGCTTTCAATTCATCGAGATGGTTTCTTTGCACGGCATATCGATCTGAATTGAAAAGATTCGATTCCTCGTGTAAAACATGTCAGAGCATGAATATTTGAATTGTAGTGAACTCCTGTTAGCTCGATTCGATACTCCTCATCTATAATGCCTGACTCGACACCCAGTTGCCATATCTACCATCGTCTTCCATCAAGATCGATTCCAGCAACTTTTCTTTACCTCCTCTTGTTCTTTTGTTCAATGCCACATAGAGAGAGAAGAAAAAAAAATACAACATCTTCATCCATAGTTAAGGCCTGATGCTCCCCTTTCAATGGCGAATCAAACACAATGGCGTCAGGTCTGACTTGTTACTTACACTCTCCTATGTCTCAACATTTAGGGCATGTCTATGTCAGGGGCTCTCAAATTATGCACGGGGACCACTTGCTGTTATTAGGTCACGTGAATACCAGTGGTTCTCGGCTCGCGTACGTCGAAAGTTTTCTGCCATTTAGGGTCTGTGTACTAGGTTTTCTAAAAACGTGTACAATGACCACTTGATGATATACATCAGGGGTTCTCAAAAATTTTAGACTGACAACTTCAATAAGTTAATCTAGCTTTTCTAATTATATAAAACAGCGTCCTAAAATTCAAGGTATACCTCTAACGAAATGTCTAAAACTAATAGCTATTTGAAAAATCACTAATAATTATAAATCATGCATCTTCAACATTAAATGTTTGCACAAGGGATTCATTTGGGGCAGTCCATAAAGTACGTCACACTATTTTTTACCATTTTTAACTCCATCCCTCCCCCTGTCACAAACTGTCACAAATCTAAGACCCCCTCCCCCCTAAAGTACGTCACAAAATAATTAAAATTTAATATAAAACACTGTGGCGTCACACATGGCCGGACCCCCCTCACCCCTGTCACAAACTGTCACACTTTCTTACACCTTCTCCCTCCCTCTGGAGCGTGACGTACTTAATGGATGGCCCCTTTCCTGATACTGATATTCTTAGCTTTATTTTTCTTCTTTTTTTTCCAGAGAAACTTACACATTCAAAGATAAATTCATGACTGGATAAGGGCCAGTGAATTTTGAAAACATGATATAACAATAAAGCAGATGCGAATTTAATGTAAACAGGTCTTGACAGAAAAGCGATACGATTAAAACCTACTAGATTGGGGTGGTAGTAATAGTTACAAAAGGCTAAATTTAGTATTGTCCAATTTCAATTCGTGCAAGATTTTATCTGCCTTGTACACGTTCACAACAGCTCATTACGCCGGAGTTTTATCGAAAGTCCTTGTTCTGCAACGGTAATTGCCCGATGTCCCAATCTTACCACGGGTTTTCAGTTGCTCCAATGCTCTGATCCTATATCGGCTTCTTCAATAGTCCATGTGGTCTATGCCCATCAGCATTTCCACTGTCCTGGTGCCCCGGTCCTATTACATTATTTCCCGTTTCCTATTTCCTCGATCCAACCACATTATTTCCCTTTTCATATTCCCCCACTCAAACCACATTATTTCCCTTTTCCTATTCCCCCCACTCTACCACAATATTTCCCTTTTCCTATTCCCCCACTCCTACCACATTATTTCCCTTTTCCTATTCCCCCACTCCTACCCCATCATTTTCATCTCCCTCAGAATTTTTATTGTCCGAAATTCAAACTATTCCCGCGTCGTGCTTCCAGTACCGCTCCACGGATAATTATCGATTCTCCCAGTCAATAACACGCACCCCGCACTGCTCCCAGCCCTCGCAACCCCCTCGTGGTTCCCGGCCCTCATCCACCCATGACTGACCGGAGCTCGTGGGCCAGTCACAGGCCGTACTAATCAAGCAAATTAGATGAATAGGCAGCGACGTCCGCCACCGTGGCTCTAACCAACATTCGTCTTCTCGGACGTTGTCACGCACGCCGGCAATAGTTACAACAAAGATCCAACATGCAACAAACATCCTACAAGTTATTGACCTCCCAGTGGTCCGGGATACCCGCTGTTCCCATGCAACAGTGGGTCATAAAATGAGGGATAAGTACCCCAGTAAAAATATTTAAATGATTTTTTTTAATGGATTAGTAAATGAGAGAAATGTAGCTCTCATATTACTTCAGTTAAATATGAAGGCAGTACTTAAGCTACTATCTGGAATATCTATGGCACTCAGTGCTGGATTTACATATTTGCTAAACGAGCTATAGCTTATGGACATTGCCTTCTTGGGGGCATGCGGAATTTTTTTTCCCTTCATATTAGGCACTGACATAGAATATCTGGACTTCGAAAGGGCCCCCATATCTCAAATAGCTTACGGCCCCATCAAGTGTAAATCCGACCCTGCTGGAACTATCTCATGTTGACGTAAACACCCTATGAACTATGACCTATGACATTGATGACCCCTCGATTAAATCCACTAAAACAGAGTTGAGTGATTCTACGTCTATTTCAATATAACAATCCACACCATTATTTAATGTTAAATTATGAACTGCTTTAAGTGGCTCAGTCACTTTGTGGAAACATGTTTTAGAATCGTTGTCTCCGTCACATCCACATCGCCTATTCTTTGTCGGTCTTATCTGGGATCGATTTTAATGAACTAATCATCGAACAAAAAAATACATTGAAAAATCAAAAGAGATCACAGGAGATAATGAAAGATCGCTGTTGCTCTCGTGGACACGTTTAGTCTCCCCGTGTGTTCACGCGAGAGCTCAACAGATCAATAGAATCCCTTTGTCTTTAGCGGCCTATATTCAGTCATTGTCACCTCGCCCGGGCAGCACAATACCATCAAAACAAAGAATCGAATACTTGAAATAAATTGACACGAGCAGGTTCCGAATTCCAAAGTGAAGTCCCGGCTTCAAATATAAACTAGTGACCCATCCAAGGTAACCGGTCTATACATAACTGTACGGTTTTTGAGAAATAGATTGATTTTTTATGTTAACATTTTCAAATCCGCAACCTTTAACTTGTTTATCATCTATGCTCATAACTTGCCCACCACAAAATTTCAGATTTTTCAGAACGTGTTTACATTTTCTAATCTCGTAAAGAGATTGACTGTATTTGTTTTCACGAATCACTTAATTTCAAAATTTCATTTTCATTAATGAGCTATTACAGCTGAGCACGTTTTTTTTTAAACTTTTTTTTTCAAAATTACTGGGTTTATCGCTTCATTCATGGGTAGAAGTTTTTTTTATTTGCAATTATTTAACGACAAAGCACTTTTTAGTTACTCTTTCGATTGCGATTGAAACTTTCTTTAATCTATATGACCATCCACTCAAATGAAACATCTCTAAAAATCTGACTTTTTTTTCTTTTTCCTTTTTGTAAGGTTATTATTAGGAAATTTACGATATTTGCTAATAACTATCGCTACTATCTCTAGTTTTCAAATTAAAATTTTGATCTTGGACAGTTATGGAAAAAAGGGGGTTTCAAGTGTGTTGGCCGGGAATTTCAAAAAAAATAGTTTGATAGAGAGAGAGAGAGAGAGAGTAAGAGAGCGAGAGAAAGAGAGAGATACATATAGAAATAGAGTGAGAGAAAATATGTGGTTTCTATCGGCTCCAGAGAAGATGAAAAACAATGCGAGCAATGGCGGAAATTTGGATTCCGCTGTTTACGAGCCAATTATCGATCTACTAGAGGTTTATTACCCTGCGCTTTCATGGTTTCAATGATAAGTCTATACAACGATTTACTTGTAACTCAAACACTTTATAGAATTCGAAATAAAATATTGTATCTCTAATTGTATTATTGGTTACAAGCAAATATTAGATATATTATATTTTAAATATAAATATATAATATATATATATATATATATATATTATATATATATATATATATATATATATATATAATATATATATATATATATATATATATATATATATATATAAACATTTCACTTCATGCATTAAATTATATAAATAGGGATTTGAATGTAAACTTTGACAGCCCACGACATTAAAAGCATCGTATTATTGTTTCATTGAAAACACCAGAAAGGCGGGACAAATACGAAGGGCGTTAAGCTAACTGTCCCCTCTGAACAGTTAGAATTTGTGGAACTTGCCATTGTTATCAAGCACTGTGATGCCTGCACCTTTGGCGGTAAGGGAAAGTCTGGCCGAGTGAACAACCACTCGCCATGGCACAGTGAATTATGACTGATCGATCGGACCCACCACCGACCGATCTCCCGCCACCGAGCGAGGCCGTCTGCTCGAACAGCTCGCTCTTTGACGAATGCGTTTCATTCAATTGGAGTGCTGCTTAGTTTTTAGCTAACGTTTGTTGTTTTGTTTGTTTTTTTGGTCCCGCTCTTTCGCGTCCTTCCTTCCCTCCTCTCTTCGTGTGGACACATGCGTGTTTACTACAATTGAAAGAAAGTGGTGTTTAAAACGTAGGATTACATTCATTTCCATCTCATCATGAAACAAGGGAGTGGAATGTCGTGAGGGGTTTGTGAACAATTTCAACGATTGAGGGCTACTCGTAAGGTAATGTTAGTTTATAATTGTTGTTGTTAAAGTTGTTGTTGTTTTGTTTGTTGTTGGTTCGCTCATCGTTAACTTACAACTTACACCTTACAACTTATAACTTATAACATATAACTTACAACTTATAAGTTACACCTTACAACTTATATCTTATAACTTGCAACTAATTATGATGTGTTCAAATTGAGCGGTGATATTAAAATGTAATTCACTGCGGACAGGTGAATGTTTAGACCAGATGTGGGACAGGGCTTAGCTCGCTTCACTGGATATTTACCCACATGAACATCATGTTAACGCCTTCATTTCTTTATAACATTTTAAGATATTGTCAACGCTGTATTATTCTGTACAATGGCTCTATGTAAGTTTTATGAAAGTCTTTTTCTCTCTAATTCTGTACAATGGCTCTATGTAAGTTTTATGAAAGTCTTTTTCTCTCTAATTCTGTACAATGGCTCTATGTAAGTTTTATGAAAGTCTTTTTCTCTCTAATTCTGTACAATGGCTCTATGTAAGTTTTATGAAAGTCTTTTTCTCTCTAATTCTGTACAATGGCTCTATGTAAGTTTTATGAAAGTCTTTTTCTCTCTAGCTAGACGCCCCGCGGCGTAGCATACGCCGCAGACTTGCTCATGGAAATGCCAAGAAAGTGGAGAAAGAACGGACACAAACTACAGCAAGAAGAAATCAAAACAATGCGCGTGTGAACGTCGGTGGGGGGGGGTGGTACTGCCAACTCATTGTTGGTTTCGAGACATTTGCAGGCGAAATTCGGTACACACCTAACTTCTATGAAGTCATCTATAAAACGATAATCGGTTTAAAATCGGAGTTACATAATCGAAAATCAGTTTTCAACAAAAAAAAACACAACACGCAATTAACAACCCTAAGTATCACTAAACCTCGCTAGGGTCGACCAATCACAGTTTATGTTTAAGGGATGGTAGTATTAAATTGGAGGCGAGTTACAACAACCTCAGTGTGCATGTCTTCATGTTTACTCGCTATTTTTTATTTACTTGGTGCTGCTTTTTGTGTCTGTACTCTCACCCCCCCCCAACCATTCTTTGCACTGTCTATGATGAGCAAATCTGCGGCGTTTTCTACACCGCGGGTGTACCCAGAGCTCCTTCTTTTCATTCACTCACAGTCGTTTGCCCAAACCCACCCCATTTTGGCAACTGTCTTTCAGGAAGTCTGCACCCGTCACTAAATCATTAGCGGCTTTTGCTACGCCGCGGGTCAGCTGGTGTTGGCAATAAAGGGGTAAAAGAACGGGCACAAACAGACATTTTAATTTTTTTTTAAAAAAACATTGTTTTTGCTGGGGCTTGAACCTAGGACCTTTCCGTATGAGGCGGACGTGATAACCAGTCCACTACGAATCTCACGTTTTCTGTGAAGGAACAATGCAAGTGAAACGCAAATACCATTGTTGGTCTAGATACATTGGTTGACCCCAGCGAGGGTCATTCGTCATGCTCGGCTGCACATACTTGGGTGGTGTCTCGCATGGTCCCACGAAGAGAATTATATATATAGATTCTGTACAATGGCTCTATGTAAGTTTTATGAAAGTCTTTTTCTCTTTAGCTCTGTACAATGGCTCTATGTAGCTTTTATGAAATTCTTTTTCTCTCTAATTCTGTACAATGGCTCTATGTAAGTTTTATGCAAGTCTTTTTCTCTCTAATTCTGTACAATGGCTCTATGTAAGCTTTATGAATGTCTTTTTCTCTCTAAAATCCCTTTCCCCAAATACCACGCACCAAAAAAATAAATAATAATAAAAGAACACCACGGAGTCACTTCAAATAGTGCAACATTGATCATTTCAGGTATTACAATACAGCAGACGTCGTCGTTAATGACACGTGCTAACGTTGCAATCACGTGCTCGAACTTTATAGACGTCATCAACCTTCGTGGTATTCGAGTTTTTTAAAGTCTTTTATAACCCATTCATTTTAGGACCATGTGTTTTTTAGTGACCGATCGTTTTTATAAATTATGTCTTATGACCATTCCATTTAACGACTTTTTTTTTCTTGACCACTTCAGCTTACGATCTTGTTTGTTAGTGATCATTCCAATTTAGGAAAGGATTTTTGACCCTTCCATTTTAATACCTTTTTTTATTTATTTACAACTACTTCACTTAACGGCCTTGTTCGTGTGTGATCATTTTCAGGGACCTTGTTTGTGACATTTACAGTTCACAAATTCGTTTGGTAATTACTAATCTATGAACGTGAATACATCCTTCTTATCTATATGACTCTGCTCCTATAAGATCTATTTCACCCCTGTAAGGCACCTGGCTCAATCCACTTGACCACGACGACTGGCATTGGTTTCTGATCACGTTTGATCCTGTCCTACAGCAGGGGTCAATGAAAGGTTGGCTTTGGACTTAAAAAACCATTCACTGCAGTTCTCGGTTAACGGTTATTGTTTCCTGTCTGATTACCACGACGAGTTGCCCATTTCCCACTCTGTGACAGATGTTTGTAAAGCGGTCTTACAGCGGCTTATTGGCCGTAACTCTTTGTGTAATGTTCATGGTTGTTGGTAGCTACTTTTTGTGTAGTATTCAGGGTTATTGGTCGTAACTCTTTGTGCAATGTTAATGGTTGTGGGTGGTAACTCTTTGAGCAATGTTAATGGTTGTCGATCGTAACTCTATGTTTAATGTTAGTGTTTATTAATGGCAACTCAACTCTTTGGGTTATGATAAATATAAATACTTTTGTATCCTGATAAAACAGCAAAAATTTTAGGGTGTATATTTTTTAGCACTTTACCCTAACGTTTTTTTTTAAAATTATTTGTTTCGTTCCGAGGCAGATCCCGAGTCGCGGGTTCGAGCCCGGGTACTGGCAAGACCCCTGGGGCATCGTACTGGCCACACACTCCCCTGCTCGTTAGTGGTGGCTAAAAACTTGTGAACGCTACATCACTTGCCCCATAGTCCGTCATGGACTGGAAAGGGGGTCATTATGGTCATTATCATTTAAGCCCGAGCTTATTGGCGGTCCTTTTACATTAGGAGTGCCCAAAGTCCGGCCCACGGGCGAAACAAAGTCCGCGCTAAAAACGTAACTCTCCCAAGGACTCATCTAAATACTTGGTTGCCTGACGTATTATTTCTGTAACGCAAGGGTCGGGAAACCATGGCTCGCGAGCCAGATGTGGCTCTATTTATGGCTGCATCTGGGTCTCATACAGATGTTCGCTAATTTTTTTTTAAGTTTATTCTGACTAATTTGATCTACATATTAAATGCATATAAAAAGGGCATAACAGTGATATTAAAAAGAATATTCAGAGACATAAGTATTGTACTTTTAGAGTTGAAATTTCACAAAATGCTCACGTTTACATGAATTTTTAGTTTTAACCATAATGTATGGCTTCACAGAATTACTTTTCAAAATACTTGGTGTTTATGGCTCTCTCAGACTAAAAGTTTTCCGACCCCTGCTGTAACGAAATTATATTTATAAGAAAAGTCGAAAAATGTGTGCTTGTTTTG
The DNA here is from genome assembly GCA_944989445.1 of Ampullaceana balthica. Classification (NCBI taxonomy): domain Eukaryota; kingdom Metazoa; phylum Mollusca; class Gastropoda; family Lymnaeidae; genus Ampullaceana; species Ampullaceana balthica. Next base: position 712,619 of record CALYLW010000059.1, read on the forward strand.
AGTTTCGTCAGGCAATGACATAAATCGATTTTGTTTAATTGTTTACCAATTATTTGACCTACAGAGTTTTAAAGGCCAAACAAGGGTAACAGTTTTATTTTCTTCCTTTTAATTTGCTGTCAATAACATTAAATTGACATGGAAACAAATCTCTGTAATTATTAGGGCCATGACAGGTGTGCTAAATGGACTAGCAACACCTGTCTGTAACAAAGTCAACGAAGAGAGGGGGGAAGCTTTTAAACTCCACTGCATCATTCACCAACAACTTCTTTGCGCCAAAGATCTTAAATGCGATCATGTCATTAGGCCAGAGATAAAAGCTATACGTTCTATTCGTTCCCAAGCCCTGCTTCACCGCTTATTTCACCACTTTCTTCTTGACACCCAGAGAGAATACGAAGATGGTGTGTAAGACAATGATGTAATATGGCTCAGATGGGGGGCAGCACAAAAGAAATCTGGCAATTCATGGAAAATAAGAAACAACCAATTCCAGAACTATGTTATCTTGCTTGGCTGGCAGATTTTGCAGTTTTAGTTGATGTGACACTGACAAGACATCTAAACCTTCTTACCACAAGTCTTCAAGGGCACAATGCAGTGGTAAGACAATTATATTCACATATCAAGGCCTTCAGGGAACAAGCTGCAACTTTAAGAAAGCCAACTTTCTAAAATGCAGCCTTATACCACACATTTCCCCTAACTACAGAAAATCGTGAGAAGTTTTCCAGAAAGAAGCTTCAATGAGCAAATTGGGTGTATGTTGGAGATATCACGTGATCCCTGGCTGATGAATTCCAAAGACGCATTCAGGGCTTTGTAACTATTGAAAAGGAAATCATTTTTTTTTACCTTTCTTTGTTGACCCTGATGATGCTCCAGGCAATCTGTAACTAGAACTCAATGAGTTGCAAAGTGATGCTGAATTTCACATTGCAGACAAAAACAGTTTTCTCTCATTGACTTTTAACGTCAGCTGGGTAAATCCTGATTCCAAGATATTTGACATTTGCTAAGAAATTGCTCAGCTCGTAGGCTCGACATACTTGTATGAGCAGACATTCTTAATTATGAATTTGAACAAGATCCGTGTGAGGAAGAGACTAGGTAACTCTCACCTGCGGGATATCAAACTAGGGTCATTGAGCCTGACCTCACCTATTTACTGCAGACAAGATCACAGTTTTATCTTCACATTAAACTGTTGCAATAAAAACTTCTCAAAGTATGTCTTTTTTAAAAAATCTTAATACGGCCCCCGCATATCTTTACTTCATGAAATATGTCCCTCCATGTATTTAGTTTGGATGCCCCTGCTTTACATCATCATTGTAATTTATGCATTATTCGTGATTAGCAGTAAGAAAATGAATCATGCAACCAGCAGTACTGTCTAGCCTCCACAGCCATCGTATAGACGAAAGATCATAATCATTTTGGTTTCGAGATTAACAGGGCGTGTGATGCTTCTCGCCGTAAAATATTATATGACGTCAATTACCCAAGCAATTATAAAATACTTTGTGTAGATTTCAGGAAGTTTAATATTTCGTATTTATCAAACAAGGATAAGGTATTTGGGTTTTTTTAAGTGGGCGCCGCAGGCGCCCTACAACCCCTAGTTTTCGTATAGTCATAAATAGAAAGAACAAACATAGAAATCTAGGTCTTTACTTAAATTTGGTATCAAATATTTGTTTTATAAAATACTTTTCTTAATGGGATCCTCCTTAAAATCCCGGGAAAACTAAATAAGTAAATTTAAAAAAAAACATGAAATTAAAAGGCAAAGAATTCGAATATTGCCTCTTGATTGTTGTCACCAGTGGGGTTGGGTACAAAGGAAGTGCACAAAATTATATCAAATATCAGGTTCTGGAATGAGACTCAAATACACATCCTTCTACATTTCCGATTATTCCGATATCACCGGGTCCTGAAACGTTGTTTTTTTCCGTGATACTGAGTCCTGAGAACAATGATGTCACTCTCTCGTTCAAGTTCTTAGACAAATTATGTCCTGTATTATAGAGTCCTGCTCCTCCAAACCTTGTACTGTTTATAGCGATGACGTTTTGTACACACCGAGGCGGTCATCTTCATTTGGCACTTGTCAAAGGGGATCCAAAGGGGATTAAATTTTACATTATATCAAATTCATTCCCAAATAGAAGTCTATGGTGTACCAAATTCATGCCCGGCTAGGAGTTTATGTTGTACCAAATTCATGCCCGGCTAGGAGTTTATGTTGTACCTAATTCATGCCCGGCTAGGAGTTTATGTTGTACCTAATTCATGCCCGGCTAGGAGTTTATGTTGTACCTAATTCATGCCCGGCTAGGAGTTTATGTTGTACCTAATTCATGCCCGGCTAGGAGTTTATGTTGTACCTAATTCATGCCCGGCTAGGAGTTTATGTTGTACCTAATTCATGCCCGGCTAGGAGTTTATGTTGTACCTAATTCATGCCCGGCTAGGAGTTTATGTTGTACCTAATTCATGCCCGGCTAGGAAGTAAGGTTGTACCTAATTCATGCCCGGCTAGGAGTTTATGTTGTACCTAATTCATGCCCGGCTAGGAAGTAAGGTTGTACCTAATTCATGCCCGGCTAGGAGTTTATGTTGTACCTAATTCATGCCCGGCTAGGAGTTCATGTTGTACCTAATTCATGCCCGGCTAGGAGTTTATGTTGTACCTAATTCATGCCCGGCTAGGAGTTTATGTTGTACCTAATTCATGCCCGGCTAGGAGTTTATGCCCGTCTAGTAGTTTATATTGTAACCAAATCATGCCAAAATGAGTATGACGCCCTATTCGGGACAGAAATTCGTTTGATAGGCTCCTACAGTGTTGTTGATCTAATAACGGAATGGAAGGTCACGTGAGGGGTCTGTCCAAACTACATTAGCGAATGGCAAGTGGAAAGATAAGTGCTTCCGGTTTTAATTATGCATGCCCAAAAAAGTGTCCTTTCCTTAACACTTATTTACTTTTTTGTTCAGGAGATATTGTTCGTTGAGAAGTTGTCTTTTTTTATTCTGAGAATTATTTTTTGTTGTTGTAACTATAGTCTTTTCGGTGTTATTTTCCACGGCCGAAAAATTGTAAGGACAAAAATATTTCATAAGATGAAAACCTTAGTTCTTAGAACAGCATTTCGTTGTATGCAATATCCTCAGCGCCACAACCTCACTCGCGGCGCTCAACAAAAATATTCTTAGTTATTAATTGATTTAAAGTTTTTCACGCTATATTTTAAAGTATTTCTTATTGAGGACACAGCCAGGTGGAATAAATAGAGGTAGTTTCATTTAAACAACTGACCTGTTCCGAAATTAGTGAAATTACGTTTTTAAAACTAACTCTTGAAATGCAACGATTTATTTTAGAAGTACATTTAAACTTTAGAAATTATTCTTATTTATTAACAAATGTCATTGAAAATAACTGTCCTCTAAATTCCAAGTCAGTTAAACAACGCGAAGGGGGGTAAAAATAATTTTGCTGCAATAACATTTTATGTTTTCAACGGCCAAACGGACACAGCTGTGAAGACAGATAAAAAAAATCGATAAAATGTAAATCTTTTTGAGTTGAAGATAAAATGTTAATCGACCTGTTAAAAATTCAACTCAAGATAATTGTCTACTATTAAGGATTATTATTTTGAGTTGAATTTTTGTACATAACTTCATGAAATCAAATCTTGCTCCAGCAGAGGTTGTTTCAAACAAAATTATCTCCATAGTCTACAACACTGAATTTGTTTCCTCTCAATTTCTATCGTTTATAAGTCAACTTTATGACGTCGAATGGATTTTTTGACTTAATATCTCATTGTCATGTTTCCAGGGGTGGGGTTCACTTCAATAAATTCAACTCAAGCCATGGTTACAAGTTTAACAGCAATTTTATGCGTTAGCTTGTAAAAAAACAACACTAATGTTCAACAAGCAGGTCTACATGACAACAAATAGTAAACACGAAACAGAAATTACGTCAGTCTCAAAAAACATGTAACCATTAATTAATACTACGAGAGCTTTTAACACTGGTTCAGAATTCATAGTTATACCAAAAGGCATAGAAAAGCCTCGATTAAAAATATTCCAGATTTTTGGGGGTACTTTAAAGATTGTGTGTGAAGATTGAAGCGCAGTTTTGTTCTCAAACGTCATGACTAGATCTTTACCCACTTGTTGAGTTTGGCGGTTGCTTTAACATTAGGCACTTTACAAAATGGCGCATATGAATTATTTAAAATTCACGTTTACGCCAACATAAACCTGTTGCTTGTCCCCTTCGACACTGCACGGTTGTTTTTGTTTCCTGGCAAAGATTTCAATTTTTGCAACCATTGATCACGAGCAAGTCTTTGTTGCTGGAGGTGGATCACAGCATCACTCACTTTGGTTTAGAGTTGAACTCCGAAAATTCAAGAATCAGAAGGGAAAAAAACGTTTACGCCATGATGATGCAAGGCAACAGACTTCCTTCGTAAAATCTGATGCTTTTACTCACATATTGAAACACTTCCCAGACGGTGACCAGACGTATGCGCACAAGACAATCGCGCACACGGGTTAGGATTAGGGTTAGGGTTAGGGTTAGGTTTGTTGGTGTGTGCCATTGTCCGTGAGCGCAACTATCGGTGTTCGTGTTTGTTCTGTGCGCGTTTGTGTCATTGCGGAATTATATGTGTGCGTTTTTTTAGCGTGATTGTCTTGTGCGCATTAGTCACGTAACCTTCCCAGACATCTGTTATTTCCCTGTTATGCTCAACAAGTGTAGAAATGGATGTTTTCATCTTGTTTCACGCGTTAATTAGAACATTTTCTTTACGAGCATCCCACAAATGAATAAGTTTCGAAAAGAATGTAATTAAAGCAAGTAAGCCTGACCCTCAAATGCAATAGATTCAGATGAATTAGTTTCGTTTTTAAATCCCTTATATTAACTTCACCGGCGTCTCTCTCTCTCTCTCTCTCTCTCTCTCTGTCTTGGGCGGGCGGAAAAACAGAAGTCAACAATGACCCACTTCCCATGATCCGATCGAACTGAAATTTGGAACACGGACCCGTCTAACCTAACAATGCATCGTATCAAAATTTCAGATCGATCGAACGTACCGTAATTAAATTAATGCATTTTTAGTTTATCCTTATATGAGGTATGTAATTTAAATTCACTGTTTGTTATTGTTTTTTTCCCACGTGAAATTTTGAGCTGACGCATTGAGGCGACCCAACGAAGCGACGGGGCGCTTTTGTTTATATTTTACGTGTCACTCTGAGCTCGGTCAAGCGAATCGGTGACCAGACTTTTCCCCTCTCCCCCTCCCACCCACCCCTCCCCCCCCTAGGGTTATGAAGCAAACTGAGTTAAGACAGATTCAGTCTGTAAATGTTTGAAAATAATCAATACTGTTAGTTATGTCTCATATATAAGGGATTTATAGTCAAAAACTTTGTTTTTACGAGTTTGTTTTATTAAATCCCTTATATTAACTTCACCGGCGTCTCTCTCTCTCTCTGTCTTGGGCGGGCGGAAAAACAGAAGTCAAAAATGACCCACTTCCCATGATCCGATCGAACTGAAATTTGGCACACGGACCCGTCTAACCTAACAATGCATCGTATCAAAATTTCAGATCGATCGAACGTACCGTAATTAAATTAATGCATTTTTAGTTTATCCTTATATGAGGTATGTAATTTAAATTCACGGTTTGTTATTGTTTTTTTGCCACGTGAAAGTTTGAGCTGACGCATTGAGGCGACCCAACGAAGCGACGGTGCGCTTTTGTTTACATTTTACGTGTCACTCTGAGCTCGGTCAAGCGAATCGGTGACCAGACTTTTCCCCTCTCCCCCTCCCACCCACCCTCCCCCCTAGGGTTATGAAGCAAACTTGAGTTAAGACAGATTCAGTCTGTAAATGTTTGAAAATAATCAATACTGTTAGTTATGTCTCATATATAAGGGATTCATAGTCAAAAACTTTGTTTTTACGGGTTTGTTTTATTAAATCCCTTATATTAACTTCGCGGCCGTCTCTGTCTCTCTCTCTGTCTTGGGCGGGCGGAAAATTAGAAGTAAAGAATGACCCACTTCCCGTGATCGGATCGAGCTGAAATTTGGCACACTGACCCGTCTGACCTAACAATGCATCGTATCACAATTTCAGATCGATCGAACGTTCCGTAATTAAATTAATGCATTTTTAGTTTATCCTTATATGAGGTATGTAATTTAAATTCACGGTTTGTTATTGTTTTTTTCCCACGTGAAATTTTGAGCTGACGCATTGAGGCGACCCAACGAAGCGACGGGGCGCTTTTGTTTACATTTTACGTGTCACTCTGAGCTCGGTCAAGCGAATCGGTGACCAGACTTTTCCCCTCTCCCCCTCCCACCCACCCCTCTCCCCCCTAGGGTTATGAAGCCAATTTGAGTTAAGACAGATTCAGTCTGTAAATGTTTGAAAATAATCAATACTGTTAGTTATGTCTCATATATAAGGGATTTATAGTCAAAAACGTTGTTTTTAAATCCCTTATATTAACTTCACCGGCGTCTCTCTCTCTCTCTCTCTCTCTCTCTCTCTCTCTCTCTCTCTCTCTCTCTCTCTCTCTCTCTCTCTCTGTCTTGGGCGGGCGGAAAAACAGAAGTCAAAAAATGACCCACTTTCCATGATCCGATCGAACTGAAATTTGGCACACGGACCCGTCTAACCTAACAATGCATCGTTTCAAAATTTCAGATCGATCGAACGTACCGTAATTAAATTAATGCATTTTTAGTTTATCCTTATATGAGGTATGTAATTTAAATTTACTGTTTGTTATTGTTTTTTTCACACGTGAATGTTTGAGTTGTCACGACCCATCGAATTACCGCGTGCTTTTGTTTACATTTTACGTGTCATGCTGAGGTCAGTCCTCCCCCCCCCCTAGGGTTATGAAGCAAAGTTGAGTTAAGAGTTAGAAAAATAATGTTAGTTATGTCTCATATATAAGGGATTTATAGACAAAAACTTTGTTTTTACGGGTTTGTTTTATTACGGGTTTGTTTGATTAAATCCCTTATATTAACTTCACCGGCGTCTCTGTCTCTCTGTCTGTCTGTCTTGGGCGGGCGGAAAATTAGAAGTAAAAAATGATCCACTTCCCGTGATCCGATCGAGCTGAAATTTGGCACATGGACATGTCTCACCTAACAATGCATCGTATTAAAATTTTAGATCGATTAAATAAATTACTGCATTTTCAGTTTATCCTTATATAACGTATGTAATTCAAATTCACGGTTTGTTATTGTTTTTTTTCCCACGTGAGAGTTTGAGTTGACGCTTTGACGTCGACCCACCGAAGTACCGGCGTGCTGTTGTTTACATTTTACGTGTCATGCTGAACTCGGCCCCCCCCCTCCTAGGGTTGGAAAGCAAAGTTGAGTTAAGACAGATTCAGTCTGTAAATGCGTGTCGCGTTTGAAAATAATCAATACTGTTAGATATGACTCATATATAAGTGATTTATAGTCAAAAACTTTGTTTTTACGGGTTTGTTTTATTTAACTCTCTTTTTTTGAAGAATCAGAAGAGATGATCAGGGCGGGATTCAGACTATTTCATTTTTGTCCCCCGATAACCACGCCATCACCACCCCCGTAATTTTAAATTCAGTGCAACGACTACCTCGCCCTCCCCCTACGCTACGTCACAGAACACGTCCATTGCTCAGCCGTCAATAAACACATTCGTCTTTCTGGCTTAACACTGGTTTTAATAAACACGTTTGATATCCTGACTGAACACTTCCGTACACAACACATATGTCCTGGTGGTTGAACACTGGCGCACATAAAACACATCCGTCTTTTTTTTTGGTCTCAACGCTGCCGTAAAATCAACACATTCGTTCTTCTGGTTCAGCTTTGCTAATGACGTCAACATGCTCACTGGGCCAGATCAAAACATCACTCATTGAGTTATCGATTCCTGATGGTTTCTGGATTCCCGTTAAAGTCTTACTTGGCGCCCCTACGCAGGTGGGAAGCAATGCTTCCCTGCCCTACATACCCCGCCACACAGCCCATTACATCACCTCACAACACGCCTTCCCACATACCTCCCCACGATACAAAACCACACACCACAACACGGCTCGTCACCACACACACAACACGCCTTCCCACATACCTCCCCACCTTACAAAACCAGTCACCACAACACGGCTCTTCGCCACACACACAACACACCTTCCCACTCTCCACAATACACTCAAACACAACTCCCCACCACGCATCCCCACACAGTTCCCCTCCCCTCACATCTCCATCAAGCCACACCTCAATGAAGACACACCTCCATCAAGACACACATCCACCAAGACACACCTCCATCAAGACATACCTCCGTCAAGACACACCTCCGTCAAGACACACCTCCGTCAAGACACACCTCCGTCAAGACACACCTCCATCAAGACACACCTCCATCAAGACACACCTCCATCAAGACACGCCTCCATCAAGACACGCCTCCATCAAGACACGCCTCCATCAAGACACGCCTCCATCAAGACACGCCTCCATCAAGACACGCCTCCATCAAGACACACCTCCATCAAGACACACCTCCATCAAGACACACCTCCATCAAGAAACACCTCCATCAAGACACACCTCCATCAAGAGACACATCCATCAAGACACGCCTCCATCAAGACACGCCTCCATCAAGACACGCCTCCATCAAGACACGCCTCCATCAAGACACACCTCCATCAAGACACACCTCCATCAAGACACACCTCCATCAAGACACACCTCCATCAAGGCAAACCTCCAAACACCTCCCCACCACACACACCATACACTGACGTGTGGGACACCAATAAGGGCACTCCTGGCCGTGGTGAGCGCTTCGTGTACTTCATGTTCCGCCCCCGAAGAGCTCGGTCGTCAATTGTTAATAAAGTCCGATATCGGGGTCGAATGTCAAGGCTTTTCCTTTGTAAATAGTCGGTGATCGTGCGATTCTAGCGTAGCGCCACGAGTGATCACACATTAAGATCAATACGAAGACCTTGGAAAAGCTTGGCCCATTTTACCTCTTGGGATACCAGAGCATAGTCCTTAAAATAAAATAAATAGAAGTAAAAAAATATATTAAAAAACCACGTTTTTATAAGCGGACTAAAAAGAAGTACTATGATGTAATATGACTAAAAAACGTGGGCGGGTGCTTTTTTGGCGTTTGGCTAAAATGATTAGGGTTTACAAATGACGAGTAAGAAAATGAGTGAATTGAATTAGTTAAGCCTGAGAAGCGCCCGCCACACGTTTTTAGTCATATTACATCATAGTACTTGAGCATATAAGTTTGAAATTTTTATCAATCCAGAAAAAGATTTTTCCTTCACAATTCTGTGGAAAAAAATATTTTCTTCTTTTTAGTCCGCTTATAAAAACGTGGTTTTTAAAAATCTTTTTTTAACTTCTATTTATTTTATTCTTTTTAGTCTAAGTGTATGCTATGGTGAAATTTGAGGTATTGATTATGTTCAAATATAATAGGGCATTGCCCGACAAACATTCACAGACTGGAAATGACTGATCTCCCCTTGATGTTAAACATGGTTGATGTGGTCGGGGTTGGTGTGAACTCGGCACGTGAATTAAATGTAAACAAAAGCAGACGTATAATAAATATGCTTATATATAGATAAACTAACAAGTTCAATAATTTAATAACGTACATTCGATCGATCTGAAATTTTGATACAATGCATTGTCATCCAAGATCTATCTGTGGTAAAATTTTGAGATCTCTAGGACCATCAGAAGTGGTTTAATTTTACGCTGGCAGATTTGAAAAATTGTGGACAAACAGGAACGAAAGCAAGTTAATAAAAACGTGGTAAAAATATGGTTTCCTATTAATAAGTCTTAAATTTTAATCAAACCATTCGGTTAGGAATACCAAGTGACTACAATAAAAAAAAATATCTTTCTGACAGAAAAGTCATCTCGGAAAAGTTTTTTTTAATTTTTTTATTTATTTATGGTTGGTGGTAGGCCAAATAAAATTCGATCTTTAAGGGAAAAAATTACATTTATTTTTTGTATTGTAAGCCATTAATCACTCGAGTTTTCGACAACGCTTACGGCCTGTGTATGCAGTTCGTCCAGTTTTAGATAAATATAGTAATCATCGTGTATGAATCTAACAGAATTATGTTTCAAACTTCATTATCATTCAAAATTTCATCTTTTGGATCCCTAGTTTCTAGTGAGACTCGAGTTCTCTGTCAAAGTTTTCCATTTGACACGGTCTCCAGCGGGTATTTTAAGTTCTGATCGCTTTCCTGCCGTCTCAGCCTCATCCAATAGATCACATTATAGTGTGGGGTTTTCTAGGAATATAAAGTACTAGATACGACCCGCCGCGTAGCATACGCCGCAGACTTGCTCATAGATAGTGCAAATAACGAGGGGGATGGACTCAAACAGCAGCACTAAGAAATGAATACAACGCGAGTGAACGTTGGGAGGGGCGGGGGGACTGCCGACGCATTGTTGTTCTCGAGATATGCGTACTGCTGTGGTTGTTACCTGCCCCCGACCCTACACTACACTCGCTTGCCAAGCATAACCTGTGATTGGTCGACCCTAGCGAGGGTCATTCGTCATGCTTATTTGCACTGGTCTTGTGCTTGTCCTAATTTCTGGTGTATTATATGTATAGACAGATATTGTCAAATTACCATCAGGTATTTTTGCGCTGTATAATTTTTAAAAAGACATTATAGTCATGAAAGTATCAAAAGTAGCATTATTTATATGACAGATCCTAAAAAATTAAATATGTATGTAAGAAATGAAAACTCTGCCAACATTAAGTGTTACTAATATTGTACATCAAGCAAAAACATCATATTTTAATAATAAAATAATCACAAGTAGTACTAGTAGGCAGCTATTTAATGTATGTAATAACCTCAGAGGGAGTGGTAAAGCTATGGTCCTTCCCTCTGTGTATCCCCTGCATCAGCAGCCAGATATATTTTGTAACTTTTTTATCAACAAAATTGCTAAAATTCGTAAGGAACTTGACAGAACGTTGTTGCCACCACATGATTTATCTCCTTCTTTTGCTGTGAGGTCAAGCTTTGACATGTTCCAGCCTGTTACGGAAAATGAGGTCAAAAGTATTATTCTAAAATCTAAGCCAACGTCCTGCTCTCTTGATCCCATCCCCACTCCACTATTGGTTGAGTCATTAGATCTCTTACTCCCAACAGTAACAAATATAGTTAATGAAAGTCTAAAATCTGGCACCTTTCCTTCATTATGTAAATCTGCTATTATAAAACCCTTGCTGAAAAAACAAGGGTTAGACCAAAACAATTTAAACAACTATCGACCTGTGTCTAATATTTCATTTTTGTCGAAAGTCATTGAAAAACTAGTCTTAAAACAACTTTTTGCTTATCTAAATGACCACACTCTTCTAAGTCCCTAATCAGTCGGCATACAGACCTTCTCACAGCACAGAGACCACCCTGTTAAAGGTAACAAATGACCTCCTACTCGCACTGGACAGTGGGAAAATTTCTATATTGGTCCTCTTAGATCTTAGTGCAGCCTTTGACACTGTCGACCATCAAACACTGCTGAAAATCCTGCAAAATTATTTTGGAATTTCTGGCTCAGTTCTGGCTTGGTTTCAATCATACTTATCTAACAGATCACAGGTAGTATCAGTAGATGGCTGTATCTCTCACAAAGCTGACTTGCTTTATGGTGTGCCTCAGGGCTCTGTTTGGGTCCGGTACTTTTTGTGCTGTATACAAGACCACTACTTCTACTGCTCGAAAAGCATTCAGTTAAAAGCCAATCATTTGCAGATGATACTCAGCTATATACTCACACAGATCCCTCTAATTTTGATTCCGCTGTCCAATTGATTCAAGAGTGCATTGATGAGGTAAAGTCTTGGATGACGTTCAGCAAACTCAAGCTGAATGATGACAAGACTGAAGCACTTCTATTTTGCAACAATAAATCACGCAGTAGTTTGTCTCTTCCGAAGTCAATTCAGGTAGCCAGTTCGGATATTCTGTTCACAACATCGACTAGGAATCTTGGCTACATTATTTCTGACAACATGTCTATTAACAACTTTATCAATCACATATGTCGCTCTGCCTACACTGCCATTCGTCAGATCAGCTCAATCCGTCATTACTTAACAGTTAGTGCAACAAAAACTCTAGTCTGTGCTCTAGTACTAGCTCGTATGGATTACTGCAATTCTCTTCTGTCTGGTGCGCCAAAACAATGCATTGAAAAACTACAGAAAGTTCAAAATTTAGCTGCCAGACTGGTGCTCAAGGCAAAAAAACATGACCATGTTACTCCACTTCTTCACTCACTTCATTGGCTGCCTATACAAGCCCGTATTGATTACAAACTGGCCGTTCTCTGTCACAACTTCTTTTCGGACTCATGCCCATCGTATCTTACTGAACTTTTGTCGGTCTACTCACCCACTCGCCAGCTACGATCTTCTGCAGACACACGCGTTCTCTCTGTTCCTACGACACGCACCAAAACATTTGGTGAAAGGTCGTTCTCTTTTTGTGCAGCCAAACAATGGAATTCTCTACCATTACACATACGTAGGATTCAAACAACCAAGTCCTTCAAGACTGCACTTAAGACACATCTTTTCAACATTTATTTTCAAAATTAATGAAACAACATTTCTTGTAATGATTAACGTAGCTTATGTATAATGTACTGTAGTTTTTGTGTTTGTTATGATATGAAAGTTAATTTAATATTTATAGGTATGTTATTTCTTTCATGTAAAGCGCTGTGAGCCCAGTTCCTTACTGGGATACAGCGCTATATAAATAATCAATTTATTATTATTATTATTAAAGTTGTATTCTTCTACCGAAACATGACACTTTGTAATACATGAATAATTTATTTTCCACCGAGCCATAGACGTTTGAAAAAAAAATCCACTTCAATTCAAACTTAGGTATATATAATATATATATATATATATAGATAAATAGATACATAGTTAAATATATATAATATGTATATATATATGTATATATATATATATATATATATATATATATATGTGTGTGTGTGTGTGTATATGTATATATATATATATAAATATATATATATAAATATATATATATATATAATTACCATTTAGCTTTTTTAATCAAAGTGTAACTATTGTAATCCATATCCGTTATTGTAACTTAATACTGATTCTTCTACTAATTTAGAGCAGTTTAATTTCTCTCCAGTATCAAAATGCTTGGTCTCCCCTTAATTTGTTGATTTATATATCAAATATGTCTCCGGTGTGTACGCCTAAATTCCGACTTCTGTATTTTAGCCCCGCTCCGCCTAGACCCTTTGCCAAAGACATCCAACTGCAATATTGATTCCTGACTCTTCGCCCGTTGAGATAAACACCCACCCCCAAACCCTTATCCAAAAAAAAGGGGGGGGGGTCTTTATAAAATGTAAGTTTTATTGTTTTCTTTATTTACTTTTTTTTCTACTTAAAATTCACTGCCTCATCTTCACCGTCTCTCTCTCTCTCTCCCGCCCCATATTTCTATCTTTCTTCCTCCCTGCACCAACGACTCTTACAAAACTCGGCCATTCACTTTTTAAAAAAGAAAAAAAACACCAATAGTGATGGGGGGAGCTGAGAAAGGACGAACTTGTAATAATAGAGGGGAAAAAATTCCCCATGGCTTTTTTGTGTGAGCTGATAAAATAGAGAGTTGGAACAGTGCTCCGTCCGGAAATTGTGCGGAGAAAGACTGGATGCATCAGTTTTCTCGGCCAACGGGCACGTTTCGGACAGAGAGTGGGACTTGGTGTTTGGTAGGGCGGTTTGATGGTAGCGATGTACTGACTTGATGTAATTATGGTAATGTCGGGTAATTGTGGTAGCGATGTAAGGGTTAAAAGTATTTTGATATTGGAAAATGGTGGTTTGAGGTCGCCCTGAACCGGTTTTTCAATATCTCTCTCTATATATATATTTCACCAAAGCGGGTATTTGCAAATGAGCATGACGAATGACCCTCGCTGGGGTCGACCAATGTCTCAAGACAAACAATGGTTCTTGCGTTCACTTGCATTGTTCCTCCAGAGATTCGTAGTGTAGTGGTTATCACGTCCGCCTTATACGGGGAAAGTCCTGGGTTCAAGCCCCAGCGTAAACATTTTTTTTTAATGTGTGTTTGTGCCCGTTCTTTTCACCATTTTTGTCGAACATGGCTGACCCTCGCTAGGGTCGGCCAATCACAGTTTATGATTGGCAAAATAGGGTGGTGAAGGGTGGTGGGCAGGTAGATGACCGGTGCGAATGTCGAGATAAGCAATGCGTCGGTGGTTCCCCCCTCCCCCCACCGACGTTCACTCGCGTTGTTTTGATCGTTCTTTCCCCACATTCTTTCCACTATCCATGAGCAAGTCTGTGGCGTATGCTACGCCTCGGGGTGTATCTAGTATCTCTGTATTTCATTTACATGCAATGTTGTTAGAAAGCTCTGAAGGGCTCGATGAACATGGATCGCTTGGCAATAATTATGTGGTAAACTGTGTCCTATATTTTAAGATACTATGGCTTGAGTTCAGACGACTAGATTTAGCGCTGCTAGTGCTCTCAGAAGAAATTTTTTTAGTCCAAGGTTGTTGTTTTTTTTTAATGCCGTGTCGTTTTAGAACGAAGTCGAAGACAGCGCGTATGAGATAAACGTGTTTTTATCCAAACTGATAGGGAAAAAAATATAAAAATCCTTCTCTTGGATTAATAAATCATACAGAATTCGACTACGATAAACCTTTCAAAGTACAGTAAATAAAAGACTATACTGTAGTATGTAATTTAATTTTAAAGCTTTATCGCAGTCACATTCTGTATGATTTATTACTGGGTTAAAATTCTCAATACCTGAAAACTGTTCCTCCACAATATTAAAAATGTAAGACATAGCAGTTTCGTATTTTGTACGAAGCCGTCCTCCTAAATTGCGCTATTCATAAATCGGTAATCTAATTGATCGTTCTAATGTTATCCAATAATAATGTATTGCTTGATTTCAGACCATTAAACAAAATGATATATCGTTTAATATCAGGCTGATCTACCAAAGAGTTAAATCTCTGGTGTATGAGTTTGTCCTGTAGTAAATCGTGTTGGAAAGATATGGGTTAAGTCAAACCGGGGCAACATTTTGTCGGTTACCGCTTTCTGATTGCGTGGCGTGACGTCACCGGCAAAGATGGGATGGCTTCAAGGCGGTATTATTTCCTAGTTCTGTGGTCCAGAACGGACCGGTCATTCTACGATCTTACAATTTTCTGCCCAAGAGTCAACGAAACCAAATCGATAAGTTCTGTACTTTCTAAACGATGGGGACGTGCGCCCTCTGAGGGTAACCTTCAAAACTGATGCCATCACGTATCCTGATTACGGTTGTTGTCGGTTCAACTGTTGGTTATGTGGTGGCTGATGTTGTTGTGGTGGTTGATGTTGTTGTGGTGGTTGATGTTGTTGTGGTGGTTGATGTTGTTGTGTTGGTTGATGTTGTTATGGTGGCTGATGTTGTTGTGGTGGCTGATGTTGTTGTGGTGGTTGATTTTGTTGTGGTGTTTGATGTTGTTGTGGTGGTTGATGTTGTTGTGGTGGTTGATGTTGTTGTGGTGGTTGATCCTTTTGTTTGTTTTGTTTTGTTTGTTTGTTTTTGTTTTTTGTTTGTTTTTGCTTTTTTTTGTTTTTTTTTCTTTTTTTTTATATATAAGTTTGAAATTTAGTATCAAATTTAGTTTATTTATCTACCTGCAAATATATAATGTTTTTTATCATTATCCAAACTCAGATTTCAAAATAAAAATTTTTTGGACAAAATTAAACATGTAGCAAAGCTGTAGTCCTGGATTTTAGTTCGTGTTGTGGGAAGTTGATTAAAAACCTTGAAGTCTCAGTCCAATTAACTTTTTTATTAACTAGAAATTTCGTTATTTTCTTGAACGCTTCTTTTCAAAGACGCTCACAGCTGCTAATCATGCCAACTCCAAAATACTTGCTAACTGTACCACTTCTAAATGTACCACTTCTAAATGTACCACTTCAAAAATGTACCACTTCTAAATGTACCACT
The DNA here is from genome assembly GCA_944989445.1 of Ampullaceana balthica. Classification (NCBI taxonomy): domain Eukaryota; kingdom Metazoa; phylum Mollusca; class Gastropoda; family Lymnaeidae; genus Ampullaceana; species Ampullaceana balthica. The sequence goes on from CALYLW010000059.1 coordinate 728,845, forward strand.
TCTAAATGTACCACTTCTAACTGTACCACTTCTAACTGTACCACTTCTAACTGTACCACTTCTAACTGTACCACTTCTAAATGTACCACTTCTAACTGTACCACTTCTAAATGTACCACTTCTAACTGTACTACTTCTAACTGTACCACTTCTAACTGTACAACTTCTAAATGTACCACTTCTAAATGTACCACTTCTAAATGTACCACTTCTAAATGTACCACTTCTAACGGTACCACTTCTAACTGTACCCCTTCTAACTGTAACTCTTCTAACTGTACCGTACCACTTCTAACTGTACCACTTCTAAATGTACCACTTCTAAATGTACCACTTCTAAATGTACCACTTCTAAATGTACCACTTCTAAATGTACCACTTCTAAATGTACCACTTCTAAATGTACAACTTCTAAATGTACAACTTCTAACTGTACCACTTCTAAATGTACCACCTCTAAATGTACCACTGCTAACTCTACCACTTCTAACTGTACCACTTCAAACTGTACCACTTCAAACTGTACCACTTCAAACTGTACCACTTCAAACTGTACCACTTCAAACTGTACCACTTTAGTTTTTGGTGCTTTTTTTCACTGTGTTGTATGTTCTTCACAAGCTTCAATACAACATCAAAAGAAAAACTTGAAGTATTTAATGTGATAGATTTTTTTTTAAACAAAGAGAATATTTTCTTATATGTAGTAATGCTGACAAATAGCAAGAGCGCCAACTATTTCATTATTATATAACCATCTTCTCATCATAGCTCCGCATAAATCCACATTTCTTCCAATCCCTCTGGGACCACAGGACATGTGTGTCCTACATGAGTGTCCTGCCACGAACAGGACACTGCATACCTACAGTCATCTTTATGATCATCTCCGCACACAAAGATAAAATACACACGGATCTTCGTAGAATGAAAGGGGCGGTTGTATTTGGGTAGTATTAATAATAATAATAATAATAAAAATAATAATAATAATAATAATAATAATAATAATAATAATAATAATAATAATAATAATACTAATAATAATAATAATAATAATAATAATAATAATAAATTGGTTATTTTTATAGCGCTGTTTCCCAGCAAGAAGCCGGGCTCACAGCGCTTTACATGGAGATAATAACAAGCACATAATAATTTAAATATACATTCTCTACATAAGAACCACATAAATAACAGTACAATAGACATAAGCAAAGAAACGTAGCATCAACCTAGATGTTATACAATGCTACGCACCAACTAATGAAAGTGATGAAGGAGACAAAGAAGAATTCTACAATAGAGTAATGACCATAGTCCAGGGTCGCCCACGGAGGAACATCGTCGTCCTCATGGGAGACTTTAATGCCAAGATCGGCAATAGTAACACAGGGTACGAAGAGGTTATGGGACAGCAAGGGATAGGCGAGATGAACGACAATGGTGAGAGGTTTGCTGACCTATGTGCCGCAGCAGACCTGGTCATAGGGGGGGAGTATTTTCCAGCACAAGAGGATTCACAAAGCTACATGGGTCTCACCGGACATGAGAACGATGAACCAAATAGACCATGTATGTATTTCTAAAAAATCCAGGCGATCTCTCCAAGACGTACGTGTTAAGAGGGGAGCTGATGTTGCCTCAGATCACCATCTTCTTGTGGCCAGGATGAAATTAAAACTAAAGAGACATTATACCGAGCAAACAGTATACAGGACTCGGTATAATACCTCCCTCCTAAAGGACCAAGCCAAAAATGAAGGATTCAAAATCTCACTATTCAATAAGTTCCAAGTCCTACAAGAAATACTGGAAGACGAAACCACCGAAGGGAAATGGCAAAGCATGAAAGAAACAGTACAGTCAACATGCCAAGAAGTGCTAGGAAACAGGCACACAAAGAATGGATGACAGCAGGTACGCTGAGTAAAATAGAAGAAAGGAAAAGAAAGAAAGCAGAAGTGAATAACAGCCGCACCCGAGCACAGAAAAACAAGGCCCAGAAGGAGTATGCAGATGCAAATAAGGAAGTTAAGAAAAGCATCAAGAGGGACAAGAAGGAATTTGTTGATAAACTTGCTAAAGAAGCAGAGGATGCAGCTCACCAGGGGAACATGAGGGAACTGTTTGATACCATTAAGACGCTGTCAGGGAAATTTAGCAAGGTAGAGAGACCAGTAAATGACAAAATGGGAAACACCATACCAAGTGAGGAGCAACAGAGAGGGAGATGGAAGGAGCACTTTGAAGAGCTCCTAAACAGGCCTGAACCAAGGAATCCACCAGATATTCAACCAGCCGATAATGACCTACTAATTGACTGTAATAGTCCCACCAAAGAAGAGATTAGCAGGGCCATTAAACAACTCAGAAATGGAAAGGCTGCGGGACCCGATGGCATCCCAGCCGAGGCACTGAAGGCGGACTTGGAAACCAGTGTGGAAATGCTGCATCCTCTGTTTATGAAGATATGGGAAGAGGAGCAAGTTCCTTCCGATTAGAAAGAGGGATACCTTATCAAGATCCCAAAGAAGGGAGACTTAAGCTCCTGCTCGAACTACAGAGGGATCACCCTGCTGTCCATCCCAGGAAAGGTTTTCAACCGTGTACTACTTAACAGGATGAAAAACGCTGTAGACCCTCTGTTGCGGGACGAACAAGCTGGCTTTCGCACCAACAGATCCTGCACGGACCAGATAGCGACACTGCGCATCATTCTAGAGCAGTCACTAGAGTGGAACTCACCGCTCTATGTCAACTTTGTTGACTATGAAAAAGCCTTTGACAGTGTTGATAGGCTAACCTTGTGGAGATTGCTAAGGCATTACGGGGTGCCACAGAAGATTACGGATATAATCAGAAACATGTACGAAGGGATAAACTGCCGAGTTATCCATGGCCAGCAGGTGACAGATGCGTTCCAGGTGAAGACTGGTGTGAGACAAGGTTGCTTGCTGTCACCATTCCTCTTCCTGTTAGCCATTGACTGGGTGATGAAAACATCTACACAGCAGAAAAGGAATGGCATCCAATGGACCTTGTGGGATCAACTGGATGATCTTGACTTTGCTGATGATCTTGCCCTTCTTGCACATACCCAACAACAGATGCAGGAGAAAACAAACATTGTCGCAGCCACTTCTGCTAGCATGGGTCTCAACATTCACAAAGGGAAGAGTAAAATCCTCAAGGTTAATGCCACCAGTATATCACCCATTATGCTTGAAGGAGAAGCCCTTGAGGAGGTGGACAGTTTTGTTTACCTTGGCAGCGTGGTAGATAAGCAAGGTGGTACAGATGCGGACGTCAAAATAAGGATCGGAAAAGCAAGAGCAGCCTTCCAGCAACTCAAAAATGTTTGGGTCTCTAACAACTTAGGCAGCAAGTTAAAAGTAAGGATTTTTAACGCTATGGTCAAAACCTGTGCTGCTATATGGAGCCGAGACATGGAGAACAACGGCCGTAAACTTGACCAGAATACAGTCCTTCATCAACAACTGTTTAAGAAGGATTCTCAGAATTCACTGGCCAGACAAAATCAGCAACCAGGAACTGTGGCAGCGGACAAAACAGAAGCCCATTGAGGAAGAGATTCTCCAGAAGCGGTGGAGGTGGATTGGTCATACACTAAGGAAACCTGCTCCTAACACAACAAAGCAAGCCCTGAAATGGAACCCACAGGGTAAGCGGAAAAGAGGCCATCCAAGAAACAATTGGCGCCGAGAATTGGAGGCAGACATCAAGAGAATTGGCCATGAATGGAAGATCCTGGAGAAGCTGGCCCAGGATAGAGATGCCTGGAGGTCTCTCGTAGGTGGCCTATGCCCTTGGAGGAATCGCAGACGCCGACGATGATCGGTAGATGCCCCTCATGGACGAGAAGGCTCAACAAGACATAAGCAACATTAATCATTAAAAATAAATATTGTCTCTTTAATTTTGAACATAAATTTTGAAAAGATGTGTGTTAAGTGCAGTCTTGAAGGACTTGGTAGATGAAATACTCCGGATGTGTTTTTATGTAGTATTTGGGTAGTATTCGAGAACGATATGGTTAAGTTATTATAATTGACCGCAAGCTGGACTTGGTTATAACGTTTTTACACACAAACGCCGTACAATAATAACCCAGAGCCTCGGCCCGATGAATGGCTGGCACCCGTGTGTCTTCTGACTTCATCCAGTTGACACCAAAGCGTTTGATTATAGATTTACGTTCGAACCTTTCCGCCGGACATTCGTGTCATTTGTTGGAATAATTTTCTCCATCCCCCAACCCCCTGGTGTATTATCTACTGACACCGGAATCAATATGTGTGCCAACCTCACGCGAACAATTTCAGACAGTGGACACGCAGACGGGCTTGCGTCTCAATAAACGCGCATTCTCTCCATTTTTGTGCACAGTTGGACGAGGTACATTGGACCCGGTGTGCATCGTATACCTGGTGTGCATTGGGCCTGGTGCATAGAAATCTGGTTGGCATCCAACCTTGTGTGAATCGAATTTTTTGTGCATTTGGCCTGATGTGCATTGAACCTGGTGTGCATCGAACTTGGTGTGCATTGGACCTGATGTGCATTATTACATGATTTCTATAAGACGTAGCGACAATCGTAAATGGCTTCCATCACAGCTGGTCTCCATCACAAATGGAAACTCTCAAACTTGGCTTTTATCACACGTGACAGCCACAGCTGGCAGCCATCACAAAGGGCAACCATCACAGCTAGCTACCATCGCAGCTGGCATTTATCACAAAGGGCATCAATCCGTTTTAAAATGATCGTGTTTTTTGTTTCGTTCCCTGCAAGATGGAGATCCAAATTCTTAAATTCAATTCGAATCTGGTGGCAACTTATCTTGAGCTTGTGATGCGTTTGGCTAAGTTTTAAGTTCAGTCTTAGATTCGGTTGTTGTTTTTGTTGTTTTTAATCCCTTATATGCACTTCAAAATCTTGTCGTCATCTCTCTCTGTCGTGATCTCTGTCGTTCGCGGGCGGTCGGAAAAACAAAAGTAAAAAATGACCCACTTCCCGTAATGCCATCGAGCTGAAATTTGGTACATAGACGTGTGTCACCTAACAATGCATCATATCAAAATTTCAGATCGATCGAACGTACCATAATTAAATTAATGCATTTTTAGTTTATCTCTTTACAACATATGTAATTCAAATTCACGGTTTGTTATTGTTTTTCTTTCACGTGCCAGTTGAGTTGACGCGTTGACGCCACCTGTCGATGTCCACGCCGCCTCCCGTCCCTTCCCCCGGTTTTAAAGCTAGGGGATATCATTCGGTGTCAGTCTGTAAATGTTTGTCGCGTTTGAACAAAATCAATACTTTTAGTTATGTCTCACACATAAGGGATTTATAGTCAAAAACATTGTTTTTACGTGGTTGTTAATTTATTTAAATCCCTTATATTAACTTCGAAATCTCGTCGTCATCTCTGTCGTTCGTGGGCGGGCGGAAACACAAAAGTAAAAAATGACACACTTCCCGCGATTCTATCGAGCTGAAATTTTGCACATAGCCTTGTGCCACCTAACAATGCATTGTATCAAAATTTCAGATTGATCGAATTTACCGTAATTAAATTAATACATTTTTAGTTTATCTCTATAAAACTCTATGTCGCCGTCTGCTTTGTTTACATTTAGGTGTCACGCTGAGTTCAGTCCAGCCTTCCGTGACCACACCTCCCCCCTCCCGGGCCCATTTTACAGCAACGGGGAGTTTAGTCACATTCAGTCTGTAAATGATTGTTGCGTTTGAACATAATCAATACTTTTATTTATGTCTCATATATATATAAGTGATTTATAGTCAAAAACTTTGTTTTCACGGGGTTTTGTGTCTTGTGTCCGATAACCTCGTGGTCGTAGGGGGTTCTAATGTTTCCATTAGAACTTTCTCGGGGCTTGTTAGACCTTGAGGGCGCCAATCTCCTCTCCACGTCAGCGGATGACTTTTTTTTTAGCTATAGTCATTCATCAACATTTTTAGATCCCTTATATTAACTTCGTAATCTTGTCTGTCTCTCTCTCTCTCTCTCTCTGTCTGTCGTCATCTCTGTCTTCGGCGATTGGAAAAACAAAAGTAAAAAATGACCCACTTTCCGTGATGCCATTGAGCTGAAATTGGCAAATGGACCCGTGTCCCCCAACAATGCATCGTATCAAAATTTCAGATCGATCGAATTTACCGTAATTAAATTAATGCATTTTTAGTTTATCTCTATACAACGTATGTATTTCAATTTCACTGTTTGTTTTTTTTCACGTGACAGTTCAGTTCCAGCGTTGACGCCACATCGTCGATGTACCGGCGTGCTTTTGTTTACATTTTACGTGTCACGCTGAGCTCGGTCCTGCGATCGGTGACCAGACCTTTCCCCTCTCCCACCCCCCACCCCCCAACCTGGGTTATAAAGCAAAGGGGAGTTAAGACAGATTCAGTCTGGAAATGTTTTTCGCGTTTGAACATAATCAATACTGTTTGTTATGTCTCATATATAAGGGATTTATAGTCAAAAACTTTAGGCGAGCGCACTATTGACTTAGCACTCCAGCCGCCAGATTCGGGTTAGGCTTAGTTTAAATTTAAGATAGAGTATACTTTGTTTGACCATTGGAGACCTTTTTCTTTTCGTACAATCTCTCGTCAAATTTCATAACATATATATATATATATATCTTTTTAAGACCACTGTGAAACGCTAAGATCCCATCTTGTCTTGGTCTATATTGAACATTCAGAGCCTATATTTCTAAGACCACTGTGAAACGCTAAGATCCCATCTTGTCTTGGTTTATATTGAACATTCAGAGCCTATATTTCTAAGACCACTGTGAAACGCTAAGATCCCATCTTGTCTTGGTTTATATTGAACATTCAGAGCCTATATTTCTAAGACCACTGTGAAACGCTAAGATCCCATCTTGTCTTGGTCTATATTGAACATTCAGAGCCTATATTTCTAAGACCACTGTGAAACGCTAAGATCCCATCTTGTCTTGGTTTATATTGAACATTTAGAGCCTATATTTCTAAGATCACTTAGCAACGCTAAGATACCAATTCGTCTTACCCTCGAGTCTCTAGTCAGATCTGTGAAACTGATCCTGGAAACGTTATCCAAAACTGAGAGGTTAAATTATTCTTTAAAAATTTTGTTAACACACCGGCGTCTATGACAAACAAACTAAATGTTATTATGGCATATTTAGCTTTTAATTTTAAAAAAAAATGTTTTGACAGAGGGGAACATAGTCTCTCTCTCTCTCTCTCTCTCTCTCTCTCTCTCTCTCTCTCTCTCTCTCTCTCTCTCTCTCTCTCTCTCTCTCTCTCTCCCCACCCCCACCCCCACCAACTCACGATTATGCTGATGATGAGAGAGGTTTTAAGTTATTTTATTTTAAAGATTGAACTTTTAACAGGATTCTGCACATCAAGTGGCAGGATAAGATCACAAATGGCGAGGTACTCAGAAGGAGTCATATGCTGAGCATGCACTCAATCCTGAGTTAGAGGCGCCTGCGGTGGTTGGGACATGTCCGCAGGATGAGCCCGGAGCGCATTCCAAGAGCCTTGCTTTACGGTGAGCTGGCAACTGGTATGCGGAAGAGAGGACGCCCCTGCTTGCGCTTCAAGGATGTCTGCAAGAAAGACATGACTCTGGCGCAGATTGACCATAAAACGTGGGAGACCATCGCTGTGGAGCGCACGTCCTGGCGGGCAAAAGTGCGCGAGGGCATCCAAGTCGTGGAAGCTTCCCTTACAGCCAGGAGCGAGAAGAAAAGGGCCAGGAGAAAGGGGAAGGGGGGCAGAGGAGCAGTCGGAAACGCCATCATCCCATGAGGATGGACGGATGCCATAGAACTTGTTACGTATGAAAGTTAAACATTTTTAATTTATACAAGTCTGAAAATTGTTTCAATCCGACACCAAATCAACTCAAGGTTGTATCTATGTATCTCTCAGACTTTCATCTAGAAGGCAGACATCTGTATGTGTAGCGCCATGTAAGAGGGATACATTTAAGGATTCTGTATGTGTCTGGCAATGTAGAAAACAGACATCTGTATGTGTAGCGCCATGTAAGAGGGATACATTTAAGGATTCTGTATGTGTCTGGCAATGTAGAAAACAGACATCTGTATGTGTAGCGCCATGTAAGAGTGATACATTTAAGGATTCTGTATGTGTCTGGCAATGTAGAAAACAGACATCTGTATGTGTAGCGCCATGTAAGAGTGATACATTTAAGGATTCTGTATGTGTCTGGCAATGTAGAAAACAGACACCTGTATGTGTAGCACCATGTAAGAGTGATACATTTAAGGATTCTGTATGTGTCTGGCAATGTAGAAAACAGACATCTGTATGTGTAGCGCCATGTAAGAGTGATACATTTAAGGATTCTGTATGTGTCTGGCAATGTAGAAAACAGACGTCTGTATGTGTAGCGCCATGTAAGAGTGATACATTTAAGGATTCTGTATGAGTCTGGCAATGTAGAAAACAGACATCTGTGTGTGTAGCGCCATGTAAGAGTGATACATTTAAAGAGTATGTTTGTGTCTGGCCATGTAGAAGGCAGACTTTTTGATTCTCAATGTGTATCCCCCCTCCCTTTATAAAAGAAGCCAGACATACTGAGACTGTGATGAAATAATTCATGAGAGAAAGATCTTCGCCAAATTCACATGGGAACTAAACGATAGGTCAGCCTCCTGTATAGCACGCCAATGAATTCTATGCACTAACTTTCGGCACTAGGCAGCTGACTATGTAAGGTAGATAATAGATCAAAGATGAATATATGTACTAACTTACATCATTAGTGAACTGATTATGTAAGCTACTATGATATATAGACGATAGGTTCAATTTGAATAATCTGTCATACAATTTTTTTATTATCATTATTTTTTTATTTTTTTTGTTGTTGATGTTGTTAGTTTGTTGCACTTTTTTTTTATCATACTGGAATTCATTGATAAAAATACGTCAAACTAATCTTAGAGCGCTAATGCTTGATACGAAGCTTTATTTTATTGAATTCCTTACTCTTTTTTTTTACAGTTTTTCATCTTGAAACAGTCATCTATATTTATTTTTAAAGGCCTTACAAAGTTTCACACGATGGTCCGGTTTTGTCGGAAAGCAACGTCCCTCCGGTGGCTCAATAATACCTTACTTTTGGCCTTCAGCAGTCGAATGTTAAAATCTCACATTTGGCGTTCACCAGTCAAATGTTAATATCTGACTTTTGGCGCTCACAAGTCTAATGTTAATATCTTACTTTTGGCGTTCACCAGTCGAATGTTAATATCTGACTTTAGGCGTGCACCAGTCAAATGTTAATATCTGACTTTTGGCGTTCACCAGTCTAATGTTAAAATCTCACTTTTGGCGTTCACCAGTCAAATGTTAATTTCTTACTTTTGGCGTTCACCAGTCGAATGTTAATTTCTTACTTTTGGCGTTCACCAGTCGAATATTAAATTCTTACTTTTGGCGTTCACCAGTCGAATGTTAATTTCTTACTTTTGGCGTTCACCAGTCGAATGTTAATTTCTTAATTTTGGCGTTCACCAGTTCAATGTTAATATCTTACTTTTGCTGGTCAAATCATATAGTGATTTTTTTTTAAAAATTAAATAACATTTCTAATTTTAACTAACTGATCTTCAAAAAACTAAATTTAAAAAAATATTTAATGAAAACTTTTCTTTACTTCACTTGCATATCATTGTGTGATTTAAAAAAATTAAACTTTGTTAATGGATAAATAATTGTGTTCATTTCTTTGTACTGGTGAAGGCATTGTCCGAAACGTTTACTTGAGCACACAATTCATTTATGTATCTTGTATTTTATTTAAAAGCTATATCGTGGCTATATTATATATATATATATATATATAATTCTCTTCGTGGTGGGACCATGCGAGACACAACGCAATTATGTGCAACCGAGCATGACGAATGACACTCGCTGCGGTCCACCAATGTATCTAGACCAACAATGGTCCTTGCGTTTCACTTGCATTGTTCCTTCACAGAAAAAGTGAGATTCGTAGTGTACTGGTTATCACGTCCGCCTTATACGGGGAAGATCCTGGGTTCAAGCCCCAGCGAAAATATTTTATTTTTTTTTAATTTTAAAAAATTTCTGTTTGTGCCCGTTCTTTCTGAGGCCCCTTTCCTATTAACTCGTGAATGATTCCGGATCCAAATTCAACGCTTCCGGATCTGTCGTCAACTTTTTCAAAACGCTCGTAAACACGTTTTCTGACTTGCTAGAGAGCTGAAATTTTCACAGTAGGTTTGGCTTGTGGGGAGGATAATGCTATTAAATTTTCAGATCGATCGAATGTTTCGTAATTAAATTAATGCATTTTTAGTTTATCTCTATATGTAGCGAACGGCTTTTGTTGACATTTTACGAATCACGCTGAGTTAAGTTCAGCCATCCGTGACGAGACATTTTAAGTGCCCCCCTCCGTTTTAAAACAAAGGGTATTTAAGGCAATCTCAGTCTGCAAATGTTTGTCGTCTTTAAGCATGATAAATACTTTTTAGTTATGTCTCAAATATAGGGGATTTATAGTCAAAATCGTTGTTTTACGGGGTTGTTTAATTCAATCCCTTATATTAACTTCACCGTCATCTCTTGAGTTCGCAGGCGGTCGGTCGGGCGGAAAAACAAAGTAAAAAAATAAAAAAAGACCCGTAAAAACAAAGTTTTTGACTATAAATCCCTTATATATGAGACAGAACTAAAAGTATTGATTATGTTCCAACGCGACAAACATTTACAGACTGACACCGAGTGATGTCCCCTGTCTTTAATAACGGGGGATGGGACCTGAGGGGGTGTAGGCACGACGGTCGACGTCAACGCGTTAACTCAAACTCTCATGTGGAAGAAAAAACAATAACAAACCGTGAATTTGAATTACATATGTTATATAGGGATAAACTAAAAATGCATAAATTTAATTACGGTACGTTCGATCGATCTGAAATGTTGATACGATGCATTGTTAGATGAGACGGGTCCATGTTCCAAATTTCAGCTCGATCGGATCACGGGAAGTGGGTCATTTTATATTTTTATTTTTCCGCTAACGTACGAAGAGATGACGACAGACAAGATTTCGAAGTAAATATAAGGGATTTTTTTTTAAAAAAACGTAAAAACAAAGTTTTTGACTATAAATCCCTTATATATGAGACATAACTAACAGTATTGATTATTTTCAAATGCTACAAACATTTACAGACTGAATCTGTCTTAACTCTACTTTGCTTCATAACCCTGGGGGTGGTGGGGGTGGGAGAGGGGGAAAAGTCTGGTCACCGATTCGCTTGACCGAGCTCAGCGTGACACGTAAAATGTAAACAAAAGCACGCGGGTACGTCGATGGATCGCCTCAACGCGTCAACTCAAACTTTCACGTGGAAAAAAAAACAATAACAAACAGTGAATTTGAATTACATACCTCATATAAGGATAAACTAAAAATGCATTAATTTAATTACGGTACGTTTGATCGATCTGAAATTTTGACACGATGTATTGTTAGGTGAGACGGGTCCGTGTGCCAAATTTCAGCTCGATCGCATCACGGGAAGTGGGTCATTTTTGACTTTGTTTTTCCGCCCGCCCAAGACAGAGATGACGACACAGACGCCGGTGAAGTTAATTTAAGGGATTTAAAAAGACCCGTAAAAACAAAGTGTTAGCTCATCAAATTTTATATCTCCCATTAAATCACACAATCGATCACAATAAATATCAATAAAACTTAGAGTTCTGAGTGTGTGACTACTTAGTTTGTGACTAAAATATTATTTTCTGCTTTTTCATGCGATATTCTACATTCCCTACTGCAGCTGGGCCTCATCTTTTTTTTTATAGTTTTTTTGTTCATTTTATATCCCTTTATTGCCAACACTAGCTGACCCGCGGCGTAGCATACGCCGCTAATGATTTCGTGACGGGTGAAGACTTCCTGAAAGACACAGTTGTAAAAATGGGGTGGGTTAGGGCAAACGACTGTGAGTGAATGAAAAGAAGGAACTCTAGATAGACCCACAGTGTAGCATACGCCACAGACTTGCTCATAATAGACAGTGCAAAGAACGGTTGGGAGGGGGTGAGAGTACAGACACAAAAAACAGCACTATGTAAATAAAAAATAGTGAATAAACGTGAAGACATGCACACTGAGGTTGTAGTTACCCGCCTCCCATTTAATACTACTATCCCTTAAACATAAACTGTGATTGGCCGACCCTAGTGAGGGTTAGTCATATTTAGGGTTGTTAATTGCGTGTTGTTGTTGTTGTTTTTGTTTTGTTTTGTTTTTTTGTTTTGAAAACCGATTATCAATTATGTAACTCTGATTTTAAACCGTTTGTCGTTTTATAGCAGACTTCATAGAAGTTAGTGGTTTACCGAATTTCGCCTGCAAATGTCTCGAAACCAAAAATGAGTTGGCAATTTCCTCCCCCCCCCCTCCCCACCGACGTTCACTCGCGTTGTTTTGATTTCTTCGTGCTGTAGTTTGTGTCCGTTCTTTCTCCACTATCTTTGCACTCTCTATGAGCAATTCTGCGGCGAATACTACACCGCGGGGCGTCTAGTATGTTTTATTGGGGTAAATTTCTCAAAAGCTGAATACATCCATAATGCTAAACGTCAATTGACTATCATGGCTATGAGGCAGGAGGTGGTGTAGTTAACAGCCGCAACTACTGGATGAAATCGTGACACGAAGAGAAGTTGTCACTCAGTTGAGCAAACCATTGCACCGGTGAATGAATGTGAGCGTGTAATTTTTCCTTTGAGCGTCCAGACATGTCAGACAGAATGGTCAGACGGTCAGCAATGAAGTCTTTTTTTAATATTGACTCTGTTTGTCCAAAGTGACATTTTAATGCCGTGGTTGCCCCATAGTTGAGGGGAAACGTCGCATCGCTTAACTAGGAGAATACACTTGGAAATGTTCTTTAAACTGTGAATTCAGTAGTTCACGTATATGGTATTCAAACTCTGAATGCAGTAGTTCACGAATATGTTATTCAAACTATGAATTCAGTAGCTCACGTATATGTTATTCAAACTCTGAATTCAGTAGTGCACGCAAGATGACGACCCTTCATTTTCTGAAATGATTCACTGGGTTTCTGTCAACGGGTTTACATTCGTGTGGGAGTAAATGTTTTATTTTTTATAAACAGAGACAAAAGCTATGACGGTGATGCGTAAACTTTCCAGCTAATAAAGTTTATGAAGCATGCGTGAATTCAAGAACAATGACTACACGCCCCCAAGTAAACAATGAAACAAACATGATTTTATGCCATGAATCATGCTATACTATATGGCGTCATTATCCATTCCAGTACATGGTAACAGAGGCGTCACTAGGGGTGTGAGGGCTGTGGACCGCACCGGGTGATACCATTACAAGGGTTGACACCAAGAACCAAGAGCAAAGTAGTAATCATACATAAAGCAATTAATTCTAATTTAGAAATACAACACAAAGATAACTTAATACAACCCTCAGATAGACATAAGGATAAAAACACCTTTCTTATTCCGTATGCAAGAACAAACACATACAAGTTTTCCTTCTTCCCGTCCGGAATTCGGGCGTGGAATGGGTTGCCTGAAGAATCCAGGAAAACCAACACTTTATCAACATTTAAATCTCTAATAAAAATGCAGGACTAAACACAAACCATAGATAAGCGTAGGACGCAATAATCTTCTGTATAGAAGGAGCGTCTGTAACCAGATAAGAAGATAAACGTTAAAGTCTGTATGTTCCCGTCATTTGGCACTGGAAGACTCGGAGGGGGTCTATGGGGTAAGTCGTTGGGGCGGGAAGTGGTGGGGGGATATCATCCGCTACCGCACTGGGTGACACAAACCCCAATGACGCCTCTGTATGGTAATGTATAAACGAGGTCGACCCAAAGCATAACTATTTGTTATTGTTTTGTTGTTGCTCATTTTAAAAACAACTAAACAAAGATAACTGTTACCAACTAAATGACAATATCTGTCCAGCGATACTTTAAATAACTTATAATAGTTTCATTGGAAAGCAAACGTTTTTTTCATTTCTGACCTCAACTCTTCATTTCATAGAGCCAAAAAATTTAATATATTGTTCCCTCAGCAATTGGCGCTTATTTTCTTGTCTTTTTAAATCCTTTATATTAACTCGTGGTTTCTGTTTGTTTGGTTAATTGTTTGCTTGCTTGCTTGCTTGTCGCCAAAACTTTGGATCGATTTTAACCCACTTCCGCGTAAGCTAGCGAGCTGAAATTTTGCAGGCAGTTTCGTGCCGATGATAAAAACTATGTATCAAAATTTAAGATCGATCTCATGTACTGTAAGTAAATTATTGCATTTTTAGATAATTTTATTTATCTCTATGTATCATATTAAATTTTTGAGATAGAGTATCGCGGTGCGTATTATATTGAACGACCTTTCTGTCGCGCAATAAGGTGCGTATGTTATTGACAACACTTTTTATAAACATATTCCTGATCGGTGCGCATTATATTTAACATGTTTTACGACACAACTGCAATTTTCTATTTTTGGATGGTCTTGCGCTGCGTATTATAATGAACAATATTTTAGTTACGTCTAGTACATAAAGGATTTATAGTGAAAAACTTGTTTTTTACGTTTTTTATTTTTTATTTTATGGTTTTTTTTATTTAGTGCAGAATTCCTTCTACCCAAATTTCTTAATAATATTGTGGTGCAGTCTTTTTTTTACTAATTTGTTTTCTTTTATTATTATTATTATTGTTTGAGGGGGAGGAGGGTAGGATTTGCATTACAACATTTCCCAAAATAAGAACATCGTAAAAGGTCAGTCTGACCTTAACTGCTTTAGTGTGCGGTTTGATCAATATTATTATTTTAGAAATCGGTTTTTTAAAGAGGTGTTAAAAGAATTATATTGACGATAACATTCGACTGGCAAACGCCAGGAACAGATTCCATCGCGCCACTTCAGCGTCTTGTGGGACGCCTTCAGTTGGGGCGCAAGGGGAGACACCTCAGGGCATTTGGACATTGAGTCATATTTTGACGGCTGATACGTGTAAGCACTTTCAGACCCGGTCTTTGCGAGTTGAGAGGCGAGCAGGGGGTACGGTGGCAAAATAAATGGAGCGATAAAAGTGCTATCAGATATGGACGTTATTATGTTGGTGTCACTGACTCGATACGTGATTTATTTAGTGTCTCTGACTCCACACGTTATTCTATCAGTGTCTCTGACTCCACGCGTTGTTTTATAAGTGACTCTGACCCCATATATTATTTTCTTGGTGTCTCTGACTCCATAGGTGATTCTATTTATTTCTCTGACTCCACGCGTTATTCTATCAGTGTCTCCTACTCCACACGTTATTCTATAAGTTTCTTTGACTCCACTCGCTATTATGTTAGTGCCTTCGACTCAGCGCGTTATTTTTTGGTGGTCTGAATCCTTAACGACACTCAAAGAATTAAAACTACTGACCAAGTTTTGCTGAAACTATTTGAATGATACAGAAATATCTGCAAGCAGACTTAATCTCTTATCTCTAAAAAAAAACATATATATGTATATCTACATATATAATTTAAATTCTTCTAGTTACTTGTTCATATTTAGCCGACTCACAACACCAACGTATGACACTGTGCCGTGCAGAAATAAGCGCATGTTGGCAATGTTGTGAAAGTACGTTCTAGAGCATGAGCGAGTTCTTGACGTCAGTAGTTAAAACATGACTGAGTCAGTAGTTAAAACAAGACTGAGTCAGTAGTTAAAACATGACTGGGACAATAGTTAAAACATGACTGAGTCAGTAGTTAAAACATGACTGGGACAATAGTTAAAACATGACTGAGTCAGTAGTTAAAACATGACTGAGTCAGTAGTTAAAACATGACTGGTTCAGTAGTTAAAACATGACTGAGTCAGTAGTTTACCGGCCAAGTGAGTGGACGCGTGCAAGCCTAGACACTAAGCTCTATGGCCCGTTATTTGATGTGATGCCAGACCAGGGCATGATTTCAATTACTGTGACACTGCAGAATCGATCGGTGAAATATTGATTACATATCTGTAGTACCTTTCGTGATGAACTGATCTATTTTATTCTACCTGTCATTCACAGACCTATATCAGTCTACATGTCATTCACAGACCTATATCAGTCTACCTGTCATTCACAGACCTATATCAGTCTACCTGTCATTCACAGACCTATATCCATCTACCTGTCATTCACAGACCTATAACAGTCTATCTGTCATTCATATACCTATATCAGTCTACTTGTCATTCACAGACCTATATCAGTCTCTGTCATTCACAGACCTATATCTGTCTACCTGTCATTCACAGACCTATGTCAGTCTACCTGTCATTCACAGACCTATATCAGTCTACCTGCATGTCATTCACAGACCTATATCAGTCTAACTGCATGTCATTCACAGACCTATATCAGTCTACCTGTCATTCACAGACCTATATCAGTCTAACTGCATGTCATTCACAGACCTATATCAGTCTACCTGTCATTCACAGACCTATATCAGTCTACCTGTCATTCACAGACCTATATCAGTCTACCTGTCATTCACAGACCTATATCAGTCTACCTGTCATTCACAGACCTATATCAGTCTAACTGCATGTCATTCACAGACCTATATCAGTCTAACTGCATGTCATTCACAGACCTATATCAGTCTACCTGCATGTCATTCACAGACCTATATCAGTCTACCTGTCATTCACAGACCTATATCAGTCTAACTGCATGTCATTCACAGACCTATATCAGTCTAACTGCATGTCATTCACAGACCTATATCAGTCTACCTGCATGTCATTCACAGACCTATATCAGTCTAACTGCGCATACACTGACCTATATCATTCTACTTGTTAAAGCACATAGTGACCTATATCATTCTACTTGTTAAAGCACATATTGACCTATATCATTCTACTTGTTAAAGCACATAGTGACCTATATCATTCTACTTGTTAAAATACACACTGACCTACATCAATCTTTCTTCTAGTACAGGGGTCGGCGAAGTTTTTGCCCTTTTCCCAAAAATATTTTTAAAATGTGTTGCCGTTACCCCGGAAGGCGCGATGCTCTGCCCACACCACTTGGGGGTTTTGGGAGCGTTGTAAGCAAAAAAAAATTGTCTAGGGCTAAGCCCAAGCCGAGCACGCATCTGCTGAGTTCTAGAAGTCTGACAAGTGTCTTTAAAATGACCCGAAAAGGATTATGCGTATGACGCAATTATAAAAGTTAATAGTCGAATATAATATTATTGTTTTAATGGTTATATTTCTAACGGCCCTAGCCATTCTAGATATAATGATAAATCTGACAAAATGCAATAAAGTCAGATAAACACAATTTAATTTTTAAAATATAACATAAATTATAAATTTTATATAAATTAATGTCATCAATGTTTATTATAAAACACTGAGGTTTTTTTAAAAATATCATTACGGTTCAGTTTTTTTAAATATTATGCTGCTTCATTTTTGACACAATCCCATCGTATTTTGGGCTTTTTGATGTCAGGGCAAACTCGATGCTTTGTTCACTAGAGTGGAAAATCCTTGTTAACAAAGGTACACTGTTGCAAAAGTCAACAACGTCCTGATGGTCTCCTCGTGTTAAAAGCCTTTGCAGCATTTCACGTCGAAAAATGTGTCAGACTTTCTTCGTTGGCAAATTCAACACGTGACTCATTATTAGACTGAAGTTCAAGAAGTGCCTCTGCCAACACCTTGAGGCTCATCTGGTACATCCTCAGTGTCACATCAAAATGGATCTACAACCCAACTGATTTTATGCGAATGACTAACTGGAAAGGAAACAGGCAACCGCTCTTTGAGCTTGGTGAGGGTGTCTAATAACAATATCCTTGATGTCGTCAGAAGTCATTAGACAATCTTCCAAGCACAAGGCCAACTTTGAAAAGGCAGCTAACTTGTTTCCTTCTACTTTTTGTTTCCGATATGAAATATTTAATCCAAATGCTGTAATCATTTCTCTGGCTGTAATTATATTTTATAATTTTTCACTGCAACTCTTTGTTCAACGCATTCACGTGCTAAACAATATCAGCTAAGTATGCGAGATGTGCAACCAAACAATAGTTCGTAAACTTACCTACCAGTGCATGTTTTTGACCAGCCAGAAATTTTTGACGTTTAGCTTTCAGAGCCCACACTCTGTTCAGGGCATAGCCGCGTGAAAGCCACCGTACCTAGTGATAAAGTAAGTTTGTATATTCAGCCTCACCATCTATACATAAATCACGTAACAGTCGTGTTTGTAGTGAATGCCTTTTAATTAAATTGACGATTGATCATACAGTGGTCAACTTTAAATTTGGGATTCCTCTCTCTTGCAATAGCCGAAAACCACTTACACGACACAACATTGTTGGCGCTCCATCAACAGACGCAGCAATACAGTCTTCCCATTTTAGATTAACTTTTTCAAAGTATTCATTAACTTTATTGAATACATCAATTCCTTGACATCGCAGTTCGAGGTTAGCACAAAACAATATTTCCTCTTAAATTGTTTGTAAACCTTTGTGTCGAACATATACCATAAGATGCGCATTTAAACACCAGTGGTCTAATTAATTTGAATGGCAAAGAATTTACTCGCATTTATAGAAGAAGGTACTTGTTCCCGGACATTTTCTGCCAAAGTACAAGTTCTGTCTTTCACAACTTTCGAGGCGTTATCTGTGAACATGACATACAATGTTAGTTTTTGGAATTTAGTGTTTTTCCAAACTGCTCGCTGAACAAAACTGGTTAAAGGTAATATGACATATCATTGATGAAGGTTAAAGGTAATATGATCATATCATTGATGAAGGTTAAAGGTAATATGATCATATCATTGATGAAGGTTAAAGGTAATATGATCATATCATTGATGAAGGTTAAAGGTAATATGATCATATCATTGATGAAGGTTAAAGGTAATATGATCATATCATTGATGAAGGTTAAAGGTAATAGGATCATATCATTGATGAAGGTTAAAGGTAATATGATCATATCATTGATGAAGGTTAAAGGTAATATGATAATATCATTGATGAAGGTTAAAGGTAATGCTGTTGAATCAATAAAAAAGAAGGGTAGATGCTATTTAAGTGTAACAACAGGTTGAGACGAAGTGTTCTAATAAAGCTGAGTTATTTAAGTCTCATTCATGGTGTGCGGGTTCTTGTTCATCATGTACCATGTCCATGTAAAGACAGCTGGTCGTATCTATCCCTCTAATGAAGATATCATGGGAAATGAGAAATTTAACATTTATTTAGAAAATTGGAATAGGGCTCAGAAGTCAAGTGTCGAATAAATTTGATAATTTAATAAAGTCTTGTGTGTCTGCCTGTCTACAGTGTATAATATTTTACAATAAGAAAGTTTCCTATGAAATAAAATATATAAATATTGAGTTCTTTACATCACAGCATGTCTCTAATTAGTATATATTTAACTAACAGCTATATTTGATTTTTATTTTTTATTGCCAGGATCTTAACTGCGATATGTATTAATTTATCAATATTTTATTTGTAAGTCAGTATGTATGTGTTCATATATGACTGACATTTCGTTATTTAACAAAGTCCTTATTGCGTTCAAAGTTTTGCATACTGTACAGCTAGCGCAAAGTACTGTATGTAGTAATGATACATAAGGCAACTAATTCTTACTTGGAAATACAACACAAATTTATCTAATACAACCCTCAGATAGACATAGGGATAAAAAAAAACACTTTTCTTAATCCATACGCAAGAACAAACACAAACAAATTCTCGTTCTTTCCGTCCAGAATTCGGGCGTAGAATGGGTTGCCAGAGGAAACCAGGAAGACCAACAGTCTATCAACATTTAAAAATCTATTTTTAACAAATGCCAGACTTGGCATAAACCATGGGTACGCGTAGGGCGCAATAATCTTCTGTTTAGAAGGAGCGTCTGTAACGGTTGAGATAAGAAGAAAAGTATCCTAACTATACTGCCCTCTGTTACATTCTAGGATATATCCTAAGATGGGTTTGTGAATTTGGGCATGAAGAATTCCAGTTCTACTCTAGAATTTGTGTCCTCGATCAACGTTTAAGATTTTTTAGACAAAGTCCAGTCTACGATCGACTCACTAAATCTATTTTTAAAAATTCCTTTCAACAATAGATAAACCAATTTGCCGCGATCTGGCAGACACAATGGAGACATTGATCGGTTGGTCAGCATTTGGCCACGTCTCAAAACACACATCCGGGCATCCTGCCTCCATGCTTGGCCATAGATCTCGTTCGAGTTGCCTACTCCCTTAAAAAAACGGGTGAGAGTGGGGAGGGGGGGGGGCATTTAAGCGTCCGTCTGCATCTGGAATTCATCTCGTTTCACACTTAGGACTTGCCGAGGACCTTATTTCTTTCATCATAGCTATGGGCCATTTTCAAAACATCCAGAGAGAGACCGATTGAAATTTCTTCTTAAACTCCTTGTTTTATTCAAAGTTATCCCCACTCCATACACTTTTTTTAAACGCTTCTAAATTCAACGTTTAAATTTTAAATTGTTAATATGATAAAATCAGGCCTCAATGACAAATATTATCATTAAAAGAAACATACATGCCTTTATTTAAAGGTCTAAGTCTCATTAACTTTAAAAGTTTAGATGTTAAATTAAAAATATACAGTTTACTTTTTTTTTCTTTGAAAGTTACGCTGTTGTTGTTATTGTTTTTTTGTTGTTGTTTTTTTTTGGGGGGGGGTCTCCAATTTTTAATGAATGGTTTGTTCTAACAGTATTGTGTTTTGTAACCACTTCACTTTGCTAGCATAGTACCTAATTTAACTAATTAACTGAAGCATCAAAACACGTTTTTCTTTGTAACTTCTCCTTGTTAATCTCTTTATTATTGAGCTCGCCGTTTCTTAGAGATAAGGGAATCCAATGGTAACAAATTAATCAACTGTTTTCATAAAATAAAATTATCGCTCTTGAACTGAACTACACCAATGAAAAGCTGCATATAATTCACCAATGATTATACACTGGTAGGCAATGTCGATTAGGAATTATAACATAAAATGTTTTATCTAACATTGCATAGTTTTTTTAATGCGTTTGTAGTTATTTATAAATTACATCTCTAGAGAATTTTATCTCCTGGATTTTTATTGTACATCCTATTGATTTAATCCCCCTCTCGTTTTTTTTTATGTTTCAGATATTCTTCCATTACAGACAGACGGGCAGCACTACTCTCATGTGGATATTCTTTGTCTGGACTTCTGTATTATAATATCACGTGATGAATCGTTGTTACACCAGATGAACATATAGCTCATCTTCTTTTATTTGAAAGCTAGTGAAATACTTAATTCACCGTTGGGATACCTATATTATGTGGGCTTAAAATTAACGCAGGCCCAAGTTTTGTGTTGGCTCAATATCATAATTTTAACATTAAATAGGAAAGAGCCCTAGGAAATATATCATGTTTCCATCGGTCTGACACCTGAAAGAGGTCATCGATTTTTTTTCTCTCTCTCTCGTTTTATTCACGATCGAACGATTTTCTGTTTCCAGGATGATGTCAAGGTGTGTGAAACGAATCGGAAATTCCCGTCCCAGGATGTTGTTTACAACAGTGCGAGTGACTGGGCTCAATCCCGGGGCTTAGGGGCACCATGGCCGTGGTGGTATCTCTCCACAACCAGGCGCCCTATCGGCGCACGTATAACAGCCGGGAGAGGCTCAACGTGGAGAATGACCGCAGCGAACTCTGGCTGCACCCCGGCGACCGGAACTTCCACAGCGCCGGCAGCAACCCGGATCTGACGCGGCCCATCAAACCCGTGGCGCCGCGGAGGCGGTGCGTCACGCTGGACGGAGAACTGCTGCCCATCCAGCACACGTGCCGCCTCAGCACGTGCGACCGGATCACCATCAACGTCAGCGGGAAGTACTTCGAGACCTGGAGGAAAACCCTCGAGGACCACCCCAACACGCTGCTGGGCGATCCCGACAGGAGGATCAAATACTACGACAAACACAAGGACGAGTACTTCTTCGACAGGCACCGCCCGACCTTCGACGCCATATTCGACTACTACATGTACGGCGGGGGATTAAAGAGGCCGCCGCCCGTGCCGGACGACATCTTCCTCTCCGAGCTGGACTTCTTCGAGATCGAGCGGCCCGTCATCGAGAAGTACCGGCGCGGCGAGGGCTACATCATGGAGAACGTGGTGCTCCCCGAGCGGGGCCTGAAGCGGAAAGTCTGGATGCTGATGGAGTACCCGGAGACCTCCATCTACGCCTACATCATCGCCATCGTCTCGGTCCTCATCACGACGGCGTCCATCGCGCTCTTCTGCGTGGAGACCCTCCCGGGCCTGAGCTCCGAGCACTGCGTCCAGAACAAGGACCCCAACTGGAGCGACGCCTTCTTCCTCGTGGAGACCGTCTGCTCGGCCTGGTTCACTTTCGAGGTCATCATACGACTGTTCGCGTGCCCCAGCAAAATTGCCTTCTTCAAAGACTTCAAGAACCTGGTCGACGTCACGGCGGTCATCCCGTACTACGTCGGCCTGTTCAACATCCTGTCCACCATGACGTGCGAGAGCGCCAAGTCGTCCGCGTCGCTAGCCTTCCTCCGAGTGTTTCGCCTCGTTCGGATCTTCAAGCTGACCAAGCACTCGGCCGGCCTCCAGGTGCTCATTCTGACCTTCAAGGCGAGCGTGGAGGGCCTGTGCCTGTTTCTGGTCGCGCTGACCGTGTGTATACTTGTCTTCTCCAGCGCCGTGTACTTCGCGGAAATGGGCATCGAGGGTTCTCAAATCAAGAGCATCCCCGACGGATTCTGGTGGGCCATTATCACCATGACAACGGTCGGCTACGGTGACGTCGCCCCGAAGGGTCCCATGGGTAAACTGCTGGGATCGATGTGCGCCGTGGCGGGAGTTCTCACGCTGGCCATACCGGTCCCCATAATAACGGAGAACTTCAACAAGTTTTACTCACACAAGACGGGCCGGGGTCGTATTTAACGCCAGGCTTGGATATGTTTTAAAGTGTATTTACCCCAAGGAATTTTCACAGTTCTATTTACGCCTAATTTTTTTTTAATACTAGCACTAGAATTTCTTGAGATGCGGCTAGAAGATGAGCAACATGGGAGAACGGTGCCTGATGGGTAAAAATTTCATTGCTGCGAAGTTGACTTAACATTGTTTAGCTATAGACGTAGACTTTAGATGTGAAACACAAGTCAATGATGACTTAGACTGGCGGATTCAGATTGGCGTACGTGGCTTGACTTGGTATATAGGACGTCACGATGTGACACCAAGCACGAGCTAGTAGTTTGACAAGAGTCTACGTTGACAGACACAGCTTGACAGGCGTCGAGCTAATGGCTTGGACTTAGACTGCCCCCCCACCCCCATAATTTTGACAGATTTTAACTCACAGATTTAGAGTTTCAGACACTGCTTGACAGGCGGGGTTGACACGGTCTAAAACTTTTTGGGTTAAGGAGACCCGACTAAACGACATTGTTGTTGAACAATTTTAAATGGAGTAATTTCCCATCATTAAGAACATTTCAAAATCTAATTTGTAGAGATCCCCCCACCCCTAAGAAATATATATATATATATATATATATAAAGACACACTAAAATTGAAACCTCTTTAGTAAATATTCCTTTTATAACCTCAATATTAAATTTATTGATTTTCGAAAATATTAAGAGATGACAATTGCGGTGAATTTTTAATACTTCTTAAAAAATAGGTTAATTTTTGCTACTTTTCAATAATACCTAAAAAAATGTCAATCTTTGTCCCCATACACAATATGGTATGGATATGTTCATCGTCATTGTTTCATAGACCGCATAATGACGTGTAATTAAATCGTCAACATACATTGACCGACAGAATCATACATTAACTTTGACGACTTAAGTTTGCTGGCGAATGCGTTATTGAACGATGGATTGTTCTATAAATAGCCGAGTGTTACAACAATTGAAATGGCTGTTACAAGTGAAACGGCTGATGGTTGCAAGAAGGGAAATGGCTGTTACAAGTGAAACGGCTGATGGTTGCAAGAAGGGAAATGGTTGTTACAAGTGAAACGGCTGATGGTTGCAAGAAGTGAAATGGTTGTTACAAGTGAAACGGCTGATGGTTACAACAGGTGAAATGATGAGTGTTAACTCGAAACAGCCTGCAATGGATTAAGTCGGGGATAGTACTTTCCTTTTTTAAAACATGTTTCTATTTCAGGAAAGAATGATGACGGCATTGAATGTAAGTATAATGATCATCCAAAAGATTACATGTGATTGTGAGAATATCAACTTGCAAATAATTTGTTATACCGTTCTCAAATTTTAGCAACGACAATTTCGCTCTTGAGCTTTTATCCAATTGATGAAATAGTATGCAATTTATTACTTTTTCTCCCACGTTTCAATTATTGTACAGCATAATTATGATGTCCCTGGCACAATTCAATTCCCCCCATTATATAAATATCATCTTCTCAGCATCGTTCCACTTACCACCCATGAGATTTTAACAAAATCATTTATGTTATTGATCATCTTTAAATTTTTAACGCATTTTTCGATAATCATTTATAGACTTTGCTTCCTCTAATTGAGCAACAAAGATGTGTAGACAAGATGTTAACCGTAATTATTGGTGACAGTACTTGACTGTTTGAATTGGGACAAAAGGTGTAACTCAATCACTAAACACGTCTTTTTTATCAATTATTAAGATCGAACATTCAAATTTCAATTTTTCCGGTTTTTTAAAGTCTTTTTTTTTCGTCGATTGTTATTGCACCAGCTCCTTTAAGTTAAAGTCTCTAAATGCGTATGATCTAAATATCAAATAATCCTTTCTCTCAATAAATGCAACTACTACTTGGTAGATCAATGGTTGTGGCCACCTGTTCAGTCTATTGTTCCGGCCACTTGGCAAACCGAACTTTTAATTTTGTTTGTCGCTTTCATTATTGCAATTTCAAGTAACTTACTACTGTAAGTGCTTCAAATTCTTTAAAATATCCCCTTTGACACGTTTTAAAACATATTTTAAACACTTTTTATATTTGCACCCTGCACTTTTTTACTATTTTTTAAAATTAATCTGGAATTTGTTTTCTTTACTCACAATAAGACAACTTCTATTCTTTTTTTTTAAACACTTCTTACATCCGTGACTGGGTCGATACTTTTAACGCCCACGTTTTGATTGATCAAGTTTTATTGATGTTTTAAGCTGAAGGAACTCAAGGTGGCAGATGTCTATTAATTTTCGACAGTGTAGTTATTCAATTTTAATGTTCGTTTAGAACGTTCAATGCAAAATTTAAATCATTGCGCGATCGTTTTATTGAAAAATCTATTATGCAAATTAGAAGTATAACTTACGTAGATTTCATTTATATCTTATTTCTCTGGGATGCAGGTTGTTTTGTTGTTTTTTTAATTGCTTGCATATTCATTAAGTTTTGTTTTTTACTTTGCCATTCTTCTATATCTCAGAAATGTATCTAAATTTTCCTATTTAACTAGAAGATTTTTAATTACCCAGCAATTTTTCTTGTTAGCTTTTTCTATCAATAATTCACTCCTTTATACAAGATCAAGATTTGGTTTGCTTGACGTAAGAGATTATATTAGGTGAATGCAAAGAGAAAGGGGAAACTATAACTTTGATAAATAAGGGAATTGAAATAATTATAAAGAAAGTTGTTAAGATGAATAGACAAAATATAATTCAATGATCATTTACTCGTAATTAAAACCAAGTCCTGCTTCATTTGAAATACAATCACAATGATAAATTAAAAATTAATCATTTCCGCTTAAATCAATAACCAAATCTGGTAATTAATCGTTCCACGAAAGAATTCCGGAATTATTTTTTTATATGGAAAAAGAAGAAAAATGTTTCCGGCAAATGACTCATTTCCCTGGCTGAGGCTGAAGTGTTCCATTTCCTCCCCTCTCCATTCTTTACAGTTACTCGAAGCTTAAAATAAATCATTGTTTCCACTTTTGCCTCTGATTAACTAGAGAAAACACTAAAGAAAAGATGGCAGAAAATGAAACATCAACTGCTCGACGGGCAAATATTAATGTTTTCATTGAACAAAGCTTTGTAAATATTTATTCAGCGAAACGGACCGTCAATTAACAGAGGTTTTGGGAAATGGCGAGTTATCTTGGACTTGTAGGTGGCGCTTTGGGGAGCTAATGTAGTGGGGGGTGAGGTTGGGGATTTTGGCTCATTAAAACATGCAAAACGGCAACTCCTACCCTTGATAAAGAAATCAGCTCAGTTGTTTGTTGGTTGTTTTTTTTTGTAGTCATTATTGAGACATAAAACAACTTCCTCAATTTTTAAATCCCTCTTCTCTCTCTCTCTCTCTCTCTCTCTCTGTCTCTATATCTCTGTCTGTCTGTCTGTCTGTCTGTCTGTCGTGGGCGGGCGGAAAAACAGAAGTAAAAAAATGACACACTTCCCGTGATGCTATCAAGCTGAAATTTTTCACATAGACTCGAGTCATCTAAAAATGCATTGCATCAAAATTTCAGATCGTTCGAATGCATCGTCATTAAATTAATGCTTTTTTAGTTTATCTCTTTATAACTATATTTAGCAGTCTGCTTTTGTTTACATTCATGTGTCATTTGAGTTCACGCCAGCCATCGATGACCCCCACCTCCCCCCCCCAACGGGTTTTACAGCAAGGGGAGATCAGTCAGTTTCAGTCTGCAAATGTTTGTCGCATGTTGCGTATTATATTGAACGTATCAATGCTTTAAGTTCTGTCTTATATATAAGGGATTTATATTCAAAAACTTTGTTTTTTCGGGCTGTTTAATTACTCATTTAAGGTTATACCACCTGAAAGAACTATTTAAAAACAATTTAAAACAAACATCGTTTGTGATAGATAAAAATAACTAAAAGATCTTGGTCTGATTACATGCTATGCCAAATGATTTGGGGTCTCATTTGATTCTATCTTCGACAACAACCAAGGTTATCAAAAGTTTGCATACATTCCAGAGACAAAAAGCATAAAGAAATATTAGCCCTGGCACCTGAACCTGTAAAATGAACCAGATTTGATTCCCCGTGCGTCATTCAGACTCTAGTTGTTGTTTTTGTTTTTGATTTTTTTTGTGTTTCTATTGATTCGTAGGTTTAAAATAACCACGCCGAAACGTGATCCGTTTTTCCATGTTACCAGATTTGGAATTTCTAAGGCGATGCCGTAATATCTTGTCATGAGGCGGAAATGGATTGTGTAACGGGTTAATCTCTTGTCTTAGGTCGGGCGTTACTTGTGTAATGGGGTAATATCTTGTCAGGTGCGGGTATCCGTTGTTTAATGGGAATGTCTTGCTTGGTGCGGGTATTCCTTGTGTAATGGGGTATTGTCTTGCTAGGTGCGGGTATTCTTTGTGTAATGGGGTAATGTATTGTTAGGTGCGGGTATTCCTTGTGTAATGGGGTAATGTCTTGCTAGATGCGGGTATTCCTTGTGTAATGGGGTAATGTCTTGTTAGGTGCGGGTATTCCTTGTGTAATGGGGTAATCTCTTGCTAGGTGTGGGTATTCCTTGTGTAATGGGGTAATGTCTTGTTAGGTGCGGGTATTCCTTGTGTAATGGGGTAATATCTTGTTAGGTGCGGGTATTCCTTGTGTAATGGGGTAATATCTTGTTAGGTGCGGGTATTCCTTGTGTAATGGGGTAATGTCTTGTTAGGTGCGGGTATTCCTTGTGTAATGGGGTAATGTCTTGTTATGTGCGGGTATTCCTTGTGTAACGGGGTAATATCTTGTTAGGTGCGGGTATTCCTTGTGTAATGGGGTAATGTCTTGTTAGGTGCGGGTATTCCTTGTGTAATGGGGTAATGTCTTGTTAGGTGCGGGTATTCCTTGTGTAATGGGGTAATGTCTTGCTAGATGCGGGTATTCCTTGTGTAATGGGGTAATATCTTGTTAGGTGCGGGTATTCCTTGTGTAATGGGGTAATGTCTTGTTAGGTGCGGGTATTCCTTGTGTAATGGGGTAATGTCTTGTTAGGTGCGGGTATTCCTTGTGTAATGGGGTAATCTCTTGCTAGATGTGGGTATTCCTTGTGTAATGGGGTAATGTCTTGTTAGGTGCGGGTATTCCTTGTGTAATGGGGTAATATCTTGTCATGCTGTGGGAATCCCTTGTGCAATGAGGTAATCTTTGTCACAAGTCTTGAATTCCTGAGTGCGTAGCAAAAAAAAACGTGGCCACACACAAAAACTATCTAGCTTACAACAACGAAATAAGCACAAAATAAACATATAAACTTTTTTTTAGAATGTAAGATCCGAGGAGTCAGCAAGAGAAATGTAAGAGATCATTAGTCGATAAAAGATCTTTTCTCTCTCTCTCTCTCTCTCTCTCTCTCTCTCTCTCTCTCTCTCTCTCTCTCTCTCTCTGTCTCTCTCTCTCTCTCTCTCTCTCTCTCTCTGTCTCTCTCTCTCTCTCTGTCTGTCTGTCTCTCTCTCTCTCTCTCTCTCTCTCTCTCTCTCTCTCTCTCTCTCTCTCTCTCTCTCTCTCTCTCTCTCTCTCTCTCTCTCTCTCTCTCTCTCTCTCTCTCTCTCTCTCTCTCTCTCTCTCTCTCTCTCTCTCTCTCTCTCTCTCTCTCTCTCTCGTTCTCTCTCATCACCATCCCTTATTCCCCTTTACTCTGTCTTTTTCCTCTTTCTCTCTCTCTCTCTCTCTCTCTCTCACACACAGTCCGATGTTTATTTTTTGCCGTCCAATTAATTCTAGTTCAGCGCTTCTCAAACTTCTCTCAGCGAGGACCCTAGTTCACCGATTTAAAACCCCATCTCCATTTTCTTTAACGCCCCTAAATTTTAATTGTCATGAGTTCATTTGCCTTTATTTTTTAAAAAGTGGGTCTAATTTTTTTAAATTTGAAATAGCATAATAGTATTTTTTATTTCTAAAATCAGAAAAGTCTGAAACTGACAGGGACTGCAATTTTCAAATACTTCATTCAGTGTTGTCCGTTCTGGATAAGTAGTTTGAGAATTTAGTTAAGAATATCAAATGCTTATCTTTTTCTATTTCTATTTATTTTTTATAGGCCTGATCATAATATGGCGGAAATCTATTAATAGAAATGTTGGGGTCTTTTGGGGGACGAAATTCATAAAATTTAATAAAAGATACGAGTCAATATGTAAATGTAGGTATATTGAGAAGGAAGTATCTTATCAGCTATGTGTTAATTATTCGTTAAAAAAAGGCAGTTTATTGGACTTTGGCAAGAAAAAATAGTTTCGTAATTTTACTATGCTAACAATTTTGAGAACTTATTGATTTGACTGTATTTATGCTTCAAAAAATCGTTCCACTAAAATGTAATCTAAAAATAGAACATTACTCAATGAGCTATGACGTTTCCCGGTTTTAGAAACGACAAGCCCTATAGGTAAAGGTAAGTTAACTTTTCAGTAAAAAAAATAATATTTACCTTGCGAAAATATCGTTAAATAAAAACACGGATACAAAATTAACAGATACAATTAATCATGACATCGAATTCTGGGGGGACTTAACACGGATCATTCCAATTGACAACCCATGCATGGACTCCAAGATTCCTTTAACATTTTTTCTTCCACTCCACAAAGAGAAACCATATTCCCTTAAAACATTCCCCATACCCAATTCTCGAGCCACAGTGGCACATTTCCTCCATACAATCCCCTTTTTCCCTTCACACCCCAACTTTCCCTTCTATTTTCCCTTTAGCCTACACACATTTACCATACCCCATTTACAAGCTCTCCTCAACATTCTTTCCCCTGTAAGTCTGTGATGCCTGATTGATCAAATAATTATTGAGGTAACATACCGATCGCAGCCCCACACCATCATCCACTCCACTGTCCATCATTAGGGCTACTAATGCTTATATGTTGAACATTTCAGCCCATAAAGTCCATCTTTTTCTCCACCGGGTCAGACTGTGTCTACGGCTCGACTTCGGTCCCTGGGAAAAATTAATCAGAAACATTTCGTTTTATGGACGGGAAGGGAATAAAACCACGATCGATAATGTGCAGTCCCCCCCCTCCATTTCACACACTGATAAATCCCCCACCCCACTCCCTTACCTTTCACATCAAACGGTGATCTAGACTCTAGACTCTGGAGACGCTCTGCTCTTCCCATCGGTTTAAAAATATTCCAATTATGCTATTGATGTTGGCGTCATGAAATAACATGGCTGTTTTAATTATAGTTCTTTGATAATGACCGGCGATGGTTGAAACACGACAATGGGGTTTTGTTTATGTGCAACAAAAAGATGGCGCTCTCATGATTCTTTCTGGTCAGACTAGCCCCTAATAGACCCACGATTGCGTCTGGTCAGACTAGCCCCTAAAGTATACTTGATTCTGTCTGGTCAGACTAGCCCCTAAAGGACCCATGATTCTGTCTTGTCAGACCAGCCCCTAAAGGACCCATGATTGTGTCTGTTCAGACTAGCCCCTAAAGGACCCACGATTGTGTCTGGTCAGACCAGCCCCTAAAGGACCCATGATTGTGTCTGGTCAGACCGGCCCCTAAAAGACCCATGATTCAGCCCTGTCAGACTAGCCTCTAAAGGTGTCCTGTCAGACTAGCCTAAAGGGGCCCTATGCTATTGTACATCAAATGGTTTTATCCATTCTTTTTAAAATTAAAAATATTAGCCCTTCAACATCAAGGTGAATAGATGACTATAGCTAAATTTGATAGATGAGTTCTCCTCTATTTGAAGCCCCGTGGAATGTATTTTCAAAGAATATGAATAAATCGGATAATTAATTCGTTTATGTTTCTAAACCCTGTAGATCGTTTTAAGTTTTTGGCTTCTTATTGAACTTGCAGAAATCTGTCTCTAATCTGCCATAAAGGCTAAAATGATTTTATTTCATGGCGAATTCCTTGTGTGATGATCGTTGGTGATGAAAGTAAGACCAAGTAGATTGTTGCCGTGCTGTAACACCGACTGGGATGGCGACCAAGTAGATTGTTGCCGTGCTATAACACCGACTGGGATGTCGACCAAGTAGATTGTTGCCGTGCTATAACACCGACTGGGATGTCGACCAAGTAGATTGTTGCCGTGCTATGACACCGACTGGGATGTCGACCAAGTAGATTGCTGCCGTGCTATAACACCGACTGGGATGGCGAAATTGTTCTATGTTGTTCTTGTGTCAAATAGGATAATAGTGGATTATTGATAGTTTTCTTTGGCTCTGATGTCTGTTGTTAGGGGCCCTAGTTTCTAGTGTTCTGTTGCACTGATGTCTGTTGTTAGGGTGGCCTACTTTGGGGCCGTCCATAAAGTAAGTCACGCTATTTTTATTATTTTTAACTCCCCCCCCCGGGTCACAAATCTTGGACGACCCGCTAAAGTACGTCACACTTTGGAAAAAAATATTTTTTAAATAACAAAATAATTAAAATCTAATATAAAACACCGTAACGTCATACATGGCCGGACACCCCCTGTCATACTTTCTTACTTCCCATCCCCCTCTGGAGCGTGACTTACTTTATGGACAGCCCCTTTCTAGTGTTCTGGGGCTCTGGAGTCTATTAGGTGGGTATAAATTCTAGTCATAAGTGGCTCTAGTGTCAATTATGAGGTGGGTCTACCGTCTACTGATGTAAGGTTTTGGTGTCAAGTCGTGTGTGGCACTTTGTCGTGTATGACACAAGTTTTTATCATTAATACTCCCATACTCCCATTCTCCCATACTCCCATACTCCAATACTGCCATACTCCCATGTTATATTTACTTTGGTATATCTTGCTACATATGTCGACTCCTTCTTTTTGTATTTTATTTAAACCAGGGTACTCAAGCCATTAAAACAAGGGACGCCTCAGACGCCGTTAACAGTTGTTGTCAGTGAGACTCAGACACTGTCATTGGTCGGACCATAGTTGGAAGAATATATTAACTAATTTTATGAACACAATAACTAACCTCATTTAAATGCCATCTTTCTCTTTTAATAAAACGTAAATAGTTCAACAAAAGTCTATCATAAAATGTATTGTATTTGACTGAATAGAACAGATCATCAACGAGCCAAGCGTATGATCAATGCTTGGTTTTCCTATTTGTCACTGCTAGTTATGTACTTTTAAGGCGGATTTATGATCACCGGCGGACCTGATGTGGCTGAAGGGCCGTAGTTTGTTTGTTTGTTTTTTGTTGTTTTTTTGTTGTTGTTTTTTGTTGTTTTTTTGTTGTTTTTTTTTGTTGTTTTTTGGGGGTTTTTTTGTGTTGTTTTTTTTTGTTTTTTGTTGTTGTTTTTTTGTTTTTTTTTGTTGTTTTTTTTGTTTTTTTTTGTTGTTTTTTTTTGTTGTTTTTTTGTTTTTTTTTGTGGTTTTTTGAGCTATTGATCTTATCAGATAAATCGTCGTTTTATCCATCTGTCCCTTACTTGGCAGCTTTCTTCAGTGAAGCCCGGATCATTGAAATCTAATGACACTGAATGATGCGGTCATTAAATATCTTGATCACATGCGCGACGGCACACACACACATATGAACATTACTTGAGTAGGGTGCAGAAAATGTGTCCCTGTTTATGGTATCGGAGCTGTTTCATTTCGTCATTTGTCACACACACGTTTACGTTCGGTTTTACATGTTCTCGGCTTTCAGGGGACACCAACCTCGTCCCTCCCATTCTCAAATACCCTGCCGACCCCTCTCATCCTACCGGTGCATCTTTCTGTCTCGCTTCCTCCCTCAGTCCGTCTATCGCCTCAAATCGTCAACACGAGTAAATTGAATCAATCCAACACGAGCATTCGCTGATTTGTTGACGTTTCCATGAACCAATGAAGCGGAAACTTCAGAAAATGTTTCTACATCGATATTTCTGGCGTGTGTGAGCGTGTGGGGAAAATATATGTCGGTCAGGAAATATTGGTTTGGAGAACTTTAGTGGAAATAAAATTAGAGGCGTCTGAAATATTTTTTTAAAGAAAATTTAGTTTTTTTTTGTTGTTTTGTTAATTAAGAGGCGTGAAATTCCTGCGTCCAGAGAAGTGTGTATTGTGAAATGTGTGTGTCGTGAGAAGTGTGTATTATGAAATGTGTGTGTCGTGAGAAGTATGTATTATGAAATGTGTGTGTCGTGAGTCGTGAGAAGTATGTATTGTGAAATGTGTGTGTCGTGAGAAGTGTGTATTATGAAATGTGTGTGTCGTGAGTACTCGTGAGAAGTGTGTACTGTGAAATGTGTGTGTCGTGAGAAGTATGTATTATGAAATGTGTGTGTCGTGAGAAGTGTGTACTGTGAAATGTGTGTGTCGTGAGAAGTATGTATTATGAAATGTGTGTGTCGTGAGAAGTATGTATTGTGAAATATGTGTGTCGTGAGAAGTGTGTACTGTGAAATGTGTGTGTCGTGAGAAGTGTGTACTGTGAAATGTGTGTGTCGTGAGAAGTATGTATTATGAAATGTGTGTGTCGTGAGAAGTATGTATTATGAAATGTGTGTGTCGTGAGAAGTATGTATTGTGAAATTTGTGTGTCGTGAGAAGTGTGTATTATGAAATGTGTGTGTCGTGAGAAGTGTGTACTGTGAAATGTGTGTGTCGTGAGAAGTATGTATTATGAAATGTGTGTGTCGTGAGAAGTATGTATTGTGAAATGTGTGTGTCGTGAGAAGTGTGTACTGTGAAATGTGTGTGTCGTGAGAAGTGTGTACTGTGAAATGTGTGTGTCGTGAGAAGTATGTATTATGAAATGTGTGTGTCGTGAGAAGTATGTATTATGAAATGTGTCTGTCGTGAGAAGTATGTATTGTGAAATGTGTGTGTCGTGAGAAGTGTGTACTGTGAAATGTGTGTGTCGTGAGAAGTATGTATTATGAAATGTGTGTGTCCTGAGAAGTATGTATTGTGAAATGTGTGTGTCGTGAGAAGTGTGTACTGTGAAATGTGTGTGTCGTGAGAAGTATGTATTATGAAATGTGTGTGTCGTGAGAAGTGTGTACTGTGAAATGTGTGTGTCGTGAGAAGTATGTATTATGAAATGTGTGTGTCGTGAGAAGTGTGTACTGTGAAATGTGCGTGTCGTGAGAAGTATGTATTATGAAATGTGTGTGTCGTGAGAAGTATGTATTGTGAAATCTGTGTGTCGTGAGAAGTGTGTACTGTGAAATGTGTGTGTCGTGAGAAGTGTGTACTGTGAAATGTGTGTGTCGTGAGAAGTATGTATTATGAAATGTGTGTGTCGTGAGAAGTGTGTACTGTGAAATGTGTGTGTCGTGAGAAGTATGTATTATGAAATGTGTGTGTCGTGAGAAGTGTGTGTCGTGAGAAGTGTGTACTGTGAAATGTGTGTGTCGTGAGAAGTATGTATTGTGAAATCTGTGTGTCTGATAAATAATGTTTACAAATAGATCCTGCCATCTTGCACTGGTCTGATCTTCAAGGATAACGCTTCATGTTTAAGTTTAAATTAATAGAATATCATTAACTACTTTATTGATATATTTAGACACTTTTATATATAGACTCGTGAGTTTTGTTGAACTCCTGGTGATGT
Organism: Ampullaceana balthica; assembly: GCA_944989445.1. NCBI lineage: Eukaryota > Metazoa > Mollusca > Gastropoda > Lymnaeidae > Ampullaceana > Ampullaceana balthica. The sequence goes on from CALYLW010000059.1 coordinate 763,657, forward strand.
CACAAACCTTTTCACCGTCAGGTACAGCGTATGGCCAGCAGCCCTCATTTCGGCACAACTTCCCTCCGTTATTTACAGACCGCCATCATTTCTCTGCTAACTCGGGTGGCTGTTATTCGACACAGACTTTAGCCTAAGGGGAAGTTGTTAGACTCGTTACGTCATTGGGGCCCAATCGGGTGAATTTGTCTAGTGCTCTTTTTTTTTGGTCGAAGCTGGCAGTTGTTCCTGACCTTTTAGTATCTCAATCCAAGTATCGGTGTTACTCATTTCTAGTCTCTAACGTATGTTGTTTTTTGTTTTGTTGGTTTTTCAAATACTTTTCTGAAGAAACGAAAAAAATGTTCGTTGGGGAAGGGGGTGGGGGATAAAAACAGTTTCTGTTCTATTAAATAAAAAAAAATTAAAAAATACTTTGTCCTCTCCTCCCTCCAGCGAAGTTGTTGGCACGCCCGGGGTTCAGTATGTTCGTTCGTCCGTCGATACGACGAGGACCACTCTAGTCATCCGAGGGTTGTAGACCGCTGGTATGGGATGGATGACAAAAGTGACTTGCGCGGTGATTTGGATTTAAGTGAGAAGGAGTTGCGCAATTCGTCGATCTCACTCTCTCGCCCGAGGCCATCTTATCCAGCGGCAGGACTAAGTCGAGACGGCTGGTGATGGAAACGGGTGCAGTGGATGGCCATGATGTCCTGTGTGTCTTGTCATGCCCTTAGCGTTCCACAACGCTTTGCTGAGATTCGCCTTTTTGACCGTTGACCAACTAGTGGTTCCTCCGCTCTGTCCACCGAATCCAGTCTTCACGTGCATAGATAGACATATCTAGATCACCGAGGGTTTGAGACCCGTCGGCTACCCTCACCAGGTTTAGCAAGCCAGTCGAAGCCGTTGCCCGGGGTGTGGCTACTGCGCACGTTGCAGTTTCTATGAGCCACTGGTGAGAGCTGTGAGACAACTTCCGGATTAATATTAATAGTATTAACAGCCACAAAATGACAAAACTAAGTAAAATACAACCAGACGAGCATTGAAGGAATTCATTTCGAAGATCAGTTCCTTGAAAACTTTAATTTCCTTAATTTGCATTTGTATGTTGTTTATTTCTCCAGCGCTTGATTGTTTTTGTCTTTTAATGACAGCAGAGAAATTTAGGTTCCGCCATTTTGAACAACCGGAAGTATACAGTGATGCTGGCTACGTTCCGTTTGTTTGTCAGTTTGAATTTCTACCCAATTAGGTTTGCACCACACCGAGTTTGTTTTTTTTCCTTTGTTACTGATACTTCCGATACACTATTTTAAATTTAATTTTTAAATTTTGCCCATCCCGGGGGTACTGCCATGAGCGAGGTTGGGGTGACTGAATTTCCCGGGGGTTCCCTATTGGGACTTTTTGTTGGGTTCAATCCTTTCGATTTATATATTTTGTATTTTTCTGAGCTTATAAGACAAACCGATTCCATCGTAAATTTTTGTTTGTTATTTGATTTTCCCCTTACTTCTCTCTCTCTCTCTCTCTCTCTCTCTCTCTCTCTCTCTCTCTCTCTCTCTCTCTCTCTCTCTCTCTCTCTCTCTCTCCCCCCCCTCTCTCTCTCTCTCTCTCTCTCTCTCTCTCTTGAATGCATCAAACCACGTGACTGTCTGCCAGGAATCTTGTGAGTTAAATTAAATCCAATTCCTCAACCGCCAGAGAGTTGAAGTTTGATGTCTGATGAAAATGGGAGTTAACTATAAAAACACTTTAAAACTGATTTTTATTTATGTTCATGTATTGACTTATCTCGTACTTGAACCTTTTTTTCTTCTTCTTCTGTAGATTGAATTAATCAATTGGAGATTAGTCTAACTGGGAAAATAGTGTAAAGAAAAGTTTCAACTCATAGTCCTGTATGAAACCCTGTGAGCTCAATTATTTAACAAAATGTATCTTAAAAACAGGAAATGACCGTTGATAAAATGAGTTGCGTGGCTTGATTTGAATGTGTAATAAGACCGTTCAAGTTCAAGCGACCAAAAAAAAATAATCATGTATTCATCAGCTCCATTGCCTGGGAGGGGTGGGGTGGGGGGGCTTTCATTCCTTCGTCCTTTTGTGTATGTTCCCGTTCTGTTTTATACCCTTGAGTTTAATATATAATTTTTATTCTATGCACCGGTACCTAAATGCTCATTCCATTATCTTATTTTTTGGGGCCCCAACTATCATTTCTTTTATATTATGAAGCTTGGGGCAGCTCTCTACGCGTGCCACTGGACACGGTCTCTTGTTGATATTTTTAATTCTCTCCAGCTCTTTCATTTTCCCTCACCGGCATCAGATACCCACAATTTTGCTGCTGTACCCGAGCTGGGGGGCGGGGGTGGGGCGGAGGGGGTAGGATACAATTCCTAGGGAGTACTCTTTGTTTTTCATTTAGGGGCTATTTACCCTTCCTCCCTCTTAATATGACGTTTAAAACGCACGCAGCACAATGTTCCCTCTGAGGCTCGCTACTGCGAGTGCAAAATGACAAACTCATGTGCAAAGTCGCACAGCAGTTATTTCTCTTGCATAAAATTACACCCGGAAAACAAAGATGTAATATTATCCTTAATAAAATTTGATGCACGGTAATTGTAAATTGTTAAGAGGCGTCGGTCAGATATCTACGCGGCCGCGCAGCTTAAAGGGAACATAGGCCCGCCCAGACTGTTCTGTTTGATTGTTGCCTTTTTTTCAAGTTATTTCTATGTTGCTGCCATATTTAGACTTGATCATGTTGTAATACTAAAAAGCTCCCCCCCCCCTGTATATCCTTCAGAATTCTTCTGGCTATTTCTGCCATCCTCTCTTTCCATTATGAACATACACGGATTCTCTTAACTTTAATTTTGTTTTTTTATACATCAGTGCTTTGCATGTATTATTTTTAAGCTTAAAAAAGAAAAGTAATTTATATTTAGTTTAATTAAAACACTTTTTATTCGCGTGTGTATTTTTTTGTTGCCTTTAAACTTAAAATGCGTTTTTATGCAATTTTACTAATCATATCGATCGCTGTCACGTGTCTATGCGAGGCCCACGAGATAAAAGAATATGTGTTTCTTTGTTTCATTGTTTTTATTTTTTTTACACTCCTTTTTTTTAAATTTTACCAAATTAACATTACCTCCCCTATACTTAGTCGCTGCGGAATTCCTGCCCTTTGTTGTTAGTATCGATTCCTCCTATCCGACAATGACCAGATGCTGTATCGATCTCGTCCAACCAGCCGTGAGCTCAGAGCTTACTTTGCGCTTCCTCGTGTTGAGCTAGAGTTGAGCTCTCCTTTAAAATTCCTCTTCGTTAGCGCGTGCAGCTCTGAACCGATGCAAGGAACGGTTTGAAATGTGAAATGCGGAGTGGCGAAACATTCTCTCCTCAAAAATAAATAAAAATTATTTAAAAAGTGAGCTTGCACGCCATCTGCGATCACTTATATCAAAGTGAACAATAGAGTTTTGGAAAGGTTTACTTTTTTTTCTTTTAATGAAACGGTGGAGAAAAAAATACATTAATGTTCTGACTTTATTACGACTCGATCACAGACCCAACCCCCACCTCTCCCCAAACAATGATCACACTCTATTAATAGAATCCCTCAATCCCGCCCCTTCACTCCAACAGATTGTGCAAGGATTTATCCGGTCGGTCCGACGGAAACAATAGATTAAAAGAAATGGTGGGTTTGAACTTTTTAAAAATACATTTTCCTCATTAAAATAATTAGTTTGACACACATTTCCTATCACGACTCACATTGGTCGTAAATAGAGCACAGAAAACAAAAACTTCCCTTGTTTCTATGCATCGCGCTTAAGATCAATGGGCTCCAAAATAGATGGATTGGAAATTGAAAACGTTTAAGAAAATTTACACTAAAGCTATAAGCCTCGTAAAATAACTCTGTTGATAAGACTTAAGATGTCCCAGACTTACTTTGATAATTCTTTTACCATATGTGGTTTCGTGAAATTTAAAAAATTTTAACGACAAGTCTGTACCAAGAATTCTGGGGAAGGAGTTCCTTTCCCGGAGAGTCATAAGTTTTATAACAACTTCCAGAATCCCATAAAGTCCTGGCAATAATTCCCTAATTTTCGCCCTCGTTTCAGTTGTGTACACAATGACCAGGGCAATCCCAAACCACATTCAGATGTGTACATTATGGTCAGCAGTGTGCCAACAAACAACCTCATGTGTACAATATGGCCAGCTCAATGCTAGCACAACTAGATGTGTACAATATGGCCAGCTCAATGCTAGCACAACTAGATGTGTACACTATGGTCAGCTCAATGCTAGCACAACTAGATGTGTACACTATGGCCAGCTCAATGCTAGCACAACTAGATGTGTACACTATGGCCAGCTCAATGCGGTAGCACAACTAGATGTGTACACTATGGCCAGCTCAATGCTAGCACAACTAGATGTGTACACTATGGCCAGCTCAATGCTAGCACAACTAGATGTGTACACTATGGTCAGCTCAATGCTAGCACAACTAGATGTGTACACTTTGGTCAGCTCAATGCTAGCACAACTAGATGTGTACACTATGGTCAGCTCAATGCTAGCACAACTAGATGTGTACACTATGGTCAGCTCAATGCTAGCACAACTAGAAGTGTACACTATGGTCAGCTCAATGCTAGCACAACTAGATGTGTACACTATGGCCAGCTCAATGCTAGCACAACTAGATGTGTACACTATGGTCAGCTCAATGCTAACACAACTAGTTACGTACACAGATCCGTGCTGTCCAATGATCAAGTACATTATAATGACCAGCTATTGACAAAATCTCAAATTCCCCCGGGATTTTCAGCCAAAAATAGCCTTTGTGAGACGATATGCCTTGTGATTGACAATGTGCTTGCTCCTTGCTATTACTAGCTTCTTAGAAACCAGTGGTCCTCAAATGTTGCTTGTCCACCCAATAACTTGTCTCATTTCTATATATGTGTTAAAGAAGATAGCACAAAACTAGACGCACTATTAATGCCCCACCCGAAATAGTTCAATGCTAAAATACTTATATACAATAGCGCATCCCCTAAACTTAGAATAATGTCTCCATTTTCAATGTAACAAGTGACCGTTCTATTACTCCTTTAAAAAAATTAAAAATTTACCATCTGTTGAGATTTCTTCTTTTCTTTCTGGTCGTTTCCTAAGAGGCTTCAATTTATTATAGGACTGTCCTATTACCCCCAAGGCCGTCCATATACCTCCGGGCCTGTCAGCGTATTTCAAGGGCTTCCGTTTACCTCTGGAGCACTGAAGTCCAACTCGCGGTAAGTGGGTCGCATACGGCCCACAGACTGATTTTAAATTTCTAGCCACGGGTTGAGGATATTTTATCATACTTTATGTTTAGAAAAAATATTTTCAAGACACGGTCGTTGGGTTAGTACTTCTGGTAAATCTCATGAGAGAGCAAGGGAAATTGAAACGCTGAAAAGCAGCTAAGCACAAAAGCTAATGAGTGTGGATGGTCTGACCGGTAGCAATATTTTTTTTTATATTTTAAACACATGAGTAAAACCTTCTGGGAATCTCGGGTAACATGCAATTGGAAACTATCATTTTTGTGTGTGTCTGTGATGATGTTGCCAATCCATATCAGGTGACCTGTGAGTTTGGCTGTAACCACTAACGATGTTGGGAAAAATAAGTGAAGCTGAGCGCCTCACGGGGTTATGGGAAGTTGTTTTCTTTGATTGCCTTTGTAGATAGTGAAAAATTTGGACAGCGCAGCCCCAGTTTACTACTCCTCATATCTTTCGTACATCAGAGCATTCAAATCTTGCGCTTTTGGTTTTATGTTTGTTGAAATTCTTATAAAAACGTTTTCAGTGGGTACTCAATGGCGAAATTCTGACGTCACCAGTCATGGCTTCCATGAAATTTTTAAAAATGTGTCGAGAATGCATCAAAAGATTGTCACTTCATGAGAAAATAAATAAGAGGTTGCAAATGTATTATAACTTTCTTTCCAACAGTAGGATTCATTTACATCCCACTGCGTATCTACAATAATAAATGGCTTGGTGTTAGAACAGCAAGTCCTGTCCCATAATGCAATACAATGTAGTTACGAAATCAGGTCTACTCAAATAATACACCGTATTTTAGTACCGACATCGGGTCTAGTCATGAAATAAAGCATAATGCGATAACAACATCAAGTCCAGGCATATAATGCATTTCATTGGAGTACCGACATCAGTTATAGTCTTAAAATGAAATATATATGATCGTCACCAACTGCTACTTGCTTACTAAAACTATCAACGTGAAAGTCAGAACACTTCTACGACGTTCAGATATTTGCTGATCTACAGAAGCTGCCAAATATGCGTTTAATATCTCAATGGAAGCAATTTCGGAATTGATTTACAAGGTTTACATAGCGAGGTTCTATTTTCGTTACTCCCATCCCGATAGCCGTGGAATGATTAGCCAGCAGATTATAGTATTTCATGAACCTTTTTTGTGTGCTAACTCTGCAACATATTTAAAAATGATTGTCATGATTTCCCCCACTGTGTCAATTACCTTCGATTTGTTCACACTTATACCACATACGTTTATCGGTGAACTTGACTGAAATTGTTCAGTCTATTTATAGATGTGTGCAGTGTGACGCAGTTTTATCCAGATAGAAATTGCGCATGACTCTGTGTAAAGAGAGAAGACTCGTGACTTAAACCAAATGTGCAGTTGTGCTAATGTTAATGATTTCAAGTGCGCATGAATTCGCTTGGGGAAAAGTCTCAAACTTTTGTGTCATTCTGTTTTATTTAGGACTAGTATTTCAAATACTTGCAAGATGAACTATGCATTCAAATTCAGCCACACGGAATTTTACAAAACTTAGAAAAATTTTGGCAGTTAGTTTTTAGTCAGCCAACTTGTGCCTGCGGTTTTTCAGTTCATAAGAAAAGTTTTTAGGGGGCCACCCATAAATGACGTCACACACCTTTTAAAAAAAAAGGGGGGGGGTTAAGAACTGTGATTTCACATCAAAATGACGAAAGTATTCAACAGAGTTTTATGCTAATGTAAGGTTTCCTGGCCATCCTTTTTAATACACGTTTTCTCCTATTATATTAGAGTGTAGCCTTACGATAAATAATACTTAAATGACAATAATGTGATTTGAAACATGCTCATTTTCAAATAAGGTATACGGCATTTATTTGTAAAAAAAAAGGGGGGGTGGGGACAACGCTTTGTGACGTTATATTTGAGGGGGGCTAAGTTTTGTGACGCCTTTGGACAAGTGGGTGGAGTGGCGAAATCGGCCAAAATTTGCGTGACGTCATCTATGGCTGGCCCATTAGCACAACGAGATGTTGAATGTGTCTGAATTTACCCTTGCCGGATACATCCCCCGACCCCCCACCCCCCACCCAAAAAAATGTGAACTTCTTCACTTACCAGCAGTGCACCGTGACGCTGTTGGCTTGGTGGCAAGACTATTCATAGATTCAATCTTTTGGTAAGCCCCTATGGCCTGTTTTTATAATGATGCCCTCCTCCAACTCATAGCTCTTACAAATGTTTGGCTATTTTCTCACCGTCTGGCCAGTGCTGTAAAACTAGTTTATTGCTCTTTGATCAGGGATGTCTGGGGGAAAACTGTTGGAGTTTACCATTGTGGCGGAGATGTTTGTCCGAAGTAGCGGGCCTGGTGAAATTTTGATAATAGTGGGGGTGGGGGGAAACAGGGATGACAAAGATGGTTTGGGACAAGCAGAGATCAGGCTTTAGAGCGCAGTTCCCGTCAGTTCCCATTCACTTGGCAAATGTTTGATCCTGGAGGATTGAGGTCGTGAATAGTAGGAGTCCAACATGAGGAAATCACCAAGATGCCCGAAAGCTAAAGATCAAATTATCCCGACTTTGGGGATGTTAAAAATTTGATTATCAAGACGTCCGATTTCTCAATCTCAAAACATCAAGACCTCTGAACGTTTTTAATTCTCAGATCATCAGGACCTCTGAACGTTTTTAATTCTCAGATCATTAAAACTTCCAGGGGAAGGTCAATACGTCCAGATCCTACATTACGTCATTGTGTCACAGTTGACTCCCGGTATTTGACGTTGTGTGGCCAGTCCATCTCACGTGAGAAGCCAAGCCTAGAAACTCTGCCACGTCTATCTGGCCATATGTCGCCAGGCACCAAATTAAAACACAAATTCAAATCTTACGCGTCCATTGAAAGCTTCAGCTCAGCCGATGACAGAATCAATATCCTCTATTGTTAACAGGGCTCAGTTCGACTGTTGTAACTTGGTTTTATATATATCATATATATAATAGTCTGAATGCCGTAACGCATTGACTTGGCAATCGTTTAGGTATTTAGCGAAACACATTTCATAAAGTAATATCCATTAAGAATGACGAACCCCGGATAGATTATCCCCGCTTAAGGACATGCTTGGGTTGCAGTGGGAACTATAGAATACTTTGATTAAGTCCACTCTTGAAACGTTTAACAAATGGTTATTACAGGTTTGTTAATTCAGTTAAAGAAATGCACGACCCGGCTGGTTTCATTTATTCAATACAGAAGAAGAAAGAAATGATCTCAAGTAGGCACAGTTTAATATATCGAAGCTTTACGGAGCATAAAAGAGAGTGGGTTGATTGAAACTGGCAGTCTTAGGGTGACCATAACCACTTACAGCCCATAGGCCATATGGTGACCATAACCACTTACAGCCCATAGGGTGACCATAACCACTTACAGCCTATAGGGTGACCATAACCACTTACAGCCCATAGGGTGACCATAACTACTTACAGCCGATAGGGTGACCATAACCACTTACAGCCCATAGGGTGACCATAACCACTTACAGCCCATAGGGTGACCATAACCACTTACAGCCCATAGGGTGACCATAACCACTTACAGCCAAATGGGTGACTATAACCACTTACAGCCCATAGGGTGACCATAACCACTTACAGTCCATAGGGTGACCATAACCACTTACTGCCCATAGGGTGACCATAACCACTTACAGCCCATAGCCTATAGGATGACCATAATCACTTACAGCCCATAGGGTGACCATAACCACTTACAGCCCATAGGGTGACCACAACCACTTACATCCAATAGGGCGACCATAACCACTTACAGCCCATAGGGTGACCATAACCACTTACAGCCAATAGGGTGACCATAACCACGTACAGCCCAACTCGATATCAAAACCATCATTTAATATAATACCACCAACATCGGATACCAACACCAGCCACACATAACAACAACATTCAAGATTAGCTCCACTTGATACGAGCTACAAAACCACAGCTCAGCTTGGGTAGTTGCCAGCGTTTATATGAAACTTGTGTAGAAAGTTCGTGTATTTCCCCGACCCAGCAGCCTTCCCCCGTCCAGGAAAAATTATTCAGATCATAAACACGCATTAGTGAGAAATTTGTTTCAAACGCATCTTTATGTGCGTAGAGAATTCTGCTGTGAAAAGTCTGTTTTTTGTAAGAAGTCTGTCTCTCATGAGCAGTCCGATTGTGGTGAGAAGTCTGTTCATTGCGGATAGTCTGCCGTGGTTTAATTTGATGTTAAAAGTCTGTTACGGTGGATAACATTTTTATAGAGAGATTCTTTTGTCAAGTCGAATGTCTGTTTATAAATATAAGGCAGCTTTCCACCAGTAAATCCACCGATAATTTGGACTGGATAAGGCGAAAACTCCATTCTGTCCCAAGTATAAAAATAAATCAATCTTCAATTATTGTCAACACTTTAGAAATGAGGCCCTAAAATAGCGAACTCTTTTTTTTCCGATTGAACGGGGAATTATGTTGAAACACTAATTTCCCTTAAGCTGTTTCCAAGCGAAGCTAATATGGTTATATAACATACAAGACATTGATGGCATTAAAATCCCGTATTAAGCTTCTTTTAAAGCGCAATTACGACATCGCGATTTTTCACCGAGTTTGTGGTTCACGTCTACGTAGCTGTCATTGAATGAATAATTGTTGACAACGTGGATCTGATGAAAAATGACCACCAAATCCCCTCCCCACCCTGTTAGCGTCGAATCCAAGCAGTAGAGAGGCGGTGTAACATGTATCACTTGACCGAAGAATTTTCACAGGAAATAAAAAGTGCCAAAGTGGTTGTTGTTGTTGTTGTTTAAATGATGCTACAAGTGATCGCGGTAGAAAAAAATAACTATAAAATATTTTAAGTTTGCGAGAATCGTGCAAGCATTTTGGGAAAGTTCATAGCTATAAATGCTAATGCAAATATTCAAAAATTAAATTTATGAAATAAATTCTTTCAAATTTCATCGATTTTAATTTGAAAACTGGGCTTGGAAGCTCATAAAACATTCTTGCTAACCTACTTATAGGTATTTTGAAATAAGCAGTAAAAATTTTAAAAATCATCTGCGGTTTATTTTCAGGAACCACTAAGAATATTTCCAAAACTTGTATGTTTATTTACCACCAATAAAAGCATTAAACTATCTCCAAAATTTTCCCCTGTCCCTCCGCGCATTTGTTTAACTCATTGAATTTGGAAATGTTTAAATGTCGGTTAGCAGAAATTTATTTGCGCTTGCTAACAGAACAATTCAAGTAAAATTGATGATTCGTATTGAGTATTTTAAAATTTTTTAATGGCTTTAGCATTTCGTTAATGATTTTGTTTTTAAAATGCATCGGGTAGACAACGCGCACTGGTTGAACCTTGTTACGTGCCAACGCAATTCATAGATCCATTCGACTAACCCCTTTAAGCTATCCACGCTGGCTTTTGAAAAAAAAATGTATATGGGGAAAAACCGAAATTAAACATCCCCGGTATCGAATTTTTAATTAACCCCTGTTAACCCAGGCACTTCACAAGCAATAGGAAACAAGGCGTCCGATTCAACATTTCCACAGATCGATAGCTCAAAACACGTTATTTTTAACTTTGTATTTTGTTTTTCCTTCTCCTCTTTGATGGTGTGTTGTATCTCGATCATGGATCTCTCACGCTATGGGTGAATCGATCTCATTCACCACACAGATAATTTGTATACCATCGTGTTTGACGTTTGAGTTGGTTTTGTCTGTGGTTATATACCATCGTGTTTGATGTTTGAGTTGGTTTTGTCTGTGGTTATATACCGGTGTGTTTGATGTTTGAGTTGGTTTTGTCTGTGGTTATATACCATCGTGTTTGATGTTTGAGTTGGTTTTGTCTGTGGTTATATACCATCGTGTTTGATGTTTGAGTTGGTTTTGTCTGTGGTTATATACCGGTGTGTTTGATGTTTGAGTTGGTTTTGTCTGTGGTTATATACCGGTGTGTTTGATGTGTGAGTTGGTTTTGTCTGTGGTTATATACCGGTGTGTTTGATGTTTGAGTTGGTTTTGTCTGTGGTTATACCGGTGGAGGCGATGAAAGATGAGAAATCTAAAGGAGCGGCATAATTATCACTTTTTACTGATCACAACAAAAAAAAAGTATAATTATAAAATAATCGGGTTTGTCATTCATAAATCATTATGTTATGTTAACATTTTTTAGAAAAGAGGAGTATTTTGAAACAATAGGGACTTTTTTTCAGCATAAAAATAGATTTAAGAACACGTTTGTAAGCAAGTTTTTCTCTTCGTCATGTACACTAGACTAACTAAAGTTATGTACACTAGACTAACAAAAGTTATGTACACTAGACTAACAAAAGTTCTGTATACTAAACTAACAAAAGTTATGTACACTAAACTAACAAAAGTTATGTACACTAGACTAACAAAAGTTATGTACACTAAACTAACAAAAGTTATTTACACTAGACTAACAAAAGTTATGTACACTAAACTAACAAAAGTTATTTACACTAAACTAACAAAAGTTATGTACACTAAACTAACAAAAGTTATGTACACTAAACTAACAAAAGGTATGTACACTAAACTAAACAAAGTTATTTACACTAAACTAACAAAAGTTATGTACACTAAACTAACAAAAGTTATGTACAATAAACTAACAAAAATCATGTACACTAAACTAAAAAAAGTTATGTACACTAAACTAACAAAAGTCATGTACACTAAACTAACAAAAGTTATGTACACTAAACTAACAAAAGTCATGTACACTAAACTAACAAAAGTTATGTACACTAAACTAACAAAAGTTTTGTACACTAAACTAACAAAAGTTACATACACTAAACTAACAAAAGTTATGTACACCAGTGCTTCTCAAAGTGGTGGTCCGCGGACCGGTGCCGGTCCGTAGGCCATCCAATGGCGGTCCGCAGAAGTTACCAAGAAAGGACATTTCGCTACCACGTCAGTACAAGGAAAATAGTTCACCGGTCCCTGGTGCACTGGAAAAATTCCTGCCGGTCCGCAATACTAAAAAGTTTGAGAATCACTGATGTACACTACTAACAAAAGTTAGCGTAGAATTTAACAAAATTCTTTTGAGAAAAGTTCTTAGTGTACCCGAATATCTTAGTGAAATTGGTCCCACTAAAGACCCCGGATATATCTATTAATAGATTTGTACACTTTCCTGACATGTCAATGACGGTAGCTCTTTTGTTCTGAGAGTAAGGACATTCGTCTTTATTCCCGTGTTGTTTTAGTTTCTGGAGAGCCTTTGTTCATGGTCTACGCCCCAGATGGGACGAAGGGCGATGATTTTTTTAGTTTCTGAGCCTTATGTTAACATCGACCCGCCTAAAACGCTTATCTCAGGAAGTGAATGGGTTCGAATCTCTGAATTTGAACAATTTCTTTGGCTGCTCACTCGGAGCATGAAAGTGCTTGCAAATTGTTTTAGAAAATGATCTCTCTTGTATCAGACGTTATCGTATCATTGTTCAAGTTATGCTTAAGGCTTCCTTTCTTTCCCGCTATGTATAGCCCTAAAAAGCACACTGTAGGTGCTAAGAGTTTCAGAACATATAGTATAACCAACACGTTTCAGTCAATCTATTAATAAGATATTATTAGTTTTAATGAAGTACTGGTAATACTAATTTCAGCCAATGCAGATACTAGTGCTTTCAGCCCATTCAATAGTAGCTCTAACGATTTCGGCCAACGTACGACTAATCCTATCCTATATAATAAAAGGCAAGTTTCTGTCCTTTCTGTCCCGTCGTCATCTATAGCGATTGGTCCCTCAAACTCATATGACTCCTACAGCCAATCACTAGCGGAGAAAAATTTACATATTACGCGGAGGTTCAAAACTAGTTATTTTTGGTGCAGTTTTTTTTGTCATAATTCATTATGTTGTTCCCATCTTGAAGTGATGCCTGCCGCTTATTCCAATGACAATTCTGCTTTTTCCTTGATGGTCCTGGGGGGTAGTGGCAAGAGTTTTAAGTGTTGTTTGTTTTCTTTTTGCTGTTATTGTTGTTGTTGTTTTGTTGTTGTTGTTGTTTTGCGGTTGTTGTTATTGTTGTTGTTTTGTTGTTGTTGCTTTTTTGTTGTTGTTGTTGTTGTTATTGATAATGCTGTTGTTGTTGTAGTTGTTGTGTTGTTGTTGCTGTTGTGGTAGTTGTTGTTTTGTTGTTGTTGTTTTGTTGTTTTTGTTTTGTTGTTGTTGCCGTTGTTGTTTTGTTGTTGTTGTTGTTTTTCTGTTGTTGTTGCTTTTGTTTTGTTGCTGTTGTTGTTGTTTTTGTTGTTGTTGTTGTCCACATCCCTTGCCCTGCGACGACAATGTCCTGCAAACGCTTCAGCATAACAACTACCAAAACATAGCGTCCATGAACTTCACAGGTCACCCTAAACTTATTCCCGTCCTTGGGCGGGTTTTGTTACTAGTATTAAATAAAGCGCGATACTTGTCACACATTGTTAAAATGGCAGAAAAATTGAAAAAAATATTTTAAAAATAATGATCAATCCAAAATAAAAGTGGTAACATTAACAGTGAGATTGAAGCTTATTTTCGTTTTAAGTGGAGCCACTGGTCGAAGATAAACAGTCCCAGAAAATATCGACATTTTGTAGATGTTCAGAGATTATTGACGGGCAGACCTCGAATAATATTGTGAGAGACGTAAGGAAAATATTTGGCCACAATTTGTATACGTACGAGTCGATGTATGTGCAGCGATCGAGGGCCATGCGAGGGTGGGTCATGATTTGTGGGGATTGTTTTCAGACATCCTTTCGTGGAAAGAGAAAAAAAAAGGGGGGGGGAGAAAAGGTAGGTTGTTTGAGGCCCCATATCGTCGTTTTCAGCCTCCTTGCCTCTCTGTGATTGAAAGGTCAGCTTTATTTTACGACGATGTCTAGAGCATCTAATGTTAAACACCCTCTGTTTAATTTTTGGTCGAAACTCCCCTCAGTGACACGAGTGCCGCGCACCCATAGTTGCACGTGGACACAGAATATCCACTCCGGGTAGCTCTAGAGTAGAATTTCGCACACAAAATTGTCTTTTATCCTTTAGGTTTCTTCGAGTGCGTTCACCTGTTCATGAGTCCACAACGTCAATTCACAAAATGACTAAGAGAATGTATGGCCAAGTTCGTGATATCTAGTTCACATACACACTCACACATACACACAATACACTCTCCCACATACACATAAATATTCATAAACATACACTCAAGCGCGCCCATACACGCACCAATAGACAAAGAGAAAGTAAACATGAGATATGGTACGACATGCATGGCTAAAAAAAATAATGAACATTGGATTTATTGATATTTTAATCAGGCGTGTATTACTGTGCAGAGTGTTGAGCCTTCTCGTCCTTGGGGGGCATCCACCGATCATCGTCGACGTCTGCGATTCCTCCAAGGGCATAGGCCACCTACTAGAGACCTCCAGGCATCTCTATCCTGGGCCAGCTTCTCCGGGATCTTCCATTCATGGCCAATTCTCTTGATGTCTGCCTCCAATTCTCGGCACCAAGTGTTTCTTGGACGGCCTCTTTTCCGCTTGCCTTGGGAGTTCCATTTCGGGGCTTGCCTTGTTGTATTAGAAGCAGGTTTTCTTAATGTATGACCAATCCACCTCCACCGCTTCTGAAGAATCTCTTCCTCAATTGGCTTCTGTTTTGTACGCTGCCACAGTTCCCGGTTGCTGATTTTGTCCGGCCAGTGAATTCTGAGAATCCTTCTTATACAATTGTTGATAAAGGGCTGGATTCTGGTCAGGTTTACAGCCGTTGCTCTCCACGTCTCGGCTCCATATAGCAGCACAAGTTTCACCATAGCGTTAAAAATCCTTAGTTTTAAGTTGTTGGAGACCCAAACATTCGTGAGTTGCTGGAAGGCTGCTCTTGCTTTTCTGTTCAGAAGGGGTGGGGTTGCATATTGTCAGGCTCGTCCTCAAGCTTGGTTGGTCATTTCGATTGATGTCAGCGTGGTGGCAATTCGACGGACACAACCCTGTTGACCTTTGAACTGTCAACCAGCTCGCCTTGGTCCCGCGCCCGGCTTCCACCAAAACATTGAAAGCCACTTAGGTGGCCCATCAAGCTGATGATATTTCAGTCACTCCCTCTTACTGGCGGTGACTGACGCCCTGGGCTGTACGCCATGGAGACGCCACGGAAAGTGTGTGTGTTGGGGGGAGGGGGGTCTTGAAACTATTAGTGCTGGTACTGAATCGCCTGAAAGAAAACCATCTTTTTGGGATGAAAGTTTTTTGTATCAGTACTTCATTGAAAAGTTATATCACAGTAATAGATTGACTGAAACTACACGGTGTTTTCTGAAACTGTTGGTACATTTACGGCTTTTTTTCCTGAAACTTTTAGCACCTATACAGCAGTGACTGAAACTGCTAATACATGTACGGTATTTTCTTAAACAATTAGTACCATTAAGGTATTTACTCACTAAGGCAAACAAAAATTCGTATGAAGTTTACAAGAAAGCACAGTGGACATGGTCAATAAATACAAGATTTGCCAAAAAAAACAGTGCTCACCTTCACTAGAAATTCTTAAAATATAGTTTAACAATAATCATCTTAAAACAGACCTTATTTCACACATGTTTTTTTAAAATATGTTTTAACTTACATAAGAACAGGTGGGAGGGGGGAGGGCTGTTTTCGAACATTGCCCTTATTCATTTATTTCGAAAGTTGAAAATTCCTCAGGTTTTCCCTTTGTCCTTATTTCTACCGTTTAAATCTTTTTCAAGTCGATCGATCCATGTTTCAAGAACCTCTGATGCCATGACATAGAGACATGAACTAATCGAAGCAAGAAATAAGGGAGAGAAGCGGACCTGCGGGGCAAAGGAGACTATTATGAAAACACAAATGACGCCCCCTTTGCCTGCTGATACTCGGTCCCGTGGCGTGATTGCCATCTTTTCGTTTCTTGTTCCACGCACACTTGTACGAGTGACCAGTCCATGTCTGTTTGTCCATGTCATTATCCTACCCCTTATCAATAAACTGTTGGACCAAGTCCACTATTCTAACAGTTACACCTATCATTTTACTGACTGGACAAAGTCTGCTATTCTAACAGCTACACCTATCATTTTACTGACTGGACAGAGTCTGCTATTCTAACAGCTACACCTATCATTTTACTGACTGGACAGAGTCTGCTATTCTAACAGCTACACCTATCATTTTACTGACTGGACAAAGTCTGCTATTCTAACAGCTACACCTATCATTTTACTGACTGGACGAAGTCTGCTATTCTAACAGCTACACCTATCATTTTACTGACTGGACAAAGTCTGCTATTCTAACAGCTACACCTATCATTTTACTGACTGGACAAAGTCTGCTATTCTAACAGCTACACCTATCATTTTACTGACTGGACAAAGTCTGCTACCCGTGTTAAACTCATTCTCAAAAATTCAACTATTGCCAACTTGACATTGTCCCCTCCAATCTAGCAACTCACAATCAAACCAACAACCAATCAACCAACACTCCAATAAATTTACCCACCAATTCACCAATCCAATAGCCCTACCAAATTACCAATCCAATATCCACCAATTCAACAATCCAATATCCACCAATTCACCAATCCAATAACCCACCAATTCAACAATCCAATATCCACCAATTCAACAATCAAATATCCACCAATTCAACAATCCAATATCCACCAATTCACCAATCCAATAACCCACCAATTCAACAATCCAATATCCACCAATTCAACAATCCAATATCCACCAATTCAACAATCCAATATCCACCAATTCAACAATCCAATATCCACCAATTCAACAATCCAATATCCACCAATTCAACAATCCAATATCCACCAATTCAACAATCCAATATCCACCAATTCACCAATCCAATAACCCACCAAATTACGAATGCTATATACCCACCAAATCACCAATCTATTACACACCAACCCGAAAATCGCCAACTTACCGATCTGAAAACCAGCCAACTCACTAATCCAACAATGCGACAAACCAGCAAACTATTCCCCTACCCATCAACCCAATCAAAAAAAAACAATAAGTATACCGTCATGTTACCAGCCTTCTACTCTGAACTCACACAGAATTTCTCCGGATGACAGTGTAGGCGTTTGTCAGATCTTACCAAATACAGCAGCATTCTAACAACGATGCTATCAAACATGTTGTTGTTTTTTGTATATTTTTTTCGTTTCCTTTCCAAGAAACACTTTGCCCCTCGAATTCCAGCACTTTGCCGTCTCTCTAAACTTGGGCCCATTATGGAAAGCGAAACTTTAATCCGGAAAATTATTACATTGCGGGGGTCTCTGAATTCCCATGAGCACAAGGGATCTGTTAAAGTTAATCCAGTTATTGGAATAAGGATCAGTTGTTCCCAGATTGAATGCGCCCAAAACTTGAACGGTGCCAGAACATTTGGGGGTTGGGGGGGGGGAGTCGAGGAGAAAAGGAGGGGTGAGAGGGGGAGGGGGGTTAGGGTGGTGCTCAGACGTAGAAACGGCGATTTGCGTGTGGAAAGTCGTTCTTTTCGGAAAGATTGAAAGTGAAAGTCAGATCTGATTTGTCAAGAAATTCTTCTCTTGTAGCTTTGTGTGTTCGCGGGAAGAAGTGTGGGGAGGGCAAGGGGGGGGGGTCGGTGAGAGCATACATCCATCCACCCAGTGGATAATTGCTGACATAGAGTCTGGGGTGACACGGGGTCTATGACCAGAGACAGAAGCACTGAATAGGTCTACCCCACCCCCGCCCCCCTCCCTGCCTCAGTGCGCCACGTTGTTCAGACAGTCTGGACTGAGACATGTTACTTTATATAGTGTCTGGGTCAGGACGGGGACTCCCAAACCGAAACAGCAAAATAGGCCAGGGCAGGGGTTCTCACACAATGAATGAATAAATCCCTTCTTCTTTAGCGATATAACTATCCATGCTATACTAGCATGCTCATTGCGCTTTGATGTTTAAATGCTCCATGAAATTTTTAAAAATCAAAAGTCTTTACATTCTTCTTGAATTGATCATTGTTTTTACATTTTTTCAAATATTTCGGTAGACTGTTCCACAATTTTGGTGCCGATGATTTAAAAGAGCAAACGCCAAAGGACATACTCCTGTGTCCTTCCTTCTACACTGGGAATATTCAGATGGGCAACAAATCTCGCCCCGGGAATCATTGTTGTTCTGAAGCACGATTGAGAGCCGCATCTCCGAAGATTCTGATTTACGTATCCATCGCGCGAAAGTCGTGTCAAATAAGTTTTGGGATCCACTAGCACCGTTCATGGTAATACTTGCTTCGACAACGTTTTTTTAGTTTTCATTGGACAAGATGTACATTGTGGACAAGATGTACATTGTGGACAAGATGTACATTGTGGACAAGATGTACATTGTGGACAAGATGTACATTGTGGACAAGATGTACATTGTGGACAAGATGTACATTGTGGACAAGATGTACATTGTGGACAAGATGTACATTGCGGGCAAGAGGTACATTGTGGACAAGATGTACATTGCGGACAAGATGTACATTGCGGACAAGATGTACATTGCGGACAAGATGTACATTGTGGACAAGATGTACGTTGTGGACAAGATGTACATTGCGGACAAGATGTACATTGTGGACAAGATGTACATTGTGGACAAGATGTACATTGTGGACAAGATGTACATTGTGGACAAGATGTACATTGCGGACAAGATGTACATTGTGGACAAGATGTACGTTGTGGACAAGATGTACATTGCGGACAAGATGTACATTGTGGACAAGATGTACATTGTGGACAAGATGTACATTGTGGACAAGATGTACATTGTGGACAAGATGTACATTGCGGACAAGATGTACATTGTGGACAAGATGTACATTGTGGACAAGATGTACATTGTGGAACCTACAGACGCGTCTTGCCAATGACATTAAACGGTGTGTCTCTACAGTAGTAGATTATAACTTTTATTTGTCGAATCCAACTCTCCTCTTCATTCATATATTTTTTTCCGAATTTGATTAGCCGGGATCTTCATGTGTTTTTCAGTTTCAATGTCCCCTGTTATCACATTTTCGCTCTCAGTCTGTGACAACCTTTTCAACATTTGAAGAAAGAAAAAAAATAACGTTAAAAGTGTAAGTGCGAAACTGGCAGTTAAAAAGTGTTGTTTTTTTTTCCAATTTATTGAAAAAGATGCCAGAAGCTGATTGAAGGATGATTTTTTAAAACTCAAATGACGTCATCGTTGACCCAAAACATGAAGTGGATTTTACACAGACCAAACAAAACAAACAAAAACAGAAGCGTGCAGCAACTGACATGAAATACGGAAGGAAGGAAAGGGAGAAAATTAACCAACGGATCAAGAACCTGAACGTCAATAATCTATGTCTTTTTATCTTTGAGAAATCCGCCCCTAGAAAACCAGTTTGCGCGGGAAAGATAAAGTGATCAATACTCTCGAAGCATTACGTCCGGATTGTCTTCCTTGAAGTGTTATAATTCGACTTGAGTAAGGAAAAATTTTTAGAGGGTTTTTCTACCTCAAAATTGAATCAGCAAATAGCGCTGCACCTGATATATTATATAATTAATATTTCTACCACACTGACAACAAGACAAAATCTAAGTTTTAGGATTTTTAACTTAATCTAAATGTTGTTGTTGTTTTTTTTAATTTGTTTTTAACTAGTTTATCTGAGAATATGATTGTCCAGCTTTGGACGGTTTTTTGAAAAATTTAAAGGGTGCGCTTTTTAAACGAATATTTAAGGGCTTTTAAATAGTGTTACAAATCTTATTTTGAGAAGATATTGAGTTTTTAAATAGCGTATCTGTCAATTTAATCACACACAAAAACATAAGCGTGTCATACATGACAACAATAGTCTCCCCCCTCCTCCCCCTCCCCCTCGGGCTATGAAAACTTAAAGTTCAGGGACGGAGAAAAATTATTTTCCTTCGGCCAGGCTATTTTGACGACCAGACACATGAACAGATATTCATTTCCCTTTTGGTTCGCACCACTCCTGTCCCCAAACAGTGGAAACATCATTCATCATTACAGGCTATTTCATTTCTCGCTGTGAAAATTTCAATAAAACTCGAGCCAATGGAAGAACCATTTGATTATCTGAGTCCACGCAGCACCCCCATCAGTCTTCCACCCCCCCACCACAGGGACCCAGATCGAAGCGTCCCCCCACCCCGCACACGCACACACACACATACATACACACACACACACACAGACAGACACTTTTCTCAACAAAACATTATTGGGCGCAGTGCCATCGTAAACTGTCAGGGTTGTGTAATATTTATAAAATGTAATATTGAAAGCGCCCTCTGGTGGGGAATTGAAAAATAAATAGTCACAGATAAGAGACAGCATTTATGAAAAACCGTTTCAACCCAGTTTCTTTTTCCTTTCATTTCTTTTTTTTAAAATTTAAATATGCAGCGATTCTTAAAGATTAACCAATGTATTTGTAAGCTTATTCAGCATGTTGTTTGTACAAAAAGATGTTGAGTTATTTTTTAAAAAGTTTTAAGGTGCTTAGAACAGATGATTCTTTATTTTAAACTTTGAAACACTAAACAACATAGTTGGAAAGACTAAAATCGCCAACTTATTTTTAAAAATCGACCCTTTCAAACAAGCTCGGTATGATGTTTGAGTGAATAAAGTATTTAAAAAATAATACAAAGTATTAAAAATAATCCTTAATTTATTACAAAGTATCATATCATACCTTTAGCTCTTCAAAACTCCGCAATACTATTAAATACTTTCAAAACTTTTCTCCCAAAATCCCATTCAATTCTCAAATACCGGAGGGGCCGCCTTCGGGGTGAAGCTATCAAACATGTTTAAAGAGGAAGACACTGCAGTAAGGTTCGACAAATCTGCAGTGAACACGCGCTAGTTACGAGGTTTGAAGGATATTACAAAACGTTGACTTAGTAGACAAGAAAACAGAGCAATAAACAAAAAAAGACACCCTTGGTGTGCATGCATATGTTAGGGAAAGGAAGTTGAGGTGGAAAAACTATTTTAAAAAATGTTAGTGTCTCTTAAAATAAAAGTATTTGCTTGTGTGATTAAAAGAGAGCGTAAAAGATAGAAATATTATTATTTGAATTAATTAAATGCGATCAGAAGTTACTTGAAAATTTCAAATTTCTTTAAAACGGTGAGGACTGCTTATGTGAGTTGAGGAAATAAACATATTTTGTTCGTGGTTCGGGAGGAGGGCCACTTATGTTTTAAAACTAATTTTTCGCTTTTTTTTTAAAATTAGATTATTTATGTGAAAAAGTCTCAGATAATTACCAGAAATTCACCACTCACTATTTTCTGGTCCTACATTTTCTCGAACTACCGTGTACATTTTTCATTAAATGCCTGTCGTCAACTATTTTCAAGTTTGCTCTTTGTAATAGTTGTATCACTTATCTACTCAATAGCACTCTCCTATTAACTCAGATTTAGTATTTTCTTGATATCACACTAAGATTTTTTGCTTATCTTTTTCAATATTATTCAACTATTCATGACATAATTAAACCTATTTGTATGTTTGACATAACGTTTTTGACTTGTTCCATTTCATAGTTTTACAATTCTGTGACGTATTCCACAGACTGTTATTGCAAACAATATCTTTTATAGCACGTTTTCTTGAATATGTACATTTATATAATTTAGATGATTTATTTCATGTACAAACTATTTCATGGCGATATAAATACATTTTATGGCATGTTATTTATTGATTAATTGTCAACCATTAATTAGTTTAATTCTATTTCTCTGATTTCTCGTGCAAACTGACAGTCACATCAACTCCGTATTAATAAACCGTAATTGTTGATGTTCAGTTCACACGAGATGAACAAGCAGTTCACACAAAATTAACAGACTGTCCACTCAATGTTAAAAACAACAGACACTTTTCACAAAACCAACTGGCAGTTTCACACAATAATAACTCGTAGGTCTCGCAACAGCAGAAAACTCACACAATATTAACAATATAAACAGGTAGTTCACTAAATAATAACGCGCAATTCTTACAATATAAACAGGCAGTTCACACAATATTAACAAAATCAACAGGTAGTTCACTATATAATAACGCGCAATTCTTACAATATCAACAGGCAGTTCACACAATATTAACAAAATCAACAGGTAGTTCACTAAATAATAACGCGCAATTCTTACAATATAAACAGGCAGTTCACACAATATTAACAAGGTCAACAGGTAGTTCACTAAATAATAACGCGCAATTCTTACAATATCAACAGGCAGTTCACACAATATTACCACGCAGTGCACTATTCTTGTTTGTTAATGAAGTATTTGTTATTCACCGAATCTCCACCGTAGCCTTGGTACAATTAATCTTATGATGTAACATTGAAAAGTGTTTAGCAATTGTATTATTACCTGCAAGGTCTGATATTTCGCTGAATGTTTCGTAAAAAAATTGCACGTACTTTTTTTCACTTTATATTCAGTCCAACTGCTTAAAAAAAATTTCTTCCAATTGTTCATCAGTCAGTAAACGACAATTTTGCTGTAAAATTTTCCTCATATTCTCATTATTATAAGGCATGATGCACAAGATTGAGTTTTGGACACATGTTGATTTGTATTGAATCTGATACAAAGTTCATATTATTTTAACGCATGATAATTTCATTAAATAAGCATTTTGTATTTATAGTCAGATAACGGGACGTACATTTTTTTTCTTCAAATTTTTATTTTGCAATTTCAGTTAAGAACTATAATTAATGGGGAATGGCTTTAGGAATTTTTTTGATAAAAACTTTAAAATTGAACTTGAAGTTTATGGTTATTATTTGTTTATCTAAGAGTGTGTTACCACAATGTACGGGCGAAACTGGTTTGAACATCAAAGACTGAGTTTCAAGAAGTTTAACTGTTAAAAGGTTGTGAGGAATGCTTTGGTTCTTACCCAAATAGAAATCTTTGTTGATGGTGCGCACTCTTTGTTGATGGTGCGCACTCTTTGTTCATGGTGCGCACTCTTTGTTGATGGTGTGCACAACATGTGTGCTGTTTTAAAGACCACTCTCTGCGTGTTACACATCCAATGGTATATACTTGAGTGGTCCACCCCCACCCCCCTTCAACCTGTAGTTAAAAAAATTCAGAAGATCTCAGCAGTGGTAGTGATCGGTGCCTATATGATTATAGAACGTTCCATAAACGTAGATAACTTGACCTTAATAATAATGAGACCACGCTCATCATGATGCCTCTATTAATGTCAACTGCAAGTTCTTGGGAAAGCTTCTGTGAACAGATTTAGTGGTTGGTGAACAAATTTGATCTCTTTATAACATCAACTTCAGGATGTGTTATTTCTTTCATCCTACGATAGGTATTAATTCTTGCAGTGACTTGTTTGTTTGTTTTTTTTAAAGCTTTGAACGATTCTTGAAATTATTCATCATGGTTCCTCCACTTTTGCTGGCCTTCTTCAAGACGCGCCGGTCTCAAACGTATGTACACTTGGTTAAACTGTGACCTTGAGACCTAGCGTTGTAGGCACCAATGAAGCTTGTCGGAAACTTTCAATTACTGGAACTTGGGGCAGTAGCCCTGGTCGGGTTTGTGGAGAGATCTGATAGAATGGACATGAGAGCGTGGTCTAAGACCAACGAAGGACTGTACCATAAAACCTTGGACGTAATTTCACATGAAATGAATAATACAGCTACCTCAAATATTTCTTTAATTTAGCGAACCCATCAACGGATTATGGCATGTATGGCCTTATTTCCTAGCATTCTGCTTTATTTTATGTGTAATGAAACAAATATTAAATATTTTAATTGTAGATTTTTTTTTATAGATTTACAAAGCAGCGGGTGACAATGAACTAAACATCTGACGTCACTGACCGCTTCGTGTTCACACTTGTGGGAGAGTTCTGGAGCTTATGCTGATCAGATGTGTCTTATTGGTAGAAAGTTTGTTGATTTTTTTAATCAATAATTTTTGTTTTGTTTGTGTCTAATTTTCCACTTCGGTAAAGTAATATTATTCGAACACCAACATTTCCAGGTTACATGCATGCACATTTTTTCTGTGATATCAATTTTATTACAAACCTGTTGTTGAGGATTTTTTAAAAACCTTTAACAAATACACACTCGTGTAATTAAAAATAAAAAAATTATTACATAATAGTTTTGTTGTGTTCATTTTTAAAAAAAATATATATTTTCATTAATTTCAAAATTGTCTTATGTCTGGATTGATATTTATTTATTTATTTATTTATTTATTTGTTTGTTTATTTATTTGTGTTTGTGCTTAAACTATTGCTACATTTATTGGATGCTCCAAAATAAATCTTAATGTTTGATTATAACACCAAACAAGTACACCATTTAACTACTCTGATTATAACACCAAACAAGTACACCATTTAACTACTCTGATTATAACACCAAACAAGTACACCATTTAACTACTCTGATTATAACACCAAACAAGTACACCATTTAACTACTCTGATTATAACACCAAACAAGTACACCATTTAACTACTCTGATTATAACACCAAACAAGTACACCATTTAACTACTCTGATTATAACACCAAACAAGTACACCATTTAACTACTCTGATTATAACACCAAACAAGTACACCATTTAACTACTCTGATTATAACACCAAACAAGTACACCATTTAACTACTCTGATTATAACACCAAACAAGTACACCATTTAACTACTCTGTTTGATTATAACACCAAACAAGTACACCATTTAACTACTCTGTTTATAACACCAAACAAGTACACCATTTAACTACTCTGTTTATAACACCAAACAAGTACACCATTTAACTACTCTGTTTGATTATAACACCAAACAAGTACACCATTTAACTACTCTGTTTGATTATAACACCAAACAAGTACACCATTTAACTACTCTGTTTGATTATAACACCAAACAAGTACACCATTTAACTACTCTGTTTGATTATAACACCAAACAAGTACACCATTTAACTACTCTGTTTGATTATAACACCAAACAAGTACACCATTTAACTACTCTGTTTGATTATAACACCAAACAAGTACACCATTTAACTACTCTGTTTGATTATAACACCAAACAAGTACACCATTTAACTACTCTGTTTGATTATAACACCAAACAAGTACACCATTTAACTACTCTGTTTGATTATAACACCAAACAAGTACACCATTTAACTACTCTGTTTGATTATAACACCAAACAAGTACACCATTTAACTACTCTGTTTGATTATAACACCAAACAAGTACACCATTTAACTACTCTGATTATAACACCAAACAAGTACACCATTTAACTACTCTGATTATAACACCAAACAAGTACACCATTTAACTACTCTGATTATAACACCAAACAAGTACACAATTTAACTACTCTGATTATAACACCAAACAAGTACACCATTTAACTACTCTGATTATAACACCAAACAAGTACACCATTTAACTACTCTGATTATAACACCAAACAAGTACACCATTTAACTACTCTGTTTGATTATAACACCAAACAAGTACACCATTTAACTACTCTGATTATAAAACCAAACAAGTACACCATTTAACTACTCTGATTATAACACCAAACAAGTACACCATTTAACTACTCTGTTTATAACACCAAACAAGTACACCATTTAACTACTCTGTTTATAACACCAAACAAGTACACCATTTAACTACTCTGTTTGATTATAACACCAAACAAGTACACCATTTAACTACTCTAATTGATTATAACACCAAACAAGTACACCATTTAACTACTCTGTTTGATTATAACACCAAACAAGTACACCGTTTAACTACTCTGTTTGATTATAACACCAAACAAGTACACCATTTAACTACTCTGTTTGATTATAACACCAAACAAGTACACCATTTAACTACTCTGATTATAACACCAAACAAGTACACCATTTAACTACTCTGATTATAACACCAAACAAGTACACCATTTAACTACTCTGATTATAACACCAAACAAGTACACCATTTAACTACTCTGATTATAACACCAAACAAGTACACCATTTAACTACTCTGTTTGATTATAACACCAAACAAGTACACCATTTAACTACTCTGTTTGATTATAACACCAAACAAGTACACCATTTAACTACTCTGTTTATAACACCAAACAAGTACACCATTTAACTACTCTGTTTGATTATAACACCAAACAAGTACACCATTTAACTACTCTGTTTGATTATAACACCAAACAAGTACACCATTTAACTACTCTGTTTGATTATAACACCAAACAAGTACACCATTTAACTACTCTGTTTGATTATAACACCAAACAAGTACACCATTTAACTACTCTGTTTGATTATAACACCAAACAAGTACACCATTTAACTACTCTGTTTGATTATAACACCAAACAAGTACACCATTTAACTACTCTGTTTGATTATAACACCAAACAAGTACACCATTTAACTACTCTGTTTGATTATAACACCAAACAAGTACACCATTTAACTACTCTGTTTGATTATAACACCAAACAAGTACACCATTTAACTACTCTGTTTGATTATAACACCAAACAAGTACACCATTTAACTACTCTGTTTGATTATAACACCAAACAAGTACACCATTTAACTAC
This sequence comes from Ampullaceana balthica, assembly GCA_944989445.1. Taxonomy (NCBI): domain Eukaryota; kingdom Metazoa; phylum Mollusca; class Gastropoda; family Lymnaeidae; genus Ampullaceana; species Ampullaceana balthica. The sequence continues at coordinate 790,880 of CALYLW010000059.1, forward strand.
TCTGTTTGATTATAACACCAAACAAGTACACCATTTAACTACTCTGTTTGATTATAACACCAAACAAGTACACCATTTAACTACTCTGTTTGATTATAACACCAAACAAGTACACCATTTAACTACTCTGTTTGATTATAACACCAAACAAGTACACCATTTAACTACTCTGTTTGATTATAACACCAAACAAGTACACCATTTAACTACTCTGTTTGATTATAACACCAAACAAGTACACCATTTAACTACTCTGTTTGATTATAACACCAAACAAGTACACCATTTAACTACTCTGTTTGATTATAACACCAAACAAGTACACCATTTAACTACTCTGTTTGATTATAACACCAAACAAGTACACCATTTAACTACTCTGTTTGATTATAACACCAAACAAGTACACCATTTAACTACTCTGTTTGATTATAACACCAAACAAGTACACCATTTAACTACTCTGTTTGATTATAACACCAAACAAGTACACCATTTAACTACTCTGTTTGATTATAACACCAAACAAGTACACCATTTAACTACTCTGTTTGATATAACACCAAACAAGTACACCATTTAACTACTCTGTTTGATTATAACACCAAACAAGTACACCATTTAACTACTCTGTTTGATTATAACACCAAACAAGTACACCATTTAACTACTCTGTTTGATTATAACACCAAACAAGTACACCATTTAACTACTCTGTTTGATTATAACACCAAACAAGTACACCATTTAACTACTCTGTTTGATTATAACACCAAACAAGTACACCATTTAACTACTCTGTTTGATTATAACACCAAACAAGTACACCATTTAACTACTCTGTTTGATTATAACACCAAACAAGTACACCATTTAACTACTCTGTTTGATTATAACACCAAACAAGTACACCATTTAACTACTCTGTTTGATTATAACACCAAACAAGTACACCATTTAACTACTCTGTTTGATTATAACACCAAACAAGTACACCATTTAACTACTCTGTTTGATTATAACACCAAACAAGTACACCATTTAACTACTCTGTTTGATTATAACACCAAACAAGTACACCATTTAACTACTCTGTTTGATTATAACACCAAACAAGTACACCATTTAACTACTCTGTTTGATTATAACACCAAACAAGTACACCATTTAACTACTCTGTTTGATTATAACACCAAACAAGTACACCATTTAACTACTCTGTTTGATTATAACACCAAACAAGTACACCATTTAACTACTCTGTTTGATTATAACACCAAACAAGTACACCATTTAACTACTCTGTTTGATTATAACACCAAACAAGTACACCATTTAACTACTCTGTTTGATTATAACACCAAACAAGTACACCATTTAACTACTCTGTTTGATTATAACACCAAACAAGTACACCATTTAACTACTCTGTTTGATTATAACACCAAACAAGTACACCATTTAACTACTCTGTTTGATTATAACACCAAACAAGTACACCATTTAACTACTCTGTTTGATTATAACACCAAACAAGTACACCATTTAACTACTCTGTTTGATTATAACACCAAACAAGTACACCATTTAACTACTCTGTTTGATTATAACACCAAACAAGTACACCATTTAACTACTCTGTTTGATTATAACACCAAACAAGTACACCATTTAACTACTCTGTTTGATTATAACACCAAACAAGTACACCATTTAACTACTCTGTTTGATTATAACACCAAACAAGTACACCATTTAACTACTCTGTTTGATTATAACACCAAACAAGTACACCATTTAACTACTCTGTTTGATTATAACACCAAACAAGTACACCATTTAACTACTCTGTTTGATTATAACACCAAACAAGTACACCATTTAACTACTCTGTTTGATTATAACACCAAACAAGTACACCATTTAACTACTCTGTTTGATTATAACACCAAACAAGTACACCATTTAACTACTCTGTTTGATTATAACACCAAACAAGTACACCATTTAACTACTCTGTTTGATTATAACACCAAACAAGTACACCATTTAACTACTCTGTTTGATTATAACACCAAACAAGTACACCATTTAACTACTCTGTTTGATTATAACACCAAACAAGTACACCATTTAACTACTCTGTTTGATTATAACACCAAACAAGTACACCATTTAACTACTCTGTTTGATTATAACACCAAACAAGTACACCATTTAACTACTCTGTTTGATTATAACACCAAACAAGTACACCATTTAACTACTCTGTTTATAACACCAAACAAGTACACCATTTAACTACTCTGTTTGATTATAACACCAAACAAGTACACCATTTAACTACTCTGTTTGATTATAACACCAAACAAGTACACCATTTAACTACTCTGTTTGATTATAACACCAAACAAGTACACCATTTAACTACTCTGTTTGATTATAACACCAAACAAGTACACCATTTAACTACTCTGTTTGATTATAACACCAAACAAGTACACCATTTAACTACTCTGTTTGATTATAACACCAAACAAGTACACCATTTAACTACTCTGTTTGATTATAACACCAAACAAGTACACCATTTAACTACTCTGTTTGATTATAACACCAAACAAGTACACCATTTAACTACTCTGTTTGATTATAACACCAAACAAGTACACCATTTAACTACTCTGTTTGATTATAACACCAAACAAGTACACCATTTAACTACTCTGTTTGATTATAACACCAAACAAGTACACCATTTAACTACTCTGTTTGATTATAACACCAAACAAGTACACCATTTAACTACTCTGTTTGATTATAACACCAAACAAGTACACCATTTAACTACTCTGTTTGATTATAACACCAAACAAGTACACCATTTAACTACTCTGTTTGATTATAACACCAAACAAGTACACCATTTAACTACTCTGTTTGATTATAACACCAAACAAGTACACCATTTAACTACTCTGTTTATAACACCAAACAAGTACACCATTTAACTACTCTGTTTGATTATAACACCAAACAAGTACACCATTTAACTACTCTGTTTATAACACCAAACAAGTACACCATTTAACTACTCTGTTTGATTATAACACCAAACAAGTACACCATTTAACTACTCTGTTTGATTATAACACCAAACAAGTACACCATTTAACTACTCTGTTTGATTATAACACCAAACAAGTACACCATTTAACTACTCTGTTTGATTATAACACCAAACAAGTACACCATTTAACTACTCTGTTTGATTATAACACCAAACAAGTACACCATTTAACTACTCTGTTTGATTATAACACCAAACAAGTACACCATTTAACTACTCTGTTTGATTATAACACCAAACAAGTACACCATTTAACTACTCTGTTTGATTATAACACCAAACAAGTACACCATTTAACTACTCTGTTTGATTATAACACCAAACAAGTACACCATTTAACTACTCTGTTTGATTATAACACCAAACAAGTACACCATTTAACTACTCTGTTTGATTATAACACCAAACAAGTACACCATTTAACTACTCTGTTTGATTATAACACCAAACAAGTACACCATTTAACTACTCTGTTTGATTATAACACCAAACAAGTACACCATTTAACTACTCTGTTTGATTATAACACCAAACAAGTACACCATTTAACTACTCTGTTTGATTATAACACCAAACAAGTACACCATTTAACTACTCTGTTTGATTATAACACCAAACAAGTACACCATTTAACTACTCTGTTTGATTATAACACCAAACAAGTACACCATTTAACTACTCTGTTTGATTATAACACCAAACAAGTACACCATTTAACTACTCTGTTTGATTATAACACCAAACAAGTACACCATTTAACTACTCTGTTTGATTATAACACCAAACAAGTACACCATTTAACTACTCTGTTTGATTATAACACCAAACAAGTACACCATTTAACTACTCTGTTTGATTATAACACCAAACAAGTACACCATTTAACTACTCTGTTTGATTATAACACCAAACAAGTACACCATTTAACTACTCTGTTTGATTATAACACCAAACAAGTACACCATTTAACTACTCTGTTTGATTATAACACCAAACAAGTACACCATTTAACTACTCTGTTTGATTATAACACCAAACAAGTACACCATTTAACTACTCTGTTTGATTATAACACCAAACAAGTACACCATTTAACTACTCTGTTTGATTATAACACCAAACAAGTACACCATTTAACTACTCTGTTTGATTATAACACCAAACAAGTACACCATTTAACTACTCTGTTTGATTATAACACCAAACAAGTACACCATTTAACTACTCTGTTTGATTATAACACCAAACAAGTACACCATTTAACTACTCTGTTTGATTATAACACCAAACAAGTACACCATTTAACTACTCTGTTTGATTATAACACCAAACAAGTACACCATTTAACTACTCTGTTTGATTATAACACCAAACAAGTACACCATTTAACTACTCTGTTTGATTATAACACCAAACAAGTACACCATTTAACTACTCTGTTTGATTATAACACCAAACAAGTACACCATTTAACTACTCTGTTTGATTATAACACCAAACAAGTACACCATTTAACTACTCTGTTTGATTATAACACCAAACAAGTACACCATTTAACTACTCTGTTTGATTATAACACCAAACAAGTACACCATTTAACTACTCTGTTTGATTATAACACCAAACAAGTACACCATTTAACTACTCTGTTTATAACACCAAACAAGTACACCATTTAACTACTCTGTTTGATTATAACACCAAACAAGTACACCATTTAACTACTCTGTTTGATTATAACACCAAACAAGTACACCATTTAACTACTCTGTTTATAACACCAAACAAGTACACCATTTAACTACTCTGTTTGATTATAACACCAAACAAGTACACCATTTAACTACTCTGTTTGATTATAACACCAAACAAGTACACCATTTAACTACTCTGTTTGATTATAACACCAAACAAGTACACCATTTAACTACTCTGTTTATAACACCAAACAAGTACACCATTTAACTACTCTGTTTGATTATAACACCAAACAAGTACACCATTTAACTACTCTGTTTGATTATAACACCAAACAAGTACACCATTTAACTACTCTGTTTGATTATAACACCAAACAAGTACACCATTTAACTACTCTGTTTGATTATAACACCAAACAAGTACACCATTTAACTACTCTGTTTGATTATAACACCAAACAAGTACACCATTTAACTACTCTGTTTGATTATAACACCAAACAAGTACACCATTTAACTACTCTGTTTGATTATAACACCAAACAAGTACACCATTTAACTACTCTGTTTGATTATAACACCAAACAAGTACACCATTTAACTACTCTGTTTATAACACCAAACAAGTACACCATTTAACTACTCTGTTTGATTATAACACCAAACAAGTACACCATTTAACTACTCTGTTTGATTATAACACCAAACAAGTACACCATTTAACTACTCTGTTTGATTATAACACCAAACAAGTACACCATTTAACTACTCTGTTTATAACACCAAACAAGTACACCATTTAACTACTCTGTTTGATTATAACACCAAACAAGTACACCATTTAACTACTCTGTTTGATTATAACACCAAACAAGTACACCATTTAACTACTCTGTTTGATTATAACACCAAACAAGTACACCATTTAACTACTCTGTTTGATTATAACACCAAACAAGTACACCATTTAACTACTCTGTTTGATTATAACACCAAACAAGTACACCATTTAACTACTCTGTTTGATTATAACACCAAACAAGTACACCATTTAACTACTCTGTTTGATTATAACACCAAACAAGTACACCATTTAACTACTCTGTTTGATTATAACACCAAACAAGTACACCATTTAACTACTCTGTTTTATAACACCAAACAAGTACACCATTTAACTACTCTGTTTGATTATAACACCAAACAAGTACACCATTTAACTACTCTGTTTTATAACACCAAACAAGTACACCATTTAACTACTCTGTTTGATTATAACACCAAACAAGTACACCATTTAACTACTCTGTTTGATTATAACACCAAACAAGTACACCATTTAACTACTCTGTTTGATTATAACACCAAACAAGTACACCATTTAACTACTCTGTTTGATTATAACACCAAACAAGTACACCATTTAACTACTCTGTTTGATTATAACACCAAACAAGTACACCATTTAACTACTCTGTTTGATTATAACACCAAACAAGTACACCATTTAACTACTCTGTTTGATTATAACACCAAACAAGTACACCATTTAACTACTCTGTTTGATTATAACACCAAACAAGTACACCATTTAACTACTCTGTTTGATTATAACACCAAACAAGTACACCATTTAACTACTCTGTTTGATTATAACACCAAACAAGTACACCATTTAACTACTCTGTTTGATTATAACACCAAACAAGTACACCATTTAACTACTCTGTTTGATTATAACACCAAACAAGTACACCATTTAACTACTCTGTTTGATTATAACACCAAACAAGTACACCATTTAACTACTCTGTTTGATTATAACACCAAACAAGTACACCATTTAACTACTCTGTTTGATTATAACACCAAACAAGTACACCATTTAACTACTCTGTTTATAACACCAAACAAGTACACCATTTAACTACTCTGTTTGATTATAACACCAAACAAGTACACCATTTAACTACTCTGTTTGATTATAACACCAAACAAGTACACCATTTAACTACTCTGTTTGATTATAACACCAAACAAGTACACCATTTAACTACTCTGTTTGATTATAACACCAAACAAGTACACCATTTAACTACTCTGTTTGATTATAACACCAAACAAGTACACCATTTAACTACTCTGTTTGATTATAACACCAAACAAGTACACCATTTAACTACTCTGTTTGATTATAACACCAAACAAGTACACCATTTAACTACTCTGTTTGATTATAACACCAAACAAGTACACCATTTAACTACTCTGTTTGATTATAACACCAAACAAGTACACCATTTAACTACTCTGTTTGATTATAACACCAAACAAGTACACCATTTAACTACTCTGTTTGATTATAACACCAAACAAGTACACCATTTAACTACTCTGTTTGATTATAACACCAAACAAGTACACCATTTAACTACTCTGTTTATAACACCAAACAAGTACACCATTTAACTACTCTGTTTGATTATAACACCAAACAAGTACACCATTTAACTACTCTGTTTGATTATAACACCAAACAAGTACACCATTTAACTACTCTGTTTGATTATAACACCAAACAAGTACACCATTTAACTACTCTGTTTATAACACCAAACAAGTACACCATTTAACTACTCTGTTTGATTATAACACCAAACAAGTACACCATTTAACTACTCTGTTTGATTATAACACCAAACAAGTACACCATTTAACTACTCTGTTTGATTATAACACCAAACAAGTACACCATTTAACTACTCTGTTTGTTATAACACCAAACAAGTACACCATTTAACTACTCTGTTTGATTATAACACCAAACAAGTACACCATTTAACTACTCTGTTTGATTATAACACCAAACAAGTACACCATTTAACTACTCTGTTTGATTATAACACCAAACAAGTACACCATTTAACTACTCTGTTTGATTATAACACCAAACAAGTACACCATTTAACTACTCTGTTTGATTATAACACCAAACAAGTACACCATTTAACTACTCTGTTTATAACACCAAACAAGTACACCATTTAACTACTCTGTTTGATTATAACACCAAACAAGTACACCATTTAACTACTCTGATTATAACACCAAACAAGTACACCATTTAACTACTCTGTTTATAACACCAAACAAGTACACCATTTAACTACTCTGTTTGATTATAACACCAAACAAGTACACCATTTAACTACTCTGTTTGATTATAACACCAAACAAGTACACCATTTAACTACTCTGTTTATAACACCAAACAAGTACACCATTTAACTACTCTGTTTGATTATAACACCAAACAAGTACACCATTTAACTACTCTGTTTGATTATAACACCAAACAAGTACACCATTTAACTACTCTGTTTGATTATAACACCAAACAAGTACACCATTTAACTACTCTGTTTATAACACCAAACAAGTACACCATTTAACTACTCTGTTTTTATAACACCAAACAAGTACACCATTTAACTACTCTGTTTGATTATAACACCAAACAAGTACACCATTTAACTACTCTGTTTATAACACCAAACAAGTACACCATTTAACTACTCTGTTTGATTATAACACCAAACAAGTACACCATTTAACTACTCTGTTTATAACACCAAACAAGTACACCATTTAACTACTCTGTTTGATTATAACACCAAACAAGTACACCATTTAACTACTCTGTTTGATTATAACACCAAACAAGTACACCATTTAACTACTCTGTTTGATTATAACACCAAACAAGTACACCATTTAACTACTCTGTTTGATTATAACACCAAACAAGTACACCATTTAACTACTCTGTTTGATTATAACACCAAACAAGTACACCATTTAACTACTCTGTTTGATTATAACACCAAACAAGTACACCATTTAACTACTCTGTTTGATTATAACACCAAACAAGTACACCATTTAACTACTCTGTTTGATTATAACACCAAACAAGTACACCATTTAACTACTCTGTTTATAACACCAAACAAGTACACCATTTAACTACTCTGTTTGATTATAACAACAAACAAGTATACCATTTAACTACTCTGATTATAACACCAAACAAGTACACCATTTAACTACTCTGTTTATAACACCAAACAAGTACACCATTTAACTACTCTGTTTGATTATAACACCAAACAAGTACACCATTTAACTACTCTGTTTGATTATGACACCAAACAAGTACACCATTTAACTACTCTGTTTGATTATAACACCAAACAAGTACACCATTTAACTACTCTGTTTGATTATAACACCAAACAAGTACACCATTTAACTACTCTGTTTATAACACCAAACAAGTACACCATTTAACTACTCTGTTTGATTATAACACCAAACAAGTACACCATTTAACTACTCTGTTTGATTATAACACCAAACAAGTACACCATTTAACTACTCTGTTTGTTTATAACACTAAACAAGCACACCATTTAACTACTCTGTTTGATTATAACACCAAACAAGTACACCATTTAACTACTCTGTTTGTTTATAACACCAAACAAGCACACCATTTAACTACTCTGTTTGATTATAACACTAAACAAGCACACCATTTAACTACTCTGTTTGATTATAACACCAAACAAGTAACCATTTAACTACTCATTTCCTATGCAAAGCAAAGCAAAATTCTTATTGAATTGAACAGTTCAGTAAACGTAATCACGCCAAACGCATGTTACTTTAAAATAACAATATTACAAATTACATTTTTGTTTCAATTAAAAATTATTTTTTGCCAGCAATTTCATCTAATTATTAAGCTGGTTGAAGCTTTAAGTTCCAGATGGGTAAATCAGGGTCGATCTGAGGGTCATATTTTTAGATTGGTATAATCAGGGTCGGAGTCTTAGGGTTATAGTGTCAGGATGGTAGGACAATGGTCGGAGTCTTAGGGTTATAGTGTCAGGATGGTAGGAAAATGGTCGGAGTCTTAGGGTTATAGTGTCAGGATGGTAGGACAATGGTCGGAGTCTTGGGGTTATAGTGTCAGGATGGTAGGACAATGGTCGGAGTCTTAAGATCACAGCGTTTTATGTTTCAATCATCAGTTACACATCAGAAAATAAGATTCTCACAAATCCTGGATTAAATCATGCAGATTGGGCCTGAAATTTGCCATTGATCTTTTTTTTTAAATCAAGCACAAAACTGAGAAGCGAGGCCTTCTGGTATTTTTAAGAACATGAATTGCCGAGAGCCACACGACAGTCCCTTTCCACTCCTGTCCTTCTCCACTCTGCAGGTAATGACGTTAACCCCGTCCTTTAGACTGCAGTAAATGGCTACTTGTATCTAAACATGGCATGGCCTGATTAAAGGGAATTGATTCAGAACCGATGTGGGGAAGAGATGAAGGGGGATGGGGGGAGGTGCGGGGTCGTGACCACGCCTTAAAGGGTTTTAGGGTACTTTAGATTTAGACCAACGTGCACTTTTACATTTTGCCGGAGGGAGGGGTAAGTAAACAAATATATTGGAGACTGGCTGAGCGATGTCTGGTAATCTTTTCATAAATATTTTCGATTGACATTTATTTTAGGAATTTAAAAAATCCTCTCGAAAGTAATAGTTAATAGATGATTTCGTCAACGAGGTTTTGCACTCTATCACAAAATGACATGTTGCGTAGCGCCATACAATGAAGAATTAGGTCCGGCGTCCAAGTTGCACTTAGGCACTTTGTGCCACAACGCTTTTGTGATGGGTGGGAACATACAAAAAAAACGTGCACTTTAACTCAGGGGTATTGGCATTGTTTGCTATTGGTCAACTCTGGGCAAACGACATCAGCCATTTTGTTTCATGCTACTCAGGTTTAGGATAGATTAGTAAAAAGTAGTTGACCCACATGAAACGTTGTACACCACTCAGTTCCATCTGTTTACCTGGCAATGCCTGTTTGACTTAGCTGGGATCTTATCTTATCTATACAGACGCTCCTTCTATGCAGAAGATAGTTGCGTCCACAGACCATGACAGATGTTGGCAAATGATGCAGCATTCACAGGCCACGGCTTTGTGGGTTCCACGCATTACAGAAGATGAAATAAGATAGATAAGATAAGCTAAGATAAAAATGACATGTTATTTTATTCTCAATACTAATCGAGATGTTAAAACAGAACACTTTTTTTCTGGCTTGATATGTGTAACATTATTTGGGCTCAAAGAAAATCAATATTTAGAGTGTAGTTGTTTTTTTTTATTAAACGCTTAATCAAAATATAAAAAAAATATTGAAATACTTTTCTCTGTAATATGTGGATATGTCTGACAAATTGATGTTGATATTTAAAAATGTATTAAACCATGTTAAGTTTCTGTAAATAGGACTCCTAAAAAGAACAAAAGCACTTTTGATGCTGGAATTGTTTAGGACTTTTAAATGTTGACGTAACTTTAGGGGACAGACATTAAAATATAACTTAAGTTTGTGTCTGAAAGAGTGTGTGGATCTTAGCAGCGTGATTAGGAGGGATTAGGTAAGGGTAGCACAATTTAAGATTCATTTTTTTAAGTGACTTGGTTGGGATTAAATTTTTAGCCACCGTTTTCTCTAACATTACTAACATTAAAATTAAAATAACAAATAATATGTCCCATTGTTACTGTTTGGACATTTCAAATTGAAGTTATGGGATTGAGGGTATATTTTAATAGTTGGGATATACTTTGATGACGTAAATTCCATTTTTTTTAAATTACAGACTTAAGGGTATATTTGTTTTGAAATTTGCGAACCACTAATTTTTAAATCTTTCGTTTACTTGTAAATAAAGAGAAAACTAAGAATCTCTTAAAATATCAACACCTTAAAGCCAAATTAATATTATCGCGTTTGACGGTAGACGTTTAAATAAAATGATTTATAAAAAATAATGAAAAAAAAATTTATTTTAAAAAGGACACGCTTTTATTTACATATAGAAAGTGCACTAAAAAGAAGAAAATGAAAATTTTCTATGAAAACAGGTGAAATCGGTGAACCTATCTACTGCACATAAAAGCGTGGGGCGCCCATCACAAATCATTTCTCATTGCAACTATTCTCTTACATATAGATCAATGTTTCTAATTAATGTGATAGTAGCATTTATATGATCAAAGTTGTGAAAACTTTACTGTTTATTAATAGTCATACAAATTTGTTTTTATGTTTCGCAGTCTTGTACACGGTAGAGAGTTGTGATGAACGCCCCACGCTTTTATGTGCAGTAGATAGGTTCACCGATTTCACCTGTTTTCATAGAAAATTTTTATTTTCTTCTTTTTAGTGCACTTTCTATATGTAAATTAAAGCGTGTCCTTTTTAAAAAAATATTTTTTTACATTATTTTATTTTCTACTTTTTAGAATTAACATTTTTAAAAATTGATTTTTCGACCTTATCAATTCAATTTAATTAGTTAAACTTCATTGTCAATAACTTAAATGTGATAGTGGTAAAAAGAAAGATTATTCATTATAAATTTATGTAATACAAACAAAATAAAAAACATTTTCCATAACTGAAAATTGAACCTCGTACCCCCATGTCGGCAATCGATCACGCTATTAATTTCGGCCAGCAAGACTTGATGTTGAAAGTACTTTTTAAAGTTATAATAATTGTATCCCTCTAGGGCGAATTGAGGCATGGTCCATTGACGCGAGTGATAATATTTTATATAGACAAAAACTAAAAACTAAAAGTGCATTAATTTAATTACGGTACGTTCGATCGATCTGAAATTTTTATACAATGCATTGTCATTCACAATCTATATGTGGTAAAATTTTGAGATCTCTAGGGCCATCAGAATTGGTTTAATGTTACGCTACAAGATTTGAAGGAAGGAATGATGGATGGATGGATGGATACAACATACAAACAGTGTGACTTAAATAAAAGCGTGTAAAATAAGCGATCAACATTATTCACTTACGTAAGCATTAGTTCAAGGATTCATTTTTAGATATAAAAATTGTATGTCATGATTTTCCGTATAAAATAGTAGGTTTTATCAAAATTTAGGGTCAATTTTTAATGATGGTTTCATTTAATGCTAAAAACATAAGGTGATAAATACATTCAATATGATTTTACTGATATTAGTTCTTACAAAGTTTCTTAAAAATTGAATAATTCTTGAGACGCTAACTTATTTTACAAAAGGCAAGAAAAATTGTTTCACGTGTGGGTACATTACGTATATGAGAACATGATCATGGTCAATGGCAACGCACTTGTATTTCGGAAAATAATGAATAAATCCAGGCAGTCGAACACATCTTCTCCAGTTTATTAGACATTCACCATACCACACAAACACTGCCTCGTGCAATGAAAAGACACTTAAAAAGCATGTATAATTTTTCTCAACGCTCCTCTAACGGGCAACCAACCACGATTTACCTATCCAACCATAACACACGGACAACACAAACACACACACAACACACCACATACAAGCAACACACGAACTGCACACATAACGCACGGACAGCACACACATACAACACCCACCCACACACAACACACCACATACGTGCAACACATAACGCACGGACAGCACACACATACAACAGCCGCACACATAACACGAACGAGAACCCCAAACAACACACCCACATTTCCCAAGCCACACAACCCCTTCAAACATAATTGTAAAAACAACATCATCGATCAGAAATGTTATCACGTGCGTTGCCTCCCTTAGCACTTAGTGACCGGTCCTGGATTAAAGGTAACTGCCAGTCAAGCGATCAGACATTTTGTTCCTGGCTTACAGCTGATCCCGATAGTCTCAGAGCCGTCGTTTGATGATCCCCAGCCCGGATATCTGCTGCTAACATACGGTGTGACACGGGCACTTTAGCATCTCTTCATATTAGCCTTATACAATTAACAACAAACACATACAAATTCTCATTCTTCCCGTCCGGAATTCGGACGCGGAAGGGATTGCCTTCCGAAACCAGGGAAAACAACCCTTAATCAGAATTTTAAAATCTGATAAATATTCAAGACTAGACACAAACCATGGATAAGCGTAGGACGCAATAATCTTCTATATAGAAGGAGTGTCTGGAACAGATTGGATAAGATTAATATTAAGATAAAATGAGATAGATTTCGGAAAATAATGAATACGCTCAGATGAAATAAGATAGATAAGATAAGCTAAGATAAAAATGACATGTTATTTTATTCTCAATACTAATCGCTATGTTAAAAACAGAACTGAAGGATTATTCAAGTGTGAGGTCAGGTTGCCTAGGGGTTTTTATCAACCACACACCAGTCACAGAAACAGAACACAAGCCCCTGGTAGGCTGACTCGTTACAGTCAATAATAAATCATTATTTGATCAGTATGTATTTTAATTCCACGATTTCCGCACTAGTCATAAATTAACACACGAGTCACTTACAATATTTAAACATTCACGTATGTTGTAATATGGGATTGTAAAAAAAAATAGCCATAAATTTTCAGTTACATGAAACATGGGCTAACACAAGGGGCATTGTAAGAATCAAAGCCTGTTGTAAGTTAAACATTTTATATCACAGTCTATGGCGCTTTCATCCTCACTTAAAAATTCACATTTTGTTCACACCCCGCATAAAAAGCATTACTAGGTCACACTCCGAACCAAAACGTTTGAGGCTAGAGATGACAATAAATATATCATTGTTGATGATGTCGCATAGTACTACGGTTTACGAAGGCTTTGTTCTCCGTTGATTTGATGAAATTTTGAAGAAATAAAAACAAACGCATTTCAAATACACACCATGACGCTACGAGATTTTTTTTTAAATATTTTTTTTAAAAGTTGTATGTATGTATGGTTTGAAAAAGGCGTTGTAAAGTAAACGTGTGGCTAATGAAGGGTGTGGTTAAGGAAGGACATGGCTTACGAATTAGCTTGGCTCACGGCGATTCACATAAAAATATTTATACACATTTAACAACCAATGCTTTCAACGTAAAACATACATGTACTAAAAAAAACGATGTATCAAAAGTCGTTAAATGGAGAGGGGGTCTTTTTTTTATTTTTTTTTAATTTTAATCATTCTATATTTTTAAAAAATTGAAAGCACAAAATCCACTGGCTGATCTCGAAGCACTCTCTCGTTACCACGTGACTTCATCAACCGCCAGACGACAAACACCTGACCAGAAATAATAGGTAAATAAAAGAACATTAGAACGGATGAAGTACATCGCGCATTAAGCGATTGTTCCCCACAGTCCCGTGATCCACCGAGCATTGTGACATCATGCCGGATGGTCGATACACGTGCACACACCAGCTCAGCAAATATTTACGCCCTTGAAGGCGGCTCGCTGGATACATTTATCTTATTTTTATACATTTTATTGATTCCGATCGAATTTAGAAGCTGCTCTGGAATAATGCGTTCCTGTGTGGAATGTCGAACTACAGCGATCATAGCGGTGCGAGCTTGCGAGTGCGTTTTGGTAATAGGAAACTTAGATGCTTTGTGCATCGTAAAGAAAAGTCGTTAAACATTGTATGGATGGTAAAACCATGGAACTATTTTTGCATAGCGTTATACCCCAGAGGTTATTTTCAGATGCACACAGGTGACACCAAGCCCATTGATAAAGTTTTAACGGATTATAATTCATGAACCTTGAAGTGCAAAGTTAACATGTAGATTATTTATAAATGATGATGAAGATTAGCAGTAAATCAGTAAGCAAATACCGACACGGGAAATATGTCAGTCAGATTATCACATTCCACTACACGACTCACAACATCTGCACCTTGGTGCCTTAATTAGTTTTAGGCATAGATCGATCCAGAATCAGAATGTTCCAGAAAGATAAATGTGAAGAATGATTTAGATGTTGCATAAACTGGTAATGTCGCCTCTTACAACAACAACAAAACTACACAAATAATCTCTACTCCAAAATGGATGTAAAGAAAATTAACCCTGTGTACGTCTCAAGTACAACTGCACTGCTATTAAAAATAAAACATATAATAGTAACTATTTTATGGTAGGAAATGCGAAGAGAGGAATATTTTTTTTCTAAATGGCATGGCACATACAGCCCGAAATAAAAATTCGCGTCACAGTCATCTCTTTGCAGCAAGTTAATCCAACAGGCGTTGATGAATAGTTGTTGTGTATAAGGACATGTCATTATTTTCCTCCTCTGATACAGATTAGTCCCGCCCCCTCCTCCTTTTTTTTCTCTTCCTTTCAAAATTAAATTTCAAAGCCACCAACGGCATACAGCCACTTGAAGTATGAATATTTGAAACTTTGACGTTTAATAACTAGGACAATAAAAAAAATTCCACGTCCCGATTTTTTTTAATGGGGGGGGGGAGAGGGGGGTCTTTTAATTGTGTCGTTTGCTGCTGGTGGATTTGAAGATCGGGAGCTGAGCCTTTGTAGGAAATGAGGCATTAACTAAATATCCAAGAAGAGTTCAGATTTTACTTACTCGTGTGCTGAGCACAAGAAACTGTGATAGGTTGTGTCCCCATTAATCACTCCCAGGATCCAATTATTTCTCCTTTGTCGTGCACAAATTATCTCCCCATAGACCGTTAATATCCTTTTCTTTATTTTCGGATCCTTGATTATATCCCCTGGCCATGGTCCGAAGCCATGGCGGGCGTGCGTTGGCAAGATATGCCTCAACTGACCAACGGATACTAGTGATTAAAAAAAAATTGTACAAAGATCTCCCCCCCCCCTCCCGAGAAGTTTCACTGCAATCTTACAGCAGAAGTGAAATTATTACGATCTCCAAACAAAGGAAATAAAAACAAAAACAAAAAACAACAAGGATGGAGAGCTATATTTAGGTCGAGATGAATTGAAACAAACAGTGTCTCTCGGTTTAAACAAAGAGTTCACATTTGACGAAAAAATTTGGCGGCAAACTGCGGCCTGTGAAACAGAAAGGATAGGTGGGTAAAATGAGGTTGGCGAGGACATTGAATAGGGTAAGTTGCTATTTTTAAATCCTTTATATTAACTCGTGGTGTCTGCGGCCGACCGACCGACCGACCTTGCTTGCTTGCTTGTCGCCAAAACTTTTGATCGATTTTTAACCCACTTGCTCGCAAGATAGCGAGCTGAAATTTTGCAGGCAGTTTCGTACCGATGATAAAAACAATGTATCAAAATTTCAGATCGATCGCATGTACCGTAATTAAATTATTGATTTTTTAGATTATTTTATTTATTCCTATGTATCATGCTATTTTTTGAGATAGAGCGTCGCGGTGCGTATTATATTGAACAACCTTTCTGTCGCGCAATAAGGTGCGTATTTTATTGACAGCTCTTTTTATAAACATATTCCTGATCGGTGCGCATTATATTAAACATGTTTTACGACACAACTGCAATTTTGTATTTCTGGATGGTCTGGCGCTGCGTATTATAATGAACATTCTTTTAAATTCTTCTCGTACATAAAGGATTTATAGTCAAAAACTTGGTTTTTTACGGGTTTTTCTTATTATTTATTTTTTTTAAATATTTTTTTAACCAATTAATGTAGGTTGATAAGTAAATTGATGTTGGTGAGTAAATTTGGTTGTGTGAATGAATTAAGTTTAATGAGTAAATTGAAGCTGTTGATTAAGCTGATTTTTTATTTATTTATTTATTTTGTTCACTTATATAGCGCAGTACCCCAGCCAACGGCCTGGCTCACAGCGCTTTACAAACATGTTCAACAAATACAGAAAACACAATGCACTCTAAATCATCCTAAACATAGTTAAACACATAACATTTTATGTAAATGTTCAGAAACGGACGCATCACCGTCATAGACAGGTTAATTTGAAGGAGCGAGATCAGTGCACCTCATCACCGTCATAGAATGTTAATTTGAAGGAGCGAGATCAGTGCACCTCGTGACCTCATCGCTTGTCCGCCGTAACAGGTGTCACGGACTAAAAGTATGTCTATACTGAAACAAGAATCCATGATGAAGAGCGTGACCCAAAAATAATAACAAGACAAAAATCCACAATCAAAAAAAAGAGTACAAGGCTATGCATACCTGTTAGGCGTAGCCTCGTTCTCAAGATTCCACATAGAAGTTTAATCGCAATGGTCGTCCTGTGGTTCGTTGTAGTCTGCATCACTTCCATGAGGCTGAACCTAGTCACCTTGTAGCGAGAGTGTTTTTTTTTGGGGGGGGGGAGTAAGTTTGTGGTTTGTCAGTACATTGAGGTTGGTGAGTACTTTAATTTTCGTGTGTAAATTGATTTTAGTGAGTATACATTTTTTTTATCAGTAAAAAATTGAGTGTGTTGAGAGTACGTTAAGGTTGGTGAGTATATCACATATAATAATTAATTTTTCCCAAAGACATTGGTCAAAATATATTTCCTATAAGTTATAAATTAATAGCGAAGTTTATAAAAACCGTTAATTGAACGTGTATTTGTAAAGCAATTTTAGTAGAGGAGAATTTCACGCCTTCCCTACTTCAATGTTTGGCAGCCTTTACTTATAACTTATCTATTAATTTAACCGAAGCCATCTTTATCACAGCGTTTGAGAACCTCCAGGCTCCGTTTAGGGGGGGGTGGGTGGGGGCGGGGGGAGTGATCGATAACATTACATCGGACCAATCAGTCGGAATTCAATTATACACTAGGATGGGATGGAGGTGGGCGCAAGATTCACTTTCTATCGAACAAAGACCAAAACCACGAGGTGGTGTTGTTGACACGGGCTGGTGAATCGTGGAGGGATCACGTGGGCTGGTGAATCGTGGTGGGATCACGTGGGCTGGTGAATCGTGATGGGATCACGTAGACATGGGCTGGTGAATCGTGGTGGGATCACGTGGACTGGTGTATCGCGGTGGGATCACGTGGGCTGGTGATTCGGGGTGGGATCGCGTGGGCTGGTGTATCGCGGTGGGAGCACGTGGGCTGGTGTATCGCGGTGGGGTCACGTGAGCTGGTGATTCGTGGTAGGTTCACGTGGTCTGGTAAATCGGGGTGGGATCACGTGGGCTGGTGAATCCTGGTGTGATCACGTGGGCTGGTGAATCGTGGTGGGGTCACGTGGGCTGGTGAATAGTGGTGAGATGACGTGGGCTGGTGAAATCGTGGTGGGTTCACGTGGGCTGGTGAATAGGGGTGCTATCACGTGGGCTGGTGAAATCGTGGCGGTATCACGTTGTTTAACCTGGACATGATTCGAGACATCTGGAGCAGCCAAATCTTGAAGCGACTAAATGAAAAGTCGAAAGACGAGAAAAGGTGTTATTTACTCGCATTTTTTGTTTTATATTGGGTTTCCAGATGTTTTAAGAACACATACAAAGATTTATTAGTTACCTTCCCTCGCCCACCCACACCCCACCCCCACCCCCACCTTTACCAGCTCCTGCACTATGTTCGTAGGCAGAGGCGTCACTAGGGTAGGAGTCACCCTGTGCGGTAGCTCATGGTGTCACCCCCTACTCGACTCACGCCCTAGACCTCCTCCGCGTATGCCCGTGCCAAATAACGGAAACATAGTCTTAAACTTTAGTGTCACCCCTTGTGATTGTGTCACCCAGTTCGTATGTCCATCCTTGTTTCAATGAATGCACGGACGCACTGGATCTGAACCAGTACCCAATCAATACGTGACCCATTTTCCCAAGAGCTCTTGTCCCGCCATGACTAATGAAGCGCATGCCAATTAAGAGCACCGTTTTCCTGTGGACATATCCAGGTCTTTGCTGTGTAGAGCGAGGTATACGGTGCCATAGACTGTGAGGCCCTGGTGCTGTTCCTATATATGCCGCGTCAACCTTTCCGGCACATAATGTCTTTCCAGGTAGACGCTAACGGGCGAGAACTCTCGTTTACCACCCTATAGGGTTTGTCATTTCTCGGGCCGGCAAAAAAAAACGTCAAATCTAATAGCGCAATGTTGCTATTTTTAGACACGGTTTTCGAAAAAACAATGGGTTTTTTCTGCATAAATTTAGATGAAACAAAAATTTTGCAAAAGTTCAAGTATATCTTATTTTCTCTAATCTATTACAGACTCTCCTTCTATACCCGAAGGTTATTGCGTGAAATTGCGTCCTACACTTATCAATGGTTTTTTTGTCTAGTCTTGAATTTTTAGTAAAGTTTTAAATGTTGATAGTGTGTTGGTTTCCCTGGTTTGATCAGGCAACCAATTCCACACCCAATTCCAGACGGGAAGAACGAGAATTTGTGTTTGCTCTTGCATATAGAATAAGAAAAGGGTTTTTTTATCGCTTTGCTCATAATAAGGTTGTAGACAAGTTTTTATCTTCGTTAAATTTGTCCCATTGACATCCCCGGTTATTTCAATTTATACATTTACGTCATGAAATAACAAGGCCTTTTTGTAAAAATGCCTTTTTATTTTGACGTTATTATTTTTTCTAAATTTTGGAACAGCAGTTATTAAAGCCTTTTACTTCTAATACCTATGAAACGTGTTAGTAAAAAAAATGAACTGTGTGTTTGTTAATATTATCCATTTACCTCATCACGACAAAGGGAAATCACAATTTATTTTTAATAAAAATATCGATTATTTTTAAAGACTTACATATTTTTACAAACGAATTGTGGTTTCCGCGATACAAGTATTCTTATATCCCCTCAAGATGTAGCTTCTTCAATTATGTGTACTGAAAGGTGTCCACTGGGAGAACGAATGCGACTAGTTTGGTTGCCATTAGTTTATAATTTATATCATTGACAAATATTGTATTTAAAAAAAAATTATAAACAAAACAAAAAATTGTAAATAATTAAACAAACAAAATTCTCTCCACGGAATCAAAACAGCTTTCATCAATTCTGTAGGCCTAAACCTTTACAACGGAGACAGTGAAATGGCGCTTTCTAAAACTATAGGCAAAATCTCTGCAGCATTCTCCTCATATGACATTTCCAAATTAATGATGGCTGCAACTTCTAACAATGAAAAATGCGTGACGTCAAATCTCCACAAATTAAGAAATTTGAAGACTAATGAATGGGGTGAAAGTTAAGGGATCCACATAGTATGGTAGCAATGGAAAACTTACTAGCGATAGTGTGTAACTAAATATAAGCGAAATGAAACCACTGAGCTTTGAAAATAACATTGAAAAGGTTTTCCTGCGACTTGCTATCCCCCCCCCCATTTTTTTCCAATGGGGTGGAACACATAATTGAGCACTTGAAAGTATCACTCGGACACTCGGACACTTGGACACTTGGACACTCGGA
Source organism: Ampullaceana balthica (assembly GCA_944989445.1). Classification (NCBI taxonomy): domain Eukaryota; kingdom Metazoa; phylum Mollusca; class Gastropoda; family Lymnaeidae; genus Ampullaceana; species Ampullaceana balthica. The sequence continues at coordinate 812,021 of CALYLW010000059.1, forward strand.
CACTCGGACACTTGGACACTTGGACACTCGGACACTCGGACACTTGGACACTTGGACACTTGGACACGCGGACACTTGGACACTTGGACACTCGGACACTTGGACACTCGGACACTTGGACACTTGGACACTCGGACACTTGGACACTTGGACACTCGGACACTTGGACACTTGGACACTCGGACACTTGGACACTTGGACACTCGGACACTCGGACACTTGGACACTTGGACACTCGGACACTTGGACACTTGGACACTCGGACACTTGGACACTTGGACACTTGGACACTCGGACACTTGGACACTCGGACACTTGGACACTTGGACACTCGGACACTTGGACACTTGGACACTCGGACACTTGGACACTTGGACACTCGGACACTCGGACACTTGGACACGCTGGTTATTGACTCCAAATACCCGGAAACTAGCAAACTTCCCCCCCTCTCCGGGCCGTGCGGGTTAAAAAAAAACTGCATCCGTTTGAGCTCTAATTGAAAGCAGCTGTAGAGATCGCTTAATTCCAGGAGACACAGCTTTGCAATCATGGGCGATAATCCATCTGGAGGAATGTAAATTCTAATTCTCTTCTTTTCGGGACAAGCTCGGCATCCCGAGAAAAAAAAAGGGGTGTGTGGTGGGGGGGGGGTGTGTGATAGTGTAAGCGATGGACTGTGGCAGAGGTCACACACAGCGGCGTGGTCAGATCCATCATTCTGGACAAGAGGAGGAGCCATAGGCGTAGCCAGAATGAATCATGACAAAGAAGCGGTTTCATACCCTAACAGGTTGTACATTGTAAATGTTATGTCTAGACTGGGGCCCAGTGTGTTTTTTTTTCCCTGGCTAAAGTTAAACTGTGATGACACTGAGTTTAGGGTCTCGATACATATATTCTGTATTGTACTACTACTACTATGTGCAGTGGCGTAGCTAGGGGGGGCGGTCCGCCCCGGGCGGCACTCATTTAGGGGCGGCATTTGTGGGCATTTGAAAAGTACAACCATTTCCTACAGCCGCCCTTTTTCTTTTGTAGGGGGAAAACCAAGGTGAAACAAAAATATTCGTAATTTCGAGTCTTAGTTAACGGATTCGCACAAGATTTGTTTAATTACATAGTGGATATTATAACTAAAGCAAAACCTTTCAAAAATTTAAATCGCTTAAAAAATGTATCCATTTGTTTGGAAAACTAAGCGGTATAAGTCACAGATAAAACTTTTATAAGAAAACTACCCCCCCCCAAAAAAAACACATCACCGCTGGGCCGAATAATATATGCTATTTATATCGCCATGACAGTTTTTACGTGGAATTTCGACATTCGCAGAATGATGCACGAACAAGTACCTACAAGGCATGGTGGTTCAAATATTGTGTTTAACTTGCAAGAATTAAGTTATATTACTGTTTCAGTTTTCAGTAAATTATTGTAAGGTAAGTTATTAAAAATTAAATTTAGTTTGTTTTTATTGTATTAAAGTAGCACAAATAATTTGTGTTTTTCATTAAAATACGGTTATTCATTAAAAACGTTACGCCTATCCAATTAAAGTAATAGGAATGTGTAAATAATTTGAATTCGTCTATTTTATGGAACATTATTAAGATTTATGTTAAGAATATTCAAATTTCTCTGTTAATAAACATCACAATAGGCATAAATAATTTCGAAAAAAGTCATACTTTAAAATGTCAGGCGTCTTGGAAAAATTGAAATCTGAAGAAGTAACTCTGAAAACGAGATCATATGCTGGAATTTTACTCAATTCAATGCAATCTTTTTTTCTTCTATGTTATCTCAATTTATGGGAATCCTTCATTTTTTAAATTAATAAAGCCATTTCATGGAACAAAGAGATGTGCTAATCAGTGGCGTAGCTAGGGGTGCGGTCCGCCCCGGGCGGCACTCATTTAGGGGTGGCATTTGTGGACATTTGAAAAGTACAACCATTTCCAACAACCGCCCCTTTTCTTTTGAAGAGAGAAAACCAAGGTGAAACAAACATATTCGTAATTTCGAGTCTTAATTAACGGTTTCGCACAACATTTGTTTGATTATATAGTCGATATTATAACTAACGCAAAACTGTTCAAAGATGTTAATCGCTCAAAAAACGTATCCATTTGTTTGGAAAACTAAGCGGTATTAGTTACAGATGACGCTTTTATAAGAAAACTTCAACAACAACAAAAAAAACATCAACATCACCGCTGGGCCTAAAAATGTGTGCTATTAATATCGACAAGACAGTTTTCGTGGAATTTCGACATTCGCAGAATGAAGCGCGAACAAGTACCTACAAGGCATGGTGGTTCAAATATTGAGTTTAACTTGCAAATAGTCATTTATGTTACCGTTTCAGTTTTCAGTAAATTATTGTAAGGTAAATTATTAAAAATTAAATTTATTTTGTTTTTATTGCATTAAAGTAGCACAAATAATTTTTGTTTTTCATTAAAATTCGGTTATTTATTAAGCATTTTACGCCTATCCAATTAAAGTAATAGTAATGTGAAAATAATTTGAATTCGTTTATTTTTTGGAAAATTATTAAGATTTATGACAAGAATATGTAAATATTCAAATTTCTCTGTTAATCAACACCACAATAGGCATAACAATTTCGAAAAAGACATACTTTAAACTTTCAAGAGTCTTGAAAAAATTGACATCTGAAGAAGTAAATAGGAAAACGAGATCAGATGCTGGAATTTTACTCAATTCCATGCAATCTTTTTCTCTTCTATGTTATCTCAATTTATTGGAACCCGTCATTTTTTAATTAATGCAAAGCCATTGCATGGAACAAAGAGATGTGCTAATACAAAATGCTGTTATATCAGTCAAACAATTTGTGAAGAGATGGAGATATCGGAAAATTCAGAAGACGTGGTTCTATCTTTAGAACAAGAAGTACAATGAGAAATTTTTTTATCCATGGCTGGAATTATAAAATAAAATAAAATAACGCTTTAATGAGTTGCATGTCCTTGCAAGTAAATATTCGTATATAATACCATATAATATAATAACGAATATAATAATCTTCTAAATTAAATATTTGAAGATCAAATAAATTACTTTATTGACATTGAAAGTTCAATATGGAAAGAAAAAGGATCCAGGTTTTTATGGCTGTACCTACACTACAAGAAGAGGCATGTTAGAAGAACGGGGGGAAAAGCACTCTTGATCTATTAAAATTTATTCAACAGCATAGATTGGAAAATTCTGTACCCAACATTCTAATTTTGCTATGAATTGTTTCAACTATTGCTATCAGTGTCACTAGTTGTGAAAGGAGCTTCTCCAAACTGAAGTTGATAAAAAAAAGTATACTCGTTCCACAATGAGCGATTAAAGACAACAAAATCTTGCAATACTGTCCATAAAACAAGATATTACAAATAATTTTAATTTTGATAGCATAATACACGATTTTTCTATTATGAAAGTTAGGAAAATAAATGCATAAATATGTTTACATACTAATGTACAGAGGCGTAACTGGGTTTTTGACGCCCTTGGCTAATTATTTTTTGGCGCCTTTTATTTAAATAAAAATTTTAAAACTAGAGATTTAGCGGCTCCCTTTTGAACTGGCGCAGGCCGGCGCCCTTGGCAACTGCCCCAATGCCAAGCTGTTGTTACGCCACTGCTAATGAATAGAATTTCTTTGTTTGCAAATTAAAAAATTATTTATTTATAAATCTAATACATAATCGCCCTTCGTAGGCGTGTGTCTCCCGCAAAAAGGCGCTTGAAAGGTGCGCAAAATGGCGCGCAAAATTATTATAAATAAATTAAAAAATTTCGCTGTAAAAAAAATATATGACGTCATTGTTTTAGCACAGAGCGTCAATTACCGAAACAACGCAGGAACTATGCGTGTGTGTGAGCCTTAGCCTTAGCAGGCTTTTCCACTAGTACAAAATAAACGAATAGTAATTGGTAATAGGCTTTTTTGGGTGTAAATTTGGAATATGTTTTGTCTCATGGGTGGGGGGGGGCCGGACCTGCGACCTCAGTAACTTTCTTGTGGCCTTTAAAAAAAGTATCTTGTATTTTTATAAATGTGTATTTATAGGTATATAATCTTATGCGGCCCATTTTATTACTACTTACATAAATATGGCAAGCAATGGTAAACATGTTCCACACTTTTACTTCGTTTCAATTACAATTATTTATTCATGTTTATTAATTTTTAAATCCCTTATATTAACTTCGCGGCCGTCTCTGTCGTTTTGTCGTCATCTCTCTCTGTCTGTCTTGGGCGGGCGGAAAAACAAAAGTAAAAAATGACCCACTTCCCGTGATCCGATCGAGCTGAAATTTGGCACACGGACCCGTCTCACCTAACAATGCATCGTATCAAAATTTCAGATCGATCGAACGTACCGTAATTAAATTTATGCCTTTTTAGTTTATCCTTATATAACGTATGTAATTCAAAATCACTGTTTGTTATTGTTTGTTTTTTTCCACGGGATTATTCAGTCACGCGTTGACGCGACCCATCGAAGTACCGGCGTGCTTTTGTTTACATTTTACGCTTCACGCTGAGCTCGGTCACGCGATCGAAGACCAGACTTTTCTCCTCCCCAGGGTTATGAAGCAAAGTTGAGTTAAGACAGATTCAGTCTGTAAATATTTGTAAATACTTTTAGTTATGTCTCATATATAAGGGATTTATAGTCAAAAACTTTGTTTTTACGGGTTTGTTTTATTAAAAACCATCATATACGTAAGTGGCCGTCCATAAAGGAAGCACGGTATTTTGGCGGATTTTTCACCCCCTCCCCCCTCGTCACAAAAACAAACTTTGACCCCTTCTTCAATAAGATGTCACAAAGCTTTGACATAAAAGCCGTATTTTCTGTTTGAAAATGAGAATGTTTCAAATTAGGTTTTTGCCATTTAAGTATGTTTTTTAGTGTAGCGCTGCATTCTAATATCGTAACACGCGTGTTACATAAACGTCATTAAATAAAGTGTCAGTAATCAAATATTTAAAAGGAAATTTATTTAAAGTGACTCGATTTGACGCGACGTCACATTTCTTAAACACCCCGCTCGTCACAAATGTATGTGACAGGTGCGTGACGTCATTTATGGACGGCCCCTAAAAAGGGCGGCAAATTGGAGACCACTCCGGGCGGCAAAAGTTCTAGCTACGCCACTGGTGCTAATACAAAATGCTGTTATATCAGCCAAACAATTTGTGAAGATATCGAGATATAAACTGAACGTCGAGTTAGAAGGAGAAAAAATATGAGTAGGGAAAATTCAGAAGACGTGGTTCTATCTTTAGAACAAGAAGTACAACGAGAAAATTCAACAGTATTGATTGGAAAATTCTGTACCCAACATTGTAATTTTGCTATGAATTTTTTTCAACTAATGCTATCAGTGTCGCCAGTTGTGAAAGGAGCTTCTCCAAACTAAGGTTGATAAAAAATTATCTATGGTCTACAATGAGCGATTAAAGACAACAAAATCTTGCAATACTGTCCATAGAACAAGATTTAACAAATAAATTTAATTTTGATAGCATAATACACGATTGTTCTATTATGAAAGTTAGCAAAGTAAATGTATAAATAAGTTTACACTAGTGTATTACCCGTCAAAAATGACGGAAGTTTTCAGCTGAAATCTATTTATTTTGAAAAAAATGCATTTTTGTAGGGCGCCTGCGGCGCCCACCTTTTTCAAAAGCCCAACTAACTTGGCCTTGTTTGATAAAAACGAAATATTAAACTTTCTGAAATGTACATAAAGTATTTTATAATAGGGGTTGTATGGTGCCTACGGCGCCCCCTTTGTTTTTTTATTTTTTTATTAACTATCATCAAATCCCCTTTTTACATTGTTCACTTTTCCAAAATTAAAATATGAGCTAAAACAATGACGTAATATAATTTTTTTTTACAGCGCATCTTTAATTTGCACACCTTTTGATGCACACCTTGTATTAAATATAAGATCAAAAAATGACGTCATATAATACATTAAATCCATACAGACAACGGGAATTAGTTTATTGATACTAATGTATACAATTTATTTGTAAAAAAATCATTTATTTGTAAATAAAAAATAAAAGAATAGTAATTGGTAATGTTTTTTTTTGGGTGTAAATTAATTTGGACTATGTTTTGTCTTATGAACCTGCGACCTCAGTAACTTTCTTGTGGCCTAAAAAAAAGTATCTTGTATTTTTATAAATGTGTATTTATAAGAATATAATCTTATGCGGCCTCTTTTATTACTGCTTACATAAATATGACATGCAATTGTAAACATGTCCCGCACCTTTACTTCGTTTCAATTACAATTATTTATTCATGTTTTTTAATTTATAAAAACCATAATATAATCGACTAAGTGACCGTCCATAAATGACATCACGCTATTTTGGCTGATTTTTCACACCCTCCCCCCTCGTCACACGTCGTCACAAAAACTTAGACCCCTTCTTCAATAAGACGTCACATAGCTTTGACATAAAAGCCGTATCTTCTGTTTCAAAATGAGCATGTTTCAAATAAAAATTTTGCCATTTAAGTATGTCTTTAGTGTAACGCTGCATTCTAATATCGTAACACGCGATTTACATAAACGTCATTAAATAAAGTGTCAGTGATCAAATATTTAAGTGGAAATTTTTTTTAAGTTTCGCGTTTTGACGTGACGTCCCATTTCTTAAACACCCCCCCCCCTTTCGTCACACATCGTCACAAACGTGTGACTCCCCTCCCCCCAGGTGACTGACGTCATTTATGGAGGGCCAATGAAAAGGGTGGCAAATTGGAGACCGCCCCGGGCGGCAAAAGTTCTAGCTACGCCACTGACTATGTGGCCCATATGACACTGATATACTAATAGGTCACCTAACTTAATCTTATACATGTTTGCATAATATATTATTATATATTAGGGCTGTTAACGATTGATTTAAATTGTATCGTTAATTTTTTTAAAAATTAACGATTAATTAATTGTTAATTTCGATTAAAGCCAAAAATTAAAATTTATGATGTCATAAGTACTCATAAGTAACACTTATTAAACGTTCTTTTTGAAAAATCTAAATAACACTGGAATGTCTCCTTTATGGGTCATCTTTTTACCAACTACGCAAAAAGACAAGTGTTTTGACATTATTTGATTCAAGTGATGACCAGGTCTAATTGACAATATAACCAGCCGAACTAAACAATCATTTACATGGAACTGAGGTAACTGGTATGTACAAAACGGTCTTGGCAAGGAATGACATTATCGGATATCGGTGTTCATTAAGTTTCCACCATTGTAGAAGGTTAATGAATTCAGGAACTTTCATCTCCATTTTGTAACGCAATAATTCATCAGAAGAGCTGTCGTCATTTTCTGTCTCTGAGTCAGACTCCATTACTGCCATTAGCTTAATACGCTTTTCATTTGGTTTGATAATTAGTAAGCGAAGTGTTAGAATTATGGTAGGCAAACGATTTGTCACAATGGATACAATAAACTTTATCAACATTTTGAACATTCCCGTCAGTCAATAGTTTAAAACCAAAATGTTCGTGTTATTGTCAGGAAATTTGTTATTTATCGGCCGCTATTTAAAAAAAATTTTTTTTTACTTTTTGACTTCCAATAATTTGTAAGTGATTGGACGATTACTCGGAAAAAAACTAATTTACTCGTTCAAAATTTTTAACGACTAATTGAGACATTAATCGTTAATTTTCGCCACCCTTATATATATATATATATATATATATATATATATATATATATATATATATATATATATATATATATATATGTATATATATATATATATATATATATATATTATATATATATATATATATATATATATATATATATATATATATATATATATATATTACGGCTGCGGAAATAAACGATTAATTTCTCGATTAATCGTTAAAAAAATTGTATCGATTAAAATTATTTTAATCGATAAAAATTCGATTAAAATTAAAGGAAATAGTTATAATATTTTTAAAAAATTTTATTAATAAATAGTTAATTATAATAATCCTATATAATAAAAGGCAAGTTTCTGTCCTTTCTGTCCGTTCTGTCCAGTCATCTATAGCAGTGGTCCCCAACCTGGGGTCCGCGGACCACTAGTGGTCCGCGGAGATGTGCCTGGTGGTCCACGAGCAAACGAACATTAAATTATTTACCTTTTTTTTTACTGTGGTATATTTCTCTAGTGATTGTGCGTCTTTCCATACACAAGATAGAAAAGCTTGTTACCCGTTTTGGCGGCACCACGTCCAAAGAACATCAAGGACACAGAGCGGACAACCGCCTACAATCAATCTTTGCGCTCTCTGTCGGTGCTCTTATGTCTGCGTTCTTATCACGGAGCTTTTATGTATGCGCTCTTTTCTGGTGCGCGATTTTGATGGGCCACCCAGGTTGGCAAGCTGATCTACTTTACTACTTCTATTTCCGATTCTTTTCCTATTTCGTTTTTGTGTTCCTAAATTTCATTGATATCTCATCAACGACCGGATTGGAAAGTGTCTTCTGGTGACGTTATCGCCATTATTCCAAGAGTGTTACTTGTGTCAAAAACAGCTATAAATTAAGTTTAAATTATTTAATTCATTTTTATGCTTTAAATTTTTTAATAAATGCTTAAACATATTGCGTCAATGAAATTCACATTTTAAGAAAAACAATTTTTAAAAACACCATGAATGACTTCCAATAAACAGCTATTTGTGATTATACTGATACGGATATTATATAATTTTTATGAAGATTTAATATGTTATTAAAGTGAAATAATAAATTTTCACATTTACTATTTGACTTTTTAATGTTTTATGTTCCGGGTTACAGATCGGTCACTTGAACGCTCATATTAAACCCACTAATTAGAAAAAATGAGTTCGAAACAGGCATCATTAAAAAGTTTGCTTGGTAAAAGAAAAAGGCCCAGTGAAGAGAGTGAAGAAGAGCCTTTAACATCCAAAAAGCATATAACTCGTAACAGACAATACCATGGGTCCTACTTGAAATATGGATTTATTGAGACAATTGACTCCAACATATCAACACCGCTCTGCATAGTTTGCGGTGACCGGCTTTCTAATGAGGCGATGAAACCTTCAAAACTGCTTCGCCACTTGAACGCCAAGCCTCCTGGATTAAAAGATAAGCCCATGGAGTATTTTGAAAGGAAAAAAACTGGAACATAACGGACAGAAGAAATTTCTCAGGGCCACCACATCAGTAAATGAGAACGCACTGCGAGCTTCATATTTGGTGGGTAAACGCATTGCTAAGGCTAAAAAGCCATTCACTATTGGTGAAGAATTATCTTGCCCACTCCTAAAGACATTTGTCGTGAACTTCTAGGAGAGGCTGCTGTTAAAAAGATAGCACATGTGCCATTGTCGGCTACCACTGACCACTGTAACTAGGCGCATTGGGGAAATAGCCGAAGGTATTGAGATACTATTGTTGGAGAGGATTAATTCATCACCGTGGTACGCACTCCAGGTTGACGAATCTACAGACATCGACAACAAGGCAATATTACTTGTTTATGTGAGATATATATTTATAATGAGGATGTATATGTAGATTAGTTATGTGCTCTATCTTTTGTTAACCAACACCACGGGAGCTGAACTCTTCAAGTCATTGGATGGTTATATGTCAGGACACCTAAAATGGTCCCTTTGTGTCGGCATCTGCACATCCTATCTGAGTGAAGCGGGGTTTTCTGCAGTGACAGCAACGAAGACAAAACAACGGAATAAAATTGACATAAGCAGCACACCTTGGGTGTCATTGTCTCCCATTACCCCCAGATGGAACCGTCTCGTTGCAGAGAAACAAGCTCAGGGTTCTCATTGATTTTACATTCTAGTAAATTAAAATATTAAATAATGTTTAATTCACTTTTTGTGTAACTGTATTTTATTTTGAATGCATGTTTAAGTACAATTAAATTAAAACTATAAATTGAAAACAATCTTAAATACCTGTATAAACAATCAACACAGCCGCAAACCCTACCCCCCAACCCACCCATAACCCCCCCCCCAGGTTATTGGGCCGCGGTAAAATTATCAAACTTTTAGTGGTCCGCGGCGTTAAAAAGGTTGGGGACCACTGATCTATAGCGATTGGTCCCTCAAACACATATGACTCCTACAGCCAATCATATTGAACACGTTTACGCCATTTACGCGGACGTTCAAAACGAGTTATTTTTGGGGCAGTATTTCTTCCAAGACTTTATTTTGAGTTTTGCGCGTTGGGATGTATAGTCAAAAGCTCTGTTTTTGCGAGTTATTTATTTTAACTATAATGAATAGTATTTTTGACGCGATGCACATGTATGCCGGTCGAGACGGCTGTTGGAGGGGAGTTACAACATGCCACCGAACGGTGGCGGAATGTCCTTGGACGGGCTTTGTTGCTCGATAATAATTTGCGTACAAACTTCTCCCGCGTAATATTATAATTTATTTTATTACTCTATGTGGACAGGCAGACGTCAACTAAAACATGGATGACAGCATCAGCGCAGTTAAATTTAAACATATAACTAGAAAGTTGAGCAAAAATTTTGTTTTTAAGCTAACTGCCGATAGCAAAATCGAAGATGGTGAAAAAGTTTACTGTGTTCACTGCCATAAACAATTCTCCTTTAAAGGATCAAATACATCGCTGACGTACCACCTTCAGCACAAACATCCGCTTAAGTATCAACACATTGTCATAAAATTTAGTTCAAAATATTCTTAATTTTCAATGTCCGTGAGAAATGTTCAGTTTAATGACGTCATAAATTTCTATTTTTGGCTTTAATCGAAATTATCGATTAATTAATCGATAATTTTTCAAAAGTTAACGATTAAATTTAAATTAATCGATAACAGCCCTAATATATATATATATATATATATATATATATATATATGTATATATATATATATATATATATGTGTGTGTGTGTGTGTGTGTGTGTGTATTTATATTGTAGAAGATCTGTGCGTGTCTTTGTCTAATTCTACTACTGCTACTGTAAGCTGTTCGTTTCTATCTCTACTCCTCTCGTTCAAATCAGTAACAACACGTCACCGTGTCACCGGGGTTTCTAGCTTAGGGGTTCGTTCACTCCTCTTGTTTAAAGCAGTTACATCACACGCCACTCAGCAAGTCAATTCGTTAATTGAGTATGACAACTTCTCATCTGGCCGTCGTTACGTTTCTCGTGCTCATTCTACGTTCCGCCCTCGCGTCCCAGTGGCACCCCAGACTCCTACTCGGCACCCTGGCTTCGACTCGGTGGCCCCTTGGCTTAGTACCCCCCCCCCGGGTCTAAAAAGTCCCTGTCCTTATATTGCTAGCCAAAGGTATTTGGGTGATATGTGAGACGCCCTCCTCATTAAAATGAACGGCTTTCATATTTTCACCAAGTGAGACGCCCTCCTCATTAAAATGAACGGCTTTCATATTTTCACCAAGTGAGACGCCCTCCTCATTAAAATGAACGGCTTTCATATTTTCACCAAGTGAGACGCCCTCCTCATTAAAATGAACGGCTTTCATATTTTCACCAAGTTCACATAAATTACATTTGGCATCTCCCTGAACTGTGGTCAGGTTGACAGCAATAAACTCTTTGCTCTGGTCGCTGTCGATAATTTGTAACCCAACACCCCCAAACTCCGTCGCCCTCTTGCCCTGTATATGGAGGGGGGGAGAGGCGGGGTCCAGTCCTTCGGCTTAGGCGCACCCACCCCTACACGTTTATGTTTATATGTAGTCGTTATAGTTTATTTCTATTTATATAAAGACTGTTATAGTTTATTTCTATTTATATAAAGACTGTTATAAGTTATAGTTTATTTCTATTTATATAAAGACTGTTATAGTTTATTTCTATTTATATAAAGACTGTTATAGTTTATTTCTATTTATATAAAGACTGTTATAGTTTATTTCTATTTATATAAAGACTGTTATAGTTTATTTCTATTTATATAAAGACTGTTATGCCTTTGTAAAAAATGCAGACTCCTGTGGATAGCACACTTTCCATTGTTTGTGTTGGTTTGAACCAACAGCCATCAATCTTCCCGAACCACGGACTTGGCGCTACTCTTCGATCAGCTGGCAGTTAAATCCCCTTACTTGGCTGCCCAGGAGCACTGGCTAGTGAACCAAGTAAGCCGGTCAGAGAACAAGCAGCTCTTTGCGGTGAAAACTCTTTAAGTCGTAAATTCTTTGGTAATTTGAGCATGGGACAGCTCCGATGTTTTCTGTACTCTTATACATTTTTTTTAAAAGCCACAGAATCGGAACTTCAAATTTTTTTAGCTGATTTAATCCAGTGGCATTCCAATTTGACAAGTTGACTGGCAACCCAGACAAGATATGAGGATATTTATAACCAACTGTTGACACTGACATCATGTCTTAACTCCGTTGCCTCGTTTTTACCATACACCGTATGATAGTCATGACACCAGGTCAAAACTCGGACACTCGTTGATGAATTTAGTGATGACAGTAATATACCATGACTCGGTCATGAGATGACAGTAATATGACATGACATTTTCACGTGATGAAAGTAGCATGTCATGACACTGTCACGTGATGAAAATAACATGTCATGACTCTGTCATGTGCTGACAGTAACATCAAATGACATGATTATGTCATTTCATAACAATAAAATGTAATAATTCTGTCATGTGATAACAATAACATGCCATGAGTCTTAATCTGATGAAAGCAGGAGCGGCCTTTGGGGATGGCAGCTGGGGCAATCGCCCAAGGCCCCGCGCTTAGGGGGGGGGGAGGGCGCGCGTTTCAGACTGGAGAAAATATTTTAGTAACAAATGAGCCGGAAAACTACTGAGTTTGCGCAAGAATTAATATAATCTAGGGGGACCCCGCGGGGTCATTGTTGCACCAGGCCTCGCGCGTACCTAACGCCGCCTCTGGATGAAAGTAACATGACATGACTCTGTCATGTGATGACATTAACATAACATGCTGCCATGACTTAGTTATGTGATGACATTTATATGCCATGACTTAGTTATGTGATGACAGTAACATGCCATGACTTTGTTATGTGATGACAGTAACATGCCATGACTTTGTTATGTGATGACAGTAACATGTCATGACTTTGTTATGTGATGACAGTAACATGCCATGAATTTGTTATGTGATGACAGTAACATGCCATGACTTTGTTATTTGATGACAGTAATATGCCATGACTTTGTTATGTGATGACAGTAACATGCCATGACTCATGACTTTGTTATGTGATGACAGTAACATGCCATGACTTTGTTATGTGATGACAGTAACATGCCATGACTTAGTTATGTGATGACAGTAACATGCCATGACTTTGTTATGTGATGACAGTAACATGCCATGACTTTGTTATGTGATGACAGTGACATGCCATGACTTTGTTATGTGATGACAGTGACATGCCATGACTTTGTTATGTGATGACAGTAACATGCCATGACTTTGTTATGTGATGACAGTAACATACCATGACTTTGTTATTTGATGACAGTAATATGCCATGACTTTGTTATGTGATGACAGTGACATGCCATGACTTTGTTATGTGATGACAGTGACATGCCATGACTTTGTTATGTGATGACAGTGACATGCCATGACTTTGATATGTGATGACAGTGACATGCCATGACTTTGTTATGTGATGACAGTAACATGCCATGACTTTGTTATGTGATGACAGTAACATGCCATGACTTTGTTATTAGATGACAGTAATATGCCATGACTTTGTTATGTGATGACAGTAACATGCCATGACTTTGTTATGTGATGACAGTGACATGCCATGACTTTGTTATGTGATGACAGTAACATGCCATGACTTTGTTATGTGATGACAGTAACATGCCATGACTTTGTTATGTGATGACAGTAACATGATATGACTTTGTTATGTGATGACAGTGACATGCCATGACTTAGTTATGTGATGACAGTGACATGCCATGAAACCATACCTGTATTGAAGTGTTATGTTATAAGACTTGAGTGGTTACACGATCCAGAAATGTATTATCCGTGCCCACAACATTTTTGAAAATTCCAGAATCTATGAGCCGAACTTGAATTTATTCCGCATTAGGTTGTAGTTGAAGTCCAAATAAAAATAAATGTAATCAAATTCAAGCTACAAGATGAAAAGGTAAAGGAATTGAGTGAGAGAGAGAGAGAGAGAGAGAGAGAGAGGAGAGAGAGAGAGAGAGAGAGAGAGAGAGAGAGAGAGAGAGAGAGAGAGAGAGAGTCTGTGTGTGACTCTCAGCTGGCAAAGAGAATAGGTGTTATTTTATGACACGTTCACGATGTACTTTTGGGGACGTCCATAAATGACGTCACGTTCCTGGGGGGGGGGTCACACTTTTGTGACGATGCGTGACGAGGGGGAGGGAGGGGGTTGAAGAAATGTGACGTCACATCAAAAGGGTAACTTTAAATAAAACTTCCACTGAAATATTTGGGGGCTTACAATTTATTTAACGACTAAAATCAGGGCTTCTCAATGTGCCGGTCGGTATGTCATCAGACGCTGGTTGGCGTAAGCTATCAAGAGACGAAAATTAAATCTAATTATAATCCTTAAGTTTGAGAACTCACAAGATAACGTATGAAATTGTTACACTGTGTCGTTTGATGTTGACATCAAAGCATTTGTGATATAACCGCAGCTCCGTCGGCGAACTTTTTTGCCCGTTACCCCGAAATATACAAGTTTATGTGTGCGTTACCCCCCCCCCTCCCCAACCCCCAGACTCTAGGTACTGCTCACATGACTCGGGGATTTGGGGGATCGTTGTTAGCCCCCCCCCAAAAATGCTAATGGTGAAGTTTACAAGCATGACAAGTGTCTAAAAATGATCTGAATAGGATTATGTGTAGATATTTGAAGTCAAAACGACACGGAATATATTTTTTCTTTTTAAAAAAAGGGGGGGGGATCTATTTGATAGAATTATAAACGTTTTAAGTTTGATATAATTGTTCGGTTGGTTTTTTTGGTCAAATGCCCCTGGCCATTCTAGATATAGTGATACATGAGCCCATTTAAAAGTTGTCAAGTATTCATTAACTTTATTTAATGCATCAAATTCTTGACATCGCAATTCGAGAGGAGCACAAAACAACTTTTCTTCTTCAGTTTTTAAGGCATAAATTTTAAATATCACAGAAAGGATACTTCATACAGTTAAGTCATGTGGATTAAGATTATTGTCACTCGTGTCAATATAAATGAAAGTATGGTGGATTTAGGTGTCTTCGTATAGTACGTAGGTAAGCAATCTACATAGTTGTCAATTTTTTTTAAAGCCTTTTCTGGAAGGAACCGGTTCAATATGTTCCAAGCGTTCACGTACACATGACGTATTTTAATATATCTATTGGATTGTAGTGGATGTTATATGTCCCAAATGAGTCTGCATTACCCCCAATAATTCCCTTTTGACCCCCAGATGAGGTTCTTTACCCCTGTTCGCCGACCTCTTTCTTACGGGATGCCCGTCAGTCATTTTAGGGATTTTAAAAAAATACATTTTAAAAATATTATTTTAAAATATTTTTTTCTAAGCAAAGACGTTAACCGTGATGGTTAATAGTCAATATTTAATTTGTATTCATTAAAATAAAATATAATCTAATTATGTTAACACAGTTCGTTTTTTGAAGGCCGGTTAAACGTTTTGAAAAAAATGCTTCACGCGGGTTACGATATGTAGACCTTCACTAAATAAATAATAAATACTTGAATGACAATAAAAGTAATTTGAAACATACTTATTTTCAAATAGAAAATAAGGTGTGTTTTTTTTTGGTTTGTTTTTTAGGAGGGGGGGGTCAAAGCTTTGTGACGTATTTTAGAGGGGGGTCTAACTTTTTGTGACGACGTGTGATGAGGGGGGGAGGGGGTAAAAAATCGGCCAAAATCGCGTGACGTCATTTATGGACGGCCCCTTTATGAAACTATTTTCTCACGGTATACATGTATTATTAATGGGGGTGGTTAATACTTTTTTTCAAGTTTTAGAATTAAATATCTGTTCTTGTTGTTGTTTTTATAAAACTAATTATTGTTTAATTTATTTATTAAATATATTTTTTGTTTTGTTTTGTGGTTAAATGCTCTTATTTTTCAATCAATCTCCAAAATTTGAAAACACCGCTCCTTACACTGGCTAATTAAAAATTTATGGGGATACCCGAAACGTGAGCAGACGAGTCTTGGCCCCGCCTACTGTCATAAACACGCCATGGCCGAACATGATTCGATTTTGGTAGGGGCTCAGTCGATTCGCTGGAGAAACATCATTACGTCAAAATAAGGTTCGACCCTTGTAATTGCGGCATAACGATGGGCCATCTTGGAAAAACTTGATGGAGTCCGTGGCCAAAATGAGACAGAAATTAAGTATTGGATGCCGAAGAGGTTCCAGACGTTTTAAAAGTGGGCCCCTACCCGGTATGGCATGGTCGAGAAAAATTTTAAATACCAAAGCCTCCCCCCCCCCTTTTTAAATCAGGAATTCTTAAACCATGGATAAACATAAGACGCAATAATCTTCGGTATAGAAGGAGGGTCTGTAATATATTAGATAAGTAAACTCCAATAAAATTCAAGACTAGACGCACTGCTGAGAATCGATGGAGGTATTAGATATATTGTAACAAATATTTTGCTCACCAATTTAAATTTCATTATTTTTAAAGAGTCACAATTTGGATTTACCGATAGTGATCATTCGAATATTTTAAGCAAAATACAATATGCCAATTATATTTTCAAACTAAAACTTAACTTAAACTAAACTGAAATTAAGGACGATTAGGCGTCGTCCATAAATGACGTTACGCACCTAGGGGGCAGGGGGTCACATATTTGTGACAACGCGTGATGAGGGGGAGGGGGTCTTTAAAGAACTGTGACGTCACATCAAAGGGCGCAACTTAAAATAAAAGTTCCACTTAAATATTTGATTGCTTACAATTCATTTAATTACCTTTTACATGGCTTCACGCATGTTAAGATTATAGTATTAGAATGCAGCCGTACAATAAATACATATGACAAAAAAGTGTTTTGAAACATGCTTATTTTCAAATAGAAAATTCGGCTTTTATGGAGGGGGTGGGGGCAAAGATTTGTGACGTCCTATTGGAGGGTGGGGGGTTAACTTTTTGTGACGACTTGTGACAAGGGAGGGGGGAACGGCCGAAATCGCGTGACGGCATTAATGGACGGCCCCTTACTAACTTACTATTACTATTTCAAACTAAGAGTGGTTTACTGAAAGCGAGAATGGTGAAATAAGGACTAAGGAACAGATGTCCTGGAAATTGGAAGATTGCCAGCGTGTTTCTTTCCCCTTTTCTTATTTTAACTGTGTTTTAAAGTTTGTTTTACAACAGGTTCATGAGTGGCCGGTTAGCTCAGTTGGTTAGAGCGTCGTGCTAATAACGCGAATGTCGTGGGTTCGATCCCCATACTGGCCATTGATTTACGTATTTTTTACTGCAATATCCTCTTAAGTGTATTACATCAGTTGAATTTGTAGATTAGCTTCCGTCAGCATTTATGCACACGATGCGTATGTGCATAAACTCCATATTTACACCTACGTATCTACAATTTTAAAAAAATATATAACAGAATATATTTTTTTTAATTTAGGGATGGTTATATTAAATTATTCTGATTTCTATAAATAATAAATGATTATCATTATTTATTTTCAGATGGTTATCATATTTTTCAGAATGAACCGTCAGATAATCTAGCACAGTGGTTACAAACCTTTTTTGGGTGGCGACCCCTTTTTTTATAAGCCATGTGAATGTGACCCGTGAGGCCGTGACCCCCATGAAATTTAAAATAAGCCATTTTCAATAACGATTTTTAAAAAAATAGAGCAAATTTGCATTATAGTGAATATTTTTTCGTCGACTGTTGGCGACCCCCAGAAAACCCCTCGCGACATGTTGGGAGCCGCTGATCTCGCAGAAATAACCGTATATGACAATACACTGCACAATTTAATTTGGGATTATTATTGTACGTCCTGTTTCGGTTTCATTCATCTCAAAAGTAGCAGAGAAGAAGTCATCCTTGATCAACTGATGATCTCCTTTCCCCAAAGAGGAACTTTGGGAAGTCAGCCCACGAAATTATTTATTATATTTCCTTTTATCGGAATTGTGATAATGGGCTTTTTTTTTGGCACCACTCTGGCTGGATTAACGCCCGTCGCTTCCCTCCCCTCTATGGCACAGGCACAGGGGACTAACTTTATTGATGTCTATTTGTCCCCCTGTGTCAATAATTAGAATTCTCCTGACCTTCTGGGACTCATAGGCCAGCCGATGAGTTTATATATAACAGATAGACTAGCTGAAGCGGTAATAACGAGTTCTTGCATGAAGAAAACCAGCACACTATCAGCATTCAATACTCTAATTAATAAAAATACAAGGCAGGAACTGGGATCGCAACAATCGTCTGTATAGAAGGAACGTCTGTAAATGTAAACACGAATAAGAAAAAAATTGAGGTAATAACCGAATTCTTTCGTGATCAGTTTAGCTCCTGTTGCGTTTAAATCCGGGTTCTTACTTTTAATGGCTGGTTGACGGAGATATCGCTACCTCATCTTTGTGGATTCGCTACTAACAATCAGTGACACAACGTCTTCCCAAGAATACGAATAAAAGATTAATAAACAAAGCACATCTCGTGCAGAGATTTTTTTGAACAGACAAAATCTGTTAACCAGTTGCTTTTTTAAAAATGTATGTAAATTTTAGAACCATTGCAGTTACTATTTTCCACCCGAGTATAGAGACAACACAACAAAATCTTGAAGTTTCAAACACTTTTATTTCACCATGCTGTTCCACCATAGACTCAAAAATGGACAAACACAGAATCTATGCCCAATCAACAACAAATTAAAGTATTGGCAGAAAGAAACCAAAACTAACAAATGCAGAGGAGGAAATTAGGCAAGGAAAGGAAAGCAAGAGACAAGAGAAATAATGATGATAGTAACTATGTAAGTAAGGAGTAACAAAACTGCTTCAATGCCAACAAGCCAAACTTGTCCTGTCCAGTTATGGCGGAAGCATCTCAGTGCCGAATATCAATGACCAATTTCAAAGACTACTACTTCTAGTTCTAGAAGTTAACTGGTGTCCATTAAATCATGTTAATTGAATTTGAATATGTACAAAAGATGAAACAATGTGTTAGCTTAAATTAACAAGTAAAAACCAACAGTTGGCATAACCAACAGTTAAACCCTCTTGCTAGTGGACAAAAATTGTGTCATTAAAAGAATACAATTTAGTGAAATTTAAATAAAATATTTGAAAATTACAAGCACAAGTTCATTCTCACTATTGTTGTGTTAAAACTCAAGCAAGACAACCAATGACAGCACTCTTATCAGTGACAAGATCAACTGTACACATAGGTAGCTTACATAATCTGTCAGGTCATAATGGCATTAGTATTTTTTTTTAAATTGTTCGGAAATAAGCACACACACGATTAATAATTTCACTGAATTTCTGTATAGATAAATTATTATTCCATACTGTTTATGTACATTTTACTGGCAGCTTATTAGAATTTTGGTTTTCCTTTGGCATTTTGTCAATGACGATTGATTGAAATCTGTGTGTAGTCCAAACATTTATTCAGTCATTCAAGTTATTGTTTTTAAAAATAATATATGTGAGTCTGAGTTTGTTTTAAAGCTGTTATAAGTAAATTATTGTGAAACAAGTTATAGTGAGGTTTGAAAATAACACATAACAATTTAAAGGTCTTTGAATAAATATTAAAGCCTTCTTCAGCAGAAAATACATATGAAAAACACAAATAATGCAAGATGTGGCTTTCTCTGTCTTTGTATAGCAACAAGACCAATATTGATATTTTTGATGATGGGAGAGAAGTAAAGCATGAATAAATCTTATCACTTGAAGTTACCAATATTGAGTGTTTTTTTTAGTGTGAATCAAACAACACAGGCTAGGACCTTGGTGATCCACTCCTATAATTATTATAGTATTATTCACCCCTCAAATGCCTGTACCAAAACCCTGTACAATTATAAGCATAGATTAAAAGGAGGATAAAACTGTTTATTACTGACACAGGACCTTTTTTCCCCCTTAACCCTATAAAGCCCAGGACATTTAAGGGGACTACATTGCACAGGACATTTAAGGGGACTACATTGCCCATTCACACAAGACGTTAGGCATCAATGATAGAAAAAGAGGAATGGAATGCGTAACAAAGCAAATACTTTATTAAATTTATGAAAAGCACATAAGATAATGAAATAAATATACACAATAGCAAAGTATCTTGGTGACTTAAACGTTGGAACAAAATGTGTTGTTTTTTTATTGACAGAGAAACAGTTGTGTGGAGATATAACAACCTAAAACATCCTAGTTATAACTACAGTGATACCAACTTTCTATGAATATTGTACGATTTTGTGAGCTTTCAAAATAAGTCAGTTTCTCTGATAGCCACAGAAGTTGTGAGCGCCACACACAGTTAGCTGTAGACAAATAGTCAATCAATGAGGAACCCCTCATAGTTTTTATGTCCAGTATTACGAACCAATTGGACAGACTCATAAATTAGACATTTAAATAGGAACTTTTAAAAATGATAAGAAAATTGGAATTTCACATACATTGGACAGTTGCAACTAGCTACTGTAATCTTTAAAGAAAATCATACCCAAGATTGTCAGTTTGGTACTGTAACAGCCAAATCATATTCAAAATCGTAATTTAATCAACAGAACATGAAGTTAAAAATTAATACTAGTAATACTAGGACAAGTCAAAAAATCAAGTCTTTATCCAAAATTTCTTGTTTCAAACAAATAATCACCAAAAAATCCATTATTATAAATGTAATGCATTAACATGTTTTTGTGAGTCTTTTTTTTTATATCTATGTACAAACAAATTATTAACAACAGTACTAGAAAATGTTAACCAACAATCAAATAGGAGCTTCACATTTCAATTCTATGTATTAATTTCACAGACATTGATTGGGGATGAAATAATGCTATGAAAACAATCTCCATTAACCCAATCATATATCTGTTGATTATGAACCTTGTCGGGGTCATTAGGTAATAAAACATGAAACAGCCTGATGGCCAGACAATTTCATGGGTGAACAGTTCTGTTTTACAGACTAATTACATAGGAGCTAACTAAATAATAGGTGAAGCAACTCTCACATATTGACCATAATAATGTACAGATGAAATCACTCCAACTCAATAGTTAAATGGGGGACAATTTAGTCATATCAATGCTGCTGACATTCTTTGTCAGTACTAATGACATTAGCAGTGTTGTGATCAGGACTAGGGAGAGCACCACAAAGCATATACAAATACTCTCCAAACATTATGGCAGATGTTGTCTTCCTGCAATAGGTACACGCCATGTTTAGAATATTGAAGTCGAACATTCCCTAGGGAAAACTAATTCACTTTTCAATGAGGAGCCACCCCAAGCTTACGCTAATCCGAAACCTTCGGAACATTCACTGATAGCCAACAGCAGCATTTTCCTCAGTTTGTCAAACGTCTCATAGGCTGGAAGGTCTAGCTGGTTGAAGCTGTTGATAGATGAATATATTTAAAATTAGAGCAAACATACATGATTCTTAAGCAAAATTAATACACAATTTTATTTACCTCAATCACCATAGAAATAAAGGTACATTTATAAAATTTTAAAAAATCATAACAACATTAAGCCTAGCAGGCTATCATTGTCAAAACCTTCTGTATTCACGGTAGTGATGGAGATAATGTGCTAAAGTTATGAGAATCTTTTATTTACTATCCCCCACAACAAATATATAAATAATAATTGTGTTATGTTCATCATTTCAATGGAATCATAGCGTTACCTTGAAATCCTTCAATGTGCCATTAATTAAGTGTAACACTTATGGAATATTTGGACAAATTATTGGGATTTACAAATAGAAATAATTGACAACACTTTGAGGATGGAGTTAAAGTGGTCCATAGTAGTAAACTTATTTAGACCAAACTTGGTTGAAAACTTACCATGTGTGAGCTGAAGGAAGGCGATCAGTAGAACGGTCATCTCTGTGAATCTGGAATTTTTGGGTTCCATTCATCCCTTCCAAGTTTCCGAATCCACCCAATGGAACCTTTGATGTCCCGGTCACAAATTGCAAAAAGTTGGCACGCTCCGCCTGGTCAAAAGAACGCAGAGCTCTCCAAAACCATTGTATCTGTAGAGAAAGTAAAAGGGTTCTTTTCAATTATACTGTTTAATAGTATTTGGGGGGAAAAAAATTAAAAAGGCAAATCCACATATTATTCTAACTTATATATATGAAATAAACTGGTAAATGTTAAAGGCAATATTGAGTACTGAAATGATGTCTATTAAATAACAAGAGCTGTCAACAGAGATCTTGTTTTCTCTGCAACAAGTTCAGTTGTTTACATAATTTTGAGGTGGAAGGGTTAACCACCAATTCTAGACAACTGTGTTGTATATGGCAATGGCAGTACCTGTAAGCTTGTTGCTTGGTATTTGTGGTATTCTGTATTAGCCTTGAGGTCATCAATATCAATAGTGGGTAGGCCTGAGATTAGCAGTTCCAGTTCCTGCTCTGTAAAAATGGAGACCAATTTCTTTGGGATGATGTCATAGAAACCCTCAAGGAAAGCATTCAGCTGCTGTCGAATGGCGCCAGTCATTTTCATTTGACACACCAGCTTAACATATTCCCGCTTGTTCTCATCAGTTACTAATACATTGGAGCCATTTGTAATGAGCTCTCTGGTCTCGGTCACGCCAAACTCTTGAATCTGAAAAATGATAATTCATAAAGTTTAGTGAAGACTTTTAATGTGTTATTTGTTTTCTTAAAATAATAAAAGGGTAAGTGAGGAAATGGCAACGTTAAATGTTAAAGACAACTTGTTTTGATTTTTGATATCATCAAAATTCTTAAGGGTTGTCTGAAAAAATAATTTAGCAGTCTTTGACTTGACAATTTCCCAATTTTTAAGGATAATGTTGTTCTCAGACTGCAAAACACTAAAAGTCAATACATGAATATGAAACAAAATGTAAGGGAGATATAGGCCTAAAAGAATAAACATTCGACAGTGAAAAACTTTGTACCTTTTTTTCAACATTATTATGAGCATACATAAATTCAGCCTCCCTGCTCCCCTGAAAGGCTATTTTCTAGGGGTCTACCGATATGCCTTTTTGCCGATACCGATATTACCGTATTACCGATATTTTTTTGCCGATATGAGTATTTTTTCGGACAAAAACCAGCGGTAATATTTGATGACGTCATTCTTAAATTTATCACTCGTAATTATTTATCTTTTATATTAGGGGACTACCGATATGCATTGTTTCCGATATTACCGATATTTTTTTCCGATATGAGTGCCGATAGGGTATTTGTTAGGACAAAAACCAGCGGTCATATTTGATGACGTCATTCTTAAATTTATCACTCGTAATTATTTATCTTTTATATTAGGGGTACTACCGATATGCATTTTCGCCGATATTACCGATATTTTTTTCCGATATGACTAATATTTAGTAATATGAGTGCCGATATGAGTATTTGTTAGGACAAAAATAACAGCGGTCATATTTGATGACGGCATTCTTAAATTGTCACTCGTAATTATTTATAATTAAGGGGTCTACCGATATCCAGTTTTGCCGATATTACCGATTTTTTTCTCCCCGAAACGAAGTTTCCGATGTGTTTACAAGTTCCAGATCATGACCTACATTGGACTCATAAAAAAACGAACTGTCCTTTATAAAAATGTACAAGCAAAATTAGGAAGTCCTTTTGAAACTTCAACCTTGACTCATAATTAGTAATTCTAACCAATAGTTTAATGGCTTTTGCACACGGCCACCTTTTATGAATGAAACAATGAGAACAAAGTAATAGTAATAAGTGAAAGTGAGGTTGAAGGTTGAATGGTTGCCAATGACAGCAAGTCTGCACACGGTACATTTTGTTATTCCATACGAAACGAAATGTTTTAGACATCATGCGATTCTGCGTGCATCTTTGCTGTTAGTATTAGAGCAATTACGTGAACATAATGTTTACATGTTATACATTTATTAGAGCAATTACGGTATACTTGGCATCGGCACTACTTACACAGTATTTCTGAGTATACGAAAATCGGCCGATACCTAAACAATATCACAGCACATGGCACACAGTATCGTGGCTGCACATATTAATACTAGGACTCTTTTGACTATTTCAATACCGGTATCGGGGTCGATATATTAATTTGTCGAGATATTGTAAATCTAAATGATAGTTTTTTTGTTTCCGTTTTTTGGGGGGGGTCAAAATGTCACTTATTATGAAATATCGGTGACGTCAATATCGGGTCCTTCACATGCTACCGATACCGATATTGCCGATATCCAGATATCGGTGCCGATATATCGGCCAGCCGATATATCGGTAGACCCCTACTATTTTCCATATCAGCTTTTCTTTTGGCCATTTTTAAGTAAAGGCTAACTTATTTTAAAAAAAATAATTATTTTTAAAAAGATAGTGCACTACCAACAGACACTTGATTTACATCATGTTGGCTGTATGATAAGGAAAGGGTGATGTAAAACAGGCACTTCTACTTCTAAAATACTTTCATTTCCAATGGGCCAATCCAAAACGAGCAACAGGTTACTGACATGACAAATACCCAATCACCACACAACTTATACTTTTGCTTATTCTGATGGAAGCAAGAGAGCTCTTAGTAAACCTGTCATTTGGCAAGGCTGTTAATTAGGGAACTTAATTTGTTTTTTATATCATAGGACAAATGAAAATATGTTTTTCACAAAATATACACTCTCGCAATCCAATTAATTAGAATCTGATTTATTCTTATTTCTAAGTAATCTATTTTTTTAGGCCTTTCTTGGAATACAGTGTTACAGGCATGTACACCTATGTCTAAAGAATTACTATTTATGATTACTCTTGCTAAGAATATTGCATCAATTCAACTCAAATTTAAACTCATTGCTGATCAAGACATTGTAATCCCTCCCGCCTGTCTACCTTCCCCAGTTAACTTTGTTGTCAGACCTCTCCCCTCCCAGCAAAGCTATGCATATTTATTCAATTAATTTGCTGTAGCTATCAACCTTTTTTTAAAAATCAATATCATTTTGACCACAGATACACAACCTACTTTTGCGTTTAAGAAAGAAATTAACCAAGAGTTCATATGAACACAAACCAAAAACGGTTATGAAAAAAATGCAGAGTTAAGGGGAAGAGGGACAGTTTTGACAACAAAGGAAACTGGGTTTGATAACCATAACAAAAGAAAGCAGCTAAACCTCCACACTAGTAGCCAAATAAATAGATCAGATTTTCAAAGCCACTTTTACATTTTCAAACAGAATATATTTTTTTGAAAGATTGAAAGACAGAGCATTGAATGCCTAGTTCACCTCTGTACTGAAGAAGATATCATATCCAAGATCTGTCACTTTGTTCTCCAATAAGAAGACAAGTCCTTGATAGAATGCATAATCTTCACTTTCCATGTCAGTATATTTGACAGCCAAGCCCAGCATGTGTTTATAAAATGACCTTGTGAAGTAGCAGTCCAAAAGCTTGTTGTCATAGACCGCCTTAGCTATTATGCGGCCCACAAATTTAAAGTAGCTCAAATGGTTGCTGTTGCAATGGGAAGAAGGATTTATGCTGTAGGTCACACGGTCACCAGGTGAGGTAAGGAAGAGGGCATAATTCTGATTGAAAATCTCATGTGAAATGATGATATACCATTCTCTTAACAGTCCACCTGCATCCTGACCTTCTTCACCTGGGGGCAATATTTCAAATACAAGTGTTAAAACATGAATAATTAAAAATCTATTTTTGCCATAAACAAACAGCCGATTCAACACAGAACATAACTTTCAATTCAGAGCATTGAAGATTTTGCTAATTTTACTCTATCATGTTTTGTTCTATGAAAAAAAATATTGCGTTGGTAATGACATTAATATAATTTTCAGAATCAAAATGGATAGAATTTCTGCTTTACACTATGTCCATTTGGTTTTACCAAAACTTTCAATTTTAATATATAATTTTCAGTAGATTTCCTAATTTAAAAGCATGTTGATAAAAAAAACATAAATACCTTCAAATACAATATAGAACCTTTGCTTCCACTCTTCAGGGGTCCTTCTAAACAGTTCTCTGAAAGAATCCTCAAAGACATGTGACCTACGAACATGTACTGGCAAATCCTCTCTTCTTGCACCCTCATTCATTCGTTCCAGTTCTTGTCGGAAGTATCTACGTTTGACATCAAAGTCCAAAATCCTGGTGTAGTCCACAAGTACAGAGAATGGTCCTTCTGCTAATGGCAGTGTTGACTGTCTCAGAATTTGGTTCAACACTGTTCTGTGGGTCTCTATAACACCAAAGGGATTTTTAAACAAAGCAATCAATATTTTAAAATTACATATTTATGTGATATTCAAGATTTTTAAAAATCATACTATTTAATCTGGCTTTTTAAAATGTCAAATGTATAAAAGGCATAATGTCTAAGACAACACATTTTGAATCTGATTCCATCATCAAAAATAATAGAGTTGTCTTAAAAATAATGTAGCAGCCTTTGACTATACTGTTTCCTAATTTGACAGGAAAAAGTTGTTCTCTGACTGCATAGCTCTCAAATAACTTATATTGACTTTATCAACATTTAATTTCTTCTCTCTCACTACTTTACTTAAGTCTTATGATGACTTATATCTTACAATGGTAAAAGAAAAACTTTTAGATAAATCTTTAAATAAACGTGAAGTAGGAACAGCAGCAAATAAACAAAAATATACCTGCAAACTTGAGGAACTTCTGTGTATCTGGTGGAAGGTGAGTTATAGAAGCCATGGCAATGCCAGAGTTGTCTCTTGCTAACTGTGATAATGGCCCTTCAGCAGATGAGGGACCAGGTGATGGACTAGGTGGTGCCATCTCCATATTTAAATGGGCCAATTGATCCTCTCTTTTTGATGCTGGTTGCTCACTAGTTTTGTTGCCTTTTTCTCCTAGTCAAGTAATTGGAAATGTTATAATATAGTATAGTAATAAATAACCAGTTTTCAGTTTAAGGTAAAAATAACCATATAGACATTAAATAACACTTAAAAGTTGATACATCAAGGGCAGGGAAATGAATATTCATTTGAATTTTTTTTTAAATGGAGGGTGTCTTGAAACAATGTCCCCCCAAAAAACAAAAAGAACATTATGGAGAAATAACAGTATAAATAAACTATTTCAAGAGACTTTTGTTAAACAAATTTTGATATATACATGTTAGATGGGAAATAGCAAGTCAGACCTGCGTGAACTATGAAGAAAGCTTCCACAGCTGGTTGCAAGATCAAAACTGCATGGTGGTCTGGTGTACGTGCAAGTTCTGCCAAACAATTCCCTAGAGATGACCACAGGTCTTCAAGGCCTAGCTGCTCACTAAGACGTGGAAGCGTTGGAGAGCCAGAGGTTTGGGTAATGGAAGATGTTGTATCAGAAACTTTGCTTTCACTATCAGCTCCAACAGCTAAAATGTGATTAAAAAATCAAAAACATTTAAATAAACTATTAATGCCTGAATGATGTGTCCTAATTTTTTACTATCAGCTCCAACAGCTAAAATATGATTTATAAAAACATTTCAGCAAAATTATTAATGACAGTTTTGTCATGTATTTTGCCTTTCTTTTTTAAATTTTATTTTTGAAGCCCACATACCTTCAAATGCATTTCAGACATTCATTTAGAATAAAGAAAAATATGTCATACAGCTTTAATAGTTGTGTGATATGTAGCAGCTGCACTGGCTTGACAATTTTTTTTAATGAGGATTATGTATATTTTATTTCTTCAAAATCTAGAAATGTTAGAAAATAAATTAGTGAAAAATTCTGAAAATTGCATATTTTTTTTTCCAACAGAAATTGAAAAACATACCTCCACCAGTAGCTTGTGAATCAACTTCCATTGGAAGTTCTACACTCCTTGAGGCATCTTCATGTCCCTGACTTGCTTGAGACTGACTCACAGTGGGAACATCTGGTATTGAGGACCTGTTGGTAGTTGTAGAGGCAGTGCGGCCTGCAAGAGGAGCTAGAGTATTTGATGCAGCTGGGGCATCAGGCAACATCTGATTGTCACCAAAGAAGTTAAGGAAGTCATCATCAACTACAGAATTCAGAATAGCATGGATTTGTTCAATGCCTGGGCGACCTGTAAAGACAAACAAACCAAAACATTTTGTCAAATTAAGTTGAAATTCTAAATCTGTTAGGTAATATAAGACTGAGAATTGTGTAAAAAAAATGTATTCCTATCTATGGGTACAAAATAATTTTTTACCAATTATAAAGTGTTTATTCCAATTTAATTACATTGTTTAAGAAAAAAATTTGTATAGTTCTCAAAAGGCTCTAGTATTTACCACAAGTGCTTGAGACTTGTATAAGTATTAAGACTTGCATAAGTATTTGAATTAAAAATCAATGCATCTAAAATTATCATTCTTATTCTAGTTCTTGGAGCAATAACTATTTTTAAAAAATTTTCATTTAAATGATGTCCTGGTGGTCAAAATTTTAAACTGAAAATTTTAACTAGAAACTAAAAAATAAGATTTTTGAAAAAGCCATTAATGCTCACCATACCTGGTAATCACTTTGTTCAAATTTAAAAGAAGAAATCCCTCCACCCTCTCCCTGATAGAGGCATATGCTGTTTTTTAAGCTTGGTGAATGAGGAAAACTAAATGTAACTGAAAGTATTTTTTTTAAGCTCAATAACCCACAAACTTAAAAGTAAAGAGGACTTTTAAAAAAAAAGTCATTGAATTGCACACCTCTTCCTCTGCTTGTAGGTTTCTTGTGCTTGTTTCCAGTTGTTCTTGCATCATCTCTCAGCTGAATGATTACTTTCAGTATCCTCAAGAAAAATTGTTGTCCTGAAGTCTTGCTAGTAAGTTGAGACATTGATGGGAGCTGAAGCTCTCTGCCAGTTTTTAACTTAGTAGGTGCAGATAAAACAATATTTGCTCCACTTGAAAATCTAAAACAATTGTAAAGCCCAATAAAAAACATATTAAAACTACATAATATAAATAGAAAAATAATATCCGGTACTGAAAGGATGTTTTGTAAAAAAAAGTAGGTTGATACGGGAGCGGTTAAAGCTTAATGACCAACAAAAAAAAGTAGCTAATGTGCCAATTTTTGTAACTAGAAACAGTGAAATATCTTTTTATGAGAATTTTGTTACAACCCTATTTCGTATACATCCATAAAGAAACAACCGTATTGGAATCTTACATATGGATAGTTTATCTCCATTTTCATAATGGCACCATTG
This sequence comes from Ampullaceana balthica, assembly GCA_944989445.1. Classification (NCBI taxonomy): domain Eukaryota; kingdom Metazoa; phylum Mollusca; class Gastropoda; family Lymnaeidae; genus Ampullaceana; species Ampullaceana balthica. The sequence goes on from CALYLW010000059.1 coordinate 841,662, forward strand.
GTCCATTTTCATAATGGCACCATTGGGTCCATCATCCTAGTTTTAAAAAAATATTTTTTTAAAAGAAAAGAGCTCTTGCCTGTTTTAAAAATAATAATCTTATCTTAAATACCATTTTATCTATCTTTATATGACAATAAATATTTTTTGACAAAATTATTTTGAAAATATTTCAACTCACCTATCTTGAAGCATTCCTTTAGTAGGCTGGGGAGTCCCCGATATCCCTGAAGTGGAAGGTCCTCCACTAGTTTCTCCATTATTATCATCGTCCATCATATCAAAACCAAGACGTGAATTTAGATCTCGTAACTGCTCCAGCAAACTTTTTAAAAAAAATAATAATCTTGTTACAAAAATATGTTAAGTTTTTAAAAAAAAAGTGTTTTCCCCCTTCCTATAACAGCTGATTAGGTACCTTATATACTCGTTCTATAGCCTGTTTGTTCATAAGCGGATGCCCCACTTTTGTAAGAGAATAGTATAAAAAGTGTGTAACCCGCTCATAAGGCGACCCCAAAAAAAAATAGCGTAAACAAAATCGTACACATTTTTTAAAAACTTCAAGCTAAATCGGTCATTTTGATTGTTTACTTTAGTGTTTACTTTAGGTTGAAGAACAAAGAGATTTGAATAACAGAGAAGATCGATGTAATTTTTCTTAGCATTCGCTAGAGGGCTTTTTATTGTATTAAAACGAAAAAGTAGAATGTAGACAAGGACCTTGATGATCTACAATAACAACACCGATATTCAATGTACATGCAGAAATCACCTATGACACACTCGTAAGCCGACCGACCCCCCAACTTTTCTCCCTAGATTTTGTCAAAAAAAATTTGGCTTTAGAACAAGTATATACAGTATGTATTTTCCAAAAATTATGGAGTAAATTGTGAGTGTGTGTGGTGGGGGGGGGAGAAGAGAATGAAAAGGAGTTGTGGTTTTCAAAAGGTTTGTCGTTTTTTAAATTGTTAAAAAAAAGAAAAAAAAATTCCATTTAAAAAATTAAAAAACAAAAAAAAACGGAAAAATTTTTGTACTGTTAAATACCTATTTATATGTCCACAAACTGTCATGCCAAGCTGTCTAGCACCTGACAAAAGCAGCTCCAAAACTGCAGCACCTGTAGAAGCGTTGACCCATGATAGCTGCAGCAGCAAATTTGTGGCATCCTCTAATCCCTCTTCAGAACACGACTTAGAAGTTAAAACCTAAGCAGAATTTACAGAGCTGTATTAACGTTACTTAACTCAGTGGCCATAATAAATACTTAATCCACTTGCTTATTATAAAATGTTGGATGAATTTTGAAACCCTCATATTTTTAATTAAAGGACAAATAAGCAATTTGTTCTTTGACCTTTAGTATAGTAACAGTGTGATTTAAAATTAATTTCCCTTCCAAAATTAATTCATCATTACTTAAATTCCATTAATACACAAAGTCAATTAACACAAACCTCTACTGCTAATTTCAGCTGGTTGTATAATATTGGATTATCCTCCTCTTCTAAGTCAGTTTCAGCAGCTGAGGTAACTTCATCTTTTTTCTTGGTTTCTTGAACACTTGAAGATGTTCCTGCTTACAATACAATGATCAAGATGTGAGACAAAAACAAGTAATGCACACCCAAATTTTGCCACTGCATAATACATCATTATTTTGAATAAATAATTAATAAGACTAGTCTGTCATAAAATTGTTACACATTAAAATTAATTGTGAACATGCTATGACCAGAAGATTTCAGGTGAAGCAAACCCACCACCAACAGGTTGGTTTTGGTTGTCCATCATATAACTACTGTCCCACAGAATTAAATGGACTTTCAACCTTTAAAGCATCTTCTAAACATTCAAATAATGTATAGTATTGTAACTCTATAACTTTGTGCAATTAAAAATACTCATTAAATAACTATAGATAAAATACATTAGAAAATAATACAATTTACATGAAACATAATAATAGGTGTAGTGGGAATTTTTTTTTACATTACCTTGGCTGCCAGCCTGTGCAGTTTCTTGGCCTGTTGGAATCGGAGGTATAGCAACAGAAACTGCTGGTGTAACCAAAGCTGTTGAAACAGTTGTGCCTGCAACAGTAGCGCCTGCAGCAGTAGTTGCTGTGGCAGGCGTGGCAGCAGCAGTAGTGGCCACAGTAGTTCTGGCTGTAGAAGCAGTAGCAGAGGAGGCTGTTGCCAGTGACGCTCGGGTATTGTCCGGCAAGCTAATTGCGATTAAACCTAGAAGCCTTAACAGGCGATCAGTTAGCAGCTGGCTTCTTCGCACAACCGGGTGATTTAGCATTGACATGAGTTGTCCAAGAGCACTGGTAGCATAATCGGTGGCTAACATCTCAGACTCTGATGAAGCTCCACTGTGGCTGCGCTGTACACCTAGTTTTAAAAAATGTTTTATAACTACTTATGCCTGTACATCAGATATTTTTTGTACACAATTTTTTTCATAACCATTTTATGTAAACAGATCATTAATTCGGGGACCAAAAACATAAAACAAAGGCTTGAGGATCACCAAGGATATCCTATTTTGTTTAAAATTTTTAAAATATATATCAATTTCAAAAAAATGTTATATTTTATATTTTAAAAAAAACAAAAGCCCCAGTGGACTGTATAGAGTAGAACTGGAAATTGGAAAAAATCATAGATATGCTGAGATATTTTAAGATTAGAGGATACATTTCATGCTGGATTTTCATGACCAGCTTCTTTTATATCTTTATTCCCCACTACCTTCATATACTTTCTTAACGAAAAAAAAATAATAACTTGGTCACAATGACAAATTTATTCAATCCTTTTGAGACAGCCATTTTTTAACTATTTCAATAATAACAAGGCCCATTAACTTACTTTTCAAAAACATTTATTATAAGAACTAATTACTTTACAAATATGAAACTACATTTTAGTGTGGGACTTTGATTCAGCTAAGGCAATCCTTTTAAAACAATGAAACCTCAACATTTTTACAAATTAGAAAGTCAGATTTGCACATTTTATGCATATAAATGTATATTTTTTACACTTAAAATCAACATGTCTCAAATTTCTGATTGTTGTAGCTAAAGTAACACATTCATATGAGATTCAAATGGGATGCACAATCCTTTTCAAATTTTTCAAGTTCACTTCTTTTTAAGCGTTCTTAGGTAATTGAACAACTTAAACTATTAATGGAAACAACCATTAAAATGTGAGAAAAGCAAGAAATAAAAAGAAACAATTGGATTAGTTGGTACTATACCAGCTAGTGAATATCAAGGCTGGCATATTTGGATCAGCCATTAGTCTTAAGAGCTATTCAGCTCTGGACTGTGTGTTCTCACACAGATGGGGATGACTTATTTGAATGTAAAGACTTTTGATATTATTTTACTTCATTGATCAGATTTCCACACCGGCTTAGACAGAGCAAAGGATTTAATTGATACTTAATAAATTTTTCTGTCCAATTTTGTCAAATGGACTAAATTAACACAAAACTCTCTCCTTCCTTGTTAAAAAAAACAAACTATTATTATCTTGTTGAGATTTTTTTTTCCAGACTTACCCAAACCCTGTTTAACAGCTTCCTTTGTAACTTTGTTATTTAATGAAAATGAGGTGGGTTTAAAAAAATTGGTTTGATCATTCTATAGATGTCAAGTGACTAAATTGCCTAAATATTATGCTTTATATTTTTGTCATTCTGACAATTACTTTTTCTGTTAATAAAGTAAAGACTTTAATAGATTATTATTAAGTTAGCTTTAAATATAAGGTTTCTTCATCAAAAATTAATTTTGCTCTAAAAACATTCAGGAGGGAAAAAAAGGGTTAGTCAACAAATAAGTATAGTCAACAAATAAGTACATACTTATATGTGCTATGAAATTTGTTTTAAGATTTTTTTCAACAAGGCTACCCAGTTTTGATTTAAATGTTTACCAACCTTTTCCTTTGCTTTTACCAGATGCATTGTCCAACCTGACAAGGATATTCCAGAAATCATTGTCATTCTTGGGATCATGACGTGCTGAGGTTGCAGGGCTGGCAGAGTTCTCTGAAGCTGCTCGTGTGGACTTTGGACTAGACTGCGCTGCAGATTGGGTGCTTGTATTTGGCTTTTTAGATCCCGATATTTCGGGATCTTCTTCCTTACTACTATCACATTTGTTTAATTCTTTCACTTTTCCTGCAGGCAGGAAGTAAGTTGGAAAAATTTTTGCCAAAGAAATAAGAGTGTCTAGTGCATGCCTACAAACAACAGGTGCTGCTTGCGGGTGTATGCTGACCTGTGCAGGAGCTGAGCTACTTTGTTTTTTACCAGAGGTCCTGTGTATTTGGAAGACATTTGCTCTACAGCCTAGAGCTGCTTCCAGGCTGATGGACAGCCAGTATCCACTTCCACCACTGCTGGTGGGGTTGGTGGATCCAATGCCTAACGGTGTGTTAGCTGAAGAGTGATGGGGGTTGGTTGTCGGAGCTAGACTACTTTCTGATTGCATAGATACTACTGAGTCAAATGAGGTTGTTGAAGAGAAAGATGTAACCGATGATGCAGCAACTGATAAAGCAGACTTTTTCCCTTTCCCTTTGTCCTTAAAATTAGGTGTAGCACCTGCTTCCAAATACAGGTTGTTAGCCATATGGCTGGTTGTAACATTGTCTCCAGCTTTCTGTATTATAGACAATAGGGCACGAATGAGCCATTGTCTGGTTGGTCCATGGTAACACAAGTTACGAAGGACTCGATGCAGGCGTGTGGTGTTCAATTTAGGTTCATCAATAAAAAGCAACACCAAAAGGCAAGTTAAGGCTTCTGCATCCAACATGAAGCGGCCTTTCACTTTAGTGGGATTAGTTGCTCCTGAAGGACCTGGATTAAGGCGGCTTCCCCCAAATGACCACTGATTGTGACCTTGAGTTGCTCGAATGGCATATCTTGTACCCAATCGACCAGATAATGCTGGGAAATTGAGTTGTTATCTTTTAAATATTTTTCTTAAACTCTCTACTTGTCTACTGTCCTACAAATCTCTAATACTCTTGCACTCACTCATTTTCTCTCTTCAGTATGCACTATTAGCCTTCAGCGTAAGAAATAGTCATTATTATATTTTCCCATTATCTTAATTTCACAACCTTTGATGTAGGTGTGGAAAAACAAAAGCTGAAAAGTATTTTTTTTATCTAATATGAACTTTAAATTTTGAAGTTATATCAACTATAATTGCTTTTTTTTTAAATTCTAATGTCCTGTAATTGCTGTGATTGTTAAAACTATTGATAAAATATAAAAGACTAAGTAATCAAAATACATATGTAACAAAGTCCCAATTTTGGCCTGAGCCAATGATGTCTTAAGAAAACCCCATGATCCTTTATATGTTCGTGCATGACCCATGATAAATTTAATACTCTAATTTAATGGTGTTCCCAAGTCCACCCAGCTCTGATGGGTACCTCACAGTCAGGCAAAAAGGAAACATAATGATCAGAATATTGATCATAGATAAATTAAATAAAAAAAAGAATGCCTCAGTCACTGGAAAAAGCGTCGAATAGATCACTTTAAAAATGTATCCATTTAATTTATTTTAAAATTATTTCAGTCACAAATGATTTATTTCTTAACCTAATGAGGATAAAAAAAATCAGTCACATCAATAGATAAAGAAAGGCTTCTATAACGGAAGAGTCGAAAATGAATAACTTCCTGTCGCACACACATTTTTGCTTAAGAATTTTTTTTATGATGTAAATTTTTAATGTAAGGAAAATCAGAATTTTAAGGGGTTTGTCAGAAGGTCAGAATGAGGGGTAAAAAATCTGTGCAATTCCGACCAAATAAGAAGGGTTGAGAGGTCTGAAATCCTACTTTACAAATACAATTAAGAAGGGCCCTAAAGGTATCACTATCTCCATAAAGAATATCAGCGCATTACTGAATAAAATTATGACTATTTATAACAATATAATGTGATTTTTTTTTAAGTTTCACATTTGGAAACAAACCAATGAAGATAAATTTAAATGCTATTCGCAATATTTTATAAAAGGGAAAGAACCAATTTTAAACTGAGGCAGACAAAAATGGTTTTGCCACAGATTGTTTTAAGGGCATCTCCCACTTTAAAAATCATTTAATATAAATCAAGCGGTTAGGCAAAAAAAAACTTTAAAAGTGAAGTGATTATAGGAAAATTGCAAGCAGCAGCTGAAATCGGGCAAAGAGCGACAAAGGCCTAACCGTTGTGCCTGAGAATAGCTGAGATTGAAGCCGCACCAGCCTGAGCAAAGAGCCGCTCCTGGAGCAGTCGTCTGTGTCTTTCTTCCATGTCTCGACGCAGTTCCTGTGCCTCAGCAGCAAGCTCAGGGGGTAGTACAGCCAGCATGCTGTCATCCATGTCTGACAGTACCTGCTGTCTAAGGGAGGTGGACAGAGTGGAGAAGAAAGTGGCTGGGTCCACTGGAAGGTCAGGGTTGGCTGCACTTTGCTGCAGGGCTGCCATTCTTGCCTGTTCTGCTCTCTGCTGAGCAAGCACCTGCAGGGGAAAATAAAGAATCAAATAATTTAAGCATATGCTATTGGCTGAAAAATTACTTAACTTTTATTTCCAAATTAATCAATATTGCCCTTGGCATCTTATGAAGAAACATTAAATTTCGGTACCTCACAAGAAACTTAATTAATAAGCCTACGGTTCATCACTTTACCTCCTCTTGGATAGCTAGAGGGAGAGCAGCTAAAAATTCAGGGTTAACTTCCATAGTAGTGCTACCCTCTCCTGCTCCGGAATCACTTGTGGAAGTACTTTGTTGAGCCTGTTCTTGTGCCCTTCGCCTGATCCTCTGTAGGCGCAACTGTTCAGAAATCACTTCCTGCCGAATATGCTCAGGTAGTGCTGCCAAAAAAGATGGATCAACACCTTCTGGTATTTCTGGATCTAAAAGGGGAAAAAATAAGCACTTAAATTAGATATCAGGATGATGATATTAAGCAGATGGTTTGATCTTAGTTTAAAATTCTAAGTCTAAGTATTCCTAACTTTCCAATGTTAGTAAATTACATACATTTTAAGATTGAGCGATTTTATATTTATATTATTGTCTTGCCTTCTTTATCCTTTCAAAGCGTTATTAAAATAGTATGCACTTTTGCCCTCCTTATTTGTATCAAGACCCTTAACAAGAAGTCAGTGGTGACACTTAGCAAACAATAAGAATTAATAAGATATAATACTTGAAAGATATTTTTATTAAGTTATTAATATAAGTTTACAGCATGATTTCTCTGTCACAAATTAATCTCAAGTGACTGATCAATCAGTAATCACACTGGTGACCAAATATGGAGAGAGATGCCAGGGCTCATTTGAAAGAAAAATGACAGTGCTACTGATAGATAAGTAAAAAAAAATAATAAAGCAATTGGATGACAATACCATAAATTTAATACAATTCATGGATTTGAGTTAAGAAACATCAAAATAAAGGAATAATATATGAAACCAAAAGTTTTACATTCACCTCTTTAAACAAAGTTTGGACAGGCTCCATATCTTGCCTACCATACTGTAGGTGTAGAAAAATGTGCTTAATAATTACCTGAACTGGACACGCCATGAGACTGCTGAGCTCCGGATACACTTGAACTAGAGGCACTGCTGCTTGGTAAAGTCTCTGATGGAATACTTGGTGTGACTGTGGTGGTTGTCGATATAGTGGTTGGTGTTGTGGTTGTAACAAATGTTAGGTTGCTTAATGGTGGCGTTGCCCCTGTTACTCCACTGCTGTAAACAGAAACAACAAATTTAAAATATTAAGAATTTAAAATCTAATATTTTAGTTATGTCCTGAGGAAACTTAAGCCAAATATTGGAGGTACATATAATTTTTAAATTTTGATAAACTTTGCTAATTCATTCTTTAACAAAATGCAAGATTAGACTTAAGCCATAGATAAGGATAGGATGCAAAAAAGTTGGTGTAAAAAGATCATATAAGATTACAAAGAAATGTGTGCATTAAATTAAAGATACCCAAATGGAAAACTTCATGTAACTTTTATACATGTATTTGATGTATAAGCATTGCTCTTAAAATAGGCAATAAATAACATTTATTGTGAATAAAAAAGCACAGCCTCAAACCTCCACCAATCAAGAATTATGAGGCCCATGACCGACAATTGAAGGATTAATGTTTAAGATTAACAAACCTATAAAATGGTTGCTGAGCCTGAGAGAAAATGCTGGTGAAATCATAAGCTAGGTCAAGGCCACTGCATAATGGTGTAGAACTTGCAGGTGGTTGGGGTGCACTTTCTGTTAATGAAGCTGAAATATCAAATTAGGATATTTCAAAAGCAATTTTTATCAACCCTTTCTGAAATAGCAAGTAGCCGTTTGTGTATTTTGTATTTTATCTTAAATAGCAAACCTGATAGCATGATTTTTAAACTAGATTATTTAAAATATTTCCAGGTTTATAATTTCAAAATACATAAAATAGACTATGAAGTCTAGACTCAGTTTTTGAAAATTCACTAAGAACTTAATACTTCCCCCAATTACAAAATGTGTAGTTCGACCTTTTGATCCCAATAATTTATTAAAATGTGTCTTAAAAATCTATGGCACCCTTAATGCTGAAAATGTGCTACTAGCTGTAAAAATTAAGGAACCAGTTAGTAGAAGGTTGAATAAGAACCAAAAAAAATTGGCATTTATTTGCAACTTACGCAGCTCAAAAAGAGCAGGGACAGGTCTACTTGAGCTAGCAACAGATTGCGAGAAAGACATTGCTGAGGTAGCCATTTCACCAGTTAGCCTCTGTTGGGGAGTTGTGGTTGATGATTGAGTTGTGAGGGTGTCCATGTTAGGACTGCCGTAGAAATAATTTGGTAAACCAGTATTACCGAATTGTCCATCGTGATGCCAAGGATTATGCCTTTTAATCAAAATGAAAGAGATTACGATTAAATGGAAATATAAATTGTCTAGTAACTATTCAGGTAAATTCTCAATAAACTTTTTAAATGAGCTTACTTAGTTCAACAATAAAAATAAAAAAATTATTTTTAAAAAGTAGCTTGAATTGTGAGATCACAATTTGGTATGAGTATTTAAAAAATTACCTGATAGCCAATGGAGGTCGAGAGCCTGGTAATGCAGAACTTGGTAATGGTAAAGGGGGTGGAGGAATGGATGGTGTGGTATTTGTGCTGCCACCACCAGAATATGGCTGGTCAGACATAATGCTGTCAAGGAGCTGGCTTATCATAGAACCTTGGATAGGATTGGGTGTCGGAGAGGGCCTTATCTCATCTGTTGAGCTCATAGTTCCTGTCATTCCAGTTGCCCACCCTTCAAGATGAGGATTGTCTCGAAGATGACTAGCCAGAGTTTCTGAAGCTGCCTGCCATATTGAGTTGAATGAACTTGTACTTGCTGGAGGTAAATTGTCACCCAAGCCAGATTGAGTTGAACTGAGATTCCCAGAACTGCTTGAAGTTAAAGGCCTTGAAGACAAAGGAATCACTGGACGTTCTTGACTAAAAGAGGATTGGGCTCCTGAATCTGCTGCAGCTGGCTGAATAGCCATCATCGGTTGTCGAGCAAAGCGACTTTGAGATATTGCTGAAGGATTAACAGACACAGGTCCATGAGCACCAGTAACATTTGATGCAAATTCTGAAGCTGATGCAGGGAGTCTAGAATTAGTCTGCACCGGTGTGAAGTCCATACTATTAGCTACAGCAGATGCTGGGGCGGAACGAGGTACAGAACCAGCTGAAGCAGATGTGACTATTGTAGCTGCAGGCTGTGATAAGGCAGACACAGAGCTGGCTACCATTGGTGAAAATACTTGTTCTACCATGGCAGAGGCCAAGATTTCTGCAGCTATGAAAAAAAAACTCATCTTATTATAATTGTAACAGATTAAGAAACGCTCATTATGGAACCTAACTGTAATAAAAATTTTTTAAAAACCAGTAATTATGATTAAATTTTTAACACACTACACTTTAAATATTTTTATAAAGTTTAAAAATAGCATTAAAAAAAAACAACCTTGACTTGCACTGTTTTCAGCATTTGAAGACCGTAAACGGGGTGTGGTAATTATTGGCTGAAATAATGGATAAAATTGTGTGAAACTAGAAGATAAAATTATTTGTTCAATAAATTTGTTATCTCTTTAATAAGTTTAATCATAATTTTTTTTTAAATAATACCATTAAAACCATGAAAAATTATTGTTGACACAAAAATTGTACAATACATACACCCAGAGAACTATTATTGTCCACTGCATTTGACATCCGTAAACGGGGGGTTGTAATTATTGGCTGGAATTAAAAGAGCCTTTTTAATCTTTGCAAGCATTTTTCATTGCTTGGAAATTAATTAGGACCAACACCTTAGGTATAGGCAAATGGCATATCATTTCAAACCAATAACATGAAGGAAAATAATCTTAATAAAAAATTTCAGGTTTGATAGTTTTTAGGTTTGATAGTTTAACTATGAAACAATTGTACAAGGTAAAATAATGAATATACACACCCCCAGAGAACTACTATTGGCCACTGGTTTGGATTCAAGCTGACTCTCCTTTTTCTTATCATCTGTAGTTCCAGAAGCTTCAGCACTTTTTTTTCTTTTTTCTTTCCTTTCTGCAAGCTCTTCATCTCGTCTTTTAACCAACTCTTCAATAAGAGGTGGCTTAAGAACTGACATCAAAAGAAAAAGGATATTTATTTAAATATAACTCAGCTTATGCAATAAATATAGCCAAAAGGAAAAATGAAAATCATATTTTTTTAAAAAAAGAATGACTCAATGTCAGCTATTAAAAATCCTAACTTACTCATTACAAGATCATGAACTCCATCACCATCCAAAACTTTAGTCTCTTCTGTCCAGCGAGATAATGTTGATGGAATGCACGACAAGGCACCAGTTCCAGATGATCCACCATCTGCATAAGGATCCTGATTTACAAGAAACAAATTTAACTAAAAATGTAAACAAGAAATATGTATCCTGAAGATAATTAACATTTATTTAATAAAATTATGATGCTATAGCAAACATTTACTTTTTTAAATTCTAAATAAGGAATTTTAAAAACATTTGTATCTCAAAACTTCTTTATGTAGAATGTCGGGGTACCATTTTAATGCCGAGTACTAAAAAATTCATATTTTAAAAAATAATTTAATGAAAACTTCATCATTCAAAGTAAGTGACTAATTGGGCATGTGTGCTTGAACCTGCTGCTATGATGAATTTACACACTCTAGTTCTTCTTTTTATGTGTAAGGGGGCTAGGAAACTATGTTGTTTACAAGATTTTATGTGTAAGTTTGTGTGCTCACAGTAGAATTTATATAATCATTGTCCCATGGATTTTTGTATAGTGGGCAATCTGATGTATTGTCTGGTTTTATGTTGTACAGGTGGTATTAATGTTATATGTTTCCTCAGGGCCGGCGCCAGAGTATTTGGCACCCTAGGAGAACTTGTCGCACTGCGCCCTCCGCGCCCACGGCAACTAATTATTTAATTAATATTAAATTTCACAAAGGAATGTTATGCTGCCGTTTGTTTTAATTCGTATTTAAATTCAATAAAATCTATACATCTATAGATCTAATCGAATATTATGGTATACTAGTGTATCACCCGTCAAAAATGACGAAAGTTTTCAAAATAAATACACATCAGATTTAAAATAACATAATACAGACTTTCATTTATTTTTATTTTATTAATTTATTTCACTATTGAACAATTTTATGCGGACGTTCGAAAAGAGTTATTTTTGGTGCAGTAATTTGGTGCGCTGCTTTCTAAAATTAGTATAGCATTATAAAACAAAATCAATCGCAGCGCCACCTAACAGCATTACATCCATTCACAGCGCCACCTAACAGCATTACATCCACACATACAATGGGAATTATGTATATTGATTCGTATGTAATGTAATTCCAAAACTTTATTTTTCTCTCTTTTCCTTAAGCAAATGTGGAGAAGAGTTCCATCAGTTCAATGTCTCTAGCATAATCATGTTCAATTGACAGAGTAGCTAGTCCAACAAGTCTTTCTTGTAGCATGGACGTTCGCAAATATGTTTTTATCAGTTTCAGCTTACAGAAGCTTCGCTCACCACTAGCAAAAGAAACTGGAAGTGTCAAGAGGATTCGCAGTGCTATAACAGTGTTGGAAACACTATCTGTTAGATTATTTTTAAAAATAAAGTTTAGTACATCCTGTGGCGATGTACTTTTTGCAACTCGTTTTGAAATGGCTTTCAGTTTAGATCAACTGCATCAATATCTTTGGAGTCTCCATGTTGCAAAGCTTTCTCAAGATTCAAGCAATGTTCCATAACTTCCTTGCTAGTTTTATTCTGCAAACTGTGAACATCATAGAGGAAACCAAACACCGAAGTAATTTTTTGCATCAGGGTGAATCTTTCTTCAACCGATTGTTTTGTAGAGTCAAGAACAGCGAAGTAAAAGTTTACTTTGAATTTGTCTTTTGGTTCCTGAATAGGTTCGTCTTCATCTCCTTCGTATGAAAATTGTTTCTTCTTTCTTCTGATACGGGTTGGTTCGGGTTCGAAAAGTGCTGGTATCTCTAAATCGACTGCAATTTCAGCTGCATCTACCAGTATTTTCTCAAACTCCGTGTCATTTCTGCGGTCTATGAGAAACTTCTTTGTTTCATCCAGATGATTGATGGTGCTATGTATATCTAATTATTTTGCCTGAAGCTGTTTACTAGTCATGTTGATCTCAAACAACACGTCATACCACACAACCAGAGAAACGACAAATTTAAAACTAGAAATGGCTTTTGCAATAACCTGTGCATCTGTCCGTGATGTATTACCAGATGCTCCTGTTAAATTTGTGTCATCCGCAATCTCAAGAGCAATCTGCCAGAGCATCGTAGACATTACCAAGCTGATAACGAAGAGGTTTCAAGGCATCAATTCGACTTTCCCATCTTTTTTTGCTCAGTGGTTTTACAGTGAGATTAGAAACACGTCGATTTAAAACTTCCCAACGACGAGTTGATGCAGAGAAGAATACATAAACACGTTGCACTATATCAAAGAAGTCTGTTGCTTGTAAGCAACATTTTGCAGCATCATTAACAGCAAAATTCAAGGTATGTGCACAGCAAGGAACAAACAATGCTCGGGGATTGACATCTAAAATTCTTCGGTCGACATCATTGTCTTATCTCTTCAAATCGCTGCCATTGTCATATCCTTGACCACGTAAATTTTCGATAGATAAAGACATATCCTCTAACTGCACCTTACCAGCACCAGATGTCTCTTTTAGAGGCACAAAATCCAAGAAATGTTGCTTTATAAATGCTGTTGTTGCAAACTTATTTTGTGGATTTGAAATCACATCCACAAAGCAAATGATCATGGTCATTTGCTCAACATGACCGGCATCTGGTGTGCAATCTAGAATTATTGAAAAGTACTTAGCATCACGAGCAGATGCTAAAAAATATTACTTGATTGCATTGGATAAAAGGTGAATCAGTTCATTTTGTATGTCTTTGCCTTGATAATGTACATGTGTCGCATAGTCTCTAATCTTTCGAAAATGCTCATCCCCAGAAATTTGCCGCCCTAGGCGGCCGCCTAGTTCGCCTAGTGGTTAAACTGGGCCTGTGTTTCCTGTGCAAGGGCAAAAGATTATGAGTTCATAAACCATCCTATTAACACCATTTTTTTTTGGTTAGCTTTATCTTTTTGCAGTGTTGAGTAATCTGGCTGTGTCGCCTGTTCAATTTTTTTCAATAGGCATCATTCACAGCCACTTGCTTCATATTAGTTGATCATCATCATCGCCCTTCGTCCCATCTGGGGCATAGGCCACGAACAAAGGTTCTCCAGGCATCCAGGTCCTGCGCCAGTCTTTCTATCTGCCCCCAGCTATTAATTTATACTTTATACTATAAATATGTCCTGAGTGCCAATAAGAGTCTGCAGTGTGCAAGTAGTATGAAACCAATGGTCAAGGACAGCTTGTAATAAATCCATTTACAAACATACAAAGTGCAAAATAAATAATCCCTAACCAAGTCATTTTTCTAGCACATATTTAGGAGCATAGACACCATCAGTGCCAAAAATCTTAAAATCATATTAAAGATGTTATTAACAGCTTTCATAAATTCATTTAAAAGGAAAAGCCAACTTGCTCAATTTCTGGAATCCTTAAAAATAAAATTACAAATTAACATTTAACGCCCCAAAGCGCGGTAATGCGTGCCTTGTCTCTAATGCCAAAGCGCTGTAATGCGCGCCTCGATAGCACTCTCTTTAGTAATGAAATTATAGAAAGCAGAAATTCTTCTTTTAGCAAGAGAAGCTTCAGTCGACTTCCGGCAATGGCGGCCATTGCCCAAGCTAGTGTTATCGTTCGATTCCCGAAGTTTTTTTGTCGTTTTTACGTTGTTTTTTTTTGAAAATGTGATTTTACTGTACGTTATTGTAAAAATAATAGTATTAAACTACAGGTAAAAATAGTATTAAGCTCAATACAGTCGTTTGGATACGTAAAATAACCATTCTTATCTTAAAGGATGAAGTCAGTATGACAATAATATAAATAAACTTTACGCAATTTTTTTAATTTCATAACCAGTTGATAGTACAGGAAATCCTTACGGGACTGAGGCGGAAGTTTGACGAAAACCTTCTGGGGCATTAAACGTTAAAAGACCATTTTAATGATACTTTTCATTAATTTGTCATGACAAAACATTTTTGTACCTGAAAGAGTTCCTCAAATAAGTCATCATCAGGGCCTCTTTGAATTAGAGGTAGATTATCTCCAGCAAGAACTACTCTTGTTGGTCCTGAGCCTCCTGCATTTTGTACATGACTCAAATTGCTCGTTAACTGAAGGATTTCTGCTGCAGTAGATGGTCCAAGAAGTCTTTAAAAAAAAATGATTAAAAGCAAGTCTAGTTTTCTTAGTTCAATTAACTTTAAAATTTAAATTGGTAAGTTTTCAAAAGGTTATAATTTTAAAATTAAATACAAATTTAATCATATAAAATTGATTATTGAAAATTGGTAACAACATCTAGCTTTTTCTTAGAAGGCACCAAATCCATGTACAATGGCATCAATATGATCAAAAATCCACTTTGAAAGTGAAGGAAACATGAGTCTTTAAATATTCTTAAAGGCTCAATCAAATTTACCAAAGACCTGTTAATAGCATAAAAAAATTTTTTTGTCTGTTTAAAAAAACACCCGACAATTTTTATGATGGATTAAAATGAAGGCCATTAGTTAAAATGGAAATTTCAAGAACCTGAACAGGATAAAGAACAGCTCCAAATTATAAAAAGTATACAAGGTTTGAAAGAGCAATAACACATCACTTTAAATAGGGGTCTCAACCTACACCATTTAGTTAGATTGCGTTTACATTCACTATGTATTACCAATACAAACAGGTAATAAACTAAATAGTCAGAAGATACATTGTTTTCACAATAGTACTTAAAGGCAAATATCCATTACCTCTGTAATATAACTGGGGTGTTGGGTTGTCTTGTTGTAGAGTTAAGATTAACATGAACAGTAGGAAGGGTCCTCATCCTCTGCCTGCTGCCACGATGTCCACGAGCGGAGTGGGCGTCACCTTGCCTCATCAGTAAAGGATGGGTGCTTGTAATGTTGCTTGGTGCAGGTGGCATGCTTGGTACTAGAACAAGAAAATAATCAGAATCAATTAGGAAAGAGCCTCAACGCTTTGAATGATAAAACAGATCTACAAAGTTATTCTTAAATATAAAATGCTAACTTGAAGTGCATGGTCTTTAATGATGCCTTTTAACAATGTTGCTAACTGATATTTCCAGTCTTCACTAAAACTAAACTTAATTGCAGAAATCATGGGTTTTGGTTCTTTTAATTGGGACTAAAAAAGTTGGAATAAGGTTAAATAATTTATTGATTTAGTGACTATTGAGTAATTGAGTCAATTAGCATTGAAAAACATAAAATACCCACATGAATCAGCTCCTGTGTCACTTTCATGTAGGTGAACAGGTAGTTGATAAGTTTGTATCTGGCTGGTGTCATTGAAAATTATATGTTGACCACCACCTGAAACAAACCCATTGATTTTTAACTGTAAAAATGTATTTCCTCCATTATACCAAAACCAGTGTTTAAATTCAATTCCTCAATTTGGGTATCTCATTAGGTGAAACTTGAATAAAATATAAATTTTGTTTTTCATATTTCACATATAATCTTTCTCACCTCCAGAGGGAAAATCTTCCATGTGGAAAACTAAATCATCAGTATCAAAAGGATTTCTCATCTCTTGGTAGTCATCATTTTCCCCATCAATATCTGAAGCCTGTTTTAAAAACATTAAAATAAGTATTTTGATTATTAAAATGTAAAATTACATTTCTAAAAAATGTTTCAATTATAATAATTAAGTTACAATTATAATATTTAAAATATTTAATAAATATGAGGTTTATAATTCAAAGATTGTTATGCAAAAACTTTAATTTCTAATGCTAAAGATATTTTTATCATTTAATCCAAGTATAAAACCCTTACATCATCATCATCCTCATCTTCATCCTCTTCATCATCTTCTTCATCTTCTTCTCCTATCTCCTCTTGATCTGCCTCATCATAGTCCTCTTCATCACCAGATACATCATCTTGGTTGTCATCACGATCTAATGATTTTAAAAAATCATAGCTCAATAAAACATTTAACATACAATAAAAATAAATGCACATCACTGTGTATAACTGAATTCAATTGTCTTTTTCCCTTTATTTTTCAGCGTAGCTATCTCTGGGTTGGCTAAAAATCAGCTGATTTTTCACAGATTAATTTTTTTAATATTGTAAGAGAAATCTAAATATATGTAACTTACCTCTGTGATCTCTGACATCATTCTCATCATCTTCATCTGAGAGAACTTGACTGACCATTTGAGAATCATGCGCCTCATAATCATCATCATCTCCTTCAACCTCAACATCAATTAATATTTCATTATCTTCATCACCACCAGTTGGCTCTAAAAGGGCAAATAAAATAAGCAACAATATTAAGTGGAGATTGTAAATCATAATTTTTTTTTAATTCAGTTATTTTAAAATATTGGTTCTTTAACAAAAATGCAATATGCTGACATCTTCCTCTTTTCTCAGGTTAAAGAAATCAGAACAATGAATCAGTTATATGTTGTCTGAAGTAATCATCTTGGAGAAAATGTGTCTGGCTCAATTAGCTTCTTCTCCTAGTGAATTAAATCTAGGCTGTTAAAACAAATCAATTTCAAGGTGCAACTGATTGAAATATTTTTCTAAAATATATATTGTCAGATTAATGAAATTAATACAATTTATCAGTTTTCTATAGTAATGATAATTGTTGAGAAAATGGAGTTTTAATTAAATCAGGGAGCTTTCAATATCAAACACATTCTTTTGACAACTGCTTAATGTCATAATTTTAAAAATAATTCAGTAGAAAGAAACGATAACAATGAATCACATAAATATTTGTCCTGATCTATTAAACAGTAATATGAATTTCATAGTAAATGTTATAAATGTTATTCATAGAAATCTTTCACTCAGATAAAGAAATCGACACTATGAATCAATTATGTACTTGTCATTCATTATCGCTGAGAAAATTAGTCCACCTAGACAAATTAACAGATTTTTCCTGTTTAGTTCTGTAATATATTTTATAAATTGAAATGTTTCTCTCACTTTTAATAAACACATTAAATTTAATAGTGGTTCTTAAATGTATTTTTAGTATATGCACCTATAAATGCACCTTGGTTTAACTAGTATATATATGATTTTAATGACCAAGTTATTGTAAAATGTATGTTGTTGATATGATTTTCTCAGATTAATTAAATCAGCACTATAAATCAGTTATATGCTTGTCAATGATAATCATCTTAGAGAAAAATTATCCACCTGAACAATATGCACAATGCACACACTTAGTTGGTTTGGTCATGTTACAAAATTTTCATTGTTAACATTTTTCTCTCAGATTAATGAAATCAGCACCATAAATCAGTTATATGCTTGTCTATAATAATCATCTTAGAGTAACATTGCTAAGCTAAATTAAATGAACAAATCTGGATCTTGAAGTTTTAAACAGTCAGTTCTATACACGGGAATCAGTTAAGTTTAGCTTTGAGAAAGTATGTACTGCTAAAATAAATAATTCATACTGTTTATGGAATAATTATGTTATATTTGTTACATTTATTTTATTGCATGCTTTGATTTAGATAAAATTGTTTCACATTGTTTCTCTCAGATTTAAGAAATCAGCACTATAAATCAGTTATATGCTTGTCTATAATAATCATCTTAGAGAAAAATTATCCACCTGAACAATATGCAAACACAGTTGGTTTGGTCATGTTACAAAATGATCATTGTTAGCATTTTTCTCTCAGATTAATGAAATCAGCACCATAAATCAGTTATATGCTTGTCTATAATAATCATCTTAGAGAAACATTGCTTAGCTAAATTAAATGAACAAATCTGGATCTTGAAGTTTTAAACAGCAAATACATGAATGAATAGCATTGTTCAGTTCTATACATGGGAATCATTTAAGTTTAGCTTTGAGAAAGTATGTACTGCTAAAATAAATAATTCATAATGTTTATGGAATAATTATGTTATATTTGTTACATTTATTTTATTGCATGCTTTGATTTAGATAAAATTGTTTCACATTGTTTCTCTCAGATTAAAGAAATCAGCACTATAAATCAGTTATATACTTGTCTATAATAATCATCTTAGGGAAACATTTCCCACCTGAACAATATGCAAACACTTTGTTGGTTTGGTCATGTTATCAAATGTTTATTGTTAGCATTTTTCTCTCAGATTCAGCAATACTCATCAGCTATATGCTTGTCTATAATAATCATCAATGAAAAAAATTGCTAAGATACACTAAATGCACAAATCTGGCTATTTAAGTTTTTAACAGTAAATATATGAATTTCATGGTTCAGTTCTGCACAAAGGAGTCATTTATGTTGATTTCTGAGAAAATATTTACAGCTAAACTTAATTACACAAATTGTTCATGGGATATTTACATTATATGTTATGCCAATCTTAAGGTATGCTTTTATTTTAGATTTTAAAAAATCACATTGTTTCTCTCAGATTAAAGGTATCAATCAGCATTATACATCAGTTATATGCTTGTCAGTAGTATTCATCACTGAGAAATGTTGCTAAGCTAAATTAAATCCATACATCTGGATATTGAAGTTTTAAACAGCAAATAAATGAATATCATTGTCCAGTTCTATATACAGGAATCACGTTTAGCTTTGAGGAAATATGTACAGCTCAACTAAATAACACAAACAGTTTATGGATTAGTTATGTTCAATGTTCCCCTTAAGCTGCGCGGCTGCTTGGCAGCGTAGATATCTATCCAACACACCACAGCAGTTTAGAATTACGGTGCAGCAAATTTGGTAAAATATTGCACAAAAATGGATGCTGAGCAACTCTACACACTGGTTTTTTCACTTTGGACACGAATCAACAAACCTTAGAAGGAACATTAGTTATGTTATATTTGTTACTTTGATTTTATTGTATGCTTTTCATTTAGATTTTAAAAATTCAGCTTGTTTCTCTCAGATCAAAGAAATCAGCACTATAAATCAGTTATATGCTTGTCTATAATAATCATCTTAGAGAAACATTGCTAAGCTAAATTAAATGAACAAATCTGGATCTTGAAGTTTTAAACAGTCAGTTCTATACACAGGAATCAGTTAAGTTTAGCTTTGAGAAAGTATGTACTGCTAAAATAAATAATTCATACTGTTTATGGAATAATTATGTTATATTTGTTACATTTATTTTATTGCATGCTTTGATTTAGATAAAATTGTTTCACATTGTTTCTCTCAGATTTAAGAAATCAGCACTATAAATCAGTTATATGCTTGTCTATAATAATCATCTTAGAGAAAAATTATCCACCTGAACAATATGCACACACTTAGTTGGTTTGGTCATGTTACAAAATGTTCATTGTTAGCATTTTTCTCACAGATTAATGAAATCAGCACCATAAATCAGTTATATGCTTGTCTATAATAATCATCTTAGAGAAACATTGCTAAGCTAAATTAAATGAACAAATCTGGATCTTGAAGTTTTAAACAGCAAATACATGAATGAATAGCATGGTTCAGTTCTATACACGGGAATCATTTAAGTTTAGCTTTGAGAAAGTATGTACTGCTAAAATAAATAATTCATAATGTTTATGGAATAATTATGTTATATTTGTTACATTTATTTTATTGCATGCTTTGATTTAGATAAAATTGTTTCACATTGTTTCTCTCAGATTTAAGAAATCAGCACTATAAATCAGTTATATGCTTGTCTATAATAATCATCTTAGAGAAAAATTATCCACCTGAACAATATGCACACACTTTGTTGGTTTGGTCATGTTATCAAATGTTTATTGTTAGCATTTGTCTCTCAGATTCAGCAATACTTATCAGCTATATGCTTGTCTATAATAATCATCAATGAAAAAAATTGCTAAGATACATTAAATGCACAAATCTGGCTATTTAAGTTTTTAGCAGTAAATATATGAATTTCATGGTTCAGTTCTGCACAATGGAATCATTTATGTTGATTTCTGAGAAAATATTTACAGCTAAACTTAATTACACAAATTGTTCATGGAATATTTACATTATATGTTATGCCAATCTTAAGGTATGCTTTTATTTAGATTTTAAAAAATCACATTGTTTCTCTCAGATTAAAGGTATCAGCATTATACATCAGTTATATGCTTGTCAGTAGTATTCATCACTGAGAAATGTTGCTAAGCTAAATTAAATCCATACATCTGGATATTGAAGTTTTAAACAGCAAATAAATGAATATCATTGTCCAGTTCTATATACAGGAATCATTTAAGTTTAGCTTTGAGGAAATATGTACAGCTCAACTAAATAACACAAACAGTTTATGGATTAGTTATGTTCAATGTTCCCCTTAAGCTGCGCGGCTGCTTGGCAGCGTAGATATCTATCCAAAACACCACAGCAGTTTAGAATTACGGTGCAGCAAATTTGGTAAAATATTGCACAAAAATGGATGCTGAGCAACTCTACACACTGGTTTTTTCACTTTGCACACGTATCAACAAACCTTAGAAGGAACATTAGTTATGTTATATTTGTTACTTTGATTTTATTGTATGCTTTTCATCTAGATTTTAAAAATTCAGCTTGTTTCTCTCAGATCAAAGAAATCAGCACTATAAATCAGTTATATGCTTGTCAATAATAATCATCTTAGAGAAACATTGCTAAGCTAAATTAAATGAACAAATCTGGATCTTGAAGTTTTAAACAGTCAGTTCTATACACGGGAATCAGTTAAGTTTAGCTTTGAGAAAGTATGTACTGCTAAAAAAATTAATTCATACTGTTTATGGAATAATTATGTTATATTTGTTACATTTATTTTATTGCATGCTTTGATTTAGCTAAAATTGTTTCACATTGTCTCTCTCAGATTTAAGAAATCAGCACTATAAATCAGTTATATGCTTGTCTATAATAATCATCTTAGAGAAAAATTATCCACCTGAACAATATGCACACACTTAGTAGGTTTGGTCTTGTTACAAAATGTTCATTGTTAGCATTTTTCTCTCAGATTAATGAAATCAGCACCATAAATCAGTTATATGCTTGTCTATAATAATCATCTTAGAGAAACATGGCTAAGCTAAATTAATTGAACAAATCTGGATCTTGAAGTTTTAAACAGCAAATACATGAATGAATAGCATGGTTCAGTTCTATACACGGGAATCATTTAAGTTTAGCTTTGAGAAAGTATGTATACTGCTAAAATAAATAATAAAAACTGTTTATGGATTAATTATGTTATATTTGTTACATTTATTTTATTGCATGCTTTGATTTAGATAAAATTGTTTCACATTGTCTCTCTCAGATTTAAGAAATCAGCACTATAAATCAGCTATATGCTTGTCTATAATAATCATCTTAGAGAAAAATTATCCACCTGAACAATATGCACACACTTTGTTGGTTTGGTCATGTTATCAAATGTTTATTGTTAGCATTTTTCTCTCAGATTCAGCAATACTTATCAGCTATATGCTTGTCTATAATAATCATCAATGAAAAAAATTGCTAAGATACATTAAATGCACAAATCTGGCTATTTAAGTTTTTAGCAGTAAATATATGAATTTCATGGTTCAGTTCTGCACAATGGAATCATTTATGTTGATTTCTGAGAAAATATTTACATCTAAACTTAATTACACAAATTGTTCATGGGATATTTACATTATATGTTATGCCAATCTTAAGGTATGCTTTTATTTTAGATTTTAAAAAATCACATTGTTTCTCTCAGATTAAAGGTATCAATCAGCATTATACATCAGTTATATGCTTGTCAGTAGTATTCATCACTGAGAAATGTTGCTAAGCTAAATTAAATCCATACATCTGGATATTGAAGTTTTAAACAGCAAATAAATGAATATCATTGTCCAGTTCTATATACAGGAATCACGTTTAGCTTTGAGGAAATATGTACAGCTCAACTAAATAACACAAACAGTTTATGGATTAGTTATGTTCAATGTTCCCCTTAAGCTGCGCGGCTGCTTGGCAGCGTAGATATCTATCCAACACACCACAGCAGTTTAGAATTACGGTGCAGCAAATTTGGTAAAATATTGCACAAAAATGGATGCTGAGCAACTCTACACACTGGTTTTTTTCACTTTGGACACGAATCAACAAACCTTAGAAGGAACATTAGTTATGTTATATTTGTTACTTTGATTTTATTGTATGCTTTTCATTTAGATTTTAAAAATTCAGCTTGTTTCTCTCAGATCAAAGAAATCAGCACTATAAATCAGTTATATGCTTGTCTATAATAATCATCTTAGAGAAACATTGCTAAGCTAAATTAAATGAACAAATCTGGATCTTGAAGTTTTAAACAGTCAGTTCTATACACAGGAATCAGTTAAGTTTAGCTTTGAGAAAGTATGTACTGCTAAAATAAATAATTCATACTGTTTATGGAATAATTATGTTATATTTGTTACATTTATTTTATTGCATGCTTTGATTTAGATAAAATTGTTTCACATTGTCTCTCTCAGATTTAAGAAATCAGCACTATAAATCAGTTATATGCTTGTCTATAATAATCATCTTAGAGAAAAATTATCCACCTGAACAATATGCACACACTTAGTTGGTTTGGTCATGTTACAAAATGTTCATTGTTAGCATTTTTCTCTCAGATTAATGAAATCAGCACCATAAATCAGTTATATGCTTGTCTATAATAATCATCTTAGAGAAACATTGCTAAGCTAAATTAAATGAACAAATCTGGATCTTGAAGTTTTAAACAGCAAATACATGAATGAATAGCATGGTTCAGTTCTATACACGGGAATCATTTAAGTTTAGCTTTGAGAAAGTATGTATACTGCTAAAATAAATAATAAAAACTGTTTATGGATTAATTATGTTATATTTGTTACATTTATTTTATTGCATGCTTTGATTTAGATAAAATTGTTTCACATTGTCTCTCTCAGATTTAAGAAATCAGCACTATAAATCAGCTATATGCTTGTCTATAATAATCATCTTAGAGAAAAATTATCCACCTGAACAATATGCACACACTGTTGGTTTGGTCATGTTATCAAATGTTTATTGTTAGCATTTGTCTCTCAGATTCAGCAATACTTATCAGCTATATGCTTGTCTATAATAATCATCAATGAAAAAAATTGCTAAGATACATTAAATGCACAAATCTGGCTATTTAAGTTTTTAGCAGTAAATATATGAATTTCATGGTTCAGTTCTGCACAATGGAATCATTTATGTTGATTTCTGAGAAAATATTTACAGCTAAACTTAATTACACAAATTGTTCATGGAATATTTACATTATATGTTATGCCAATCTTAAGGTATGCTTTTATTTTAGATTTTTAAAAATCACATTGTTTCTCTCAGATTAAAGGTATCAGCACTATATATCAGTTATATGCTTGTCAGTAGTATTCATCACTGAGAAATGTTGCTAAGCTAAATTAAATCCATACATCTGGATATTGAAGTTTTAAACAGCAAATAAATGAATATCATTGTCCAGTTCTATATACAGGAATCATTTAAGTTTAGCTTTGAGGAAATATGTACAGCTCAACTAAATAACACAAACAGTTTATGGATTAGTTATGTTCAATGTTCCCCTTAAGCTGCGCGGCAGCGTAGATATCTATCCAACACACCACAGCAGTTTAGAATTACAGTGCAGCAAATTAGGTAAAATATTGCACAAAAATGGATGCTGAGCAACTCTACACACGGGTTTTTTTCACTTTGCACACATATCAACGAACCTTAGAAAGAACATTGGTTATGTTATATTTGTTACTTTGATTTTATTGTATGCTGTTGATTTAGAAGTTAGATTTTTTTAAATTCACATTGTTTCTCTCAGATCAAAGAAATCAGCACTATAAATCAGTTATATGCTTGTCTATAGTAATCATCTTAGAGAAACATTTCCCACCTGAACAATATGCAAACTTTGGTTGGTTTGGTCATGTTATATGTATATTTTATGTTTCTCTCAGATTAAAGAGCTCAGCACAATAAATCAGCTTGTCAATAATAATCATCGTTAAGAACACTGAATGCTAAATTAAATCCACATGTTTAATTTAATCAAAGGGTCTAAAATATCATTTTATTGTTTTATAAAATATAAAATGTTGACTTATCTATTGGGGGATTGAAGAAGTCAGAATATGGAATGTCTCTATTAATAGTCAACAAGAAAATCTGATCAGCTATTTGTATTATTAAACAGTACATATATGAATGTCAAAGTTTAGTTCATCACACATCAATCAGTAGGATTTATATCCAAGGGAACTAAATACACAAATTGTTTATGGGTTGTTTAAGTTACATATTTTTATATTATTACTTATAATTGCAATTACCTTTTTCTTTTTGTTAAAACTGTTTTATCAATTTTTATGGCCTACTTAAGTGTTAGATAAAAAATGTCTATTTTTTTATGTCTTATTTTTAGTTTCTCACAAGTAAAAAAAAATCAGCATGAAAAATGAGTTATATGGTGGTTATTATATAATCACATTCGTGAAAATTCACTCAGGTGAACAATATGCTAACAATTGTTTGGTTTGGCCATATTAAAAAATGTTATTGTTTGCACCTTTCTCTCAGATTAAAGAAATCAGCACAATATATCAGTTATATGCTTGTCTATAATAATCATCACTGAGAAAATCTGCATCAGATAAATATAAAAAGCTTTCAAACAAAATATATTACAAATGAAAATTTATACAGATGATGAAAACAGCGTGATGAAACAGTAAACAAATAGCAATTGACTAAATCCATGGAAATACAAAGGTACTCTACATTCTTAATCCAAACAATGATTAAAAATTTGAGAATGCAATGACAAATCTTTTTAAAAATTGAGTGACATTCTTTTTAAAAAAAATTTAAAATTTCGGATTGGGATTCAGTTTTTAGTTTTTATATACTGTTGCAAATCACGTAAATTGGGAGATGAATTTTCCGCTGAGATGAATTGAGTATTCAGCAAAGAATTGATTCCCCTAGAAAAATTGCACACTCCTCATGATCCATGTAATACAAATCTTTTTTTTAAACGCAATTTCCCTTGGGAATTCTTTGTTGGAAATTGCATTTAAATACTCATTTGAGTTTTTATTACTTGTTTTTATTTTAAAAATTAACAGAACATTGCATTAAAAAATGTAATATTAAGCTTGCTAACAGGATAACTAGTATTAAGAGCATGGTTCTGTCCTGTTTAACCATGACCATTGTTTAAGACTATAAGCTGGAGTTCAATTCTTGAAGTGTAAAATCATACAAACAAACATTATTTTCAATTAAAATTTAATACCAGAGAGCTGAAAGTTGAAAATAGAAAGTAAAGGGAGCTTAAATAAAATAATAGTTATTTACTTTTGTTTAGCAAAATAACTCTACTACCCAGTAAAGATCAATAACTCTGGATGACAAGGGAAGTAATAATCCCAGCACTATAAACAAGTTTTTATCAAATTATTAAATTATCACTAAAATTCAGTTACATGCTTGTCTTTAATTGAATCATCCCTAAAAACATTTATAATCAAGAGTTTCAACCTCAAATTTTAAATTAAATCACAACACAAGGCAAGAAACACTTTCACAAACTATTAGCTGGTGTTTAGAGACTAAGTTATACATTTTGAACTTGTAAATGCCATTAAAAAAATTTACACACACAATTGAACAATAAATTAGTTGCTTCTTCTCAAGTAGTATTACAAAGCTTTTTTTTATTTACTAAATCAATTATATTATTTTGCAACTAATATATGATTTAAATTGTCCAATTTCATGTTTCCTTAACCTATTAAGCTTACCTTGTGATATAAAACAAAGTACAGTCGAAACCGCTTAAGTCGACGGCGTTGGGGTATGAAAAATGGCGTCGACATAACCGATGATCGAGTTAAAACGAAAACCAATATGGCGGCAAAATATTAACATGTGCTTGAAATTTCTTTATGTACATGATTAATTAGTTAGCGTTAATTAGTGATGGGATGATAAATCGGAATCGTATCGGAACCCTAATATTTCTTCACTCTTTCCTAAGGTTGTAATGACCGTTCGTTTTTAAGGACTGTTTAAAATTTAAATATAACCATGGTTCCCACTCAGGAAAACGGGAAAAAGTCGGGAATTCTTAAAAATAAATTCTCGGCCTTGAAAGTCGGGAAAAGTTATGACTAATCGGGAATTTATATATATATATACATATATATAAACATGTATATATATTTATGCCGAAGTAAAGGACTTTGATTACGTCTCTATCATGTTTCGATTCCATTTAATGAAAAATAAGTTACCAGTTTATAATTGTCTGAGCATGCGCTAAAAGGTCAAAGTTTACGCTTCGCCGTGTCACAGTCGCGTTTGCAGTCGTATCAGCGAATTTAAAATACAAATAAACAAATCAATATGGTTATTTTAAGTTTAATGCTTTTGACGTGCAGGATATCTGTTACTTAACTATCAGAACGTTCTCGAATTTCCTCAGTCAATCAAACTTGTAATATAAATAAAACTATTGTGGCCTTGACCGTTGATCACAGCACGCTGTGGGCTGTGTGTACTGTGTTAGATCTCGGCCGGCAAATAAGTCTAAGCGATTTTTTAAAAAAATCATTCCTTATCAGAAATGATTTCATTTCATCGTCACGCGCGTGTTAGTGTCACAGTCACGTATCTTACTGGTAACAACAACAAACTTTTAAAAGAATAATAATTTATTAATTTTTTATTTAGTTATATAAAAACCACCGTCTATTCTCGATACAAACCTTTATTTTCATTTCTAAAGATATTCGTTTATCTTTAAAAATAGAATGATTAATGCATCAGAAAATGAATTAAGTTTAATAATAATATAACATGCACTGCAAAATAATGACGATTCACGACCTCTAACGTGATTGTCCAGTACCTCGGGTGAATACATACTCCATGGATACACGTCGAATTATAATTCACACACGCAAAACAACACAATAGCCGGAAGTCTCGAAGAAAAACGAGATGTCAACACTGTTTTGAACTAAAAATGACAGAGTGCATTCCTAGGTCAACCGACGAAAATCGAGCTAAGCAAGTAAAGTTGCAAATTTGGCCCTCTTTTGTGCTCGAGGTACAAGGTTTCGGCGACTTAAAAAAATCGAACTAGCCGATGAAAAAATGCTTAGACAAAGAGAGAATTTGGCGGTTCCAATAAAAAACGTCGACATAATAGGGTGTTTGAGCTAACCGAGCTCGAGGTAAGTGGGTTCGACTGTACCACACAAATTTCTGGAAAAAATTAATTCATGGTAAGTTTTAAATTCAAATATACTTACCATTTGAAATAGTCATTTCTGATATAACCTGGTCCTCTGGATCACCACCTGTGCCAGTCTGAAAAATTTGTTGTAATACATTGTCCAGCTCTTCTTCCTAGAATTTAAAAAAGAATTGTTGTTGATAAAAATATTTAAAATATCAAGCATACAAAATAAAAATTAATTTTAAACCATTCATAAACAGAAAGGTCCCCTTTCTACAACACATGAAATATGAAAAGAATTAGATCACTAACTTTATTTCTTGAAAAATTGTTGAAGTTGTTTAAAGAAGTTCTGTAACTATCATAAATCATAATAACCAGTAATACTAAACTGAAAATACATTTTTACAATGTGAAAATCACTTATGTGAAGAACATTTCATCTTTCTTTCTTTCTTACTTACTTGTCCGACCACTTGAGGTTCAGCTATCTGATGTTCACTAGCAGTTTCTAAATCTATCTGTGCATCTGGATTGTTAGTCACATCTTCGATGGTAACATTCATGTCATTGGCAACAGAGGCTGTTGCCAGAGGCTCACCCTGAGACTCCTCAACTTGAAACACAAGAATAAGAACATTTGAGAAATCATAAGATGTATTCTTTTCAATTCAAAGATAATTTCTATAGCTGACTTAGTACTCGCTGCTCTCCATCTTTGCTCATAAGTAAATATAGAAATTTTTAAAGAAAACTGCTTAGATGTAATCAGTTATAAATTTTAAAACCAAATAATGATCTGCATAATTTAGAAAATAACCTTAAAACTCTGTTATTTTGGGGCAATAACATGGTAAATTATAATTATTTATCCATCCGAATAAAATAACATTAGTATTTCGGAATTAAGATTACAATAATTTAGTATTGGAGACATGGCAAATAATTTCATTAGTGAGGTGAAATGCATTTGAGCAAAGTGAAGTTAATTATTAATAAAACAAAATACAGAAATTATCGCAAGGCAAGTTAAAATTTGATTAGTGTAGTAAATTCATCACTCTATATATCTTGAAATAACTTTTGCATTAATACCATGTGAAGTTCAAAAGATAAACTAATTATTAGTAATTACCATTGGGAAGTGATGGCTCTGTAACAACTTGAGTTGTGGTTCCTCCCTGGTCTGGAGCAGTGCTGTTGTGATCTCCACTTGCTTTTTTCATTGACACAAATTTGTCTGGAGAATTCACTGATCGAGACAGTGTCTCCAAAGGTTTTAGGGCAGCATTGATGGTTGGGGCTAAGAATGGTGATGATAGGTCCAAACTGTGAGGTATGCGAGCAAGGTCAACCAACACCCCCTTTTTCACCAGTATTTTCATCATGTTGTTATTCAACACCTGTTGTCCTTTTAAAACAAAAAAAGAAATATTATGTGTAAACTAAATTTATCAATTACTATTCCAGTCCCTGTTTAAAAAATTAAGTACAAGTAAGGTTTTATAAGTAACTGTGATATTTTAAATTTTAATTGCAAAGTAGTCTATAGTTTAATCTACCCTTAAAAACTTGATTTGGCACTTGTCCAGGTGTAGGGCAAGAATCAATCATAGTGTTGATAATACTAGCTAAAGCCTGGATTCTCTGATGTTTTGAAGATCCCTCTGGAAGTGCCAAGGCTCTCTGCAAGGCTCCTTTCACCTCAGTCACTAAAGCCATTTGAGCATCAGGACTGTGGCTACACGATGCTATACTTGCAATAAACACTCTTGACAAAGCTGGGCAGTCATTGTCCCCAACATCTTGGGAGCTGGGTAAAAGACTGTCAAGAACAAAAGCGAGAACAGAGCAGCCCTGGAATAGAATTTTCATCAAAAATTAACAAAACTTAATTAAGGCAATCAAGGAGCAAAGAAGCTCCTCTAAAAGTTTAAGCCTTTATTTCACTTCCGAATTGACACAATAACGAAACTTTTTTAAAAAAATAATACTTTCCATATATTTTTTATAAATTAAAATAAATACGATTTAAAAAATAATTTGAATCTCTCAGAAGTGTGTGAATTCTAATATGCGATCTTTTAGAAATTATTATTATTTTATCTCATGAATTTCTTATTTCAAGGTTACATGGTGACATTAGCTGTTTTATATTATCAAACAAATGACTTACATCTGGTACAAGTTCAGTCTGCCCTGGAAGGTAATTGTACTGAGTGATAAGTTGTACACAGTTCCCATAGGATCGAATAATTTCTGATAGAAGTCTGAGAATCGCTGATTTGGGAATCAAGGCTGAAAGAGTAGGGAAATTGTTGCCTTCTACTCCTGCAGGAGATGATTCTTTTTCCTGTATAAAATTACAACTGAGTTAATATGAAATATTAAATTTCCTCTAATTTAATTTTAAAATGTCTGTAAAAATGGGTAAATTTATTAGTAAAAGCACTAACTCAAATGACAAGCTATTTTGATAATAGATTAAACAATTCAATTAATTTAAATTTATTTATTTCTACAACTATGGCAAGAATTTTATTCATTGATTCCAGAAGCTTAAATAGAATAAGGCTTTAAAAAAAAAGCAGTGTAAATACATTAAAATCCCCTTTGAACAAATATATTTTACCAAACCCAGCCCAGATGTCTGTTCAGTTTCTCCAGAGGGCTGTGAGCTAGCTCCTGTTCCACACCGGATCACATACGAGAAATGAGGACTATTTCCTGAATAACCTTCTGACACTGCCTCTTGTATGGCCTCTGATAATGTCAACAATCCTTTAGTTAGTGAAGAAGTATCTGAACGAATTTAAATAAAAGTTAATAAAACAATATAGGAAATTTTAAGAACCAATTTTAAAAATCAACTGGAAAAAAAGTATGAATGTTGATTGAAAAGGTCTTTAAAAATGATAAGTCTCGTCAGATTTTTAAAAAATCAAATATATGACTTAAATTTTTGTAATAGAAACTTACTATCTTTGGTTGTTTTTTTTGGTGGCTCTGCAATGAGGGCATTCAAAAGGTCCCAAATAAACGTTTTTATTGAAGGGTTGACTAAAGACTCCAACTGTTTAGTGGGGGTACATTTAAGGATTTGGGGAGCATTTGGGCCACAATAACGACTTTCATCTTCATCTAAAATTGGATGATAAGAAATAAGAATAAACAAACATCGCTTTTTAAAAAATTAGATGCATATACCATTTCTGGTACAAACTGTAAAGTCATTTTTAAAATGTCTTGAGTAGGTTTTTAAATAGTTGCACATTAACGATACTTTTGCTAGTAACATAAGAGAAAGTCACTGAAAAAATTATGCAGACCTGCGATTGTGTTTCTTATTTAACTGTTAAAACTTTTATGTTCCGAATGTTTTATTTAAAGTGCTTAGAGAAACTGAGTTGAATGTGTCATTTAAATATGGCAAATATGATCAAGATTAATTATTTTAACTTTGGCGAGTAAGAAAATTCTCTAATAAATGTAAAATAATAAGTACTCATTTCACACCTCTAATAGATGCAGGCGGTAGGGCTATCTGTAAAGTATCTCTTGCCACCTGAGAAAACATTTCAGGATCACGACAGGCAGCTGGTCCTAAGACTCTAAGAACATAATGCATCTCTTTGGCCCCCACAACACCTTGACTGACACCAGATTGACAAGAGCCTATTCCAGCACACACATTACGCATAACCTGCAGAATAATTAATTGAAAATCTTTAGTGGCTTAAGTACCACAAGCTCTTAAAGTGTTAATATTTGGAGAAAAATGAATTGTTAGCTATCACCCATTATTTTGTAAAAGCTAACATTTCTTCTTTTTTATTTAAAAATCAAAATAAATACAGATTATAAGAAAATGAATAATGATTGCTTAAAATAATTATTTTTAAGTGATTAAAAAATTGTTATCACAGCAGCTATAAGGTGTTAAAAGAATTCAGTGAAATTACATTCTCTCCCATTACATATTCATACATTCCAATTATTCAGGTCTTCAAAACTACCATGAAGACTCGATTTTTTTCAAATTATACTTCATATCTCATTAGAAATTTTTTGTGTACAAAAGAATGTGTAACTCTTACCTTTTCCATGCAGTAACGTAAGGATACAGGTTCTTCCAAAATATGTCGAAAAATAAGGGTTGCTAAGCTCAAAAAACCTTGAAAATTTGATTCTGATGTGAGAGTAAGAAGTCTCTTAGCGCCGCCTTCAGCTACAAACTTAACAGCATATTGGTGTTGGCGAGTCATGCGCAAAATTAGTCTCATAGCAGCATGAAGAGTATCTGGATTTAGATGAATGCTGAGATATGCACTGAGACATCTAGATGAATGAGAAAAAAAAATTTTAAAATAAGTATATCTATTAAAATTCTAATACTACATTAGTGTCCTAAGTTTTTAAATAATAGTCTATTTACTCTTATTTTTTTCCTATGAGTAGTATTAGTAATTATGATTCACTAAGTATAATTTTTGGAGAATAATTCCTTTTAAAGAATAAAAGAAAGAAAATTACCCGATAACAACTTCTATGTTCTCATGACCAAGCCCTGGTAGATAGTCCTCCATGTCTTCCGGGACTTCAAATTCTTTCTTGATCTCTTCTGTAAGAATAGCATTTTTAATTAAATTTACACTTTCAATTCAGTATTTTGCAATTAATTACTTATTTTAATTATTGTGATTGAAAAACGGTATTGGCTTTTTTGTGATTGTTGAAGGATCTTTCTCTAATTACGCTTTCAATTGAATTCTCCCCCATAGCAACGTTTCTACTATTCAGGCCTTCATAACAAAAAAACTTGCCATCTTTTCAAACACCAATTTATATATCTTATCAAGTTCCAATGATTCTGTATTTCATATGCTGTGAGACCAGCCCCAGAATGGGATACCAAGCTATGTAAGTTTTCAATTTATCATCATTAAAGACTGACCTATTGCTTGGTCATCTGAACTGCTTTCCTTGATTTCTTTTTTTCCTTGTGGTTTCTCTTCTGCAGTTGGAATAGATAGCATTACTGGGCGCCTGTTTCCCGTTTCTTCGTTTAACTGTAGATGAAATGTTAAAATAAAAGCATTGATCATTTTTTTTAAATCTGATTGTAATTAAAAAAGATTTTTTGAAGATTAGGTTCTATGAAAGAGGAAATTCAAAATATTAAGAGATAGAAAATATTTCTTGTAATGCATCGATAGAAAAATTCTTGCCAAATTAAAAGACTTTTATTAATAATTTTGGTAAATGTTTTCAGCACAGACTTTCTATACATGAAATATTTCAAGGAATTCATTTTTTTTTCTCCTACTGTTCAAGAACTTTGAATTTTGTTTTTGATAGAACACCATTTAAGTAGTTTTTCTGAAAATATTTGTTGTATTAGCCACTTTTAGATTTATAATTTTAATCAATCTATTTTATTGCTAAAACCTGAGCACCCTCAACATTTTTTTACTGAACTAAGCATACATGATGTAACTCAGATGATGTAGTCAACACCTTTCAGTAATCTTTTTCACAAGACATACTAGTAACTACTGAGTGAAATAGTTATATGTATTCAAAAATTATGCCAAAGAGTTTGCGTTGGTAAGTAGGCAGAAAGCCTTTAGTAGAGTTTTTTTTTAAATGTCACTTGCCTGAATCATTGTTCCAAACTGTACATTATATTTCCTTCTGCCAGCCTGAAACCTGCCAATAAAACAACAAAAAAACGTCAATATATTTTTGCCTAGAAATTTATAAATATGTATTCAAACGGGTGCATCGAATGTAACAAAAATCAGATGAATTATAACAGGAATGAAAAACACACTTTTATAGAGGGCCACACTGAAGTTGATTAAGTATCAGTGCATATTGGATTTGCAAATTCACAAATTCAGTTTTAGAATAAAAGCAATAGCATGTTATAAATTTCTGTGACTTTGTTATCTCACCTTGAAAATTTTACATGTATAACAGATGATCATATGTAATATTCTTGCATGGCAATATTTTAAATTTTCATCTGTTCCCTAAGCCTGAGTTCTATATAACATTATAAAAGCTTAAAATAAACAAAAACTAATGATTTCCCTTAAAAAAACTCACCTAACAAAACTTTCTCCTTTTCTGTAAGCCTCATCAATTGTTGCATTATTATTTGTGCTATATTTACACCAGCGTCCACTGCTGTCATCAAACCATTTCCAAGTCCTGTTTCCACCCTGAATATACCACAAAAAAAAGAGATAAATACATAAATTAAACAGCTGTAAAAAAAAATAATATAAATGGTGGTGTTTTTAAACTGAAAAATGTATTTTAATTTAAAAATTTTTTAAAGAAAGGTATCAGCACTTACCACAGCTATTCTTGCTTGCATCTTCCTTTTAAGTGCAACAGATATCTTCTCCCACAAATCTAACAGTAGTAACATGGGAGCCAACCATCTAAAACCATTTTTTAAAATGTTGTTTAATAGGCTTCATTTAATATTTGACATGACATTTTTGTTTTATAAAATGTAAAATTGTGAAAATACAGTCGAACCCACTTACCTCGAGCTCGGTTAGCTCGACCACCCCACTATCTCGAGGTTTTTTATTGGAACCGCCAAATTCTCTCTTTGTCTTAGCATTTTTTCATCGGCTAATTCGATTTTTCTAAGTCGCCGAAACCTAATACCCCGAGCACAAAAGAGGGCCAAATTTGCAACTTAACGTTGCTTAGCTCGATCCTCGTCGGTTCGCCAGCAATGCATTTTTAGTTCAAAATAGTGTTGACATCTCGCTTTCTTCAAAACTTCCAGCTATTGTGTGATTCTACGAGATTTCAATAAAAATTACCGGATGTTATTATCTTCTTTCACTTTCGATCCATGTGTGAATTAGATGTATTCACCCGAGGTGCCCATAAATTGGCGTTAGCGATCTTTAATCCGTCATTATTTCGCATTGCATGTTATATTATTATTAAATTTAGTTCATTTTCTGATGCATTGATCATTTCATTTTTTAAAATAAACGCATATCTTTAGAATTGAAAATAAAGGTTTGTATCGAGAATCGACGGTGGTTTTCATATAATTAAATTTAAAAATTATTATTCTTTTAAAAGTTTGTTGTGTTGCTTTGTTACCAGTAAGATACGTGACTTTGACACTAACAGGCGCGTGACGATGAAATCAAATCATTTTCTTAATATTCCAGTACATGTATATAATATTATTAATATACACGTCATCACTTTTGGAGGTCGAATTCTGATAAGGAATGATTTTTTTTTAAATTCACTTAGACATAGTTGCCGGCCGAGGTCTAACACACAGCCCACAGCACAGCGATCAACGGTCAAGGCCGCAATAGTTTTATTTATATTATTACAAGACTGAGGAAATTGGAGAGCGTTCTGATAGTAACAGATATCCTGCACGTCAAAAGCATTAAACTTAAAATTACCATATTGATATGTTAATTTTTTTTTAATTCGCTGATTCGAAGGCATTGCAAACGCGCTATGGGACTAGGCGAGGCGTAAACTTTGACCTTTTAGTGTAGGTGAGGCGTAAACTTTGACCTTTCAGCGCATGCGCAGACAATTATAAACGTAACTTATTTTGAATTAAATGGAATCGAAACATGACAGAGACGTAATCAAAGTCCTTTACTTCTGCATAAATATATATATATATATATATATATATATATAATAATTCCAGATTAGTCATAACTTTTCCCGACTTTCAAGGCCGAGAAATTTTTTTAAAGAATTCCCGACTTTTTCCCGTTTTCC
Source organism: Ampullaceana balthica (assembly GCA_944989445.1). Lineage (NCBI taxonomy): Eukaryota > Metazoa > Mollusca > Gastropoda > Lymnaeidae > Ampullaceana > Ampullaceana balthica. The sequence goes on from CALYLW010000059.1 coordinate 877,580, forward strand.
TGAGTGGGAAACATGGTTATATTTAAATTTTAAACGGTCCTTAAAACGAACGGTCATTACAACCTTAGGAAAGAGTGAAGAAATATTAGGGTTCCGATACGATTCCCATTAATCGTCCCATCACTAATTAACGCTAACTAATTAATCATGTACATAAAGAAATTTCAAGCACATGCTTATATTTTGCTGCCATATTGGTTTTCATTTTAACTCGATCATCGGTTATGTCGACGCCATTTTTCATACCCCAACGCCGTCGACTTAACCGGTTTCGACTGTATTTGAACTATTTAACTTGGAACTAAAGTTAAATTGCATTTACTTACTTCGGTGTAAGTTTAGAATCAGCGCTTTGATTTGGACACAGCATGGCATCTTTGCTTATTTGAAGGAGTTGCACAATACGCATTGGAAGATTAACTTCTTGCATTGCCAAAGCACAAGCCAGGTTCATCTCCTGTGTAGAACCATTGACAGCATACTAAAAATTTTTACAGCATGACTTAGAATAATACTAATTTAAATGCAAACGCAATCAGATATGTTGGCTTAAAACAAAAAAAACAATGTGAAAGATAATGAATGGGATAGGTTTTTGTATTCTTAAGCCAACATTTCCAATAGTAGGTTGTAAATGGATTTTACATTTTGGGATTTACAATTTAAAAGCTCTATTTTAAATTTACCTCTGCAAGTAAGCTGAGAAGATGAAGTCTTGTAGCAAATTTTTGAGCACTTGGAGAACTCTGCATAGCTGTAAAATTCATTTCCTGGGCGTAGATTGTCATTTCATCACACAGTAAACAGAGCTGAGAAATAGTGAATTACATGTTTCCCTTTTATATGTATTTGTATATATTTATATGGACTAAAATTTAATCAAGCTTCCTTATTATAAATTATGTTATGAATGTCAGTTGTAATAGCTCTTCTAATGTACTACTTACATCTTTGCAAAGTGTACCCAATGTTTCCCTCTTCCAACTAGCACCATTTCGTGCCATTACAACAATGAGAAGATCACAGACCCTATATACTGTCTCGGGTAGTGTATCTAACAAGTTAAGGCAACCTGTCATTTTATTAAAAAATATATAAATATAAAGAGTCAAGCAAGAACGCATTTAAACAAGCGTTTTCTTTTCAAAATCTATTGAAAGAGTAATATCAATGTTATTTAAAGTGCTTTCTTCCCCATTCTGATTTATTAAGTGGGATTAGTAGGCCAGTTAAGAAATAATTTAACAGGAAATAATTTGCCCTAAACTTAAACTTAGATTACCAGGAAATATGTTGTAAGTAAACTCATCTAGGACCGCAGTGTGCAAGGGTTCTTCTGCTTCTTGCTTTTCCTCAGCGTCTTCATTCAATTTCTCATCTTTCCCTTCATTCTTTCCCTGAAGAACAAATGGTAAAATCTATTTTTTTTAAAATCAAAATGTAATTTATTTTAATTATTAAAGAAATGCATAAATTAAGAAGATATGAAATTTAATTCATTTTTAAAAAGGACCCACAATGACAAAAAGACAATTAAAAAACCATTCCTTTTAACATAAATATATGTTATTGCCATTCATTGCTACTTAAATTTGTCCTCTGGACTAAGAAAATGGTAAATTTTAATAACTCAAAAGCCTTCTCGTCCTATTAATGACTTCATCAATTTCTAATGTCACAACATACAATTATGTACTTTTTATACCCTAAAATACATAGAGTTTGAGAACTTAACAGTCATGTCATTAAAGTTGGTCATCTCTGCTTGTTCCCCCCGGGCAAGATTACCTGGTCAGTGGACATGACTGCATTTTCCCCTAAAGACATGGCTATGGCTCTCATCATCTGGTCATCATCATTGTCTTGGTCCATGGCCCCAGCCAACGGCTGCAAACAGAGTACAGTAAACCCCTCTAATAAATAAGCTACTTGAAATTTATAAGCTTTAAGTTCTGTCGTCGTGCAGTTTTTTGTGTCTACTTGAAACATAAGTTTAAAGTTCTGTCGCCTGAAGTTTTTTTGGTGTCATTCTTAAAATTGGCTGTTTCAGGTGTTAGTGAAGAAGGGAGGTGGCTGTTAACAAGTCATAATTGCAGTGTACCACATTTCTTTCTGATAATTAATGTTTACAAATTAGTCCTTAACAATTAAAAATGGCTTCACCCATGTTATGATATTAGAGTGCAGCCTCACATTAAATACAAACTTTAATGACAATAAAGTGATTTGAAACATGCTAATTTTCAAATAGGAAATACGGCTTTTATAGTGGAAGCTTTAAGGGGGGTCTAACTTTTTGTGATGACATGTGGGGGAGGGGGGGGGGAATCTGCCCAAATTGTGGAAGCAAGCAGGTCGTATTCCAAACAAAGGTCGTATACCAAGCAAAATGTCTCGTGTCCAAACACGACGTATACCAAGTTGGACTTATTCCAAAGCAGATGTATACAGAGGTACCACTGAATTTTCTTTTTTAAATTTAAATAAATACTTGTTACCCAATGTAGCTTAATGAATTTCTATATGTTTCACTTTAAAAAAAAACTATTTTTCAAGAAGAAAATTCTTTGAAAAATTGATTCAAACTAGTCCAAATGGGAAACTAATAACTGTTACTTTATATATATAACATGTTAAATTCGTAACTCTTATCTATGAACAGTACCTTTTACTCAATCTTGCATAAAATTAGATATTTAACTCAGAAATGGACTCTAGGTGGCTTTGAACTCTATTTGAAGCATATTTTGTGAAAATAACTTACATTTTGAGTTGTACTGGGAACTGGATTAGTGAGAATGTAATCTGTGGCTTGTTCCAGACTACTGGTATTGTTAAGTGCCATAATTCCCTGCTCACGAGTGAAGCCCATATCCATTAACTGTATGACATAAAAAGAATGGTAGTTATTTTTCTTGAAAAGCTAGTCAGCATAATATTTAAGAACATTAGTTTTTAATCAAGTGGAACTTTTTATTTTTAAATTATATGGATTGTCTAAATTTTAAATATTTTTTTCCTTAATATGTCTTGCTTTATCTCACCTGTTGCAGATGTGCCTGATTAACCAAGGAATCTAGGGTTCTTCTAGTTGTGACAGAAGGAACTGGGACTGCTGCAGCACCAATGTTACTGGTAATACCCGATGGCCCAGCCCCACTAAGATCAACAGCAGTATCTCCAGCTGAGCCTGAAGGAGCAGATGCCTTCTCTTTCTCTAAATATTTCTGATTAGAAGGCAACAGATTTTTCAAGTTAATCAAGCATGTATCAAGTAAAGAGTTCAAGTCACATTTATTTCAATGAATTTATTAGAAAATAAAAGGCAGCATCACCCTTAAATAGTGAGAACTTTTACCTTTATTTTTGCTTCTCCGTCAATAATGTGACACAGAATCATCAACACAGATTCAGACATACGGCTACCATGTACAAGAAGAGGCTTTTTGTTCCATAAATTCATCACAGAATTAAAAGCAGCCTGTATGGTAATATCAAAATAGACTAAAGCTTGGGTAGTAAAAACTGTCAGTATATTGCAGAAACAAGTTTTTTAATTGCAAGGTAAAATTAAAATAAAAAATTAATGAATGACTGTAATTTAACACCAAAGTAACAACATTAAAATGCAAATTCCAAAAAACAAATTTACATAAAAACATGTCTACCTTTTGTGTGCTAATTAAATATTGCACTGGATTAAAAGGTGTCAGACCAGGAGCTTTGTCTTTTGAAGGAAGTGTATGTGGAGATTCCAGCACAGCTTTTGGATTGATCATTTTCTCAACTAAAGTTAGCCAGGAGTCTAAAAACTCTCCTGTGCCCTCTGAAATATGAACATGAATTTAAGTTTATATCATTAATAAGAAAACAGACCTAAGTTGGTATTTTTAATTCCCATTTTTTTGGTTAATTTTTAAATTAAATGTTTGGGCAGCGAAGTCTCTCAGAAAGTAAAAAAAAAGTAAAAATTTGACAACAACAATTACACTCTTGAATTGCGTATACAAAAGTGTAGGGTCATTAAATATTCTGCAACTATAAGTACTTGTGCAAAAAAGTGTATAGAAACTTGTAATTTTTTTATTTTAAATAAGTGCAAAAATAAATAATAAACATTTAAATTTATACAATTTGGTAATCTAATGTTATGCTGCAGTGAGAAATTACAATACTCGGATCTCTTTTTAAGTCTTTTCATAGGACAAAATAGATTCGTATAGAGGAAACTTATGAATTTCTAATAAGATTTGCACCAATTTTTTTCTTCTTCTTTTTATATTTAAACAAAAATTAAAAACCATAAAATATACAGCCCATTTATAGTTTCTTTCAGAGTAAACCTTTAAGTCTACATGTGAATTTCAGCCATATGCTTGTCAATAGTTCATCATTAAGGAAACAACCAAATGGGGTTATCTGAATGCTTTTAAACAACTTAACAAATAATAATGTGCTTTAAATATCTCATTAGATACCTGGAAGTTCTGCATGCTCCAATCCCTCTGACAATGGCACCTTCCCATTTATTGAAAGAGCCCATGAGAAAGACCTAAGCAAAAAATAATTCATGGCATAATAAAATAAACGCCTCACTCATAGTTTTTTTTCTATTTCTTTCAAGTGCTTTTTCAAAAAGATTTAGATAACATTCAGAAAAAATAAACGTCCTTTTACTTCAAGAATGTTTGGGAATAATTTAATGCAATAAGTGAAAAGATTTGAAATTAGATCTATCTACATGAAATAAGTAAGTTAATAAAGGGTTTGTCTTAGTTAAGAGCTAAGTTAGTTAAGAGTTTAACTTACTGGAAGAGAGCAGCCTGACCCCCACAAGCCACAAACTTTTGAAGCATTAAGTGATAAGGTTGTTTCTTTTCATCAAACAACATTGGGGCTGTAAATCCAGCGGAGCACACCAAAAAAGTCATTCTAGAGGGGGAAAATAATCTTAAAAAACAAGACATATACATTTTCAATGCTAAATAGTGAGAAAGCCTACCAGGCTTTAAAGATGTAATAGCAATCTTTAGCCTGGCATGCTTGTGTTACGCACCCCTTTGTTAAAGTCTGAAAATGTCAGTAATAATATAATAATAATTTGATAACTTATATAGGCAAGTAAATGGGCTCAGAGCACTTCACATGAAAATAATAACACATATTTTTAAATGGATTCAATTTAAAACAATCATATCCTAATTACAAAAAAAACATGACCACATGATAGTGCAGTAGTAATGGATTGTCTATGGTACAAAAATGATTTTGTTTAAAAAAAAGGTCTCAAAGTATTTTTTTAAAAAAAATTTTAATCGGTAACGTTTAATGTATCAAAGCGCGGTAATGCAAGCCTTGTCTCTAATCCCAAAGCGCGCCTCGATAGCGCTCTCTTTAGTAATGAAATCATAGAAAGTAGAAACTCTTCATTTAGTGAGAAAAGCTTTAGTCGACTTCCGGAAATGTCGGTGGTTGCTTTCGCTAGTGTTTCGCTCGGTTCGCGAAATTTTATGGTAGTTTTTACTTTTGAAGATGTGATTTTGCTATACTTTTTTGTAAAAATAATAGTATTAAACTACAGGTAAAAATAGTATTAAACTCAAGACGGTCTTTTGGATACGTAAAATAACCATTCTTATCCTAAAAGATGAAGTCAGTATGACAATAATAATATAAATACATTTTCAGCAATTTTTTAAAATTTCATAACCAGTTGGTGATCGCAATAAACGTGAAATCCTTACAGGACTGAGGTGGAAGTTTACCAAAAACCTTATGGGGCTTTAAACGTTAAGAAAAACAGATTCTCATTATTGTGTAATATTCCCAAGAAGTGTTACATTAAACCAGATCATGACAGATTTCAAGGTATATAGTCTAAATAAATATTACAATTAAAATACATATGCCACTGAAATTAAAAAGAAGCAAGAAAAAAAAAGAAATTACTGTTACCTTAATTTAGGCTGAGGAGCACACAGTGGGGGTTGAAATGAAAGGCCACCAGCTAGTAACTTTGTGAGTGCTAATGCAACAGCCCTGGCTGCTGGTGATGGAATAGGTGGGGTTGGTGGTGGCTGCTGTGACCTCCTTTGGCGCACAGGTGAGCCTACACAAAGTTTTACCAACAGCACAAAAAGTTCAGAAAGTGCTCTGCCCAAGCGTGATGATAATGTTAATAATGGTTTCAGCTGACGCAATTGGGCTTGCATGGCTGTGGAAACTTTTTTCTTCGCATCTTTGTCATCTGATCCTGACCCCAGGCCAATGGGACCAGGTAAAATATCAGATTCAATGGAGGTTGATGATGTTGATGTTGTCACCCCACCTGGAATGGGGTTGAGCGACTGACCTGCCTCCACCATGCCTCTTTGTGTCATTTCCTGAAAAACATTACTGGATACACCTGTCTGTGTTGTAATTACAGTATCCTGAATAACTTGTCCTGGCTCTGATGTGTCCATTCTTTCCTCTCCAGTTGTTAGTGTTTCCATAGCAACACTTACACCATTACTTCCCATTTCTCCAGTTCCGCGCGTCATTGCTCCTGTGGGTTCTTGCCTTTTGTCACCAGAAGCTTTTCCTTCAGTAATTTTGCTCTCTTTGCCTGATTCTCCTAAATCTATGTTTTCTACCTTCTCATGAGCATCTTTACTCAAAAGTTTTTCTAAATCAGCCCGTCCAAATGGGCAATCTGCAGGTAAATAGTCTTCATTGCATAAAGCTAGTAAAACTGTACTTTCCCATACCAGAGAATTGTACAAAGAACTTAGGCCTTTTAACACTTCCAAGCCTAGGTCAGAACCCCAGTTGTCAACAGAGATTGTTCGGATATCAGTCTGAAAAGCAGGTCGAATCTATTTATCAAAAGTGCATTTGACTTATTACTAAATTTTCTATTAGTTATTAGAAAACCTTTTGTCGACAAACCACAAAATTAAATCTGGTTAAAAATTAAAGAATAATTTAATTTAAATGGTTGTGACAAAAAAGGATTTCAAAATGTACACCCTCTATCTAAAAAAAATAATTATTGGATAACTTAATTTAATATTAATATTAACATTTCAACATATTAAAATTACCTGTCCCATTCGGCAAACATGTACAAACATCATAATATAGGCATGGGCTGAAGCAAGTGCATGGAGCAGAGGAGTGGCGGAAGGAGACAGAGTTGCATCTGGCACATGTGCACTGTTGGCAAGCTCATGAAGGAGTACAGAACCTCCAGGAGACTCTAATGGCTTATGCAATGGCTCCAGTTTCTGAAGGACTTCATGCATTTGTAGAAGACCCTGTTTTATTACTTTTGATTCTCGGGACAGTGTCTAAAGGAATTAATAGTAATTTTATAGTCTATATACATGTGTATATAAATACATACCCAAACAAATATAAAAAAATACATATATTTCTCTAAAACGAACATGTTATTAGATATTTTTAAAATTAATAAGTTGTATATTTTCTAAAAATGTTAAAGTTTAATTTTGAAAAACTAGTACCAGAACTGATTTGCAGGCACTAGATACTGCTTGACATGCTGGAGAGGATGGAAAGTCAATAGGTAAATTTGGCAAACCCAAAATACTCATTAATGGCTTCAATCCATTTTGTGCAACAAATTCCTTGCAATGGTCATCTGTTGAATTGTTACTTAAAATTGCTTCCACAAATTTCATCTGAAAGAAAATTTAGTTTACTGAATGCAGGACAATTTTCACAAAATAAGAACATGGATAAAAAAAATTAATTTTTAACTTTAGGTAACTGTCAACAGAGATAAGATAATATTACTATAGACTGAAGTTTGACATAATTAAGGTTACTGCTTTATCATTTGGGGGAAACATGTTATTTAAAAAATGTATGCAATATTTTAATTACATAAATTAAATTTGTTAATTTACTTTATAAGTTAACTTACAACATTTAAAACATAGTCCATGAGTGGTATAGCTTGCCTTTCCTGCGTTCTAAAGAAATAATGTTAACAACTATAGAGAATCAATTTATTTTTAACAATTTGATATTTTTAATTCTGCTATCCATGTTTGTAATTTTGCTATTAATAACTCTTCACTTAAATAATGTTTTAAACATTAGCAGAATCACAGGATGATTCAAATATAAAATGGCATAATTCCTAAAAATATTTTTATTTGCTTGTAAATGAGAATCGTTTGTTTTATGTCATTTTCTATCTTGCGGAACTAAATCAAGGGAAATAAAAGCGTGCTACCTATAATCTTTTATTAAACTCAAACTCTTTATTTGTATGTCGTTATGCCAAATTATTTTTAAAAAATAGAGCCATTATCAAAAACTAAGTGATACAAAAGTACATGTATATTCAAATTAAATTAACAGTCTGATATGACATTTTTTTTTATAAAGCTACAAATGTTTTGTATTTTATTTTTAAAAATTTCTTTAGTTCTTTATGTGACGTGCGATGGGCCCAGTTCCAGGCTGAGTAACAGGCTAAATAATTTCTTATTTTATTATGCTAATCTAATCTAATCTTATTATATCATATAGAATATAACCGATAAAGCTTTTAAATAAAATACAAGATAGACAAGCGAATTGTGTGATCAAAGCAATAAATTTCAGATATTGCAGTTACTGGCATTCTATATACAAGCAATACCCATGATAGGATCTACTTAGAATATAGATTTATAAAAGGATTTGGTATGTTGGCTGCATTTGAATTAATCTAAATTCACAATTTTACTTAACTGTAGAATCTTTTTCCTGTTGTGATTTCAACTGTAACTTTTGTTACTTCTTCTTATATTCTGTATTTTTTAAAGTAAATGTTCCCACAATTCTTGTTTTCGTTTCTGTTTTTTTAAATCTATTTATTATTTTTCCAAGGAGTAGTATGTATTATTATATAACGTAATTTGATTTTAATACTTGCGTTAAGTATTTGTACTAATAAAAGCATTAGCCTCAACGTCAACTTACGTATTAGTCTATAAATAAAGCTTTGATTTATTGTTTTGATCACACAATTCGTTTGCGTATCTTGTATTTTATTATTATAGCTTGGTTCACTTCAATTTTAAAAAAAAGAAACATTTAAGCTAATTAACATTAAATTCATGCTAATAATTATTAAAATTAAATGAGATTTGAAAAGTTAACTGAATAAAATGAGCTATTTGAAATCAGTCTGAAACATAGACGTAGGTAATGAACATACTGCATTGGATCTTGGTGAGATGTTGAAGGTGCTGGTTTGACCTGAGATGCAGTAATGTGAGCTGATGCTGTTATAGAAGGTGGCATATGGGGCATCTCTACTTCTTCATCTTCCTCTTCATCCGATGAGCTAGCCTCATTAGATTGTGGAGATCTGACACTTGAAGACTGAGCTGTAGCCTGATCAGCTTTAGGCTGTTGTTTTTGACAGATGAAATGAGGGTCTTGTCCCATAGAGCAGATTTCTTCCAGAAGCTTAAATAAACAAATTGTTTAGATGTAATGGGAGAAAATGAACCTTGACACATTTCAAAAAGTATTTGGTTTCTCTCAGTAAATATTTTTGTCAACAACGAGATAAGACACGTGCTTGAAAACATCAAAGAGAAACAATTCAGGCCAAAAATTAACTTTAATTATGAAGTTGTATAAACAAGAACTTGTTCAGAAATGCTTTTGTTTTTGAATTACCTTGATGATAGCTTTTGTTGCATCTGTTCTTAATGAAGGTTGGTGTCTCATCAGTTCATCCATAGCATTGCCAAGATTGCTTGCTGTGTCCCCTAAAACATTGCAAACAATGGATCAGATCTGACCCTCCATGCCAAAATCAGAATAACGTTGGTACTAGCTGTATCTCTGAGAGAGCATTTCAATTTCAAATATGTAGAAAAACAATTTCTGACTTAAGTTAAAATTCTTCCCTAGATCTTTTTGTGCACAGTACCAACTTTAACCTGATTTTGACATGGAGGGTCATTTGTAATTTTAAAACATGGTTTCTATCCCTTGTGAGTAAATAATATCTAGAAAAATTATAGTTGACAGAACAGAACTTTACCCTTTATTTGGATATAATTGTTTTATCCTTCAAAATCATGTAATCAAAATAAAAATACCTTTAAAAATGTATGTGAATATGTGTTGTCTATTCACTCATTAACTACAAATATTTTTCAGTTTTTTGTGACATTTACTAAATAAGCAAAAAAAATATTAATCCATTTATAATTTTTAACTTTTCTTCTAATTGTTCTAAAAGATTTTTTCTTAAAATTATCTGACACAAAATCTTATTAACATCCAAATAACATTTTAAGCACTTTTTTTTAAACATGGTTCAGCATTTTATAACAGCTAGTCTATAAAATTCAATCTAAAATTTTATATCATTAAACAGATTAAAAGTTATTTACCAAAGGTATCTGAACTGCGTCGTCTTCTCATTGCAGGAAGGTAATCAGGCGATAGAAGGACCTTGAAGAGCCTATCAAATGGTTTACAAGCCACAAATGCCTCCAGTCCTCGAGCATTTAGACAAAGAGCACTAAACACATTTGGTAAGGAAGCTAACACTTCTCTTGTTGCTGGTACCTTTAGAAAATATGATACAAATTTTAAATGGAAGACTTAAGAAATTCAGTGTTCATTCATGATCTGACAAGGCAAAATGTAACTTCACATCAAGAAGCAACAAAACTCACATCTTTAATCAACAAGGCATGTAAAACCACATCAGTAAGGCCCTTATCTTGCAAAGAGGACAAAAGAGATGGCTCTTGAAAGACATAGACTGTGACCACATCAGTAGCTGAAAAAAAAAGTGCATACATTTTATGAAAAGGTTAGTAGAAATAAATAAATAAGGATAAATTACCATGGCAAACATAATTTTAAAAATTTCTCTCAGATAGTTTTGCATCTACATATTTTAATTAAGACACGTGCTTGAAAGCATCATTGAGAAAAAAAACAACTTAACATGTTAAAACAACATGTGATATCATTACCAATCATTATGTGATATCATTATGTCTTACCAAGCAAAAACAGTGAAGGACCGTAGTATTCTGCATTACTTATTATGTGCTTTAATGATTTGGGTAGTGATCCATCCATTACTGAAATAATGGAAAAATATATTTTACTTATCAAATGAATCTTTGTCAATATAAAAATATGCAATTTAAGATTAGAATTAAATAAGTTAAAATTATTGATATTTCACTTCATTTTTTTTTAAATTCAGTTATTTCGAAAGTTATTCAAAATGTATTCTTCTTAAAAGCAAAATAAAACAAAAAATGTTAACATACAATGTCGAATGCTCTCAGCAAAGGATAAATCGGGTATAGCTTTCTTCATAAAATTGAGCATTGACTTGAGCAATGCAGCTCGCTGAGCAAAACAGTGTCTTCCTGAAAAGAAAGTCAAACACAAAAATATTTTTTATTCCAACCATACAAAATTTTTGTGACAAAAACATGTAAATAAACACAAAGTTCCTCTCAGAGTAATTTATCAACAAAATTATTTTATGACACGTGCTTGTGGACATCACTGAGAAACTTTTTTTTTGCATTAACTTTTTGTAGCTATAAATGTTATAATTTTATAAAATTACCACCATAGAGTGAAGCAAAGCCAGTTTAAAGTTTATTACCTTTATTATTTGGTGGTAAATTTACATCTTCTCCAGATTTACTGCTATCTGAAACGGGTAAGTGAGAAGAGCTTGGCTCAGCTACTGAAGAAGAAATTGCAGCAACATTATTATTAGCTGTTGCAGTGCTGTCAGAATTTAAAGCAAGTTGCTCTCCATCAACAACCTCTTCTGTTATAGATGTGTCCATTGCAATAGAGCCAGGTGAATCTACCATTCCATCCATGCTTATTTCTCGTCCACGTGGCCTTATGACAAATGGCTGCTCTTTACGACAAATGTTAACCTCATGCTGAAAGCATTTCAATAAAATGAATATTAGCTTTATGCCTGTCAGGCATTTCCTATAAGAATTTCTAGAAATAAGCTTGCGTTTAACATTTCCAACCGCTTTAGTGAAAAAATGTATTTTATTTTGTTGATTTATTACAAGAGGTATGAAAATAAAGAGAAATTAGTTACATTATTCATTATGCACAAGAAGAATTTCTGACTGACCTCCAATCTGTTAATAAAAGCCTGCAAACCTCCATGTGCTTGAAAAGCTGCCATATCCATGTTTGTGATTAAATCAATCACACGTACGGCTCTGGTCACAAACTAATGATTCATAAGACAGTGGAAAGTTTAAAAATGAGATCTTTTTTCTAAAACCATTAACTAATTGTAATTTACTATTACAGTCAAATTAGCTCTATTTTATCAAATCTTAATCTAATTTGTCATATCTTAAATACCGTTATGTGTTCTTGGCCATCTCCATACCAGTTTATTACTTTAAGTAAAGATTCCATCATACCACAGGATACTAGAGCTTCAACACCTAAAGAGAGGGTGGTAAGAAATAAAATTAGCTGTACCCCTTGCTGATAAATTTTTAATTGAAGGTAGTTTTGAGAATTAAAATTCTTTAAAAATTATCAGGTTCCCATGATTTATAATAATAATGGTTCATTGAACCATCATTATTAATCAAAACAATATCAAATTTTATCAAAATGTTTTAATTCGGATTCTAATTAAATAACAAAATAATGTAATTTTTTAATTTACAGTGGGGCCCGCTTAAGTCGATGGCCTCGGGTATGAAAAATGGCGCCGAGATAACCTATCACAGAGTTAAACGAAAACCAATTTGGCGGCAAAATATTAATATGCGCTTGAAATTTCTTTATAATTATATACATGATGTGCGTTAATTAGTGATGGGACAATTAATCGGAATCGTATCTGAATATCGGGACCCTATTTCTTCACTCTTTCCCAAGGTTGTTAAGACCGTTCGTTTTTAAGGACTGTTTAAGTTTAAATATAACCCTTTATTGCGTTAGCTCAGTTTTTTTCACTAGTACATAACTACATGTATAAGGAATTCATCTAGTCCTGCCCGACACACCTCGTGCGCGCGCAGGGTCCGCTGGTGACTGTCCTTACAAGCTACACAAATACATAGCCCACCCCGTCCCCTCAGCTTACAATGGACTCAGAATTCCTTCGGTAACTTGAGTGCTAATCGGACTAACCAACAATGGTGTGGGACATAGAGAATGGGGGTGGGTAAACTGTCTGTAGTCTGTTATATTATATATTTTAAAATCTGGGGAGCCTTGTTACAATAAGCACCCTATGATTTTGGTATCGTCACATCACTAGCATTAATAAATATTAGGGTTCAGCGACTTTAAAAAATCGAATTAACAGCTGAAAAAATGCAAAGACAAAGAGAGAATTTGGCGGTTCCCAAAAAAAAAGTCGACTTAATAGAGCTGGCGAGTTAACCAGGGCTCGAGTTAAGTGGGCCCCACTGTAATTCGGAAAAGGACAAGCTTGTTGACAAAAAAGCTCACCATTGTTTATATATAGTCCAGGTATATGAATATTATACCGTTAAAAAGTAACCAAGTGATATATTTTGAACTTTCAAGCGGTTCAACGTTAACAACAGTCTCTATATTAAAACGTACCATTATCGTAACTGGCTAGATGATATAAGAAAGAAAACAGTGACGTAGCATATGTTTGTGTAAATGGCTTCAATTCAGGATCTAGAGGAGAAACATAATTTTATAAGCAAATTAATCACCTGATCAGATTTTGATAACAATTTTTTAAACATAAAAATAGCTACAGGTATTTTTCTATTTTACAAAAAAGTTTTTAGATCAAGAGAATTTCATACCTATCATATGCTGAATGCATGTTCTTACTAACACAGGAAGAAATCCATGGTATGAAGAGGCCCCAGTGGCATCAATAATACTGTTGAGTCTAGAGACAAAAAAAAATAGTAACAGGGGGGTACTCAAAGTACAGATTCTAGTAAAACAATAAGCATTTGTTTATAATCTTAAGATTATAAAAAATTTACACTTAAAACTTCAGACATACCTGGGATTCCTTTCTATGTGTATCACAGAGGTCAAGGTCCGGAGAGCAGCTGACTTGATATCCTATTTATAAAATCATTTCATAATTGAAATCTTTAAATCATCTTTTCCCAAACAATGCTTACCATTAATTACTCAAATTAATCACTTATGAGAACATACATCTAATTAACAAAAGGTTTCCGATGCCCATCAGTATATTTTATCATTGAAACAAAAAATGTCATGTTTAAATATTTAATATCATAACGGCAACAAAGCATGCTCAATATTTAATGGGAAGGGCAAACAAAAGCAATAAGAGAAAAGCAACAATGATGGAACTGGAAGATTTTTTAAAATCATTCTCTCTTTTACAAACAATAACTTATGAAGCAGTAAGCATAGACTGTCATTTCTTTGAAGGGGCTAACAAGCTGGCATCTAAATAATATACTGAGCACTTTAACATTTATAATTTTTTTTTAAATTCTTGTTGGAGTGAAGTGGTCTGTGTATGGGCTTTACAGGTTCTTCAGTCAAAAAAAATCAATAATGTTTAATCTATGACTATTATACTTACAACTAATGCAGAGTCTTTAATTTCCACAATGTCCACAAGTTCCTCAATTAGTCCAGGATAGAGAATTACATTCATGTTATCTTGTATGGCACTTGAGTACACTGAAAGAAATGAATTTGCTAAAAATAAGGGGACAAAAATAAAAGTTTTTTTCAGTTGGTTTTTACTTTTAACAGATGTTTACAAGAAGTGTTAGTCACTATAACTCTACTAACTCAAATAAATAACTCTAAAATAATAATTATGGTGAAATAAAAATTGAATCATAATCCTTTGCAACATCTAAACAAATATTTAAACCTACCAAGGATTGATATAGCCTGAAGTCTTGCCTGGACACAATGCACACGTGCCTCATAGTTAGAAAATAAGCAGGCCAGACGAATGTGAGTAAAGAGCAAAACCTTTGTACACAAAAAAAAATTTTATTTACTTTTGAATGATTTTTTCAAAATAATACAGTCAGTGCTAAGAGGAAACGTAAATCTCTTAAGCAAAACTGGAAGTTGAATAAATGAATTTTTTTTTAGATGTATGCATTAAAAATTAAAATTAGGAAACATAAGAAATGCTAATAAAAAATTTGTTAAATTTACACTGGAAAGTAGATGTCTAATCAAACTCCAAACAAAAATCAGTTTTCCCATCTGTGCGCATTAGTAATTCAAAATGTTTGAAACTGAAGTATAGAACTTGGCTAAATACTTGGATATTTTTTATTTTACTAACTAAATACTATAATGCCAAATTATTTTCAACCAAACATTAAAATGCTATACTTTAAAGCCTGACTGGGGCACAAATCACTTTTTGATAATTTCTTACAAATATTATTTCTTAACAGCACCTACAGTTACTATGCTCAATCAAACACAAAAATATTTTGTAAGTTATATACATACTAATACCTGTTTTTCTTCTGGTACATCATAAGAATCTAAAATATCTTCCATTATTTGTGATGGCATACGACCAGTCTTGTCTACATTTTCCATGTGAATACTCTGTATAACTGTTGCTGTGCCCTATGAATTTTAATGCAACATCAAATATGTTTGAAAGATTAATTCCTAAATAAAATCATCAAACCAGTGAAAACATTCATTTTCAAAATGTCACAGTAATTATCAATGCACAGAAAAGATTTTTCTCAGTTTTAAAGAATTTGATAACGCTCACTTTCAGAAACAATGTGACTTACTTGTAATTTTCTATTGCTTTTGTCCTCCTTGCTTTCTGTATAGAATTCAAAATGTAGAGTTGTGGCACTAGATGGAAAGCTCTGAATAAAAAATAAATTATTATTATGAATAGTTTGTTTGTTTAAAATTCTGATATTGACAAAAGGCACAATAACAGCTGTTCATTTGTATACATTTTACAATGTTTCTAGGAAATAGTCAGCATATTAAGTTCTCCGC
Source organism: Ampullaceana balthica (assembly GCA_944989445.1). NCBI lineage: Eukaryota > Metazoa > Mollusca > Gastropoda > Lymnaeidae > Ampullaceana > Ampullaceana balthica. The sequence continues at coordinate 893,609 of CALYLW010000059.1, forward strand.
ATCTTTTTAGTTGTACATTCCTCAACCCTGGTACCCCATTATTCATTATGAAGTAGGGGTCTACCGATATGCATTTTTACCGATATTGCTGATACTGATATTACCGATATATTTTTTTTCCGATATGAGCATTTGTTAGGACAAAAACCATCTGTCATATTTGATGACGTCATTCTTAAATTTAGGACTCGTAATTATATATTTCATATAACTTATTTAACTTTGTATATAGGGTAAAATTTATCTTTAAACTAAGTTTCTGATGTGTTAACAAGTTTCAGTTCACACATCTATAATGACCTTCATATGACTCATGTGACAAAGCGAACTGTCCTCAATTCTAAATGATAATTTTTTTTTCGATTTTTTTTGTGTCAAAATGTCACTTATGAAATATCGGTGACGTCAATATCGGCACCTTTACATCCTACCGAATAATATTGCCGATATCCTGATATCGATGCCGATATATCGGCTGACCGAGATATCTGTAGACCCCTATTATGAAGTTTAAGGTAATAAAAAATACTACGGTTTCAGTTTTGTTCTAGCAATATTAAAATTTTTAGCTATATCATAATTAATCAATTAATACACTGAAAAGAGGCACTGAAACATCATGATTAAAATAAAAATTACTAATTAATATCTACGGATTGCTGAATTCAGCCATATATGGTATTCTCAATCAAATTAAAAACAAAAGGCACCCCTGAATTACACCAATAAACATAACTGACTCCTGAATTACATCAATAAACTAAACTGATAGTTACAACTTTTGTCATATGTTGTAGTTCACAAGTACATTTGGATGTTAAGGTTTAACTTAATACTGAAAGAAAACGCCTGAGTGTCACAATAAATAAGTATGTCCCTGTGAATAGGTAGCCTGTTATAAAAAAAGTTTAAGCACTATCAATAACAGGCCAAAAAACCTATAGATCAGAGTTATAATAATTTTGCACACTTATGACTCAAGCACACGCCATGAACAGCCAGTAAGGTTGTTTGGGTGATGGATGACAAGGCTTACAGAGCAAGATAAGCACTTAATTCATCAGTTACACACCCGGATATGTGGATCTAAGGTAATGTGCAAGTCTTATTTTGAAATAATAAGGTAAAAAAATAAAACCTACCAAAAAAAAATGTTAAGTTACCAAAGAAAACAAGGTTTGAAACCCTTGGGACTTTAAATTTTTTTTAAAGAAATTGTAAATTCTAAAAATAAGATCTCTACCTTTATTATAAATGTTTAAAATTAAATTTAAAAACTAATTAAAATATAATTTGATAAACAATCTACTGGTATGTATGGATATTTATCAATAAGATAAAATAATGCATTTCAAAGGAATCTAATAATAGCAGATATTGTCCAGAGGTATGAAAAGTCAATTGATAGTTAATTACAGTGGAGTCCAAATTTCAGCTCCCTAAAGTTCTGGCTAAGAGATGACCAAAATGATTAACGGTCAAAGAAATATTCTAAATTTGCACATAACACATGGATGCCAGTAGGCCTTAACAAAAAAGCTTTAACATTTTTTCTCTTCAATAACTAAAATACTCATGGTTCAACCATTTAGTGACACAAACTGACAAATCATAAACAACCACAACCATAATAGTCATGCCGCATAAGAAATGTTGTTTTCCGCTAAAGTTTTCAATCCCAACTATATATTAGCTATAGCATTTATATTTAGTAAACTGAGCTAGAATCGGCAGGGCTCACTAAACAATAAAAATTATGGAAATCCACACATAAAAGCCCACCAAATATAGGTTGCAATCCTGCATGAATTTTCAGGGCAAGCAGGAAATTTTCTGAAAGCCTGGTAATTGTATTAAGCTGGAAAATTGGCATCCCTAATAAAAATTGAATTAAAAGGTTTGTTGAACAGAAGTGTCCCTATTTACAGGCAACTTGAGGTATTAAGGAAAAAGAGCAAGTCCTGATACAACAAGCATAAAAACCTGTAAAACAGAGGTACAATAATCTTGCACGCTTATGACTCAAGCACACTCCATGAACAGCCGATAAGGTTGTTTGGGTGATGGATGACAAAGCCCAGAGAGCAAGATAGGCTTAAAGTTCACCTCTTCTTCACCCGGATGTGTGGATCTAAGGTAACGTGCTATATTCATTTTAATTCCAAGCAATTACCTATAGGTCAATTAAAATAAGTTTAATTTGAAAGGAGATGATAAAAAATTGTGGAGCATGAATTCATGCTACTTACCCCAGAGGGAAGGTCTTGGCAGCATTCAGCTAACCCAAAGCCATTTTCCTTCCCACCCCAACTCTGAATAAAAGCAAACAAAATAAAAATTGGAGCATATTTCACATAATAAATATTAAAACAAAAATAGCTAAGTACATTGCACAATTTTTAAAAATTATTTTCATCTGTGCCTAATTTTCAGGTAAGATGTTTTTACATGATTTACAATATTTATTTTTCTGAGAGAGCAAATAACATGGAATACACTTCAATAAGTTCTACAAATAAATGAAAATAAAAGTAGCATGCAAGTTACCTCTGCTAAATGAATTAATCTTTGGATAAGTCCCTGTTTCTTTTCAGGATTCATACGTGTGATGAAATTAGAACGTTTGCTGTAAAACATTTTGTTGTAATTTAATATTTAAAAAGAAAATCATTACTTAATAGCTAATAAAGAAATTTTTCAGTTAGATTCCATAAGACATTTATTCAAAGTCAATAAAATTAAAGAATACATAAAACAAAACTGAAAATAAAAATTGATTCTAAATTATTCTGGGATATCTCCTTACCTTAGCCACTAAATCAAAATATTTGATTAAATTCATTTTAATTGCAGTAATATAAAAATAATAATAAAGAAAACTATTAAATCACGAGCTTTTATATTGTTTGGGTTGATCCTTTATAAATGGTTACAATCTAGTTAAAAAGTCTATATTAAAGCTTAATTTATAATCTCCATATTTTACTGCATAAATGGTCTGCCAACTAAAGAATTCAATATGTAGTTTTATCAATGTTTATAGTAAACAATAAATTAAATACTAAGAAATAATCTTTGAAAAAAATGAGATAAATTATGATACTTTGCTTTAAAATAAAAATTGGGAAGTAAAATCAAAATTATATTTACCTAAAGACATAAAGTAGATTTAACACATAGAGAACAGTACTCATGTCACATGATGTCAGTAAAGTAGTCAAATGGTCCATTGAATTATAAAGGTGTCTAGAGAAGCTATGTTCAATCAACAGGGCAGTGAACCGTAGAATTTCCAAGAGCAGCTTCTTTAGCTACGTAAAGATATGATTTTAAAAACATCTAAGCATAATTTCATAAAATATGTTAAGCACGCATAAATCAAAATGTGGAGACGGTAAGATGTAATTAAAATATTAATTGCACCAATCTAACATAACAGTAACTATTCAATCTTGGAATGGGAATGTAGATTACAAATAAAGCAGTTTCTAAAGCTAGCACACCCAAACCTTTTTGCTATTATGAAATGGTATTGATGGTAATAAAATTCTCAAATGCATACCTGCTCACTTCCCTGCAAGTCACAGTGGAGAGTCCATTTCTTGTCACTTTCTTTGGTGCATGACTTCTCTAGGATGGCATCAAACACATCCAAAATATCTGCCCAATGATATAGCTCGCACTGAAATATTTTTAAAAATAATACTTTTTATTATTTATCCAGATTATAACAATTTGCCAGATTGCAGATTTCCTTATTCCTTTTAAAATCCCTTTTTTAAAAACATTTATAGGCCTAGAGACGTAAGAGAGTTTGTAAAATTGCTATTTTAAGTCTATCTAAAACAACACAGATCTTTCCGAAAAAATATTTAATCAGTATTTTTTTTACTGTACATTTATTTCCTTGCTGTTATATTTAGGTCACAAAGCCTATCTCACTTGGCTTTGTTTCATTCACCATACTCTTTCCATCGAATATTATTGGTGGATGCTGAATCTATTAGGTCTTTTAATTTATTATTATGGTTGTTGGTTAACCGATCCCAAGAGCTGGACCAGTCCATTATCATTTGGACCGTTAACTTTAACTTCAATTCCTTGGTATTAGTGTTTTACCAGGAATTCATTTTTGTGTGTGTTGAAGATTGAAAATAATACAGCATTTTGATATTTATACCAAAATATATTCATGCACTTATCATTCCTAAGACTCCTTAGTATGATTCACAAGTTTCTTTTTGGAATTCAATGGGCATCACACATGAGTGTTAAACACTAGCATCGTTGATATCAAAGCACCTTTGATGTCACCAAGGAACGAGGGGTCTTGTATATTGTTACATATTCTCGTCGTGGGTTTTGAAAACGACCTCCTTACGGATAAAAATGACTTTTTTAAAAACAGTTAACCGATCCTCAAAATGAATGTTCCTCATAAATTTGTGGTCTTAAAAACTTAATTTATTATGTAACCTCAACACTTTGTCTGCCAAGTCAACTTTCCCAAAAAAGAGAAAAAATGTATGGGTCTACCGATATCTGGATATCGGCATCGGTAGCATGTAAAGGTCCCGATATTGACGTCACCGATATTTCATAATAAGTGACCCAAAAAAAAACGGAAACAAAAAAAAACTATCACTTAGATTTACAATATCTCGACAAATTAATATATCGACCCTTATACCGGTATTGAAATAGTCAAAAGAGTCCTAGTATTAATATGTGCAGCCACGATATAGTGTGCCATGTGCTTTGATATTGTTTAGGTATCGGCCGATTTTCGTATACTCAGAAATACTGTGTAAATAGTGCCGATGCCAAGTATACCGTAATTGCTCTAATAAATGGATAACATGTAAACATTATGTTCACGTAATTGCTCTAATAGCAAAGATGCACGTAGAGTCGCAGATGTCTAAAACATTTCATTTCGTATGTAATAACAAATGTACCGTGTGAAGACTTGTTGTCATTGGCAACCATTCAACCTTCAACCTCATTTTCACTCTATTACTATTAATTTGTTCTCATTGTTTCATTCATAAAAGGTGGCCGTGTGCAAAAGCCATTAAACTATTGGTTAGAATTAATAATTATGAGTCAAGGTTGTTTTGCTTGTACATTTTTATAAAGGATGGTTCGTTTTGTTATGAGTCCTATGTAGGTCATGATCTAGAACTTGTAAACACATCGGAAACTTCGTTTCGGGAAAAAAAATCGGTAATATCGGCAAAACTGAATAACGGTAGACCCCTTAATTATAAAATATAAATAATTACGAGTGATAAATTTAAGAATGGCGTCATCAAATATGACCGCTGTTATTTTTGTCCTGACAAATACTCATATCGGCACTCATATCGGAAAAAAATATCGGTAATATCGGCAAAATTGCTTATCGGTAGACCCCTAATATAAAATATAATTAATTAGGAGTAATAAATTTGAGAATGATGTCCTAACAAATATTCATATCGGAAAAAAAATATCTGTATTATAGGCAAAAATGCTTATAGGTAGTCCCCTAATATGAAAGATAAATAATTACGAGTGATACATTTAAGAATGATGTCATCAAACATGACCGCTGGTTTTTGTCCGAACAAATACTCATATCGGCAAAAAAAATATCTGCAATATCGGTATCGGCAAAAAGGCATATCGGTAGACCCCTAAAAAAATGCTATGGAAATTTATACATACTTTTCCATAGGTCCATGCTTTGATATCTTTGAGTTCCTTATAAAGGTCATCTGAAGTTAAGCTTTTCAGTTTGTCAATTAGAACCTTGCAATCTGCAGGCTGTTTAAACAGTATTACAATATGAGAAAATTTAAGATAGCATTTTATTGATACAAATTAATACTTTTAAGAAAATTCAAAAGCTGTCAAAACTGATAATTGACAATAATTTAACCATACAGAATCACTCAGAAATTAATAAGCAGATGTGGTACTAATTTGACATTTTTTTTGTTAAGAATTATACTGGCATTTTTTCGTTAACAATTATAATCTAAATTTTAATTGTTAAATCTTACTTACCACCTCCGAAGAGGATTTCTTTAATTTAGATCTATCAACTTTCATATTTACTTCATGTCATCTGCCTGGAAGAAAAATGTATTTAATTATAAATAGTCTGCAACAACAAACAAACAAGGTTGTTTTTTATTAATTTTTTTTGTTAATTAATGTATTTCTTTGAATGACTAGATGTGGCTATGCTTTTTACTAATCAGTTTTTAATGATGGGCTGGTTCCTCTCCAAAAATTTTGTCCAACTTCTACAATCATGCAAATTTCTTAATCAAATTTATTTTTTTACTCTCCTCACCAAGACTAAATCTAATACTTTTTTTTAAAAATCTATTGTTAACTTTAAACCCACATAGTGTTATAAATGCTCCTGATCTGCAGTGGTGAACGCTTCAATGGTGTTTAAATTATAAATAAATATGTGAATCACAAATGTAGCATTTTTAAGGTTGACCTACAAAACTTAATATTTGTAGAAAAGTAAGGTAGATATTTAAGTTGGGTTACCGATCAACTAGTCAATATTGGTAGAATATTTTTCAGTGTTAATTATCATAAAACATTGCAGGCTTTGCGCAATAATGCACTGATAGGGTTGAACTTGCCACTAACAAATAACTGTCTTCAATTTGTGACAGTTCATAAAAACCTTTAAAACATTATAATGCTTTAAAAACAACTAGATACGCCCTGCGACGTAGCATACACCGCAGACTTGCTCATGGATAATGCAAAGAAAGGGGGGGAAAGAACGGACACAAACTACAGCACGAAGAAATAAAAACAACGCAAGTGAGCGTCGGTGGGGAGGAAACACTGACGCATTGTTGGTCTCGAGACATTCACACTAAGGTTATTTACCTGCCCACCACCCTTCACCACCATAGCTTGCCAACCATAAACAGTGATAGGCCGATCCTAGCTAGGGTCAGTATTGTTTGCAAAAAAGGGAAAAAGAACAGGCACAAACAGATTATTTTTTTTAAATAAAATTTCGCTGGGGCTTGAACCCAGGACCTTCCTCGTGTAAGGCGGACGTGATAACCACTACACTACGAATCACATATTATTCTGTGAAGGAACAACGCAAGAACCATTGTTGCCCCTCTCTCCACCACCTCCGCTTGGCAAACCATAAACTGATTGGTCGACCCGAGCGAGGGTCATTTGTCATGCTTATTTGCAAATACTGGCTTTGGTGAATTATTTATATAAATATTTTGTTTTAAGAAAATTGCCATATAATTGCCTGTGTTTTCAGAGATGAGCATGCTAGATATCACATTATTGCTAGTACTGGCAGCATCAAATCATTAGTTATATAAGTCTATAATTTGCATTTGAATAAATCATTAAGGGGAAGTATGTATGGGGCAGGGAGTTCAGCAAACTAGTGATTTTAAATCATTTACAAGCATCTAATTTGTTACCTCAATTTGTGACAAAGTGGGAAAAGGGTGGGGGCATATTTAATAATTTCTGCATGACCAAGGGTACCCTGATGTTAATTCTTATTTTTGACATGGTGGTCCATTTTATGTTTTCACCAAATGTACTTAATTAAAAGTTTCAAAATTTGAAACTTCAAGACAGAATTTATGTTACACAAAACGAATATATCAAAATGGATTACATACCCCAATCCTTGAAAATAATTTTAAATTTTATAATTAATATTAGAGCACCAAATTGTATGCACTTTCTTGTTCTAATTTTTAAGCTTTAGGGAGAATGATAAATTATTAGATTCTACAAGAAACATATGAATATATTGTTTCTTTGTGTCAGGTCATTGACACGTCTGGAGGGACAGGTGTACAATAAACGCCTTATACTTGAGAAGGAAAAAACACCCCAAGTCTAAAAGAATGCGCTGTGCTCATCAAAAAATAATCCGAGCCTGCCTCTTGCTCTTTCCATTTTTGGCATTTGTCTTCACATTTCACTTTAATATTATAGTTACAGTTCATTTACAAATATGAGAAATTCGAAAACAACTTGACAATTTAAATTATAAAACTCATTTCCAGCAATTCTGAGTTATTCTGACATAACCTCATGCTTCTTTTCTGATTAATATAATATATTGCCTATTAACCCTTTAATGAGCGCAAGCAGCCATTACCGTTTATGGGCAAAACACCCAAAAGCAACCACAGCGACACTGCTACTTTCTATTTCATTTTTCAAAATCTCATGAGACTTCAGTTTGTTTTCATCTAGTTTATTCAAACTGGAAGCTCCATTTAGGAAGTTCTCAAGAGGTTGGTTATTTTTTATTTTTTTTTATCAAAAAGCATTTGTAATGCAATTGTCAAGTGACAGTGAGGCATTCTTGTGATTCAATTTATTGGTCATTGTTATCAACGTGACTGATTAAAATTGGATTAGCTGTAATATTAGCATCAGCATTGTTTTTTTATCTTTTTGACTGGGAAGAAAGAGATCACAATTTTAATTTCATAGTAGAAGTAATAATGAGTGTTTATTATATCACAGACAGAAAATCGCAAACATTGTAATTTAAAATACTTTTGTTGTGTATTAGAAGCCTTTGGTAAAAATATCATAAATCTGGAGTGAATTCACTTATTTTGATTTTTATTTCTTTAAATATGTTCATAACATCAAAGATTTTAAATAAGAAAAACCCGTAAAAAACCAAGTTTTTGACTATAAATCCTTTATGTACGAGAAGTAACTAAAAGAATGTTCATTATAATACGCAGCGCCAGACCATCCAGAAATACAAAATTGAAGTTGTGTCGTAAAACATGTTTAATATAATACGCACCGATCAGGAATATGTTTATAAAAAGAGCTGTCAATAAAATACGCACCTTATTGCGCGACAGAAAGGTTGTTCAATTTAATACGCACCGCGACGCTCTATCTCAAAAAATAGCATGATACATAGGATTTAAAAAAATAATCTAAAAAATCAATAATTTAATTACGGTACATGCGATCGATCTGAAATTTTGATACATTGTTTTTATCATCGGTACGAAACTGCCTGCAAAATTTCAGCTCGCTATCTTGCGAGCAAGTGGGTTAAAAATCGATCAAAAGTTTTGGCGACAAGCAAGCAAGCAAGCAAGGTCGGTCGGTCGGCCGCAGACACCACGAGTTAATATAAAGGATTTAAAAATGTTACTAACCACCCAACCCTAAATGTGACAAATGTCATGAAAATGTTGGCCGGTACAGAAGTAGTAAATGGAAAAATCACTGTTCAGGGGTTAATGATTCTAAGTCCAAGACTGGCTTCATGAAAATGAAAAGGCTGAGAATTCTTTTTAATACAATTTACAAGTTGCATGACTATGACTATTGACATCAGGTTAATAATCAAAATAATTAACCTTCCACATTGCACTTGAGTTTACTCACTACCTCATGACAGTATATCTTTAATACAACCTTTAAACTATTGCTAGTATTGCTATTAATTCACTATTTTAAATATTTCATCATAAATAATTCCCGTTGTCTGTATGGACCATGGATGTAATGCTGTTAGGTGACGCTGCGATCGATTTTGTAAGGAAATAAATGAATAAAGTAAAGATAAATAAAATGAGAGGTCTGTATTACGTTATTTTTTAATCTGATGTGTATTTATTTTGAAAACTTCCATCAAATGACGGGTGATACACTAGTTAAACATAATTTTTTCAAAGTTGAAAGTTGGTCATCTGAATCTACCTCTAATCTTAATTTTACAATTTTAATTTATAAGTCCTTTTTTAGAATGTGATCAAGCATTTTCAAACCATCATTTAATGGACATAATTGTAATGGTTTATTGAGATGAAGGTTAATAAATGGTGAGCATGCAGACATTATGTAAAGACTGTTTCTAGAAAGTTTACTACAGCGGCAATGCGTCACTGCGTGGTGACTAAGAACAAAATAAAAGAACGTGACGTGACAGCTTTATGTAAATTTGTTTTTTCCTTTATTAAAGACAGCTGATGCAATTAATTAACCATACATTAATTATCTTATTTATTGCATAATTAAAAGACTTTGCGTCCATTTAAACGCTTTTAACGCAGCAATATTTAGAAGATGCCAGAAGCATTTATGAGTTTTACCTCCAGACGGCCGCCATTTTGAGTCCAGTGGTAAATGCCCGGCTGATAAAAAGGGGATATCACTGACAATTTGTAGCGTGGTCTCATGCGCATATCTTATTATGCTAACTGAAATTTTCTCCCCTTCCAGTTATCAGATCTTTCATTGTTAAGTATAACAAGGGAGGTACTTTCTATAATTCAAAATTAGTTGTCTTCTAATGTGTTTTTTTTCAAGTCCCAGGCAGATGGTTCCCGACCTTAGTTTCTCTCCCACACATTTTATATACTTTATATACGACATTCATTTATTTTTACGAGTATTAAAAATGTGCATTTTCATATATTTTTGAATAAAAAATTTTTTTTTAAAAGTGTGTTTTTATAAGTGTACTAAAAAGAAGAAGATAATTTAAAACCTATAAGGGGCCGTCCATAAATGACGTCACGCCATTTTGGCAGACTTTTGATTCCCCCCCCCCTATTCGTCACGCGTCGTCACAAAAAATTAGACCCCCACCCTCTAAAAATACGTCACAAAGCTTTATCCCCCCCCCCAAAAAAGTATGTTTCAAATCACTTTTATTGTCATTTAAGTATTTATTATTTATTTAGTGGAGGTCTCCATTGTAATATCGAAACCCACGTGAAACATTTTTTTTAAAACGTCTAACCGGCCTTCAGAAAACGAACTGTGTTAACATCCTTAGATTATATTTTATTTTTATGCATACAAATTAAACATTGACTATTAATCATCACGGTTAACGTCTTTGCTTAGAAAATAAATTATTTAAAAATAAAAATTTTCAAATGTATTTTTTAAAAATCCCTCAATTGACTGACGGGCATCCCGTATGAAAGAGGTCGACGAACAGAGGTAAATAACCTCATCTGGGGTCAAAAAGGGAATTCTTGGGGGTAATGCAGACTCATTTGGGACATATAACATCCATTACAATCCACTAGATATATTAAAATACGTCATGTGTACGTGTACGCTTGGAACATATGCCCATTATTGAACCGGTTCCTTCCAGAAAAAGCATTTATTTAAATATGACAACTATGTAGATTTCTTACCTACGTACTATACGAAGACACCTAAATCCACCCTACTTTCATTTATATTGACACGAGTGACAATAATCTTAATTCACATGACTTGACTGTATTAAGTATCCTTTCTGTGATATTTAAAATTAATGCCTTTAAAACTGAGCTTAGAAGAAAAGTTGTTTTGTGCTCCTCTCGAATTGCGATGTCAAGATGTTTATGCATTCAATAAAGTTAATGAATACTTGACTAATTTTAAATGGGCTCATTTATCATTATATCTAGAATGGCCAGTGGCGTTTGACCAAAACCAATCGAACAATTATATCAAACTTAAAACGTTTATAATTCTTTCAGATAGATTCACTTTTTTTTAACAAAAAAGGATATTCCGTGTCGTTTTGACTTAAAATATCTAATACATAATCTTATGTTCGTATGTTTTGTATGCGTTGTAAGCGTGTGTCTCCCCATCGGAAGGCGCGCAAAAAGGCGCTCGAAAGTCGCGCAACAAGGCACGCAAAATTACTATAAATAAATTAAAGATTTTCGCCGTAAAAAAATATTATATGACGGCATTGTTTTAGCACAGAACGCCAATTACCGAAACAAAGCACGAACTATGCGTGTGTGTGAGCCTTAGCAGGCTTTCAACTAGCCTACACATATTCCTATTCAGATCATTTTTAGACACTTGTCATGCTTGTAAAACTCACCAGTAGCATTTTCGGGGGTGGGGGTGAGTGCTAACGACGCTCCCCCAAATCCTCGAGTCATGTGAGAGTCTGGGGGTAGGGGGTAAAGCACACATGACATAAACTTGTATATTTTGGGTTAACGGGCAAAAATGTTCGCCGACTCCTGCTGTGAGAGAACCAAACGGAGCTGCGGTTACATCACAAATGCTTTGATGTCAACATCAAACGACGCATGGTAACATTTTCATTAGGGCTGTTAACGATTAATTTAAATTTAATCGTCAACTTTTGAAAAATTAACGATCAATTAATCGTTAATTTCTATTAAAGCCAAAAATAGAAATGTATTGTGTCACAAGTAACATTTATTAAATGTACTTGTCGAAAATCGAAATAACACTGGAATGTTTACTTTATATGACATCTTTTAACCAACTACGCAAAAAGACAGTGTGCTGACATTATTTGGTTCAAGTGATGAGCGGGTCTTATTGACAATATGTCCAACCGTGCTGAACAATCGTTAACATAGCTTTAAATTGTCTTAACTGAAGTTTCTGATACTGTAGGGGATGTTTGGTTTGCAGGTGATAAGTAGCCAAGTGTAGAAACCATGCTAGAAATGTTCCCTTTAAGGAGCACGGCTGCGCAGATATTTGACCGACGCCACGCAGGAGTTCAAAATCACCACGCAGCAAATTTTGTAAAATATTGCCCAAAAAAATTTGACGTTGTGCAACTTTGAACACGAGTTGTTGTTTTTTTTTAATTTGCACACGGACCAATGAAGCTTAGCCTTAGAGGGAACATTGCATGGTAGGCAAACGATTTCCCTCAATGAACACAATAACCTTTATTAACATTGTGAACAGTCACGTCAGTCAATAGTTTAAAACCAAAATGTTCGTATAATCGTCCGGAAATCAGTTTATATTTATCGGCCGAAATATTTTACTTTTTGACTTCCAGTACATTAATAAGTGGTGGGTCAATTAATCGTTAAAAAAAATCGATAAAAAAATGTTAACGATTAATCGAGAAATTAATCGTTAATTTCCGCAGCCCTAATTTTCATACGTTATCTTGTGGGTTCTCAAACTTAAACTCCGCCAAGGCCGGTCCCAAGCCCGGGTGCAAAAGGAGGAGGGTTGGCGTGAGGCCAGCGACCTCACCCGTAAAAACAAATTGCTACAGAAACGTCAACAAGAAAAAACAAACAAATTTCAGTCCTGAGAAGAGAGGACTCTTCTTCTCCAAGAAGAGCTATGAAGCCTTGTGGCCAAACCCAGGCTATACTGGAAGCCTCAGAGCCGAAGACCCTCCTTTCTAAGGAAACAAATATAGGCACGTGGAACGTCAGAACCATGTATGAAGCAGGGAAAGCAGCGCAGGTGGCAGCAGAAATGAGATCCTACAAACTTACACTGCTTGGTATCTGCGAAACAAGATGGATACAAGCTGGGCAAATAACTTTGGCCTCTGGAGAAATGCTAATGTACTCGGGGCATGAGGAGGAAGATGCTCCGCACACGCAAGGAGTCGCTTTGATGCTGTCAAGGAAGGCACAGGAAGCATTGATTGGATGGGAAGCACATGGACCAAGGATAATAACAGCAACCTTCCAAACCAAGAAAAAGAAAATAAAGATGAACATAATACAGTGTTATGCACCCACCAACGACAGCAAAGAAGAAGAGAAAGAAACATTCTACAATAGACTACAAGCACTAATAGAAAAATTCCCAAATAGAGACCTGAACATCCTAATGGGAGACCTTAACGCCAAAATTGGAAAAGACAACAGTGGGTATGAGGAAATCATGGGACGCCACGGTGTAGGAGAGAGAAATGAGAACGGAGAAAGACTAGCGGACTTCTGCGCAGCAAACGAGCTTGTTATTGGTGGAAGCAAATTTCAACATAAAAACATTCACAAGATAACATGGGTATCCCCAGACAACAAAACGCAAAACAAAATAGACCACATATGCATTAGCAAAAAATTTAGAAAGTCTCTACAAGATGTACGAGCAAAAAGAGGAGCAGATGTAGCATCCGATCATCATCTGGTCTGTGCAAGACTTAAATTAAAGCTAAAGAAAGACTGGGAACAGCCAACTGCGAAGCGAACCAAATTCAATGTAGCACTTCTGGCAAATGATCAGAAAAGGGAAGAATTTAGTGCCACCTTGAGGAATAAGTTCCAAGTGCTAGAAGATCAAACAGAAGACCAAACAGAAGATGACCAAGTAGAACATATGTGGCAAAGTATAAAGACGTCTGTAACATCCACCTGCCTAGAAGTCTTAGGATCAGTGAAACAGAAACAAAAAGAATGGCTCTCAATAAACACACTGCAAAAAATAAAAGAGAGAAAAGAAATGAAAAATATAGTTAACAGCAGCCGCACCAGGGCTGAGAAAACGAAAGCGCAAGAGAGATATAAAGAAGTAAACCAAAAGGTAAAAAACAGCATTAAAAAAGATAAAAATGCCCACATAGATGGCCTAGCATCCAAAGCAGAAGAAGCAGCCAGGAAGGGCAACTTGAAAGAGCTCTACGACATAACAAGAAAACTGTCAGGGAGATACAAAAGGCCGGAGAGACCTGTCAAAGATAGAGAAGGGAGATCTATAACAGAAAAGAAAGAGCAACAAAAAAGATGGATGGAATACTTTAAGGAACTATTAAACAGGCCCCCACCCACAGACACGCCAGACATACAACCAGCAAATGAAGACCTACAAATAGAAGAAGGCGCACCAAATAAGGAAGAAATAGCCCTGGCCATCAAGCAGCTCAAACTAGGGAAATCACCGGGACCGGACAACATCACAGCAGAGATGATGAGAGCGGACATAAACACAATAGTCAACATGCTGCACCCTCTGTTTGAGAAGATATGGGAAGAAGAGAGAGTTCCAAAAGATTGGAAAGAAGGATACCTCATCAAGATCCCAAAGAAAGGGGATCTCAGCAACTGTGCAAATTACAGAGGAATTACACTGCTATCTGTACCAGGAAAGGTTTTTAACATAATTATTTTGAACAGAATGAAAGACAAGGTCGACATGCAGCTACGAGATCAACAGGCCGGCTTCCGCCAAAACAGATCCTGCACAGATCAAATAGCAACACTGAGAATCATCGTAGAACAGTCCATCGAATGGAACTCCTCTCTATATATAAATTTTATAGACTATGAAAAGGCCTTTGATAGCCTGGACAGACAAACCTTGTGGAAACTTCTCCGACACTATGGAGTACCAGGGAAACTAGTGAGGATCATTCAGAGCTCTTATGAAGAAATGACATGCAGGGTGGTCCACGAAGGTAGACTCACAGACTCCTTTACAATCGAAACAGGAGTCAGACAAGGATGCCTCTTGTCCCCTTTACTATTCATCCTTGCCATTGACTGGATAATGGAAAAATCCACAGACAAAAAGAGGAATGGGATACAGTGGACACTCTGGGAATAATTGAATGATTTAGACTTCGCGGACGACATTGCACTTCTGTCCCACAACCAGCAACAAATGCAGGAAAAGACAAAAGACGTAGCCACCTTTTCGGCACAGCTTGGCCTCAACATAAATAAAAGTAAAACAAAAATCATGAAGATAAACCCATCCAACCATGAGCATGTCCATCTGGCAGGAAAGGCACTGGAAGAAGTGGAGTCCTTCACATACCTAGGCAGCACCATAGACATAAATGGCGGATCCGATGCAGATGTAAGGGCTAGAATTGGAAAAGCTAGATCAGCATTTGTATTGTTAAAGAAAATATGGGAGTCGAAGGAGCTGAAACTGCAGACCAAAGTCAAAATCTTTAATACAAATGTCAAAACAGTCCTCCTATATGGTGCAGAAACTTGGAAAACAACAGCGAGCCTTACGCAGAAAGTGCAGACATTCATAAACACATGCCTTCGAAAGATCCTGAAAATCAAATGGCCAAATACTATAAATAACAAAGAGTTACTAGAAAGGACACACCAGGTGCCTATTGATGAAGACATCATAAAAAAGAGGTGGAGATGGATAGGACATACGCTCCGAAAACCCCCAGGTAGCACCACCAGACAATGCCTAACATGGAACCCACAGGGAAAGAGAAAGAGAGGAAGGCCAAAAAATACATGGAGACGCGAGCTAGAGGCTGACATGCAAAATATGGGATACACCTGGAAGCAATTGGAGAGGAAAGCACAGGACCGTGAGGAGTGGAAAGTTCTTGTAGACGGCCTATGCCCCAGACGGGGTAGAAAGGCATAAGTAAGTAAGTAAGTCTCAAACTTAAGTGTTATAATTAGATATAATTTTCGTGTCTTGATAGCTTACGCCAACCAGCGTCTGATGGCCTACCGACCAGCACATTGAGAAGCACTGATTTAAAAAAATAAAATAAAATACTAAAAAGACATTAAATAAATTGTAAGCGACCAAATATATCAGTGGAAGTTTTATTTAAGTTACGTTTTTGATGTGACGTCACATTTCTTCAACCCCCCTCCCCCCCCTCGTCACGCATCGTCACAAAGTGAGACCCCCCCCCCTAGGTGCTTGACGTCATTTATGGACGGCCCCTAAGTTAAAGTACTTTGATTTCATATGACTAAAAACGTGGTGCGGTATAACAATTAAAGATTTATAATTTAGAAGACAAAAGAGAGATCTATGAGTAAGTGAGAGAATGAGTGAACTGCATATATAAAACCTCACAAGCACCAGCTCCAATTTTTTAGTCATATTAAATTAAATTACTTCAACTTATAAGTTTTAAATTATTTTATTCTTTTTAGTCCACTTATAAAAAGTGTTTTTTTTTAAAATCTTTTTTTTTACTTCTATTTATTTTATTCTTTTTAGTCTAAGTGTATGCTATGGTGAGTTTTGTCGCTTCCTTTTAATTATTGATTATTGAAGTATTGATCATGTTCAATAAAATACGCATTATTGATTATTGAAGTATTGATTATGTTCAATATAATACGTATCGCGCGACAAACATTTACAGACTAAACTCCTTTTGCTGTAAACACGGGATGTGGTCATCGATGGCTGGGGTGAACTCCGGTGAACACGTGGATGTCAACAATAGCAGACGGATACATATGCTATATAGAGATGAACTAAAAATGCATTAATTTAATTACGGTACATTCGATCGATCTGAAATTTTGATACAATTCATTGTTATCCAAGATCTATCTGTGGTAACATTTTAAGATCTCTGGGACAATCAGAAGTGGTTTAATTTTAAGTTGGAAAATTTGAAATTTTGCGGACAGACAGGAACGAAAACATTAATTTGTGGACAGACAGGAACGAAAGCAAGTTAATAAAAACGTGGTAAAATATAAAGTATGATTGAATTCATTTCGTCGTAACAGTAGGCTATGCTGGCTATGCCTATGACCCAAATTTTTTTATGCCAACAAATGACTGTTGCATAGAATGTATCTTTTTCTTTTAGCTAGCAGGCTGTGATGAATATATAGCCTAGTTGAAAGTCGCTATTCCGGGGATATCAAATTGATCGGACTACTAAATATTCCAAAGGAAAGGTTGCGTTTCAGCACAAAAGAAAAACACTATTTTTTGTTTGTTTGCCTTTTTTTTAAAAATTTGTCGTGGATATAATAATTTTTAGAAATATGTATATTTTCAACTCGTTATTGTAGGGTGTGAGATATATCTTGTGATCAAATTTTCAAATCATAACTAGCTACCACAGCCCCACAGTGACGCCTCTGATTAACATGTTTATCTTGCCTGATGAGTATATTGATTTTCATTTTAAATAAAAAATATGTGACAAATCCCACAATCCATTATTCATTTTATCCAATGATTGTAACAAGAATCAATTACCTCATTTTATCTTTGAGACCTTGAGTGGTCTCTAGCTTGCAGGACAATTTTCCCCCCTTTCTATTGTTCAGCTGAGCTCAAATTGTAAACACTTAACCACGCCTGCTTCCAGATGACACAATAAAGTTTTATTATTTACATAATTTTATGTACTCAAATTAATATTTAATATTTATATAGGAGTTTATTCATTTATTTTTAATGTTACTTTTCCCAATTAAAAAAAGTCCCCCTTTTTATCTCTCATCAAAGTATCTGAATTAAAAATTTTAAATTTCTCTTAAAATTTGGCGACTTTTTTCTCAGACAAAATTGTCGATTCTTCTTTCCATTTGATTTTTTTCCCTGGTCACTTAAGAGCAAAAAAAAATCTCACGATGTTGTGTGTGGATAGTGTTATATCTAAACCGGTACTCCAATAAGCAATCCCCACTTCTTTTCAATGATTTCTTTATCGTGTGAAATGTGTGGGGAAGATGATACTCAAGCCAGATTCAAATCTCGGTGGTAATGGAGTCGCTTATAAATGTTAACTAATATTCAGTTTATAACAAGTACAGCTGGTAATTCATCATTTGTCCCTTGAGTTCCTTGTGGAACATAGGGCCTCTGTCAAAGCTCGCCACTCTACACAGTCCCTTGCCAGTCGCTTCAATTCTTCCCAGCTCTTCCCAGTCCTTCCAGCCTCGTCCAACATGCTCCGTCTCCATGTACGCTTGGGTCTCCCTAGTAGTCGTTTGCCCTGGGGACTCAAATCTAAGGTCTGCCTAGCCCTGCTGTTATCTTTCCTGAGGGTGTGTCCAATCCATCTCCACTTTCTTTCCATGATTTGTTGTTCTACTGTTCTTTGTCCACACCTCTCCCACAGCTTGGAGTTTTCGACCTTATCGAACCATTTTATTTTCAGAATATTTCTGAGGCATCTGTTAACAAAGGTCTGGAGTCTATTTTTTGTTGTCTCTGTTGTCCGCCATGTTTCGGATCCATAGAGTAGGACCTTTTTAACATTGGTGTTAAAGATCCCTACTTTTGTTTTGACAGAGATATGTGTAGATCTCCAGACCTGTTTCAGATTGGCAAAGGCATGTCGCGCCAAATTTGTTCTTCGTTCGATGTCCTCATCTGTTCCCCCTGATACACTGACCACACTCCCAAGGTATACAAAGTTGTTTACTTGCTCCAGGTTGCGGTTTTCTACTTGGATGACTCAATCTTGTAGGAAGTTTATTTTTAAAAATTTTGTTTTTTGGATGTTTATATTGACTCCTACTCTTTTCCCAGTCGCGCTCAAGGCTGTGGTTTTGTCTTGCATGTCTTGAAGTCTGTGGGACAGAATGGCCAAGTCATCTGCAAACTCCAAATCTTCTAGTTTTTGCATTAGGTTCCACTGGATTCCTTTTCCTGAGCTTGCATAAGCTTCTTCAGCTGGTAATTAAATGTTATTAAAAAATAATATGGGATAAAAAAAATTACACTTTAAAAGTATAATGTGAATTTTTTTTACTTTTGTTTTCTCCATTCAATGTTGGAAGTGTCCGATGTCTGTACAGTGGTACCACGAGATACTAACGCTTTAAGATACGAAAGTCCCAAGATACGAAAGGCCACTCGAAGAATTTTTTGTTCCAAGATACGAAAAAAAAATCCAACATACGAAAGACGCTCAGCTGACAAGAGTGGGCATCATGTGCCTGAAAAGGTTCAAACAGGTCGCGGTGTTGCGCAGTTCAATGACATTTGCCTGACTCGTTTCAGAAAAATTGTAAAAAGCAGGCAAAAACAAGCTTCCTTGGATCAATATTTTGCTAAGAGACTATCAGTAAGCGAAGATGTTGGTGGATGTGTGGCAAAGAAAATGAAAGGTGAAACAAAAAATTAGAAAGCGCGAAACAAAAATTTAAAACAAACAATTTTAAAAAGCAAGTTAAAAACTTACATAAATTTAATTGTTATGTTACGGTATGTTTAGTGAAATATATCATATATAGAATGGGACTGGGATAAAGATTTTAAATAAAATACAAAATACACAAACAAATTGTACAATGAAAACAATAAATTTGAGCTTTATTTTTTTTAAATTTGTATTTATGTTTAGTGTAGAGTTGTACTAAATTTAAGTGTTTATTAAGATTTAATTCATGAAAAGTTTTTACATAACGTATTATTTTCATAAATTTAAGTGTTTCGTACGCAATGCCGTAATGTTTTCTGCCTTCTGTTCTCCTCCCCTACCACCTTCTCCGACACTTCACCACATCGTCTCACTCGAAAGGTTAGGCTTCACATTTGTATAAAGTATAAATATTATTTTCATTTATTTTATTCTGTTTTCATTATTTTATTATTATTTATTTGATTTATAATGTTCAATTTTAAGGATTGACGAATCCTACTTTTTGTTTTCTATAGTTTTCCATGATATTTTCAATTTTTAGTGTTGTTTCTGTGTGGCTTGGAACGGATTAAGTATTTTACACGTAAAACATAGTTCGAAATACGAAAGATCCACGATACGAAAGCCACCCCGAAACAGATTAATTTCGTATCACTGTACGTGTAATTTAGTTTTAAAATTTTAGTGTGGCACGCAGGGAATTAAAAAAAAATATTAGGCAATCTCCAAAAACATCCCATCTAAACCCATGTTGTGCGAAACATGGGCCAAACGTCATCAATTTTTGTGTTTACAACATGACCTCAACCATCTGCCAACGTTGATGACATCACCGCAGACAAGCACCAGGAAAAAGGCCACAATGAAGGCGATGCCTGACACGCCTATCCCGGTCGAAGACGGTCTGTGATCGGGGCTGCTGACCAATCTTCTCAGGTAGGACGACGATTTCGTCGCATCCATCAACAGGTCCTGTCTGATCTGATCCAAAACGGCAGCCAGCTCCTGAGATGTCAAGTTGACCCACTTGGCTTGCCCGGGAGAAACGGGGCACGCCAATTGAGTCTGGTTTGGTTGAGCTGCCGGAGAACTGACGTTGTAATCTTGCAAGTCGGACTTTAGAGTGTTGCCAGGGATCGGGAATTCTTCCAAGGTTGAAAAACGTTGACCCTGAGGTGTGGAGACGAAAGTGCCGTTAGGGGCGGGATTTTGGTTGAGGAATACATGTCAGTGGAATGGGAGTTGTTGAATAAAAATTGTCGGTATAGGAGCTATAGTGGTAAGTCAGACACGCCAATAAGATGGGTAGTGCTAAGTCAGACACGTCAATAAGATGGGCAGTGCTAAGTCAGACACGTCAATAAAATGGGTAGTGCTAAGTCAGGCACGCCATAAAGATGGGAAGTGCTAAGTCAGTTACGTCAATAAGATGGGAAGAGCAAAGTCAGACACGTCAATAAGATGGGCAGTGCTAAGTCAGGCACGCCAATAAGATGGGAAGTGCTACGTCAGGCACGCCAAAAAGATGGGCAGTGCTAAGTCAGGCACGCCAATAATATGGGCCGTGCTAAGTAAGGCACGCCAATAAGATGGGCAGTACTATGTCAGGCACGCCAATAAGATGGGCAGTGCTAAGTCAGGCACGCCAATAAGATGGGCAGTGCTAAGTCAGGCACGCCAATAAGATGGGCAGTGCTAAGTCAGGCACGACAATAAGATGGGAAGTGCTAAGTCAGTTACGTCAATAAGATGGGTAGAGCAAAGTCAGACACGTCAATAAGATGGGCAGTGCTAAGTCAGGCACGCCAATAAGATGGGCAGTGCTAAGTCAGGCATGCCAATAAGATGGGAAGTGCTAATTCAGGCACGCCAATAAGATGGGAAGTGCTAAGTCAGTTACGTCAATAAAATGGGTAGAACAAATTCAGACACGTCAATAAGATGGGCAGTGCTAAGTCAGACACGCCAATAAGATGGGAAGTGCTAAGTCAGGCAAGCCAATAAGATGGGAAGTGCTAAGTCAGGCACGCCAATAAGATGGGCAGTGCTAAGTCAGTTACGTCAATAAGATGGGTAGTGCTAAGTCAGTTACGCCAATAATATGGGAAGTGCTAAGTCAGGCACGCCAATAAGATGGGCAGTGCTAATTCAGGCACGCCAATAAGATGGGTAGTGCTAAGTCAGGCACGCCAATAAGATGGGTAGTGTTAAGTCAGGCACGCCAATAAGATGGGTACTGCTAAGTCAGACACGCCAATAAGATGGGCAGTGCTAAGTCAGACACGCCAATAAGATGGGCAGTGCTAAGTCAGACAAGCCAATAAGAAAGTGGATTGCTAAGTCAGTCACTTCAATAACATGGGTAGTTCTATATCTAAGTCAGACTTTGAAATTAGGTAGGTAGAGCGAAGTCAGTCAATTTAATAAAATGGTTAGTGTTAAGCGCAAAATCAGACTTGTCAAATAGATGGGTAGTGCTATTATATATAAGTCAGACATGGAATTTAGGTTGGTAGTGCTAAGTGCTTAATCGAACATGTTAATCAGAGGGGTAGTGTTGAGTCAGAATTTAAATAAGATGGGGAAGATGTGTCAATAATGCAAAAATTCATTAATTAAATAATTGTCTTTATTCACTGATGGTTCATGTTTAACCTAACCCAGGGGTCGGGAAACCACGGCTCGCGAGCCCGATGTGGCACTATTGATGGCTGCATCTGGATCTCAGACAAATGTTCGAGTATTAAAAAAAAAGTTTATTCAGACTCCTTTGATCAGCATATTAATTGCATTAAAAACAGCATAACAGTATTAATAAAAAGAATTCAAAGACATAATTATTGTACTTTTAGTTTTGAAATTTTACAAAATGCACACATTTACTGGAATTTTTAGTTTTAAACATAATGTATGTCTCTCACAGAATTACTTTTCAAAATATGTGGTGTCTATGGCTCTCTCAGACAAAAAGTTTCCCGACCCCTGACCTAACCTATGATGTTCATGTTATACCTCTAACCAATGCTGTTCATGTTTAACCTAACATATGATGTTCATGTTTAACCTAACCTATGATATTAACCTAACCAATGATATTCATGTTTAACCTACCCTATGAATCACGCCAGCTGTTGTGCAAAACTTTGTTTCATTGATTTCACCATATACATACACTCCAAAGACGATGTAGTCGTTGTTTAGTGTGTGATATCCAAACGTCACTCTGCAAGAACACCAATAAAAAAAAGTCTTTCTGAAACACCTACATTATACTTACTCAGTGTGGCAGGTGATTAAAAATTGTAACAGTAATATTAAAGAATATGTTTTAAATATATGTTAGAAACAGGATTATACTCGTATATACATAGGTATTATAATGGTAACTGAATTTTACCCTTAAAAAATTAAACAGAAACATGAAAACATTACCCTGTAATGTGTATTCTAATCATCAAAATATAATGCCTCGTTACCTTCTTGTAACCACCACGTAATTTTCAGATGACAAAACTGTTTCTGGTACATCTGGCTTGAAGTAGTTTCCGTCTAACTTTAGGTATTTTAAATAAACCTGCCACAGAGCAAAATATATGTAGCAATATCGAAACTGTGTGAGCTACCCTTCTTCTGAAGATGGCTACTTAACAAAAGACCCATTCAAGAATCGGACCTAATAACTATTTTAAATTTATTCAAATTAACAATTTTATCGCATTTTTGAAAGGATCATATAGTAAAGGATCATGGCGGCTGGATAGCGAAGTCAATAGTGCGCTCGCCTCACAAGCTGAGGAGCGTGGGGTCAAGCCCACGTTAAAGCCACAATAAAAATGCTGATGAATGACTATCGCTAAAAGGTCCTCCGCTGACCTGGAGAGGAGATGGGCGCCGCCATGGTCTACCAAGCCCCGAGAAAGTTCTGATAGAAACATTGGAACCCCCCTACGACAGTGATGGCGAACCACAGACGGCACGCAGAGCCTCATCAGCCGGCACGCAGCTAAAATATTACTTCTTTAACCTGCACTTTATGGTGGCAATTTGCTATATAAGAGTAGGTTTTAATTGAATTTTGGGCACGCGGTCCCGAAAGGTTCGCCATCACTGCCACGAGGTTATAGGAATACACACATGCGCACACACATACACACACACACACAAACATACACAAACACACACACACATACACAAATTGAACAAAAATTTACAAGCTTATTGGTATTTATTAAGAAATTCCCATACTTAATATCAAAGTACTATTCAGCATCTTCCATTAAATTGCTGGAACGTAGTTATTCTTAACATTTATTTTTTATTATTACCGGTGTTGTCTTTGGGATAATTGTAACTTTTACACCTTTTCGCCAAAACATTCAAGCCAGAGTGACAAGAATGGGGTTGCATCTTCGGGACATAATTTTAAAATTTTTTAAAAAAAGATAAATTCCATTAAATTTTCTTAAATGACTTTTTTTTTGTGTCACCCTGAATTTTATTTGTTTCTTTTTATGCAATGCAGACCATTTCGGCAATTTTTTAAAAAAAAATTTCCGTGAAAGGTTGGTAGCAAAAATCTTACCCTGGCTCCGTTGCAGAGGCGTCACTACGGTTGGTGTCACCCAGCGTGGAAGCTAATTGTAGCTAATTTTACGACTTACCCCACAGACCTCCTCCAAGTCTGCCAGTGCCAAATAACAGAAACACACATAATTTTACACTTTGGTGTCATCCCTTGTGATGGTGTCACCCCTTGTGATGGTGTCACCCCTTGTGATGGTGTCACCCCTTGTGATGGTGTCCCCCCTTGTGATGGTGTCACCCCTTGTGATGGTGTCACCCCTTGTGATGGTGTCACCCCTTGTGATGGTGTCCCCCCTTGTGATGGTTTCACCCCTTGTGATGGTGTCACCCCTTGTGATGGTGTCACCCCTTGTGATGGTGTCACCCCTTGTGATGGTGCCCCCCCTTGTGATGGTGTCACCCCTTGTGATGGTGTCAACCCTTGTGATGGTGTCACCCCTTGTGATGGTGTCCCCCCCTTGTGATGGTGTCACCCCTTGTGATGGTGTCACCCCTTGTGATGGTGTCACCCCTTGTGATGGTGTCACCCCTTGTGATGGTGTCCCCCCTTGTGATGGTGTCACCCCTTGTTATGGTGTCACCCCTTGTGATGGTGTCCCCCCTTGTGATGGTGTCACCCCTTGTGATGGTGTCACCCCTTGTGATGGTGTCACCCCTTGTGATGGTGTCACCCCTTGTGATGGTGTCACCCCTTGTGATGGTGTCACCCCTTGTGATGGTGTCCCCCCTTGTGATGGTGTCACCCCTTGTGATGGTGTCACCCGGTGTGGTCCGCACCACCCGCTCCCCCTTAGTGACGCCTCTGCTCCGCTGATATGCACTGTAACTATGTGTTTGATACTTTCATATGTCATATTAACATTCAAGCTAAAATATTTCATATATTGAGGTGAGACAATTACGTTTGAGCGTGTCATTGACATATTATTCTTTGGTTTGGGGGCGGGGGGGCTGTTTGTTCGCTTAGAGAAGTGCGCGGGTCTTTTGCGAATTTTATGTCACTATCCAGTCACAAAGAAAGTGGGACAATGCACACCGTTTACTCAAATTTGTTCTTCGTTGTACCCTAAATCTTGTAAAGGTTATATCCCCTTACTCTGCCTCTAGTAAGTGCTTGCTCCCCCAGACCCCTCTTGCCTATGAACGTTCTGACATTTGGTCTGTTACTATACATTTCTGATTGATTTCCTCTTCAGTATTATATTTCAGCTAAGTTTTTATTTTTAAAAAAATATTTTACTTTTTTTCTGAAAAGGTACTTCATGTCAACAAGTTTTTTGTTTTGTTAAACACCTTTTCATGCTTCCTCCTACCGTATTTGTTAAATTAATACTGCCTGTGTATTTGAAACGTGAATTCACCTAATTTCTGTTCTCGTCATTTCCTTTTCTCCCCCCCCCCTCTATTTTTTATTTATTTCTTACAACAGGGAAAAAATATTCCTTTAAAATCCCTTCAAGTCGTTAAGAAATTACTTATCGTCTACTTATAGCTTAAATCATGATTTCCCAAACGAACGTATCGCTGATATACAGCTTCAATAACGACAACACAAATACAGGTGGTGGGAAAACATTTCAGAGCGAGGACCGCATTAGTAAGACCTGAAACGTCAAAGGGGCCGCACTGAACCAAAATTTAGCCCCAAATCAAGTACAAACATCCATCTTTAATATGCATATATCGATTTTTCGATATTACGGCAGGCTTCTACGGGCCGCAAAGAACGCCGCAGCGGGTCGTAGTTTGCCGACCCCTGAACTATTCTAAGGGGCCGTCCATAAATGACGTCACGCGATTTTGGCCGATTTTTCACCCCCTCTCCCTCGTCACATGTCGTTACGAAAACTTAGACTCCCCCCCCCCTTTTTTTTCCAATATGACGTCACAAATCTTTGCCACCCCCCTGCCCCATAAAGGCGTATTGTCTATTTGAAATGAACATGATTCAAATCACTTTTTTCAGTTAAGTGTGTATTTATTTTAAGGCAGCACTCTAATATCGTGACACGCGTGAAGCCGTGTAAAACGTCATTAAATAAATTGTAAGCAGTCAAATATTACAGTGGAGCTTTTACTTAAAGCTGCGTGTTTTGATGTGACGTCACATTTCTTAAACACCCCTCCCCTCGTTACACATAGTCACAAATGTTTGAACCACCTTTAAAAAAAATTTTTTTAAAATGCGTGACTCGCCGTGACGTCATTTTTGGACGGCCCCCCTAAGAGCTTCAATAATAAAATAATCAACATTAAAAACACTTTTTAAAAACTAGTCTTATATTAAAAATGCACTAATTTTCTACTTTTTAGTCTACGCATTTTACAGTAAGTTCAAAGCCAGCTTACCTTTTGACTATAAATCCCTTTTATATGAGACATAACTAAAAGTAGTGATTATGTTTAAACGCGACATTTACAGACTGAAACACAATTATCTCCCCTGGTTTTAAAACTGGGCGCAGGGACGGTAGGGGGTGTGAACAGTGACGGTCGGCGTCAACGCGTGAACTAGGCACGTGAAAAAAATATAAACAAATAGTGGGACGGTTCCGATTAAACTTACAAAGCAAGTTAATATAAGACTAGTAAATAAAACAAACCCGTAAAAACAAAGTTTTTGACTATAA
The DNA here is from genome assembly GCA_944989445.1 of Ampullaceana balthica. NCBI lineage: Eukaryota > Metazoa > Mollusca > Gastropoda > Lymnaeidae > Ampullaceana > Ampullaceana balthica. The sequence continues at coordinate 920,477 of CALYLW010000059.1, forward strand.
ATCCCTTATATATGAGACATAACTAACAGTATTGATTATTTTCAAACGCTATAAACAATGACAGACTGACACCAAGTGATGTCCCTTGTCTTTAATAAATGGGGGTGGGACGTGAGGGGGTGTCGGCACGACGGTCGGCGTCAACTCAAACTCACGTGGAAGTGGAAGAAAAAAACAATAACAAACCGTGAATTTGAATTACATACCTCATATAAGGATAAACTAAAAATGCATTAATTTAATTACGGTACGTTCGATCGATCTGAAATTTTGATACGATGCATTGTTAGGTTAGACGGGTCCGTGTGCCAAATTTCAGCTCGATCGGATCACGGGAAGTGGGTCATTTTTCGACTTTTGTTTTTCCGCCCGCCCGCCCAGCCCATGAGAGATGAGATGACGACAGAGACGGCCGCGAAGTTAATATAAGGGATTTAATAAAACAAACCCGTAAAAACAAAGTTTTTGACTATAAATCCCTTATATATGAGACATAACTAACAGTATTGATTATTTTCAAACATTTACAGACTGAATCTGTCTTAACTCAACTTTGCTTCATAACCCTAGTGGGGGGAGGGGTGGGGGGGAGGGGGGAGAGGGGAAAAGTCTGGTCACCGATTCGCTTGACCGAGCTCAGAGTGACACGTAAAATGTAAACAAAAGCGCCCGTCGCTTCGTTGGGTCGCCTCAATGCGTCAGCTCAAAATTTCACGTGGGAAAAAAACAATAACAAAACCGTGAATTTAAATTACATACCTCATATAAGGATAAACTAAAAATGCATTAATTTAATTACGGTACGTTCGATCGATCTGAAATTTTGATACGATGCATTGTTAGGTTAGACGGGTCCGTGTGCCAAATTTCAGCTCGATCGGATCACGGGAAGTGGGTCATTTTCGACTTTTGTTTTTCCGCCCGCCCGCCGAGCCCATGAGATGATGAGATGATGAGACGGCCGCGAAGTTAATATAAGGGATTTAATAAAACAAACCCGTAAAAACAAAGTTTTTGACTATAAATCCCTTATATATGAGACATAACTAACAGTATTGATTATTTTCAAACATTTACAGACTGACACCGAGTGATGTCCCTTGTCTTTAATAAATGGGGGTGGGATGTGAGGGGGTGTCGGCACGACGGTCGGTCAAACGACGGTCGGCGTCAACTCAAACTCACGTGGAAGTGGAAGAAAAAAACAATAACAAACCGTGAATTAGAATTACATACCTCATATAAGGATAAACTAAAAATGCATTAATTTAATTACGGTACGTTCGATCGATCTGAAATTTTGATACGATGCATTGTTAGGTGAGTCGGGTCCGTGTGCCAAATTTCAGCTCGATCGGATCACTGGGAAGTGGGTCATTTTCGACTTTTCTTTTTCCGCCCGCCCAACCCAAGACAGAGATGATGAGATGACGACAGAGACGGCCGCGAAGTTAATATAAGGGATTTAAAAAAAACAAACTTAAAAACAAAGTTTTTGACTATAAATCCCTTATATATGAGACATAACTAACAGTATTGATTATTTTCAAACATTTACAGACTGAATCTGTCTTAACTCAAGTTTGCATCATAACCCTAGTGGGGGGGAGGGGTGGGTGGGGGGGGAGGGGTGGGTGGGGGGGAGAGGGGAAAAGTCTGGTCACCGATTCGCTTGACCGAGCTCAGAGTGACACGTAAAATGTAAACAAAAGCGCCCGTCGCTTCGTTGGGTCGCCTCAATGCGTCAGCTCAAAATTTCACGTGGCAAAAAAACAATAACAAAACGTGAATTTAAATTACATACCTCATATAAGGATAAACTAAAAATGCATTAATTTAATTAAAGTACGTTCGATCGATCTGAAATTTTGATACGATGCATTGTTAGGTCAGACGGGTCCGTGTGCCAAATTTCAGTTCGATCGGATCATGGGAAGTGGGTCATTTTTGACTTCTGTTTTTCCGCCCGCCGAGCCCAAGACAGAGAGAGATGATGACAGACAGAGACGGCCGCGAAGTTAATATAAGGATTTAAAAACAACACATATTCAGTGATCAGCTACTCACCTCTTCAATAATGACAACAATGTAAACAGCTGAAGTCGTAGACGTGTTCTGGGTGGGGATGTACGCGCTCGGCACCGCCCAAGAATAGCGAGATCTCCACCAGGGTCGTGACGTCAGTGACGCCATGCAGTCAACGAGTCGTCTGCCTGTCGTATCCGTGTGGTGCAGAAACTTGAGACCGGTGAAAGGTTGGCTGGCCGTGACGTTGACATTCGGCTCCAAGTGAAACTGGTAGGCGTCTCCTGGTTGGGTCAGGAGAAACGTCCTGTTGTCCTGTGGCAACTGGTTCAAATAAATTATGTAATGCCCAGGTTTGAAAACAATTCAAGACAATTAAAAATAAATACAAAAACAAATAAAACAAACCCGTAAAAACAAAGTTTTTGACTATAAATCCCTTATATATGAGACATAACTAACAGTATTGATTATTTTCAAACATTTACAGACTGACACCAAGTGATGTCCCTTGTCTTTAATAAATGGGGGTGGGATGCGAGGGGGTGTCGGCACGACGGTCGGCGTCAACACGACGGTCGGCGTCAACTCAAACTCACGTGGAACTGGGCAGAAAAAAAACAATAACAAACAGTGAATTTTGAATTACATACCTCATATAAGGATAAACTAAAAATGCTCTAATTTAATTACGGTACGTTCGATCGATCTGAAATTTTGATACAATGCATTGTTAGGTTAGACGGGTCCGTGTTCCAAATTTCTGTTCGATCGGATCATGGGAAGTGGGTCATTTTTTACTTCTGTTTTTACGCCCGCCCGCCCGCCGAGCCCAAGACAGAGAGAGAGAGAGAGAGAGAGAGAGAGACGGCCGCGAAGTTAATATAAGGGATTTAAAAAACAGAAAAAGGAAAATTCTCCCAATTAATTTTTTAAAGATATATATTTTCAGTTCATGTTTAATTAAAATTAAAAATTTTAAAACCATTGTCATTTTTTTATTTAAAAAAAGTGTACTCTGTGCCTGATTTTTTTAATAGTGTGTGTATGTGTTTGTGTGTGTGTGTGTGTGTATGAATGGAGGGCGGCATTTTTGACCGAATGTATATATATATATATATATATTATATATATATATATATTTATATATGGCAACCGTCCGTCCTCATGGGACGATGGCGTGTACTCCTGCTCCTCTGCCCCTCCTGCCCTTTCTCCTGGCCCTTCTCTCTTCACTCAAAGCTATGAGGGATGCTTCCGCGACATGAATGCCCTCACGCACTTTTGCCCGCCAGGACGTGCGCTCCTCGGCATTGGTCTCCCACGTTTTATAGTCTATCTGTGCCAATGACATGTCTTGCTTGCAGACGTCCTTGAAGCGCAAGCAGGGGCGACCTCTTTTTTTCTCTTACTGGTTGCCAGCTCACCGTAAAGCATGGCTCTAGGAATGCGATCCTGTGGACATGACCTAACCACCGCAGGCGCCTCTCACTCAGAATTGAGTACATACTCAGCATATGGCTTCTTCTGAGTACTTCGACATTGGTGATCTTATATATATATAATTCACCAAAGCGAGTATGTGCAAATAAGCATGACGAATGACCCTCGCTAGGGTCGACCAATCAGTTTATTGTTTGGCCAGCGGAGGTGGTGGAGAGAGGGGCAACAATGGTTCTTGCGTTCACGTGCGTTGTTCCTTCACAAAACAACATGTTATTCGTAGTGTAGTGGTTGTCGCGTCCGCCTTACACGCGGAAGGTCCTGGGTTCAAGCCCCAGCGAAAACATCATTTTTTAATTTTTTAAAAATGTGTGTTTGTGCTAGTTATTTCCCCCCTTTTTTGTGAACATGGCTGACCCTCACTAGGGTCGGCCAATCACAGTTTATGGTTGGCAAGCTAGGGTGGTGAAGGGTGGCGGGCAGGTAGATAACCGCAGTGCGAATGTCTCGAGACCAACAATGCGTCGGTGGTTCCTCCACACCGAATTTCCCTAACCCTAACCAGGGCCGTCTTAACGCATAGGCCCGTTGGGCATTTGCCCGGGGGCCCACAATCATAGGGGCCCCATGGGAATATGTTTATATATATTATGTATATTTATTTTTTTATTATTCCTGCGGGGGAGGGGCCAACCACTATTTCTTTGCCCGGGGGCCCAAAATGGTGTAAAAACGGCTCTGACCCTAACCATTTATATATTTGAAAAGTCTGTCATGTGTGTTCGAGCTTGCACTAGCAACTACTCCTGAACCATACCAGATAGAGGGTTCTGGTCTTTTGCAAATATGTTTAAGAGTTCCCAAGGATGTGCACGGGCCAAAAAATAATACCGAAAAGGTTTAATATTTCCTTGAAATATTTTTTTAACGAAAAAATATTAGTATTTTGTAAATTTCTCGCCAACCATAACATCTATCGGGTTGAAACAAATGCCAAACGATAGCTAATAATATGTAGAACAATGTTGGAGAAGAAATGTTTGAAAAATCTCTTTTCGTTCAACTCCAGTAATTTTAGCAGAAATTTGTAGATAGCAATTGTTTTGTTTACTTTCAGAATTATTGATTTGAAAGTACTTTTAATGTAATCTAGAATTATTTCCCTTGAATAAAAAAAATGTAAAAAATTCTTTGTTGGAAATTGCACTTAAATACTCATACGAGTTGTTATTACTTGTTTTTTAATTTTTTAATTTTCGATAAAAAAAACTGATTTCCAAAGAAAGTTACTTGGAATTAAAGTGAAGCACGTAATATAATTTGTCTCCATAATCTAATTGTAAAAAATTGTTTATTTCAAGAGATATTATGACATAGGAAATTGCCAGACACCCTCAGTGCTACGCCCCCGTTTGACGATTTTGTTTTAAATTTTACATGTACAGTTTGTTTTTTTAGTACCTGAAACTGTACTTGATTAGATCCAGAAACAACGGTATAGACATCTGGGATTGAGGTGGGAACAAATGATCCAGTCTGTGTGGACTGAAAGCATACATGATTAAATAAAGATTGTTAAGTAGATAGCTGGAGGCGACTGTACTGTACTATTTTTAGTTCAAAATCTTTACACTTAATCAGTAATCTTTTTACATCAATACAGTTGCTAGGGGCTGTTCATAAATGACGTCACAGGATTTGGGCCAATTTTTCACCCCTTCCCCCCTCGTCACACGTCGTCACAAAATGTTAGACCCCCTTCCAATATGACGTCACAAAGCTTTGCGCCCCCCCCCCTTTTAAAAGCAATTTTTCTATTTGAAAATTAGCATGTTTCAAATTAATTTTTTTTGTCATTCAAGTATGTATTTAGTGTAAGGCTGCACTCTAATATCGTAACACGCGTGAAGCCCATGTACAACGCTATTAAATAAATTGTAAACAATCAGATATTTTAAGTGCAATTTTCGTTTAAAGTTGCGCGTTTTGATGTGACGTCACATTTCTTAAACACCCCCTCTCCCCCTCGTAACTCTTCGTCACAAGTGGTCGACCCCCTCCTCCTCATAGGTGCGAGACGTCATTTATGGACGGCCCCTTACTTCATCTGTTTATGTTATTTTACGTTTATACAATAGTGTACACCTGTTACTACATCGGTACTCAGTTAAAAAGAAAATCAAACGTACACACACAATAAGGGAGGAAAAAAAAGAACATTTCTTAAAAAGACATGTGTTTAAAAAAAAAGGATTGAATATTTAGAAAGATCTGCAAAGGGTCCGCCCATAAAGTACGTCACGCTTCAGAAGGGGGGGAGGAGGGGGTGTAAAAGGTGTGACAGTTTGTGACAGGGGGAGGGGGGTCCGGCCATGTGTTACGTCACGGTGTTTTATATTAAATTTTAATTATTTTCTTAATAAAAAACAACATTTCTGTTGGAAAGTGTGACGTACTTTAGGGGGGGGGGTTCCGAGATTTGTGACAGGGGGGGAGAGGTGGGAGTTAAAAATTGTCAAAAATAGCGTGACGTACTTTATGGACGGCCCCCAAAAGAGATTTTTTTTTAATGGACGAACATTAAATCATAAAAAGGTTTCGTTAACATTCATGAGTATCTCTTCTTTTTATTTTCAATTTATTGGTCATCCTCATTCCTTTGCATAATTCATCCAATTGTTTAAAAAAAAATTTTAATAAAAAATTAAAAAAAATAAAATAAACCTACATAACTTTTTAAAATTGATTTTATTTGTAAAAAAAATAATTTTGGATAGGTATTGAATTTTCTGCTCCGATGATAAACATTGAAGCACTACGCATTTGACCAAATACCAGACATGTCTATGATAAATGATGAGCAGTTCGTTTAATATCGCACACAAAGATTAAATACTGGTAGGTCAGTAGTTAGTCGACCTTTTAAAAAAAGTTCCCAATTAAAGTGGAAGAACTTAATTTTTTTTCTCTTTTATTATTATTATTATTATGATTATTGTTGTGTGTGTGTGGACAGTTAGAGTAAGCTGCGATTGGGAATACAATCGCAAGATAAACAGTTCAGGTCTTATAAAAGGGGCCGTCCATAAATGACGTCACGCGCCTAGAGGGTGGGTGGAGGGGTTGTTTAAGAAGTGTGACGTCACATGAAAAACGCGCTACTTTAAATAAAAGTTCCACTTAAATATTTGATTGCTTAAAATTTATTTAATGACGTTTTCAATGGCCTTACACGTGGGACTATTATAGTGCAGCCTTACACTAAATACATACTTAAATGACAAATAAAAAAAACCGTAAAAAACCAAGTTTTTTACTATAAATCCTTTTTGTACGAGACGTAACTAAAAGAATGTTCATTATAATACGCAGCGCAAGACTATCCAGAAAAACAAAATTGCAGTTGCGTCGTAAAACATGTTTAATATAATGCTCATCGATCAGGAATATGTTTATAAAAAGTGTTGTCAGTAAAATACGCACCTTATTGCGCGACAGAAAGGTCGTTCAATATAATACGCACCACGACACTCTATCTCAAAAAATAACATGATACATAGGAATATATAAAACAATCTAAAAATTCAAGAATTTAATGACGGTATATGCGATCGATCTGAAATTTTGATACATAGTTTTTATCATTGCCACCAAACTGCCTTCTAAATTTCAGCTCGCTAGCTTACGAGGAAGTGCGTTAAAATCGATCCAAAGTTTTGGCGACAAGCAATCAAGGGTGCAGACACAACGAGTTAATATAAAGGATTTTTTAAAAAAGTGATTTGAAACATGCTAATTTTCAATTAGAAAATCCGTCTTTTAGGGAGGGGGGGGGGTCAAAGCTTTGTGACGTCATATTGGAGTCTAAGTTTTTGTGACGAAGTTCATTGAGGAAGGCTTTTTGCCGAAACGTTCGTTGTTCAGTGACGTCCTTCCAGGCCCATACCTGCCCTGTTTAAATAACATATACTTGTTTGAACGACGACATGGTGTTTACCATTCATAAGAAATTCTGAGTTGAAAGGGAGATTATGCAGAAAATATCTGGGTCATTCAGCAGGTAACTTCTAGCGAAGTTTAAAGCTGGTTACTTGGACATAGACGATCCTTACCTTTCTGGGAATCCACGACGTGAAGGAGGTCATTGACTGGATTACTGGCAACAGTTGCTCAAACGACACATCACCAGTCACCTACAATTGAAGAGTTTTTTATTCGAGGTTGGTGTTTTAGACGATTTAGTTATGGATTAGAGCAGTGGTTCCCAAACTTTTTTGACCCACGGACCCTTTTTATAGTAAAAACTTCCCCACGGACCCCCCCCCAAAGGAAAAAACTACATAAATGCATAGTACAAAAATTATAAATCAAAAAAAACCAACATTTTGATGAAGAAGTATTTTTGAAATTATAACTTTTGTTTAAAATAAAATTGACGCCAAATAATGGCTTGGATGAACGTGGTGAGATTTTATGAGTGTATGTTTGACCGACTCAATGCTTGTGACTTGTGAGTAGTAATCGCAAATCCCCACGAGCACCAATGTCAAGTCGGGTATGATGAGGTTCCTACGGCACTGAATCTTTGATCTACCAAATAGGAAGACGGGAAAGCAGGAAACAACTTCTGTACAATAACCCATAATGCAGGATATAAAATTAGGGATCTGATTTTGTAACCAGAATTTGTGGTATCCTAGTTCAAACATGCGTTTACATTCCTCATTTCAATAAGCTGATCCTGTATTAGTATGGATTCATCTGTGTTTGGGATGTGAGTTTGTCCACGCGCAAAATGGGTTTGCAATAAACGAAGATATTACGCTTTTAGTTTTGATTAAATTTAATTGGTTACCTTGTAGTTTTCAAATTACTTTAGTTTAAGTTGGTAAATAAATCATTCATAAAGGATATGTCATTTTTTAGTTGATTGTGTCGCAGATCATTATATCATTGTCTTTGTTTTCCAGGAATTCCAACACTGAATCAAACAGAGCATAAAATCGATTTAAATATGTACTTGTTGATAACCAAAGTACTTCTTTGTGTATCAGTAAACGATTATAGTCTTCTTTATTTTCAAAAAAAAATGTTGAATAAATAATATCTCATTGATGGCATTCCTTTATTGACTTTATTAACTGCTCTAATGACATGATCTAGTGCTCAATGCAAATCATTAAGATTTTTTGCGAATAAATGATGTGAGATAAATGACACAATGTACTGATAATAAATTTGGTACAGCTTTTTTTTTAGGTATGACAGAAAGTCAAGGGTATTGCTTTAACTTTAAAATATCTCTGCAATTCAGCAAATAACGTTTCACCTTTCAAGTATCTGTTTCCAAAAATTTAGTCATCCTTCAAATATTCAACAACACTGTATTGTCGGCATTGTTTCTTCGGCTCACTCAGTGCTGGATTCATCTATTTGCTAAACAAGCGATAGCTTAGGGCCCCTGCCTTCTTGAGGCCTCCAGGGTTTTTTTTCATATTTGAAACTGACATAGAATATCTGGACTTCAAAAGGGCCCCCAATATCTCAAATGGCTTAGGGCTTAAGTCTAAATCCGGCCTTGGACTCACTCATTCTCTTATATGTTGTAACAAACCACTGTTAGTAATAATAATTAACGTTTTCAATGGAATGCTGCAGTAAAGCCCTATTGTACAAAATATTTGATGATTTTATTGATAGGATACAATTTAGATAAATATAGCTTCACCACACATCTCAAATTACCCAACCTTGCAACCCGCGTAGGTTTAAGTTAAAAACTTGTATTTTCTTATCTACTTATAGGAATTCAGCATTTCTTACGAGCTTGACCTTTCAACAAACTAAGTATTTTGATTGGTTATAGCTGTGGAAATTACCATACCTTTTCTACTACCTTTTCTAAGAAAAAACAACATTGTATCCAAGAATGATAGCTCCTAAGGTGGTATTTAATTAGTAGAAAATGCATTGAGACACTTTTTTTATTATTGTTATTTATTTTTATTTCCATAATAATAAAAATTGATCACAGTTTTATTGTTTTATATTAAACCTTGCGCGGACCCCCTGACGTTGTTCAGGGACCCCCAAATCAATTTTCATTTCCCACGGACCCCCTGAATGGTACCGGGGACCCCCCAGGGGTCCGTACGGACCACTTTGGGAACCACTGGATTAGAGGAATGAGGGAGGTAACTTTGGAGTTGAAATTTTGGATATAGGTAAATAATAATTATTGTTAGGATGAACGATTTGCAACCCAACTCAGTGGTGATGCACCATCGTCTCGCGAGACGGAAGGAGGCCGATTATATTATAGAATGCAATCAGACTGTTTTTTACTCTGCATAATTTAATTTAAATTATGCGATGTAATTTATCCTGCATAGTCATTTTGTGAACAGAGCTTTCGAAGTGAGCAACGTTTCAAAGTCATATTATGCTGACCACAAATTAAATGATAACATTATACACTGATCACATCGTACACCAGCGGCGTCACTAAGGTTGGTGTCATCCAGTGCGGTAGCTCATGGTGTCACCCCTCACTATTTACCCCATAGACCTACTTCGAGTCTGCCAGTGCAAAATGACGGGAACTTATATAATTTTATATTTTGGTGTTACCCCCTGTGATGGTGTCCCCCGGGGCGGTTCATACCCCTCGCTGCCCCCCCTAGTGACGTCTATGTTTTACACTGATCACAACGTGTACTAATCACATGCTACTCTGACCTCTAGAACACTGATGAAAATCGCCAAAGGTCTTGATGACCTAACTCTTGTGCCCGTCAAGTCCCCTTCACTCTCCAATGTAAGTTGTCCAGCAAGAGGTAATGTCACCTCGACAGACTCAGGGCGTATAACTCGTGTCCCATCTAACGTGAATGCAGTTGTTGGACTTGTTGCGTACTGCGTGAACCTGGTTTCCATAGAAACAATTTATTTGGTCTGACGAGAAATACAAATTCTAAATTCACGCTATTACTTTAAAAGATATAATAATAATAATATCTGGAGCTAGGGACGATCTTAAATTTCGCCAAGATATTTTAACGGTTTTAATTTTGAATTACATTATGAAATAAATCTTTACGCCGTACTGGGCCATTAGAACAAAAGATAACTTGCTTCCGTTTACCAAACTCACACATTCTTGATTTCGCATTATCTAATTGGGCCATAATTTTACGTACTAAATTTTCTGTTAAGATATCGTAAAAGTAGGTCTAGGAAAAATGTTACCAGTCGTGTTTACACCAACGTTTTTTTTTGTTATCTAATAGTGCACTTAATGTAACTGTTTTATTTTTTAAAGCGCTTTTTCTTTGATTACATTTTATTTTCCGCTAGCACTGTATTCCAGCCGCATCCAATTAAAGGACACCTAAAACACCACCCCCCCCCCATTTTTTTCCCCACCAAGTGTAAAATAATATTCATATACAGCCAAACCTCTCATAACGAGCACCTCTCATAACGATATTTTCGCATAACGAGCAAAAATTATTTTGAAAAAGTTGCTCCCTTAACGAGCGAAGATTCGCATAACGAGTGACGCAGAAAGGGAAAGTCCCTTTTTCCTGGAAATTCATTAGTGAGTCGGCACTTCAGCCCTGATGTATTATTCTGTGTTAAGCACTCGGTCTGTTAGCGTATTGTTTTCGTGTGTGATCAAGCGTTTTTACAAATTTTGTATTCAGACAGTATTCGTAATTTTTTTATGTGCAAAGTGTAATAACATGTGCTAAAATGTCTTCGAAAAAAAACACTAGAAGACAATCATAAGAGAGAAAAAAATAACTTGAAATGAAACAAAAAACCATTGAAAAGAGAGAACAAGGTGGCTAATCTAGCGTGCAACTACAATCGGCCAACATCAACGATCTGCACTATCCTCAAGAACAATTAAGGAGATAATGCTTCAAATGGAGTGTCAAGTATGTGTACGAAACGGTTACGACACATTTTCGTCAAATTTGGAAGCATCGGCAAAAACAAATGTCTTTAACAGTTTTCTAGTTTAAAAGGAATCATTTTTGTAAAAAATTCATATTTTTGTTTACGTTTTTTGTTTCAAATATAAATTGTATTCTAGTTGTTTCACTCTTTAACAATTCATAAGTAATTTTATTTAATAATTTTTTTGTGAAAAATTAGTATATTTTTTCAGCATGGAACGGATTATCATATTTTACATTGATTTGTATGAGAAAAATTGTTTTGTATAACGAGTGTTTCGCTTAACGAGTAAGCCTCTGGAACTAATTAATCTCGTTAGAGAGGTTTGGCTGTATTAGTACGTGACGAACTGGAGTTCGTAATAAAAGATATTAAATCCAAGTTTAAAAGAACGATTGGTGTCGAGTGGCAAGTTGGCAATCGAGCATGTTACCTTATGAAAACTTTGTTGTTATCGTCTGCTGAGACAATAAAGAGGCGTATGGAGGCGGTGTTGCTGTCAGACGTGGAAGACACTATGACGTAATCAGTGTGGAGCATCGTATGCGCCAGAACAGTTGTGGCACTGAGAGACAATATTTGCCAGGCTCCGAATTCTGAAAAGATAATTGGATGAAATCAGAAGAGACGGAAATAGAAGCATCAGAGGCGCAGTAAAGGGAAGTGCTAACGGGGATGCCAGTCTCATATTTAAAAGCGTTTTTTCACGAAAGCGGACAAAGGGGACAGGTCATAGTAAGGGGAAACTAACCATGGAACAATCAGTGGCGCATACTAGTTATATTATCTTGGCACAGAGATCTCATTAAAAAGTATTAGTTATACATATGATTTACAGAAAATCTTTAAAGATAAAACTATTTTACTTCCTTTTTATATTTCGATTTTCTTCTGTCTTTCAGCGACAACATCTAATGTTGATAAGCATTATTAATTGGCTTCAACTAAAAACATTTAACCCCTCTCCCTACTAAAAAAGGCATTTACCTGAGGGATATGTGATTTTTGTGAACAAAGTCACATGCAGACACCCAAGCGCTGAAATAACAACCCCTCGCCTGGAGACTCCAGAACTTTCTAACGCCAAGGTCAAGTTCATAACTTGTTCACTTCCCGGGACCAGATGAAACGTTGTTTCGGACAGTGAAGGCTCATACACGGCGACCGTTGCCGTGGTGGCGAATGTTTCGGATGTGATCAGGACCAGCGTGGCTAGGAGCGAGCTGTTGCCAAACAGCGTCAAGTCTCTAGACGTGTGGGGAACTGCCAGGAGGTACCGGTGTTCTAAACCAACGGGGGTGCTGTTGTTGGGCAAGGAAGAATAATTGGACGGGAGAACTTCGGATGAATTCGCGTAGACCGCATCGATGGTTGAGCCGTTGATAATCAGATCTTGTGCGGTTGTACTCAGGCCCTGTGTGGCTGTGCCCATGCCTGATGTGGACGTATTGTCATTTCCATTGAACTGTGTGGTACTGTCAGTGGAACTTGTTGAATCGATTCCACTTGCAGATGGTTGAACGGTAGTTGTAGTAGTTTTGACTGATCCAGTAGTAGAAGTAGTTGAGTTAGCAAAGTTTGTAGTAGCTGTTGGAGCATTGGTGATGTTTTTGTTTGATGTGGGCGTAGGGAATGTTAAAGGGGGAAAAGTGGCAAAAGGCATGTTTGGTAGAGTGATCGGAGCATTGAGGGTGATTGTATCTAGGCTTTGAATTGGTTTACTTACAGTGGTGTTTGTTGGGGTACTAGTGGGGCTGTTTGTTGTGGTACTAGTGGGGGTGTTTGTTGGGTTAAAAGTGGGGCTGTTTGTTGTGTTAATAGTGGGGGTGTTGGTTGGGTTAATAGTGGGGCTGTTTGTTGTGTTGATAGTGGGGGTGTTGGTTGTGTTAATAGTGGGGCTGTTTGTTGTGTTAATAGTGGGGCTGTTTGTTGTGTTAATAGTGGGGCTGTTTGTTGTGTTAATAGTGGGGCTGTTTGTTGTGTTAATAGTGGGGCTGTTTGTTGTGTTAATAGTGGGGCTGTTTGTTGTGTTAATAGTGGGGCTGTTTGTTGTGTTAATAGTGGAATCGTTTACGGTGGTACTGGAGTAATTGTATGTTGTGGCACTTGAGTTACTGTTTGTAACTGCAGAAGTGTTTGTTATAGTACCAAAGTTATCGTTGATGGGGGTACTGGAAGGACTGTATGATTTGCCACTGAGCCCACCGTTTGGGCTGATTGTGGTGCTAGTGGAGCTGTTTGTTGTGGTGCTAGTGGCGCTGTTTGTTGTATAACTCGAGGAACTGTTTGTTTTGGGAATGAAATAAATGTTTGTTGTGTTACTCAACGGACTGTCTGTCGTGGCAATTTTGGGGTCGTTTATTATGGTGCTTAAGAGACTTGTGGTATTTATAGGGATATTTACGGTAGCATTTAATGAACGGTTTGTTTCGGTACTGAATGGAGTGCCTGTTGTAATATTATAGTGACTGTTTGTTATTGTATTGATAGAGCTGTCTGTGTGTGTACTAGTGAGACTGTCAGAAATTGTACTCGTTGGGTTTTTTATGCTTATCGTAGAGCTTGAGGAATTGGCTATATTGATATTAGTTGGGTCATTTGTTGCAGTTGCTTTGATATCGTCTGAGCCCAGCGTCGTCGTGGTACTGATGCCACTGTCTGTTATCGCGCCTTCTGTGGTGGGCATATCGATAACGCCATATAAAGTTCCTGTAAGTGATATTTAATTAAATAAGACAAATAATATTTCTGTATTTGTTGAATATGTTGTCACAATTTTAATAATTTTCAATAATTTTTATTTTATATAGCTCATATAAGGAAAAACTACATTTTGGGCCCCCGGCCCCCTATATCTTATATATATGGAACGAAACCTGTTTAATAACCCTTCCGGTATAATTTTGTGTACGTGTACCAAATTTCACGTTATTTGGTTGTCTGGATCTTGAGTTATTAGGGAACAGACAGACAGACAGACAACAAATGCGTCTTATATATACTAGGGGCAAGTACCCGGCTCCCGCCCGGGTTTAACAACAACAGCAACAAAACAAAAACAACAAAAACAACAACAAAACAACAAAAACAAAACAACAACAAAAACAACAAAAACAACAAAAACAACAAAAACAACAAAACAACAAAAACAAAACAACAACAAAAACAATAACAAAACAACAAAAACAAAACAACAACAAAAACAACAACAAAACAAAAACAAAACAACAACAAAACAACAACTACAACAACAACAACAAAACAACAACTACAACAACAACAGCAACAACAACAAAGCAACAACAACAAAACAACAAATACAACAGCAACAACAACAAAGCAACAACAACATGAAGGACATTGTCGTCGCAGGGCAAGGGATGTGGACAACAACAACAAGAGCAAAAACAACACAAAAGCAACAACAGCAACAACAACAGCAACAACAACAAAAACAACAACAGCAACAACAACAAAAACAAAACAACAACAAAAACATCAACAACAAAACAACAACAAAACAACAACTACAACAACAACAGCAACAACAACAAAGCAACAACAACAAAACAACAACTACAA
This sequence comes from Ampullaceana balthica, assembly GCA_944989445.1. NCBI lineage: Eukaryota > Metazoa > Mollusca > Gastropoda > Lymnaeidae > Ampullaceana > Ampullaceana balthica. The sequence continues at coordinate 935,492 of CALYLW010000059.1, forward strand.
CAACAAAAGCAACAACAACAAAGCAACAACAACAAAAAAAATTATTTTATGGCGATAATCGCCTTCTTGTTAATCTCGACACCAAAATGTTTATTAATTTGCGTCATTATTTTACGTCTTAATTTTCAATAATTTTTATTTTATATAGCTCATATAGGAAAAACTACATTTTGGGCCCCCGGGCCCCAGTATCTTATATATATGGAACGAAACCTGTTTAATAACCTTTCCGGTATAATTTTGTGTACGTGTACCAAATTTCACGTTATTTGGTTGTCTGGATCTTGAGTTATTAGGGAACAGACAGACAACAAATGCGGCTTATATATATAGAGATAAGAGATATAGAATAGATATAGATAGATATAGCATAAAAAATAAATTAGGTTTTAAAAAAACCCTAGATATGATATCTTTGATCAACCGGTGGCATCACAAAGGTCACTCCCGGTCTGCTTATTAATAAAAAAAAATACACCGAAAGATTGAAAAATTGCAATAAAACGTAGAGTAATAGTTAAAATATTATTCTAATTATAATTAAAAACAACTTGACAGATGGCAACAAGTAGTAGAAAAAAAAGCTATCCGGAGAATTTCCTCACGTTTGGATTTACCCAAGTAGAAGACACATGAATAATGAAACCACAGTGTCTTGTCTGTTTGAAAGTATTTAGTCAAGAATCTCTCAAAAAGAGTCAATTGCAGAAACACCCGAGCAAATTACACTCGCATCTGTCTTCTGAACTGCGGGAATACTTTGTCAACTTGGAAATGTCTGCAAAACGACAAGACTGGAAAGTAACTTAAGCGGTACATTCGATCAACGCTCAACAGCAAAAGCTTTTTTTGAAGTGGCCTGGTTGAATGATCGAAACAAGAAACCACACACTATCGGTGAGTTATTGGTAAAACCACGGACTAACGGTGAGGTATTGGTTAAACCACAGACTAACGGTGAGGTATTGGTTAAACCACGGACTAACGGTGAGGTATTGGTTAAACCACGGACTAACGGTGAGGTATTGGTTAAACCACGGACTAACGGTGAGGTATTGGTTAAACCACGGACTAACGGTGAGGTATTGGTTAAACCACACACTATCGGTGAGGTATTGGTTAAACCACACACTATCGGTGAGGTATTGGTAAAACCACGGACTAACGGTGAGTTATTGGTTAAACCACACACTGTCGGTGAGGTATTGGTTAAACCACGGACTAACGGTGAGGTATTGGTTAAACCACAGACTAACGGTGAGTTATTGGTTAAACCATAGACTAACGGTGAGGTATTGGTTAAATCACAGGCTAACGGTGAGGTATTGGTTAAACCACAGACTAACGGTGAGGTATTGGTTAAACCATAGACTAACGGTGAGGTATTGGTTAAACCATAGACTAACAGTGAGGTATTGGTTAAACCATAGACTAACGGTGAGGTATTGGTTAAACCACGGACTATCGGTGAGGTATTGGTTAAACCATAGACTAACGGTGAGGTATTGGTTAAATCACAGGCTAACGGTGAGGTATTGGTTAAACTACAGACTAACGGTGAGGTATTGGTTAAATCACAGGCTAACGGTGAGGTATTGGTTAAACTACAGACTAACGGTGAGGTATTGGTTAAATCACAGGCTAACGGTGAGGTATTGGTTAAACCACACACTAATGGTGAGGTATTGGTTAAACCACACACTATCGGTGAGGTATTGGTTAAACCACAGACTAACGATGCGGTATTGGTTAAACCACACACTAACGGTGAGGTATTGGTTAAACCACACACTATCGGTGAGGTATTGGTTAAACCACAGACTAACGATGAGGTATTGGTTAAACAACAGAATAACGGTGAGGTATTGGTTAAACCACAGACTAACGGTGAGGTATTGTTAAACCACACACTAACGGTGAGGTACTGGTTAAACCACAGACTAACGATGAGGTATTGGTTAAACCACAGAATAACGGTGAGGTATTGGTTGAACCACAGACTAACGGTGAGGTATTGGTTAAACCACATACTATGAGTGAGGTATTGGTTAAACCACACACTATCGGTGAGGTATTGGTTAAACCACACACTATCGGTGAGGTATTGGTTAAATCACACACTATCGGTGAGGTATTGGTTAAACCACACACTATCGGTAAGGTATTGGTTAAACCACACACTATCGGTGAGGTATTGGTTAAACCACACACTATCGGTGAGGTATTGGTTAAACCACACACTATCGGTGAGGTATTGGTTAAACCACACACTATCGGTAAGGTATTGGTTAAACCACACACTATCGGTGAGGTATTGGTTAAACCACACACTATTGGTGAGGTATTGGTTAAACCACACACTATCGGTGAGGTATTGGTTAAACCACGGACTAACGGTGAGGTATTGGATAAACCACAGACTAACGGTGAGGTATTGGTTAAACCATAGACTAACGGTGAGGTATTGGTTAAACCACAGACTATCGGTGAGGTATTGGTTAAACCACAGACTAACGGTGAGGTATTGGATAAACCACAGACTAACGGTGAGGTATTGGTTAAACCATAGACTAACGGTGATGTATTGGTTAAACCACAGACTATCGATGAGGTATTGGTTAAACCACAGAATAACGGTGAGGTATTGGTTAAACCACAGACTAACGGTGAGGTATTGGTTAAACAACACACTAACGGCGAGGTATCGGTTAAACCACATACTATGGGTGAGGTATTGGTTAAACCACATTCTATCGGTGAGGTATTGGTTAAACCACATACTATCGGTGAGGTATTGGTTAAACCACAGACTAACGGCGAGGTATTGGTTGAACCACACACTATCGGTGAGGTATTGGTTAAACCACACACTATCGGTGAGGTATTAGTTGAAAAACACACACTATCTGTGAGGTATTGGTTAAACCACACACTATCGGTGAGGTATTGGTTAAACCACACACTATCGGTGAGGTATTGGTTAAACCACATACTATCGGTGAGGTATTGGTTAAACCACACACTATCTGTGAGGTATTGGTTAAACCTATAAGGAAAAGCTCACACTCGACAGGCTGCATGCCTTAAAAACAGCAAAGTCGCATGCTCAAAAAGTTGCCTGCCAATGTGCCAATACCTACTGGCTTAACCTCTGCTCCAGCATACAATCAGCTGCAGACATGGGCAATGCCAAAGCCATGTACGAAAATATCAAAAGAGCAACTGACCCTTTGACGTCCAAAGTTGCCCCCCTAAAGTCCAAAATTGGAGAAATTATCCAAGACCAGGCAGGACAGCTAAAACGGTGGGTTGAGCATTATCTGGAACTGTACTCAACAGTTACCACAGTCTCCAGCACCGCTCTAGATATGCCACTCATGGAAGAACTTGATGTCATGCCCAAACAGGAAGAGCTGAGCAAAGCAATCGACAGCCTAGCTTGTTGAAAAGCCCCTGGGAATGATGGCATACCACCGGAAGCTGGGAACAGGGCTATATCCCCCAAGACCTAAAGGATGCAAATATAGTGACACTATATAAAACAAGGGTGATAGAAGTGACTGCAATAACTATCGCGGCATCTCACTCCTTAGTATTGTAGTAAAGGCCTTCGCCCGTGTCATACTAAAACGTTTACAGAGTCTAGCATCCCGTGTCTATCCAAAATCTCAGTGCGGTTTCCGGGCTGGTCGGTCTACCATAGACATGGTGTTCTCCATACGGCAGCTCCAGGAAAAATGCAGAGAGCAACAGATGCCACTATACATTGCCTTTGTGGATCTTACGAAAGCCTTTGATTTCGTCAGTCGCAACGGGCTATTCCAAATCCTGGTAAAAATTGGCTGTCCCCCTCACCTACTCGCCATCATCAGACAGTTCCATGCAAATATGCAAGGCACAGTGCAGTTCGATGGAGCTACGTCAGAAGCCTTTCCTGTCAGCAGTGGAGTTAAACAAGGTTGTGTACTTGCACAAACACTGTTCGCAATATTCTTCTCTGTACTGCTTCGATACGCATTCAAGGATAGCAGTGATGGAATCTGGTTACACACCAGAGCTGATGGAGGACTTTTCAACACTGCTCGCCTCCGAGCCAAGACCAAAACCACAGATATCCTAATTCGTGAGCTACTCTTTGCGGATGATGCGGCATTAACAGCACACACAGAAACTGGTTTGCAACAACTCGTGTCAAGCTTCTCCAATGCCTGCAAAGAATTTGGTCTGCAAATCAGCTTGAAAAAGACAAACATCATGGCCCAAGACACACAACCTCCTCCTACAATCAATATCGACAATGAAAACTTGGAGGTTGTGGACAGCTTCACCTACTTGGGTTCCAAGGTCTCCAATACATTGTCCCTTGAAGAGGAAATAAAAAGTAGAATTGGCAAGGCAGTTGCCACAATGGCTAAATTAAGCAAACGGGTCTGGCATAACACCAAGTTAACAGAGAAAACCAAACTGTGTGTCTATAGATCCTGCGTCTTTAGTACACTGCTATATGGGAGCGAAACATGGACCACTTATACATCCCAAGAGTGCAAGCTTAATAGCTTCCACTTGAGATGCCTGCGACGCATCCTAGGCATTAAATGGCAAGACAAGGTGCCTAATACTGAGGTCCTAATGCGTGCCAATACCCAAAGCATGTTCTCAATCCTTAGTGAAAGACGCCTGAGATGGCTAGGACATGTTAAAAGAATGAGCCCTGGCCGAATCCCCAAGGACCTCCTATATGGAGAACTGGCTTTGGGAAAGAGGAATACAGGTCGCCCATGTTTGCGATTTAAAGATGTCTGCCTAAGGGACATGAAAGCTGCCAGAATATGCACAAGTGACTGGAAGTGTAAGGCAGAAGACCGATCTACTTGGCGCACAGTTGTCAAAGAGGGCGTCATAGTAGCCGAGGAGCGAAGGATGGAGGTTGCTACAAAAAGAAGAGCTAGGAGAAAGGCCAAAACATTTGGTAGCACAGAATTTGTGTGTAAAAGCTGTGGTAAAGACTGTCACTCAAGGATAGGACTGCACAGCCACTCGAGGAAATGCAACCCAACTCAACAGTGATGCACCATCATCTCGCGAGACGGTAGGATGCCGATTGGTTAAACCACACACTATCGGTGAGGTATTGGTTGAACCACAGACTAACGGTGAGGTATTGGTTGAACCACACACTATCGGTGAGGTATTGGTTAAACCACACACTATCGGTGAGGTATTGGTTAAACCACACACTATCGGTGAGGTATTGGTTAAACCACACACTATCGGTGAGGTATTGGTTGAACCACAGACTAACGGTGAGGTATTGGTTGAACCACACACTATCGGTTAGGTATTGGTTGAACCACAGACTAACGGTGAGGTATTGGTTGAACCACACACTATCGCTGAGGTATTAGTTAAACCTCAGACTATCGGTGAGGTATTGGTTACACAAGCAGTTTTGAAAATGGCAGGGATTATGCTTGGTCAGAAAGAAGCTATGAAACTAAATTCAGTATTTTTGTCAGAAATATTTGTCAAAGACAGAATTTGTAAGTTGGCCGAAAATTTTCGGGAATAAGTATTTTCTTCCATAAATGCGAGCAAATTCTTTGCTATTCAGCTTGATGAGACAGACCACTGATGTCACTGGTAATGCGCAGCGTATGGTATATGTTCGACACAAAGGTTTACAAACAATTGAAAAGGAAATGTTGTTTTGTGTTCCGCTCGAATTGGGATGTCAAGGAATTGATGCATTCCATTAAGTTAATGAATACTTTGAAAAGCTTAATTTAAAATATGAAAACTGTATTGCTGTGTCTGTTGATGGAGCTCCAGCTATGTTGGGTAGGGTAAGTGGTTTTTCAGCTTTTGCAAGAGAGAGGAATCCCAAAATTGAAGTTAACCACTGTATGATCCATCGTCAAGCTCTGCTTGTGAACATTTGGAATCTGAACTGGAGGTAGTCATGCATGACATTATCCAGATTGTAAATTTCATTAAATGCACTGCCAACACAACTGTTTCGTGATTTATGTAAAGATGCTGTGGCTGAATATAGGCTACATACCTACTTTATCACACCGAGGTATGGTGGCTTTCGCGCGGAAATGTTCTGAACAGAGTGTGGGCTCTGAAAGCGGAACTTCAAATATTTCTGGCTTGTCAACAGCATGCACTGGCGGATAAGTTTACGAACTATTGTTGGGTTGCACATCTCGTATATTTAGCTGATATTTTTCAGCATGTGAATGCGTTGAACAAAGAATTGCAGGGGGAAAATATCAATATAATTACAGCCAGAGAAAGGATTTCAGCATTGGGATTAAATCTTTGATATTGGAAACAAAAAGCAGAAGGAAACAAGTTAGCAGCCTTTTCAAAGTTAGCCTTGTACTTGGAAGATTGTGGGAACATAACTTTTGACGACATCAAGGATAAAGTTATCAGGCATCTTATCAAGTTCAAAGAGCGGTTCACTATTTAATTTCTAGATATTGATTCACATAAATTCAGATGGGCTGTAGATCCATTTCGATGTGACATTTAGGATGCACCAGATGAACCTCAAGGGTTGGCAGAAGCACTTCTTGAACTTCAGTCTAATAATGAGGCACATATTGAATTTGCAAACAAAGCAGATCTGACACAGTTTTGGATGGCAAATCATGCAAAGGATTTCAACACTGCACATGAGAAGACCGTCAATACGTTGTTGCCTTTTGCATCAACGTACCTTTGTGAACAACGATTTTCCCCTCTAGTGAACATAAATACAAAGCTGCGAAATCGATTGGACCCTGAAGACAGCGTCCAACTTGCCCTGACATCAAAAAAGCCCAAATTTAGATGGAATTGTGTCAAAAATGAAATAACATAATTTTTCAAAAACCTGATCTGCATTGAGATTTAAAGAAAAAAACCTCTGTGTTTTAGGATAAAAATTGAGGACATTAATTTGCATTAAATTTATAATTTATGTTATTAAATCCCTTATATTAACTTCGCGGCCGTCTCATCATCTCATCATCTCATCATCTCATGGGCTGGGCGGGCGGAAAAAGAAAAGTCGAAAATGACCCACTTCCAGTGATCCGATCGAGCTGAAATTTGGCACACAGACCAGTGGCGGATTTAGCTATAGGGCAGGGGGGGCGGCTTGCCCCCCCGCGCCCCTGTTGGGTCTAAATTGGCGCCCCCCTAAAGACGCCCTCGATGAACATCAAAAAGGTGTCACAAGAGCAGAAAAATGATTTCTTAACACGAAACTTGTAATCAACACCAAACTGCTTGCTAAATATTGTATATCAAATGATGAAACGGTAATATCTGGTTTAAATCAATCACTCGCATCTGAATTATCGGCGACAATTGATAATGTAGTTAAGTCTGCACAATTATTTTCTTTAATAATTGAATCAACCATTGATATAGAATTGATCAGATGTCAGTTTCTTTACATTCAGTTTTAAAATCAGGACATGCTGTGGAAAGATTTATAGGCTTTTATACTTTGGTAAACAGCAGCTGGATAGCGAATAGTGCGCTCACCTCACAAGCTGAGGGGCGTTGCATCTATCCACGTTAAAGCCACAATAAAAAAATAAATAGAGGTAAAAAAAGATTTTTAAAAACCAAGTTTTTATAAGTGTACTAAAAGTAAGAAAATAATTTAAAACTTATGAATTCAAGTTCATGTACTTTGATTTAATATGACTAAAAACTTGGGGCGGGTTTTTGGTATAAAAGTTAAAGAGAGATCTATAAGTGAGAGAATGAGTGAAATGCATATGTAAAACCTCATAATCGCCCTCATAAATAAAAAATGCTCCCTTATTTGCTGAGAAGATTTTAACAGAAATAAAAAAGTGAAACATTGATTTCACACTCTGTCGAGGACAGGCATAATCTGGAAATAAGAGTGGCCTTTAAACTCAGATAAAGAAACTTTCACCCAATTATTGTGCCCATGTTTTGAACTTGGTTACTATCGAAGCAATGTCTGTAAACAGTGGTATACAGTTGTTTTTTGGCGCAGATTTAAGGTTGTATGCATTCCTTACGTCTAGTTTACCACGTCTACATAATCTTAAAGAATACCAGAAATCTCAATATGAATCAACAGTAGATACTCTCAAACGACTTTCTTATACAAAATGTGCAAGCCGTAAGCATGCAGTTCATGCAGTTGTTGGATCATTCTCTGCTATTCTAGCCACACTTGATTCAGGGGAATCAACAGAATAGAAAGGAGGTGTCAGAGCAGAAGCTATGGGACTATCTGTTTTAATAACAAAATATTCTTTTGTTTTTCTGATGCTATTTGTACAAAAGATATCTTCATGTTATCAAACTACTTGCAACGCCTTTGCAAAACAGTTGATCGAAGTTGGAAAAAATAAGTTTGTTGAAATGAGAAGCGATGAAGCTTTTGAAATGTTGAATGTAGATGTCAAATCATTTATTAATTAAATTGTTCCAAACTAGATGTTAAAACAGAATTTAAAGAAAAGTGAATTGCAAAAAAAAAGAAAGAAAAGTATGGCAGGCGAACTTAGCAGAGATAAAATGGCTGATGATCCAACTACACTCTTTAAATCTGAAACGTACTTCACTATCATGGATACACTTGTAACACAAATAGATGATCGATTTAATGACTTTCGGAGCACAGTTACTTATTTCTATGGCATTGATCAATCACAAATATCGGAGGAAAATAAAGATTCTTTTCAAAGTTTACGCAAAATTTACAAACACGACATTAACCTTGAAGAAGCAATCGTAGAATATAAGATTTGTATGCATTAATACAGGCAACCTTCACTAGTGGACTACAACTTAAAAAGGTTCAGCCATTCTTGACTGAAAAACTAATGGCATCGGTCGGGTCTCACTAGCTTGTCAATACTCTATAAAATTTACATGCCTCTTCCTGTTAGCAGTGCTACTGCTTAAAGATGTTTCAGTAGATTGAAACTCATCAAAAATTATTTGCACTTAACAATGACAAACTAACGTCTGTCTGAATTGGCATTAATTTCAATTGAACGTGATCTAGCTGAGAACGTTGACTTTGAATCAACGATAAATCGTTTTGCTTAAATGAAATCACGTAGAAAGCAATTTATATAGGGCTCATGGCTCTATCTTATCTTATCTTATCTGTTACAGACGCTCCTTCTATACAGAAGAATATTGCGTCATATGCTTATCCATGGTTTGTATTTAGTCCTGCATTCTTATTAGAGTTTTGAATGCTTATTTAAGGAACTTACAATCATTGTTTGTGTAAAGTTCATAGATTTCCCCAAAGTTTGATGCTCAAACTTACAGTGACAAATTAATTTTTTTTTATATTCTGAAGTAAATTGTTTAGTTTATTTATAAGTATAATATTATTGGCACTCTTTGTGTGTGTGTGTCAGTGTTACTAATCCTAACCAATCCACTCCACTAAAGTCTCTGTGTTTTTCATTATTTGTAGCATCAGATTACCTGGACTTAAACTGAACTATTTTGCCAGATACAATTCTCATTTCATTTTTTTCAGATAGAAAACTATTACAAGAACTAAAAACAGTAGCTCTAAAATTTGATTAGTAAAAAGAAGTTGTTCTCTTTGAAACTAAGTTCATAATTTACTGTCATCTTTTTATCTACAACTGATATATACATATAATACGTATACGATAAATGATTTCTTTAATTACTTAGGCCTTTTATTAATGATCAACATTTTTTAAAATACATTACATTTTGTTTGCATTTTTGACCTATTACTCTCCTGAATATAAAGCAATTGTTTGTATATTGAAGAGATTCATTGCAATGGTTTGATGTAAACAAAAATAATATTAAATAATGTACTTTGAATGATCAACACATCATTTATTATTTAACACTTAGTTATTTGTTTGAGTTACTGTCAGTGCTATTTATGGCAAGCTGAACACTGATGAGTCATCTTGCAGATAGTACAACAAACTATTGGAGGCCTATAAAAAATTTAATAAAATTCTACCTCATTATCAAAACATTTTAGAAGTTTTATTTAGCCCAAAGACTATAAACTTATTATGCTGAGTTTTCTATGTTAAAGTCTGCTAGGATATTCAGCAATTGAAAGTGAAACAAAGGATTATGAGAAATTTAGATTTCGTCACAAATAACAGCTCCCAAATTAACTACCATTTTCATAAATTCAATTGATTAACCATATCTACTTAAGACTAGATGTTTCTTTTTGTCTAGCAAGTTGCCATAGGGAAACTCTGAAAATGTATGTAACATAAACAAAACACTTTAGATTTCATATTTGAGACTGCAGCAGACTCTTATGATGAAAACTTATTAAAGTAAAACTCACATTTAAAGTGAGCAGAAAAGTTTTTTAACATAAAATATAGCAATAAGAGTGAATCTCATATCAAATTTCTAATCTTCATTGCAGAACCAGCAATTTAGACAAATGAATTTTATTTCAGCACCTATAAATATTTGCACTAAGTGCATGAATAAAAAATTTTTTGCGGCGCCCCTTGAAATTCTCCTCGCCCCCCCCACGAAGACAAACCTAAATCCGCCACTGACACAGACCCGACTCACCTAACAATGCATCGTATCAAAATTTCAGATCGATCGATCGTACCGTAATTAAATTAATGCATTTTTAGTTTATCCTTATATGAGGTATGTAATTCAAAATTCACTGTTTGTTATTGTTTTTTTCTTCCACTTCCACGTGAGTTTGAGTTGACGCCGACCGTCGTGCCGACACCCCCTCACATCCCACCCCCATTTATTAAAGACAAGGGACATCACTCGGTGTCAGTCTGTAAATGTTTGAAAATAATCAATACTGTTAGTTATGTCTCATTTATAAGGGATTTATAGTCAAAAACTTTGTTTTTGCGGGTTTGTTTATTTTTAAAATTAAAATTGTGTTCATCCGACTTTATTGCATTACGTCAGATTTACAATTATGTCTAGAATGGTCCGAAAAAACAATAATATATATTTGATTGTTAACTTTTATAATTGCATCTTACGCAAAATCCTTTTCGGGTCATATTTAGACATTTGTTAAGCTTCTAAAACTCAACTGATGCGATTTCGGCTTGGGCTTATCCATATACCCTCTCCCAAAAACCCTAGTGGTGGTTGTGGGCAGGACCTTGCGCCTGCGGGGGGTAACGGCAACATAACATTTTATATTTTGGGGAAACGGGCAAAAAAAGTTTGCCGACCCCTGGTCTAGAACAACATCTTTAAGGATCCACATCATTTGCTCTACAAAAAAATAACATGCTCTTTGTTCTTTAATTTATAACTTGATTGCATGAGCTCGACTTCTCACCTGTTTTATATATTTCATATAAATCGTATCAGCTCACTTGATATCTAGCATATCGCTTTGGTTATTTAAGTTATTTCCCCTCACCTGTTGCATTGGATATCAGCATACACTGCATTGCTGCCATTGTCATAGCTGATTCACAGAAAGAGTAACCACTGTTATTATAAGTAAATAAACCCATTTGTAGACACTAATTTAACTTTTTTTTTGTTGTGAGTTTCTTTATTATTAATGTAATTTCTTAAGAAATGTGTTTGTTTGTTTGTTCTTTTTTTCTTTTAAACTAAGAAAAATTTAAATTATTGTTTAAAAAAATTAGTTTTTAAAAAATCGTTTCTTGGCAAAAAGCCATTAACTTATGTCAAATAACGCCTATATTTGATTGATAGCTACTTTCTAATAGTTGAGACACATTATCTAATAAAACAGCAACAAGAAAAAAAAAGAAAAAAAAACCTTACCGAATTTTAAAAAGTTTTTGCAAAGTTTTCTGCTCATGGCAGCGGCTTAAGGTTTTAAAATATTCTAAATAAGAAAATCAATAATGAGGGTTTAACGGAAATAAATAAAATATTTATACATCTATCATAAATTATTATTATTATTATAAATTGTTATAAATTATACATTTTCAAATTTAATTTCTAATTCCATGTAAAGTCGTATTTTAAGAACCGGCACAATCTTGTGAATTCTTTGATTTATCCTCTACACCACTCTGACGTTGTAGTCTTTTATATAATAGTACAGAGTTGTATAGAGTTATAGTTAACCATTTAACCGCTGGAGTGTATGACAAACAGGGGCGATCGAGATTAAAGGTTTTAATTTTTTAGACAATAATCGCTCCCTGCATTTTGAAAATGTCTTTCATTTCAATTGGCCGGTCCGTAGAACAAAGTGAGCCACGACAATGTAACCATTAGCAGACGACAGAGGGATTATTTCAAACAATATCTGATGGGTGGGGAAAATCCGACTATAAAATGAACTTTTTAATTTTTTTATATATTGATTATTTATGATTTTATTGATTGGTCAAGATCTCGTTGTTTTATTTTGCGCACACTCGCCTTTTATTGTCGCACCGGTAGGCCTGCTATAGAATAAACGGCAACACACAAAAAAATCAAGAGTATGTTACACTTACACATCGGGGTATTAGAGTAAATGAACACGTGCTGTGGCCGTGGTCGGAACATGCAACACACTGGAGTTCTCAGTAAACACTTACTTATTAGCCTAGTTAATAGCCTAGTAATAAATCAACCACAGAAAGTGTCTGTGGACGGACAGAAGAATAGTTAAGAGGAAAAAAATATTGTCTTTTATGTAATTTGAGAACACTAGAGAACTGCCCTGCTAGAGCCTCTACATTCACAGTGTCCACCCTGTAGGCAGAGGCGGCGTTAGGTACGCGCGAGGCCTGGTGCAACAATGACCCCGCGGGGCCCACCTAGATTAGATCAATTCTTGCGCAAACTCAGTAGTGCAATATCTGCCGGCTCTTTTGTTACATTGTCTCAAGTCTGAAACGCCCCCCCCCTTTTAAGGTGATTGCCCCAGCTGCCACCCACCCCCACCCCCCAAAGGCCGCTCTTGCATGTAGGCGTAGGCTGCAAAATGAAGCAGCGAATATCTTGAAATAAAGATAAATAAATGAGTAACCCGTGATTCGCCCTCATTAAATGCGTACAATTTTTAAAAAAAATTTGCTCTTTCGGAAGGTAAAAGGCTTTAAATAAAAAATATTTTAAAAATTTTATTAAAAAAAAACGTTATTGCAAAATTTCTGAAACGCCATCTAAACCAATGCTACGTGTTGCCGTCATGATGTTTGAGCTTCGTGAGCATGTTTTACACATATGTAACTGTTGCCTTCGTGAACGACATCTTAGTATTAGTGATCAGGTGATGTGACTATGTGGTGTATAAAATCGTGACCCGCCAAAACGGCCCCGGCATTACAGCCCCAAACAAATTGTTTACATTTTTAACACAAAATTTACATTTTTTTTTGCAATATAACCTCCTGTCACTTTTTCACCCTTAAAAGAAGTGGTCAAATTGTAAAATTATTTCATGTGATGTTATTTAATTATTTTTTCTCAACAAACAACCGTGACTTGGTCCCATATCGAGTAACTGTTATTAAATTTTTTCTTGTGGTGTCATTATTATTGTTTCTTGTGAACTAAACCTGACACTGAATAGGTGAGTAAAAATACTGATATAATATTTGATTGTATTTTTGACTACTCCGGTCAAAATCTATTAGATAAGTGCCGTTTTGACCGGGGCCGTTTTGTCGGTGAACCGTATAAAATGAATTCAGAAAGGATTAATAAAGGCAGTTGTTAGATAAAGATAACGGTTTTGATTTTTTGACAAAATATAATACTATTACAGAGGTCAATCTATATTTTACGTTTGGATCATTGTTTATGGCAACGCGAGAAACCGATAGTCAGTTTGGAAAAGTAAATTAAAAAAATATAGATACATAGAAAATTTTTTAAAAATCATGCCTGCTGCGGACAGGAATTGATTTTAGGTATCTCAAAGGCTATTCTGGAAGATTTTTATATTTGTAGACTTGAATTCAAAGTCTAGAAATCAATGTTGTGAATGCGTACTGAAGAGCAAAGCTTAAAAACTAATGCGCTGTACATTGACTGTCACACCGACCATTTCATGTGCTAACAAACTATTGTAACAAACACTTGTGTCCTTCCTAGGGCCTAGGGGACATTTTTTCAACTAAAGAATTTTGAACTGAATTGAGATTGAATCGTATATTGATTTACATTATATTATATATATATACTAGTAGACCCGTCGTGCGTTGCAACGATCAAAGTAAAAAGGAATAAATTTAAAGAAACCAATGAGTGGTATGTTTAAAAATAATTCTGAAGAAATATTCGTGGAAGTGTGAAAAAAAAATCCAAGTTTCATAGCAAACGGATAAATAAATTAATAATTAAATAGCGTACCAAAGAAGAAACGATATTAAGGGCCCCGGTCCCTAAATGAGTGATATTATAGTTTTTTTTTATTGCCATTGTACTCATTTCTTAAACGTTTAAGATTTTATTCACTATTCAGTCATTAACAATCTTGACAAATAATGACACATGTATCCATTATTATACAAATTGAAATTAACAGGTGTTTTGAACTTTATATCTTGCCCAGAATGGGCCCTGGGGCCCTTAATGTTGTTTTTATCTATTGTACTCAATATATATTCCTCAATATCGTGTAAAATTGAATAGGGAATACAATGATTAAAGTTCAGTAAAAAGACTTTTTCGAAGGAATGGAAATTAAGAGTTCAGTGCCCTATAGTAATATAGGCTCTTAAGTTTTTATATTCTAAGTTTTGTCAAAATCCAGTTTTTTTCTCAATATCTAACTCTTAAACTACTTTTTATATACCTACAATAGGGAGAAAATAGCATTAAGGGGCCCTGGCCCATTCGGTGAAAGAGGTCAATTTCAAAAACTGTTCATTTTAGTTCATTTTTATTGTGGCTATATTTCTCAAGCTCTTTAAAAAGTAAATAGGAAAAATATCTTAAACATGTACGAAAAAAGATATTTGGGGCCCCGGCAACGAAGATATTGGCATTAGAAGTGCAGTGTCTATAGTATTTTAATATAGGCTACCAAGTTTTTGTGTGCAAAGTTTGGTGAAGATCTATTCATTTACTAAGAAGCTAACGTAGAAACTATTTTTTATATAGCTCATATAAGATAAAAACGGCATTCTGATTATTTAATTTACGGCATTCGGGCAAAAGGACGAAACTGCATCGTATCACAATTGTAAGTTATATAATATTTGTAACCACGTCTATGAGATAAAGAACATGTGGCACTATCCCTTTAAAAGGCAAAAGCTAATTGACTCATAGCCCAAATAAACAAAATTATAAATGTACTTTCTAAAATACTATTTTTAAAAAAACGGTCGTATTAAAATGATATAAAAAATGTGCACACCATATTTAGACATATAGAAAGCTGGCCGCATAAAATAAAGTCTTGTTATAAAGTAAATGTACTGGACCAAAAATAACTCTTCATTTTGATGTATTCATAATTGTCGTAACAGGGAAATAATATTTAACACTTTTATGTCTCTATATTTTACGATTTATATTTACGGTTTATAAGTAATGTGTATAATTTCAAAAAGGAATCTTTTTTTTTGTTCCCTATTTCGGATAAGGCATCATATTTTGTAAATTATATTCAATGCACACACACACATACCAGATTTTATATATGAAAAATAAAATACATTAAAAAAAAAGTTTCAACCATCCGTTAATAAGCGCATCTTAAAAATGATTAAAAGGCAATTTTAGAAATGGCCTATGCTATTCTGAATACAAAGGAATGAACATAAAAACATATTCAATTCGCAATTCATATTAATTAAGCGTTTTCAGGATCACTTCATTAAATTTAGTCAACTTTTGTTAATACGTTCGGTAGCGAAAGTTTATAATGTATAGTGTATATAAAGCTTAAGTAAACAGTTTTAAAGTGTACGTTTATTTGACATAGGCCATCACTTTCAACATAAAATAAACTCGCTACATCTATGTTTTTTAATTAAATGTCAAGTTATGAATTAAATTTTTAAAAATCCCAATTTTATTCATTGCATGTAAAATATTATTACAATGCATCGTGAAAATAATTGAAATAAAATAATTTAAACGCATATGTAATATATAAAGCTCAGTTGATATTTTTATGTTTGTTTGTTTGTATCCATTAAAAAAAGGCCACTGCTTTGTTGACATTTTTCCAAAAGATCTCTGCCACCGTCGTCACTAAAAAAGCTGTTATATATTTACGACACTGCAATGTAACACAATTGTAATTAATACAATATTTGCAACAGCGTCTATGAGATAAAGATAATAAAGATAAATTAAAAAAATTAGGCTATATTCCTAATTTTAAAAAAACAAACAAAAAAAATCAATTTTATGTTAAAAATGCATGTGAAACCATCAAAATAATCGATTTTAAAAATGGCCTATGTTTAATCCATCATCAAAGGGATGAACATAACATATTCAATTCGCAATACAAAATAATTAAGAGTTTTCAGGATCACTTTATTTAGTTCAATCTACTTATGTTAATAAGTCCGGTAGCCTAAGTTTAAATAGTATAAGTGTATAGGTTATGTAAAAGACAACAAACAAAATATAAATGTTATATTAATAGGACACAGCTAAATTTAAGATGCGTACACGAACATGTGCGCACAGTAATCAGGCGATAAAAGATTTTAAAACGTGCACCGCTAAAAATGCAGCCTTGAAAAAAATACTGACACAATTATTACATTAATAGGTTTTTCATTAAATGTCGAGTTATGGAACAGAAAATAATTAAAACAAATTCCCAATTAAATTTAAACGTGTAAACAAATAAATATAATGCATCGTGTGGCAGTTGTAATTAAATATGTTTACGTGTCTATCTAATATATAGAAAGTAACAGTAAAGAAAATGACAAATCTTTGTACTACACAGCTCAAATTATGAAGCGTATATGAAAATGTGCGCACCGTAATTAGACATTATAATATTTTTTCAAATGCGCACGGCTGAAAATAAAGTATTGGCATTGGGGGAAAAAAACGTCACCAAAAGTAACTCGCTTTGAACGGCATTTGAACGTCCGCGTAAATTTGTTCAATACAGAAATGAGGTTAAATTTTTTATTCTTTGTCTCTGCATTTTCTGATTATTTAATTTACGGCATTCGGGCAAAAGGGACGATTACAAAAACTAACTTAAAACCACCTTCAGGGTAAAAGGAACCGTCCTGCCAAATTTGGTCCCCGTCCGTCATTTGGTTTTTCCGTGATTGTCTAACAGAAAGTCAAAAAGTGAAACATACAAACATACAAACATACAAACATACAAACATACAAACATACAAACATACAAACATTTGAGCTTTATATATTAGATATATATATATATATATATATATATATATATATACACTAATTTTGCGTTTGTAGATTTAGTGGTGAGGGATCAGGTTTTTTTTAAAAATGCACTGAAGCAATCAACTCAGATTTTTATGTTACCATACCATAATGTAAAAATTATACATAAAAATTAATAAAGTAATACCCCAGATTAAAAAATTTCTCATAAATCTGTAAGGAAATCATGGTTGACAGTCACACTGTAAATGTCTTGACGTAGTATTCCACATTGCTACATCATTGATGTAGTCCTGTTTAATATGCCAGTACTCCTTGGCTGCTCTGCCCTGCCCAAACGTGCCCCGCAATTTTCGATCCACTACCTGATCTCCAGCTTTGCTGAAACTTTGTATTCCAGTGGTGGCGAACCTTTTTGGGGTAAAGTGCCCGAAATTCAAACAAAACCAACTTATTTATATAGCAAAGTGCCCACACTCCCATGAAACCCGAAAATGGGGGTTAGGCTGGGCTGGTTTTTATTAAGGAATTAATATTTTAGTCGCGTGCCGGCTGATGAGGCTCTGAGTGCCGACTGAGCACGCGTGCCATAGGTTCGCCATCGCCAAAGCAAATTAATCGACAAAACTTTCAATATATGTCGCTGCCATTATGGGCCAGTGAGGGACTTATGTGACCAAATCTTGGATATAAAATTGAACACACTTCTTAATCTCCAATGAGCTCATACTTGATTTTGAATTTAGTATATTATAAAAATAATAATAATAGAATGATTCCCTCAAAAAAAGTATTAAATATATCTACTACAAACATTTTTAGATGTTACAGTGATAAGACATTATAAAAGCTTGACTTTAAGACATACATTGAAAAAAAAATAGTTAAGTCCAAGTGATTTGACATGACCGCTCAACACCCAACATAATTCTGTTAAGTCCACCTTCAAAGTAGAGCTGGGAACTTAGCATTCGTCACCCCGCCATGATAACTTCCGAGCACGATGAGAGGAACTTCCATTTCCCACACATCCATAAATCGCTCTACCACAAATTTCAATGATTATTGGAGTCAGGGTTAGCAAGTATGAACATATCTATAAATCAAAGTACGATGAAATTTTACATAAGGCCAATTACAAACAAATATTGTGAATTGATTTGAAAAAGTTTCTCTAATCCAGCCATGTCAAATATGCAATTTCTATTCTAATAACAATTCCTCATCAGACGGTTCAATGTGATGAAAACTATCTCTCAGGTTTCCTTAACTTTAAGAAAATAATTTTCATGTGATTTGAAAGTTGAAACGCCAGCTGAAGGTCATGCCTACTATTTGCTTGCATTCGTGAATGTAAAATATTAACAAATAGTTTTCAAAATTTTTATTTAAAAACGTAAATTAGTTTTCACGTTGTTTTTGTTGAGCCTTTTCGTCCATGAGGGGCATCCACCGACCATCGTCGGCGTCTGCGATTCTTCCAAGGGCATATGCCACCTTATACGAGAAACCTCCAGGCATCCCTATCCTTGGACGGTCTCTCCAGGATCATCTAGTCATGGCCAATTCTCTTGATGCCTGCCTCCAATTCTCGGCGCCAAGTGTTTCTTTGACGTCCTCTTTTTTTCGCTTACCCTGGCGTTTCCATTTCAGGGCTTGCCTTGTTGTTTTGGAAGCAGGTTTTCTTAGTGTATGACCAATCCACTTCCACCGCTTCTGGAGAATCTCTTCCCCAATTTCACGTGCTTGCCCGCAATTAATGGGTGTCCATTGCATATTTTACTGTCTTATTATCAAATCTTATCTTATATGTTACACACGCTCCTTCTATACAGAAGATTATTGCGTCCTACGATTATCTAGGGTTGTGTCTAGTCCTGCATTCTTATTAGAGTTTTAAATATTGATAAAGTGTTGGTTATTAAAAGATGCAATCGCATGAGGCCCTGACACAGACGCGTTCACTTTGGCCCTTCTAAACTAATACATCCCTATGATAATGAACTAGGGGCCGTCCTTAAAAGACGTCACGCACCGAGGGAGGAGGGGGGGATCACACATTTGTGACGATGTGTTACGAGCAGAGTGGGGGGTCTTTAAGAAATGTGACTTCACATCAAAACGCGAAACTTTAAATAAAAGTTCCTCTTAAATATTTGATTGATTACACATTATTTAATGACGCGTGTTACGATATTAGAGTGTAGAATTACACTGAATACATACTTAAATGACCAAAAATATATTTGAAATATGCTAATTTTCTAATAAAAAGATACTGCTTTTATTGTGGGGGGGGGGCGCAAAGTTTTGTGACGTCGTATTGGAGGTGGGGTCTACGTTTTTGTGATGAAGTGTGACGAGGGGGGAAGGGGGGTAAAATTTTGCCAAAATTGCGTGACGTCATCAATGGGGGGCCCCTTATTAGTACAGTAGTTGGTCAATCAAGAAGGTCGATTAAAAGTTACAACAGAAATCTTTTGGAGTCCCCTTCAAGTTAGTATATATTGATAGTCTGAAATAGTTCGTTCAATTCTAATTTAATTGGTTTAAGTGGGGAGAAATTTAACAAAAACTTTTTACTTCTATTTATTGAAGAAAATAGGTCATATACATTTAATCAGAAATCTATGAAAGGGCTTTTTTTTTCCTTCCTTTCTTACTTTTGTACTAGATTTGACCCTCCAATAAAATGACGGCGGCAAGGAAATGCTTCAGATTTCTCATTAATTAAACCATATAATTTGCAATGTCTGTCCGTGACGCTACTAATTTAAGAAAGCAAGGAAAACCAAATTACGGTGCCGATGCATCAAAAGGTGTTCAAATTAAAGATGCGCTGTAAAAAAATATTACATGACGTCATTGTTTTCGCTCATACGTGTATTTTAATTTGGAAAAGGGATCAATGTAATAAAAAAAACGTAAAAAAAAACAAGTTTTTTACTATAAACCCTTTATGCACGAGAAGTAACTAAAATAATGTTCAATATAATACGCAGCGCAAGACCATCCAAAAATACAAAATTGCTGTTGTGTCGTAAAACATGTTTAATATAATGCGCACCGATCAGGAATATGTTTATAAAAAGAGTTGTCAATAAAATACGCACCTTATTGCGCGACAGAAAGGTTGTTCTATATGATACGCACCGCGACGCTCTATCTCAAAAAATAGCATGATACATAGGAATAAATAAAATAATCTAAAAAATCAATAATTTAATTACGGTACATGCGATCGATCTGAAATTTTGATACATTGTTTTTATCATCGGTACGAAACTGCCTGCAAAATTTCAGCTCGCTAGCTTACGAGCAAGTGGGTTAAAAATCGAACAAAAGTTTTGGCGACAAGGTCGGGCGGTCGGTCGGGCGGCCGCAGACACCACGAGTTAATATAAAGGATTTAAAAAACAAACCCGTAAAAACAAAGTTTTTGACTATAAATCCCTTATATATGAGACATAACTAACAGTATTGATTATTTTCAAACATTTACAGACTGAATCTGTCTTAACTCAAGTTTGCTTCATAACCCTGGGGGGGGGGCGGAGGTGTGGGTTGGGTGGGAGGGGTGGGTGGGAGGGGGAGAGGGGAAAAAACATTGACAGACTGACACCGAGTGATGTCCCTTGTCTTTAATAAATGGGGGTGGGACGTGAGGGGGTGTCGGCTCGACGGTCGGCGTCAACACGACGGTCGGCGTCAACTCAAACTCACGTGGAATTGGAAGACGTGAATTTAAATTACATACCTCATATAAGGATAAACTAAAAATGCATTAATTTAATTACGGTACGTTCGATCGATCTGAAATTTTGATACGATGCATTGTTAGGTTAGACGGGTCCGTGTGCCAAATTTCAGTTCCATCGGATCATGGGAAGTGGGTCATTTTTGACTTCTGTTTTTCCGCCCGCCGAGCCCAAGTCAGAGAGAGAGAGAGAGACGCCGGTGAAGTTAATATAAGGGATTTAAAAAACAAACCCGTAAAAACAAAGTTTTTGACTATAAATCCCTTATATATGAGACATAACTAACAGTATTGATTATTTTCAAACATTTACAGACTGAATCTGTCTTAACTCAAGTTTGCTTCATAACCCTGAGAGGGGAAAAGTCTGGTCACCGATTCGCTTGACCGAGCTCAGCGTGACACGTAAAATGTAAACAAAAGCACCCCGTCGCTTCGTTGGGTCGCCTCAATGCGTCAGCTCAAACTTTCACGTGGCAAAAAAAACAATAACAAACCGTGAATTTGAATTACGTACCTCATATAAGGATAAACTAAAAATGCATTAATTTAATTACGGTACGTTCGATCGATCTGAAATTTTGATACGATGCATTGTTAGGTCAGACGGGTCCGTGTGCCACATTTCAGCTCGATCGAATCACGGGAAGTGGGTCATTTTCGACTTTTCTTTTTCCGCCCACCCAGCCCAAGACAGAGATGATGAGATGACGACAGAGACGGCCGCGAAGTTAATATAAGGGATTTAATAAAACAAACCCGTAAAAACAAAGTTTTTGACTATAAATCCCTTATATATGAGACATAACTAACAGTAGTGATTATTTTTAAACATTTACAGACTGACACTGAGTGATGTCCCTTGTCTTTAATAAATGGGGGTGGGTTGTGAGGGGGTGTCGGCACGACGGTCGTCGTCAACACGACGGTTGGCGTCAACTCAAACTCACGTGGAACTGGAATTTAAAAAAAAACCAGTGAATTTTGAATTACATACCTCATATAAGGATAAACTAAAAATGCATTAATTTAATTATGGTACGTTCGATCGATCTGAAATTTTGATACGATGCATTGTTAGGTTCGACGGGTCCGTGTGCCAAATTTCAGTTTGATCGGATCATGGGAAGTGGGTCATTTTTTACTTCTGTTTTTCCGCCCGCCGAGCCCAAGACAGACAGACAGAGAGAGAGAAAGAGAGAGAGAGAGAGAGAGAGAGACGCCGGTGAAGTTAATATAAGGGATTTAAAAAGAGGATTTGATGATGGTTAGTTATAAAATCAAAAAAAAAGGGATTTTATTATAAAATACTTTGTGTACATTTCATAAAGTTTAATATTTCGTATTTATCAAACAAGGACAAGTTAGTTGGGGTTTTGAAAAGGTTGGCGCCGTAGGCCCCCTAAAAAAAGTGCATTTTTTATAAAATAAATAGATTTCGTCTGAAAACTTCCGTCATTTTTGACGGGTGATACGCTAGTTTATTAAGATTACTTTAAAAAAAAACACATTTTTTTGTCGCTCTAGGCTCTACTATTAGTAATACTAAAAGAAATCTTTTTTTCAAAATCGGAACCCACCCACAACCACACAAGAATTAATGTGGGAAACTGGGAAACGCGCATGTTCTTCACTCTCCTGAAACGGTTTATATATTATATTTGACTAAAATTCTCATGTCCCACAATTTTAAAATAGCAAATTTATTTGTCTTATTTCTGTTCTTTAAGGAGCAAAAAATATTAGGTGCCAAAAGTGTTTGCTGTATCTTTAAAAATGTCACTTAGCTCAAATGATTGAAATTTTATTTCGTGCACTTTTGAATCAGTAAATCTACCTTTTTAAAAATTTTGTATTCACTTTTAATATTTCATTTTGATTGATTAGTATCCTCTTCCGTTGTAACCAGTACAAAAACCTGATAATTAGTAAATAAATATGCTGCTTGGATTTTCAATGTACATCTTCATCATGAAATGACTAAGAATCATCCACCTAGACAATCGGTAAAAAGAGTAATTCATCTATCAGTTTGAACTTTCTTCAAGATAAATATTTGGATTGCGAGAACGTTTTTATTTAGATTAAAAGAAATCCAAACAATGAAGTAGTTTAATTTTAATCAATGAGAATGAGAGGTAATTAAATTAAATTTTAAATATGTGCAACTGTGCACCAGACTATAACTATAATACTATAAATATAATAATATAATATATTAGTATTTTTTGTTAGTATTAGTACTATTAGTCTATTAGTTAAGTAATAAAGTATCAAGTATTAAGTTAGTTTAGTTAGGCCTAAGCTTTTAAATTAACTCTATCAATTTTATTTTAAAAATATCATTGACAATAGATGAATAGTTCAAATTAAATGTCATCATGGATCATTAAATATGTGCCATTAATTTGAATATCACTATGCAATGCATGCAAATTTGAAGAAAAGGGGTTTGAATTGTTTGAAGCATAGACTTAGAGTAATAAATTAAGATCATTTTAATGCAGTTACTTTGAGTTGGACTTGCAGCAAGCAAGTTTAAGTTTGTAGTGCAATTAACATTATTTATTATAATTGTCTATCAAATTTTTAATTTTCTATCCATTATTATTTGGCAGGTTACTATTAAAAATACTATATTTTCAAAGTTATATACGTTATACGCTCTTATCTCATAGACTTAAGTTTTGGTATTCTTAAATTAGCCTTCTATTAACTTACTATTAACATCTGTATAGGCCCTGATTTTAATGGTGGGAATGAAAAAATATATATAGAAAGTTAAAAATATTTAATTAATCAATAATTTTATTTCATAAATATTGACAGTTATGTGTGTGCATATTAAAAGAAAATCAGATTATTCAAATTTTTTATCCAACATCACCACTGATATTTAGGAAATTGTGATTAGGAAACTGACAGTTTAGAGCTGAGCACTTAACACCTATGCATTGCTATAGCATATCCGTTTTGAGCCTAATCTAAAATAGTCTTAATTGTATATAGCAAATATTTATACCTGGACTTTGTTTAGAAATTTAATGATTTAAGGATAGCTAAGTTGGGAATTATTTTCTTTGTATCAGATAAGCTTAGCCAATTTAAATAATCTGTGGGTACTAGATGCATATTTCCACTGCTTCTTTTATTACTACAATTAATATTATATGCCTACTCTACATTTTTGTGTGTGTTAGTCAGTGCTTTTTTTTGTAAACAGTGATGTATTGCCTAACTTTTAATTACCAGTTCGCACCTCGATGCAAGCTAAATCACAACTGCAAAGATACTAAATGTCTAAAACAATTTTATTTTATAATTAACCAATAATAATAAACTTTAAAATACAAGAACAATAATAATAAATTCCCACATTGAAATAGGTGCCGGTACGCTGTACTGGTGCGTACCGTCACAAAAATAGCACTGGTGTTAGTTATTTTCAGATATTGGGTCAGTGCTTTTCATTTTCATCCTAAATTGGATGTTTAAGATTTATAAATGATTCTTGCTTAGTATATTCTAATTTTGAAAGCAGAATTTCTAGACTCTTCAGATTAGATCCAAACTTTTTAAAATACAAATTGACTTATTTTATTGTAATTTATTCAATTAATTTTCTATGATGTTCAAGTGTGATGCTTTACATTTTCTTCAGGGAATTGTTATAAATCAGTTGATGATAAAATGGGTAAAAAACAAGATGAAGCTGGATCTTCAAAGGTATTTGTCTTGTCAACTTTTAACCCTGAAAATAAATTATAACTTTTTTAAAATGTACTTAGTCTTAGTAAGATACTGTACTTTTATGTAAGTTTATATATACTCATTCTGTAAGCTGTATTTTTAAGTTTAAATTTCAAACATATTTATGAAATTATTCTACATACTGTTTTTTAGAGAATGACACCAAAGAAAAGCAAATTACCACAAGATAAAACTCACATAAGCAAAAGGTAAGTTCATTTTAAAATAAAAATTTCAAGTTCATTTTTCGTCTCTTGAGTTTTACAGAATTATATACATTTTACAAAAATATTATTATTCAGCTGCTCAAATACTTATCAGATTAAAAAATAACGTAATACAGACCTTTCATTTATTTTAATTTTATTCATTTATTTCCTTACAAAATCGATCGCAGCGCCACCTAACAGCACTATAAAACAAAATGGATCGCAGCGCCACCTAACAGCATTACATCCATACAGACAACGGGAATTATGTATATTGATAGTGTAGATGCTTTTATCATTTAAAAATTTTGATTAGCTCCAAAATCATGTTTCTTTTTTCCTTAATTGAAGCAAGTGAGTTTGAGTAGCACTCAAATTTCTAAAAAAATCAATAAGATAGACATATAGATAAAAACCACTTCTCTTGTTCCATTCGCAAAAAATAAACACATACAAATCCTACTTCCTCACGCCTGCCATTTGGGCCTTGAGTGAGTTGCTTAAACCAATACACTATCAACATTCAAAACTTAAATAAAAATGTAAAACTAGACATGAAACTGGATAAGAATAGGGCGCGTAGATCTTCTTTATAGAAGGAGTGTCTTGAATGTATTAAAATGTTTAAAATTAGAATTTTTTCCCCCAGAAAATAGTACTATATCATTCAAAATGCGTTGATTTTTCCATCCTATTAGGCAGCCTGGTAAACCTACAGGTCATCTACCAGTTAAGTCTAAACCTGGATTTTCTCTTTACTCCGAGTCAGAGCAAGAAGAGTCCAAAATGAAAGATGCAACTCTGAGAGGTTAATATGCTGATAAAATAGTTTGTTCTTTACATTATTTCCCCATAAATAATTGACACTTAATATATACTTTTATGATATTGAATTAAGTTATTTTTGTTTATCTATTGTTGAGAGTACTGGGGAATTAATTCAGTAAATTTTCCTCAAGCAATGTAAAAGTGATAAATATTTGTATAATCAAACTCTTTTTCCGCAGCCACTGATTTGATGACTTGAATGCAATAATAAAGGCCAGCATTGTCATTTATGTAATTTAATAATTTTAGCTCAATAAATATGATACAAATCAGCAACTTCAATTACTCAAGGCTTATGTTGTAAATAACATTAAAAAATGGCTTCACCAATGACATAAAAAATTGAAAAAAAAATTTCATCCTCAGACATTGGATCCAACAAGATGCCATTGATAAATGTTGATAATATGGATGAACGAGAGGTTGAGGTTCTGACACAGATTCAACTACAAGGACGAATGCCATCTGAATCATCTTGCCTACCGTCCACTAGTTTAGATGGTATGATTTAGATTCCTTCTACCCATTCCACAGGTCTTGTCCAAAAAAAGGGCTTGCTGTTGGTTCAAAGTTTGGTTTCCCTCTGAAATATGAGGAAATACCATTTTCATTTCATATCTGTGATAGTGTTTTAATAAACTTTGAATAAAGTCATGTTACTAGATCTTATTGTGAATTTTAGTCACAGCTTTTTTTTTAATGTAAATTTGCCATGGGTATGGGTGAGTTAACATCAATAAAATAAAATCATGGGTCACTAAGTTTCTGTAAAGAGGTCTTGTGGATCAATTTGCTTTTGTCATAATGTATCTGGGAGATGGATCACTTTACTTTTACAGATCGCATTTTTATCATATTAAACTAAATACATTAACTGAAACGAAATAAAAATATTATTATTGTAATTTGTTTTTTTTAAATTCCTTGGACTAGTTTTTGACAGGCAAACACCATTTGATTTGCCAGATGTTAGCACGCCTTTTAATAAAAGGCTTGTATCTTCTACACCTGATCCTGAACGTCTGTTAGAGGTGGACTTATTGGAACAGCAAAGATATACGTTAAATGATAGGCTACTAAAGCAATCCAAGTCAACTGAGGCTCAGATGATCCCAGAAAGAGATATTAGGTCAGTCAATATGCCTGACGTTCTTACCTCACTTGGTAGTGGGCTCGGTGAAAGGTTAAGACAGCAGCGCCAAATCTTTCACCAGCAATTGCTGCAAAATGAAATGTTTCCCAAAGTCTTGCAGAAAACTCTTCAGGATAAACCAGAGGGAAATACTGGGACAGTGGCTGGTGCTGCATCTTTGAGCCAGCAACAAAGTTCTATTACTCCTCCATTAGTTGTTACCAAGGCAGAATGGGTTGAAGAAGTACAAACAAATGACAGCGTACGTTTGGCTGGTTTGAAAAAAAATTCTATTCACCCCAAGACTGCCAACCAAGAGATGCTGGGTGCAAGCAAGGGTTCTGAAGGATATCACACACTAGGTTCAGCAACACTACAAGAAAATGGACACGCTGTCCAACCGGATTTGCAAGCACATAAATCTAATGCAATGGTTGGAAATTTAGAAAAAGGTAACATTAGCTGCAGTCTGAAAAATGCAAATATTTTGCATAACTCAAATGAGAGTGCGTTTGGTATACCAGAAAAAATACAAATTAAGTCAGGCAGTGCAGTAGAAAAGGCCAATAATGAACATTCAGCACAGAATACTGCCAACTCCACCACCATCTCAAGGAGAGATGTAAAAAAAACAAGAGAATCAAGTGCATCAATAAAGGTGAATGCTCAAAAACACGCTCCTCATCCCAAATTTAAATCCCCAAAGCTGAGCAAACAAAATCTCACTTCAGGCCTCCTAAAAGAGAGCAGAAAACCAAGTTTGAAGCCCGTGGAAAGGGATTCCTCAACACTTCCCACAGAAGGCGACCAAGTCCCACAAAAAATTGTCAAAGACCAATTAGAATCTGCGTCACACAATTCACCAGATGAAATGTTACCTGATAAAGTCAGCATCCCCATTGTGATTCCCACGCCGGTCTTTGATTCTTCTGCAGACAGCTGCGATTTGGAAGTCAGCAATGTCATCAGTCAACCTTTGAACAAACAGGGGATCATGGGAAAGGAAGACGCCCCTGAAGTCAAAGAGCTCAATGTTTCGACGTCCAGTGAGTCAACTCATTTAAGTCAGGTCATTGAGTTTTTAAAAAGCAATGCCTTCAATGCCAACAGGGACAAACAGTATGAAAACATCCAACTAACTGAGGTTGAGGGCTTAACAAAAAGTAATGAGACAGAGCAGAGAGTGCCACCTCAGACTGATGTGAAAGAAACAAGCAAAGAAGAGAGTTTAGATGAAATAATGAGTCACTATCTCCCAAGGCCAAAATCTGCTGAAGTGATCTCAACCAACGATGTCCAAGTGGACCCGCCCGAGGAAGCAGATGATCTAAATGCCACTTTGAAAGCCAGTGAAATGGAAGGGGGCGATCAGGAGGAGGGTAACAAGAAAGGTGACGATGACCTAAATCAGAATTATAATAGTGACAGCGAGGATGAGAATTCAAGGCAACGGGACGCGAGGCCGAGAAATCTGCAGTACCTGGAGAGCATGCCAGATCCAACCCTTCGTGACATCGCCTGTCGTCTGACATTCAAAGCTACAGCTATTAGTAAGTATGAGCCTTATATTTGAGGTCTGTAATTAAGGAGGGGCTGATTTACTTTTTTTTTCAACTAACATTCCAAAATATTTTGAGCCCAGAGGACATGCTCCATCTCTCTCTATGGCATCCGTCCATCCTCATGGGATGATGGCATTTCCTCCTGCTACTCTACCCCTCTTCCCCTTTCTCCTGGCCCTTTTCTCCTCGCTCCTGGCTGTAAGGGAAGCTTCCGCGACTTGAATGCCCATCAGCCCCTCCTTAATCAGTGATTTACTTTACCATTATTATAGAAGAATAATCCACTAAACCTTTGTGTTAGCGATCTTATCTTTTTTTCATTTAAGCATTAATTAAATATTTCCGCAGGGGATGTTGAGCTGCGAGACCTTATAGATGACATGATTTTCCACACTGACGCAGCACTAAGCCGAGAAAATGCCAGGTGCAAGGACTCTGAATTGTATTTTTCAGAAGAGAGTAATAAATTAAAGAAGTATGTACCTGTGATTGTATTATCTCTGCATTTGAAATAATTTTGCAAAAAAACTAATTTTTTGTTTTTTTATCCTTCCTTATTTGAGCTAAGTGGAAGAAAGAAAAAGTGTGATCGAAAAAGGAGGCTTGCGGGATTGATTTATTATCTGTATGGATATTTATTTCATGAACTAAGTTATTTTATCACAGTGCATTTTGTTTTCTGCTATAATGTTTCATTATGGAGTATAATACTATGTTTATTTAAAACTTGTGCCATAAAATTCATAGACTTTTGCTTTCCTAAGGCGAATTCAGGTTTTAAGTCAACAACTTGAAGCTAAAGAAATTGAAGAAAGAATGTATACACAGGCTCAAAAGGATGGTAAGTTATTAAACAATAATGACTTGTATAAAATTAACCAAGTAAATAATGTTAAACTCTGACAACTACTGCCTTAGAATTATTCAGTTGAATAGTTAATTTATGCCTTTACAATAACCAAATTTCCTTATAATTTTGCATTAATTTTTTTTTAGAACAGATCTAGTAGGCAAACATTTGTTGTTTTTTACTTCTAATAAACTAAAATAATTTTCTCTACTATTGAACAGTTTCACAACTGGAAAGGAAAAATATGTTCCTAAAACAAGAAAAAGAAAAGCTTGACACTCAGGTTACGAATCTTTTAGAGGAGAGGGCAAGATGGCTGACCACACAACAGGATCTAGTAAAAACTATAAGCATGAAGGTACTGAGCACTGAGTTAGTTTTTTTTAAAGGTGGCATTATTAAAGTTTTCTACATTTTATTGGAGAAAAATGGAGCAACTATTGAGGGTTATATAAAAAGAAGTAATGTCTTATGTCCACTGAAAAATTATTCTATTTCTAATGTAAAAACCACCCCTTTGAAATGGTGTAGTGAAAATTTAGTTTAAATCTTAAATCTTGCTTAAAATCTCAACACTTTTTTCAAAAACTATCAAGACTGCTATTAAGAATGATATATTTTAAATAGTTAAATAGCTAATGGGTATTCCACAGTCTTTCCATTTAACACTCCTTACACTTTTGGGATACATCGTTTCTATTCATTTTACAAATTGACTGATCCAATCAACATATCTCTATTTAAAAAAAAATAGAACATAATAAAAAAAATATATATACAGTAATGTTTTGTGCTCAAGGATCATGAACTCCTCAAAAAGAATGAAAAACATCTGGCCGAGAAGAAATCATTGCTGCAGGCGTTGGATCAGGCCACTCAGAACTCACAAGGTGTCCACTACAAGCTCTCTTTGGCCGACAAGCAAGTTTCTAATCTTGAGCAACGCTTGAAATGCAAAGATCTGGAGATTGATGATTACAAAGACAAACTGAAAGCTGCCAATGAGAAGCTGCTGGTCTGTGAGGCTAATTCTCTGAAAAAGGACCAGGAGATGATCCGCTTGCAGGACCTTGTAGAGTGAGTCATTGTGTTTAGCTCAAAGCACTGTCTACTTTTAAAAAATAAAACAATTTTCAGGCATGTTAAAAGGTCTCTTATCTTATCTTATCTATTCAGACGCTCCTTCTATGCAGAAGATAATTGCGTCCACAGACCATGACAGATGATCTGTTGGCAAGTGATGCAGCGTTCACAGGCCACGGCTTTGTGGGTTCCACGCATTACCCAGCCGCCTAACTAGTGTTAGGTACCCATTCGGAGTTGGGTGACTCAGGGACGCCATAGGCCCCGAGAACAAATACTTGCCTTCACATGGATTCGAACCCGTGACCATCGATACGCCAGTCGAGCACGCTGCCACTCGACCACCGCGTCCCCAGTTACAGTCATATGGCTGTAACACTAATCACCATAAATGTAGAAAGAAATAACATTAAGGTTCTAATTTAAATCAAACTTAATCACAAGCTGTAAAGCTGCAGAAAGTTCTATCTGTGATGTAAAATATGAATGAAGTTAAAAACAAGATTTTTAAAAAAATGTATATGATTTTAATTTTCTAAAACCATAGTGTTTGTAAGATATTGGTGACCATTTATTAGAAACCGAAATAAAATATTGTACTAAGATATCACAATTTTGTATTCCAGGTAAGAAAGTTAGAGGGGCGGTTGAGTTTTAAAACATTGACTAGATAAGGGTAACATATTTTGCAATGACTACTTGATCTATAAGATACTCATGTTAACTGCATTCAAATTATGTGTGTAGCTCTCTTAGGATTGGAGTTGACCATGTTCTCCAAGCCTATGAGACCAGCGCAAGTCATGGGACTACCAGCACACAGAGACAAGGCATTGATAACCTCAGACAGATGGTTCATCCAGAACAATATGGGTGAGTAGAAATTTATGAGGCTTCATGTTACCCATCTCCATCTTATTACTAGGGTTTGTATCTATATTGTGTTTTTTTTATCCAACCCTGTCATACAATTTTACTTACTATATATTCCTCAGACATCTGTTGATAAAGTTCTTCATTCCGTTTGTTCTTTGTGTTTTATATTGATACATTAGAACTGCTTTAAAGTTTCAGCTAAATGTGTTTTGATTGTGCTAATGCCTGTCTTTGCCATATTGTGAAGTCAAAATATTTCTTTATTCTCATTGTATTTAATTCTTTTGAAATTTCAACAAATTTGAACTATAAAATAAATCTTAATTGCTTAGTTGTCTTGTTGAACAGTTCTTTTGGCAGCATGAAGTCGAACTACAAGGACCACAATCTGAGAGATGAGCCAAGACCCGCAACTGTCAAGCAAAACCAATCATCAAAAGGTCACATGAGACCTGCGACATCAAAGAAAAGTTCGAAAGTCAAACCTCCGATCAGGCCACTGCCAGTCTACCCCAAACCTCCTAGAGCTCAGAATAATTCGCAAGATACAAGGAAAAAAGACAGAACCCAGAAGAAAGAGCAGTGCTGTGCGTCTACATCAAGGGAGGAGAAAAATAAAGGTTTGTGGACTCGAAGTCAATCAGTACATGGTGCCATGAATTGGACTTTACAACTTTTGAACTTTTGTAAAATAGAATCATTAGGGTTCCCAGTGTAATTTTGTTTTTCCCAGACTCCTTATTTTTTTTCATAGACTTAGCAATTACATTTAGCAATATTAATGGAGAGCTGTGTATAAAGTAATAAAAATATTGGGAACTTTTGAATGAATGTTGCACTGGTAATCATACATCTTTATCCAGTTTTTAAATTTGAATTATTAAATTAGATGAAATTTTATCATTTAGTTATTTTACAAAACTCTCGAAGCACATGAAATTAAAGTCTCTGAATTTCAATCTTTGCATCAGCACCAGGTGACCTGTTCTCATAAAACCATAAATTAATTAGAAAATTATAATTTGACAAGCTCTCACAAAATTGTACATCTTTTATTTCTTTTACCTGGCATCTCTATTTTTGCAAGTTTTAAATGGTACTCATTTGGTTTAATAGCATAGTTATAAATCAAACTCATTAAACTTTTAATAAGTTTATATCTCAGCTAAATACATCAAAACAAATAATACTATTAACCCTTGCCCCATTTAATGTAAATGTTTTCATTCTCCCCAGGTGGGATCGCTCGCTTGACCCCTGAAGTTCTTGAGGAGCATAACCGCCGCTTGTCTCCAGTGGACAGGACTCTGTGGCACAGCCTGGATAACGGCCTGGTACACCCTCCTGTGTTTGATGATGAGCCCTACCATTCAGATTCTGAGGTTGAAGTTCACAGGGAAGCTAGGCACCAGAGAAAACACCACAGCAATCAAGAGCATGACCACCCATACAATGATCTTGTGGATGATCTAAGATTTTCTGCGGACAATGAAAGATCAAGACAGCGAGAAAAAGACCACATAGAAAGTTCGAGAATGGCTCATGCCTCCCGGGAGAGAAGAAAAAGTGAGAGTGATCTACACGGTAGGTATGGAAATGCCGAGTTGCCCCAGAGCGCTAGGAGCCAGGGAGCAGAAACCAATGCTGGGCTTGCGGCTGTGCCAATTATTCAGTCAATGGAAGAGGTCAACATCAGTGATGGGAATTATGACAGGGATTCTCAAGTTAAAAAGTCACAATTTTTGTCTCACGACAACCGTGTTCCGGGGAAGGGCTTGGCAAGGGAGGTCAGCCATGCAGGACAACCCCAGGCGGCCAGTTTAGATACACAGTACTCAACCTTAAGATCAGAGACCATTCCTCGTTCACCTGTGACCAGTGATGATGGCAGGATGGTGTACCTAGACGATGTGACACCATACTCTACTCTGAGGTCAGAACCAATACCCAAATCCCCCGATCGGCATGATACCATTGGGAAGGGGAAATCCCACTGGTCCAAATCATCTTATCAAGAACGGGAACTCTCTCAAAATCTCATGCATGATTCCCAACAGACCAAAAACAATGCTTACAGACAAGCCCCTCCGGAGAATATCTATTCATCAACCCAGAGACCCAAAGTCTCAGAAACGCAGAGACAGAACAACGAGATAAGAACAGATTCATTCTGCACAGCTATCTCACAGTCCCAAAAATCTTCAACGCCCCACTCGTCAAAGGAGACTCACCACAAGAACATAAAGACTCCTTACCCAAATCCTGCTTTCTCCCATCACCAAAATCCCATCCCATCATGGTCCGACCGGCCGAGGGATGGGCCCTACGTGGACGACTCAAACAGAGACAGACACTACTTGGACGACCCAAATAGAGACAGACTCTACATGGACGATGCAAACAGAGACAGACACTACGTGGACGACTCAAACAGAGACAGACACTATGTGGACGACTCAAACAGAGACAGACACTACTTGGATGGCACTAACAGAGACAGACACTACTTGGATGGCACTAACAGAGACAGACACTACTTGGATGACACTAACAGCGACAGACACTACATGGATGGCACTAACAGAGACAGACACTACTTGGATGACACTAACAGAGACAGACACTACTTGGATGACAACAGCACCCTAATCCAGCATGATGTCCAGCCGAGCTCTGGCTCATACCCGGACAGAGTTTCTCAATTTCAAAACACGGATCACTATCACCAACACCACTCTGGGTTTTATTCCAATCTGGGGGCAAGCAGCAGGTATCAGTTTGATGATTCAGATTTGGCTCATCTGGACTTCTATAAAATAAACTCTAACGACAGAAGAAGAGAGCGGCCGTCATCGCATTCCCCTGGTCATCACCATGACAACAGCAGGTACACGGTCAAGTTTGACGACAACGTCACCACCGATTCGCCTCGGGATCCAGGCTACTCACTCGATTCCCAGTTTTTCAACAACCCGTCTACGCTCCTCCAGACGCACAGCTCTCCGCTGTGCACTTCGGACACCTCCTTCTCAAGGAGAGCTACCAAGGGAAGCACGGACAATGAAAACATCTCCCAGAGAGACTTTTTCCAAAGCACAGAGTTCTCAGAGTCTTTGAGCTCGATATCCGACACGGATCAAGCGAATCCATCTTTTAACAACAACGGTCTGCCAAGCATGGACGATGCTGCATTTTCTACTGGCATAGCTGCACTGGATGAGAAAATCGCTAACCTGCAGCAGAAAATTAACAGAACAAAATCAATTTTTTCATAGCAGTTGTTTTTATAGGATTTATATTCTAATATAACACATCTTATTGGACATATATTTATGATAATCATTCTGTTTTGAATTTCTCATAAACACTATATACATCTCCATTTTGCTATCATAACAGTAATGATGTTACAAAATATAAAAATGTTCATTTTATCAAATCCATTATCTGTTAAGTGTGTTGCTAAAGAAGCTAATTAGTTGGTTTACAAAGCACTGTGGACATCTGTGGACAAAGGACCATTATTTTTTTGTTTAAACACTCAAATAATTATAGTTTTTATGGTCTTTACTTTTATTTCATTTTCTTTTCTTTTTTTGTAGACTTTTTTTCATCAAGAGTTGATATATAATTAATACAACAACTTACTTACTTAAGCCTTTTTACACCAACCCATTAATAACTTCCCATTCTTTTTTATCATGTGCATTCCCTTCCAATGTCTTTGTGTCTTTTGGTCATGTGCTTTGCCTTCCAATGTCTTTGTGTTGTGTTCTTTCTTTGTATGTGTCAGCCACTTGCTAGTGTCTCCATATAATTTTGGCTCTACTTTTCTCTCTTTTTTGCTGTGGGATTCCATGCTAGGAATTGTCTGGTCATGTTATGTGGGCTCTTATTATTTATTATTATTATTATGTGGGCTCTCTGACCAATTCAACTTTTTTTCTTATTACGTCATAAGCACTAGGCTTTTGGAAATGTGTCATACTAATTACTGTACTATAGCGAAAAGAGAAAAAGACTTTTAAGAGGAAATTAATTACAAATAAATGGATAATTTTTTCACAATTGAAATAAAAATTTTTTTAAAATGGCATTCTTTTGGCAGATTTCATTTTTCAGCCATGTAACAAAAATGTTTTTAACCACATAACAGAGAATGATGTCCCACATGATGATTGTGATTCAACCATTGAGAATGACCTTGACACTACTAATAAAAATGTTTTGAGACAGTCCATTAAATTGGTGTTCCACAATTGATTGACTGCACATTGATTATTGACTGTAATTATCAACATTTTTGTAGTGACTGAGGTTGAAAATGTCTTGTGTCTTTGTGTTGAGAATTCCATTATGAAATGTCTGGAAAGCTAAAATCCATTCTTATAATTTATATCTCAAATTTATTTCTTGCATGTTTTACTTAAAACGAAAATAATATTTTTATAAAACTTTAAAAAAAATTTTTCTGGACAATGTCACTACACATCAGCAGTCTGTTTCCCCACATATTTCCATTTGTGATAGGATCTAGGGGTCACTAACCATGGCTCTAGGATTTATTTGTAATGCGGTGTCAAAGAATAATTTGTAACTTAAAAAGTATAATTTGTTACATAAAAAAGTATAATTTGTTACATAAAAAATTATAATTTGTTACATAAAAAAGTATAATTTGTTCCTTGTGTCTTGTCAAGTTAAGCTCAAGTTGTCTACAGAAGTTTTTTGATCCTGTACAACACAGAAATGTTGATGTATAACTTTGTTTTGATGATGATGATATTATGAAATAAATGAGTTTTTACAAAAAATATGTGCTACTGTGCTGTGTTAATGTAATCTGATGGACACAAACACAAGTGAAACGGTTTGATGTGAAACTCGGGAAACTGTCGAATTACTCTGAAATTGAGGCAGCATTGTGTTAAAAATCATAGGTATTTAATTGTAGTGGTCACTGACAGCTGTGACTAAATGTAACTTAATGATCACTGATATAGTTTCTGTAGTGGCCAACAGCCTTTCTGACTGATGGGTAGGCTGTGAGGGAAGATGGGGAAAGACCTTTAACTTGATGTAACAGGCAACAATAAACAAATTCTATTTATTGTGATGGTATAAGCAAAAAAGGTATCATGCTGCTTAGTTGTCTAAAGGGGAAATAAATGGACTAGAAAATAAATAGATTCCCTGATAGTTGATATTTATGTGTGGAGTGGGGGGGGGGAATTTTGAACAAAAAAGTGTGAGGGTGAAGGATGGGGCAGCAGTGGGAGACACCCCAATGAACCTACATGTGGAAGAAAATCAGTAGCTCCGAGCTGAGTGCTCTTTATGGGACTTCCCGGAAGACCCTCTCAGTTATCTGGCCCCCAAGGGGACGTAGCAGCTGAGAAACCCCACCGGAAGCGGTGGTTTCTGAAGCGGCCACCTGGGCATCCAAGACAGAAAGTCGAAAATGCCGACACCCCAATAGAAAGTTGTTTTGTTTTGTTTTTTGTAGTGATTAGCCTGAGTAATAGTTTTAAATTTGTAACTTTACCAGACCAAGAAAATAAGATTTGAGGATTTTAGACTTTTTTTGTCCTTAGATTGTGGTTCTTGAATAAGTGTGCACAAAAGAGAAGATATTTAAAATAATATTTTATATAAACAGTGCCGGTTATTGTATATCAAGCATTGAATCACATTCAAAGCTAACAGGAGTATGACTGCAGTATGTTCAAAAAATATAACGGCCGAAAGGGTAGTATCGTTCCGAAATGTGAAGATAAAGTAGAACAAAACCAAAAGGTTACGATTGGGTCCCCCCTCCCCCACCCCTGGCATCGTAGTTGCCATTGAGTCCCTACCCAGAGCATGGCAGCACCACCGGGAGTGATCCCCAAGCCCAACCCACTAAAAAAAACTAACGAACAATTAAAACTCTAAAGTAGTTGGCAATAGAGATGACCTACTACACAATGCATGATAACGACATAGTATTATATAGTCCATTGAATATAAAAATCAAGTTAAGATACTTTCCTAACAATGTGTAATTCTAAAATAAACCATGTCGTGGCAAGTTTTAAAGAGTAGCGCATTCTAAGCTTCTTTGTGATATATAAGGGGGCCTGATTTATAGGCTTAGTTTAGTCATCACTATTGTTTAATCGCCCATTTGCTATCTCTATGTAAGATATTTTACACATCGTAGAACAGTGATTAAATGTTCTAGTTCTATAGATTAACATTTGGCTTGATTTTATATGAACGTTTGGTTAAACCATTTCATCCTCAAGACTATTATGGTGCTATGCTGCATGTGTAACTAGAATGGAAATAATTCATGTAACGGTTAGACTTATGTTCGCATACATACTGGCTCACAATTCAATGTTAGAATTCCCCGCATGATCTAATCTTTCCAAAATTATTGTTGCAGACCAAGTTGATGTTGCTAACAAGAGATTACAACAGTAGCATACGAAATGATAATAGAACGGCATGTTTTACCCACGCAGTCGTAATGTCCTGGGGTAGAATTCAGAATGGCGCATATTGAACTGTAACTCAAACATTGTTATTGAATACAAACGTCTGGGTCTTAAAGTCAAAACCGCACACGGGGTTACTGAACACTTAAATGGGAGGGCTCGGATTAATATTGACAGTTGAACAAGTTATAAAAGAGGCATCACTAAGAGGGTTGAGGGTGGTGCGGACCGCACCTGGTGACACCATCACAAGGTGTGACACCAAAGCTTAAAATCCTGTATGTTCCCGTTATTTGTCACAGAAAGACTCGGAAGAGATCTACGGGGGTAAATCGTGAGGGGGTAACACCATGAGCTACCGCACTAGGTGACACCAACCCTAGTGACGCCTCTGAGTTATAAGGATGCTGTGCTGTCAATTATGCCCAGGAAAAAAAAAGGTCTCCTACTTTCGGTCCCCGACAAAATGGTCTCGTCAAAACGGCCCCAACGAAGAGCCTCCACAAATGAGCCCCCCCCCCGGTAATGAAGTCTCTAAGTTTTGCCTTCTCGTCCTCTGGGATCAGAAGTCGAACATCGTCGATTTCTGAGGTCCTTCCAATGATATAGCCTACCTTCACAAGTCCACCAGTCATCTCATCATGGGCCTGTCTCCCCAGCTTCCCATAAATATGACCAAGTTTCTAGATATTTGCTTCTACATTTGGTACCAAGTGCTTCTATTTCAAACCCCCACCCTCTGTCGCATTTTTACTGAGGGTTCCAGTTCAAGGCTTGTCTTGTTGTTTTGGAAGCAGGTTTAAGATGAGTATGGCCAAGCCATCGCCTCTGGAGGATCTCTTGTTATATTGACTTCTGCTCTGTCCGCTGTCACAGTTCCAGGTTTCTGATACTGACAGACCATTGCATTCTGAAAATCTTTCTTGGGCACAACATCAGCATAACAATTAAGTGTGAAGTAGACCAGCCCCCCCCCCTCCCTTTCCATTTCTGTTAGACTCCCGTTCCAGAGTTTCTGGTGCCTGGTCTGTCACATGCGTACAACGTTCTTTATGGAGAGACTCATACTTAACAGGTAATCATTTAAAAACCTTCAATGACACCAAATCAGGTCTATTTTGTATTGTAATATCGTCTTAAAAATCTTTATATAAAAATGTGCCTCACCACTAATGGGCCCCGTAAAAAATAAGCAAGCAATTCCTTTTTTTTTAAAAAGGAAAAAATCTTAGTTATATCCTTTCAGTGTCTATAGATGGCTCCGTTCTGTCTGTGACAAATAAGATCTTAGGAAATACTATTGGTAGGACAGTACCACTTTTCGAAAGAAAAAAAAGGTATTAACATGATTCAAGTTTTGCTTGAGTTATCACAAAAAATTTAAAGGATTTATCATTTATATGTTAAATATGTCTTTAAAATAAATAATTATTTTTAGTCTTTTTTTTTACTTATCAATTTTGTAACTTACATACGCTACTCAGAGACTCAGACTCAGACCTTAGCGTAGCCTTTGTCACATAGTTCACACACATTTTCAAATGTCTTATCTTATCTATACAGACGTTCCTTCCATTCGGAGCGGGGTGACTCAGGGACGCCCTAGGCCTCGGGAACAAACCCTTGCCTTCACACGGATGCGAACCCGTGACCATCGGTACGACAATCCAGTGCGCTGCCACTTGACCACCGCGTCCTTTGTCATTGTTATTTATCCATCATTGTGGTATCTATAATTTTAAAATCACTTTACACAGTTTCCTGGTCCGATATTGATATGGAGTGCGTCAAAATCGGATATTTTAAACCTTAAGTCTTTATTTATCGGTCTTATAATAATGATTATTTCCCTTTCTCATTAAAAAATATGTCGAAGCAATAGTTCAACTATTAAATAGTAAGCTCTCCATATTTGAAATCAAGGAACGTGCTTAGTTCATGTTTGTAAACATGTCTGCTGATACCAAATTACTAAAGCGATAGGCGATTTCGAATCGCAAAATGTGTTTATCATGATATCAATTTAAATTTAAATATATTTTTACACCATGTGATTATTTAAATCTTAATTTGTATTTGTTTATTTGATCGTCTTGATTTACATACTAAATAAAGAGTAAAAGTGCTGCTGATTTTGGCAAATCCACCCACCTGACACTGACACTACTGTCACTACTGACTACTATAGACTATAGTCATAGTGAATGTGACAGGGACAGTAACAGCCTCAAGTCTCAACAGTGACAGTGTCAACAACAGGCCTAACTAAACTTTACTTAACTTTAAGTAAACTAATCATATCATAATCCCTGAACTCTTAAACTTAATTAAACCAAGAGTATTGACTATTAATAGGGTAATCCAGCAGTTTCTACACGTATATTATTTCACAGCAAAATTTAATTTTCTTTTGAGAACTTACGTTTTTAATTTAATTATATTCATTATTATATGTTGTATTTCAGCTATTACAGCGCTAATTTGTAAGTCTTTTTAATTTCTAAGGCATTTTTTCGACCCTCAACAGTAAATAGTCTGATTGTGATGCCGTGATGCAACCATTTTGTTTAACTAACACTAACACTCTACTTGACGGATTGTCCCAATAAGATGCCAAATGGAAATTTCTCACTTACAAACAAACAAAATAAGAATCAAACATCTAGTAATGAAATATAAATTGAAATTGTCTTTAAAATATTTATTTATCTTCTAAGAACATTAAAATAGATGAAAAATACCTTTTAAAAAACATTTTCACTCAGTAAATTTATTTTAGCATGGGTCGAGCCAGGTAAAAAACATCTGGCTAGGTAAACAAAATGGATGTATCGTGACCAGATTATGTATTATATAGAGCCGAAAAAATGCCTTAGAAATTAAAAAGACTTACAAATTAGCGCTATAATAGCTGAAATACAACATATAATAATGCATTTAATCAATTTAAAACGTAAGTTCTCGCGAGAAAATTAAATTTCGCTGTAAAATAATATACGTGTAGAAACTGCAGGATTACCGACTATTAGTATTAGTTTTAATATTAATGATAATAAAAATAATATGAATAATGAATATATTTGTTGAATATAATAATGTAAACTGCTACACACACACTCAACCAGCTTCATTTGTAATTCATACCTAGTTAACCTAGACATGTCATCACTGGGTTGTCATTAGTCATTACTTAGTCATTTTAGTTTTAGTCTACTATGGACTAAATACCATTTGTCATATCAGTATCCTAATAATAATGACAAAGTTTCACAAGGCCGATAACCCATTTGTTAAATACAAATCGTTTAGCATCATTCAAATTAAATTTTTGTAGACAATGATTGTTTCTAGTTTCTATTCAAATAAACTAAATTATATCCAGGTCAGATTGTAGAAAATAAAACAGTTTAAATTAAGACAATGTCTGTGTACTTATATACTATCTATACAAATAAATTTCTTTTTATATTTTAGATAACACATTGTTTTCACATACTGTAATGATGTTTTACTGAAGCAAAAATTAATAAAACTAAAATGAGTTCTTTAAAGAATTTAAGACAACGTTTCAATAAAGATAAAGATGAACATCGCAAAGATCAAAAAGAACCAGGCAGAATTGGACAAGGCCAGGCAGCTGGAGAAGAAGTATGATATTTTATTTTAAATTGATGTTTATTATTTATAACATACTGATCATACTGCATCATTTTATTTATTTTAATGGGTAAAAATCTATTTTACATTACTGTAGGCCCATTTATTTATTACATTATATCCAGGAGATTTTTGAGCTTATTGAGTCATCAGAGGATTTAAGACAAGGAGCAACAATGGAAAGGTTGAAGAATCCTGCTGAAGATACTCAAAGCTGTGGATCTTTTCCCAGTGAAGAGCTAATGTCAACTATCACATGGAACACTCCAGAGGAGCGTAAAATATTTGAAGATCAGTTGAACCAGCTCCAGGAACAATTAATGATGGTTATGATTGAAAACCAAACATTAAGTAAGAATATCTTTATATTCTTTATTGAGGCAAAATTAAATCAACATTAACATTAGTAATCATAAAAATTGACTATAAATTTTCATTAAAAGATTGCACTAAAAATAATAATCAACATTAAAAACATTTTTTAAAAAACTAGTCTTATATTAAAAATGCACTAATTTTCTACTTTTCAGTCTACGCATTTTACATTAAGTGCAAAGCCAGCATACCTTTTGACTAAATATCCCTTATATATGAGACATAACTAAAAGTAGTGATTATGTTTAAACGTGACATTTACAGACTGAAACATAATTATGTCCCCTGGTTTTAAAACTGGGCGCAGGGACGGTTGGGGGTGTGAACAGTGACGGTCGGCGTCAACGCGTGAACTGGGCACGTGAAAAAAATATAAACAAATAGTGGGACGGTTCGGATTAAACTTACAAAGCAAGTTAATATAAGACTAGTAAAAAAGGTTAAATCATTCAGAAGAATAAAAACATAATTATTGTCCTCTCCTAATAGATTTTATCCATATCCACTCAATATGCATATTTGTTAGATATTAACAGTAGCATAGATTCACTAGTAAAATTTGTGTTTTTCTAACAAATGAGTGCAGAATTTTAAAAAAGTGTTGCTTTTTTTCTTTTCAGCTTACCTGTGATTTTGATAAACTTTGCTTTTGCAATTTAAAAAAAAATCACATATGTTATGATGAATGGAAGTTGAAGAATTATTTATAATTTATAGTCTTTAACATGAAATTATTTGTTTAGAATTATGATTATTTGACTGCATTTTTTTTTAATGATGGCGGATTTAATTATAAATATGAATTCATGCATTTATTTTCTGCCATTTTTATTTTATGGGAGTAATTATGATTGATTTCAGTTTAAATGTTTTAGAAAAATGATTGCTATTATGTTATTAGGATATTATTTACATATATCCAAATATTGTTTATCTCATTAAGATGAAATAATATTTTTTTTTGTTGGTATCATTAAGAGAGTGAGCTTCATTCATTAAAGAATCAAAATGAGCTTGAAAGAATAAAATGTGAATTAGCATATGAGCAGCGACGGTGCGAGGTTCTTGAGAAGAAGCTTGAACAAGCCAACAAAAAAAAGTAAATGCATTTTTTGTTGTTGCACAAAATAAAATAGTTTTATTGTGTTTTAGGCTTGCTTTCCTAAAGCAAGTTTAAGGTTAGTTAAAATAAAATTTACCATTATTAATACATTTTAGTGCAGTTTGGCACAATGCATAAATTGAATATTTGCATTTTAAAAATAAGTCTGAGATACATGTGTTTAAATGCTAGACAATTCTTTTAAAAAATAAAAATTATTTTTTTTGTAGTAAAATAACTTTCTAATCTCATACAAATTATTATTGAAATTTCAGCCAGAATATTACAATGACGTACATTATTGTATGCAAGATGAATATTCAAACTTCATCTATTTTAGTTCTCAATCATAATGTGTCTGACCTAAAAAATTTTATTCACAGGATACTAAAATAAATTCATTTATCTTTAAAATGAAATAGAGTTAAAATAATTCAATCAAAACATGCTAATAAAATTAATTTACATGTTTAACCCACCTCAGAGGCGTGGCTTGGATAAATTGTACCCAGTGACAAACTGTAAAATTGTCACCCCCTCCTGTTTAATCACATTCTTCTATTGCATTAAAAAGTAAATCAATTCAAATTATAATTGGAAATTGTATTTTAAGCGGCGAAAGTTTTAGAAATTATCCCACATGATTCATTTATTCACTGCCGTAGGTTTGCCTAGATAACTTACAAAAGATTTAGTTTTATCATTTCGCTGTCACAACTATCCAATGACAGTTCTCTTTCAATACTATCAAGTGCAAGATAGCTGAGACGATCCTTTGCCATTGAAGCATGGGAAATACGACAAAATAAGTTTCAGTTTGCTGAATGATTGCTCACAGGTTGCAGTTGAAACTATCGTCAATAACATTTGGAACTATCGTCAATAACATTTGGAACTATCGTCAATAACATTTGGAACTATCGTCAATAACATTTGGAACTATCGTCAATAACATTTGGAACTATCGTCAATAACATTTGAAACTATCGTCAATAACATTTGGAACTATCGTCAATAACATTTGGAACTATCGTCAATAACATTTGGAACTATCGTCAATAACATTTGGAACTATCGTCAATAACATTTGGAACTATCGTCAATAACATTTGAAACTATCGTCAATAACATTTGGAACTATCGTCAATAACATTTGGAACTATCGTCAATAACATTTGGAACTATCGTCAATAACATTTGGAACTATCGTCAATAACATTTGGAACTATCGTCAATAACATTTGGAACTATCGTCAATAACATTTGGAACTATCGTCAATAACATTTGGAACTATCGTCAATAACATTTGGAACTATCGTCAATAACATTTGGAACTATCGTCAATAACATTTGGAACTATCGTCAATAACATTTGGAACTATCGTCAATAACATTTGGAACTATCGTCAATAACATTTGGAACTATCGTCAATAACATTTGAAACTATCGTCAATAACATTTGGAACTATCGTCAATAACATTTGGAACTATCGTCAATAACATTTGGAACTATCGTCAATAACATTTGGAACTATCGTCAATAACATTTGGAACTATCGTCAATAACATTTGGAACTATCGTCAATAACATTTGGAACTATCGTCAATAACATTTGGAACTATCGTCAATAACATTTGGAACTATCGTCAATAACATTTGGAGTGAAATGTGCACATTCTTAAGCATGTTGTCTCCATTATCCTATATAATAAAAGGCTAAGTTCTGTCCCGTCATCTGTAGCGATTGGGATCTCAAACACACATGACTCCTACAGCCAATCATATCAAGTTTACGCCGCGGACGTTCAAAACGAGTTATTTTTGGTGCGGTATTTCTTCCAAGACTTTATTTTGAGTTATGCGCGTTGGGATTTATAGTCAAAAGCTCTGTTGTTACGAGTTATTTATTTTAGCTATAATGAATAGTATTTTTGACATGATGCACA
Source organism: Ampullaceana balthica (assembly GCA_944989445.1). NCBI lineage: Eukaryota > Metazoa > Mollusca > Gastropoda > Lymnaeidae > Ampullaceana > Ampullaceana balthica. The sequence goes on from CALYLW010000059.1 coordinate 980,444, forward strand.
TGTATGCATGTCGAGACGGCTGTTGAAGGGGATTTACAACATGCCACCGAACGGTGGCGGAACGTCCTTGGACGGGCTTGGTTGCTCGTACAGAATAAAACCAAGAAGATCCAATGGAGTTTTCAATAGAAATTCTGTCTGTTTATTGGGTAGCACTTTGCTATCTGCAGTTTTCTTGAAAAGTTCATGGTCATTGATGTCAGTGTTGTAGAAATCAATTAAAAAAATTGCAATTTTGATGAATTGCATTAACACCTGTGTCGAGTAGAAGAGTTTTAATGCCCAGCACAAAGGCAAAGTCTGTTTTCAGGTCTTTTATTTGTAATAAAGATGTATTGATACTGTTGAAGTCAATCAAATACGCTCTTCATTACTCAAACAATTTCTTCTGCAGTAAGTCCTGTATCTCTTGCAAGTTTCCAAGGCATCTTCTGATGTTGCTTAATTTTTCTGTTCACCTTAATTCCCCTGTCTGTGCGTTTTTTTCGGTTGCGTCTTCTACAGCATCTTTGCTGAAATCAACATGAAGCTTGAAAATTCTTGCTCCAAACATTCATTAGTAGGATCTTGTAAGCACTTCTGTACATAATAAATTTTTTCAAGAATGACATTCCTAAAATGTAATAAAACAATGGAATGAATTTTATACACATGCCGGTACTGGTCCTCACCACTTCTGGTTTCAGGCATCATAGTTGAATCTTATGATAATTTTTCTAGAAACCCTATGAGTTAATCTAGTCCTTAATGGATTGTTTTAACTGCCTCTGATCATGCAATTCAGTGTTTTTCATACTCCTGCCTTACTGTGATGGGCACTAAATATTTTTCATGCTATTCCAACAAATTCTAAAATGAGAGTAAACAAATACATGCACATGCTTACAAGTTACAAGGGTTCCAAAAAATGTTGGAACAGGTGGATCCTTCTTAGCTCATTGTACTTCTGCTAGGTTTAAGCTGTGGTTGTCAAAGGTGACAAATAGCTTTACGTAAATTCTGTCGCTTATTCGTTGCTTTACTCCCAGTTATCACAGCAACATTGTCATTACACTGTGACAGACAGTGGTTTAGAGGTATGTTGCCGAATTACAGTATCTTGACAAATATTCCTTCTAGGCTTGCTGTGGATGGCAGATGTATCAGTGACACGTCTGCTGCAGAGATTTTGTGACAAATTTATTGACTTTGTCAACTCACTATTCTGCAGCGCTGCAAGCCTGATTTTGTCCCCCCCCCCACCTTGCCACCTTGGGACATATGTACCCCACACCCCTCTCCTAGCTAACCTCTTACCCACGTCCACAAATAATATGTAGAATACTTATTTTATGCTTAATGAATTTAGTTAATTTTTAAAGCTCTTTGGCTCTATAACATACATTTTGGAAATCAAAACATCAATAGTTTAAATTAAAAATTTTTTATAACAGGACTCAGAAAGTTCAAAGAACTCAGTCAGATATGTCAGCTAAAAATAAACTTTTGGTACCCGAGAGTGGGGTGAGTGGTGGTGCTGGTAATGGAAGTGGTAGTCGCAGCAGCAGCACTAGATCTTTGAGTGAAGGAGATGATTTAGGAGGTATTCATATTATCTTAATTTTTTTTTAATCAGCCTAATTAGTTACAGATTTGGTTGAATCTGAGTGAAAGTGATTTAACTGACTGGTTTATTAACTTTGAATTAACTGAAACCTATTTGAATTTTACTAATTGAATTACGTTTTAAATAAAAAATATTGATTTTATAAACTTTTATTTAGACTATTTTCATACAGGTCAAATCCTAATGGAAATATTCCTAATGTTTGTTATGTTACATATTTGAAGACGGCATTGCCCTGGAAGTCCAGATACCAAAACGGAAGAAGAGATTCTATGAAGCAGCCTTTGAGTATTTAATCAGTTCCTTCTATAATTTTCTTGATGACTTTACCGAAGAGCCTCCAGATAATAATATTGGAGATCCAGAAGGAGATCCTTTGACAGTCAAAACGTAAGCCTCTTTTTTTTTCTTATAGTGAAATAGCTAAATAAAATTAGATTTTTCATATCCACTTTTAAAATCAACTTACATTTAAAGATAGAAATATTTGTATTATTTAATAAAGCTAAGTAATAAAAATTGAAAAAACGAAATTTAACAGACACCATAAAGATGTAATTTTACAAGTTTAGATTTTGTTGTTGTTTTTGCTAATTTGTTTCATGTCTTTTTACTTTTTTACTTTTGTCCAGATTAAAAGAAAACATTAAAAGATTTGGTATGTTTATTTTAATAGTTTTCATAGCAACACTATTTTTTTGACATTATTAATTTACTATAATTTCATTTACAACAAATAACACTTAAAATGGCTCAGAAAGCTTAAGAAGATGATAGCTTCATGAGATCTAACTGTGAGCTTCAAATTAAATGAAACAATATTTGACCCTGTTTCAAGTCAATCTAAATAAGAATAATCATTATTATGATTATTAGTTTTTTCCATTTTAAAATTTTTTTGAGTAAGAAAACCATGGACACATGAGCTGCACACAAAAAATTCATCATTGTCATCAAAAAATTGTTCAAACTGTCATTAAATTTTGACATAATTTTTCTAATTTATTTATATTTAAACTTTATTTTGAAAGTTTTCAATTTGTTGTTTTGATCTATTTTTGGTTGAGACAAAATTGGAAGTATAAAGTTGTTTGTTCTGACACTGATGAATTCATTTTACTGGACATTGTTTATTCATTTTTTTAAAATCGTAGGCGTAAAGACAGCATGTTAAATATGAAACTTAAAATATTATACTTGAAGAAGCTGACATAGTTATAGAAAATATGTTAAGAGAATCGTGAATATGTAACTTGATTCTCTCATAATACATTTTTCTTCCACCAGGAACAGAGGCAAAGCCATATGTTAACACGGTGAGAGGGATATATGACCTCCTTGCTTGGAAGTCTCCGCCTTATACGCTTATTGCTTTTGTTGTAAGTTTTAATGAAAATATATGTAAAGGAAAATTTAAAAATAATAAACTAAAAAATATGTTGAATTACTAATTAAAAAAAACCCAACACTAATTGAATTTTAAATTTATTTAAATAAGAAAAAAAATTGTTAAGTTTCATTTGATTTTAAAATTAAAAAAAATAAAAAATTATGTTTAATTAAATCTATGTTTAGTAATAATGAAATATAATTGGACTCAAGAACAACCATGTATGTAATCACTTCAAACTTAGTTGGATATGTTGTACCCTCTTACCACTTTATGTTCATTTTTGTTCAGGTTATCTTTATTTTTCATGTCATCTCCAGGTTTACATGTACTCTGTATGGCAAGGTTGGTTTTTTCCTGTTCTGCTATTCTGCCTAACATTTAGGCTTGTCATCAACTTTCTCAGATACAGGTAAACATTTCATGGATTTAAATATATACAGCATTCATATGTATTTATTTATAAGGATACTGCAACTCCAAATTGAGTGAGTCTGATTTTTTAAAATTGTATTCTTTCACATTAGTTATGATCTTGGGCTTCCCCTGTTCCATGAAAAATGTTTATAAAATAGTTTGTCTAAAGCACATTTTAAGTCACAAGATCAAACTATATTTGAGAAATCCGGACTTAAGTAATTTAGAGATACTGGGATAATATACATACTAATAATACCTTTTGCTGGCTGATCCCCTCTTATTTTATTTTGAGAATTCTTGTTTATACACATAAAGATTCTTGTGTCTTGTAAGATTCTTTTCTTCAGCTTGACTTTATGAGCATCTCCTCTGTAAACACTTTTATTTCTCAAAAGTTCTGACTTAGCTCCCTTTATTTACAGGGGATGGAACATCAGCTTTAATTTCTTTGAAACTGTTGAAGAGACCAAGGTCAGTGCTTTAATGAGTAAAGATATTGTTTCTGGACTGATAACTGATAAATTTTTTTACTGCTAATTAAATGTAGTAAAAGCTCGTCATTCGTCTTTAGCTAAAAATTGAACAACATTTATTTATTTATTTAAGTAAAAAAAATTATGTATTTTATAATGAGGTATGGTTCATGATATTCTCTATTAGAGGTCCTGCTTTTTAAAAGTGGTTGAAGATATCGTGCATGTTTAAACATTTTACTATCAAATTGCACATTGTTCTTTTCTATTTTTAAATAAGGACATTGAAGAAAAAGATTTGGGTGTCTCAGACAAATTTAATTTGGTCATGCAAGTTGCCAGAAAGGTGCAAAATGTTCTAGGAGAAGTTGCAGACGGCCTTGAGAAAATTAAAAGGTTTAAAAAATATATATTCAGTACAATATTAGCATCAAATTATCACAGTTTAGGAATTTTATTTAAATATAGAATGTTTAACTTAGTGAAACTGTTTTAAATAACTAGAATCTAGTTAACTGAGTTATTTGTTTGTTGTAAGTTAATTGACCATCAACAGTAGACCATAATAAAAGTATATATTTTGAAGACAAACCTTCTTGGCATGTATAATTCCAGCCTACTTACCTGGCGACACCCTGAAGCCAGCAGGCAGCTATTGTTTGCCTCCACTGCTGCATTGATTACATCCTGTATACTGCCAACAAATTACTTTTTCTTCTACGCTGGTAAGAGTAAAAATAAATTCTTATCATTGAAGTATGGAGCAATAAAATTAGTAGTAAACTGTATAACTAAAGATTGAAAACTTTGTAATTTGAAGCAACCAACTACATTATAAGATTTCATCAACCAAACTAACACTCAAGAAACAATGAATAATAAAACACTAGCTTCAGTGGGCAACAGTTGGAGGTTAACATGAAGATTCATCACATATCTGGCATTACACAAATATGTAGGAAGCTCGTTATTCAGTCCATCATCTCACACTAATTTTGTTCATGTCAGTGGTTTAATTAATTTCCAATTATTAACAAGGAATTAAAAAGTAAAATTTCTTCAACTCATTCGGAGATACAAACTGCTTGGAGTGCAGGAAAATTTCAACGTTCTATTTCACAAATCCATTTCTATTATTTTGTGCCAGGTGGCTTTGTATCTTTTGCATTTTCATGGACCCTAAAATATGCTCTTAGTGCTGACTTAGGTTGTGATCTTGATGAAATTCTTTAAACATGACTAACACATCTGCTATAACATTTTTTTATGGTTTCTATTATGGTTGTCACCTCTTATTAGCAGGGCCAGTCTAATCTTATCTTATCTTATCTAATCTTATCTAATCTTATCTAATCTTATCTTATCTAATCTTATCTTATCTAATCTTATCTTATCTAATCTTATCTAATCTTATCTAATCTTATCTTATCTAATCTTATCTTATCTTATCTTATCTGTTACAGACGCTCGTTCTATACAGAAGATTATTGCGTCCTACGATTATCTATGGTTTGTGTCTAGTCCTGCATTCTTATTAGAGTTTTAAATGTTGATAAAGTGTTGGTTTTCCTGGTTTCTTCAGGCAACCCATACCACGCCCAAATTCCGGACGGGAAAAACGAGGATTTGTATTTTTTTTGTTCTTGTATATGGAATAAGGAAGGTGTTTTTATTCTTATGTGTATCTGAGGGTTGTATTAAGTTATCGTTGTGTTGCATTTCTAAATTAGAATTAATTGCGTTATGTATTATTACTACTTTACTCTTGGTTCTTCTATCCTCTAGTGTTTCAAGGTTTAATGATGTAACTAATGGTGTTACTCTTGTCAGTTTTGAATATTCTCCAGTAATGCAGAGGATGCATATTCTAGAACAGGTCTCACCATAGTGAGGTAGCATTTTAATTTCATATTCTTATTACATCTGTAAATCAGGGCCCTATGTGGCTTACTATGCAAAACGGATTGCGTGGAGCCCAGTTTAGATAGGGATAAGGAACTAATAAGGATAATAAGTGAAAATTAAGATAGGCGGGCCTTTGAAAGCGCGGGGCCCACGGCGGCCGCATATGTTGCAGTGGCCTAAGACCGGCCCTGCTTATTAGTGACTGATCTTGAGCTTTATTATGAGTTCCTCGTGTCAGAATATGTGGGATCAGAAACTTTGTTTCCCCATTGTATTGTTTTGGTCTGAAAAACTTCCAGCTTCTTTTCTGATGAGCATTCTGTCAGCACTGTGATTGAAAACAGAAACATTGTGATCATTGTGTGGATGGTAACAGAAACATTGTGATCATTGTGTGGATGGTAACAGAAACATTGTGATCATTGTGTGGATGGTAACAGAAACATTGTGATCATTGTGTGGATGGTAACAGAAACATTGTGATCATTGTGTGGATGGTAACAGAAACATCGTGATCATTGTGTGGATGGTAACAGAAACATTGTGATCATTGTGTGGATGGTAACAGAAACATTGTGATCATTGTGTGGATGGTAACAGAAACATCGTGATCATTGTGTGGATGGTAACAGAAACATTGTGATCATTGTGTGGATGGTAACAGAAACATTGTGATCATTGTGTGGATGGTAACAGAAACATCGTGATCATTGTGTGGATGGTAACAGAAACATTGTGATCATTGTGTGGATGGTAACAGAAACATTGTGATCATTGTGTGGATGGTAACAGAAACATCGTGATCATTGTGTGGATGGTAACAGAAACATTGTGATCATTGTGTGGATGTTCAGGTTTCTTCATCTCCATATGAATATGACATTCCTGTCGTTATTTGAATTGCTGATTATTGCATTGATTTTCTTGTGGGTACCACCACCTGTTGGATATTCCTACTGTTAATTCAGGACAGTAACAGTATACTAATGTGTACATCATTTCCTACTGTTAATTCAGGACAGTAACAGTATACTAATGTGTACATCATTTCCTACTGTTAATTCAGGACAGTAACAGTATACTAATGTGTACATCATTTCCTACTGTTAATTCAGGACAGTAACAGTATACTAATGTGTACATCATTTCCTACTGTTAATTCAGGACAGTAACAGTATACTAATGTGTACATCATTTCCTACTGTTAATTCAGGACAGTAACGGTGTACTAATGTGTACATCATTTCCTACTGTTAATTCAGGACAGTAACGGTATACTAATGTGTACATCATTTCCTACTGTTAATTCAGGACAGTAACGGTGTACTAATGTGTACATCATTTCCTACTGTTAATTCAGGACAGTAACGGTATACTAATGTGTACATAATTTCCTACTGTTAATTCAGGACAGTAACGGTATACTAATGTGTACATCATTTCCTACTGTTAATTCAGGACAGTAACGGTATACTAATGTGTACATCATTTCCTACTGTTAATTCAGGACAGTAACGGTATACTAATGTGTACATCATTTCCTACTGTTAATTCAGGACAGTAACGGTGTACTAATGTGTACATCATTTCCTACTGTTAATTCAGGACAGTAACGGTGTACTAATGTGTACATCATTTCCTACTGTTAATTCAGGACAGTAACGGTATACTAATGTGTACATCATTTCCTACTGTTAATTCAGGACAGTAACGGTATACTAATGTGTACATCATTTCCTACTGTTAATTCAGGACAGTAACGGTATACTAATGTGTACATCATTTCCTACTGTTAATTCAGGACAGTAACGGTATACTAATGTGTACATCATTTCCTACTGTTAATTCAGGACAGTAACGGTATACTAATGTGTACATCATTTCCTGCTTTCATTTCAGGACAGTAACGGTGTACTAATGTGTACATCATTTCCTACTGTTAATTCAGGACAGTAACGGTATACTAATGTGTACATCATTTCCTACTGTTAATTCAGGACAGTAACGGTATACTAATGTGTACATCATTTCCTGCTTTCAATTCTGATCAATGGTTTTGATGGTCATGCAGATCCATTCTGGGGTGGCCATCTTGCTGGTGCATGGTCTCTATTGTTTAAAGTGTAGAAACCTGGCCTATTCTTTTTTGCTGGAGTGGAGATACAAATTTTAATTTGATTCAGTTTACATTTCTTATGAAATATTTATAAAAGTTAATTTTATTTTTTTGAAATTTTAGGTCTTGGCCTAGGTATAAAGCTTTTCATCATAGACTACATATACAATCGATTCCCACGTGTTAGAAGGAAATACGATTCAAGCTCTCGTTTGTGGGAAGAGTTGCCGACAGACCTTGAGTATGAGAAGAAATACGCCAAATCAGAGATAGACAAGGTGTTCTTTTACAGATCAATGATTTTTTAAAATTACCAATTTCAATGGACACACTAGCATTTACTCTATTTACACTGGCATTTATTTTCAGTTACGGGATAAAATATATTTTGTAATTTGAAATTAAATTTTACAAAGCTTTTTTGAGCAACTAAAGCAAGAAATGCTTGGGAGAACTCAAATATTATAAAGAAAAATATTGGAAACTATTAATAATAATTTGCTATATAGTTAATTATTTTATTTTAATTCCTTTTTTTTCTCTTCAGTATATACTTCCCTATGAGCAAGAGAAACGGGAACCAACTGGAGAAACAAAAACTGACCAAGTTTCCATGGATGACCGCTCATTTTGTGAGCTGTTTTCATTACCAGAGTCTGAGTGTCCATTAACAGGTACGTTATGTTCGGTTCCATTACAAAACGACAAGTGACAAAACGACATGGTGACAAAATGACAAGGTGACAAAACGACAAGATCTCTTAGAAACAAAGTATATCAATGTAAAACCCCCTTATGAAGTCCCTGTGACTAGGTCACTTTGAACATAGACTAAGGGTGTCAGACTCAATAGCTCAGCGGCCAAAACTAAAAACACTCTTCAGTCAAAATCATTGCCAATTATTTCGTTGTCCCATTTTGAACTATTTTGGTCACCTTGTCGTTTTGTCACCTAGTCGTATTGTCGCTTTGTCAGTTGTCATTTTGTCACCTTGTCGTTTTGTCTGGTTACCGTTACCGTATAAGAATGTTAAATATGTTTTATTCATAGTGATTAGAATATTATAATGTTAAGCTCTGTGTAAAAAATCTGTGGTGTATGGCACACGTACAGAAGAGCATACATTTTCTGAACATTTATTATCCAAAATATCAGTTATCCTTCCAACCTGTCCTTTTTAAACCATTAAAATTGTGTGTATGGGAGCTGGTGTACAAAAGCCTGAAGACTATTACTATCCCTGTAGCAAAATACAGGTAACAACAAATTTTTAAGTGCACAAAAAATAGATACCTACTGTAAAATACATTCTTTAAATAAAGCACCAAATATATCAAAATTACAAAGATACAATATTACAAGGATGTCCTTTGACTCTCAGAGTTTGATTTAGAGCCTTCTGTTATAAAAAAAAATCTGAATCCCTCACTGACTTGATTAATTAGTTTACAAAAACTCAACTTCCTACTAACTGGCTGTGCATCCAAGCTCCCCAAAGTCACACTTAAGGTTAAGCCGTTGGTCAATGTATTTTCTTAATCAAATTGGTATTTATTAAAATTGAGTCTTGGTCACCTGACCCCAGGCTGGCATGGTGGAAGGAGGTGTACACTGATCAACAGGGAGAAATCTCTGACGGCTGCTTTTAAAAACGGAAGACTTTATCTCACCCACAGGTGAGTGGGAGCAAAAAAACAAAAAAACAAAAAAATTTGATATCCTTACCAAGGTTCAGATTTTAATGAAATAATTTAACGTAAAAATTAAACTTCATAAAAGGCTTTAAAAATGCATCAATTAATGAAAGGATATCTTTTACTTTCAGTTTCTTTTAAATGACTTTTTTTTTGAAACATACTCAGACAGGGTTGAATATTTTAATTATACATTTTCTTTACAATTCAGTTAAAATATGTTTACATTTTATCCCCAGCTTCCTATGTTTTGAGAGAACTAAAATGCCTTCACCAAAAAATATTGTTATACCCCTTGCTGACATTGCACGTTTGGAAAAGGTTAACAAACTATTTTATTCATTAGCAACATAGACATTTTTTGTAGGTTAATAAAAAGCATGTATCTGTTAGGAAAATAAACCTCATAATAGGATATAAAAGTTGCCTTTTTATTATGAAATAGTTAGGACAGCTTGGAAAAAGATACAATATAATGGGTGAAACCACATGGCTAATATCCTTCATGAGCAAATGAAATCAAAACTTAACAACCAATTTGTAAACTGTTACATTTTAAGAATCCTTCAGTCTAAGAGCCTATTTATTATTTGTTCTCAGGCCAAACCTTATGCTTGGATACCAGGAGGTGGGATGGCTATAGAGATTGCAGTTGTTGGAAATGATAAGGTGAGATGACAATGCCGTCAATATCACTCTCGTGTACTGTCTTCATAACTCTAATTTGACATGTACATTTTGTTGTATGGATTTCCGGGTATTGCATAAAGTACTCTCTCAGTTTTCATAAATATTTCACTGGTTTAAAATTGTTTAAACTCTCAACAATGAGAAAATGTCCCTTAAAGCTCCTATCTGCTTATTGCTTCATTTTTTAAAGTTAAAATTTAATTCACTTGACTTTGCAGCACTATGTCAAAAAAACATTTGAATGTCTCTAATTTTATTAGAAAAGTAACATTTTATATTTGAAATTAAATACACATGGAAAATGTGTGTTCCTAGGCCACATAAATGAATCTAATAGTTAAAATGTATGAGTTAAAAATTCTCATTTTAAAAAGGACATATTACTTCAATGAAATGAAAGAAATCAGTAGATGTACAATCATTTAGAAGCTGCATTTTATAATGAAACTTTTTAAAACTTTAACATGAGATCTTACAATACAAGAACAATGCCCAGGAATCTGTTAGAAACATCTCCACATAAAAAGTCTAAAATATTTGGGGAATAAATAGTTTAATAATGGTCAGCAGTTTTTTCAACTGTTTATGTATACATTATTTGAAAATATTAATTAGAAAATACATATAAAAATTTGACTGCTAAGCACAATCCTCGTCATTTCTATACAGGAACCAACGGCAAGTATAGAATAAATTTCCTTGAATGATGCTTTTGGCAGCTGCATGCATCAAGCTATGAGCAGTTAGGATTTAAGAACCCGTGGCCTTTCTTTTTCATTTTAAATCATGGTCTTAAAATAACACAGTGCTCATTAGCAAATGAGTAATAATAATAATTTATTTTAAATATTTTCTGTCATGTTCATCTATTAAAAAAAGCTATATAAGAATAGATTTAAATTATCCGACTCACTGTTTTCAATTTAAAAAAAGTCTACGATAGCATTGACATTGTATGCACATTTCTACAAAAGCAGGCCAGTTCTGATCAGAATCAACCCCAGAGTTCTCTTTCTTTGCCAACTACAAATAATAAGGCTTTAAACTAATCCTCACATATTGTTAGGATCTGGTTATGTCTAGAACCTACAACTCATAGTTATTTCTCTCTAAATAATATTTAATTCTCTCGTAAGTTTTCAATTTAATACATTTTGGCGTGGCTTGTTGTTTAATAATTTTTTTTATTGACTTCTATCCTGAAGTTCTTGAATGGCTTTATAATTTTTGACAAAAAAACTATGGAAAAAAAATGTAACATGGAAAACAGTTACATGTTTCATAAAAGAATAGTAAAATTTTTCCATCTTCAATCCATTAATATTGAGTTTAATAACAAACAGTGAAATTTTACCAAGTTTATTATTAAAACTCAATATTAAGGGATGAAAGTGCATAAATAAATTAACAAACCCCAAAACAGAATTTGCAAAGTACTGTATATTCCGGCGTTTAAGACGACCCCCTACTTTCCTGTTAAAATATATGGTTTTAAGCTATTTTCGCCGTATAAGACCACCCCTCTTCCGAAACACTTTAAGTTTTAAACTGGCTTCATGTTTCTTACTTCTTGCTGGTGGAGACATGAAAAAAAGTCATCTTATGCGCCGGAATATGCGGTATAAAAAGTATTGACTAACATCTTGGCCCAAAATTGCTTTAAAACTCTGGTGTGATACGCCAAAGGAACACACGTACATTTGATAAGCCTTTTGCTCACTGAGACTATAGGAATATGAGTGTAGTTAAACTTCTCCATTCTTCCAACTTGTCCAAGAGAGAGTAACAGTTTGTGGACATTTCCCAAGTGTTTACCAACACTTTGTCCTGACCTGTCTGCTGATCCAAGATAGGAAAACTTACTGTTATTGTACATGATGTCTGCTGTTGTACTTGTGATAATAATTTTTTTTAAGGTGGGGGGGGGGCATTTATAGAAACAATAGTTATTCTACATGGTAAACACAGCTTCAGGAAAACAAAATAAATATTTTGTGAAAATGGGTGATTAGATTAATTATAGATAACCTAATTGTAGGAATGGACATAAGGAGAAAGAAATATGCACGCATGCAAATCCTTAAAAAATCTTTTAAACTTTTTATTGATAAAAATTTATCTTTGAATTTACTTTTTTTAAAGCTTTTAGGTGGAAAGTCCTGATACAAATTTTAACATACTCTTTTCTCCTGCATGAACTTTCACACAGAAGCCTTTACAATTCTATTGAGTGATACAAATTATATTTGTACAAACAATATCAATTTGATTAGTTTGAAGTTTTCTTTATATCTTATGTTTTTTGTTCCATTTCAAAGAAAAAGATCTTTGTTTTTCATCTATTAATGAATTCTCACTACTCTCCGGTCTTTAAATTTTCATTTTTAAAACTACAAAACTTTTTAAAAAATTAATTGACCCTTTGCATCAATAACTATCATGATGGAGTTTCTGAAATAAATATACGAAACATCCTAAAATACTTACAAATTATTGACATTATGTATGTGTTGTAATGACATCACATTTCATGTATATCCTTGTACTAACGCAAGCACGTGAACTTGATCAACAGCCATACATTTTTGGAGCTATTTTAAATAGAGATGAGGTCTTTGAGTCCATAGTGGCGGCTGGTCGAAAGGCGGGTCTGCCTTGGTCCAGTGCATCCAGATGTCCGTCCCCAACTGAGTGACTCGTTAGTATAACTAAATTCAGTGTTGTTTCTCACTGGAATGAAATCTGTTTTAGTTTCCGTCCAGCAGTGGTTTCCAGTATATATTACTAAAGCTGAAGATTTTTTTCAACAGTAGAAAATATCACATACTATACAAATTTTAATTTTTTAAAAACTATCCACGTGAGCTATAGACTTGTATATTACGGATTTGATCTATATTGGAAAATATGTTAAATTCTCTTTTAATTTTAAGGTTAAAACCTCATCAAACCAGTATCACCATGAACTAATTTAATTGATTAAAACAGGTTTCCAAGGTTTAACCCTCAAAAGCCTGTTTGGTAGCTGGGAACTTCATCATTAGTTGTACCAGTCATTTGTGTTTTTACCAGGAAATGTTAAAACTGTATCTAAATGATGCCACTTTGTTGGCCTTCAGTCAGTGTTGTCCAGGGGTCACTCTTGCTTGGAGGGGGCATACTTTGTTAGAGTTCACTGGCTGTATGAACTGTTTCCAATCAACTAGCCAAATTATTTTTTAAAAAATGTACACTGGGTCCTTTATTTAATTTTTAGCTGGAGATGTTAGGGGAGTTCACCTTTGTTTGCTAAGCTCTCTGAGTAGTCTTGATGTTAATTAGCTGCAATATTATTCAGAGATACTTTTTAAAAATTTTCTCAGTGGTTGGGTTTTTCATGGCTGCATTTTCCTGTGACAGATTTGTTATGCATTCATGCAAGGTCGTGCCAAGTTCAGCCTTGTTTTTATTTGTCTTTGGTTTAGATTAGATTTTCTTCTAGCTCATTGGCCACACACATAAAGAAAGGTATTTTTTAGTTTGCCTTACCTACAGTTCCTGCAACCTCAGGTCATGTTGTTTATTTTATCTTACCTGTGGAAACTTTCTGTCTTCTTGGGTTAGAATCATTCATTTTTTCTTAGATTGTTCATTGTTCTATTTGTGTCCTAATTTCTTCAAAAGTCGTTTCTGAGGTACAGAGCAGTAACACCGATCTCACAAAATGGAGTGTAACGTTCTTGAGGGCCTTCGAGATTTTTGAGAGTCATAGAAATAATTGTAGGAGTCATAGAATGTCTCAAATAGTTTACAAAGTACAATTAACTTAGCCATTTAAAATACTCACAATAGGAGTTAAATAAATCTTTTAATTACAAAAGTTATTGAGAGTTTTATTTTGGAAATCACTGCTGTACATTGCTGTTTGTTGGACAGTTGTTTATTTAAAAAAATCTTTTATTTATTTTTTTAACTCGTGCATGTTTAGATGAATACCCTCCCATTTTAGTTTCAGTGTTGTCATACCTGGCTATGCATGTTGTTAGCAACACTAATTTCGATTTCATTTGGTGTAAAAAATTATATTTTTGGTTATGTGAAACAAATTTAGGATAAGGGCTGCCAATGTTTTTTCAGCTTTATTAAAGTTCGGCTGTAAGCTTTGTATTACTTATTACACATTAAATATATGTTATTAAAACGGGGTATGTATAGGCCTTTACAAGACGTCACAGAACAACAAACGTTTCAGCAAAAAGCCTTCCCCAACGAACAAATAGACAACAAAAAAAATTTAGCTTATAAAATGAAATGAAAACTGCGGTGTAATCCAAAGCCTAAAGGAGGAATAGGACGAAGAGAGTAGTACAGAGGTTATATAGCCTGATTGCAGTCTCGCCCGCCCATGTTTTGTTTACTGCACAACTTTTCAGAAGTAAAAATAGCTCATTGTGTTTACTAATAGTTGTCCTTAAGCTTACAACTCAGCGTTAAGATTTGGTTGCTATTAAACTTCTGAGCATTTGCTAAGCAGAAATAGTTACATGCCATTGATGGAGATTTGGGAGCTTTATATTCTTTTGTGAGCTTTTTAAAACTACACTTACAACCTTTTATTATTTGATCTCAGGGTTTTTTTCTCCCCTGAGTATCTTAAAATGTTTGCATGCATTGAGCTACGTAGTAGAATCCCTGGATTTGTGTTTAAAATTTCTACAGACTGTTTGTTAATAAATCCAAAGCTTTATTTTTCAATGGATACCAAATTTAATCTTTCCTGTTTTGAAATGAAATTGTTTAAGCAAATCAGTGATTTAATCGATGAGCTGTAATAAATGAAGTTTTATATATTTGGCCATATCATTTGCCTTTCTAGTTGGTCCCACTAAATGTTTTCCTTTTTATTTGGTAATTTCTTGTAATTAATAACACTATATCATATATGAAATACATTTTTTTAATGCTGTATCTTAATACTTGAAAATTAAACTTTTATCCGATTCTTTAATTTTTAAACTTTATTTTAATTTTGTATTCCCTGATATAAATTTTAAAAAATTGCTTGTTGCAAAAAATATATATTTTCAAAACGTGCTAATTAACATACTGTCTTTTTTCTTTCTTCAAACCAAAACATATCTAGTCTCACTATTTATTTAATTTGCATATTGTATCCTTATAAATGAAACTTGTTCATAGAGCAATCAAAGCAATGCATGAATTAAGGGAGATGGCCTCTTAATTGTGGGATTTCTTCTCTGAAAATTATATGTTATGCATGAAATTTATCATAACTAGTTTTAATCCTTGTTGATTTTTTTTCCTTCAAACATTTGTGTTTACTTTGACTGAATGTTTATATACGTACTTTTAAAGCATGCAAAATTATCTGAATTAATTGTATCTGTAAACTTATTTCAAACTAATTATCCACACAACTTTCAAGAGCAGAAATTGTAAAATCAATTTTCTCAGAATGTTTTATTTAAGTTGTATGATCTTTGCTCTATCTACATTATTGATTACAATAATTACATTTAAGAATATGGGATTTAAATTTAGTTCTCTTACAAGGGAAGAGTCAGATCTTGAGGTCAGAATTGAAACAATATCCTCTGTAATAATTTAACATGTTTAGTTAATAATTCCCTTTATGTATTCATGAAATACTGTTTATATTGGATGTTAATAAAGCAACATATCTTTGTTCTATATCTTTGTTCTATATCTTTATAAACTGCCAATCTTTTCATTTAGTCACTGTTGTAATCTTACAAAATTTTATAAAATCCTACTAATTACAATGAAACTTAATTTTTTTCTTTAATAGTATCAGTATACATATCAACAATTTATTTTAAAAAATTAAATAGGTTATCAAAAAATGTCTTTTATTGACATTGAATTTTAAAAAAAATTAAAATAACGCCCACTATGAAAGTAGGGGGAAGAAATGTTTTTTTCTTGTAAGATGAAATTCGTTTTCATCTAATTTCATGGCAGGCATGATTTTAAATTAATGATTTTGAAAATACAAAAATGTTTTCAAGGCAAGGTACATTAAGAATTCAAAGAGTGATTACAAGATAGACTTGAATTTCCTCATTAATTTGATCACAGTGCGTTAATTATAGGTAATGAACATCAAAGTTGCATAACTTTCTCCTTGTTATTGCATCTGCAGACATTTCTGTTTGGTGGTCTGCTGAACCGTGATGAGCTGTACGATCAAATCTGTGACGTCGGGTACAAGAAGATGAAGGAGATCACCCGAGATGACGGTAGTCTCCCTTGGATTCAGAGCAGTCAAGTCAGAAAGAAACATATTATTCCAAAGCATTATCAGCCATTTTCTTTAGCAAAGTCGTATGAGGACTTCGACTGAAAATCTTCTTACATCTATAACAACAACATTTTTTGACAAGAATAACTCCATCAAATTCAGGGCAGTGTTGAATTAAAGTATTAAGTTAAGCTAATGTGAAGTGCTTCAAAAGTAGGGTAACTCTATGAGTTAATACTAAGAGAGGAAGAAGCCAACTAAACAATGTTATGCAGGTCAAATGTACAACCCCCTCGTTTCCCAGAAAATTTATTTGTAATTTTTGTTAAGGTATTTATATTATCACTATCACTCAAACATTCACAGGTGTGAGTTATAATAACCAGCATTCATATGTTACAACCCGTCAAAAATAATAACTTGTTTTCATCACCGTGGAGTAACTTTCCCTTCAATGAAATTATCATTCATTCTATGTTACCACCAATATAAATATCTTAATAATAGCTCCATTAGGTTTATTAAACATTTACTTAATTTTCAATTTTAAAAAAAAATGTATCCTTTAATTCTTGAAATTTTAACACATTGTCTAAATTATTCCTTTTCTTAAGTTATTGACTTTGGAAAGTTTTATTTATTGAATAAGAAGGGAAGCTATTTTGGTTGCAAGTTTGAAATATCCTTTCAGTAAACCAAAATTATGCTGTATAATAGGGAACATGGTTTCATTTCAGAGATATTTGTTCTGATCACTAAGACTAAGCTAAAACAATCGGCTTAGGTGAACTCTAGGGCTGTTCAACTGTTAAAACATGAAGAACACCATTGGTTTCATTTCAGTTATTCTGACATTGTTTAAAACTACTACTCAAACTATTACGTTTTCATTACTAGACTACAACTAGAAGTGACATTCAAACCCTTTATTCAAGCTGTCTGCCCCAAAATATTATAGTCACTGTTCCTTAAAAAAAATTTAAAATATTATTTTAATCTATACTCTGCAGTACACAAGTTTTCTAAGGTTTAAAGTATGGATGGGTAAATATTTTAGTCCATGGAAACCATTAACAAAAATGTATTTCTTTATAATTTGAAATTCCATCATTTTTTTGTTTGTTTTGTTTTCTTTGTAAAATGTGACTAATTTAAAAGGAAGTTAACCGTCATCCTTTTGTTTGCCTCAAAGAAAAATTAAACTTTTGCAAGCATTATCATTAGTAAATAATTCTAAAGATGAAAAGGAAAACAAATAATTTTTTAAAAAGTTTTAGACACTGGCAGTTTTCTAAATGTACTATTTAATTTGTTTGACCTTGTGCTATTTTTTTAACACAACATGTGTTTGACCTTGTGCTGTTTTAACACATGTGTTTGACCTTGTGCTATGTTTTAACACATGTGTTTGACCTTGTGCTATGTTTTAACACAACATGTGTTTGACCTTGTGCTATGTTTTAACACAACATGTGTTTGACCTTGTGTTATGTTTTAACACAACATGTGTTTGACCTTGTGCTATGTTTTAACACAACATGTGTTTGACCTTGTGCTATGTTTTAACACAACATGTGTTTGACCTTGTGCTATGTTTTAAAATAACATGTGTTTCACCTTGTGCTATGTTTTAACACAACATGTGTTTGACCTTGTGCTATGTTTTAACACAACATGTGTTTGACCTTGTGCTATGTTTTAACACAACATGTGTTTGACCTTGTGCTATATTTTAACACAACATGTACTACAACTCCTAACCTTCTTGTAAGCTTAGTCTCTGGATTCTCTGCACTATTTGTTGCAGCCACAAATGAAAGTTACAAGCAGATAATCCACCAATAAAACACTTAGTGATGTTCACATTCTGATAAAGCTGATGAGATGGAGAGGTTTACATATATATATACATACATTATACGTCATTTCATGCGGTAACCAAGGGAGACGATTTGTTGAGGCGGGGAGGGGGGCGTGACACAAAAAAAACAACCTGTAAGAACTTGTCCTTAACGTCAACATGTAAACATTCAAGTTTGGTTGCAATGTGCTTTTAAAGCTGTCAAGTCAGTATATCCCGTTATTGTAATGTGATTAATTGGTTTTAAAGATGTATATTTTTATATCATGCCTGCATTGTATAGCATATATATATATATATATATACACATATATGATGTCATGTTTGTAGGCTATGGGGGCATTTTAATTGTTGACAAACTGAGGCAAGATTGTCATGAAATATTCCAAGTTGCAGTATGGACCAAATTTAATGTAATTCTTGTGTGTGACAATGTCTAAATTTTGTTGAACTGATTTTGGTGTCAACATCAAAATGTAATTGTTTACTTTCCTGTAAGTTAGTGTAATACAACTTATAATTTCATGTAATATATTGCAACATAACCCATCAATTTATAAAGAGAAAACAATCCATATATATGATTAATTTATTATGACGATTGTGATTGAAATTGCCGGCTATAAGGTGACAAGTACAGGGCAAGTTTGAAATGTATATAAAGGACAATGTACAGGAAAGGCTACCACACATTTTGTGCTCATTTTTACTAGTTTTGTTTCTTTAATCTTTTGTTAACAATAGCATTCAGTTAAGTTCACCTGTGAAGAATATGCAAAATATGAGGTGTTACAAATTTAATCTTTCATACCATCAACTAGAATCTGTGTTTATTGAAATAACTACTCAAAGGGCTAACGAAGAGACCAGTTAAATAATTGAGTTTTATATTGTTGTACAGTTGGACCTCTCTAAGTCGAACTTCCCTAAGTCGAAAACCTCCCTATATCGAATTAATTGTTAGGTCCCGGCCAAATTCTGCGCATATTACGCCATTTTCCCTAACTCGAAAACTCTGTGGGTCGATTTTTTTTTCTGGTCCCTTTGAGTTGGACTTAGCGAGGTCCGACTGTATTTGAATAATAATTGTTAGGTTTGAACAGTTTCTCAGTTAATGACCAGGGTTTATTTGAGACTGCTATATAACAAGGCAGTTTACTGATCACAGCATCAAGTAATTTGTCCAAAAAAAAAGCTAATGAAGACAGTTTTATTTATTTATTTGAAAATCTAATTTAAACTTGATGAAATTTTTACTTTGTTGTTTAATTTATGCTGATCATGTCTCTCGGCTGGCGAGTACCTCAATCAAATGTATGAGTATGGTATTTTTGGTTTTCAGCTATTTTGCCCTGCGCACTCTTTACGGGACCTTAATAATGTGAAGAAATAACAATTTTACATGCTATCATCATTTTCTCTTTTAAATTTGTTCTTTTCAAAGGCTGTTATTTTAAACTTCATAGAAAATAATTTTGTATCTCTCAAGAGTTTAATTATCTTTTAATCTTTTATATTAATGTACCTGTCTTCTATTTCAGTGTAGACTTAGTTTAAAAAAAAGGCAATTCACGCCAATCATGATGTTTGGCAAAACAAGACCAACTTTAAAAAAAGGATTGATATTGATAATGTCAACCAGGTTTAATGACTTTAATTCAATTTATATTTAAAGTTAAGCAAATGTGCTCATGTGTACCATTTATTAAATACATACCAAAAAGTTAATTTAATAATTTACATAAAAATGTATTGATTTTTTTGATTCCTAAAACTCATTTGAATTTTGTTATATTTTATATTCAACTAACAACCAGTAACATATCATTATATTTTTGCTTTTTTCAAAATTTTTAATTTGCAAATTTTAATTGAATTATGAGCTGGGAGGTCTTCAATTTGAATCATATTTGACAGATTACCATTTTACCATCTTATATCACAAAGCTAAGTCAAATTTTGGATACCTTTTGTGTCATATTTTATCAAATCAGTCTGTGAGTCAACTTAAACTTAGACCTGCTCAGGTTTTTTGTGACCTTACATAAAAAATAAGTCACTTTGAAACTGATTTAAACTGATTACGAAAATGTGTGTCGCCAATTAATTCTTTTTAGTCCTAAGTTTTAAATAAATATTAATTGTTGGGGTTTGATTCACACAAATTGAGCCAGTTTATAGACATTTTTTTAAAAAAATGATTTTTTTGGGGGTAAAAAATATTTTACTATTCATGAAAAGGAAAATAAAATAATTTAAAAAAAACTAAAGTAAGTAGTGCAGGTTCACCTAATTAATGGTTTAAAATTTTAACCCATCTGTAAGATATTTCAGAAAATTATGTCTTTAGAATAAAATCATGTCTTTACTGGTAAAGCCCTTATTTTATAATCAAACAACTCACCATTACTACCTGCGTTTTTGTGTGGGTTTTTTTAACAGTATTTTTAATATATATTTTTTTTCTGTGCAATACTTACACATTTTTGTTGCTTAAAAGAGAATGAGATATTATGTTGTTAAACTATGTTAATAATCAACAGTTAGGGTGTTTTAAGGTGCCTCCTTCAAACTAGTTAAAGCCAAAACATTTATTTAATAATCTCATTAAGTTCATTGTCAACACACCTTAAGTTTTATTTTAAAAAATTATTTCCATTTATCATTCTTGATTTCTCGAGTGTGACAGGTTCAAGACCTTTGAAAAGAATCTTAAGACTGGGAGCAATGTTCCCTCTAAGGTTTGTTGGTCCTTGTGCAAAGTAAAAAAACTTGTGTGCAAAGTTGCACAGCATCCATTTTTTGTGCAATATTTTACAAAATTTGCTGCGCTGTAATTCTAAACTGCTGCGTGGCGTCGGTCAGATAGCTGCACGGCTACATAGCCCTGCAGCTTAGAGGGAACATTGGCTGGGACATCACATTTGTTACCAATACTCACAAAATGTTATAGAAAACAAATAATTTTTTTAAAATTTAATTTTAAATTATTTATTTTAAAAAAATTAACCCATCAATGGGCAATTTTAAAATTGACAGTCCTTAAAGCGTTTCTGTAGTTATTGTTATGTGCAGAATTTCAAAGTATTGATGACAAACTTAAAATGATGTTGAAATTTTTTTTCCTCCAAAATATTTTCAATTATTTATGTTGTAAAAGTAAACATCGCCTTATTTTAAAATGATTTCCTTCTTTGCCTGATAACTGACGAATGTTGAAAAGATTAGAACTATTCTTAAAGTGCAATGTAACTGTGCAATTTATTCAATTATATCCAGGGTCTCTAAACACTAGCCTGCAGACTGTTGTATAACGGTTTTCCCAAGAATCATTTGCTTGGCTCCACATTAAGACATGTACTTTAGATGTGTTTATTAAATATTCTCTCTTAGTTTGATGCTTGTAAGGTAACATAAATTGTTCAGTGATATCATGAGTCAGGGTGAAAGGCTTTTCAAATTTCTATGATTTGCCAGTCTGAAAATGTCATTGGGGCTTTACTTAGTTCTGACAACTGTATCACTTACTTACTTTGATAAAATACATATTCATTTTGTTTTAATCTTCAGTACTGCGTTTTGCCAAATATGTGTCAACATGGCATGATTTATTAAACATTATTGTCAATTTGTGCCCAAACACATGATTACTGACTAGATTCTTAAAGACTTCATTTATATTATTATGACATTGATCACAAGCTCTTGTATTAATTGCATGCTATAATCAACTCATTGTGTAAGTTAATTTTTACAAAACAAAATCATTCAAATATCACATAATGGCTTTTCCCCATCTGTTAGTGTAATGATTGTGAAATTTCTGTGCGTCTCCACTGATTTTCAATAAATGAAATGACTAATCATTAATGTACATGAACAGAATAATATAAACATATATATTTTTCAGCCATCAACTTTCTGTTATTACAAATATGAAGTGCCTATAATAGAAACGTACTGTCAAAAAAACATGGTATAGTAAACATTTAAATATTATTTTTTTTTAAATTGTGTTCATTGTGTCATGACGCCAATAGCTAGCCCAAGTTGATGTACAAGTAACATTGATAATATGAGGAGGATAATTCGTGCCTCTAACTCTAATGCGGTGCAAGGGAACTCAACAGGAGATAATCTGTATATCCTATATATTAAAAAAAAATGTGCCATCATATTCTTGACTAAAAATGATTCAGACATATTGAAATCCTTTTATAGTGAAACAAACATATTTAAATTGATAACACTTTAAAAGCTAATGCATATAAACCTTATAATGTTACTAAAAACAAATTTGGTATGTCAAATGGCAATTTAATAATTTTTTTAAATAATTACAAGACTGGGGGCAGTAATTATGTAAATCAAATTACTCCTTAAGTTAACATAAGACTTTATGCTAATTGACAGTCTTAAACCTTGGTTGGCAGCTCAATAATTGTATACACTTAATAAAAAAACAAACTTCTACATATATTTACGGCTCAACAGGCACTAGATTTATTTCAACTCAGTCCAGTATTTATAACTGTTTATGTATTAAAAATGAGATTATACATTTTTTTGTTTCAAAATAACTGATTAACATGATAAATGGATATTAGATAATCTTTTTACCTATGGAAAATGTGACAAAACATTATCTAATATACCATGTTTTTATGTTTTTTCCCTCTTCTTCATGATATAAAACCCCACTCATTGAAAATCATATATTCATACTTTTTTGTGTGGATATTTTTAAGTTCTTTTTAAAAATATTGTTTATCAAGGAAAAGGAATTTCTTAACAGGGTTCTTCATGAATACTGTAGACAATTTTTTGAAATTTCACATGACAAGTTGCGAACTGCTTTATCAAACAGGATTGTATTTTCATGTTATCTTTCAAACAACTATTACCTTCATCATTCAATTGTGTTTTTCTACTATGGATAACCACATCCTGTGTATTAAAATAAGAGGAGATTTAGAAAACTCTCAATCTCCCTCCTCTTAAATTTTGTGTTCTTAGAACAAAACTAATTTCACTGGTTTAACCAAGGTAAAATAATCTTTTTACAATTTATAAACCTCTTATTTCACCGGTTTAACCAAAGTAAAACACTCCCTTTACTAACTAAGCTATAAACCTCTTATTTCACCGGTTTAACCAAGGTAAAACACTCCCTTTACTAACTAAGCTATAAACCTCTTATTCACCGGTTTAACCAAGGTAAAACACTCCCTTTACTAACTAAGCTATAAACCTCTTATTTCACCGGTTTAACCAAGGTAAAACACTCCCTTTACTAACTAAGCTATAAACCTCTTATTTCACCGGTTTAACCAAGGTAAAACACTCCCTTTACTAACTAAGCTATACACCTCTAATTTCACTGGTTTAACCAAAGTAAAACACTCCCTTTACTAACTAAGCTATAAACCTCTTATTTCACCGGTTTAACCAAGGTAAAACACTCCCTTTACTAACTAAGCTATAAACCTCTTATTTCACCGGTTTAACCAAAGTAAAACACTCCCTTTACTAACTAAGCTATACACCTCTAATTTCACTGGTTTAACCAAGGTAAAACAATCCCTTTATTTAATAAGAAAATTTAATTCTGATGTACACTATAATATAAGCATATTACTCTTGCCATGTGTATACTATTTATTTTTACTATTTATTTTATCGCCATAGTATGTTAAGCAAGCCTGTGTCTGTCACACAATCTGCACACACTCTGTTTTATCCTTTAGTGATCTTATTTTAGGTTCTTTCCTCATTGCAAATACACAATAGGATGCTTCTTCTCCAGCAGCATTTTAAGGTTATTTTCAAAGCTCACTTGTGATGTGCTGTACTACTTTTTTTTTGTCAACGTGTGCTTTGTCATCATAAAATGTGATAAACTCAAAGCTTTCATTTTATTTGACAATTTATATGACCATCACATTAAGCCATCATTAAGTTGATGGAAATTTCCAAAATATATTTTTGTTTGGTGTGCATGAATTAATTTAATCAAGTGATTGACAATGGCTCTTATGCTTACATAGACCTGTAATAATGAACTTTATCCTCAAATTTTATTTCAAAGATCAAGTTAAAAAAAAATTCCTTGCTTGGCGGCAATGTAAGCATGAAAAAGGATATCCAGGTCTGATTAGCAAGCCCTAAATATTACATTTAGAAGATAGTGCAAGAATAAAGCCTCTTGATAAATATGTTTATTCAAAATGTACATCACAAGTCTTGCTATGACTCCTCTAGTGTCTAGAACTTAATTTAAGATGAAGATGGCCACTTTTACCTGTAATTGTTCCCGTCAATGAATATGCTATACATTATTTTTTGGCACTATTATATATATAATTGTTTACCAAAAATGTGATTTTTTTCTACTGTTGCATATTTACACTGGGTATTGTATTTCATGTGTCATGTGTTCTATAAAAGATGTGTTAATTGTTCAGAGAGTAATTATTCAAGGAATGCTTATATAGTCAATGTAAATTGAGTTCATTGTATCTTTTTGACTAATTTTGTTCTAAAATAAAGCTGTTTTATATTTCCTCTGGGATTTTTTTGTCTCAATAAATGTTAATTACATTTAATTTGTCAGTACGTTTTTTAAAATTATTATTATTATTTTTTTTGCTAACACTTTTACTGTTAATTAAACAATCTATGGTAGACAAAAAAAAATGTTTTTAAATAAATAAATAAAAAATAAATGTTTATCGAATTTCTTTGATGTTAAAAAAACTTTTGTTTTCTTTATGGTCTAAATTGGTTCAACTTTAAAATTGTATATCAATTACGCTGTTGGTAAAGGTTGAAGCAATCACGACTTACCCTATAGGGCTCGGGGCCGTCCATAATTGACGTCACGGGATTTTTGCCGATTTTTAACGCCCTCCCCCCTCGTCACAAAAACTTAGCCCCCCCTTCCAATATGACGCCAAAAACTTTGAGACTACCCTCCATTATGACGTCACAAAACTTTGCCGCCCCCTCCCCCAACAGCCGTATTTTCTAATTGAAAATTAGCAAGTTTCAAATCACTTTTTTTGTAATTTAAGTATAGTATGTACTAGCGTACCACCCGTCAAAAATGACGGAAGTTTTCAAAATAAATACACATCAGATTAAAAAATAAGGTAATACAGAACTTTCATTTATTTAATTTATTTTTATTTGATTCATATATTATCATATTGAACAATTTTATGCGGAACGTTCGAAAAGTGTTATTTTTGGTGCATTAATTTGGTGCCCACTATAAAACATAATTACAGACATACATACATACATACATACAGACGACGGGAATTATGTATAGGGGCCGTCCATAAATGACGTCACGCTCCTAGGGGGTGGGGGGGAGGGAGGGGGGGGTTGAAGAAATTTGACGTCACATCAAAAGGGTAACTTAAAATAAAACTTCCACTGAAATATTTGGTGGCTTACAATTTATTTAATGATTTTTTAAATTTTTATTTTTTAAATTTTTTTTTAAATCAGGGCTTCTCAATGTGCCGGTCGGTAGGCCATCAGATGCTGGTTGGCATAAGCTATCAAGAGACGAAAATGAAATCTAATTATAATCCTTAAGTTTGAGAACTCACAAGATAACGAATGAAATTGTTACACAGTGTCGTTTGATGTTGACATCAAAGCATTTGTGATGTAACCGCAGCTCCGTCGGCGAACTTTTTTGCCCGTTATCCCAAATAATACAAGTTTATGTGTGCGTTACCCCCCCCCCACCCCCAGATTTGGGGGATCGTTGTTAGCCCTCAAAATGCTAATGGTGAGTTTTAAAAGCATGACAAGTGTCTAAAAATGATCTGAATAGGTTTATGTGTAGATATTTTAAGTCAAAACGTCACGGAATATCCTTTTTCTTTAAAAAAAAAGGGGGGGGGGTGGAATCTATTTGATAGAATTATAAACGTTTTAAGTTTGATATAATTGTTCGGTCGATTTTTGGTCAAACACCCCTAGCCATTCTAGATATAATGATAAATGAGCCCATTTTAAAGTTGTCAACTATTCATTAACTTTATTTAATGCATCAAATTCTTGACATTTCAATTCGAGAGGAGCACAAAACAACTTTTCTTCTTAGCTCAGTTTTTAAGGCATTAATTTTAAATATCACAGAAAGGATACTTGATACAGTCAAGTCACGTGGATTAAGATTATTGTCACTCATGTCAATATAAATGAAAGTAGGGTGGATTTAGGTGTCTTCGTATAGTACAGTGGTTCCCAAACTTTTTTTACCCGTGGACCCCTTTTACATTCAAAACTGTCCCACGGACCCCCAAATGAAAACGCTACATAAATGCAAGGTATACAAATTTACTAATTAAAAAAACAACATTTTGTTGAAGATTAATTTATTTACATATAACTTTTGTTTAAAATGTTTTTAAAAATTAATGACTTGAATAAACTTGATGAGATTTTATGAGTCTGTTTATGTCCGGCTCAATGTTTGTGAGTAACAAACGCAAATCTCCACGAGCACTAATGGCTAGCCGGTTTCTTTCGTTTGTGATGAGGTTTATTACGGCACTGAATCCACGTTCTACCAAATAGGAAGACGGGAAAGCAGTCAACAACTTCGGTACAATAACCCATAATGAAGGATATAAAATTGGGATCTCTTTTGTAACCAGAATTTGTGGTATTATTCTTCAAACAATGATTTGAGTTCCTCATTTGTGGATAATTCAATAAGTATCTCCTGTATTAGTATGGAATCATCTATGTCTGGGATCTGAGTTTGTTCCCCAGCAAAAGGGTTCAACACCCAGTCGGGAGTATCCATGTGAAGAATGTCTTCAAATTTTTGGTTCATGTCTGCAAGAAGAGCCGTTAAGTGTTGACAGTAGGCAAGCAAGTCTTCATCTCTATTTTGCAATTTTGAAAGATTTTGAAACTGAGAACATTCTTCTCTCCCCAAGCTTTTTTTTCACAGAAAATTTTATGCAACAAACGCAGATAATACGGTTTTAGTTTTGATTAAATTTATTTGGTCACCTTGTAGTTTCAAATTAGTTTCATTAAATTTGGCAAATAAATCTGTCATGTAGGCCATGTTATTTTTTAATTTTTTTTAGTTAATTACATTTTGTCTCAAATCATTGTCTTTGCCTTCCACGAATTCCAGCATTGAATCAAAGAGTGCATAAAATCGATTTAAACATGCACTTTCAGATAACCAACGAACTTCTGTGTTAAGTAGTAAATGATTATAGTCTTCATCGTTTTCTAAACAAAGTTTAGCAAATAATCTCTCATTGATGGCATTCCTTTTGATTTTATTAACTGCTCTAATAACATAATCTAGTGATCCATGCAAACTGCACTAAGATTTTTTGCAACTAAATGATGTCGATGAATGCACTGAACATACATGTGGTACAGCTTGTTTTAAGTATATATATGCCAGAAAGCCTCGGTATCTTGCAACAATTGCCGGAGAACCGTCAGTAGTAACAGAAATGATATTAGTCAAGGGTATAGCTTTTTCATCGAAAAATCTGTTTAATTCAGTAAATAACGTTAAACCTTTCGTATCGGTTTCCAAACACTTAGAAACAGTTCTTGGCAAAATTGTTCTTCTTTTACAAGTTTTACATAAGCTAAAAGTAAAGCTTCGTTTCCTGGTAAAGTGGACTCCCCAAGCTGTAGGGAAAATGCAGATGTTTTTAAGTAATCATACAAAGAATTTTCTACACACTGAGCCATTTTGTCAATCCTTCTTTGGACTTAATTATTGCTAAGTGGAATTCTTTTTGGGATGTCGAAAGCTGGTTTGTGCAACACAGTGCTTATCACCTCACTTACAGCTGGTAAAATAAGTTCTTCACAAATCGTAGTGGGCTTTCCAGACTTTGCAATCAGTAAAAAAAAATATTATAAGACGAACGCAGTCCATCGTCATGTCACTTAAATGATGTCCCCATGAATTGTTGAAGTGATTGGGTTTTCAAATATTTTTCTTTGACTGCTTTAAAAAAACAATAAATCTTTATCGTTTTATCACTTTGTATTTTCATCAAATGTTCCTTAAGCTTGGAAGGTTTCATAGAATCATTCGACAAAGTTTTATCACGCAGAAGACACATTGGTTAAATACTATTTTCTGGTGAGGAAATAAAGCCATACTTCAAATATGCAACACTGTACTGTCTACATTTTTTTCTTCGCTCACTCATCTATTTAAAAAGGGCACAAAACTATACGAAAAATTGTATATAAAATGTTTTATTTGAAAATTTAATTAACTATTAAATATTACATTTTCCAATGAAACGCTGCAGTAAAACCCTTTAGAATTATTTTACGTAAGATGTTAGGAAAAAATTCTATTAAAATTTTTTTCAAGAAACTTTCGATCCCTTCCTGGGTTTTTTTGTTTATTTTTCATTTTATTTAAATTTATTATTTTATTTTTATTAACGTTAAGGCATTACTATATTGAAAATGAAAAAAAAATTTTTTCAAAAGATTTCAAATTTATTCAAATATTATATTTACATACGTTCAAAAGTAAACTATCTGGATAACAATACAAAATTCAACTATATCAAAACTTCCAACTAACAATACTAAACTTCTTTTGCCTAAGAATGGGAAAATTTGTTTATTCACTTCTTATCAGCATTACATAAAAGTAAATTATCGATTACGTGTGCGACTCTTTTAGATTTTATGTTGTAGGCAAGTTATGCATGTAGCAACACTATTGTATTGCTGTATAAAACTATTTTCGGTAGTCTGTCTCACACTATGCCATGTTTGTTATTAACTTAAATAGTTGGCTTCATCTCAAACTTTGAAAGGGGTGGGGGGGGGGTGAGAAATCGGCCAAAAATTCTCATTTTCAAGTGTTTCTATGTTTTAATTTATTAGGTTTTAAAGCAATTTTTTAATGTTAATTACATAAAAAATATCATTATATATTTAACAATTATTTTAAAATATTACTTTGCTAACCTTACACAAAATGTTTGGTCGAATTTTGAAGAAGTAAAAAGTTTTTTTTCGATTCCTGTATTTGGTATCGTCCAACATATCAAATGTGGTATCAATGGAAAGCTTGATTCTTCCTTACTTACTTACTTATGCCTTTCTACCCCGTCTGGGGCATAGGCCGTCTACAAGAACTTTCCACTCCTCTCGGTCCTGTGCTTTCCTCTCCAATTGCTTCCAGGTGTATCCCATATTTTGCATGTCAGCCTCTAGCTCGCGTCTCCATGTATTTTTGGCCTTCCTCTCTTTCTCTTTCCCTGTGGGTTCCATGTTAGGCATTGTCTGGTGGTGCTACCTGGGGGTTTTCGGAGCGTATGTCCTATCCATCTCCACCTCTTTTTTATGATGTCTTCATCAATAGGCACCTGGTGTGTCCTTTCTAGTAACTCTTTGTTATTTATAGTATTTGGCCATTTGATTTTCAGGATCTTTCGAAGGCATGTGTTTATGAATGTCTGCACTTTCTGCGTAAGGCTCGCTGTTGTTTTCCAAGTTTCTGCACCATATAGGAGGACTGTTTTGACATTTGTATTAAAGATTTTGACTTTGGTCTGCAGTTTCAACTCCTTCGACTCCCATATTTTCTTTAATAATACAAATGATGATCTAGCTTTTCCAATCCTAGCCCTTACATCTGCATCGGATCCGCCATTTATGTCTATGGTGCTGCCTAGGTATGTGAAGGACTCCACTTCTTCCAGTGCCTTTCCTGCCAGATGGACATGCTCATGGTTGGATGGATTTATCTTCATGATTTTTGTTTTACTTTTATTTATGTTGAGGCCAAGCTGTGCCGAAAAGGTGGCTACGTCTTTTGTCTTTTCCTGCATTTGTTGCCGGTTGTGGGACAGAAGTGCAATGTCGTCCGCGAAATCTAAATCATTCAATTGTTCCCAGAGTGTCCACTGTATCCCATTCCTCTTTTTGTCTGTGGATTTTTCCATTATCCAGTCAATGGCAAGGATGAATAGTAAAGGGGACAAGAGGCATCCTTGTCTGACTCCTGTTTCGACTGTAAAGGAGTCTGTGAGTCTACCTTCGTGGACCACCCTGCATGTCATTTCTTCATAAGAGCTCTGAATGATCCTCACTAGTTTCCCTGGTACTCCATAGTGTCGGAGAAGTTTCCACAAGGTTTGTCTGTCCAGGCTATCAAAGGCCTTTTCATAGTCTATAAAATTTATATATAGAGAGGAGTTCCATTCGATGGACTGTTCTACGATGATTCTCAGTGTTGCTATTTGATCTGTGCAGGATCTGTTTTGGCGGAAGCCGGCCTGTTGATCTCGTAGCTGCATGTCGACCTTGTCTTTCATTCTGTTCATTTTTTTTCGATTCCTGTATTTGGTATCGTCCAACATATCAAATGTGGTATCAATGGAAAGCTTGATTCTTCCTGCTTTAGATAAATATAACTTCCCGACACGTCAAAATTTACCCGACCCTGCAATCATCGTCATTTCCGTTAAAAGATCGTATTTTTAAATCCCTTATATTAACTTCACCGCCGTCTCTGTCTCTCTCTCTGTCTTGGGCTCGGCGGGCGGGCGGAAAAACAGAAGTCGAAAATGACCCACTTCCCATGATCCGATCGAACTGAAATTTGGCACACGGACCCGTCTAACCTAACAATGCATCGTATCAAAATTTCAGATCGATCGAACGTACCGTAATTAAATTAATGCATTTTTAGTTTATCCTTATATGAGGTATGTAATTCAAAATTCACTGTTTGTTATTGTTTTTTTTCTGCCAGTTTCACGTGAGTTTGAGTTGACGCCGACCGTCGTGTTGACGCCGACCGTCGTGCCGACACCCCCTCACATCCCACCCCCATTTATTAAAGACAAGGGACATCACTCGGTGTCAGTCTGTAAATGTTTTTTCCCCTCTCCCCCTCCCACCCACCCCTCCCCCCTCCCACCCACACCTCCGCCCCCCCAGGGTTATGAAGCAAACTTGAGTTAAGACAGATTCACTCTGTAAATGTTTGAAAATAATCAATACTGTTAGTTATGTCTCATATATAAGGGATTTATAGTCAAAAACTTTGTTTTTACGGGTTTGTTTTATTAAATCCCTTATATTAACTTCGCGGCCGTCTCTCTCTCTCTCTCTGTCTTGGGCTCGGCGGGCGGGCGGGCGGAAAAACAGAAGTCAAAAATGACCCACTTCCCATGATGCGATCGAACTGAAATTTGGCACACGGACCCGTCTGACCTAACAATGCATCGTATCAAAATTTCAGATCGATCGAACGTACCGTAATTAAATTAATGCATTTTTAGTTTATCCTTATATGAGGTATGTAATTTAAATTCACGATTTGTTATTGTTTTTTTGCCACGTGAAAGTTTGAGCATTGAGGCGACCCAACGAAGCGACGGGCGCTTTTGTTTACATTTTACGTGTCACTCTGAGCTCGGTCAAGCGAATCGGTGACCAGACTTTTCCCCTCTCCCCCACCCACCCCTCCCCCCCCTCCCCCCCCCCACTAGGGTTATGATGCAAAGTTGAGTTAAGACAGATTCAGTCTGTAAATGTTTGAAAATAATCAATACTGTTAGTTATGTCTCATATATAAGGGATTTATAGTCAAAAACTTTGTTTTTACGGGTTTGTTTTATTAAATCCCTTATATTAACTTCGCGGCCGTCTCTCTCTCTCTGTCTTGGGCTCGGCGGGCGGAAAAACAGAAGTCAAAAATGACCCACTTTCCCATGATCCGATCGAACTGAAATTTGGCACACGGACCCGTCTAACCTAACAATGCATCGTATCAAAATTTCAGATCGATCGAACGTACCGTAATTAAATTAATGCATTTTTAGTTTATCCTTATATGAGGTATGTAATTCAAAATTCACTGTTTGTTATTGTTTTTTTTCTTCCAGTTCCACGTGAGTTTGAGTTGACGCCGACCGTGGTGTTGACGCCGACCGTCGTGCCGACACCCCCTCACATCCCACCCCCATTTATTAAAGACAAGGGACATCACTCGGTGTCAGTCTGTAAATGTTTGGAAATAATCAATACTGTTAGTTATGTCTCATATATAAGGGATTTATAGTCAAAAACTTTGTTTTTACGGGTTTGTTTTTTATGACCTACATATAGGGTCTTCACCTTTCTCAGGCATCAAACTTTCAATAAACCAAACATTTTGATTGGTTACAGCTGTTGAAATATTGTAGCTATACTTTTGTTTCTAGGTCAAACCAATTTATTTTACTCAAGACCTAAAAATCGCTACTATAGTTTTCATTGTTCTTTATTTTTATTTCGGTAATAATAAAAAGAACATAATTTTATTATTTTTATACTAAACCTTGCGCGGACCCCCTGACGTTGTCCAGGGACCCCCAAATCAATTTTAATTTTCCACGGACCCCTTGAATGGTTCCACGGACCCCTGGGGGTCCGTACGGACCACTTTGGGAACCACTGGTATAGTACGTAGGTAAGAAATCTACATAGTTGTCAAATTTTTAAAAAATGTATTTTCTGGAAGGAACCGGTTCAATAATGGGCATATGTTGCAAGCGTTCACGTACACATGACGTATTTTTATATATGTAGTGGATTGTAGTGGATGTTATGTGTCCCAAATGAGTCTGCATTACCCCCAAGAATTCCCTTTTGACCCTAGATGAGTTTATTTACCCCTGTTCGCTGACCTCTTTCTTACGGGATGGGATGCCCGTCAGTCAATTGAGGGATTTTAAAAAAATACATTTTAAAAATATTATTTTAAAATATTTTATTTTCTAAACAAAGACGTTAATCGTGATGATTAATAGTCAATGTTTAATTTGTATTCATTAAAATAAAATATAATCTAAGGATGTTAACAGTTCAAGTTAACACAGTTCGTTTTTTGAAGGCCGGTTAAACGTTTTGAAAAAAATGCTTCACGGGTGTTACGATATTACAATGTAGATCTTCACTAAATAAATAATAAATACTTAAATGACAATAAAAGTGATTTGAAATATACTTATTTTCCAATAGAAAATAAGGTGGGGGTTTTTTTTTGGAAAGGGGGGGGGGTCAAAGCTTTGTGACGTATTTTTAGAGGGGGGGTCTAACTTTTTGTGACGACGCGTGACGAGGGGGGGGGGTAAAAAATCGGCCAAAATCGCGTGACGTCATTTATGGACGGCCCCATATTGATTATATTGTATTTAGTGTAAGGCTGCACTCTAATGTTGTAGCACGTGTGACGCCATCAAAAACACATCATTAAATAAATAGCAAGCAATCAAACATTTAACTGGAACTTTTATTTAAAGTTGCCCATTTTGGTGTGACGTCAAATTTCTTTAACACCCCCTCCCCCTTGTCACACATGCGTTACCCCTCCCCCGGCGCGTGACGTTATTTATGGATGGCCCCTTCCTCCGAGTGTGCCCGTGCCAAATAACGGGAACAACCAGAATTTTAAACTTTGATGTCACCCCTTGTGATATTATCACCCGGTGTGGTCCGCACCACCCGCGTCCTCCTAATGATGCTCCTAGGAACAACAGTCCTAAAATCTATAGACTATAATAGTTTTAGGTATCGAATTTATGTTTTCAAGTCTTTTCAGTATTTGCATATCGATTAAAAATATATGTGTCTAAAGTAGGCATAGGTATAGATTTTATAATATAGTTCTTCCTAGTTTTAGCAATGTTATATAATGTAAATAACATTGGGTTTTAAGACAACCTGTTTGCTATCAGGCAAAAGTTTTGCATATCGCATACTTGGGCCCGATGGACTTGGCATTTACATTCTCATTCGCTTTATTTTACTTTTGCACACGCCCCGGCACAGTGAATGAAAGCGTGTAACGGCGCACCGGGACCGGAAATGATGCGCTATAACTGACTTCTGACAATTAATTACAAAACTTGAAAAGTGGACACGATGGTAAAAGATGAAAGTAAATTTTATGGAACCCAAATAAAAGATGCTTTCAACGGCCTTCAAATTTCAAGTTTATTTTTATAACTACTGGTATATAAATGATTGAACATTTTAATTATTTTACAAGTTACGGATACAGGTAAATACTGGCGCAGCATTCTTAAGGGCAGGTTAAACCCCTAAGTTGAAATATTGGAATTTGACAATTTTTTTTGCTTCAGTTATTAAAAACCATGTTAAGAATCAATAAAAAAAATACTAAAAAAATCTAAGTTATTAAAAAAAAATGTTTTCATCATTTTTAGGGTAAATTGTTGCGAAAATGTTAAAATTGTGACATAATTGAAAATAAATGTATCTCAAAAACAAATAGACCCAGCACCTTACAAATTTGTAATCTTGTAGAGCTCAGTCATACTAAAAATGTGTTCTAAATTTGTTGGTATAGAATAAAAAATGAAATTTACCTGAATTTTTTTAGATATCCATGTCCTTCGATGAAGCATTTTTAGGGTAGGGGATAACATTTTCCTGAATATTTCCTTTGTTTTTAGAACTGGCTTAAAAACCTTAGTATGCTATAACAATACATATATAAGGAATAATCCTGCCAAATTTTAAAGCTATTCCTTAAGTAATTTTGAAGTTACCTTTTTAAATGTGAATTAATTTTAAGAAAAATTAGATTTTGAGAAAATTGAAAAAAAAGTACAGATTTTCATTTTTAAGAGAATTTTATCAAATTTAAAAACCCCCAGCAACATAAAACTCTTCCTTATCCAATTCCTTACTTGATAATACAGACTTTTTAGCCCTATTTGCCTTACTTTTATATAAATTTTGAATAATTGAGGAGGATACACGCTTTTTATCGATTCTAGAAAATGCTTGAAAACAATATTTTCCAAAATTTAAGCCTAAATTTTTAAATATGTCCCCCCTTTTTAATTCACCATTGTTATAAACAATTGTGGCATCATATACAGCTATTTCTAGTCTCTTTCTCCTAACAAAAGTTGTCTTAGGACAACAATACCAAATTAAATTATGGAACGCCTCATTAGCGTTCTGAGTCCCTCCATGAACACACTTTACTAGAAGAGCATCCGATGAAAGCTCCTCAAATATAGGTTTAATAATTTCCATTACAAAGGGAGGAAGGCAGTTCTTATTTGCAGCTTCTAAATCTTTATCTTTGGGGCACCAACTACCACTATCATTATGCTTACCCTCCCGATGATGAAATATTGCCCAAATACTTTTTTTCATTTTACCCATGTCCCCTGAATTTTTTCTTATTGCTGCCCCATAATGTCCTTGAATGCGCTTTATAGCACATTTTGTTAATCTTCCTGCCCCACCTAATCCTATATAAGATTTACCATTGACATTGTCTTCAAATGGTTTACCCTTATGCTCATTTACTTTATCTATCAAGCGTTTTCCCATTCTCTTCTGAACATGACCGCAACATTCTAATTTTAAAATTGATACCCCTTTATAAACTGGAGGAATTGCTTCAGCTACACTTTTAAAACTTTTAGAATCCCCATCCCCTAAATAACCAGTGTAAGTTAGACCATACATATCTTCAGAGCGGCGAAAGATTTTTAAAATGCCTTTAGGTTCCATCTGACCAGATGTACCTTGGTGATTTGATTCACATTCACCGGCACCTGAATGGTATTTAAACCATTCCTGATAATCAGAGTTATCAGGAAATCTTTTTTTAGCCTTAGAAAACTTATCACAGTAGTTGCTACTAACATGAGTATCAACTACTTTGGAAGGCCCTTTGTTGGAATTTTCTGACAAAACAGTAGCTACTCCGTTCTTTGAAACAAAGCCTCGGCGCTGCCAGGTCCCATCACAGGAAACAGTAACATTACTACCCTGGGCTTCTTTTAGTTCTAATGCTGCCTGAGACATGCACTCTTTTGCTACTTCATTAGTAGCAATATGAATTCTATCCTTATATTTATTAAAAATAGGAGCACTAACAGGGGGAGGCATGTCCATGTTCCCTAGAAATCTTTTAGTTTTTTCTTGATGACAGCCAATGCTACTCATCGCTAACTGTAGTCTAAGATTGACATTCTCAGTACATGTCTTAAATTCTATTTCATCCCTACACTTGATGCATTTAAAATATAAAATACTACTTATTCCACTTAGCTCTTCTCTAACAGAATAAGTGGTAATCAGCTCACAAAATGAGCAAGGGAATGACTGGATAAATGAAATTATTGTCCCTACATCAATCATCCTATAGCCAGTAATTTTAGGAAATTTCGGACTAGAAACATTTATAGAATCATTTAATTTTTGAAATGAAGAAGATGTGGGTATTGAGTTTAGATTATTGTCTATAGGGTCAATAACAATATCTTCGATAATATTATTAGCACTGCACACTTCAGTGGTCTTCAGTAACAGTAACAGAAGGAATTGTGGAGTCACTAGTGCTAACCCTAGGCTTGTTTTTAGTAAATCTATTTCCGTGAAATTTACGCTTTTTACAATAGTATTTATTCCCTTGCTTTTTTACTTTAACTTTATCCATTGTTATTGTAAATTTAAAATTATTTTAAAACAAGCTGGTCACAGGTCCTTTTAAAACAGAAAATCCAACACAGCAAACACACATAAGAAGTATCTTCTCAGCGTCGCATTCTAGAATGTAAACATTGTACTTCATTGTACTTCCGGAACCTCCAAGGATATTTTATTTAAAGAAGGGCTGTGATTGGCTTCAGCTAAAGGATTTCCGTTCTATCAACCAATGAAATTGTTTTTACACTTAATTTTTTTCCCAAAAAAAGAGTTGTAGGCATTTTGATTTCGCATATTTGAGTTTTTACATAATTCAAATCCGATAATAAATACAAAAGATATCAATAATTTAAATAATGTAAAAATTTTGCATAACTAATGAGGCGTTTTTTAGCATACCTTGCTAGTTTAAATAATTAAATTGAAATACTTATAATAAGTTTATTTAAAAAATAAATATATAATTGCATTTGGAAATGAATATACTTACGAAAAAATGTGATTTTCAAAATTTACGTTTTTAAGACAAATCTAAGATTTTAGGGGTTTAACCTGCCCTTAATTCTTTAGTCTTTAGCCTACCAATTATTACTGACTTATTAAACGAATTAAAACTAATACTTTTATTTATTATACTATTAGTATTAGTCTATTATTACTATTTGTTATTAACTAGTTTCAGTATTATAAGACAAGAAGTACCGCGTTAAGTTTCACGACTACGTGCACTATTACACATCTTTCATGAAACTTATGTCTTAGGGGCCGTCCATAAATGACGTCACGCGATTTTGGCCGATTTTTGACCCCTCCCCCCTCGTCACAAAAAGTTAGACCCCCGCTATAAAAATACGTCTCAAAGCTTTGAACCAAAAAAAAACAAAAAAAAACCCACTTAGTTTTCTATTTGAAAATAAGTATGTTGCAATCAAATCACTTTTACTGTATTGTCATTTAAGTATTTATTATTTATTTAGTGAAGGTCTACATTGTTATATCGTAACCCGCATGAAGCATTTAAAAAAATTTTTTAACCAGCCTTCAGAAAATGAACTGTGTTAACTAAACATCCTAAGATTATCAGATTATATTTTATTTTAATGCATACAAATGAAACATTGACTATTAATCATCACCGTTAACGTCTTTGTTTAGAAAAAAATATATTTAAAAACGGGTAAATAACCTCATCTGGGGTCAAAAGGGAATTCTTGGGGGTAATGCAGACTCATTTGGGACATATAACATCCACTACAATCCACTAGATATATTAAAATACATCATGTGTACATGTACTCTTGGAACATATGCCCATTATTGAACCGGTTCCTTCCAGAAAATGCATTTTTTTAAAAATTTGACAACTATGTAGATATCTTACCTACATACTATACATACGAATACACTTAAATCCACCCTACTTTCATTTATATTGACACGAGTGACAATAATCTTAATCCACATGACTGTATCAAGTATCCTTTCTGTGATATTTAAAATCAATGCCTTAAAAATTGAGCTAAGAAGAAAAGTTGTTTTGTGCTCCTCTCGAATTGCGATGTCAAGAATTTGATGCATTCAATAAAGTTAATTAATAATTAAATGGGCTCATTTAGCATTATATCTAGAATGGCCAGAGGCGTTTGACCAAAAACCAATAGCACAATAATATCAAACTTAAAACATTATAATTCTATCAAATAGATTCCCTCCCTCCACCTTTTTAAAGAAAAAAATATTCCATGTCATTTTGACTTAAATATCTACACATAATCCTATTTAGATCATTTTTAGACACTTGTCATGCTTGTTAAACCACCAGTATCATTGTCGGGGGTGGGGGGGGGGCTAACGACCCTCCCCCAAATCCCCGAGTCATGTGAGCAGGACCTAGAATCTGGTGGTTGGGGGGGGGGTGGTAACGCACACATAAACTTGTATATTTTGGGGTAACGGGCAAAAAAGTTAGCCGAGTCCTGCCGTGAGAGAACCAAGTACGACGCAGGGTAACAATTTCATATGTTATCTTGTGGGTTCTCAAACTTAAGCATTATAATTAGATTTAATATTCGTGTCTTGATATCTTACGCCAACCAGTGTCTGATGGCCTACCGACCGGCACATTGAGAAGCACTAATTAAAAAAAAAGTCATTAAATAAATTGAAAGCGAACAAATATTTCAGTGGAAGTTTTATTTAAAGTAAACTTTTGATGTGACGTCACATTTCTTCAACCCCCCTCCCTCCCCCTCGTCACGCATCGTCACAAAAGTGTGACCCCCCTCCCCCCCTAGGTACATGACGTCATGTATGGACGGCCCCTTAATATATAGTTAGTGGCGTAATAATGGCTTGGCATTGTGATTGGGGCAGTTGCCAAGGGCGCCGGCCTGCGCCAGTTCAAAAGGGCGCCGCTAAATCTCTAATTTTTAAATTTTAAATTTTTATTTACATAAAAAATTTTAACGATTTAGCGACCCACCACTTATAAATGTACTTGAAGTCAAATAGTAAAATATTTAGACAAATATGAACTAATTTCTGGACGATTGCACAAACATTTTAGTTTTAAACTATTGACTGACATGAATGTTCAAAATGTTGATAAAGGTTGTTGTGTCCATTGACAAAAATCGTTTGCCTACCATGCAATGTTCCCTATAAGTCTAAGCTTTGTTGATCCGTGTTCAAATTTAAAGAAAACTCTTGTGCAAAGTTGTACAACGTCCATTTTGTGCAATATTTTACCAAATTTGCTGCGAGGTGATTCTAAACTCCTGCGTGGCATTGGTCAAATATATGTGCAGCCGCGCTGCTTAAAGGGAACATTGCTAGCATGGTTCTAACACTTCGTTTACATATCACCTGAAAACCAAACATCCACTACAGTATCAGAAACTTCAGCTGAGACAATCTAAAGCTATTTGAACGATTCTTCAGCTCGGCTGGTTATATTGTCAATAAGACTCGCTCATCACTTGAACCAGATAATGTCAATACACTTGTCTGTTTGCGTTGTTGGTTAAAAGATGTCCTATAAAGAAGCCATTCCAGTGTTATTACGATTTTTGACAAGTACGTTAAATAAATGTTACTTATGACACCATTAATGTCAATTTTTGGCTTTAATCGAAATTAACGATTAATTAATCGTTAATTTTTCAAACGGTTAAGATTAAATTTAAATTAATCCATAACAGCCCTAATATAAATATATATTTCATTTAAACCATTAATATATTTTTATTATGTTTGTGGCCTTTGCGGGGCTTTTTATCATACAAATGCACATAGTCTTAAGTGGGTAGGTGTGTACGCGGCCAGCATTGAATGATTGATGCAGATGTTGTGACATTTTTCAAAACTATACAGGCATTGTACCATTTTTTCTCCTCGTCAACTAGTAGATGGAAAAAAATATCCTCAGTCACTGAAATCCACCTAAAGAAGCAAATGGACACACGATGGTGTTCTAAAGCAAATGCTGTAAAGTGTAAGCGCTGTATATGAGAAACTGGAGCGAATTATTTTAGAATTAATTGAAATGAAGGATAATCTCTTACTTGGTGACGCATAATCTGTTTCTAAATCATTGCACCGTCAAATCAATAGTTACAATTTTATACAAGTTTTTATAACTATTTAGAATTTGATATTGGAAAAAATAAACAAAGTCAATTTAGCACCAAAAAAATATATAAAAATATAAAAAAGGGGCAAATCGACGTCAGGTCAACAACGCACTATCTCTAGCTCTTCTTTCCAACAAACAAGGACTTACCATTCAAATAAACTTTGATGAAATAATCACTTATTTTGCAAGCATTAAAGCAAGAAAAGTTAAACTTTGAGCCTTTGATATAAGAGTAATAAGACATAGCAGTGGATCCGTGGAGTGTTACTTAAATTTACTTTTAATTGTGATTTTCTATCGTTATGCATGAGATAGTGAGTATGACACAAAGACACTATTGTTTTTATTTATAATACATGATACTTCTAGTATTGCTGTAGTCTGTATTAACGCAACAATATCCAGTTTAATCCACCAATTTTTTTGGTATTATTTAGTAAATAATAAACTGTAAATTAGTATTGTTCCTGTCTTTTGCATTTTTTATATTCACATTGTATGACTGTCACTGTCACACTACGTAATTATTGTCATAAATAAAATAAGAGAAATTTAATTTTTTTTTAACAGTTGAAAAAGTCGCAAAGCTGAAACTTGTGAATTTATCAAGGGCGCCAAAAATAAATTAGCCAAGGGCGCCAAAAACTAAGTTACGCCACTGCTTATGGTAGTAGTATAAGTCACTGGTAGCACCTTGTATGTCCCCATCACCGAACGGGTACAGTGATACCAAAACTTGAAAACAATTGCCTACTTTCTTGTGGGTTCAAGAATTAAATTAAATTAAAGTTTTAAAGTCGAAAGCCAAGGACTTCAGTCATCAATTTTAATAATTGTTTTAGGTAACATAGTTATAAGTCAAGTCAAGTTAATAAGAGTTAGCTGAAACGAAACTTTATAGTAGTTAGTAGGCTATATTAGGTATATTTCATGGCTGCAAGCAATATGATTATAAAATGATTATTATGATTATGATACAAATAACATTACATCATGCAATCAAATTATAAATCAGCTCATACTTTAAAAAAATATTTTGAAAAATTATAATACATTTTAAAAATTATAACGAATAAAATGGCAGCTGAATTAAGAATACTTCGACTGCGTTTAAATTTTAAAGTTTAATTAAATGTGATATAAATTTCATTATTTAATTTTAGTAAATTTGGAATAAAGACAAGTCGATAATTAATAAAATTACATATAAGATCACAATGT
Organism: Ampullaceana balthica; assembly: GCA_944989445.1. Classification (NCBI taxonomy): domain Eukaryota; kingdom Metazoa; phylum Mollusca; class Gastropoda; family Lymnaeidae; genus Ampullaceana; species Ampullaceana balthica. The sequence goes on from CALYLW010000059.1 coordinate 1,022,224, forward strand.
ATTTAATAGTATTAGTATTATGTTGTTGTTGAGCCTTCTCGTCCATGAGGGGCATCTACCTCATCGTCGGCGTCTGCGATTCCTCCAAGGGCATAGGCCACCTACGAGAGACCTCCAGGCATCTCTATCCTGGGCCAGCTTCTCCAGGATCTTCCATTCATGGCCAATTCTCTTGATGTCTGCCTCCAATTCTCGGCGCCAAGTGTTTCTTGGACGGCCTCTTTTCCACTTACCCTGTGGGTTCCATTTCAGGGCTTGCTTTGTTGTGTTAGGAGCAGGTTTCCTTAGTGTATGACCAATCCACCTCCACTGCTTCTGGAGAATCTCTTCCTCAATGGGCTTCTGTTTTGTCCGCTGCCACAGTTCCTGGTTGCTGATTTTGTCTGGCCAGTGAATTCTGAGAATCCTTCTTAAACAGTTGTTGATGAAGGACTGGATTCTGGTCAAGTTTACGGCCGTTGTTCTCTATGTCTCGGCTCCATATAGCAGCACAGGTTTTACCATAGCGTTAAAAATCCTTACTTTTAACTTGCTGCCTAAGTTGTTAGAGACCCAAACATTCTTGAGTTGCTGGAAGGCTGCTCTTGCTTTTCCGATCCTTATTTTGACGTCCGCATCTGTACCACCTTGCTTATCTACCACGCTGCCAAGGTAAACAAAACTGTCCACCTCCTCAAGGGCTTCTCCTTCAAGCATAATGGGTGATGTACTGGTGGCATTAACCTTGAGGATTTTACTCTTCCCTTTGTGAATGTTGAGACCCATGCTAGCAGAAGCGGCTGCGACAATGTTTGTTTTCTCCTGCATCTGTTGTTGGGTATGTGCAAGAAGGGCAAGATCATCAGCAAAGTCAAGATCATCCAGTTGATCTCACAAGGTCCATTGGATGCCATTCCTTTTCTGCTGTGTAGATGTTTTCATCACCCAGTCAATGGCTAACAGGAAGAGGAATGGTGACAGCAAGCAACCTTGTCTCACACCAGTCTTCACCTGGAACGCATCTGTCACCTGCTGGCCATGGATAACTCGGCAGTTTATCCCTTCGTACATATTTCTGATTATATCCGTAATCTTCTGTGGCACCCCGTAATGCCTTAGCAATCTCCACAAGGTTTGCCTGTCAACACTGTCGAAGGCTTTTTCATAGTCAACAAAATAGAGCGGTGAGTTCCACTCTAGTGACTGCTCTAGAATGATGCGCAGTGTCGCTATCTGGTCCGTGCAGGATCTGTTGGTGCGAAAGCCAGCTTGTTCGTCCCGCAACAGAGGGTCTACAGCGTTTTTCATCCTGTTAAGTAGTACACGGTTGAAAACCTTTCCTGGGATGGACAGCAGGGTGATCCCTCTGTAGTTCGAGCAGGAGCTTAAGTCTCCCTTCTTTGGGATCTTGATAAGGTATCCTTCTTTCCAATCGGAAGGAACTTGCTCCTCTTCCCATATCTTCATAAACAGAGGGTGCAGCATTTCCGCACTGGTTTCCAAGTCCGCCTTCAGTGCCTCTGCTGGGATGCCATCGGGTCCCGCAGCCTTTCCATTTCTGAGTTGTTTAATGGCCCTGCTAATCTCTTCTTTGGTGGGACTATTACAGTCAATTAGTAGATCATTATCGGCTGGTTGAATATCTGGTGGATTCCTTGGTTCAGGCCTGTTTAGGAGCTCTTCAAAGTGCTCCTTCCATCTCCCTCTCTGTTGCTCCTCACTTGGTATGGTGTTTCCCATTTTGTCCTTTACTGGTCTCTCCACCTTGCTAAATTTTCCTGACAGCGTCTTAATGGTATCAAACAGTTCCCTCATGTTCCCCTGGTGAGCTGCATCCTCTGCTTCTTTAGCAAGTTTATCAACAAATTCCTTCTTGTCCCTCTTGATGCTTTTCTTAACTTCCTTATTTGCATCTGCATACTCCTTCTGGGCCTTTTTTTTCTGTGCTCGGGTGCGGCTGTTATTCACTTCTGCTTTCTTTCTTTTCCTTTCTTCTATTTTACTCAGCGTACCTGCTGTCATCCATTCTTTGTGTGCCTGTTTCCTGTTTCCTAGCACTTCTTGGCATGTTGACTGTACTGTTTCTTTCAGCTTTGCCATTTCCCTTCGGTGGTTTCATCTTCCAGTATTTCTTGTAGGACTTGGAACTTATTGAATAGTGAGATTTTGAATTCTTCCTTTTTGGCTTGGTCCTTCAGGAGGGAGGTATTATACCGAGTCCTGTATGCTGTTTGCTCGGTATAATGTCTCTTTAGTTTTAATTTCATCCTGGCCACAAGAAGATGGTGATCTGAGGCAACATCAGCTCCCCTCTTAACACGTACGTCTTGGAGAGATCGCCTGAATTTTTTAGAAATACATACATGGTCAATTTGGTTCATCGTTCTCATGTCCGGTGAGACCCATGTAGCTTTGTGAATCCTCTTGTGCTGGAAAATACTCCCCCCTATGACCAGGTCTGCTGCGGCACATAGGTCAGCAAACCTCTCACCATTGTCGTTCATCTCGCCTATCCCTTGCTGTCCCATAACCTCTTCGTACCCTGTGTTGCTATTGCCGATCTTGGCATTAAAGTCTCCCATGAGGACGACAATGTTCCTCCGTGGGCGACCCTGGACTATGGTCATTACTCTATTGTAGAATTCTTCTTTGTCTCCTTCATCACTTTCATTAGTTGGTGCGTAGCATTGTATAACATCTAGGTTGATGCTACGTTTCTTTGTTCGAAAGGTTGCTAAAAGAATTCTAGGTCCAATGAGTGCTCCTTGCACTGCCCTTGATAGCATCATAGCAACACCCAGGGTATGTGGGGCATCGTCTTCTTCGTGTCCCGAAAATAACACCATCTCTCCTGAGATTAATCTCTTCTGTCCCCATCCAGTCCATCTTGCTTCACTAATTCCGAGAATGGTGAGCTTATAGTTCCTCATCTCAGCGGCTATTTGTGCAGCTTTACCAGCCTCGTACATGGTGCGGACATTCCAAGCTCCAATGACGGTGGTAGTCCTGGTAGAAATGATGGTTGTCGGCCTAATAGCTTCCAGGTTTTGGCTTTCACTATTAGGCGTCATATTTTCCTCCTCAAGGAATCCATCCTCTCCCAGGACTGAAATGTCTTTTGTTACTCTTTTCGGTGTTTTTTTAAGTATGATTTTTTACTTGGCAGGGTTGTTGGCCTTGCGCACAACCACTTGGGGGGTTGCCTTCACAGCTTAATGGGTAGCTGCCTTTGTTCGGGTTAGGTCCCTAGCCTTTGTGGATTAGTATTATCTTTGTTCTAAAATGTATGGGAATATTTTCATGGTGACTAAATGTTTTTTAAGTGTGTAAAAAAGAAAAAAATATATCTAAAGTAAATTTAACAAACTCAAGTGAGATCACTGAATCAGTATTTTCTAAACATACTTTTTTAAAGTGGGACACATTTATTTCTATCAAAAGGTTTTATTAATTAAATGTTAAAATGAATAAATATTTTATATATAAAATACTATATTTCTGTGTTTTATTTGAATACTTGCTTTTATTCTGATAAATCTAGGATAATATTATAAAATTCAAAATGTATGCCAACACTCACACTGACATGTTTGCCTGCCTTTTAATAAGATTAAACTATTCTCTCAACAGCTGCCTCAATTATCAGAGGGAAAAGATTCATTGATGTCACCTTGGAAAACAACACCACACTTGGGGATAGTGTCAAAAACTAACATGGATTTCATTCAACATCTTTGTGATCAGCATAAATAAGAATTAGAGTGATGATTACTTTTGCCCGGTCACATATTTGGGACGCTCTTACAACAATTCCTGACCACAATAATTTCATAGAGGCTTTCCAGGATCTAAACTTGCAGTTGTGCTAATGCTTTGCTGGCTGCTGTATAGCCGCTGAAAAAAAAAGAACTTGGAGAAACCGTTAAAGATTGGTTCCTTTTAAAACACTTTTGAACAAAGGACTGTTTCGTTTACGGGAGTTCGTAAGAAAAGACTTCACAGTATTACTTAACAAAGCACCAGTAAAGACTGCACCTGCTTCAAAAAGTTTCTAAAATCAGCTGAAAAATAAGTCCTGCTTCTGACTCCAATAACATATATAACACCAATAACACACTATATATGACTCTTATAAACACCAATAAATTACATGTATATATCTTCTACAGCAACGTAATGACACAAAACAGTCTGCTTCTTCACGAGTTAAGTGGGAAAGTTTGAGACAATCATATAATAATATAGAACTAAAATTCTTGGAGTCATGTGCTTAAATTTTGCTCTTTAATGATGTTTTCCAAGCTCCTTTTCTTCAAGACTGCTCTTGGATGGTTTCAATTTGAACCATCTCCCCCCACTAGCTGTATTAAAAACTTTCGTCAAAATATAATTGAGATGTGGACAAATATATCTGTGTCTCATTCTTCATTATCTTTGTAAGTCTACTGGAACATAATGAAAATGTTCATTGTAACTCTTCCTATCACATATCATCACAGCTTTTCTCTCAGTATTAGTATTTGGTCTACTTTTACAGTTAGATCACCAATAAAAGTCTGCTTGTGTCACAGTGATAATGACTTCGGAACACCAAATACAGACAACATCTGCTATAAAACAAGCTAATGACAACAATGCAAGTCTGATTCTGTTTAAGATTTCAAAACAACGAAAAATTTCGCTTTTTCTGCAAGGACTTATGAACAAAAATTACAGAAATCTTCTTCTACAGTGACTTTGAACGCAAAGAACAAAAAAACTACAAGGATTTACATTCTTCTTTAAGATTGAAATGCTGCTTTTACTACAACGGGATTAGAACTCCAATTAAAACAATGCCCCTGCAACAAAGTCTTTGTTCAAAGATTAAAGGCTGCAGTTACTACGAATTCAGAAAAGATATAAAAGACTGCATATGACACAACTGCTTCCCATCTGAAGTCAGATAAGTGAAAATAATTTAATTTTGGAATCAGGTACACAATTTATTTAAACATTTATTCCTGTTTTTTCTGTCAGTGACTATAACATTGTTGGTTAATGGACTCTGTACTACATGACACTGAAATTATGTACTATATATGACAGAACACGTGTACTTTAAGCGACTAATGCACTATGGGGGACTTAATTTATCCACTTTATGAGACTCAAGTCATTGAATAATAATAATAATAATAAATTGATTATTTATATAGCGCTGTATCCCAGTAAGGAACTGGGCTCACAGCGCTTTACATGAAAGAAATAACATAAGTATTAAATTAACTTTCATATCATAACAAACACAAAAATTACAGTACATTATACATAATCATAATATACATAATATAAGGGACTGTACTCATGCACTAAAGAGGACATGCATACATTTATGTGTCATGGCATCAGAGCTCCACTTTATTTATAATGATTTACTTTGTGATGTTATTTTTTATAAACTTTTTGCATGACACTTATTCTTTGGGCTAGGAAAAAGCATCAAGTGAAATCCATTATTTACATATAAAATTTCTCTTGTCTTATCTGAAGAGTCGTACACCCTTTGCTAAAATGTATCTGCAAACATAAATCTATCATTTGCTTAAATAATTTATAATTGACTAACCTTTACTTCAGGACTTTTAAAAAAGTCAAAAATATTTATGCAAATGTACATTACAAAATGGCATTGGCCAACTGTAAAACATTGACATTGTAAAACTGATATCCTGAATAAAGTTATCCTGCCGACAACGCCAAACTGTACCCGAGTGGTGGCTAAGTTAAATAATAATAATAATAAAGAAGTCCAAGTCACTTTGTAAAGGATAACAAACAGTTTATTTTTGAATTACAAGAATACACTGTGAACAAGTCACTCTGCTCTCTACGCTACCTCACACAGACCAGGGGCAGTGTGTTACTGGCCCTCCGGTGTGTCCCTGCTCATCACAGGACTGACCTCCCCGTGCAGTAAAACACGGGTAGCTGGTTAGTCGCTTTGGGTGAACTCCAGTTGCATCGAGGGCTGGAGTAAACCTGCATTGACCCATGAAGGTCCCTAAAGCAGACTGCTGAGGTCAACTCTAGCAGACGGCTACAGTTTAAACTGTAGCCGTCTGCTAGAGTTGACCTCCAGTAGCGTTGTTGGCAGGATATAATCGCAACTGTTCTTCTTCTTAGCTGCCTTTGATCAAGTTGGACGGCGGTATTTGGTGCAACCCCAAAGACTTTGTTTTTAAGGTGACGAATATGGTCCCAAATGTTTGTTTTGACATTCTTCCTAATATCTTTTTCAACAGCAGTCATTTGCATGCAGGCATCTTTTACATGAGTCAAAACTTCTTCAGACGCAGTCGGCAGTAGGTTTATGCGTAGCTGCGCCAAAACTTCATCAGGTGTGGGGATGGACTTGTTTTCTCTTGGCTTCATTAGCCTGGCCAAATGTCCTTCCTTTAGTTTATGATTATGCCAATCCGAGGGCAACTGATCAAAAATTCTGTCTAAAAATTTGTTATAGTTATCTACTTTTATGTATCTGGCCTTATCTGAAGAACCAGCTCTGTTTGGCTGTCTGCGACTACCTTTTCTGCTCCTCTTTCGGTTTGTTGTCATGCTTGAGTAGATGATCCTTATGGTCAACTCAGGAGACGCCTGTTAGAATTATAATTTACTAAGATATCAAAGATAATTCACAGCTCTTTATCAGCAAATTAACTAGCAGATGATAAAGTGAAACTAAAATAAACTAGAATTTTTTTAACTGTGTATGGTCACAAAAAGTCTATTGCCAGTGACTCACGGGACACACCTTTGCTATTGATTTAAAGTTTGTTATTCTACTTTAAAGTCTACCTACTTTTGCCTAAAGAACAATCGGTTAACATACTGAGATAAAACAACATATTCAGCCTTAAGTAAATAAACAATGACATGCAAAATAAACTAGAATATATATTACCGTGACTCACGGGACCAAAAATGAGATATATTTTCAATTCCACTACAGACAGCAAAACAATTAAAGTGCATAAATTATATGTACAAACTAGTTCTTTGTTATATTAGCAACTCACCTGAATCAGCAATTTGGTTAAAACAAATGAAATGTGTACACTGGGAATTTCCAAGTGGAAAACACCATAACTGGGATAGTTATTACGATTGTTTTAAATAAGTCATATAATGTTACTGCTTATCACTGCATACACAATTTTAGCATATTCTGATAGAGCAGAATGTAATCTTTAAGAAAATGTATAGTTTTCCTATGCTAGAACAATTTGAAAAAATAATGTTGCTGTTTAGGTTAGTGTGGAATGACTGATTAAGTTTTTCAAGATGGAAAGAAAAGATGTCTTATTCGTTGACATAGGGACAAGTATTGCAACGATTTTCGGTTGCAACCATTTGTTTCAATGTGTGTTTTCATTGTAAGAAGGTGACTTCTTTCTCTTTTTAAAAGACCTTTTGAAGTTAGAGGGTCAGCAATGGGGATTAGCCGATTTTATGAGAACGACCTTGCTATCAATAAGGTTATGGGGATGGAAAGTTAAACCAAATTTAGATTGATCACAGTGGTCAGAAAAGTTGATTTAAAAAGTCCTGTCTTGTCATAACTTTAATTCGATTGACAGCGGGTGTTCAAATTGGCTCAGAATATGACCTTTTTCGAAAAAAAAATAATTTAAACTGTACCTCCCTCCTCAAATCTGCCTCATCACTACAGAATCTTTCAAGTCTCAGTATTTTTGGAAACGGGACAGAATTTTTGGCAAGATTGAGGATAGGACTATGAATTCATCAAGAAACGATGGCTTTCTGTAGGCTGTAATAAAATGATGTAGATGTTAGTATGTTGATATTGTTGATTCCTTGTCTCGTAGATTCTTTGCTTTGAAAACACAGTTTTTGCTCTTCTTTACTACACATCTTACACATAAATCAGATAGGCAGTTCTGGGGCGTGAAATGCTATATTTAAGCGTATATTTCTCAAAGGCAAAGGACAGTGTATTGATTAATTGTATTAATGGTTTAAAACCTCTCTGAAGACTACATTTTTAGTGAAAACTCTTTCCTCAAGTAATCTTGTCCCTCCGTTGTAATTATTTTTATCCTGACTGTGTAAAAAGACTTTGTTCGAGAAAATGCACAAGAAAGTTTCCCATGACTTAAGACGGGAGAAGAAGACAAATACATGCCAAGTGAGTCCAATGTCTGTCCCCGTCTTTTGTTCATTCTCATGCAAATTCCAGTCTCAGTGGAATTGTTTGCGTCTTAATGTAAAGGAAAGTTCAGATTCACTTAATACAAGAATAACTCTTGCAATGAATACCCTCGTACCTTTAAGATAACCATTGAGTATTTGACATTCAATGACCCTTGACATCATTTCTTGACAACCAATCTTGTGCCGCTGCAGAGACCACATGTAGAGTCAAGGTTTAGTAAAAGCTTGACTACTGCATTAACTATTAAGTTTAGAGTATGTGATGGCATATCTCCGGGAGTCCTGTTCCAGAATTCTATTGGATAGTTAGCTATTTTCTTGGCATTCGCACTATCCTTTAGAAGCGAATCTACGCTTGTGTATCATTTTAATTCAGACTCAATTCGTCTAAGGACATTGTCATTTAGCTCAAGAAAGTCCATGTTTTTTGGAGTCACGATTACACGGTTTGAAATGCTATTATCCCCAGGTTTGATGACTTGAGGAAAGCTAGCGTCGACAATGCAACTGTTTTCAACACACACAGGAGGAACTTTAAAGATGCCTTCTGGAAATCCAGGCTCTTGAACTGTCACACCTTATAGCAGTATATATTCATAATAGATGTATAACTAGCTGCAATTACCAGGCTTCCCGGGTTTAAAATAAGGTTTTCTGTAGAAGCGTACAAAACTGTTAATTTGCATGCAATAAAATTAAGGTTACATTTATCTTAAAGCTATTTGATAGACACAATTTTTGGCAGCTCCATATGGAGTGTGTACAAAAAGATTTTCCTCTTTGCCCACTCTGGAGCAGACCACATACAACTGCCCATGAGAAAAGCATGGTGTCTGCAAGTCTATACCAGCAAACCCAAGAGACTGCCCTGTGACTTGTTGATTGTCACGGCAAAGCACAGTTTCAAAGGGAACTGTATTCTCTTGAATTGTATGGTGTTGTATGTGGGAATGATAGATATTCCTGGAATGAAGACATCCTCACCCTTAGCACACCCTGCCTGTGAGTACTGTTGCTTGAATGGCATGTTGCCTCAGCTTCTTCACAATTAATTTTGTGCCATTGCACAACCTGGGTGCTTCAATATTTCGGATCAGCATTATTGGAGCACCAACTTTCAGAATCAAGTTGTGGGCTTGCAAACCAGGAGTCTGGATGGAATTCAAGAACTCAATGTGATATTGTACTGCTTCATCATCATTAAGGATGCAGTCTATTGACTTGTGGGCATATTCTTGCCATGGAATGTGCTTCTGAATGGTGACATTGAGCTTCTCAACCACATCATTTCCGCTTGTCAGAATTGCTCTATGAGAAAGCCAGTCCTGATCGTTGAAGTTTTGCTGTATGTTAGGATACACCTTGGACAGAAGTTCGTCAGGAGAATTGACAATTTAATCACATCGCATAATGATGAGGCCTGTTGAAGGATCTTCAGGAATTTTACCATCTCCATTCTGGAGCAACTTTTTTGCAAATTGACCTGCAGACAAATCACCATGAATGTGTGACCGCATGTTTGTAGTAATAATAATGATATAATCATGATAAATGTAAATGCACAGTGAATTACATACCGCACAAAGGGCTACTGCAGCGAAGAAGTTTGGAGTATTCAAAATTATGGCTGAGGAGTCTGTAGATAAAAATCGTGATAAACCGGTTGTTTATTAACCGCCGGAAGCGCGTTCCAGCCGCTCACCTGCAGCATTAAACTATGTGCACCAGTTATGACTGCACCAATAATACAGCACATTGCGTTAAAAATAAAATATGTGACTGTAAAGTTAGACATATCAAGCGAGAAACGCCTTTTTGTTAATCTCGACACCAAAATGTTTATTATGTTTCGTCTTAATTTTCAATAATTAATTTTATTATCGGGAGTTTACACTGACTGACTGACGGACGCGCTTAGCCGCAATATACATAAGATGGAACGAAACCTGTTTAAGGACCTTCCCCATGTAATTTTGTGTACCTGTACCAAATTTCACGTTTATTATTTGGTTGATCTTAAGTTATAAGGGAACAGACAAACAGACAGACAACAAATGCGTCTTATATGTATAGAGATATAAAATTAAATTTAAAATTACTTACATAATATTTACATGAGCGCTCACACAAAGCGGAGATATATAAATAACTAGCTTTGGTACCCCGGCGTTTCACGATTTAAAAAATAGTAAACATATTTTTAAAAAAAAAGAAATTTATTTCAATTCATTCATTTAAAAAATAATTTTAAAAATACATTAAAATTTAATTTTTAAAAAGTACATGTTATTTATATATCACTTATGATAAAGCTTGTCGATAGAATATATTTTTGGTTTTTCCTTCTGGTGCAAAAATGAAAAGATTTCTTGTGGACCCAACTCTAGAACATGCCACATATAGCTGTCCATGGGCAAAGCATGCTTCCTCAAGTACAATGCCTGCCACTTTTAAATACTGTCCATGTGCCTTGTTGATAGACATGGCAAATGCAAGCCTGATTGGAAATTGGAGGCGCTTGAAATCAAAAGGCATATCTGTTGGTATGAATGGAATTCTTGGGATGAAAACATCTTCTCCTTTGGCACAGCCTGACAAAATTGTGGCTTCTATTACATGAGTAAAGAGATTCTTGATGCTCAATCTTGTTCCATTGCATAGTTTAGGGGGATCCAAATTTCTCAGAACTCAGAAGTATTGATATTTTAAGTTTTTAATTCCAAGTTGTGTGAAAGCATGCAAGGAGGCTCTAATGAAAGGTGTCATTTGAAAGCATGAGTTGTATTTTCTGATGTTGGCTAGGAAGCGTTTAGTCGTTTGAGATACACCTTGAAGCAAATTACCAAGTGGTTCAGGTGGATGTTGCAGAGTCTCTAGTTTAACTTTACCATTGGAACAGCACATTCCAGGATGCTCATCTTTCCACTTAAATGCACTGCAATGCTTGCAGATTAATTCCATCTCACCAATGTTGACCTTTTGATGTTGATGGTATGGAATATTTGGGTCATATTAATGAGCAGCACCTTTTAGGTCTTTCTGCATTTCATTTCATCTTCTATTTAAATTTCCATATCTCTGGTCTGCAAGTCTTGCCTGGGTTTGTTCATTGGTTTCATTTGCTCTTCTTTTTGAAACTCTTTCACTCTTATCAGCCAGTCTTGCCTGGGTTTGTTCATTGGTTTCATTTGCTCTTCTGATTGAAGATCTGACTCTCTCATCTGCAAGTCTTGCCCGGGTTTGTTCATTGGTTTCATTTGCTTTTCTGTTTGAAACTCTTTCACTCTCATCAGCCAGTCTTGCCTGGGTTTGTTCATTGGTTTCATTTTTTCTATGTAAGGCTTGCTTGCTCATATGTCTCGGACTGATGAACGAAATTTTGCACTTATGCATAAGTGATCTATTTTGGTTTTTGGTGCAATTAGATGAGGTTTGATTAGAAGGTTTGAAAAATGACAAAATTCTATTAGTCTCTCCATTTTGATTTAAGTTTCCGATACCATGTTTTCCTATGCATCTTTCAATATCTTTGTTGTCCTCCCCTACTTCGGAATTAAAATCTCCCATCACAACAATAATATCATGTTTTGGTATTTCCCTAATTGTGTCCGTCAACAGATTGTAGAATGAGTCTTTCTGGGCGTCAGTGTTATCGTTGGTTTGTGCATAGTGTCTACCGTCGCGGGTGTTTTCTTCTTGACACCTTCTCTCTTTGAGTTTGTTAAAAGGGGGGTAGTCACTAAGGGTAAGTCTAAACTGGTTCAGGAATTTAACATTGCCATATAAGGCTATTTGCACATTAAAAATGTTTTAAGCTGCTTAGACTACCAGTCCCAAAGACCAAAGGGTACTGCTGATCAGCCTGTGCTTTCGGGTTGGATATCAAATGACCGTCCCACCTCAAAGGGGTAGAGCAACCCCTACAAATGAGGACTTTTTGTTTGACGTAGTTAACATGAGGAATATTTATTTTCTGAAAGAAATTTGATGGCTCTATAAAGACCATTTGAACTTTTCATTCATAATTTTTTTTAAACGTTCAAACAAATCCAAAAATGATTATAGTGGTACTTAAAAATAAAATAATAACTATAATAATGACACATATGAACTTCTTATGCTTCAATTTTTTAAAAATTGTTTATTTAAACGGCTTTAAAATTGACAGGACCTCGATAAGACCCCTTAAAAGACATGATTGTTAATTACTGTCACTGTCACTATCTTTGAGTGAGTGGGGCCTATGGCGGAATGCAAAAAATTCTTGGGTGGCGCAAAATTGCGCACAGACAAAAAAATTAGAACAAGCGGTGCTAAGAGAAAAGGTTGGAAGCTATTGATTTTCTTTACACCGAAATTACACAACGTACAAACCATAAAATTTCCTTCGACGATTTGGTAAGAACCAAATGACGTCATTTGAAATGCGCTCTTGTACTTTCGAACGTTGTTAAAGAAATGCTCACTTTGAGGATGTTCGCCATTTAACAGGCCCACAAGAAGGCCAGGAAGCTTATGTAAATGAGTGAGAGAGACTTTAGCACCGTTACAGCACCATCCAGGAGACTCTTATTTCCACCTAAGAACTTGAAAAAACTCACATTCAACATCCATAGATCCAATATGTAGAGGTTTTGTCAGATTCATACGGTATTTTTGAGTCGTACGCAAATCCACAATCAGCTTTTTTGAGCCAAACATTTTGTTTTCGTTTGAGTCGCTTTTCATTTTTGGGATCGTATCTAGAAACAGCGTCTGTATTTACTTGTGGATTGTTCTGCGTATATTTAGTGACATCGTCTCTATTTACTTGTGGATTGTCCTGCGTGTATATAGCGACAGCGTCTCTATTAACTTCAGGATTTGTCTGCGAGTATTTTGCAGCTGCGTCACGAAGTTGTTTCTGTCTAGCTGCATCAGAAAATCTACCACGTTTGACTCACTCGTCTCCTTTTTTTTTACTGGTTTCACATAGCTGCTGCACATTGGTGCTGCCACATTCAGTTTGAGATTCATTGTGTGTTTCAATTACGTTAGTAATTGTAAGGCTTGGTGTGTTAAAAATGACCTTCGGCATCTGTCAAGCGTTGTAGGCATACAGCCGGTTTCATCAATAACTTCGAAGCCTGATTTTGAGAGTTTAAACTTTCAATAAGTGTCCCCTACTCATATCGTAACCCATGAATCTAAGACGTTTAAGGGGCATGGGAGGTTGTCCAAAGGTGTAAAAGATTTGTCTATATTGGTACACTTGAAAGCGACAACCGAACAATTCAGCGGCAGCTATCAACTCACATGCAGAACCATAGGCTTAAGCATTTCACTCTTATAGTTCTCCCTGTGTAGTGTAATTATCGCCTGTACCATCATCAGTCCACAACTTGAACCGGTCCCAATCATTCAATACATTAGACACAATGTTCCTCCAGATATCAAGAGTAAGCCTAATATGGCCGTGCAATACGTAACAGCGAGAATGGAAAAGGCTGGCGCCAACTCCGGGCATTTAATTACAGTTCTGTGATCAATGGTGATCACCTCGACAGATATATTAATCATTAGATAGATTAATCAATGAGACAGCTCTTTATTATTTTTTTAAAATAGCAGTTAAAGTTATTTAAGAAATGACTTAAGATAACAATAACAAACCATATATTTTCACATTCGTCATATCATTGACCAAACAAGCGTCCTGAAATTAATTGTGATGTACGCTAGATTGCTGTGCCTTCTAAATTTATAATTAATTTAAACATTTAATACAAATGAAATATCAACATACATAATTTGCTATGTATGTTCGCCCGTCCGTTCGTAATGCTACTAATTTTAGAAAGCAGCGTGTCGAGGTGAGAATCCATGACTGAGCGGCACTGAGGCGTGAGATTATAAGTGAGAAAGGTGGAGGGAATTGTAAGGTGTGGTTGGAGATGGGATAGTGTGAATCGTGTGAAAACGGAGGTCTTCACCGAAAAAAACAACAACACGGCACCACCTAATAGTTTGATGGATGGAACATAAGGGTCTTCAGACATTAGTTCCTTGAAAAGTTTGTCAACTGCATTTACACCATCGCGTAGTGCCATGGATGCAGTGGCGTAGCTAGGGGTGGGGGCGGTCCGCCCCGGGCGGCACACATTTTGGGGGCGGCTTTTGTGGGCATTTGAAAAATAAAGTCGTTTCCGACAACCGCCTTTATTCTTTTGAAGGGGAAAACCAAGGTGAAACAAAAATATTCTGAGTTTCGAGTCATAATTAACGGATTCACGCAACATTTGTTTGATTACATAGTGGTTGTTATAACTAACGCAAAACCATTCAAAAATTTAAACTCGCTCAAAAAAGGTATCGATTTGTTTTGGAAAACTAAGCGGTAATAGTCACAGATGACGCTTTTATAAGAAAACTGCTCACACACAAAAACAACAACACATCACCGCTGGGCCGAATAATATGGGCTATTAATATCGCCACGACAGTTTTTGCTTGGAATTTCGACATGCGCAGAATGATGCGCTAAGTACCTACATGGCATGGTGGTAAATCAAATTTATTTTGTTTTTATCGCATTGAAGTAGCACACATAATTTGTGTTTTTTTTAATTAAAATACACCTATCCAATTAAAGTAATGTGTAAATAATTTAAATTGTTTATTTTATTTAAAATTATTAAAATTTATGGCAAGAACATGAAAATAGTCAAATTTATCCGTTAATAAACATCACAATAGCATAAATAATTTCGAAAAGACATCCTTTAAAATTTCAAGCGTCTTGGAAAAATTGACATCTGAAGAAGTACTAGTAAAACAAGATCAGATGCTGGAATTTTCCTCAGTTCAAGGAAATCTTTTTCATTTCTATGTAATCTGAATTTATGGGAACCCACATTTAAAAAAAAATTAATGCAAACCCATTTCATCGAACAAAGAGATGTTCTAATACAGAACGCTGTCATAGAGAGTTGGATATATCAACTGAACGCCGAGTTAGAAGGAGAAAAAAATCTGAGTGGGATAAATTCAGAAGACGTGGTTATATCTTTATAGCAAGAAGTACAACGAGAAATGTTTTTATCCATGGATGAAATTATAAAAGAAAAGAACGCGTTGATGAGTTGCATGTACTTGCAAGAAAATATTCGTTTT
This sequence comes from Ampullaceana balthica, assembly GCA_944989445.1. Classification (NCBI taxonomy): domain Eukaryota; kingdom Metazoa; phylum Mollusca; class Gastropoda; family Lymnaeidae; genus Ampullaceana; species Ampullaceana balthica. The sequence continues at coordinate 1,037,569 of CALYLW010000059.1, forward strand.
TAATACCATGTAACCTACCAAATGAAGAATTTTAACATCAAATAAATTTCTTTATTGACATTGATAAAGAACAGTTCAATATTGAAACAAAAAGGATCCAACTCCAGGTTTTTATGGCCGTACAGAGGGCTTGTCTTAGCTATTATATTGCGGGGCCCTATGCGGCTTATTATGCGAAAAGGATTGCGCGGGCCCCAGTTTGGGTAGGGATAAGGTATTAATAAGGATAATGAGTGAAAATTAAGATAGATGGGGGCTATGAAAGAGCGGGACTCACTGCGGCCGCATAGGTTGCAGTGGCCTAAGACCAGCCCTGGCTGTACGTACACTACAAGAAGAGAAATTATGTTAGATAAACGGGGAAAATGCTCCATTGATCTATTAAAATTAAAATATATACAGCAGTACAGATTGGAAAATTCTGTACCCAACATTATAATTTTGCAAAGAATCTTTTCAACAATTGCTATCAGTGTCGCTAGTTGTGAAAGGAGCTTCTCCAAACTGAAGTTGATAAAAACATTATCTTCGTTCCACAATGAGTGATTTAAGACTACAAAATCTTGCAATATTGTCCATAGAACAAGATATAATAAATAATTTAAATTTTGATAGCATTATACACGATTTTTCTACTATGAAAGTTATGTTTGTAAATTTAAATATGTTTACATACTAATGTATTCAATTTCTTTGTTTATAAAAAATATCATATATTTATAAATAAAAAATAAAAGCATATTAATTGGTAATGTTTTTGGGGTGTAAATAAGGAATATGATTTGTCTCATTTGGAGGGGAGGGGGACCTGTGACATCAATAACTTTCTTGTGGCCTTTGAAAAAAAGTATGTTGTATTTTTATAAATGTTTATTTATAGGTATTTATATATTTATATCATCTTATGCGCCTCTTTTATTACTGTTTAAATAAATTAGGCATGCAATGGTAAAAATATTCTCCACATTTATTTCGTTTCAATTACAATTATTTATTAATGTTAATTAATTTATAAAAATGATACATTACATTTGACGTAAGAAGCGTCCATAAATGATGTCACGCGATTTTGGCTGATTTTATACCCCCTCCCCCTCGTCACACGTCGTCACAAAAATTTAGACCCCTTCTTCAATATGACGTCACAAAGCTCTTCCCCCCCCCCTATTAAAAACCGTATTTTCTATTTGAAAATGTCAATGTTTCAAATCAATTCTTTGTAATTTAAATATGTTTTTAGTGTAAAACTGTACTCTAATATCGTAACAGGCTTGAAGTCATGTAAAACGTCATTAAATAAAGTGTCTGTAATCATATATTAAAGTGGAACTTTTATTTAAAGTTGGGCGTTTTGTTGTGACGTCAAATGTGTGACTGCACTCTCCCCCCCCCCTTGTGCGTGACGTCATTTATGGACGGCCCATATAAGGGCGGAAAATTGGAGACCGCCCCGGGCGGCAAAAGTTCTAGCTACGCCACTGCATGGATGGTTCATCCCATATGATGACTCGGCGTTCTTAAGTTCGTGTGCTAAATTACTTCAATTTCGATGTTTCGTCAAGTGGGACCGGGAACTTGAACAGGCTGTGAGAGGTTTTGCCTCCGTCAAGTAATGTAGTAACAATTCCAGTTCCCGCGGGTCCATCGAGAAAGAACCGAGGTTTTTTCATATTTAACATTTTTAATAACTTTCCTAAATTCTTTAGAAGCTTTTTTTGCCACATTCTCAGCCTCAATGATATGTATATTATATTTTAAAGTTATGTGATAGCATGGGTTAAAATTAAGAGATGGTGCGCTCATCTATTTACATTGTTGTTATGGCGGAGCGAGGCGTATTTCCCGGATGAGTAATGAGAAAACCTCTAAGATTGGGTTTGCTCGCTTTGTAAGTTTGCATCAATAATAAAAAAATTAAAAAATTAATAAGAATAAATCCTGAAATATGAATTATATACCGCATCAAAGTTTACTACAGCGAAGAAGTTTGAAGTATTCTCAAATATGGCTGAGGAGTCCGTCGTTAAAATCGTGATATGCCGTTTGTTTACAAACCGCCGGAAGCGTGTTCCGGGGCGGGCGTTGTATACTCACGAATAAAACAGCACAGTGCGTTAAAACTAAATTATTTGACTGTTAAACGAGAATGCATTTACACACAACACATCAAGCACATCTGTTATTTCATGCTGTTAAGCTTCATTGAAGATTACGACTTCCATGATTTGAAACCGTTAAAGCTTCAACTATTACAAATTTTCAGTTAAGTCGCCCATTGGTCCATGCATTATTACCACCACTTTATTAATGGTTGATTTTTTAGATATTAATACTGCTTAAATGCTCAGAAAATTAAACAATGCGATTTAACTATTTAAAATGTGAATAACAAAGAACTATTTATTTCCCATGAAACATATTAAGTAAAGCTTGTTACTGGATAAAAGAAACGATTAAAGTTATATTATCAACAATTAATCGTATTTACAATTTATTGTGCACGTTTTAAGAATTCAAAGAAACGTTTTTTTTTATTAATGTCACGTCAGCACTATTTCCAGATCTAAATTTAAAAAAAAATCTTTCTAATTTAGTCTAAAACACATAAAAATATTACATCAAAATACAATCAATCAACAATGAGAGTATAATCTTGAATTTTCAATATTGTGGAGAATTAGGGAGGGGGGTGTTAGGTCACTTTAACCGTACTTCTTCAATATTGTTTACCCACCATCTATCTTCCTTCTTGCCCGTCATTATTTTATCTCTCTCTGTATTTTTTTCTTCTCGTTTCAACTATTTTCTTACTCTCTAACGGACCAATCTTAATTTTAAAAATACTTTACAATTTGAATAATCTTTAATCTACAATTAAAAATGTACTTGCTCGATGTATTGAATAAACAGTCTTACATAATATTAATATCCATAAATAGTGAAAATCACATTACACTCTATTTATCCATTTAGAAGTGAATTCACAAATTCTAAAAACTTGAATTTTCACTGTCTCTAATCCACCGTAAAGATGTTAACAACAATGTTTATCTCGTAAATATCCTGGCTGTGGTCTGCTCCTGTTACGAGGGTTGTTTATGTCTTAGTTATAATTGGTATTTACTCCTAAAGCACGATCTCGGTGTACAGTTTGTATGTCATCTATTCTTGCGATATTCTGGTTTCGTCGTAAACATTACCCTGACTAGTAATGTTCGGTACTCCTGGGACTCAGTTCCCCGACAGCTTCTGTCTGCCCCTCTACTGCTACGTCTGTCTGCAACTCCATGTCGTGTTCTAGGGTATTGTTGACTCACAAGGCTTGAACTCAATAAACCAGAACACCATTATACGAATCTATCATTTATTTGAAACAGGAATCCTCCAATACATAATAACAACACTGTCCTTTCATACACTACCAAAAACCGTCCCTCTAGCCCAGGGGTGTCCAAACTTTTTGCATGGCGGGCCAAATTCCTTGAAATAAAGACCCTCGCGGGCCGGATTAAAATTATATCAAAATGACATAAGTTGAGAAGTTTTTATAGCAAAATGTTAATGTGAAGGGTGAAACTGAGATCTTGAATGTAGTAAATAGGTGAAAACAGGTTTAATGCCACTGTTTTTGATACATATACTATTACGTATGTGAGAGTCACTTATTCTCGTCCTCACACGATTCTTGTTAAAATTCATAACTTAAAAATATCTGCTCACACAAGTATGTCGAGCCAAACAAGCTGAGCATGAATCTCTCTTTATCCAGCTGTCGGTAAAAGTCGTTGAGTTAAAGCTGTTCACCAGTCATGGCAGGTGCACCATCAGTAATAATTCCATATATTTTTTCCAAGGTAGTTTAATGTCATTGACAGCAGAACAAACAGAAGTAAATAAATCTTTTCCCTTTTTTTGGTCTTTAAGACTGAAGGTTAAGTAATTCTTCACTCACACTCATGTCATCATTAACTCCTCTAAAAAAATAAGAAGTTGCGCAGTGTCAGATGCATCAGTGCTTTCATCAGACTATCGAAAAAAAGTCAATTTTTTTCTGCTTTTGCCTCTATTTGTCTCCTAATGTCAGATGAGACTTCTTCAATTCTGCGAGCCACAGTGTTGCGTGACAGGCAAACATTGGCAAACTCCTGTATTTTTATTTTTTATTTTTAAAATTGTATTTTTCTATAACTTGTTTGTTTTTTCCCGATCTTAGCAGTTTCGTTATTTACAAAATTTATAGATCTTAACATTTTTTTTTGAAAAAATTAGATAAAAACTGAATTACGGGTCTTTTAATTATTTTTTTTTAATTGTAGGACTTTGGAGATTAAATAAGACAATGCTATCACAACTTTAAATCGATTTTCAAGACTTTATAAATAATTAAATATTTTGTTCATAAATTCAAATTCAATCATTAAAATAATGAGACGCAATTTATTAAGATAGAAATCATTATATTTCATTAATAATTGCAGCGTTATGGAAAAAAGATGTTTATTTTGTACTACGGACCTTAAAATAAACAAAATGTGTTGAATATAAAAAAAGCCGAAAATTTTGTTTAAAAAATTCTGATAAAAAAAAACTATTTAAAATTTGTAAGTTCACCGACGCATTATTCGTTTCCACTTCCGAGTCGACGAAAAAATAAAATAAAATGACGTCATTTACTTTTACGGTAGACTGTATTTCCACGTTGTTTAAAAAAAAATAATCAAAGACTTTCGGCATCATTTGTCATAATCGAAACAGTACAAAATTTCTACTTTTCTAATATAAATATACTATCTTTACAGAAATAATACGTCAGTTAGTTAATTATTTCAGATGAGGCCGCGGGCCAGTTAAAATGGCTTCGCGGGCCGGTTTTGGCCCGCGGGCCAGACTTTGGACATCCCTGCTCTAGCCTATCTTCTATTGACGTCATCCTCCCCACACTACGTCACACCAAAGCATGTGTCAACAATAGTGCGCACTGGCGCAACATTCTAACATTAACATTCCCAAGGCGGGAAAACCCCATTATACTATAACATTTCCCTGACATATCCCACCCCTCTTCACTTTAGATTTAGCTCACGGAGTTAAATCTATACCCTGAAATTTATAGCAATTCAAAAATACATTCCAAAAAAAACATAAATAGTGACGTAGTGACGTTAAAACTTATCACAACAATCTCAAGCATATTCATAATCATAAATCGTCACTTCATAACCAATATTATAATCATAAAAACTGCGTGTTTGCCTCGGTGTCTTTTTGGAGGTCATACGCGTACTCAGTGTTCATCATATCAAAACAATGCTCCGCTGAGCGATTGTCATTGTCTTGTGTGGACCCGCTGCCGCGGTTCTCAAGAATTTCCTTATTTAGGGCTATCCCCTTTTCTGCACCACGTTGAATCTCACTTTTATTTGGGTCACCTTGTCTATTTTCAAATAAAATTTCCTTCTCTATTAGAATTTCTTTTAAGATCAACATTTCATCATCTTTCGCTTCTAATTTCCGACTTAAATCATAATTTATTTCTTCTTTTTCTTTAACAATTCTCCACATTTCAGTAATATCGTCTTCTTTAATTGTAACGCTTCGGTTTAGCTCACCACTCTCCTCTTCTTTCTGAGTCAATATTTTTTTCATTTCTCTGTTTTCTCTGTCTTTTTCTTTTATTTCCCCCTGCAATTTTCTCAATAGCTCATCTTTTTTTAATTTCAGATTTTTTCAGTTCTATGTTCTGATTTGCGTTGCTTATGTTTCTATCCCTCTCTGTCAATATTCCATCTTTAACCTTGAGTATTTCTAGTAATCTAGACAACGCTTTCTCCATTGCGTCAATTTTAATTTTCAATTTATTGTACCCAACTTCAGTTTCGTTTAATTTTACATTGTACTCGCTCTTTAATTTTTCTAATATCTCATTTTTGTCGTTTAGTTCTCTTTCTACATTTCCCAATAATTCATCCTTTTCAACCGACTGACTGTCTAGTTCGGCAATTTTCCTTTTTAAATTGCCCGACTCAATTTCATTTTTGTCTAGTTCAGTTTTATGTTCCTTGCTTTCCCTTTCCAGTTCTGTTAACCTATTTTGAACACTACCCAATGTTGCGTGTAATTCAGTTAATGTACCTTTGTTTTCCTGTGGTTCATTTTTTTCAACGGCAGTTCCTTTTCTACCCCCGTAACGAAGTTTTGACAGTCTTCGCAGCAGTGGTTTAACCCTTCTACTACTTTTTTACTTTTATCGTCAATGATCTTAAGACCATTTCTTTCTTTTTCAGTCCGTTCAAATTCTTCACTTTTCTTTATATATTCTACAACTTTCTTTGTAGCTTCTACAAATTTCTTTTTAGGTTCTACTTTTAGTTCTCTTCTTCCTTTATTTTTTTTTCCTGGTCTTAGGAGTTTTTTCAGGAATCTCACTAACTATATTACTCTTGTACTTGTGAACTCCCTGGATCATATTTTCCTTTTTATAAGTAATGCTATAAACCGGCTTTTTTGGGTTGTCGTATCTATAATACGTAAAACAGCCCGCTGACGAATCCGCCACCCTATAAACTTCTTTTGATAAATACGGATCCTCGCAATAGATGCTGGCTTCCCCATACAATTCTTCTTGCCAGTTACTATTGTCACCATCATAGTCCCTAATCTCATCTCTAGCCTTTTCCCGTCTTTCTACCTCTAAATCTGCTTGTAACTGAGCTACTCTTAGTTCAATATCACGTTGTCTCTGTCTCTCTTCATCTTTTTCCCGTTGCTGTCTCATTCTCTCAATTTCTTCCTGCCACCGTCTCATATTATCTTCATGTTGTCTCCGTTTCTCTTCTGCCCTTATTCTCTTTTCTTCTCGTTCGTCTTCTGCCTTTCTTATTTGTTCGGCTTCCAATTTTTGCCATTGCTCTAATACAAATTTATCTTATTCCTGTCCCTCTAACTTTCGGTGTTGTTTTCCCATCGTCCTCAGCTCCGCCATTATTTCATCAATCTCTTTTATTTTACTTCTAGTTTCCATATTTTTTATTTATTATTCTATATAATTTTTTTTTAAAATAAATATTTATTCTCTTGATTTTTAAAAAATATTTTTTAAAAAATTATTTTTTTCTGCAAGCAGAAAAGATAATTATTTCAACACTTTATACAATTATTTTTTCAATATAAAAAATAACTACTTACGTAACTTGCCTGATCTAATGAATAATCACCATCTAAGTGTCCATAAGATTTTTAAAAATACACAATCACAATGTCACTGCTCTCAAGAATTGTTAATATCAAACACTGCTAATCATTCCACAATGTCTGATCTTCGATGTCTGGTCAGCAACCCATTAAGTACGTTTACAGTCCTGCACAATGAATTGTTCTCTGCGTGGTACGATGTTCTGGTTGTCGTTGTCGATCTTTTAACAGATACCAGATCTGAAGGCGAGTACACAGTTCACGACTCACTGGATGATGATAGTCCAGTTGATGGACAAGAATGGGCCCCGACAGCACAGGCCTACGTTGTGATGAACAACAGGAAAAGTAAATCGACAGCACACTGGACGTGAACAGCACAGGCCCACGTCACGATGATCAACGGGAACAGCAGGCCAACAGCACACGGGACGTGAACAGCACAGGCCCACGTCGCGATGATCAACGGGAACAGCAACCCGACAGCACACGGGATGTGACAGCACATGCCTACGTTGTGATGATCAATGGGAACAGCAACCCGACAGCACACGGGATGTGACAGCACATGCCTACGTTGTGATGATCAATGGGAACAGAAAACCGACAGCACACGGAATGTGAACAGCACAGGACCACGTCGCGATGATCAACGGGAACAGCAACCCGACAGCACACGGGATGTGACAGCACATGCCTACGTTGTGATGATCAATGGGAACAGCAACCCGACAGCACACGGGATGTGACAGCACATGCCTACGTTGTGATGATCAACGGGAACAGCAACCCGACAGCACACGGGATGTGACAGCACAGGCCTACGTTGTGATGATCAACGGGAACAGCAACCCGACAGCACATGGGATGTGACAGCACAGGCCTAGTTGTGATGATCAACGGGAACAGCAACCCGACAGCACACGGGATGTGACTAGGCAGGGCCTACGTTGTGATGAGCAACGGGAACAGGAAATCGACAGCCCACTGGACGTGAACAGCACAGGACCACGTCGCGATTATCAACGGAACAGCAACCCGACAGCACACTGGTCATCGAGCAAGGTAGAGCGCATTATACAACAGCATTTATTTGAAATAAGAGACCATCATACACACCTCACTCATCAAAACGTGTTGTCTCTTAATACACTGACTTTCTTTGAGTCCCTCTGTTCTGGATGTGTGATGTTGACTCTGAACTTGAGTTCCTTGTTACCTCGGTCAACAAATTATCCCGAACGTAGCCCCCAATGTCGAGTTCTAAGGTATTGTTGACTCACAAGGCTTGCACTCAATAAACCAGAACACCATTATATGAATCTATCATTTATTTGAAACAGGAATCCTCCAATACATAACAACAACACTGTCCCTTCATACACTACCAAAAACCGTCCCTTCATACACTACCAAAAACCGTCCCTCTAGCCTATCTTCTATTTACGTCGTCCTCCCCACACTACGTCACACTAAAACATGTGTCAACAATAGTGCGCACCGGCGCAACATTCTAACATTAACATTCCCAATGCGGGAAAACCCCATTATACTATAACATTTCCCTGACACTCCACTGCTACGTCTGTCTAGCAGTGTTCGTAATAAATATTAACTGGTTCTGATACGAGGCGTAAGCCCTATGCCCTAGGCATCTGGTGATGGTCTGGTTATCGATGCTTTGCTCTCCGGCGAAACGGACAGTTCTGTAACACACCACTACGCTGATGTGTTTTCGTTGTTTCTCTTGACGTGGTTCTTGTACTTACTGGCGGTGCTTGGCAATTCTTAGACTATTTTGATAGACGAGCCCCCAATGTCAAGTCTCATAGTTAAGGGATTTAGCCTTGCTCTCCCGCTTGCATACAGTACACAGAAACTGACACGAGAATATAGAACTTCAATGTTCATTCCGCTGTACACAAACTGACTGTTCCTCCTAGAACAGCAAATATATCTTTATACACTGCTGTACAACAACGGTAGTCTACCCAACAGTCTCTCTGACTGGCTATCTCATGTACATCATACGATTAGGCTCTAACACAACTCAGTACACAATCTCAACATCTATATCATACGGTCGTTAACTTGCTTACTTGCTTCCATTCTTTTCTACCTCGCTTCCTTCAACACCTTGTCAAGCTTTTGTGCGACACACAATAATCTGGTGCGCACTATTATGTGCAACATTAATACCAGTGATTGGCCATTCCCTGACCATAATCATGAATTATCAATATTGTGGAGAATTAGGGGCGGGGGTAGGTCAATTTGCATTCAAAGTATGACCTCTAGATCCATAAATAAAATAAAAGTCCAAGTCACTGGCTCACTGGATTGATGTGGAACGCTAAGGAACGATGTACAACAGTCTATAGCAGCTAAAAAATCGTGTGGTGATTAGCACTGCAAAAAAAAATTATATGACGTCATTGTTTGATCTTATATTTTAATAAAGGTGTGCACCGGCTGGTGCGCAAAATGCACCGTGTGGTGCGCAAAATAATTTTAAATTGAAGACTCGCAGTAAAAAAAATATATGACGTCAATGTTTTAGCTCATATTTTAATTTTGGAAAAGGGAACAATGTAAAAAGGGAATTGAGGATTGTTAATTATTAAAATAATTTGTGTACATTCCAGGAAGTTTAATATTTCGTATTTATCAAACAATGACAAGTTAGTTGGGCTTTTAAAAAAAGTGGGCGCCGTGGGCGCCCCGGCGCCCCAGCCCAATCTAGTTTATAAATATAACCTCAAATATTGGCATCACTTTAATATTTTACGTCGAGAAACACGCTCTGTTAATCTCGACACTATAATATTCATTATTTTATGTCCAAATTTTCAACCAAAATTGTATTGATCGTGAGTTGGATCAGGAATTTGACACTGCAGTATGGGGTCGTGCGCGTCCAGCAAAAAAATAATAATTTTGAGAGTGGCTACACTCCCACCGTTCGCTTGGAATTTTATTGCGTGATTTTTATTGTTTATCTTGACAACAGCTTTAAAACTTTTTCTTGTTCCTTTTCATCCATTGTACTGTTAAGTTTTTGAAGCTCCCTCCCCCCCCACCCCCCGCCCCCAATTCTTATTTTGCTCCAATGACTCAGCTGATTAAAAGCTTCTGACTTATCCTTTATCAGTTTTCTTTTCCTTAGCGTATTTGGTTTTTAAAAGGTATACAATGTGTACTAGACAGAAGGTCTTTTTGACTGCTTCACCAAACACATCAACTTGTGATTCGTGATTCATTAGTATTTAAATTGTCATCAAAATCAGTGTAAATTATGCTTTTATTTACCATAATATTTTCTTTTTATCCCGAATTTATGTCAGCACACTGGCTTACAGACACTATATTGCCCTTACTTTGTCTTGTAGAGCACACATCGAACAGGAATAGTAGCCGGTAATAGAAATTCCATGAAGAGTTTTGTCCATTAGATGTAGCTTGACTGTAACGGCTTATGTTGTTTTTAAACGCTTGGTCTCTCAAGCCTTTGTCATTTTATTTTTTATAATTTTGGCTGAAAATAAGAAAATTGTTGCATATTCTAAAAATTTTTTTTATTCGTTTTGAACATTATACATAATAAAAATTCTGAAACTGAGTGAAACCACATTTTTTTCAATTGTGTCGTTGATAAAAAGATGAATAAATAATTATTCTGACGGAAGTTATCGCAATCGCTTCATTTCTTCGGACGCTGGTAAATTGCAGAACTTTTTTTTTGAAATTTCGAAACGTCAAGATCTTCTAAGTGAATTCCTTCGAGTGATCTTTCTCAACTCAGCGTGACGTACGCTTGACCCTTTTCAAATACCTTAGGTCCCAAGTTGACGACTGCTCGACCGACCGTTGAATCTTGCATTTTGTGTACAGTCACTGCCCAACATAGTATAAGCGGAAGCATTCGCCTTTCTGCTGTGCCTGCCGATGGAAATTCGTCAGTTCTTGGCTCGATGATGTTTTCGCTGATCTCAACGAAATTGATTTTGACATTTGGCAAATCTGTGCATACATTTGTGCTCGACGAAACAGTGGCCAGATAATACCAACTACTTCACCCATCGCACCATTAACAAGGCCCTTGCTTGTATCGATGATATATCGGAGCATCACCTTGGCACCGACAAAAAGCGTTATTGTCTTTGGCAGCCCATCAGTCTTGTTGATGTCTTCCGGAATGAGCCTCTCTATGCTGATGGTAATGATATCTTTTATCACATCTGAGATTCGGTCAGCTGCTCGATGATCTACCATATCTTGTTGGTGGTGGTGACGAAGAGTTTCATGATTATGTTCATCGATCATTGCATTGGTGGGATGATGGAGAGTGCTTTTCCAACTCCGAAATCATCACAAAGATTTTTATGGACTTTCCCGAGTAAAATTTAAATGTGTTCCGTTTTCAACTCTCCGATTCGCAAGTCATTGAGTAAATCGATGAAAGTTGTGGCTCCCCGCTGTCGCATGTTCTTATTTAGTTCACAGAAAGACAAAGTACGCCAAAGATGAGAAGCTGGCTCCAAGCTCTTTGGTTGTTGGAACACAGCGTTTCCTTAAACAGATGGTAGCTGCATCAAGTCACCAAACAATAAAATATTCATTCCTCCAAAAAATTCGCTGCTATCTGTAAGTGTAAGTTGTTGTAGGTGGGAGTTTAAATGTTCCAGCATTTCGTACGGAATCATAGTAATTTCGTCGATGATGAGGAATTGAGTTTGTCGCCATCACTATCGCAAAGATCTCAAATAGATTCCAGTTAGTTTTTGAAGTCTTGTGAGCTTGCCATCACGTGGACTGGTAATTTGAACATCGAGTGAAGCGTTAGACCACAGATCAACTTTGCTGCGACACCAGTAAGAGCACTTACTTTTAACTGAATTCATCTCTCCACCATAGCAGCGACGAATCTGCTCCTTGTTAAGATTAAGTGTGAACGTTTTTCCAGTTCGAGCGCCGCTAGTGATAAACATTCCAACTTGATCTGCTGTTCTTTTCACCTGTCCTTCGATACTTTACGTGAATAAATTGAAAAGATCTCTTTGGCCATCATTAATCATATATAAAGAACCTTTGAAATCACCATTGCTGGGTCTAACGTCATCCGCATCATAAACGTTATCACCCAATTCAAATTCATCGTTGCGTTTGCCTGATTAACTGCATTATCCAATTGTCGATCTCGTACTCGGTGAATTTCCATGTATGTGCTTGTAGCTACGAGTTGAACTTCTCTCGCTAAGAACGTATCTTTTGATGAATCGTATTCTCTTAGCAATTCAACATCATCACGAAACGGCACACGGAGCAAGAAGACTGTATTAGTAGTTTTCTGGATCATTTGTTACTCGGAAATTTGGTACTCGAATGACGGCAGGTCGGCTTCTTATTTTCATTTTTGTTCCATTTAACAGAGTCAGAAAACTTATTTGAGGAACATTTAATATGTCGTCGTAAGCTTCTTGATCCCCAGCGTCTTCATCCTCGACAGTTGTTCTAAAATGAGGTTGTTCAAAGAACATAGCTAACTCAATCAGTGACATGTTCTCAAATTCATAAGTCATATGTGCATATGGTCGATTCGTGTATCGCTCAAATATGTTAGTACAATAGCCAGCAGCATCGTCATTTTCGAAGCGTTGTGAGATTTCACAGACTTTCCCCTTAGAATTCACGGTCACTGCAGCTCCTGTATCCATTATGAATTCCGTTTCGAAACCACACACACACTGACTGGTACATCCACTGAACTTGAAAGAGCATCATTCACCTTCCCTAAAATACGATTCAGCCCTTCTCAATATTTAGAATTATTGGTCTCCTCACTAAAGGCTTCCACTAGTCTTTTCCCATTCGTCTAATGGTTTATGTGAGAGGTCAATCAGAATACGGAAATTGTATGGGTTCCTCGGTGACGACAGTTGTGTCCGTAGGGCTATTTGCTAAAGCAGTGGAACATTGAGCTGACCCATCAGGCTCCGGATTCCGTACACTTGAGCCAATTTTTATTTTTTAATAAAAATAAATGTGTTTTTTAATCATAAAATTCCAAAGCAAAAAATTGAAACATAATCATTTAACACCAGTAGCATATGTACAATACGTTTTAATTGACAATATACTTGATATTATTACACGGATACCAACAGACCCCAACCGAGAACTGCCCTGGTGGGCCACGAACTTTCAAGATACAATTTCGACATTGCCGCTCTTAGCGAGACCCGTCTACCAGGAGAGGGCGAACTAAGTGAAATATGCTCAGGCTATATCTTCTTCTGGAGAGGCAGAGGGAGTGAGGAACGTATTTGACCTGTGCTATAGGACGCCACGTGTGTCCTCGGGTGGCTTATTAACGCTATTCTAGCACGAAATTGGCGTCCAAATGTAGGACAAGATGTGGATGGGATCCCTTCAGTAGGGATTTGGATAGGGTTCTTCCTGGCTTTATGTTTTGTCTTGGCAGCCTGTTGTATATTAGCCTCATAGACAGCCGTGTCATTCCATATAGAGCGCCCGTGGGCTCGGTTTCTGACTGCTACTTCCCAGGAGTCATGTCTAATATCAAAGGCCTTTAGAGCAGTTTTAAGTGCATCCTTGTATTGCTTGCCCTGCAGTAAGCTCACCATAGAAGAGCCTCTTGTGATGTTTAGTCGTTTTAGAGTTGTCATCCCCCGTGGCCGTCTTTTGGGCTGAATGCGAATATTAAGTTTGGAGATGATGAGACGATGGTCTGTCCAGCATTCGGCACCGCAGAGAGATTTGTAACAAGAACGTCTTTTCTATCGTTCTTCCTTGTAATGACGTAGTCTATTAGATGCCAGTGCTTGGAGCGAGGGTGCATCCACGAGGTCCTGTTTCTTGTGGGAAGACTGAATACTGTGTTTGTAATCAACAAATCATGTTCGACACACGTCTGAAGCAATAGGAGACCATTGCTATTACACCGGCCCATTCCAAGCTTTCCTATCACACCATCCCAAAGAGTGTCGTCGCAGCCCACTCTTGCATTAAAGTCACCAAGTATGACAAGCTTACCAGTAGAAGGAATGTTTGCGATGATAGAATGAAGGTCCTCGTAAAACCTGAATTTCACTTCATCAGGGTTAGCCATTGTTGGGGCATAGCAGCTGATGATGTTAATATATGTCTTCCGGGCCAACAGAGGCAGTCTCATCGTCATGAGTTTTTCATTAATGCCCTTTGGAGGACCAGCCAGTTTGCAAACTAATGATGTCTTCATGGTGGGATCGATGCGGAGGGCTTTTCCAACTCTGAATTCATCACAAAGATTTGTATCGACTTTCCCGATTAAATTTCAAATGTGTTCCGTCTTCAACTCTCCGATTCGCAGTCAAGGATGGTTTTGAATCTGGACTAGTTGGTGTCCTTTACTTGTGGCGCACTAGGTAGGAACGTTATCTGTTGGGTTCTTGATGATTTAAATGCAAATAAGATAACGAACTTAACTTTGACCGGGTAAAAATAGCAGTAAGCTGTGGTTATTCTTGAAGACTTTACAATCTATTTACAAGATCAACAGTTTCTTCTATTAAGGCCCTGGTCTTTTTCTTATCACCCCACACGTTCTGTGCTAGCTGTTTAGCGCTATCCAGCTTTCTTAAAATGCATGCTTTGTCAGCAACCGGCTTGGGGATCCGTTTCAAGTTGAACAGGAATAGCCTGTTGAGCCTCTTCTACTTGCTTCCACATTTTCTTAGGTTAAACCCAGAGTTAACCACTGCAGTGAAATAGGCTTTAAACTTTGACCTTGTGGCTCCAAATCTTTTTTGAAGCTGATTCTTGAGATCAGCATATGCTGCTTTACGGTCATGGTGATATTGATAGAATTTGGCCAGAATATACCCATCTGTGAAACGAGCATCTTTATTATAATTCTTCAGACAATAGTCTTTTAACTCTTTGGCGTCAAATCCTTTTTAGGAGTACTGTTAGTGTTGGATTCAGATTCATCAGATCCAGTAAAATTCCTCCTCGGAGCCGATTGTGTCATCAAACCTAGTGGTCATGAAATTTGATTATGAGAACTAATGTTTAGTATTAGCATAATTAAAATACAGCTTTAGTCGTAACTGTAAGCACATAGTACAACTTTAGGACTAGTCGTAGCTGTAGACACTTCGTTACTTAAACCATTCAATGGGCTCTATACAACTATTATTTTTAATTCTTTTAAATTGTTTTGAAATTTTCATGCAAGTGCCTAAACAAAGGCACCCTTGGTAAATTTAGTATATAGATTTAATACTAAAAAATATACTCAGTCTCTAATACGACTAATTGCATCTAGAACATTTTAATTTTTATAGGGGACTGGACGGATGCGTCCAAATGCATCCATTTGGTACGCTGGCTAATGACTTTTCAGCCCATGCACCTTTTTTAAAAAAAAATGGTATTTTCGACGCCATCTTTGTTGTAACATGTGACAAAGATGACGGAAAAAAATATTGAATAAAATGATTAAAAATGGAGATCTGTCGAGAAAAAATGAAGAAATAAAAGAGTAAAAAAATGGAAATCAACCGAATGAAAGCCCGACAACGAAAATTAGCATTGTCACTCACAGCCTATACTCGCTCACCTCGGAAATGGGGAGGATAAACCCTCTTATTCACGTTAAGAAAATCTTTCATGGCATCTTTATTGGCACAAGATCGCCGCCACATAAATTCGTATAAGTAAGAATAAAACTGGACCTCCCCGCCACAGTTTGTCGATGCCAATGACCTCTTTATTGACCCCCAGGTGCCTCTATCGTGATTGTGTGCGGGCCTGTCTCAGGGTGTTGGAACGAGAGGCTGTGGTTCACAGTCAGGTGGTGGAACTCTGCGTCCTCCAAGCAGTCACAGGCCGTCTAACAATCTGAAATGATTGTTGTTCCAGGCTCTATGAACTCTTTAATGACTGCTAGTAGGACGTCCTTGCCTCTATTCTCAACAACTCTTAAAAAGGATTTGTTGGATCCTCGTTCGACCCCACCAAAGACCCATTTTCCATCTACGCGCTTTCCTCTATTAAATTTACGATTACCAAATTTGGATTCGTCGATTTCAAGAATCTTACCACCTCCATCTAAACGCTTACTCCCAGTTACGCACGCTTCCACGCAGATCTCGAAGCGAACGCCACACCAGTCAGTCACAGTCACTTTACTAACCCCTAATTCGGTTACAATACTGTTCAGAGGTATCTTTTGAACCCAAAAGTGTGTCAGTAAAAGAATGTCTGTCAACGTCAATCGACTTAAATAAAAAAAAAGAGAACCCTTAAACTACGCGAAATACATCCGTGGCGTTTGTCGCGACATCTCCAGACATAACCGTCAGAAACATCTCCTCTTACAACTCACGTTCATATCTTTCTGACACGTAGGACATTCATGCCGCGTTCTGGGACGTGCAAATGCGGCGTTTAATACTCAATCAGTTATTTGAAGCCATTTAAGCTTAATTGAAGATTACGGCATCCTTGATTTGAAACCTTTTAAGCTTCATCCACGATTACGAATTTTCAATTAAGTCGAACATTGGTACATGCATTATTACCACCAATTAATGAAAGGTTGATTTTTTAAAATATTAATTCTGCTTAAATGCTAAAAATTATATAAAAAAAATTAAGCATTACAATTTAACTATTTAAAAATGTGAAAAACATTTATTTTTCATGAAACCCATTAAGCAAATTTTATTATTGGATAAAAGGAAAGATTAAAGATCAACATAAATCGTATTTACAATTTAATTAACACGTTTTAAGAAATCAAATTAACGTTTTCATTAATGTCACGTGAGAACTATTGCCAGATCTGATATTTAAAAAAGTGTTCTAATTTATTCTAAAACACATAAAAATATAACGTCAAAATACAATCAAACAATACCAAGTGAGTGTGTGTGTGTTGTAACGATCCCGACTTTTCAATATCTTATATATTTTTAACAAACAAAATAAGCGAGTTCTTTGAGTCTAAAAGAAAAACCAGTGACAACGTGTAACTTTGTTAACCATATCGTTACTCAGATCTTGTATTTGGCGTATAAATACGGCAATGCACTTTACGGCCTTTACATTTTCATTTTATTTAAAGTAATTTTAAATAGTTTCCATGGATATTTTCCTCTAGTAGAAGCGAAGCTTATTTTGACAAACTTCATTTGCAGTAATAAAAAAATGGCTGGCTCCATTGTAGTTCAAAACGCATCAAATCTTGAAAACCAAACACAAACCAATCCTTAGTATAAAAAACCAAATAAGGGATGTTATATATCGATATTCGATATATAAAATTAAATTTAGAATTACGACTTACGTAAATACTATTTTCATGCGCGCTCACACAAAGCGGCGACATCCAATTTGTCACTTGACAGCAAATGTTGGGTCTATTGTCTAGCTCAATCATCATATGAAGCAGAGCCCGGAAGCTGGAGGGCAAGGTGGCAACAGCCCCTTTCTTAACCACTATTTGTATGCATTTTAAACTCAATGCTTCAAACATTAACAATTCCCCAGCCGCCACTGACAAAGGTGTTTGAACCTTTGCATTGCTAGACATGCTTACTATATTTATATCTGCCCTTAATGCTATCAGACTCAATCAGAGCATTAATATTCTTGAAATCACACCTATTATAGAGTAGAGCTGGCCAAAATTAAAGGGGTATTGCCATAGGTGTTTTCTTGGTTAACATATTCCTTGCTAAAAGCAAGTGAAATTATGACATCAGAAGAAAAAATCTGGAAATTGCATCGCTCTTAAAATTGTATTGTTAACCCATTTTGTCTTTAACATTAACATCTGCACCAGCTTTCTGCAATAAAGATAACATTCAGCAGCAACCAAGCAAGCTGTCTGGCCACTTTCACACTTGGCGTTGACATCTGATATAACCGCATTTTAGCAACATAAATGCTTCCATATATAACTGTTTTAATGAGAAAAGAACTATCAATCACATCTATTGTAGCACAATCCTCATCTAATTTCGTTAGTAATTGTAAGTCTTGGTGAGCTAAAATGACTTTCGGCATCTTTCAAGCGTTGTAGGCCTACAACCAGTTACATCAATAACTTCGAAGCCTGATTTTGAGAGTTTAAACTTTCAATAAGTGTCCCCTACTCAAATCGTAACCCGTTAATCTAAGACGTTTAAGCGGCATGGGAGGTTGTCCAAAGGTGTAAAAGATTTGTATATTTTGGTAAACTTGAAAGCGACAACCGAACAATTCAGCCTGATATGGCCGTGCAATAAGTAACAGAGAGAATAGAAAAGGCAGGCGCCAACTCCGGGCATAGAATACAGTTCTTTGATCAATGGCGATCACCTCGACAGACATATTAATCATTAGATAGATTAATCAATGAGACAGCTGATTAAAATAGCAGTTCATTAAAGTTATTTAAGAAATGACTTAAGATAACCATAACAAACCATATATTTCCACATTCGTCATATCATTGCCCAAACAAGCGTCCTAAAATTAATCGTGATGTACGCAAGATTGTTGAGCCTTCTCAATTTATAATTGATTTACAAATACAAATGAAATATCTAATATTTTTTTTGCTTGTTAGTTAGTCTTTTATAGCTTAAGAAACTTAAAATAGTGTTACTGATATTGTAAAGCTGTCAGATTACATTACATTTTAAAATGACTGCGTGGGGTGTATAGGAAGAAGTTTCGGCCATCTTGAAAAGTAGGAAAAACCATGATAGTTTTGATAAATTAAAAAACAGCAACAAAATTTGGGTAGTGTGTTGTCCTTATCCCATCCTCGTCGCCAGTGTGGTGTACTGAGTGGTTTCAGTGTTTTATTTGTTTATTATAGTCAAACATTTAAGACACTTAGAATACAAGTACAAGCAAGCAGTTTAAGTTCACCTATCCACAGAATTTCAAGTAAAACAATAAGGTGGAGGATTATAGCTGTTAAAGTTTATTTGTGCTGATAATGCAGAAACCGAACATTAAGAACATTGGAACAGGAAGACACCAAACGCACCAAACCCACCGCGCTTTCTTCTTTTTTTTAAACCTAGTGCATCTCGGTGGGGTGCACATGGTGCGGCGCTGTGTTTGTGTGCACACTACCACATTCACACCAGGCCGTTGAAACCCAGCGCCCTCGCTGGTGTGAAAAGCGTCCCTTCGACGTTTGGTCATTCGTCTGTCTCTGGGGTATGTCTCAAATTGTTAATGTTAAAAGAGTTCAGCAATACGGGCTGATCTGCGCGGTTCAACGGGGTGGTAAGTTCGTCCCTGCACCGGGCCGATTGTCTCTGGGTCGCTCTGTAGAGACGATCACCATATCTTCATGGTCATTTTCACTTTCAGAGGGTGGTGTATCTGGGGGACTACCTCTGACTCTGGCACCAGCTCCGATAGAGGTGTCATCGCCAAAAGAAGATCCTTACGATTTACTGTTCTTTCCGCGCCTCCGGCAAGGGGAAGCAGTCTGTATACGTGTCTGTCCGGTAGGCGGGCAGTGACACAGTACAGATCCGGTCGCCAGTAATCTTGGAATTTTTTTCGTCCTAAAACTCGATTACGAATGTACACAAAGCTCCCAACTGATAGAGGATGGTCACGTGTGTGCTTGTCATTGAAGGCAGGCAACTTGACGGCTTCCTCTTTAACACTGCAGGGTGAAGCAATTCTTAGTTTTACGGCGCTTGTGCGGCCGTTCCTTGAACTCGTCGTGGCAGCCAGTGCAACAGACCATTTTGTTACTGTCCCTAGGTGGAAAAGGTGACATGTTTTCCCCACACAATGTTGCTTCCGTGCAGTGTGTTGTTGATAACTGATATTATAGCTTGCCCTCATGTCCCTGTTTTCTTTGTGTTGCGAACACGGGGACGCTATCATGGAGCGTGACGTTGCAGTGACGTTTGCGATATGTTGGGTTGGAGTGAGCCTCTCATACCCTCGGGCTTTCTTGGCCTCCGTTTCCTGGTGAACAGGTAGACCTGGGTTTGTCAGGAAATGAGGTGTACTATTGTGATAGGAGACGCACTTCCTTTTGGCACGGCAGTCAACCTCGACGTGACCTTTTCTATTACACCAAAGACATACCGTTGCTTGGCGACGGAATTTCCGCTGGCTTGACTTGGGATGTCTTGGTGATGATGGAGAATCAGCTTGCCTGGAATCAGGATTATCTCTGGTTTTTTGTATAGGTGGCTGGAAATTTTCCCAGAGAGGTGCTACTTGCTGATCTATGTAGGCAAGTTATTCACTCGTCAGCTGCGTTAGGTCGGGCGCCGGTGCTGCTAGGAGCTGGGCAGTGGCGGCAACATCAGTGAATTCCTCCTTCATCCAACGCTGGGCCTCCTCACGGATATCTTCATACGAGCTGCCAGTGTGCAATCTGGCATATGCTCGCATGTCACGATGTAGGGCGGCTGGTTGAAGACCTTGGATGAAGGCATCTCGGAGCATCTCGTCCGCCAATATGCCCGGTCCTGCAGAGTTCACCATTTGAAACATACTTTTTAGCTCCCGCTGAGTAGTCGTCGACTGTCTCACCCAGGTCCAGTTGCCTACGGTAGAAGGCTGCTGTTAGAGTGGTGGCGTCTCTCTGCTCACCCCATTTCTGCAATATGAGACGCAACAGTTTCTCGGGGGTATTGATCTTATCAGGTTCCCGGTCTAGTAATTCCTGTCGGGCACGTCCCTCCAGGGCACCCACGATCCAGGTAACCGCTGATGTATGAGGCATGGGCTGTAATTGTAGTTAAAGACGTACCTCTTTTACGAATGGTTCTGCCCGCTGTCACCCGTGAATCCTGGTAGCCAGGGTAGTCGCGTAAACTGGAACTGTTCTTGTTCCATTTGTGTGTCCGTTTGATTTCTAATTACACTTCACTTTAAATGCAAGCTGTCCTCACTTAACTCGCTCGCAGCGCCAAAATCTGTAGCCGTTTTGAAGCTTAAAATACACAGTATTATACACAGAATTTCAAGTAAAACAATAAGGTGGAGGATTGTAGCTGCTAAGGGGCCGTCCATAAAGTACGTTACGCTCCAAAAAGGGGGGGGGGTAAGAAAGTGTGACACTTTGTGACGGGGAGGGGGGGGATCAGGCCATGTTCACATATTTTTTTTTAGTATTTTTTTTTCTAATTTATTTAGATTTTTTAAGTATAATTTAAATAGCTTTAAAAATAATTTTCAAAAATTTGTTGAAACATTAGAATTAGTTTTATGTCAAAATAGTATGAAATGCGTTGCTCCTGAATGTGTTCATAAATCTGAATTGGATGCAGCAGCACTGATATGGAAGGATCAGGAATGGTTTGACACGCATGTTCGCGCCAGCCAATATTTCACTAAAATTGTGAAATATCAGGGCATAAAATGTTTTGACAAAGCACGAAGCTATTATTTCAACGTTTTACCTTCAAGATTCTTCCCTCCTCAAATCCCAATCAGCCAAACAGTTGATGGACTCAAAGCTTCAGAAAGAGCAGATGCAGATTCTCATAAATTTCCTTCCTTATTTGTAGCACAAACTCTCAAATTTGATGACATTATGTCAAGATTAACAAGAGTTTTCAAAGTATAACCATATGATTACCAGCTTATTTGATCGACTTTGTAATGTATGTCACTTATATTTTGCCCCACAAACAATGTTGAAGAAACATACAGCACAACAAAGAGCTCGGGCTCAGGAGAATGTGCCCACCCACACTGTTCAAGAATAAACTCAGATAAAACGCATCCGTCCTTTGTGAATCGCTTCTAGAAGGCAAAGAGAACCCATTGCAGTTATTGCCAGAAGATAAAATGCACATACTGTTGATGTGTGTGCAATGTAATCTCGTGTTTGATCTTTAAAACTGTTTTTTTAAGTTCCTGTTGAGGTCGGTCCTGAGTAGTTTCCTTCTTGTTTGTTCAATCAGGTTGCTGTTGCTGCTTTGGCGCTTGTAAGTGGGTCTAGCTTGTAGGTGGGTCTAGTCGGGGAGTACGACAGGCTTGTAGGTGGGTCTAGCCGGGGAGTACGACAGTCTTCTTTTCCTTGCTACCGTCTGAAAACCGTCATCCTCCCGGTTTTCTTTCTCTGATACTTCCACCCTACCTGTCTCTTTTGCCGATTCCATTCTGTCCTGTCCTTTCTTCTGTTCCTTCTTTCCTTCTCCTTTTCCCGTCCGCTTGCCCTCCCGGGACTTCATTTTTTCCTCCAGTCGATGAGGTTTATTGTGTGGTTGGTGCTGATGCTAATGCCGAGGGTGGGGTGATGATACCGGTGAGGGTGTAGTACTCGGTTTCCCGGAGGTAGCAACGGCATAGCTCTTTGGTGGGGCTGATGCTGATGCCGGTTTTGTCGTTGTTGTTGCAGGTGGGTTTGTAGCTTTGGTGGATTGCCCCTTTCTCTTGTCGCACTGGTTAGACCAGTGTTGTGTGCTTTCACAATGAAAGCATTTTGCCCGTCGCCCGGGGATCTGCACCCAGATCTTATGCTGCTTGAAGACCCCCGCGTTTACCAGCAGGTAATGGGGGATCTCCCTTCCGGGCGTTATGTACAAGGCCCACTTGGAGGCAATGTAGGGTTGCTGTGATATTCTGATTGGGGTTCCCGGTAGAGCCAGGTACTGGGCAATCTTGATAACCCCTTCCCCACCTATCATGGTCGGGACCCAGTTTAGATAAATCTTAGTATCTAACTTGTCCTCGTGGACGAGGAGGCCCACGAATCCTAGGGTATCGAGATCCCCAATCTCTTCATTGTGGAGCCTAGTGTAGTGCTTAGTTTTGGCAGATTCCTCCAGGTTCAAGTACCACCTGGTGGGCGATTCCAGGTTGTACAGTGCCTCTATTTGGTCCCATGTTATTTTAAACTTAGCCTCCATTTCCTTGACTAGCACCTCTATGGGCACCTCGTAAGCCATCGGTCCCGACAACAAAAGGAGTATAGTTCCTGGTTTGTTGTAGGTACTAGGCTTAACAGTCAAGTTAAGGGTAGCGGTGGCCATTATTTTTAAGTTTGGATATAATCTAACTACGCTTTAAAATTTGTTTTAATGATATCTACTTACCGTTTGTCTGACTGCGCTTGATCACTAACAAGAACCCAAGCAGAGCAGAGCTAAAAAAAATTGTTCTGAGCTGAGTTGAGTTGTTATTCCCCCCATAGATTGACTTGTGCGGGGGTGGGGCCGGTTTGAAATAACCGTCTCTGGTGAGACCCCCACCCATTACCTACCACCCCCCCCCAGACCACCTGCGTGTCTGGTCATCCTATCTACCCCTGGGCAGATTTAAGACCTCCGGTCACCTCGCTCGGCAACTCCTTTCATCGCCGAATCTACTGACCGGGCCAGTTAACACCAGAATACCATTTAACGTCTTCTGGTCAACCTCCGGTGGCCACGTGCAACTTCAAAGGACCAGATGTCTCTTTGAATGTTACTAACTGCGTGTAAGATCTCCACAATATATTATGTTATAAAAATGACTCATGATGACTTGAAGGACGAGTATTTCTGTTCTACTTCATTACCAACTAATACAACTAGTTCTGAAATATTTAAGGCCTTTCACGATTACATTGTTGGCAAATCTCAAATATAGTTTAAATATTGTGTTGGTATATGTACGGATGGCGCTGCGGCCATGTCTGGCTGGCGTTCTGGAATTGTCAACAAGAATAATGAATTAGCGTCAGAATGCATGTTAACCCACAGTTTTATTCACCGTGAAAGTTTAGTCACCAAGCAAATGTCAACAGAACTAAACGTGGACAGGGAAGTAGTAAAATTTTGTGAGCTATGTCAAGACAACAAATGCTTTAAATTCAAGATTATTTGCTGCATTATGTGATGAAATGGGTGCGAAACACAAACTTACTGTATCCTAATATGCGTTGGTTATCTCGAGACAAAGTTCTGTCAATAATTTTTGAATTGCGAAGAGAGTTCGACCAGTTTCTATAGGAGAAAAGGCCAGATTAGTATCGACTATTTCGTAATGTAAATTGGACAGCCAAGTTGGCTTATTTGGCTGATTGATATCTTTGTGATTTTTAAATCCCTTATATTAACTTCGCGGCCGTCTCTGTCGTCATCTCATCATCTCTGTCTGTCTTGGGCTCGGCGGGCGGAAAAACAGAAGTCAAAAATGACCCACTTCCCATGATCCGATCGAACTGAAATTTGGCACACGGACCCGTCTAACCTAACAATGTATCAAAATTTCAGATCGATCGAACGTACCGTAATTAAATTAATGCATTTTTAGTTTATCCTTATATGAGGTATGTAATTTAAATTCACGGTTTGTTATTGTTTTTTTCCCACGTGAAATTTTGAGCTGACGCATTGAGGCGACCCAACGAAGCGACGGGTGCTTTTGTTTACATTTTACGTGTCACTCTGAGCTCGGTCAAGCGAATCGGTGACCAGACTTTTCCCCTCTCCCCCCACCCACCCCTCCCCCCCCCCACTAGGGTTATGATGCAAAGTTGAGTTAAGACAGATTCAGTCTGTAAATGTTTGAAAATAATCAATACTGTTAGTTATGTCTCATACATAAGGGATTTATAGTCAAAAACTTTGTTTTTACGGGTTTGTTTTATTAATGAGCTAAATATCACCATGCAAGGAAGGATGGCTTCATTATTTACAATTCAGAAAAGATTGATGGACAGAAACGCAAGCTAGCAGTATGGAAGAGTCGAGTGTAAGCAGATTGTTCCGATAGGTTTCACAAATTTAGCAACAACTATCGATAGTGCTGATGAAGAGCTTGATGTTCCATATTTACAAAAAGTTATCATTGAGCTTTTGACAAAATTATTTGACAGTTTTGAGTTCTACTTTCCATCAGAAGATGAACCACGGAAAGGTAATGGATGGATAAGCAATCCATTTATTGCTTCGAATGTTGACTTGTCTGTAACTGGAAGATAACTTGCTTGAGTTAGCTGTGGATGAAGTTTTAAAAATGAATTTCGGAACTTTGACATCTCTTGAATCCTTTTGAATTCACTTTCCGAAATTGCTTTTAAGGCTCCTCTTCCATTTACTTCATCTTCTTACCTAAGTGGAACTGGTTTTCAACAATGAGCCTTATTAAGACAAAGTACTGGAACAGCATGGATGTTTGTTCTCCATTGCGAGTATCATTGTCCTCAATCGAGCCACGACTTGATAAACTTGCATGTACTTACTATACTTACTATATTATTTGAAAAAATAAATATACATGACTTATAACAGAAGCGTAACTGGGTTTTTGTCGCCCTTGGCTCATTTATTTTTGGCACCCTTGATAAGTTGACAAGTTTCAGCTTTGCGACTTTTTCAATTGTTAGAAAAAATAATTGAATTTCTCTTATTTTATTTATAACAATAATTTCGTAGTCTGACAGTGATAGTCATACAATATGAATATTAAAAAAATGCAAAAGACAGGAACAATACTAATTTACATTTTATTATTTACTAAATAATACCAAATAAATTTTTGGATAAAACTGCATATTGTTGTGCTAATACAGACTACAGCAATACTTAAAGTATCATGTATTATAAATAAAAACAATAGTGTCAATGTGTCATACGCCCCATTTCATGTATAACGATAGAAACTAACAATTAAACGTTAATTTAAGTAACACTACACTGATCAACTCCTATGTCCTATATCAAAGGCTCAAATCTTAACTTTTCTTGCTTTAATGTTTGCAAAATTAGTGATTATTTCATCGAAGTTTCTTTGACTGGTAAGCACACGTTCGATAGAAAGAAGAGCTAGAGATAGTGTGCGTTGTTGACCTGACGTCAATCACAATTAATTTTTGATAATTTTTAGTTTGCTGATACTCCTTTCAGCAGTGGCTAAAGTGGTTAGATTTGTAAGCAATGTTTTCAGAGCTCGTTTGACATTCGGGTACGATTCTTACAATTTCCATGTAGCGAGTACATTTAGAAAATCTAAATGAAACATGTCATCGGTTTTGTGTGTGTGTGCAAAATAGTTCAATCATGTGGCGTTGAACGCATCTCATTTCAAATTTAAATTGCTCTCTGTTTATTTCAGGATATTAGCCTGATAATAGAGAAGCTTTAGATTTTAAATCTACCATCGTTAAAGATTGAAACGCTTTGCCAGTCAGAAAGTTAAAGTCTTCTGCTATATTTTTCGGAGAAACAAATCTGTATTTTATCTGCTTAATTATTGAATCAATGATTACAACAACAAAAAAGAAAAAAAGAAATTTTGAATTAATTCTAGTTAGGTCCTTCATCTTCAGCATGCTATCCTGGAATTCGTTCTCGTTTTGATTTCCTTCTTTGAACTGGCTCGATTTTCATTTTAATACACGTTTCTTCAATTTTGGCAAAAATGTTATAGATTTCGTTATTTCTTAGATTTAGATCTTCAAAGTAATTTAAAAGTTCTTTTGATTAACAATGATTATCGATAAATATACTTGTTTTTAAATATATATATATATATATATATTGCTACATTGACTTTGTTTATTTTTTCCAATATCAAATTCCAAATAGTTATAAACGCAATGAACTTGTAACTATTGATTTGACGTTGCAATGATTTAGCAACAGATAATGCGACACCAAGTAACTTAGCAAGTGGTTATCCTTCATTTCAATTAATACTAAAATAATTTGCTCCAGTTGCTCATATACAGCACTTACAGCATTTGCTTATGAACACCATTTTGTGTCCGTATGCTTCTTTAGGCTGATTTCAGGGATTGAGTGTATTTTTTTCCATCTGCTAGTTGACGAGGAGAAAAAATTGTACAATGCCTGGATAGTTTCGAAAAATTTCACAAAATCTGCATCAATGCTGGCCGCGTGCACACCTACCAAATTAAGCCTATGCGCGTGTGTATGATAAGAAGCCCCGCAAAGGCCACAAACGTAATAAAAATATTTTAATGGTTTGAATGAAATATGTTTAAATATAATTAATTATTCACTTTTTTGTTATCAAGGATAAAAGTGTAACATGTATTAATTTTTTTTTAAATAGAGATTTAGCGGCGCCCTTTTGAACTGGCGCAGGCTGGCGCCCTTGGCAACTGCCCCAATGCCAAGCCGTTGTTACGCCACTGACTTTTTATATTAAATTTTACGTTATCTTTAATAAAAACTTAGACTTAAGTCGGGATATAAATTTATTAAAGTACTATCAATTTAAAAACAGTTGAAACAAAAACGATTGCTGCCATTATCAACACATTTTTATAAAAAATGAAGACGATTGTAAATGAGAATTTAGCAATTAAGGCTTAAGTTTATTCTTTTTAAAAAAAATTTCAATGACATGTAGCATAAAGCCTCATTTTTGCTTTGACGTCAGTACGGGAAAATAGCGCAAGTAGACCTGCCAGCCGGATTTTTAAAAAAAAATTCGGCTGGCTTACACAATTTTTCGGCTGATATCCGGATTAGTCGAATTTTAAAATTTTGGCTGACTGACACAATTTTTCGGCTGATATCCGGATTAGCCGGATTTCTCCATAATTTTGACATTTGCAGCAAAATATTCGTAAACATCATCCAGGGATGTTCCAGCAAGTGTTACAGGCGCCGGTATGTTGAGAGATGGGCAATTAATTTTGAAGAAGTCAACAAAACCATCTTTAGCCACATTTTCAAAGGCGAGCAAGTCTCTAAAGAACCAGATAACAATATCTCTTGTCAGTTCATGACTTGATGTTGCCTGACATTTACTTACGGAAATATCCCAAAATTTTATTGAATTTTCTTGACTTTGTACTGACACATTGTGCTTGACACGTGAAGATTCGTATTGCCGCATGATGAAATTGCGGAAAAATTGTTTACTTTTGAAATGTGACCCTTGTCACCCAATGACTGCTGAGCAGTGAGACACAGCTGACAATAAACTCGACCTTCGTCTACACTTCTCCCATCAGCAGAGAACAGGCCACCAAAATATTTTCAGCATTGTGCTTTAGAATTTCCATGTAGGCTAGGCTGTTTAGGTTTTACATGTAGGTTTTTAATGAACTGCCTGTTCCCGGTTTAGATGACAACTTGGGCCGTCCAAAAAGTACGTCACGCACTTTTTGACCATTTTTAACTCCCCCTCCCCCTGTCACAAATCTTGGACCCACCCACCCACCCCCCACCCCCTAAAGTACGTCAAACTTTCGAACAAAAATTACCCTTTTATTAACAAAATAATTAAGATTAAATATAAAACACTGTGACGTCACACATGGCCGGACCCCCCTCCCCCTGTCACATACTAGCACACTTTCTTACACCCCCCCCCCTCTTGAGCGTGACGTACTTTATGGATGGCCCCTTTGTGAACATTTGAGTTCACCTAAAATCATATAGTCATAAAGAATTGTTACATAAGAAATGGTGTAACGTAAAAAGTTAAGGCTGTTTTCGGCCCTTGACGCTACATAATCAGAGCAGAGTAGGATACATCCATTTTGCTTATCTAGCACCCTACTTGCTGGATTGTCACAGCAAGAGGCCAAATGAAATTTTCTTACTTACAAACATACAAAAAAGAATCAAACATCTAGTAACGAAATAAAAAATGAAATTTTCATTACAATATTTATTGAGCTTCTAATAATCCTAAAGTAGATGAATGAAACTTTTTTTTAAAAAACATCTGCAGTCATTAAATTTGTGTTAGCATGGGTCGTTCCAGGTTAAAAAAAAATCTAGCTAGCAGGGTGCTAGATAAACAAAAATGATGTATCCTACTCCTTATTTAGCGTCAAGGGTCGAAAAAGCCTTATAAATTTAAAAGCCTTACAAATTAGCGCTATAATAACTAAAATATAACATATATAAATGCATTTAATAAATTAAAATGAAAGTTCTCACGAGAAAATTAAAATTCGCAGCAAAACAATTTACGTGCTAAAACTTAAGGATCACCTTTAAAAATCATCAGTTATTGACTAAACGAGTATCTAGTTAATTGAAACAATTAATTTAGGCTTACCTTCTGCTATTAGAAGATGGCTGAGCCATAATTGAGTAAAAATAAATCGCCTATTTACGACAAAGCTTAACGATTAATTAAATTAATTAATTTATTTATTTGTATTTTAATTAGTATTTTATAAATTAAGATTATAAGAAAAAGATAACTTTCAAGAACTGTATCAATGATTATTTAGTTGTTTTTTTTTAAAAACTGTACAAATATCTCATTTTTGTCACACTTTCGTAGACGGTTATTCTAAAAATGCACTCGATCTTAAAACGAACACAATTAATCTTAAGAAATAAAAAACATTACGTTACGGCGGCTCGTTCATTTTTCGGCGGATTTACGGCGGACAAAATACGACGGCTAATGAGGCGCGCCGCATATTTTCGGCGGACTCGACGCGAGGCGTCGGCTGAGGGGTCTAAGCGCAAGGTCCGTGGTGCAATGGGAAAAATTACTGCCGGTCCGCCATACGAAAAAGTTTGAGAAGCACTGCTCTACGGCCCTTCTCCCCCTGTCTACCTTTTATCGCTTAGCCACTTGATTTCCTTTCTTCCTCTCACTTCTCAATTTGCCCTTTCTTTTACTTTATCACTATGCATGCCTTCTATTAAAAGTACTATGATTCAACTCAGATCCTTCATATTGATTGTCTTTAGATTACTAAAACCTGACTTAGGTAACGATTGCAAAGAACTGGCCTTTAACATGTTTTTAAAAAAAACTAGATACACTTTTCATCTCAACTTTCTCAATCACTGCATTCGTCTCCGCACTATACCCAAAGATTTCTCAAGCAATTTTAACCCGGCATCCGCTTCCTTTAACTCCAGATGAACTTAACTTCTATCATTTGAGAAGAAAGTTGCATTTCAACGTATGGTGTCAATCACTGTAGTTCTGGTGTCAGTCATTGTAGTTCTGTTGTCGGTCAATGGGTAGCTATATGTTGTCGATCATTGTAGTTCCGGTGTCAATCATTGTTGTTCTGGTTTCATTCAGTGTAGTTCTGGTGTCACTGATGGTGTAATCTAATATCCTGAATACAAATATAACTCCAGGGCGCCGTACATATACCATACCAGACTATAAGAATAAGTTATTTTAATACCTTGTAGTATGAAGTGGAGGCATCTTCTACCCAACCAATCAAAATACTATTTCATGGTTGTGAGTGATGGAAGTCTAGGTCAGTCTTTGTTGCTTGCCTAGACATATACTTCCTTTTCCCGAGCACAGCCATTTGATTTACGTTATGGTTATGTCTATCAGCAGCCGTCACGTTTCCGACTTGCACTTTGTACTCGAAATCATTTCCCTGGTCCACTATTACATTTTCATGTAGCCCTATTACCAGTGGCGGATTTAGCTTTAGGGCAAGGGGGGCGGCTTGCCCCCCCCCGCGCCCCTGTTGGGTCTAAAATGGCGCCCCCTAAAGACGCCCTCGATGAACACTAAAAAGGTGTCACTAGAGCAGAAAAAAGTATTGCTAAACACGAAACTTCTAATCAACACCAAACTGCTTGCTAAATATCGTATTTCAAATGATGAAACTGTAATATATGGCTTAAATATCACTCGCATCTGAATTATCGGCGACAATTGATAATGAAGTTAAGTCTGCACAATTCTTTTCTTTATTATTGATTCAACCATTGATATATCTAGAATTTGATCAGATGTCAGTTTTTTTACGTTAATTTTTTTTAAAAATCAGGACATGTTGTGGAAAGATGTATAGGCTTTTATGGATAGCGAAGTCAATAGTGCGCTCGCCCCGCAAGCTGAGGGGCGTGGGATCTAGCCCACGTTAAAGCCACAATAAAAATGGAATGGCTAACGCTAAGAAAGTCCTCCGCTGACCTGGAAGGGAGATGGGGCGCCCACCAAGGTCTACCAAGCCCCGCCCCTAGTAAGTTCTAATGGGAAAATTAGGACCCCGTATGACCACCGGTTATGGGACTTTTAAAAAAATGTTGCTGCATTTGCTGAGAAGATTTTAACATAAGTACAAAAGCGAAACATTGATTTCACACTCTGTCGAGGACAGGCATACTCTGGATTAAGAGTGGCCTTCAAACTCAAATAAAGAAACTTTCACCCAATTGTTGTGCCCATGTTTTGAATTTGGCTACTATGGAAGCAATTTCTGTAAACTGTGATGTACAGTTGTTTTTGGCACAGCTTTAAGATTGTATGCATTTCTTACGTCTAGTTTACCACGTCTACATACTCTTAAAAAACACCAGAAATATCAATATGAATCAACAGTCTGAAACGACTTTCTGATACAAGATGTGCAAGCCGCAACCATGCAGTTCATGCAGTTGTTGACTATTATAGCCACACTTGATTCAGGGGAATCAACAAAATATAAAGGAAATGTCAGAGCAGAAGCTATGGGACTTTCTGTTTTAATAACAAAATATTCTTCTGTTTTTCTGATGCTATTTGTACAAAAGTAATCTTCGTGTCATCAAACTACTTGCAACACTTTTGCAAAAAAAGATCGATGTTGGAAGAAATAAGTTTGTTGAAATAAGAAGCGATGAAGCTTTTGAAATTCTGAATGTAGATGTCAAATCATTTATTAACGAAAATTGTTCCAAACTAGATGTTAAAACAGAATTTAAAGAAAAGCGAATTGCAAAAAAGAAAAGCATGGCAGGTGAACTTAGCAGAGATAAAATGGCTGATGATCCAACTACACTCTTTAAATCTGAAACGTACTTCACTATCATGGATAAACTTGTAACACAAATAGATGATCGATTTAATGACTTTTGGAGCACAGTTACTTATTTCTATTGTATTGATCTATCACAAATGTCTGAAGAAAATAAAGATTCTTTTCAAAGTTTATGCAAAATTTACAAACACGTCATTAACATTGAAGAAGCAATCAATACATATATCATTATCCAGTGAACTACTAGTTACAAAGGTTCAGGTATTCTTGACTGAAAAACAAATGGCATCAGGTCTCCCTAATTTGTCAATACTTTATAAAATTTACTTTACTCTTCCTGTTACCAGCGCTACTGCTGAAAGAAGTTTCAGTCGATTGAAACCTATCAATAAAAAAAACCCGTTAAAAAAAACAAGTTTTTGACTATACATCCTTTAATTACGAGAAGTAACTAAAAGAATGTTCATTATAATACGCAGCGCAAGACCATCCAAAAATACAAAATTGTAGTTGTGTCGTAAAACATGTTTAATATAATGCGCACCGATCAGGAATGTGTTTATAAAAAGTGTTGTCAATGAAATACACACCTTATTGCGCGACAGAAAAGTTGTTCAATATAATACGCACCGCGACACTCAAAAAATAACATGATACATAGATGATAAATAAAATAATCTAAAAAATTCAATAATTTAATGACAGTACATGCGATCGATCTGAAATTTTGATACATCGTTTTTATCATCGGCACAAAACTGCCTGCAAAATTTCAGCTTGCTAGCTTACGAGGAAGTGGGTTAAAAATTGATCCAAAGTTTTGGCGACAAGCAAGCAAGCAAGGGCGCAAGCAGACACCACGAGTTAATAAAAAGGATTTAAAAATTATTTGCGCTCTAAAATGACTAACGAACGTCTGTCTGGATTGGCATTAATTTCAATTGAACGTGATCTAGCTGAGAACGTTGACTTTGAATCAACGATAAATCGTTTTGCTTCAATGAAATCCCTTAGAAAGCAATTTATATAGGGCTCACGGCTCTTTCTTATCTTATCTTATCTGTTACAGATGCTCCTTCTATACAGAAGAATATCGCGTCCTATGCTTATCCATGGTTTGTGTTTAGTCCTGCATTCTTGATAGAGTTTTAAATGTTTATTTAAGGAACTTAAAATCATTGTTTGTGTAAAGTTCATTGATTTTCCCAAAGTTTGATGCTCAAAGTTCCAATGAAAAATTATTATTTTAAATTCTGAAGTAAATTGTTTAGTTTATTTATAAGTATAATATTATTGGCACTCTTTGTGTTAGTGTGTGTATAATAATAATAATAATAAATTGATTATTTATGTGTGTGTGTTACTAATCCTGACCAATCCGCTCCACCAAAGTCTCTGTGTTTTTCATTATTTGTAGCATTAGATTACCTGGTTTTAAACTGAACTATTTTACCAGCTAAAATTCTCATTTCAGTCTTTCAGATAGAAAACTATTACAAGAACTAAAAACAGTAGCTCTTAAAATTTTATTAGAAAAAAATAAGTTGTTCTTTTTGGAACTAAGTTCATAATTTACTGTCATATTTTTATCCTACATATGATATATGTATATAATATATATATGATAAATGATTTATTTAATTATTTAGGTCTTTTATTAATTATTAACATTTTTTAAAATACATTATATTTTGATTGCATTTGTGACCTATTTCTCTCCTGAATATAAAGAAATGGTTTGTATATTGAAGAGATTCATTGCAATGGTTTGATGTAAACAAAAATAATATTAAATAATGTACTTTGAATGATCAACGCAGCATATATTATTTAACTCTTAGTTATTTGTTTGAGTTACTGTCACTGCTATTTATGGCAAGCTGAACAAACTGATGAGTCATCTTGCAGATAGTACAACAAACTATTGGAGGCCTATAAAAAGTTTTAATCAAATTCTACCTCATTATCAAAACATTTTAGATGTTTTATTTAGCCCAAAGACTATAAACATATTATGCTGAGTTGTCTATGTTAAAGTCTGCTATGATATTCAGCAATTGAAAGTGAACACAAAGGATTATGAGAAATTTAGATTTTGTAACAAATAACAGTTCCCAAATTAACTACCATTTTCATAAATTCAATTGATTAACCATATCTGCTTAAGACTAGATGTTACTTTTTGTCTAGCAAGTTGCCACAGGGCAACTTTGAAAATGTTTGTAACATAAACAAAACACCTTAGACTTCATATTTAAGACTGCAGCAGTCTCTTAAGATGAAAATTTATTAGAGTAAAACTCACATTTAAAGTGAGCAGAAATGTTTTTTTCAACATAAAATATAGCAATAAGAGTGAATCTAATATCAAATTTCTAATCTTCATAACAGAACCAGCAATTTAGACGAATATTTTTTATTTCAGCACCTAGAAATATTTGCACTAAGTGAATGAATAAAAAAAAATGTGGCGCCCCCTGAAATTCTTCTGCCCCCCCCCACGCAGACAAACCTAAATCCGCCACTGCCTATTACGTTTCTATTGACCAGAATTATGTTTTCATGGACTACTATTACGTTTTCCTAGTTCACTTACTATTACGTTTCCATGGACCCTATTACGGTTTCCTGGTCCACTATTACGTTTTCATGGTCCATAATTACGTTTTCATGGTCCACTATTACATTTTTCTAGGTCAAATATTAAGTTTCCTTTGTCCACTTTTACTTGTCCATTGACCACTATTAAGTTTCTATGGTCCACTGTTACGTTTCCCTGGTCGACTGTTACGTTTCCCTGGTGGACTGTTACGTTTCCCTGGTGGACTGTTACGTTTCCCTGGTGGACTGTTAGTTTCCCTGGTCGACTATTACGTTTCCCTGGTCGACTGTTACGTTTCCCTGGTCGACTGTTAGTTTCCATGGTCCTTGATTATGAGTTCCTGGTTAATTTCTTATAAATTTATGGTTCAGCAATAATGTAATTAATTGAATTTAATTTCATAACTGAGATCACTTTAATTAAAAAATACACCTGACTTGACAATGCACATTAGAGGTACTTCATTAAGTGCTTAGTTAGAGGTAGATTAGCCTATTTAACATTACCGTATACGATCGTTCTATAGCCCGTTCGTTCATAAGCCGACCCCCCTCTTTTGGAAGAGACTAGTAGAAAAAGTGTGTAGCCTGCTCGTAAGCCGACCCCAAAAAATAAAAGGACATGGTAAAAAAAATGGTACACATTTTTTTAAAAACTACAAGCCAAATCGGTCATTATGATTGTGTTCTTTTGTTTAGGTTGAAGAACAAAGAGATTTGAATAACAGAGAAGATGGGTCTCATTTTTATAGCATTCGCTAGAGGGCTTTTTATTGTAGTAAAACGAAAAGAAAATGTTTTTTAAATATATATTTCATTTTAATAAAGTCAGTAAATAACTACAGAATTGTTTGATCAATATAGTTCGTAAATTATCTACAATAACAATACCGATGCAAAGTACATGCAGAAATCACCTATGACCCGTTCGTAAGCCGACCCCCTAACCATTTCCTCTAGATTTTGTCCCAAAAAAAAAGTCGGCTTTAGAACGAGTATATACGGTAAAGGCACTTGAAAAATATTTTTACATAAAAAATTGTTTTATGTCAACTAGATCTAATTTAAAATAGAGATTGATGCTATTCCTTAAAATCATTGCTATCTATATTCATGAATATCCTAATTATTTTGAAACAGTCGTTAACAAAATATTAACATGCATTCTTTTGTAGGAGATAAATGTATAATCAATTTATATTCAGTTCATTGTAATTTTATCTTTTAAATTCATGTCTCAAATAAAGCTGTTTTTAATTGGCTGACAGGATCTTCATGTAAATGATTTTGTCCTGTTAAAAAATCTGTTTGTCCTGTCAAGTTCTGGAAACATATGTTTTTTTTTACTTTCGTTAATTAAATTTAGCTTAATAATTTTTTATAATCAATGAATTTGATTGCAATAAATTGCTTTTATACTGAGAATTACTCTGGTTTGATAATACATGACAAAAGATGTTTATCAACACTATAATAGTGTAGTTATCCTGACAAAATTGTTTTCGCTAGTTTTAAAGCCATTATCAGCATTTCTTTTATTTTGTTCTTGATCATCAATCCTTCTTGGGTGCATTGGGTCAACTCCCCAGTCATTTTTACAGCACCTCTCGAAAATTTAAATCACATTATCTTAATTAGAGGACATTAGATACCTTTTTTTTAAATGTTAAAAATAATATGTTTATTTGATAGAGGTGTTCAGGTACCACGAATGGATTTTCAAAGTAAATCATTTATAGGACTTTAAGATTAGTAACACAAATTAAACATTTGTAACTTTTGCAGTTAGGAAGTTAATTCTACCTTGTTGTCTACATTTCAATACAGTGGTACCTCGAGTTACGAACTTAATTGCCAAATAAAACTTCGTTCGTAACTTTAATCAATGAAAAAATGGCTATCTGTTCCAAGACAAAGAATCCTTTGTTTTAAATATAAAATATATCTGGTATTTACCTAACAAAACCCAAAGAAAACATTTAGTGAAATAAAGAAAAAATAAATAAAATAAAAGTAACTATTTAAAGTATTTTAACGATTAATTTAAATTTAATCGCTTACTTTTGAAAAATTAACGATTAATTAATTGTTAATTTCAATTAGAGCCAAAAATTGAAATTTATGATGTCATAAGTAAAGTTTATTAAACGTACTTGTCAAAAATCAAAATAACACTGGAATGTCTTCTTCATATGACATCTTTTAACCAACAACGGAAACAGACAAGTGTATTGACATTATTTGGTTCAAGTGATGAGCGAGTCTTATTGACAACATAACCAGCAGAGCTGAACAATCGTTCACATAGCTTTAGATTGTCTCAGCTGAAGTTTCCGATACTGTAGTTAGTGGATGTTTCGTTTGCAGGTGATATGTAAGCGCAGTGTTAGAACCATGATAGAAATGTTCTCTTTAACTCTAGTTAGGCAGCGCGGCTGCGCAGATATTTGACCAACGCCACGCAGGAGTTTAGAATCACAGCGCAAAAAAATTTGTAAAATATTACACAAAAACTAGTATGTTGTTTCCACATGAGTTTTTTTTAACTTTGCATAAGGACACAAGCTTAGACTTAGAGGGAACATTGCATGGTAGGCAAACGATTTCTCTCAATGGACACAATAACCTTTATCAACATTTTGAACATTAACGTCAGTCAATAGTTTAAAACCAAAATGTTCATGTGATCGTCCGGAAGTGAGTTTATACTTATTGACTTAAATATTTTACTTTTTGACTTCCAGAACATTTATAAGTGGTTGGTCGATTAATCGTTTAAAAAAATTAATTGTTAAAATGTTTTACGATTAATCGAGAAATTAATCGTTAATTTCCGCAGCCCTAATTTAAACGTAAATGTTTTTTTAAATTAGAATCTATTTCTCAATCAAGAAAGTCACCATGGGAAATTCATTACTTTCTAAGAAATCTTTAACTGCTAAGCGATATTAGTATTAGTACATCTTTGCCTCCGCTTGCACTGTACCATCGTTTGTCTCGAACGTTAAACTTTAAACGTTACTCTTTCTTTCTCTATCGCTCCTCTCTCTCTCTGTCTGTCTCTCTCACTTTTCATAACCAGAGGCACCGTTCATTACCCGACACATAAAAATCAAAGCATAGGGAAATACAGTCGAAACCGCTTATGTCGACGGCGTTGGGGTATGAAAAATGGCGTCGACATAACCGATGATCGAGATAAAACGAAATCCAATATGGCGGCAAAATATTAACATGTGCTTGAAATTTCTTTATGTACATGATTAATTAGTTAGCGTTAATTAGTGATGGGATGATTTATCGGAATCGTATCGGAACCCTAATATTTCTTCACTCTTTCCTAAGTCTAAGGTTGTAATGACCGTTCGTTTTTAAGGACCGTTTAAAATTTAAATATAACCACTCAGGAAAACGGGAAAAAGTCGGGAATTCTTAAAAATAAATTCTCGGCCTTGAAAGTCGGGAAAAGTTATGACTAATCGGGAATTTATATATATATATATACACATGCATATATATTTATGCCGAAGTAAAGGACTATGATTACGTTTCTGTCATGTTTGATTCCATTTATTTAATGAAAAATAAGTTACCAGTTTATAATTGTCTGCGCATGCGCTAAAAGGTTAAAGTTTACGCTTCGCCGTGTCACAGTCGCGTTTTCCGTCGTATCAGCGAATTTAAAATACAAATAAACAAATCAATATGGTTATTTTAAGTTTAATGCTTTTGATGTATATATATTTATGCCGTAGTAAAGGACTTTTATTACGTCTCTGTCATGTTTCGATTCCATTTATTTAATGAAAAATAAGTTACCAGTTTATATTTGTCTGCGCATGCGCTAAAAGGTCAAAGTTTACGCTTCGCCGTGTCGCAGTCGCGTTTGCCATCGTATCCGCGAATTTAAAATACAAATAAACAAATCAATATGGTTATTTTAAGTTTAATGCTTTTGATGTATATATATTTATGCCGTAGTAAAGGACTTTGATTACGTGTCTGTCATGTTTCGATTCCATTTATTTAATGAAAAATAAGTTACCAGTTTATAATTGTCTGCGCATGCGCTAAAAGTAAAAGGTCAAAGTTTACGCTTCGCCGTGTCGCAGTCGCGTTTGCCATCGTATCCGCGAATTTAAAATACAAATAAACAAATCAATATGGTTATTTTAAGTTTAATGCTTTTGACGTGCAGGATATCTGTTAATTAACTATCAGAACGTTCTCGAATTTCCTCAGTCAATCAAACTTTGTAATATAAATAAAACTATTGTGGCCTTGACCGTTGATCACAGCACGCTGTGGGCTGTGTGTACTGTGTTATCAGTATCAGTTTCATCGTCACGCGCGTGTTAGTGTCACAGTCACTTATCTTACTGGTAACAAAGCAACAACAACAAACTTTTAAAAGAATAATAATTTATTAATTTTTTTATTTAATTATATAAAAACCACCGTCGATTCTCGATACAAACCTTTATTTTCAACCGACGAAAATCGAGTTAAGTTGCAAATTTGGCCCTCTTTTGTGCTCGAGATACTAGGTTTCGGCGACATAAAAGAATCGACATTACCGATGAGAAAATGCTAAGACAAAGAGAGAATTTGGCGGTTCCAATAAAAAACGTCGACATAATAGGGGGGTCGATATAACCGAGCTCGAGATAAGTGGGTTCGACTGTAATACATTTAAAAAAGTAAATTGTGAACTATATACAACCGGACCTCGCTATATTGAACTTCCCTAAGTCGAAAACCTTCCTATATCGAATTAATTGTTAGGTCTCGGCCAAATTCTGCATCTATTACGCTGTTTTCCTTAACTCGAAAACTCCGGAAGTCGATTTATTTTTTCGGGTCCCTTTGAGTTTCGACTTAGCGAGGTCCGGCTGTATTTTAAAACAATCTTAAAGAACTGACAAAGTTAGCTATAATATAAAATATTATTTTATTGAACATTAAACTTTAGCAAAAACTGAGCGCAGAACACATAAGTCTTGAAATTAAACAAATAATTTAATAAATTTGTGAAGAATATTGCCATTGTTTTTAATAAAATGATTCAAGCCTTTGGAGGAGCACAACACATCATTTAGTGTTCAAATAAAAAATGATTTGCACAAAAAAAGTTGACAAAGGCTACAACTTTTCTGCATGCAGTCAGATATGTGCATTTTACGCAGTGCAAACACAAGAGTGTGATTTAAGCACTATATAACTATGTTGTTTAAGCTTAGTTTTTAATGTGTTTTTTTTAAATTTGGTATTTTAAATTACACAATTTACTTTTTATAAGTTTAAATTACTATTGTTTTAGCTAAGTCGTAGATTCTAAAAAAGTAATAAATGCACAATTTTGATGAGACATGTCCTTTAAATCTCATGAGACCAATTATCCCTCAACTGGTTTACGGGACTTGAGATAGGCACCAATTTTATCATTGCCCTCTATATTCTTGAAAAGTGTTTTCAGATGAGAAAATCCATCAAAGTTGATTACGCCCTTTGCCTTTAGAGTGTCAAGAATATCAAATACAACAATGTCAGCAAGAGTTATCTGGAAAAAATTAAACATAAATATTCTATTTTTTGATACAAGTAAATTAAGTAATAATTTTAAATGTGAAAACATGTTCAAAAAGCCAAAATGAATAATCATACCTAACGTTTAATGCTAATAAAACAAATGTACCAGTGACCACTTAGTTACAAAGTGCATGAATTTAATTTGTTTCAAAATGTAATTATTTTAATGTGTTATATTAACTGAGGATAATTTGGTTTACTTTAAGTTATTTATTTGTAAAATTCCCTATTTACAGTAGAATGGCACTTCATTGAAGGGGAATGCAATAATGGAATTAAATATGTTTA
Organism: Ampullaceana balthica; assembly: GCA_944989445.1. Taxonomy (NCBI): domain Eukaryota; kingdom Metazoa; phylum Mollusca; class Gastropoda; family Lymnaeidae; genus Ampullaceana; species Ampullaceana balthica. Next base: position 1,077,935 of record CALYLW010000059.1, read on the forward strand.
TATTTTAGTTATTAACTAAGCAATTAATGAACAATGAAAGTAAAAATCACACTTACAGAATTACCCACAAAATAACCAGTGCCATTGTTTTCCAAAAGTTTCTCATATAGTCCAAGGAACCGAGGACCGTCTTCATCTTTTAATTTTGCTGAGTTTTTTGCCTTAAAACAGAGAAGAAAAATGATAAAATGGGAAAAAAAAGCATAGTGAAATTGCATAAGAAATAATATTTTGTCCTCATTTAAATATATTTTTGTCTTGTTAGTAACTACTAACAGTAACATGCATTTTATGAATAAATTGACTATAATCATAAGGAGTAGTAATGGCTTGTTACCTAATGTATTCAAATTCACATAAATTATAGGTTTGAAGGTGAACGATAAAGATAAGGCAGTAGGTAGAAAATATTAAATGAAATTAATATATACCTTCAGTGCTTCATCTGGTTCAAAGAAAGCTTTGACAACAAGTCCAATTAAATCTTGAGTCAGCTGCACAACCTGGTCAATTTCTAAAGCTTCCAGATTATTTTTACCATAAAAGCCTATACGAGGAGAAACAAATTCCAGGATTTCATTAGCCAAAATGGTAACGATTTGAGATGAACTATCAAAAGGCTTGGACAAAAATGATCAAATAGATACAATATTACTAGACTTCCCAAAAGCATTTGACAAAGTTCACCACCTTAGTTTACTTAAAAAACTTAACTACTTTGGAATCTCAGGTTCCTTACATCACTGGATCCAAGACTTCCTTTTGGGCAGGGAGCAAACTGTAATAATTAATGGATCTAAATTTGCACCAATAAAGGTTAAGTCAGGAGTTCCACAAGGAACTGTGCTAGGTCCCTTACTCTTTTTAATTTATATAAATGATTTACCCAACAACATCTCAACAGGTAAAAAAGTTAGGTTATTTGCTGATGATTGTATAATCTATAGAACAATTAAATCAGAACAAGATAGCAAAATTTTACAAAAAGACTTAGATGAATTGATAAAATGGGAAACTAACTGGAGTATGTCTTTCCACCCAGAAAAGTGTCAACTGTTAAGAGTAACAAAGAAAAAGAAACAAATAAATTCAAAATATTACATTCATGGAAAAGAACTGACCCAAACTAAAGATGCAAAATAATTAGGAGTCTTAATAAATGAGAAACTATCATGGAATCCCCATGTCAATGAAGTTATTAAAAAATCAAACAAAACCTTAGGCTTTATAAAAAGGAACTTTAACAAATGTAATAGAGATATAAAACTAAAATGCTACCTCACTTTGGTGAGACCTGTACTAGAATATGCATCTTCTGTATGGGACCCATCCACCAAAGAAAACATTGATAAACTAGAACAAATTCAAAAAAGAGCTGCCAGATTTATTACTGGAGAATATTCGAAACTGACAAGAATAACACCATTAGTTAAATCATTAAACCTTGAAACACTAGAGGATAGAAGAACCAAGAGCAAAGTAGTAATCATACATAAAGCAATTAATTCTAATTTAGAAATACAACACAAAGATAACTTAATACAACCCTCAGATAGACATAAGGATAAAAACACCTTTCTTATTCCGTATGCAAGAACAAACACATACAAGTTTTCCTTCTTCCCGTCCGGAATTCGGGCGTGGAATGGGTTGCTTGAAGAATCCAGGAAAACCAACACTTTATCAACATTTAAATCTCTAATAAAAATGCAGGACTAAACACAAACCATAGATAAGCGTAGGACGCAATAATCTTCTGTATAGAAGGAGCGTCTGTAAACAGATAAGATAACGATTTGATATGACACATGTAGTTGAAAAACAATGTATTATTCTCTTTTAAGTTAGGAGGTGAATGGTTTAGTAATATTCAGATCAGTTTCCAGCTTAACTTAGAATATAAAATTGCAAATTATATTTATTCTGTCAAAGGTCTAATGAGATCCTTAAAAATATTTTACACTAAAATATTGATAAATTAGTCTCAGTAAATTTATTCAACTTTCAACAACTTCAGGTCTCAATGTGGCATTATGGGGCACGGTAAAGAAGTGTCTGCCAAGTCAAATTCCCAGACAGACGCCCATAGGAAAAGAAGACAAACAACATTTCAAAAAAAGAGAGTGGGGCGGGGGCGTTGAAGGTAAAAAGTGTATAGAAAGATAAACTGATACAAAATATTAAAAATCTCACCAAATTCGCGAGCCACATAATTGCTAATTGCTACACTTTGACCGAAGCGCCGGCCATCCACCTCTAGACATGGCACTTGGCCAAATGGAGTGTCTGTGGGGAAAAGAAATCAATAGAATTTTAATCAAATAGCTACCCAAGTTTGGTAATACACGATTCTCCACCTCACTTTCACAAATTTACGTTTAAAAATAGTAAAATAAAAGTCCAAAATAAACTATTTGATCTACTGCTTTCCGTCCCTACCATAAGTTCTAAAATTACAAAATTCAGGTCCGCTTTTTTTTTAATGAAAAAGAAAAATCAGTTTTTGGTCGATTTCTAGCAAATTTAAAAATTGCATATTATTTTTCTAATGCGCATATTATTAATATTATCACATTTTCGGCAAGGTAATGAAGAACACAGAATAACAAGTAACTAATCAAATTTAAAAAAAACATCAACAAACTATTAATATTTTATTTAAAAAATCAAATAATTCACTATAGACAACAACAAAAAAGAAGAAAAATACAATAAATAAATTTTAAAAATAGAAAACTCTGAGTCATAACTCCCTGCATGCTCATACATTAAAAAGCATTTGAAAAAAAAACACTTATTTTTGTATTTACCAATTAACATAAAATTAAATTATGTAATCAGTTGAAACTGACGAACGTGGCTTGTATAAAGAAATCTTTAAAAACTCACAATTTCCCCTTTTTTGTCATCGATATTTTTTTGTAAATCTAACCTAAAGCGATTTTAAAAATTGTTCCATAAAAATGAGTTGATAAGTGTATTGTAATAGTAAATATTATTTATTTATATTATTTGAATTTATAAACGTAATTAAGTTTGTTCTCCATATTCATAAAGTTTAATTAAATAAACCATTCTGAGTTGAAATATTTAGTCAATTCCTCCCTTAAACTTAAAATCAAGGGAGTGATGTATCCTCTAGCAAATATATTTCATGTAATAGCTATAAACTTTCCCCGACTTTAATATACACTACATTTACTCGAAGTATTTACCAAATACAAAGCTTTGAAATACTGAATACACAACTTACTTGAAGTACTTAAAGAACACGCTATTAAATTGACGTACATATTGAATGCAAAGTTTACTTGAACTACTCAACCGGATCAAAGACTTACTTGAAGAACTCTACCTTGTCAAACAAAGACTTACTTGAACTTGAAGAACTCTATCAGGTCAAAAACTTACTTGAAGTACTCTACCGAGTCAAAGACTTACTTTAAGAACACTATCAAGTCAAAAGCTTACTTGAATTACTATACTGGGTCAAAGACTTACTTAAAGTTAAATTCCCTACCGGGTCAAAGACTTACTTGGTTTCTCTGCCGGCCATGTCTCCTTGGTGAACCTAACGTCCTCATAATCCTGACCGGCGGCGGCCAGAAGAATTCGGATGACCTCGGCACGTCCACGGGCATCAAAGTAGAGCACCTTCAGATTCTTGGGGGCCATTCTCTAACCGCTGAACTGAAACATAGTTGAGGTATCACAATCACACAGAAATCGGCTGATTGACGCTCGCGGTAAGTGTGTCTCAGTACGGCTAACCGAGAGTACAAGCACCGAGCCTAAGCGTTTGGTTAAACTTAAGCCCATCGTGAATATCTATCAATATACTATATACCTGAAGATATTGAAACAGTTGTCAGCGCTGCAGTTAGCGGGTGATGGATGAGTCGTGGTCGTGTCCCAGGTAGAAATGTCACGCTCATATATTAATCCGAGGCGAGGCGAAGACCGATCGAAGTTAAGAATGTTAGGTGAGTTTCCCAAGCCAAGCCCGGCGCTAATGCAAAGATAATGCTTCGATATGCAGAGGGTGAGGGTGGTAAGAAGCTATTTTTTCCTTTATACTTATTCTTTTAAATACTCAAGGCTCAAGGTTATATTTATAAAGAAATGTCCCCTTCGTTTAAAAGGTTGTCCAGAAGGTAAGAACTAATTGCTCCGTATTTGAGGACGCAATTTTTTCACATGAACAAGAGTGAGGTAATAAAAAATCACGCCCCGTCTTAGGCGGCTCTAAATGCCAGCTGCTCTAGTAGGTAGTATGGTGCGTTTAGTGGATCAACCCAGCTGATAGAGGCAATGGAGCATAGGTCAAAATGCAAATATAAGTTAATATAACGAAACCAAAATGTCGTGTACAAGTCGAGGGTTAAGATTACAAAAGGATTCAAAGGGGTGGGGGTGTTGACTGTGCAAAGTGTTTTAGTTTTAGATGAATTTAACACATTTTTATGTGTAGATTTGTACCCCACTACCCCCAACTAAAACATTTTACACCATTTGAAGTCATTTACCACAGTTTTCCTACCATTTACCCCAGTATCATTTACCCCAGTTCTCATATCATTTAACCCAGTTCTCCTACCGCTGGTTGAGGCCTACAGAAAATAATTCGATGTCTTGAGTTGTACATGGTTCAATCGTTACTTAGCAACCAAGTAAACAAGCAGAAATTTTTAATGCGCCATCTTGGAACTGCGTTAACTCTAATTGATTTTTTTAAAAAGAGAGATAGAAAAAAAAGAAAGAAAGGAATAAATGCTCACATTTGCATTTGACTTAATCAATGGAAAATTCTGGAAACAGAGAGGGCGGGGTTTGCGACACGAGCTTAAAAAGTGATTTTTGAAAGGAAACTAATTGCATTTAAATGTTAAAGAAACTATTGGAATGTAAGACATAAATGATTTATAACAAGAACGAGAAAAAAAGTGATGACAAAGGCTTTCAAGTTATCGTAAGAGACTCTGACCAGTGGTAAAAACGGGACTCGACTGGACCTCTGGGTCGAAAAAAGACCTGGATGAAATAAAAAGCAATTCAAGAAGACCAGGTCGGCCAGGTATGCGGGGCATCGATCGGTCAGGGCAGACGGTGCAAACCGAGCTGTGATGATGACTCGACAGAAATTCCACGCAGCTGGAGCCTGGGACCGAAACAATGCACACAATGATGAGGCAAATTTTCTTCATCGATTATTGATGGTCATATTTGGTGTCCCTGCCTGTACAACGCGCCCAGTTCAAACAAAGTGATTTAATAATACACTGCACGCAATTTTTAAATATGTATACATCACCAGTGGCGTAGCGAGGGGGGGGGGCAGGGGGGACATATGTCTCCGGGCACCACGTTAAGGGGCGCCAAAATGAGTATTAAAACTCATTATTTAATTGTGTTTGATGTAAACTAATGTATCCCAAATACGTTTGCAAGATTGAATTTTGGAGCTCCGAAAATATATTCATTACAAATCAGTTGGCAAGCATGATTTTGGCGCCCCCATTGAGCGTTAAGGGGGGCCATTCTACTCATAAATAAATGACACATCCACAATGTAGGATTGCTAGTGGCGATTTAAAAAATAACTGGGAGAGACTGGGAGTGAGAGTAGGAGAGCAGTAAGAGACAAAGGCGATTCTATTAATAGAACGGACAGAGACGACACTTCAAGCAACCAAAATGACCAAGACAAGAAAAAGGAGTGGCTTAAAGCAGTAGTTCTCAACCTGTGGTCCGTGGACCACTAGCTGTCCGTGAAGATGTGCCAGGTGGTCCGCGAGCAAAGCATGAAGTTTACGCACTGTATGATTCATCAAGAAGGACTAACAGGTAAAAGAATTAACGCAGACTTAAAATATATTTTTGATCTGGCCTAAATAGTTTTAAATTTTATCAAGAATCGTCCATTAAATTCTCTTCTCTTTGATTTCTTGTGTTCGAATATGAATCTTTAACATTAACAGTTACTGATGTATACTGAAGTTCGCTGGTTATCAGACTGTTTGAATTACGTGACGACGTAAGAGAGTTTCTTGTAGAAAAAACTTAAAGCATTTGAACCATAATTTATGGTTGCTGTTCTGGCTTACTTGGCTGAAACTTTTGAAGAACTCAATAAACTTAATTCAACTCGGCAAGGAAAGCAGACACATTATATTACTCTCAGTGACAAAGTGTCTGCTTTTACGAAAAAGCTTGATCTTTGGAAAAGAAGATTATTTCAAGGTATCTTTGAGATGTTTGATCAATTATACGAAATCACCAAGAAACCAGAAAATGTTGAAATAAATAAACAACTGTTGATAAATTTGATTTCTTGTCATATTCGATCAATTCAGGCCAAATTTTAATTCTACTTTGGTGATTTTTAACGTTCAGTGGTTTTTCGTGGGTTTCCAGTCCTAATCTCGCACACATTGTCTCATCAAATAAAATTACCGACATCGTAATTAAACCAATTCATTGAACTGACTAGCAATACCACTTTGAATATGTGGGCATTAGAAAGTGGGCTTAATGAAATTTTGAGTACTCCTAACTGTCTCAGATAGCTTTTAAAATACGTTTACCCTTTGCAACTTTATGAAAGTGGATTTTCTGCATTGCTTACAATAAAAACAAAACATCGTTCGTACTAAATAAACTAATATAGCAGTCTTTTTAATACAAACTACTGTTTATGACTTAAAGTTTTTTTTATAGTTAGCAAGTAGAATTAAATAAAATGACTGTAAGACTAATATAAATGACATTTGTTCTTTACAAAAGAAAGCCATTACAATATTGTTTTTGGAGCACGCAAAACGTAGCATATTAGTATAGTTTTACTAACTAACATGTATACTACTTATATATATCAATAATCTTCTGTATAGAAGGAGCGTGTGCAACAGATAACAGTATCATTATATTTAACTTTCCAGCTCAGCAATAGCACAATTTTTAGTAGTAGTCCGTAGCTAAGACACACATTTTTCAAGTGGTCCTTGAATCTCAAAAGGTTGAGAACCACTGGCTTACAAAAGGTCTCTCCTCTCAAGCGATTGTGTCGGTATGTCAAAGCAAGTTGGATTCCTTTTATATGAAACATCAGACACCGCCTCTCTTTCCTGTCTCTCTGTGATCAAACTTGATCAGTATGATCCACTGTTAAAAAAGCACTTACAAGATTCCCGAGAAAATCCAGGCTCAGTATCTTATTTATACAGGAAATACAAAATGAATTTATCCATCTACTTTCATCGACTGTAAGGAATGAGCTGTTGAGTGAAATCAGAAAAAACAAGTACTACGGTATCTTACTTGAATCAACAACCGATCTAAGACAGCTTTCTCAAGTCATCAGATTTGTGGATGTGGATTTTCAAACTAAAAAAGAGACCATCAAAGAATCATTTTTAGGTTTTATCCAGATACATTCCAAAGACGCAGCAAACTTTGAAAGAGTTATCGTAGAGAAACTTGAATCTAATAGCATACCCCTAGCCGACTATCGGTCACAATGTTATTACAATGCTGCTGTAATGACTGGGCATATATCCGGCCTTCAGCAGCGAATATGTGCCAGAAATCACAGAGCATTGTTCATCAACTGTGACAACAACAGCTTAAACTTACCAAGAGTACACTCAGCTAAACAGGATCCAGTTGTTATCAAGTTTTTGGAACAGTTGAAAGTATAAATTTGTGTTTTCGTTGGAAAGAATTAAAAAGAGTTGTGCCAATCACAATGAAGAGGGAGTCTGAAACACGTTGGAGTGCACGATCAGAAGCTGTTAAAGCAATTTGTGAAGGACTAGATTTCACTAGATGAACTGGTAGAGCTGTTGGAAACATACAAATATGACGCCTGACACCAGAAGTGATAAAGGAAAATTTGCTGGCAGGTATATTAAACTTTAAATTCCTAGTTTTGTTAAATTTCTGGAACATCATAATTGGGGAAATTGATCGTGTCCAGAAACGGTTGCAGAATCCTACTGTGAATTTCAAGGAAGCAGCATCTGATCTTGAATCGCTTGAGCAAGAAATTGTCAAAATTCGTGATAATTTGAGCCAGGTTGCTTTAGATAATGGAAAGGAAGATGCACAACTTTGGGAATCGAGGTTGACAGAAAAATTAGACGACATCGGAGGATGCCTGGAGAATTAACAAGAGATGCAGAACTTTCTGCAGAAGAAGAAATGCACGTGATATGAACAGCGTAATTGATAGACTCCAACAGGAGATATCAATACGGTTTTTACGTCTAAAAAAATCGAAACAAATTTGGATTTTTACTAGAAGTCAAAACTCTACTTGCTGAGACAAAAGTCGATACACTTCGTTAAAATTGCTTAGATTTTGCTAATTTATACGACATTGACGTCAATGATCATGACTTGTACACATAAATAAGTGACTGAAAAATGCTTCTCAGTACCCGGACTGAAGTTCTATTGGAAACTCCTTTGGATGTTCTTGGTTTTATTGTTTCATATGGATATGACTTATTTCTGAGTCAAGCGCATTTCACTTCAAATACTTCTAACAATTGCTGTTTCAACTGAAAGCTGTGAACGGTCCTTCAGCAAACTGAAGCTTATTTTTGTCTTATTTACGTGCTTCAACTGGAAGAGATAGTCCGAGTGATCTTGCACTCCTTAGCACCAAAAGAGAAACTTTTGAGAATATTAATTTTGACATCGTGATTGACGAGTTTGCGACAATCACATTTTTGAATCAATTTTTTGTAGACTATGTCTAATTGTATAATTAGTAGAGTATTTTTTTCAAATAAATTGTTTACAATCGTAAAGATAATTATTAGTCTGTATTCTATTTCATTAAAATACCAGAAGCTTCGAAAATAAACTATATAAACCGTAAAATTTTAAATTTTTCTTCGGGGCTCAGTGAGCCCCCAGAATCTTTCGGTCCGACAAGGGGCGCCGATTTTGTGTCATGTCCCAGGGCGCACATGACCCTAGCTACGCAACTGTATATCACCAATCAGTAATAGATTGAAAATAACTTTATAATGACAATGACGATATCAACAAAATAAGTATTGTAAAATAAGGAAGTGGTAGTGTTTGAGACAGAAGTAGGCGTAAAATATGTAGCCAAGAGGGAGAGAGTTGAGGAATTTGGAGCCAAGGGCGCGTACTTTTGAAAAGCCAAAAGGTGCGTATCCTAGAGCTAAGAGTTGCGGAGTTCGACGCCAGAAGTCGTGGAGCCTGAATACTTTGCTCGGTAACCGTTGGCACCACGCGCCAAACTCAACACCTCTTGGCTCCAAGCTCCACACCATTTAAAAAAAAATTTTTAATGTAAAGCAAACATTAAATTATAAATAGTGCTGAAAATGTCCTCTAAAAGGACTAATATTCAACTTTGTTGCATGCGTCATCTGAAGGAGAAGAAATCAATCAATGATTGCTGAGAGATTCCAATAACAATGGGAGAGATCTAACATAGTGCTGGTACTTTGAGAACATGTCGTGTCTTGCAATGTCCTGGAACTTTTAGGACTTAGATCCAACAGAGTGCTAGTACTTTTAGGGCACGCTTCCAACAGAGCGTTGGTACTTTGAGGTATTGGGTCTACCAAAGTGCTACTTTTGCGAGAGCAGTCGGCATTGGAAAGGGAGCAAACTTCAGTAATTCCTATACTGTTAGTGAGAGCAGTCTAAATTTTCTGCCCTTAATCAGTGCCAGCGCTATCAGGGGTGAAGACCTCGGGCAGATTATATTTCAATAGTCCTTAAAGCTACGTGCCCGTGGCCGATATGAATGACAAAGACACACCATAGTCGTATCGGATATTTGTCTTACCTGTCATAATAAAGGTCATGCCAGGTATACGTTCTTTAGATTAGTTGCCGAGATTATATTTTTATTAATTCAAATAATAAAACTTTGGTTAGTTGCATTGCCTATTTTAAATTTGTTAATAATAGCTGCTAGGGTTGCAGGTAAGCTCGTGGTTATTTTTTTTTAAAGTCTGAAAACACAAAGCAGAATGAGCGATGTTCAGTTCAAGTATTTGAAATATTAATTAAACAAACTGACAAAGAAAACGGAATATTTGCCATAATAATGCAAAATAAAAATTATCCCTAATATATGCCTAGATTCTAGATCTATATGAAGTAGACCAAAATATGCACCCCTAAAATAAGATTTCGTCGGGGGCAGTTTCCCACTTGCTCTAAACCAGAAAAATCATTGGCAAAGGTCTGGGATTAAATTTATATTGTTGAGAGCCGCATATTGACCGCCATACTAAACGGTAAGTCTGACAACCTGGTGTCACTTGTAGCTTCACATCGGTTTCTTTCTTTTTTTGTAACCAAACAAATATCATTACAAAAAAATCTAACAAAATAATGAACAAAAAGTGAGCTAAATATTCAGCAAAGGCATAAATCAGTATCCTGACTAAACAAAATTTTATATTACAACTATTTTACAACTATCCTATACATATACTGTATACTCACACTGACACTCGGTCTCTTGAAAATATCTTTGTTGACCTCCTGCCTTGGCTGTATGAACCTAACACTAACACAAGCGACTACAATATTGAGGTTTTGTACTGCGGCCTACTATTTTCCACCTCTTCACCCAGGCGTCTGCGCTGGTTTTAGCCTGCTGTAGCTGCTCAATGTGGGCCGGGTGTTTTTAGTTTATTAATTTTAAATATATATATATATTAAATAATTAACATCAGAGGCGTCACTAGGGTTGGTGTCACCCGGGGCGGTAGCTCATGGTGTCACCCCTTCACGACTGAAGGGGCCGTCCATAAATGACGTCACGCGAGGTTTCCGATTTTTACCCCACCCTCCCCCCAGCGTCATACTTTGTCACAAAAACTTAGACCCCACCCCTTTTTTACGATATGACGTCACAAAGCTTTGACCAAGCCGTATTTTCTCAATAAAAATTAGCATGTTGCAAATTATTTTTTGTCATTTAAATATGTATTTAGGGTAAGTCTGCACTGAATATCGTAACACGTGTGAAGTCATTGAAAACGAATTAAATGGTAAACAATCAAATATTTAAGTGGAACTTTTATTTAAAGTTTCGCGTTTTTGATGTGACGTCACATTTCTTAAACACCCCCTCCTCGTAACACATCGTCACATATGCGTGGACCCCCTCCCTATGGTGGATTTAAAAAAAAGGGGGGGGGTGCTAAACGGGCTAAAGCCCCCAATAATTTAAGGGCCCCCAAACTTTTTATGAATTATAGTGTATAATAAAGATGCAGGCCATTATGTTTGTACGAATCCCTGAAAATGCATTGGATAGTCATATGGCAATGCTGCAAATGAGTAGGAAGTATAACGGAAACCAGGCTATTCTTCGTGAGAAGTGCATTGTAGCTCATTATGTGCCGTGCACAGCTCATTCCTTTAATTTGGTTGGGACCATGGAGACCCGTGTGCTTTGCCGGGATGGCACCAAAGTGGAGCCAGTCGTAGTAGGACAATTCCACCACCTCCTTGTGAGGGCAACTTAGTGGGAGGCATCTTCGACTGTATGTCCTGGATGCCCAGGTAGCCGCTTCAGAAGCGACCGCTTTTTTTTTGGTTCCCTCAGCTGTTACGTCCCTTTGGTGGCCAGATGGCTAAGGGGGGTCTTCCGGGAAGAACCATAAAGAGCACTAGGCTCGGGGCTTCTGATTTTCCAACACATGTAGGTTCATGAGTTATTTTAAAGAAGACTTCTTACCTTCAATATTAGTCCAATGTTCAGAACTCTTAAAAAACTTATTGTCCAGCCCCAGGCTCAGGGCAAGGAAAAGGAATTAGCACTAAGCGAAACTCAAAAAACTTGCACAGAGCTAAAAATTTTGCTCCTTTGAATGAGCTATATTTCACACAGTCCTTTACAAATGTACACATCGCACTTCGCATCTATCTTTCAATGATGACATCAAACTGCAGCTGAGAGCGATCCTTTTCAAAGTTGAAAAGAACCTATAATGAGTTAGAATTTGCATGGGACGAAAAAGGCTGAATATGCTCTCTCTAATGAGCATTGAAAAGGAACTTGTAAGCTTATTCAGATTTATTGACTTGATTGAAAACTTCGCCATTTGAAAAATTCGCAAACGAAAGTTGTAGGTTGAAATAATAATCATACATATTTTTCAATAATTTTTGTTATTTCAAATAGAGAAAAGAATTCGTTACCTCATGAATTTTTTTTAATTTAAAATACGGAATAACGCGTAATACTATTCTTTACGGGGGCGCGTTCGTAAGCACTAAACATCGTAAGTCGGGATGGGACCGTCGTAACCGGAGGACTACCTGTATATAAACATGCATATCTATGCTTTCACGCCTTTAATAAATATATATATAAATAATATTAACTCAAAGACATTGAAATCACAATTTTCCTCAAGAAGAACATCAACAAAGAAAACCCATCTTTTGAGTTTTTTCTTTGGTATAAAAATCGTATTCCCCCCACCCCACTGTGGTGGAGGGAGTCGTGAGGTGGGATTCGTTCATGCTGTCGGTGTGTCCAAGCCCAAATGGCTTTATATCTTTTAAAACAGAAGACACTGCCTCTTTCACTCCAGCCTTCTTTAAAGATCTCTCTGCTGCGACTATTTCTTTTCTTATTTTCCTAATTTGTTTTAATGTTGTTCGTGTGTTGGGACTGTTTTATTATTGCAAGTTAACTGATATTTTTTTTAATAAGAATTTTCACGTTTAATGTATTTCATTGTATTTCTTAATTTCTTTCCTAGATTAAAAATTTGGTCATCTTTTGTTTTCTGACATAAAATCGTACACAGTAAAATTTTAGGTTCGGGTGTCACCCCCTGATGGGTGTCACCCGGGGCGGCCCGCCCCCCCCCCGCCCCCCTAGTGACGCCACTGTTTAACATATTCTGTTGTTCATATGGGCCAAATCTATAAACTGACCTCTTCCGTTCCTCCAATGGCCTTGACACTGGACATAGTTACTAATATACTTCATCCCGGTAACAGCAAGGTCAGATGAGATCTCTACTGACCATTTAGTGATACCAACGCGTCAAATCGTGCAACACAGTTTTCTCTGTAACAACTATGAATCTTTTGGTGCCTTTTAAAAAAGATTTTAAATACATTTATGGAAAGCTGCGTTTCATTTCATAACCCACCCATAGTCAACGTATCTTAATAAGCACCCTGATTAGAAATCACGAGGTAGGCTAACGGTCCAGTCTTGAATGTTCTTCGGTTAAGAGGATAAACCCTAATTACTTAATAAGTAAGTACTGTTCATTGAATTTCAATCACGTAATTTCGGTAAAATAAACTATAAAGCAACAGTTTCCTCTTTATTGTTGACTTTATACACAGTACTGTAATTTTGTCTAACTGGTATAACATAATGTAAGAAAGTTAAACACCCAAGCGTGCAGTAGCTAAATTTTCAGGAGTTGGGGAACCTGACTCGGGGAATACAATGTTTTCAGTCAATAAAACACTCACAGGAACATCTTCCCACATAGCTGCGCCGCTGTAAAAAGTTTGCTTCCTCAGAATTAAAAACTCTTTTCTACAGTCAAATGTGGCGTCTAACACCTTCGCTAAATAAATTGGTTATTCAATTTCAATGATGCTAAAACAGAATGCTAATTGTCTTTAAGAAATTTCAAGCTAATATGTATTATTTCTTTAATTTAAACAAAAAATAACCCCATTTTTGTTGTTGTTGTTGTTGACTTAGTTGAAATTCTGAATCACGTTCCACGAAATCTGTTTGTCAGGTGATATAAACACTTTAAAAACTGTCCGATTAGCCCATTGACAAAATTTCTTTTCACTCGCCAGAGGCTAGTTAGTGATCAGGAATTCTGGGGCAGAGTGTTTTACGTCAAAGTCGAGGTATCTCGAGTCCACTAACATATTTAGCGCCCCATAAATGAACACCTCATGGTATTTTTAATGAGTAAATCGCCGAAACGAATCTCACATTTTTTTCTGTCATGTATTATTTGTGTCAGCACTGCGTGACACCTGGACTCTAATTCACAGTCGTTAGTGGATCACCCGTTAGTGGATACGTGCCGCGAAGTCCAGGGCCGGCTTTAGGGAATCGGAGGCCCTAGGCGAAGTGAATTTAGTGGCCCTAAATGTAATAGGAAAAAATACATACGGAAAGAATAAAATTACACTATTTATTAAAAACTACCTGTATTTATATCTAAATCAACAAATAACTGAAATTTTTACAACCATAGACGTGCAGATGTCATAAACCTTCACCAAAAATCAACTTTTCGTGTTTGATGGTAGCAAAGTCCACAATAAATTGTGAATAATCCAGAGACTGGACGATATCTCGTGCGATAGATATCATTGCCAGACTGTTCAGGCGTTCTTGCGTCATAGTCGTTCTCAAATAGTTTTTTAAAAATTAATTTCAACTTGGAAAAACTTCTTTCCCCCGATGCAACAGTAATCGGAATAGTCAATGCTATACGAAGGGATATAGCGACATTTGGAACATCAGTATTAAAACCATGATCATAAATAAAACGTAAAGCATCAAGAGAAGGCGTAACAGTATCTGGCACAATGCTGGAAAATATTTGCAATTCCCTGCGTTTCGACATTTTCACCAGAGGGAAGCAACAAGGGTGTTCCAGTAGTCTGGAAAAATTAAAAGTTTAATAAACTCTATTATAGAGCTGCATCACTTCACTGGATAGAGAATAAAATTCTGTGTATGTAAATAAAAAATGGCGAGGGAAGGTGAACTAGACACATTTTAGTAGAAAAATTTACATGTAAATAAATAATCGTAAATCAAAAAGGCGAACATTTCATTCCTTGTTTTGGAACTCGTTAATCGCAAATTATAACATTAAACACAGTTAATTATTATACAGCAGTCAATTAAAAACATTTTCAAACATAAATTATTAATATACGTCGGAAATGGACAACGTTATTGTAGTAACCTACGATAGGTTAACGACGAATATGTCAAATTTTGACAGATCAAATCTCCCTGTCAAAATAACTATTAAAATATTACTAAAATATTGACCCATGATGTTTAATGTCAGTAATGAGATCAGAGGAACGTATAAGAAGGAGATGGACAGAACAGGAGGGACTTGGGGTGACTCTAAAAACGTTGAATACGTCAGGAGTTCATCTCAGACAGACTCTTATTCTTATTGATGGAGGGGACAGACGAGAATGGACAGATGTATAACCTCAGACAGACTCTTATTCTTATTGATGGAGGGGACAGACGAGAATGGACAGATGTATAAAGAGGAAAAGGATGATTTATGGGCGATAATAAATTTTCTTTTGACATTCCCGTAGTGCTAGAAGTTATTAACAAAATTGTAGTTTTAGAAAGAAATCTTACCTTTTAGAAATCGAATTAAATCATCATTAGCGCGCCTAAGACAGATTTGACATCAATAAAACAAACAATAAATATTAATCTTCATGGGCATGACGTTAAACCCCATCCGCACCGAGTGAATCATTACCGTTTATGGCGCTAATGACCTTTCTGTGTTGAAGCGCTGTTATGATATTACAAACTAACACTCACAAATAGACTGGAAAAGGTGACTTTAAAAAAAAGAGTAATCCTACTTCCCCCCTCCCACTGTGGAGGGAGTAACGTGGGGGAAGGGAAGGTGTCTCCTGTCACGGGCTGGTATCGATATATCAAAGCAAGTTGGGGTCCTTTCATATGAAACATGAGACGCCGTATCTCTTTCATGTCAAGCCTTCTAGCCGGCAAGGCTGTCCCCATCCCCCCCTTCTCAATATCAACATTGTCCTTGATTAATCTGTACCTATTACGCCATTTTCTGTAACTCGAAAAATCCGTAAGTCGATTTTGTTTTTCGGGTACCTTTTATTTAAACTTAGAGAGGTCAGACTGTATATATTTTTTTCCTAGTGCGAGGCCCCCACTAATCGGAGGCCCTAGGCGGCCGCCTAGTTTGCCTATGCCTAAAGCCGGCCCTGCGCGAACTTAGAGTTAGTGAGAACAGGAAAAAAAATAGGCCAAGATTTGACCTTACTAATAAGTAAATCAGTTTACTGGTTGTCACCGCAGCTACTACGGAGCTAACTGCTGCGTGGATTTTGTGATGTGATCTAATCCGGAAAACGAACATGTAAATCCCTTACCCGGTAACGGAATATTAGACATGCAGGTTGTGGTGTATACGCGTAGAGATGACATAGAAGTAAAATGGAAACGAATAAACCGAAGTTGATCTTTGCTGCTAATAAAACCATGTTGGAAACCGAAGACTGTCGACGACCGAAGACCAGTGGCGTAGCTAGGATAATGTGCGCCCGGGGACATGACACAAAATCTGCGCCCCTTGTCGGACCGAAAGATTTCTGGGGACTCACTGAGCCCCCAAGAAAAAATTGAAATTTTACGGTTTATATGGTTCTTTCTCGAAGCATCTGATATTTTAATGAAATAGAATACAGACTAATAATTCTCTATATGATTGTTAATTTATTTGAAAAAAAATACTCTACTAATTATACATGACTCGAATAGACATAGTCTTCAAAACATTGATCCTCCTTTTTTTGAATGTCGCAAACTCGACAATCATGTTGTCAAAATTAATATTCTCAAGTGTTTCTCAAGTGCAAGATCACTCAGACGATTTTGTCCCATTGAAGCACGTAAATAAGACAAAATAAGCTTCAGTTTGCTGATGGACCGCACACTGCTTTCAGTTGAAACAGCAATTGTTAGAAGTATTTAAAGTGAAGTGCGCAGGTTCGTAAATGCGTCATCTCCATATGAAACAATAAAACCAAGAAGATCCAAAGGAGTTTCCGGTAGAGCTTCAGTCCGGGTACTGAGCAGCATTTTTCAGTCTCCGATTTCTGTGAACAATTCGTGACCAGTGTCGTATAAATTAGCAAAATCTAAGCAATTTTAACGAAGTGTATCGACTTTTGAATCAGCAAGAAGAGTTTTCACGTCTAGTAAAAATCCAAACTTGTTGTTTAGGTTTTTTAGACGTAAAAACGGTATTGATAACTCCTTTTGGAGTCTATCAATTACGCTGTTCAAATCACGTGCAATTTCTTCTTCTGCAGAAAGTCCCGCATCTCTTATTAATTCACCAGGCATCCTCCGATGTCGCCTAATCCTTCTGTCAACCTCGATTCCCAAAGTTGTGCATCTTCTTCTCCATTGTCTATCGTAACCTGGCTCAAATTATCACGAATTTTGACAATTTCTTGCTCAAGTGATTCAAGATCAGATGCTGCTTCCTTGAAATTCACAGTAGGATTCTGCAACCGTTTATGGACACAATAAATTTTCCCAAGTATGATGTTCCAGAAATGTAACAAAACTAGGAAGTTAATGTTTGATATAACTACCAGCAAAGCTTCTATATCACATCTTGTGTCAGGCGTCATATGTATATGTTCTGATAATTTTCCAACAGCCATACTCGTTCATCTAGTCCTTCATAATTTTTTTTCACAGCTTCTGATCGTGCACTCCAACGTGTTTCAGACTCCCTCTTCACTGTGATTGGCACAACTCTTTTTAATTCTCCCCAACGGGTTGTTGAACGAGAGAAAACAAAAATGTATACTTTCAACTGTTCCAAAAAGCGTGATAACAACTGAATCCTGACTAGCTGGGTGTACTCCTGCTAAGTTTAAGCTGTGGTTGCCACAGTTTACGAACAATGCTCTGTGATTTCTGGCACATATTCGCTGTTGAAGGCCGGATATATGCCCAGTCATTACATCAGCATTGTCATGACATTGTGACCAACAGTCGGCTAGTGGAATGCTTTTAGATTCCAGTTTATCTACGATAAATCTTTCAAGGTTTACTGCGTCTCTGGAATGTATCTGTACAAAACCTAAAAATGATTCTTTGATGGTTACTTCTTTTAGTTTGAAAATCCACATCCACAAATCTGATGACTTGAGAAAGCTGTTCTCGGTGTCCTAGATCAAGTGTTGAGTCAAGTAAGCTACCGTAGAATTTTTTTTTCTTCTGATTTCACTCAACAGCTCATTCCTTACAATCGATGTAAGTGAGTGAATAAATTCATTTTGGATTTCCGGTGATAAATAAGATACTGCACCTGGATTTTTTAGGACATGTTGTATGTGTTTTTCTAACAGTGGATCATACAGAGCAACAAGTTTGATCATAGAGATACAGGAAAGAGAGGCGGTGTCTGATGTTTCATATGAAAGGAATCCAATTTGATTTGACATACCGACACAAGCCCGTTAGAGGAGAGACCGTCCCTCCCTCCCCCACTTTACTCCCTCCACAGTGGGATGGGGGAAGTAAGATTTGTCTTTTTAAAAGAGTCACAGCATGCAGCAAAGGGGTTGCGAATTAACCATTCTGTAAGCCAGTGGTTCTCAACCTTTTGAGATTCAAGGACCACTTTTAAAATGTGTGTCTTAGCTACGGAGCACTACTAAAAATTTTGCTACTGCCGTGCTGGAAAGTTAAATATAATTATACTGTGTATATAGCTAGCTATAAGTAGTATACATGTTAGTTAGTAAAAACTATACTATCATGCTACAATTTGCTGCTCCAAAAACAATATTGTAATGGCTTTATTTTGTAACGAACAAATGTCATTTATATTAGTCTTATAGTCTACTTATTTAATTATACTTGCTTATTATATAAAAAAAAACTTAAAGTCATAAACAGTAGTTTGTATTAAAAAGATTGCTTTATTAATTTATTTAGTACCTACGATGATTTGATTTTATTGTAAGCAATGCAGAAAATCCATTTGAACGTTAAAAATCACAAAATTAGAATTAAAATTGGCTCTGCAATGATTGAATATGACCAGAAATCAAATTTATTAACAGTTTTTTAAAATTTATATCAGGATTTTATGGTTTCTCTGTGATTTCGTAATATTGATCAACCGTGTCAAAGTTACCTTGAAATAATCGTCTCTTCCAAAGACCAAGCTTTTTCTTAAAAGCAGACACTTTGTCACTCAGAGTAATATAATGTTTCTGTTTTCCTTGCCGAGTTGTATTAAGTTTATTGAGTTCTTCAAAAATTTCAGCCATATAAGCCAGAACAGCAACCCATAAGCTATGTTTCAAATGATCAACAAGCTTTGCATTTTTTCTACAAGAAACTCTCTTACGTTATCAAGTAATTCAAACAGTCTAATAACCAGCGAAAATTCGAACATAAGAAATCAAAGAGACGAGAATTTATTGGACGAGCCTTGATAAAATTTAAAAACTATTTAGGCCAGATAAAAAAATATATTTTAAGTCTGCGTTAATTATTTTACAAGTAGCCACATCACAATAAAGGATACAGTACGTAAATTTCATGCTTTGCTCGCTGACCACCAGGCACATCTTCGCGGACCACTATGGTCCGCGGACCACAGGTTGAGAACCACTGCTTTAAGCCACTCCTTTTTCTTGTCTTGGTCATTTTGGTTGCTTTTAGTGTCGTCTCTGTCTGTTCTATTAATAGAATCGCCTTTGTTTCTTACTGCTCCCCTAGTCTCAGTCCCAGCAACTCACCGTTTTTTTTAAAAAGACGCCATCAGCAATACTACATTGTGGATGTGTCATTTGTTTATTTGTCGAATGGCGCCCCTTAATGCTCAATGGGGGCGCCAAAATCCTGCTTGTCAACTGGTTTGTAACAAAGATATTTGTGGAGCTTCAAAATTTAATCTTGCAAACGTATTTGGGATACATTAGTTGACATCAAAATGAAATTAAGTAATGAGTTTTAATACTCATTTTGGCGCCCCCTAAACTGGCGCCCGGGGACATATGTCCCCCCCCCTGCCCCCCCCTCGCTACGCCACTGCCGAAGACTGTCGACAATCAAACCTGACTGAATAGGTCTAATTCTTGGACTGATCTTTGATGGAGTCAGCCTATCAATGTCATTATATGTAATGTTTGATTATGCGATGAATGTTTAGTTTTGAATAAGTATGTTTGAATGTGTGTTTGTCTGTCTGTGTGTGTTTATGTGTTTATCGCTGGAGTACCGCGATAGATAAGTTCTCAAATTACTATTATTATAGTAGACCTCTAAATGTGTTGCCTTGGGTTTTGGATTCATCAACTTGGAGACCTCTGAATATGCTGTCGTAGGTCATTGATTGATAACTTAGATACCTCTAAATATACTGTAGTAGGTCATTGATTTATAACGTAGATACCTCTAAATATACTGCAGTAGGTCATTGATTGATAACTTAGATACATCTAAATATGCTGTAGTAGGTGTTTGATTGATAACTTAGATTAGGGCTGTTATCGATTAATTTAAATTTAATCGTTAACTTTTTGAAAAATTATCGATTAATTAATCGATAATTACGATTAAAACCAAAAACAGAAATTTATGACGTCAAACTGAACATTTCTCACGGATATTGAATATTAAGAATATTTTGAACTAAATTTCATGACAATGTGTTGATACTTGATTTGTGCTGAAGGTGGTACGTCAGAGATGTATTTGATCCTTTAAAAGAGAAATGTTTATGGCAGTGAACACAGTAAACGTTTTCATCATCTTCGACTTTGCCATCCGCAGTTAGCTTAAAAACAACATATTTGCTCAACTTTCTAGTTATATGTTTAAATTTAACTGCGCTGATGCTGTCAGCAGGGCCGTCTTAACGCATGGACACGTTGGGCATTTGCCCGGGGGCCCACGAGCATATGGGCCCCATGGGAATATGTTTATTTATATATATTATGTATATTCATTTTTTATTCCTGCGGGGGAATGGCCCAACACTATTTCTTTGCCCGGGAGTCCAAAATAGTGTAAAGACGGCTCTGGCTGTCAGCCATTTTTTAGTGACGTCTGCCGGTCAACATTAATTAATAAAATAAATTTTAATTTTACGCGGGAGATGTTTGTACGTAAAAAAATATATAATTTATTATTCATTACAAATTTTTTTTTAATATTCTAAATATTTTCTTAAATTTTAATCGAATTTTTATCGATTAAAATTATTTTAATCGATATTTAATCGATAACATTTTTAACGATTAATCGAGAAATTAACGATAATTTCCACAGCCCTAACTTAGATACATCTAAATATGCTGTAGTAGGTCATTGATTGATAACTTAGATACATCTAAATATGCTGTAGTAAGTAGGTCATAGATTCATAACTTAGATACCTTTAAATATCTTATCTTATCTGTTTACAGACGCTCCTTCTATACAGAAGATTATTGCGTCCTACGCTTATCTATGGTTTGTGTTTAGTCCTGCATTTTTATTAGAGATTTAAATGTTGATAAAGTGTTGGTTTTCCTGGATTCTTCAGGCAACCCATTCCACGCCCTAATTCCGGACGGGAAGAAGGAAAACTTGTATGTGTTTGTTCTTGCATACGGAATAAGAAAGGTGTTTTTATCCTTATGTCTATCTGAGGGTTGTATTAAGTTATCTTTGTGTTGTATTTCTAAATTAGAATTAATTGCTTTATGTATGATTACTACTTTGCTCTTGGTTCTTCTATCCTCTAGTGTTTCAAGGTTTAATGATTTAACTAATGGTGTTACTCTTGTCAGTTTCGAATATTCTCCAGTAATGAATCTGGCAGCTCTTTTTTGAATTTGTTCTAGTTTATCAATGTTTTCTTTGGTGGATGGGTCCCACACAGAAGATGCATATTCTAGTGCAGGTCTCACCAAAGTGAGGTAGCATTTTAGTTTTATATCTCTATTACATTTGTTAAAGTTCCTTTTTATAAAGCCTAAGGTTTTGTTTGATTTTTTAATAACTTCATTGACATGGGGATTCCATGATAGTTTCTCATTTATTAAGACTCCTAAGTATTTTGCATCTTTAGTTTGGGTCAGTTCTTTTCCATGAATGTAATATGATGTAGTAGGTCATTGATTGATAACTTAGATACATCTAAATATACTGTAGTACGTCATTTATTGATAACTTGGAGACCTCTGAATATGTAGTTTCGGGCCTTTAAGGTGTTGACTTGAAAACCACGATTGTACATAATAATATTGATTTTAGTCCTACAGAAATTATTCATTTCTTTGAGGAGCTGTTTCTTCACAAAAGAGAAGATAATTGACAGCATATGTTTAACCCATTCTTCAATAAGAAAACCAAGGCCTGGAAAATCTGTGCTCGCATGTTCTAACAAGATGTATAGATGTATCGTTTGTGACATATTTTTATGTAAACTACCGAGCGATAAGCTGAAATTTGAATCGATTCCATGACTCGACACAAAATTAAGTATTCTCTCCACTGTTGTACGCTGTAAGTTTACATTCAATGCTGGGTTGAATAGAGTTGTTCTTCAAGTCTGTTTGTTGAGTTTATTATGAATGAATGAAGTATTTATAATTTATAGTGTATATTTGTATAATTTAAAAAAAACATGATTTAAAAAATCATTTTGATTGTGCATTAAAATTTAAATATATAAATATATATATATATATCTTTCGTTTTTAATTGCTTTTTTGTGCAGATTTATTTTTGCATATTATCTTAATGGAAAGTAAACAGAAAATAGCTTCATTAAAAGCTTAATGAGTTTTAAAAGAAAAATAAAGCCAATTAGAAAATGAAATGAAGTTTAAAGTACCAATATGTGGATTATATTTTTACATAAATATTTTATCGACATAATCATGTTTGCATCTTTGACAAATAACATTTATTGCCCAAGTGCTACACATTGCCTAATTGCCCTATCATACATAGCCAGACAAGACAATTCAGGTCCCCTGAAATATTAGCCTAGCTGCCCAGAAGTGTTAGCCTGGCTGCCATAGCAAGTTGGACCGAGTACATGAATACCTAGCCTCGCTGCCCATTTCACCCTGATATATAAACTAATGCCGCATTAAATGTCTCCTGACAAAGTCGGAATACCCTGTTGAATAAAACTAATCCCTAATGAGCCGTTGAAGTGACCAGTCTCACAACTTTGGAGGCTCAACAGCTCCGAAAACACCTTTTTTTTTGTTTAGTATTAAGTACATTTTTGTATACTTGTGTTTTCAGAACATATGTTAAAGATATGTAGTCCCCGTATGTTTCTGTACAATCAATGCCTCATAAGGATTATTCTTATATATAAAAAGAATATTGCTCTCACTCTCACCACTAAGTACAAAAAATATATCAAATATCACAACAGAAAACAATCTGATTTTTTTTCTCATTCAACCTCACCCCCCCCCCTAACAACTACAAAATATTCAACCAATAAGGACAAAATGGTAAGCTGATGTTACGTCCAAAAAACGTAAAACTTTCCATTTATGGTCGTGAATAATCTCTTTGTTTCTGTAAGGACCGTGGTTTGGCTCAGTTATACATTGAATCGTTGTTTCATATCTGTCTGCAGTCAAGAAGAACTACATGTCCGTTTGTTTCCTCTTGGCCAGGTACGCCTTTATCTTGTCGTTGTTCTCGACTTTCTTGTACAGGGCCTGGAGGAGGGGTTGGCCGTCCAGTTTCAAGACTCCGCGCTGTGTGAAGGAGTAGGCGAGGTCGTAAAACCAAATATCTGCCAGCGTCAACTGTTTCATGGCATAGGAGGGAAAACACATGATTACTGTCAGACAACAAAACAAATGTACGTCAAATATTTAACAGGAAATAAATGCATAATTCTACTTTTTTTTCTAATAGGGATTTATATTTTTGTTTAAATGTGATGCTAGAAATTCTCCTAAAGTACTAAAAATAAAGAGTAAAATTTTGTAAGTTCTAAAGCTTACAGTTGATCCCACGAAATGGCCAGTTCCACTTTCTTTCAACAGTTTTTCGAAGAATGCGAGGTATTTAGGTACCTCCACTTCTTTCACGTTTTTAAGTAGTTCTGCCTGTGAAATGCAGGAAGACATTGATTGCTGTAACTGTAATTTAAACTAAACACAATTCAAATTTTAACATATGTTATGTAATTGTGCACTTGTATTTTGGATTTTTTAAAACTTGAATATCCGTTTTCAACATCGCGCATTTTTTCAATGGATTATGATATAAACTGAACGACAGGCTGACATGACAAAATGTTCAATAAAATTAATCGTTAAAAAAAATATTAATAATAATTATTAAAAAAAAACAATAAAAAACAAACAAAAATTTTTAAAAACATATGTCTGTCTCAAAATCAATTGCATCACAACAATTCCGAGTGCTGAAAACTGAAACGTTTGAACCTACCAGCACCCCTTCCCTGCCCGTTAACGGGCTTAACGGCTCATACCTTTTTGGCTTCGTCTTTTTCAAAATGAGCTTTGCTGGCAGCTGCCATGAAGTCAGCAGCCGTCTGCACGACCTGGTCAATCTTCAGGCCATCCTCGGCTGTCTTGCCGTAAAACCCTATAAGAAGAGAATTCAGAAAGTCAGCGACATCTTCTTTAATTATCGTTTCTTTAGAAGGCAATTAACAAACTACATGTAATAACAACTATCAAGATACATATGCCATTGTCAAAACGTTAGCCAGCTTAAGTGTTCGAATTTTTATCTTAAATTTTTAAAAAAATAATTAAAAAGAACATTATTTAGAATATTAGCCGATTATTAATTTTTAAAGTAAATTTATTTGAAAAGTTAATTGACTTACCGAATTCCTTAGCTAAATAGTTGGCTATGGCAATACTCTGTGAGTATTTTTTCCCATCAATCTCCAGAACTGGTAACTGGCCATTGGGTGTCTCTAAGTAAAAGATAATCAACAAAACAAAAACACAATTTTATTGCCGTCATCTGATCCAAATCTCGTGCTGAACATACATGGGCCCATTATATGTCTGACTGTCTGGCATGAAAAAGGATTATAACAAAATATTGGGAAGATTTCCTTTATTTTTGTAGCCGTGTGGTGGCGAGATGGTGTTATATATAAATGCAGCACCCACTAACTAGACAGCTAATTAAACAATAAATGAATGCAGACCGTGAGGACTATAGTTTGAAATAGTTTATTTGACTACTTCCTAAGGTTGACAGGGATACTAAGGTCTTACTTTAATGAGGTAGATGAAACTTTAAGTTAACATAAAACACAGTGTACAGTTTTGTCACACATCCTATGCCCTACTATGTCCATAAGTTCTGTCCACTTAACCCTGCAGTGGGTGACTCCAGAGGCGGCGTTAGGTACGCGCGAGGCCTGGTGCAACAATGACCCCGCGGGCCTAGATTAGATCAATTCTTGCGCAAACTCAGTAGTGCAATATCTGCCGGCTCTTTTGTTACTAAAATATAGTCGCAAGTCTGAAACGCGGGGCCCCCCTAAGCGCGGGGCCTGGGGCAATTGCCCCAGCTGACACCCCCAAAGGCCGCTCCTGGGTGACTCCATCCTGTCTCCTACTGTCCTCTCCTTATATAGCTGGCCAAAAATATTTGAGTGAGATTCTACCTGGCACCCCTGCTGAAGGCCATAGAATTTGACGTCTTTGTCTCCCTTACCCATGTCCTCATAAACTGCGCATGACGTCTCGGTGGTTTCTGGTCGAGTCCGATGACACATACAATTTTGCTTCCAGTCACTGTAACTTCTGTCATTACTCTCCCCTACCACAAACAGCCTTCCTCAAATATTTCGCATTCCTATAGATTTGTAAGTTTCCTTTTTGCATATGAATTATGCGAAATTTTCGATGCAGTAATGAACATTCGAGAACTTTTAAAAACTTTTTTCCCCCTTACGTTTCGGCTTGCTTGACCTGACCAATTTGATAAGTTATAAATTTATTATCAGACCTATAACTCACTTGGTTTTTCAGCGCCCCACTGTTCACCAGTCAATCGAATGTCTTCGTACTTCTGACCTGCTGCCGCGAAAATAAGACGAGACGCCTCAGCGCGCCCTCTGGCGTCAAAATAGTACAGCTTGTAGCTTTTGGGGGCCATCTTTGGAAGGCAAAAAATAACTTCTATAAACGTCAGACTTACAAAGGAGTAAGTATGAAGATGTAAAAAGTAACAATATTTTATCGAAGCCATAAAATCACACATAGACTGGTTAAAGATGTAAGATATAATTAACCATTTCCTGGTTAGCTGAAGTCCTGACACAACTCAGCCAGTAAATTAGATACGATGTTTGATGAGTTTTATAACAATGTGTAGGCACCAAGTCTCAGTAGTCTGGTTATAGGCCGTCCATAAACTACGTCACGCCATTTTTGACCATTTTTAACTCCAACCCCCTCCCCCTCTGTCACAAACTGTCACACATCTGCTTTCCCTAAAGTACTTCACACTTTCGAACAAAAATGTTGTTTTTTATTAACAAAATAATCAAAATTTAATATAAAATAGCGTGACGTCACACATGGCCGGACCCCCCTCCCCCCTGTCACAAACTGTCACACATCTGGGACCCCCCCCCCTCTTCCCTAAAGTACGTTACACTTTCGAACAAAAATGTTTTTTATTAACAAAATAATCAAGATTTAATATAAAATAGCATGGCCGGACCCCCCCCCCTCCCCCTGTCACAAACTGTCACACTTTCTTACAGCCCCTCCCCCCCCCTGGAGCGTGACGTACTTTATGGACGACCCCATATCACAGTTGGAATGATATAACACATATTCAGTATTGCTTTGTTGATAAATCACAACGAATAAAAAAAATCTAAAAGTCAAATTTATTTAATGCCTGTTGGTTTTTAAAGAAAATACCACACACAAACACAAACACAGGAATGAATGAATGCTTTCTAATATATAGCTCTAATTCTATCTGTGCTAGACTAGACACGCACTCACACCCACATACACACTCATGAATGAATGAATGCTTTCTAATATAGCTCTTATTCTATCTGTGCTAGACTAGACACACACACACGCACACACACATGCACACACACACACGCGCGCACACAACCCACAAACAAAAACCACCCATCACACATCCTTACATTGTGTACAAAAATAGAAAGTAAAGTTGCACAGTTTATTTAAATTTGATTATATTTGCATTAATTTCCTATATTCAAAAGGTAGCGTTTCCAATAATATCACCGATTTAAAAGCAATCACGCCAATAGTTAGAAAGTAATAAGAAAACTTACGTTAGGAATGTCAAGCTTTCAGAGTTTGTTGAACTGAAGTGAGAGAGTCGGCGAACTCTGCGGGAATACCACTATTGAACACCCGGGCAGGAGAAGCGTTTCAATTTATAAGGAGCCCTCGGCTGACGGTCGTCAGGTATGTTTATTATGTTCCACGAGCGTTGATCCCCCCACCCCACCCAGTGAGCCCCCCCACCCCTCCCGCACAGCCACCCTTATGTGACGCAGCAGAATTTGCAGAGTAATGGTGACGGGTTAAAGCTTGCGCCGATGCCATTTCTGCTTCTTCTGCAGTGTCATTGAATGGGGAGTTTTTAATTTCATGGATAATTTCGTCTTCACCATTTTGATGCACACGTGACTCACAACATTTATAACAGTTTTGGTCCCTGAATTTGGAGGCCGATAAAACCTTAAGTAACAACAAACTTAAAATGACATGAAACTTATAGTAAAAAGTAACTTAATTAAAGTAAAGGACACCTTTAACAACATAATATCTTTAGCAACAGAACATCAATAGCAACGGAAAATCTATAGCAACAGGAAACGTTTTTTGATGCCAGCCACGTGGCGTGAACCCTGCTTGTTTATATAGATAATATATATATATATAAGAAAACTGTTTTTGATATACTTCAGATAATATACGATAGTAAAAGATTATTAAGATAATATAACTCGTTTGGTTTGACCACAATAAATATATATTAATTGCATTGCAGCCTTGGTGTTGTTGTTTTTTTTATTTTAATTTTAATGTTGTTTTTGTTGTTATTGTTTCTTACAGTTGGTTCTTTTCAATTTCTCACTGCCAGAATTTCGGTATGAGCTCAACTCAAGGTAAAATACTCCAGCTGTAGTTCGTTGCTATTTCGGGCTGATAGCAATGTGACGAGGTGGGCATAGAAAAACAGCTCAATATCAAATCAATAAATGCAATAATTTCAGCATTTGGCGAATGGGGACACACTTTTCAATGGTTAGGACGACACATATCTTGTCTATAAGACAGGGTCTTTGCGATATAAAAGTTCATATATTGCGACAAGTAAATGAGGTTTTACCAATTATTCATTAATACGGTACAGTTTAAATTTAAAAAAAAAGAAAAGCAATTCAGCCAAAAACTTTTCTATAAATAAAATAAAAAAAGGTGGTCCCAACAAACGATTCAAGTGTCAACATATCGCCTTGATAACCGACCAGGCAATCGGCTGAAGTAGGTCAAGGTAACGTGTTTTGTTTGTTTCCTGCTCAGTTCAGATCACAAAGTGTAACAATGTTTCTGCGCTCTGCAGTGGCGTCACTAGGGGCGCGGGCCGCCCCGGGTGACACCCATCAGGGGGTGACACCCGAGCCTAAAATTTTACTGTGTACGATTTTGTGTCAGAAAAAAAGATGACAAATTTTTTAATCTAGAAAGAAGTTAAGCAATACAATGAAATACGTTAAACGTGAAAACCCTTATTAAAAAAAATATAAGTTAACTTGCAATAATAAAACAGTCCCAACACACAAACAACATTAAAACAAATTAGGAAAAAAAGAAAAGAAACAGTCGCAGCAGAGAGATCTTTATAAAAGATATAATCCATTTGGGCTTGGACACACCGACAGCATGGACGAATCCCACTTCACGACTCCCTCCACCACAGTGGGGTGGGGACTGGGGGGAATATGATTTTAATAAATATTTTTTTAAAATAAAAATAAATCAAAAGATGAGTTTTCTTTGTTGATGTTTTTCTTGAGGAAAATTATGATTTCAATGTCTTTGAGTTAATATTTTGTTTTATATGTATTTATTAAAGGCGTGAAAGCATAGATATGCATTTTTATATACAGGTAGTCCTCCGGTTACGACGGTCCCATCCCGACTTACGCTGTTTCGTGGTTACGAACGCGCCCCCATAAAGAATAATATTACGCGTTATTCCGTATTTTAAAATACCTTTTTTCATGAGGTAACGAATTGTTTTCTCTATTTGAAATTTAAAAAAAATTATTGAAAAATATGTATGATTATTATTTCAACCTACAACTTTCGTTTGCGAATTTTTCAAATGGCGAAGTTTTCAATCAAGTCAATAAAGCTGAGTAAGCTTACACGTTCCTTTTCAATGCTCATTAGAGAGAGCATATTCAGTCCTTTTTGCCCCATGCAAATTCTAACTCATTATATATTCTTTTCAACTTTGAAAAGGATCGCTCGCAGCTGCAGTTTGATGTCATCATTGAAAGATAGATGCGAAGTGCGATGTGTACGTTTGTAAAGGACTGTGTGAAATATAGCTCATTCAAAAGCAGCAAAAGTTTTAGCTCTGTTCACGTTTTTTGAGTTTCGTGTCAGGGTATGAGAATCACTGCGAATGATTGTTGTGAGATTGTTGTGAGCCAGTGTGTGAGTCGGCTCAAGGCGTGCGTGACAAGAGTTCACTTGTGAATAATGATGTTAATTGTATTCACCCGGTATGCAAGTTAGAGAGCCGTGTCGTGGATAAATAGGTGTGTGAGACAGAGAGACGGAGGAAGACTAACCAGTGCAGAGGTCCATAGCCCTTGTTAGGGCTAGACATTGAGTATAGAGCGTTGGCTCTGGATAGCTGTTGACACATCGAGGTGACTCGAGTGTCCAGGGTATTAGGGACAGAGGGTCCATGTATGCACTTAAAGGGAGTGGTCATTGTTGAATGGAGTACGTCATGTACCTGAATCAGTGCTGTACATATATTCAGGAATAATAAAGGCTTGACGTATACGTGAACAAGAGTCGAGACTTAGTCTTCTTTTATCCAGAACCCAGAACGCAGATAAAAAAATTATTGAAAAATATGTATGATTATTATTTCAACCTACAACTTTCGTTTGCGAATTTTTCAAATGGCGAAGTTTTCAATCAAGTCAATAAAGCTGAGTAAGCTTACACGTTCCTTTTCAATGCTCATTAGAGAGAGCATATTCAGTCCTTTTTGCCCCATGCAAATTCTAACTCGTTATATATTCTTTTCAACTTTGAAAAGGATCGCTCGCAGCTGCAGTTTGATGTCATCATTGAAAGATAGATGCGAAGTGCGATGTGTACGTTTGTAAAGGACTGTGTGAAATATAGCTCATTCAAAAGCAGCAAAAGTTTTAGCTCTGTTCACGTTTTTTGAGTTTCGCTTTGTGCTACTTCCTTTCCTTACCCTGAGCCTGGGGCTGGACAATAACTTTTTAAAGAGTTCTGAAAATTGGACAAATTCTGAAGGTAAGCAGTCTTCGAGATCACTTGAATGTTCTTCCATTATCTTGGCTGCTGCCCATCGGGTGGCGAAATTGCTGAGCTCAGTTAGGTTTGTAAGAAAGACAAATTTCTCATGGATGTCTTTATATGCGCTTAACCGATGTTGTAGGGCTTAAGAAAGTTTGTCAATGATTACCAGAAATACCTCAATCTTGAATTTTTGTCTCGAGGAGAATACTGTTTTGTTGATGTCCCTTTATCAAACTGACGCTTTCTTTTTTGTTTGATAGTATTGAAGATTGTTTACACTGTTTTTACCACGGACTTTTCCTTTCCTTTGTCTTCATAGGAATCAAATTAAGAATGCTATCTTTTAACAAACTCAATGAGAGACTTCCTTTCTAAAAAAAATTCCCAAATTTCAAGTAAATTAGCGACTTCCAGTTGTTCAATTTCCTTTAGAAATCCTTCTTCTTCAAGTCTACAGTCACGTGGCTGATTTTCATTTGTTGCTAATTCTTACAGCGATGCGATATTCTCATGGTATGAGTCAGGCTGACCATCTTGTCTCAGACAAGGCTTTGTTAGCATGTATCAATTTCATATGTTTTTGAAGTACCTGTCAACGATGAGTAGATGCAACAAGCCGGTTATAAAGATTTTGCAGAAGACAAAAAAATCTGACCGCAGCAGGATACCTGCTGCTCTTTTCCCAAACCAAATAAAAGGAATGAGCTGTGCACGGCACATAATGAGCTACAATGCACTTCTCACGAAGAATAGCCTGGTTTCCGTTATACTTCCTACTCATTTGCAGCATTGCCGTATGACTTTCCAAGGCATTTTTCAGGGATTCGTACAAACATAATGGCCTGCATCTTTATTGTTGTTCGTCCGTCGTGGTCGACGATGACCACTCTCATCATATTTGCTAGGCCGCCACATGTGTCCTCTGGTGGCTTATTAACCATATTCTGGCACGAAATTGGCGTCCGCATGTCGGACAAGAGATAGATGGAGACCCTTCAGGAGGGTTTTGGATACGGTCCTTCCTGGCTTGACGTTTTGACTTGGCAGCCTGTTGTCTATTTGCCTCACAGACAGCTGCGCCATTCCATATCATAGAGCACCAGTGGGCTCGGTTACTGGCTGCTGCTTCCCAGGAGTCTTGTCCGATGTCGAAGGCCTTCAGGGCAAATTTAAGTGCATCCTTGTACCACTTACGTGGACCTCCGCGTGCTCTATGCCCTTCTGTAAGCTCACCATAGAAGAGCCTCTTGGGGAGGCAATGGTCGGGCATGCGCACTACATGCCCCACCCAGCGTAGTTGGCTTTGCATGAGGCTAGTGTGGATGCTGGGGAGTCCTGACTTGGCTAATATTTCGGTGTCTGGAACTTTTTCCTGCCATTTTATATTGAGAATTTTCCTTAGGCTTTTGGTGTGGAAGTGGTTCAGCAACCTCGCATGGCGTTGGTATACAGTCCACGTTTCACATGCGTTTAATAATGTGGGGAGCACTACAGCTCTGTATACTTTTAGTTTTGTTTGGGTGCTGATTCCCTTTCTGTTCCAGACACTGTCATGCAATCTACCGAATGCTGCGTTGGCCTTTGAGATTCTCGCGTTCACCTCGTTATCAGTATTGGCCTTCTGAGACAGTGTGCTGCCAAGGTAAGTAAAGCGGCTCACTGTGTTGATTTTGTTGCCGTTGATGAATATGTTAGGCTCAGTATAGGATTTGCCTGGGGCCGGCTGGTATAATACTTCTGTCTTCTTTGTGCTGATGGTGAGCCCAAAGCTAGAGCACGCACTGGAAAATTTATCAGCACTTAGTTATAGGTGTGCTTCAGAGCCCGCGTTAAGGGCACAGTCATCAGCAAAAAGAAGTTCCAAGATGCTGTCTGATTTGACCTTTGTCTTAGCTTTAAGCCTCCTGAGGTTTAACAGACGACCATCAGTGCGATACCTAAAGTCCATGCCTACATTACTATTCCTGAAGGCCTCTGTAAGCATGGCTGAGAACATGAGGCTGAACAATGTTGGGGCCAGAGCACATCTTTATTATACACTATAATTCATAATAAGTTTGAGGGCCCTTAAATTATTGGGTGCTTTAGCCCGTTCAGCACCCCCCTTTTTATTCGCCATAGGGGGGGGTGTCACGCATCTGTGACGATGTGTTACGAGGATGGGGATGTTTGAGAAATTTGACGTCACATCAAAAACGCGAAACTTTAAATAAAAGTTCCACTTAAATAGTTGATTGTTTACCATTTATTTAATTACGTTTTCAATGACTTCACGTGTGTTACGATATTAGAGTGCAGACTTACCCTAAATAAATATTTAAATGAAAAAAAAGAATTGCAACATGCTAATTTTTATTGAGAAAAATACGGCTTGGGGGGTGTCAAAGCTTTGTGACGTCATATCGTAAAAAAGGGGTGGGGTCTAAGTTTTTGTGACAAAGTATGACGCTGGGGGAGGGTGGGGTAAAAATCGGTAACCTCGCGTGACGTCATTTATGGACGACCCCTTCAGTCATGAAGGGGTGACACCATGAGCTACCGCCCCGGGTGACACCAACCCTAGTGACGCCTCTGGCGCTCTGTTACATTGAAACTAGTAGATGGATGGGTAGGTAGTTTAGTCTTACTGGCTCTGTCACCTGTTTCTTACTGGCTCTGTCACCTGTTTCTTACTGGCTCTGTCACCTGTTTCTTACTGGCTCTGTCACCTGTTTCTTACTGGCTCTGTCACCTGTTTCTTACTGGCTCTGTCACCTGTTTCTTACTGGCCCTGTCACCTGTTTCTTACTGCCTATGTGACCTGTTTCTTAACTTACTGCCTCTGTGACCTGTTTCTTACTGGCTCTATCACCTGTTTCTTACTGGCTCTGTCTCCTGTTTATTACTGGCTCTATCACCTGTTTCTTACTGATACTGCCTATGTGACCTGTTTCTTAACTTACTGCCTCTGTGACCTGTTTCTTACTGGCTCTATCACCTGTTTCTTACTGGGTCTATCACCTGTTTCTTACTGGCTCTGTCACCTGTTTCTTACTGGCCCTGTCACCTGTTTCTTAGTGCCTCTGCGACCTGTTTCTTACTGGCTCTATCACCTGTTTCTTACTGGCTCTATCACCTGTTTCTTACTGGCTCTATCCCCTGTTACTTACTGGCTCTGTTACCTGTTTCTTACTGCCTCTGTCACCTGTTTCTTACTGGCTCTATCACCTGTTTCTTACTGGCTCTGTTACCTGTTTCTTCTTGGCTCTGTCACCTGTTTCTTATTGGCTTTGTCACCTGTTTCTTATTGGCTCTGCCACCTGCCAGTGCCCGTTCTTCGCCATTACCATCTGGATGTATGAGCCTGGCCATTGGAATCTGGATGTATTAGCCTGGCCATTGGCATCTGGATGTATGAGCCTGACCATGGGCATCTGGATGTATGAGCCTGGCCATTGGCATCTGGATGTATGAGCCTGGCCATTGGCATCTGGATGTATGAGCGTGGCCATTGGCATCTGGATGTATGAGCGTGGCCATTGTCATCTGGATGTATGAGCGTGGACATTACCATCTGGATGTATGAACGTGGACATTGACATCTGGATGTATGAGCGTGGACATTACCATCTGGATGTATGAGCGTGGACATTACCATCTGGATGTATGAGCATCGACATTACCATCTGGATGTATGAGCGTGGACATTACCATCTGGATGAATGAGCGTGGACATTGGCATCTGGATGTATGAGCGTGGACATTGGCATCTGGATGTATGAGCATGGACATTACCATATTGATGTATGAGCGTTGACATTGGCATCTAGATGTATCAGCATGGACATTACCATCTGGATGTATGAGCGTGGACATTACCATCTGGATGTATGAGCGTGGACATTACCATCTGGATGTATGAGCGAGGACATTACTATCTGGATGAATGAGCGTGGACATTGGCATCTGGATGTATGAGCGTGGACATTGGCATCTAGATGTATGAGCGTGGACATTACCATATGGATGAATGAGCGTTGACATTGGCATCTGGATGTATGAGCGTGGACATTGGCATCTGGATGTGTGAGCGTGGACATTACCATCTAGATGTATGAGCGTGGACATTACCATCTGGATGTATGAGCGTGGACATTACCAACTGGATGTATGAGCGTGGACATTACCATCTGGATGTCTGAGCGTGGACATTACCATCTGGATGTATGAGCGTGGACATTACCATCTGGATGTATGAGCGTGGACATTACCAACTGGATGTATGAGCGTGGCCATTGCCATCTGGATGAACGTGCATTGACCATTGTCATTTCGGCAGGGTGTCTAACTCAATCGTTCAGCGAAAATAAAACTCACATCACAACCGATGACGTCACTTTTGATTTGAGTTTCTTGACCAACAGGATAAACATTCAATAAGAATAAAATCAAAGTTTTTTTTAAAAACAACATTGATGTGAACAAAAAAATGAAGGAAAAAATAATAATGAAAACAAAATCGGTAGCATTTATTTCACAATTTTTGTTTTTACACATTTTAATCAACTTGTATTAGTATTTGGTTCGTCTATTGCAGGGGTTCCTAACCAGTGGTGCATGCACCCCCAAGGGGTGCATGAGCAGGTTCCAGGGGGTGCATGAACCATTCAGATTTAAAAGAGGAAGAAAAAAAAAGAAAAAAAAAGAAAGAAAAACTGATAATCTGATAATGTAAACCATAAGCAAGGCATGCCGCGTTACAGGGCGCCCATATATACAACCTTTTTTTTTACTCGTTCGCTCATCGTTCTAGGCATGTCGAAAATTGAAGGAAAAATTTTCGCAAAATGAACAGTTCGCTCTACGTGTTCCTCGGAATTTCGTGTTTTACGTCACAGTTTTCTAAAAATAATTTAATTTTGTCATCTAATACGTCAGATATATCTCTTCCGGTGACCCTCTAACTGTTTTGAGCGGATGTAAACGTTGGGATTTTTTTCCTTTACTTTTATTTCTCTGTACGCTGCAAAGTTCTTAAAAACGTTAATTGTAAGCCATTATTCATCATTGAAACCTAAAATCTTGAGTTGAGCATCCAATTCCGGACATTAAAAACATAAACTTCGTCTGTTAAAAATGTGCCTGTGACTGGTACGATTTTCCGATTGTCATCACCCCCTCAAAATCGTTAATAAATTAAAAGAAAGAGAGAGAGAGAGAGATGGAACACAAAAGCCTCAGTGCTTCCACTGTCGAAATATCCTGTGCAATGACAACATGAAGCCTGTTAGACTACGAGAGCGCTTGGAGAAAGTCCATCCATCCAATTCCAAGGACAATGTTGAGGTCTTCAAGCAGAAGAGAGCTCGCTTCTTGACCTCAGGTACCTTGTCCAAGCTTGGATTTTCTTTTTCACAGAAATCTGCACTGGAGGAACCATTCAAGGTTGCATATCTTACTGCAAAGAACAAGAAGCCCCACACCATTGGAGAAACTTTGGTGAAGCCTTGTGCTCTGGAGATGGTGGAACAGATGTGTGGTCACCAGCAGAGGAAGCAGGTTGAGAAAGTTCCTTTGTCCAATGACACTATTCATTCCAGGATTAGTGACATGGCTGCAGACATTCTGGATCAAGTCTTGTGCGAGATGAGAAGCCGCCCTTTTCCATTTAGCATGCAGCTGGATGAATCCACTGATGTAGCACAATGCAGTCAGATTCTTGTATTTCTGAGATATGTTCTCAGTGGATTGCTGAAGGAGGAATTTCTCTTTTGTAAGCCACTCCTAGCTACTACCAAAGCTGCTGATGTGCTGCAGCTAGTCAGGGCATTCTTCATTGAAAACTAGTTTGACTGGACTTCAAGAATTTCTTCAATTTGCACAGGTGGTGCTCCCTCCATGCTCGGTAATAAGACAGAATATTCAGCACTGGTAAAGAAAGAAGTTCCAGATATTGTCACTACACACTGTATTCTTCATCGTCAGGCACTGGCATGCAAAACTCTACCTCCAACCTTGAAGTCAGTTCTTTTTACTGCAGTCCAAGTTGTACATTTTATCCGCTCACATGCCTTGAACAACTGTCTCTTCAAGTTGTTCAGTCAGGAGGTGAGCTCTGAGAATGAAGTTCTGCTCTACCACACTGAGGTTCGCTGGTTTTCCAGGGGACGGATATTTTCTCGGTTAGTAGAACTGAGAGTGAAGCTAGCCATTTTCTTGCAAGAAAAAGAGAGTGACCTTGCTGACAAGTTTGACTATCCAAATTTCATTCATTACTTGGCATACCTGCATGGCTGACATCTTCACCATCTTGAATGAGTTGAACACATCTCTACAAGGACCTGCTGTGACTGTAATGGATGCTACTGAGAGATTGCAAGCTTTTCTTAACAAAGTGCCACTATTCTAACGACGACTAGAAAAGTCCAACTTGGCCAACTTTCCACTCTTGAATGAAGTTGTAATATCTGGTGCAGAAGGAAGCCCTGGGGGATCATTACCTGACAACATCAAGGGGGAAATTTCAGAGCACCTTTCAACATTGCAAAGGTCCTTTGATGGGTATTTCTGTCAAGAAGTTGCAAGGAAAGATCTTTGGATTCACAATCCTTTTCTCTGTGACTTGTACAACACTGATGACAGTGACTTTGCTAAAGATGACCTGATTGATTTGAGAACCAAATAAGTGCCTTCAGTTGCAATACCTTGATTGAATTTTGGTGCGCCCAGCTAGACTCCTACCCACATCTAGCCAAGAGGGCAGTACTGACTCTCCTTCCATTTGCCACAACCTATCTCTGTGAAGCAGGATTATCCACACCTTTAACGATTAAAACAAAGGAAAGGAATGAGTTGAATGCAGAGGATGGCATGAGAGTTACTTTGTCCAAAACAGTCCCTAGATTTAAATAGCTGATTGATCATAAGAAGCAGCAGATCTCTCACTAAATTCCCTGTTGCCTATGGTCAAAACTGTTGTGTTCCTAAAATAAACAAAGTTTATTATGCATTTTCTGCAAGTTTCACGAGGGGGTGCATGAACGTTTTTGGGCATCTGAAGGGGTGCATGGGCACCAAAAGGTTAGGAACCACTGGTCTATTGTCATATGTGTTATGAAGATACAACTTGAACTTGAACACAATATGGAAGAAGGGTCGGCATACGACCAGTGACGTTGGTCAAACCGGCCCGGGAGGAAAATGTTGGTTTTTGAAGTCAATGAATATTTAGCGTCAATGAAAATTTAAAAAAAATTAAAATGTATACATCAATTAGTTAGTTAGTTAGTTAGTTCCTCTCGATGTAAATTTTTGGGGATAAGTTTGAAATAAGACACTAGATCATGAGTTAAATATGTGCTGAAAACAAACGGACTGAAGCTTATTAAAATTTCAAGATAATTTAAAGTTTTGGCTATTTCAAGGGTTTGTTTAAACATTGGATGATTCGTAACAATGGGCTGTGGGAGCAAGACACAAGGATATATCACGTGCCACGGATGTAAACTGCGGTGTAACTGTGGGGTCATCCATAAAATAAAGATAACTTATCCTTGTATGATAAATACGAAATATTCCTGAAATATACACAAAGTATCTATATAATATTTTTTTTACGGTGCTAATCACCACACGATTTTTAAAACTAATTTTAGAAAGCAGCGCACCAAATTACTGCACCAAAAAAATAACTCTTTGAGTCAGTCAGCACCGTTTACAACACAAATGCTGACGTCAAAGGTTCGTGCTTTGTTTGGTTAATGTTAATCTGGAAACCAAAATGATTATGATTTTTAAGTCTATATTTTCAATTTAAAAAAAAGAAAAAGCAGGGTGATGTCCCTTAGCGTTAGGCCACAGTGATAATTGAGGGTGTTTTTTTATTTTTATTAACAAAATAATCAAACATTACTATAAAACACCTTTACGTCAGACATGCCGGACACAATGGCCCTGTCACAAACTGTCACACTTTCTTACACCCGCCCCCCTCTTGAGCGTGACGTACTTTTTGGACGGCCCTTACGCATTTAATTTTTAAAAAGATACTTGTGTCAGGTGCAACCGTCTAGAGACGCATTTGTGTGTGGTTATTTATGTGAGGTCACCTGTGCTACATGTGACATCAGTTGAGATACATGTTAGAACCGTTTGTGTTAATGTCACTGTCAATTGTGCTACATGTCACTGCCACTAGTGCTACGTGTCACTGTCAGTTGTGCTAGATGTCACGATCACGTGTGCTACATGTCACAGTCACACATGCTACATGTCACTGGCTTTTGTGCTACTGTACTTGTGCTATATCTTACTGTCACTTGTGCTAAAACTCAATGTCATTTGTGCTACACTTCATTCCCACTTGTGCTACATGTCAGTAGGTTTTCTCCTGGAGACGTATGCCTTTATTTTATCATGGCTGTCCACTTTCTTGTAGATGGCTTGGATCAGGGGGTAGCCGTCACGGCTTAAGATACCACGTTGGGAGAAGGCAAAGATGATATCGTAGACGTAAATATCAGCCAGAGTTATCTGCAACATGCACAAGGAGGTACTTCAAACAAGGCAGTGCAAATCATGGCACTTTTGTGTGTATAATTCTTAAATTGGTAATTTTTCATCGATCAATTATAATGTCGTACAGAAGCGGATAGCGTTCGAGACGGGATCATAACAATAGTAACATGTAATGAGCCATAATGAGTACATGTATTAATAATTGGCCCTTGGTGAATAAATGATACAATACTCAAGGTTTTTTGGTTGACGGTCAATCACATTATGTGTGTAAGACTTACGCTTGTCCCAACAAAGTAGCCGGTTCCACTCTTTCTCAAAAGTGTCTCGAAAAATCCCATGTATTTCGGACTTTCTGTAACTTTTATAGTTTTCAAAAGTTCTGCCTGTGAAATTAAAAAAACAAACACACAAAAACAACTTCAACCAAAGTGATATTATTGATAGCTTTTGATAGAATTTAATACTTTGGTTAAATGTCGATTGTTATATT
This sequence comes from Ampullaceana balthica, assembly GCA_944989445.1. NCBI lineage: Eukaryota > Metazoa > Mollusca > Gastropoda > Lymnaeidae > Ampullaceana > Ampullaceana balthica. Next base: position 1,117,317 of record CALYLW010000059.1, read on the forward strand.
TATATTTCATACTGCATCCTTTTTTTTTCGCGACAAGGTGATGTAACTATCGACTCTTGGCATATCTCCTACAGGGCCGTTTCTGCACTTGGTGTCTCGGCTTTACTTTTCGCTAGGAGAATCATCAGTTCTGATTAAACGTTGGAGCCTTCTTGCGCTTATATTTATATTAGGGCTGTTAACGATTTATTTTAAATTTAATGGTTAACTTTTGAAAAAATTAACGATTAAGTAATCGCTAATTTCGATTAAAGCCAAAAATTGATATTTATGATTTCATAAGTAACATTTAGTAAACGTACTTGTCGAAAATCGAAATAACACTGGAATGTCTTCTTTATAAGACATCTTTTAACCAATAATGCAAATAGACAAGTGTATTGACATCATTTGGTTCAAGTGATTAGCGGGTCTTATTGACAATATAACCAGCCGAGATGAACAATCGTTCACTAACTTTAGATTGTCTCAGCTGAAGTTTCTGATACTGTAGACTGTAGTGGATATTTGGTTTGCAGGTGATATGTAAGCGAAGTGTTAGAACCATGGTAGCAATGTTCCCTTTAAGCAGCGCGACTGGCAGATATTTGACCGACGCCACGCAGGAGTTTAGAATCACTGCACGGCAAATTTTGTAAAATATTGCACTGAAATTGGACGTTGTGCAACTTTGCAAACGAATTTTTTTAAACTTTGCACATGCACCAACGAAGCTTAGACTTAGAGAGAACATTGCATGGTAGGCAAACGAATTCTCTCAATGGACACAACAATCTTTATCAACATTTTGAACATTCACGTCAGTCAATAGTTTGAAACCAAAATGTTCGTGTAATCCTACGGAAATCAGATTATATTTATCGGCAGAAATATTTTACTTTGTGACTTCAATTACATTTATCAGTGGTGGGTAGATTAATCGTTTAAAAAATTTTAATCGTCAAAAATTTTTAACGATTAATCGAGAAATTAATAGTTAATTTCAGCAGCCCTAATTTAAACATATATGAACATAGTTGTTTTTTTTCCTTGAACGCTAAGCTCTTTTTTTTCAAGCGATCTTAAATCGTAGCCGAGGCTTGTCCAGTAAGTTTTGCCAACTCTTCCAATCGTAAATGATTTGAAATAAGAGTTTCGTCCACATTTCTTCCTTGGCCCAACCAGCGAGGCCCCTCATGTTAGACTGCAGAACTTGCAACATTTCTTCCTTGGCCCAACCAGCGAGGCCCCTCAAATTAGACTGCAGAACATTGCAACATTTCTTCCTTGGCCCAACCAGCGAGGCCCCTCATGTTAGACTGCAGAACATTGCGACATTTCTTCCTTGGCCCAACCAGCGAGGCCCCTCATGTTAGACTGCAGAATATTTCGTCATTTCTTCCTTGGCCCAACCAGCGAGGCCCCTCATGTTAGACTAAAGAACATTGCAACATTACAAAACATTTTGGCAATTTGAAAGAAAAAAACCATCCGTTTTAGGGAATGAATTTTGTGATCGAGTTTAGTCAAACGTAGACGCAGAAATGTTGTGAAGGAATCTGTTGAATGGGGCATTTGATTAACGCTCTGCTTTCATATAGGACAGTATGAGGTACAGTGTGAGGTACAGTGTGAGGTACAGTGTGAGGTACAGTGTGAGGTACAGTGTGAGGTACAGTGTGAGGTACAGTGTGAGGTACAGTGTGAGGTACAAATCTCTGAAGGACTCTTAGTTTCCCGCCTTCATTAATCATAATAAGTGTAAGATATTTCACATTTTTAATTAAAATTCAATTTAGCTATAATTGTGGATAATTTGTGGTTCATTTACTCTGGGAGTAAACTGGAGAAATGAGATACAGGATAAAGGAAATCCTAAAATCATTTACAATAATAATTATAAGTCTCGTAGAAAAAGTTTTAGGACCTTAAAATAAAATTTGAAAACGAAATCAAGAAGTAGTGCATTTAATTCCCGAGCATAGCGACTGTGAAAACGTTCCAGTCTTATGTTATCGTTACCTTCATCGACTCATCTTTCTCATAGAAAGCTTTGAACGCCAGAGCTGTGTAATCCACGCAAAGTTGCACAACTTGGTCAATCTTCAGTCCGTCCATGTTAGTCTTGCCATAAAAACCTTCAAGAATATACGAACACGAATACATCGTATCGTTTTCTTATTATTTTTTTTAAAAAATGTTATGTCCGACAACTTTTTATTTTTTTTCTTTAGGACACCTGTGTTTGCGGATTGATTAAGGATGGCGTTTCTGTGTTATCATGGTTATTTGAAATTTCCTTTGCTTGTTTACTCCTTCCCCATGCACACTTTCACTCTGTCACACATGTTATATTCTGAATCCTGTTCAAAATTAACCGCCAAACTTCCTGCTATTTTCTTTCCGTCACGTGACCGGACTCAAAGTTCGTGATTGGTGGATTGTTACAAAGCTTCTGCTGATTGATTGGTTAAATGCGATCGGTTATCTAGTCAAATAGAGTTGAGACGGCGTTTAAAAATGATCATTTTAATACCTGGGATCAGAGAGATATCGCTCATGACCCAATGGAAACGGGTTCGCGTCCCTGGATATCAACATTTTCTGTTTATAATCTAGAACCTGCACTAGCGATCGGTGTTGAAGTTGTATCTAGCTTAGGGGATAACAAGAAAGGTATCCAGACATAGTGATCCATAACAAGAGATACAAAGATATCTTGGACATATTGTGCATCTAAATATGTTGCTGTTTCACACCAAATTGTAAACCAAGTAGAGATAATCTGACTCCATAAAGACGAAAACACGTTAATGTACTTAGCCGTCTCAAATCTACGCAAACTTACCGAATTCACGAGCCAAGTACGTTGCTATAGCGACACTTTGTCCGTACTGCTGCCCATCCAATTCTAAAACAGGCATCTGTCCAAACGGAGTCTCTAGGCCAATGAAAAAATTAAAGGAAAATTAACTAGGCGCTTCCACGTAAAGTAGCGTGGGATCGGGTGTATGTGATAGGGCTTCTTAATTTAACTGTGATATATATTTTTGTTCATTCCAGTAATGACTTGAATTTATCTTTTAGAAACGTTTTTAAAATTTGAAGTTCCTAGGCAGCAAATAATTCGTCCAACGGCTTGAAACGATCCAGTGATGGCGAACCTATGGCACGCGTGCCACAGTCTGCTACCAGAGCCTCATCAGCCGGCACGCGACTTAAATATTATTTCCTTAATCAAACCAGCTATCCAAACCCCCATTTTTGGGGTTTCATTGGAGTGTTGGCACTTTGCTATTAATAAGTGGGTTTTTGGTTGAATTTTGGGCACGCGGCCCCCAAAAAGGTTCGCCATCAGTGATCTATGCATATTCTTTTTTCTTGAAATAAGAAGTTTAAGCTAGAAAAACTATAATTTTTTGAAGTTCCTTTTAAAAATTATTTGAAGAATAGAAACGGACTCTCATTCTTAACGCAAACTAAATAAATTGAAAAAAAATGTTCCTAAAAAAAACGTTTATTTGATGAGCTAAAAAAAAAGTGATAATTACTTGACTTTTCTGTAGCCCAAGTTTCGCCTGGAATTCTGACGTCCTCATATTTCTGACCAACTATGGCCAACAGCAGACGAGACACCTCAGCGCGGCCTCGTGCATTGAAATACTTTAACTTGATCCTCTTTGGCGCCATTTTTCTATGAAGATATAGCAGGTCAACTGGAGCCACATTTTATTGAAGTGTTTTTTTTTGTTTTAGTTTTAAGTTTCAAAGTAAAAATGAATCAAACTATCTTATTTGGTTTCTTGTGAAGTCAACCCAACGGGGAAAAGATTTCACAAAATATTAAGATTTTAGCTGGCGTATTTCGCCAACGATTTCAAAATCATTCTTTCAATGGCGTGAATTCCATTGCGAAAAATTATTAATCAATTACGAGTTAGTTCAAATGAATATATCACATTTCGAGTTAGAGATTTGATTAACTTTTATACGGTAAAAAGTAAAGAGTAAATAAAGTAAGAGACGTCACATTTTTATTAACGTCATAATAAAAAATATATTATACGCATTTAACGATACCTTTCTTGAAAATATTCTTGGAAAGTTAAATTTATAATTTTTTTAAATTATTTTTTTTTAAAACGCAAAAAATAAGACCTTGTCGTAGAGATATTTAAACGATTTTTAGTTTTTAAAAAAAAGAACGTAAATGAAATATTGCGATTACTTCAGCCACTGCGACCAGTGGCGTAACAACGGGTTGGCATCGGGGCAGTTGCCAAGGATGCCAGCTCAAAAGGGCGCCACTAAATCTTTAATTTTTAAATTTGTATTTAAATAAATACAGTCCGACCTCTCTAAGTCGAATTCAAAAGGACCCGGTAAAAAAAATTCGACTTACGGAGTTTTTTGAGTTAGGGAAAATGGCGTAATAGGCGCTGATTAATCAAGGACAATGTAGAAATTGAGAGGTTGGGGGGGGGGACAGCCATACCGGCTTGTAGGCTTGACAGGAAGAGAGGCGGTGTCTATGTTTCATATGAAAGGAAGCCAACTTGCTTTGACATGCCAACACAAGCCCTTTCCTCCCCCTCCCCCACTTTACTCCCTCCACAGTGGGATGGGGGTAGTAAGATTTTTCTTTTAAAAAAGAGTCACAGCATGCAGCAAACGGATGCGAATTAGCTACCACTCATTTTTCTCGTCTTTGTCATTTTTAGTACTTGCAAGGGTCGCTTAATCCCTCGGGGAATGCACTAAGATAAGATTTTACGTCCATTTACGTGGCTCTACGTTTCAGTTCTGAAATGTCAATCCAGAATAATAACCCAAACGCCTTGGAAAATTCGACTAATAGATGTTGAAAGTAAAAAAAAATCTTGGAGTTAAGGAGATCTAAAATACATTAGTCTTATGGAATGTGGCCGGGACCTAACAAATAATTCAATCAGAAGAGGTTTTCGACTTAGGTAAGTTCGACTTAGCGAGGTCCGACTGTATTTCACTTTTATCCTCAATAACAAAAAGTTAATAATTAATTACATTTCAATATATTTCATTTAAACCATTATAATATTTTTATTATGTTAGTTGCCTTTCCGGGGCTTCTTATCATACAAATGTCAATATAATTTTAGTCTTTCTTTTAAAAAGAAAAATCTTACTATCCCCATCCCACTGTCCAGGGGGTAAAGTGGGTGAGGGGAGGGAAGGTGTCTCCTCTCACGGGCTTGTGTCGGTATGTCAAAGCAAGTTGGGGGCCATCCATAAAGTACGCCAGGCTATTTTTGACCATTTTAACTCCCCCCTCCCCTCTGTCGCAAACTGTCACACATCTCGGAAACTAAAGTATGTCGCACTTTCGAACAAAAATTTTGTTTTTTATTAATTAAATAATCAAATTTCTTATACCCCCTCCCCCACCCCCTCTGGAGCGTGACGTACTTTATGGACGTCCCCTTGACTCCTTTCTTCCCCGCCCTCATCCTGTCAAGCCTTCTAGCCGCTATGGCTGTCTCCCCCCTCTTGATATCAACATTGTCCTTGATTAATCTGCGCGTATTACGCCAGTTTCCCTAATTCGAAAAATTCCAATTCCCACCCCCACAGCCCGTTTTTTGAGTTCGACTTAGAGAGGTCCGACTGTATTAACAACACGCCAATACGCCAGCTAACGGAAGTGCTGAGCTGTATTCCGTGGAGTGTTACTTAAATTTACTTTTAATTGTGAGTTTCTATCGTTATGTATGAGATAATGAGTATGACACATTGACACCTTAGTTTTTATTTATAATACATGCTACTTCAGTTTTGCTGTATTCTTTATTAACGCAACAATATTCCGTTTTATCCACAAATTTATTTGGTATTATTTAGTAAATAATAAACTTCAAATTAGTATTGTTCCTGTCTTATGCATTTTTTTATATTTACGCTGTGTAACTGTCACTGTCAGACTACGTAGGCTAATTATGCTTATAAAATAAAATAGAGAAATTCAATTATTTTTTCTAACATATTAAAAAAATCGCACAGCTGAAACTGATTTATCAAGGGCGCCAAAAATAAAATAGCCAAGGGCGCCAAAAAGCTATTTACGCCGCTGACTGCGACTAACAGGATCAACAAGTAGAGAACGTCTGTTTTTATTAATTTTTTAGAATTCAAGTAAGTACATAAAATGTGAAATTTACTCAGCTTTGTTGAGAAGGAAAATAAATCTCCTTAACAGCTTTTTAACGTGTTGTTTTTTAATGTCATTTTAAATACAGCCTTTCTTTAAAACTGCCGAGGTTTATTTAACTCTTCAAATTTCATTACACAAATAAAAATTAGTTCAAATTTTAAAATGATTTTAATAGTTATAATATTTGTTACTAGCGTACACCCGTCAACAATGATGGAAGTTTTCAGCTGAAATCTATTTATTTTGTAAAAAATGCATTTTTTAGGGCGCCTTTTTCAAAAGCCCAACTAACTTGTCCTTGTTTGATAAATAGGAAATATTAAACTTTCTGAAATGTACACAAAGTATTTTATAATAGGGGTTGCAGGGCGACTACGGCACCCCCTTTGTTTTTTTATTTTATAATTAACCATCATCAAATCCTCTTTTTAAATCCTTTATATTAACTCGTGGTGTCTGCGGCCGCCCTTGCGCGCCCGCCCTTGCGCCGCCCGCCCTTGCTTGTCGCCAAAATTTTTGATCGATTTTTAACCCACTTGCTCGTAAGCTAGCGAGCTGAAATTTTGCAGGCAGTTTTGTGCCGATAATAAAAACAATGTGTCAAAATTTCAGATCGATCGCATGTACCGTAATTAAATTATTGATTTTTTAGATTATTTTATTTATTCCTATGTATCATGCTATTTTTTGAGATAAAGCGTCGCGGTGCGTATTATATTGAACAACCTTTCTGTCGCGCAATAAGGTGCGTATTTTATTGACAACTCTTTTTATAAACATATTCCTGATCGGTGCGCATTATATTAAACATGTTTTACGACACAACTGCAATTTTGTATTTCTGGATGGTCTGGCGCTGCGTATTATAATGAACACTAGTTTGTGCTGCGGCGCCGTGGCGCCTGCGGCGCCCCCTTTTTTAAGGGCGCCTACGGCGCCCACCTTTTTCTAAAGCCCAACTAACTTGTCCTTGTATGATAAATACGTAATATTAAACGTTCTTAAATGTACACAAAGTATTTTATAATAGAGTTTTTTGTTTTTTATATTGCAAAAGCTTAAGTAAATTATCCTTATATGATAAATACGAAATATTCCTGAAATGTACACAAAGTATGTATATAATATTTTTTTTACAGTGCTAATCACCACACGATTTTTAAAGTAACTTTAGAAAGCAGCGCACCAAATTACTGCACCAAAAATAACTCTTATCGAACGTCCGCATGAAATTGTTCAATTATTAATAATAATAATAGTGTGGAGGGTGTTTAATGTTAATCTGGAAACCAAAATGATTATCCAATTTTTTTTTAAAAAGCAGAGTGATGTCCCTTAGCGTTAGGCTACATAATTGAGCGTAAATATATATATGATTCTTTTAGTTACGTCTCGTACATAAAGGATTTATATTGAAAAACTTGGTTTTTTTTTACAGTTTTTTAAAATTACATTGATCCCTTTTCCAAAATTAAAATATGAGCGAAAACAATGACGTCATATAATTATTTTTTTACAGCGCATATTTAATTTGCACACCTTTTGATGCTTTGGTGCAGTAATTTGGTTTTCCCCGCTTTCTAAAATTAGTAGCGTCAGGACTGACAGACACTACTTGCGTGACAATTGCAAATTATATTGTTTAATTAATTGTTTGCATAATTTCATTAAAAAAAATAAAGTTGGTCGGCGTTGTTTGTAAATCTTTTGAACAATCGATGCGACAGAATATCACTGTATTATTTTCTTTAAACCTTTTTGATAGCTGGCATGGGTTGAGAATACTGAGGAAAAAACAACAACACGTTAAATTACCTGCGTTTAGTCACACCACAGGTCAATGAAAACATCTCAAAAGCAATGATACTCTATGAATCTGCACCTTTAGAATATCTTATTATAAAATCAGAGTCTTGATTCAGGTCCGATTCTTAGAACAGTCAGCACAACCAATGCACCAGATCTGTCTTCTACGTCATATGACAAGCGATAACGGTGGTGCGTTAGTTGCTGGGTGGTGCTGTCAGCTAGCTAGAATGCCACCACGCACCATAGCTATGATGAAATCCAAATCAGTATCTAAATTCCATTTGCTCATAATTGTGCCATTGGTTCTCAAATTATCACACATTCTTTGTTTTTCTTTTACAATATTTTATTCTATTTTCTTTAGAAGATTTTGAAAATCGATTCTTAAAACAAGTTTTTTTTGTTTTTAGTTTTGTCTTCACATGTTGTAATTAATTAAACCCCTATTCTTTTTGCCATTCACACTTTGAAAGAAAAAAAGTTAAGAAAACAGTCATATAAATTCATTTAGTATAGCCACACCATCAAATTACATATCATTGTTGATGGTCGAAACGATTTAATGTTTGACTTTTGATAATCGCATTTAACATCATACACAATGTCGAACTCAAACAAAGTCTTCAACTCATGAAAAACTCTGTCTAACTTAGACTACATCGACTAGTTTATGTGTGTGTTGTTGTTGTTTTTTTACAAAGCTTCTCCTTTTTCTGTTAAATGGGTGTTTACAATTAGTGCTCCGTTGGTTTTCTGTTGGCCAAGTAAGCCTTGATATTTTCATCGCCCTCCACCTTTTCGATCAGGGTCTGGACAAGAGGGTAAGCCTCCGTGTTGACCAGTCCTCGCTTGACCAGTGACTCGAGTTGGTCGAATACAACAACGTCGGCAAGCGTCAGCTGTCAGGGGATAAGGAATACATTATGTGGCGGATGTGAAAACACTATTAAAACGTTTGCTAGCGCTTGCAATTATAGTTTTAAAACACAACCAAGCACGCAACGAGTCTGCCTCTAAAATACGTGATTATGGCATGGCAAAATAACTAACTTTGGGTCACACAACCTTTTCACAATTTTCATATGGGACGCAGTTTTGTTGTTTCATTTTTGCCTAAAGATAAAAAAAATTTTTTTAAATACTTTGTTTTTCCTGTACCCGTCTAGCCTAGAATGTACCCAGTACTGCCAGTACGTATTGTCATTTCAATCGTTTCATTTCTCTAAAGAGCAACACTCAGTTCCTGTTTATACCACACCCCCCCCCACACACACACAAACCACGTCAAGATCACATCTCACCGTGACCCTATACTTGTCCTATCGCCCCAACCCCTTTTTCGCCCCTCAAATTTTGTACACAATAATCGAAGAGATAGTACAAATAAAGTAAACGATTGCAATCACGATCCAATGCAACTAGCAGTTATCAGCCCATCCTCATCCTGTAGCGCTGGTACATTGTATTGTAATTACATTGTTTCGTAGTTACATTAATGCAGCTCTCTCAAATTTGTTTTTAACCGATTGGTGACGTCAAACTCAGTGTCCGCGACAGCCGATGTTTTAATAGCTCTTCGCGTAGACACCGGAACATCCCAAGTGCAGGGCAAACAAAAAGCATTTTTGTCACGTGATACGCTGAAAGTTCTATAAATAGTGGGAATCTCTCTCAGTTAGCCCCGGCCAATGATGAAAGAGCTGCGATGTTTGATATTAGAGTTATGACTTAAGACGATATTGAAGCCATTAAAAACTGTCACATGTTTTTTCCATTAAAAATTGTAATTAACAGAGACTTTTCCAATGTATTGAATATACTAATTGACGGATTATTGTATGAAATATAATTAACGAGGAACAAGTATTTCACCTGATGAACTAATGCCCTGAATGTACTAACAAACGAAACATTACACTGAATGTACTAACAAACGAAACATTACACTGAATGTAGAATACTCACAAACGAAACATTACACTGAATGTACTAACAAACGAAACATTACACTGAATGTACTAACAAACGAAACATTACACTGAATGTACTAACAAACGAAACATTACACTGAATGTACTAACAAACGAAACATTAGACTGAACTCACCGACGAACCAACGAAGAAGCCAGTGCCATTCTCTCTGAGCAGTTTCTCAAAAAATGCCAAGAATTTGGGAACTTCGACTTCTTTGACGTTTTTCAAAAGCTCAGCCTACAGAAATAATTGCATAAAACGAATGAGCAAACTATCATATTCCATGTAACATTTGACATGGCGTCAAAAGGCCCTGAGTCACTAAGACTCTTATAGAACCCCTCGAGGAATTCTCCGGCAACTTTCTCCCCTCCATCAAGGAGAGCTCGCCGACGGGGACACCCCTGAGACGACCCCCTAGAAAGGAGGGTCGGCTGGGCAGATGGCAGCCGCACAAGTCGACCAAGTCTGCTTCTCAATGGGAGTTTCAACCCCAAAGGGTGGATGTGGATTATTTCCCACTTCGACCCGCCATAGCTGCGGCGCCACCACGCCACAGAAGACGGGTCTCTATAACCAGGGACTGACGCAAGATAGATATTCCATGTGGACGGCCTCATTAGTATGAACTCTAACTAAAATCGTTTTAAAGAATGAGTTTATACAATGCATGATTTTAAATAACGTATAGTGTTTATTTTGGTAGGAGTGCCTGAACCAAGTACGGAGATAAATTAAAAAATAGTAATACATGGTCATTATTATTAAGGGAAAAAAAACACACAATGTAAATTTAATAAATAAATAAAATGTTATCTTCAAAGATGTTCACGTAGTGTTGTAATAGTGATGAAGTGACGACACTCGTGCTTGAAAATGCTTGATGTCAGGATAAGCAACTTTTAAACCTTATTTTTAAACTTCAACTTAATCCGTATTTATATTACATTTGACACGATACGGATTTTCTTGGTTTACATCATTTTGGCGTATCTTTGCCGTTTATTTAGTTGACCAACATGAAGAAAGTTTGTCCTCTGTGTTCTGTAAGTGCTGTGAGAGTGTTTCAAGCAAATCACTCCAACTCCTCCTCGTGGCTTGTGCGTTAACAGGTTACTGTTGTTTAAAAATAAATATTCATTTTCGTTTTATTACAATAAAATGAAGCCGAACAAATTTCATGGAAATTCTCCATTATAAATGCAAGGGGATATTTTATTAGATGTTAATACGGCACAGCTCGTTGCTCATAAAGTTGGCAAGTTACATATTTAAACCACCTGCATCAACAATGGAAAAGATATTTTATGAAGGAACACGCACAAGCCGTGAGAAGTTATTTGTGGAAGATTGTTTGGTGAAAGCTTGGACAGGGAAGATCAAGAAAGTATGGGGGCGAATATTTCTGATAGATTCATTTATCAACGCACACAACAATGAAGGACTGAAATGGACATAAAGCCTATTACTGACGATTCCACGCCCCCCCCCCAACATGTCGCAATAATCTTCTGTATAGAAGGAGCGTCTGTATCATATAAGATAATGGTACAGGTTTTAATAGTTTCAATAATAAAGCAATCAATTAAATGTCTGCAGAGAATGTCTCCAGAGAATGTCTGACCTTCGATGACCTACCTTCTTTGCTTCGTCTCTTTCTCTGTGTGACCTTGAGAGCGCCGTGCTGAAGTCTGCAGATAGCTGGACGACCTGGTCAATTTCGAGGGACTCAAGGTTCGACTGACCATACAACCCTAGAAGAAAAGTTAGTGATGTATGATGTTGTTTTTCAAATGACCATTCAACGCTACAAAAATTATTCCGTGATACGATTCGACTGACAATAAAACCCTATAATAAAAATATAAGATGTGTTATTGAAATTATTTCAAGTCTTAAGGTTTTCTGTGTAATCACAAATGTGTTCTTGTGACGTGTGATGAGACACGAGTGAGTTTATTTTTACACCAATCAAGTCGCAGATTCCATAAGTGCAGACAGTTGCGCCGATGGTGCGTGTTATAAACGAAATTATTGGTATCCACAACATAACCTCCCCCCTGAGCCGCAGAATAATTTGTTTGACAAAATTTATAAAGGGATAATTTGACGTCGTTGTGAATTGAAATGCCCCCAACCCCATAACATTTTTCCCAAAGGAAAAATTATCCGACGATCGAACCAATAACAAATCATTAATAAGCTGAAACCACTCCGGGGGTTATTTTAAACTATATATAAAATTTTTTTAAAATCTCAAAATACAAACGGGCAATGTATTTGTTGACTATGATTTACCAAGTTCTCTGGCCAAGTAGGCTTCGATGGCCCTGCTCTGTGCGTAGCGTTTGCCGTCCACTTCAAGCACTGGCAGCTGACCGAACGGTGTATCTGGAAACGTTGACAATGAATAGTAGAATTATCATACATCGAAATACAGGCTCGTGATTCTTATGGCTTAGATTTTTAACAAGTATGGATGCATCTCTAAAGCGTTTAAATATAAGGAAGGAGACATCAACATGACATTTTGCAGAGCTAATTTCTTTCCAGAAAATATAGTGTGCACCAATGTGAGAAGCACTGAAAACTCCCGGACATTGAATCCAAACTTAAGTTTGTGAACATACCAAAAAATGCTCAAATTGTTATCCCCACATAAGATATACCAATGTTTATTTTTTAAAATTTCAATAGAGAAAATACTTTTTTTAAGCCCACTCACTTGGTTTTTCTGCAGACCAACTGTCACGTGCTAACCTGACGTCATCGTATTGTTTTCCGGCTGCGGCAAGAAGGAGCCTGGAAACCTCGGCGCGTCCTCGGGCATCGAAATAAATCAGTTTGATGTTCTTTGGAGACATTTTATTCTTGTTATTCTGGAGAGAAAAAATATGCGTTTAAATAAGCATCCAGAAATACTGCCCGCGGTCATAACTATGGCCAACATGCAAAGCTTGCTAGAATTCACGTTAAACATGAACATAAGCTCGTCTTAATAATCTTTCTCACATTTAATAAAATATTTAACACAGATTTCACAAAGTTGAAAAAAAGTATATTTGCGTACAAATGTATGTAGTATAAATTTGTAATGATTTATTTGGCGTTAAACAACAATTCAGAAGTCTAGTCAGGCTGGTAGGTCTACAATGTTAATTTGTTTTGAATTTATAGTTTTCTGAGACTCTTTCCAAGTGTTTGTTGCGTGGTTAGTTGATTGGGTAGAAGAGTGGAGTTATCTGGCATGAAGAACAGAGGTTCTCGAGTTTAATGCAAAAAATAAGAAACGGGTACCGGTACCTTAGCTTGAATTGCCATTTTTTTAAAAGCATTATAGCTATTGGTCGGAAATGTTTTCATTTTATTTTAAAGTTTTAAGTATTATTGTTGTTATTGCAAGAATCAAAACATTGTAAGATCTGTCAGGGTTCGATAATGAATTGTGAGTTTATTTTGAAAGTAGGAGACACTTTGATTTAAGTAATAGACGGGTAACGGATAATGTTAAATTGACTCACATTGAACGGATTGGGGTTTTTCACAATTTTAGAACCCTTTGTTATGAAGTTGTTTCTGACAATGCAGTTAATAACCTTTTTGACGTCATAAAAGGAAGATACACATTCTATCCCAATACAAGGGAGTATCCACTTTTGAAAAGCTCCAGTTGTAGGATCTTTGGTTTCACATATTCTGTGGTGGTAGAGAAGACTGTTGATAGCGATAGGAATCTAACAACAATGCTTTGACAGTCTCTTTGTTAAACGTGAAACTTGGAATGATTTTATTTTAATTTTTTTTTAAATTTGACTCCGACACTTGGCGGTGATTATCCCGATTGAATACCTCCTTCTGACAGCACTGTTCATTGCTCATCCGACTTATTCTTGGCAGCGCCCCTGAGGATACGCCCATTTTCTCCTGAAGATGCTAATTGACAGACATTCAAGGATAATTTCAAGGGCGTCGTGTTGACTGGAGTGCAGACCCTCATACCACAGCTGACATAAGATCGTGTAGTACCATGATGCCTCGTTCAAGAGACGGGTGTGTCAATGGTATATAGTAGACGATTAGAATAGTTAGAATGAGGCCAGGATAGTGTGTGGAGGCTGGTGTAAGATTCACTGTTTAGTTATTAGCGGTAAATATTTCTCGCCGTTTAATCACATTGTTGGTGACCATTGTATGACTTTATAACGTAACAATTGCATGCAGACACGGATACGAGAATGTTTCATGCTGAGGGATACGACATTAAAAATTTAGTAGACTTTAACTGAGGCTATTTATAATTTTTTCATTTTATGGCGGAAGTCTTTTAATAGATATTATAAATGCACTTTGGTTCCAGGGGCGGAAATCTGGTACTCTCATGTATTGACTATACAAGATATGTCTTTATATAAACGACAAATAATAAAAACCTGAAATGTACATTTATATCAAACCGCTGTCATATCATCCAGCCGATCTGTGAGATCTCCTGCCCCAGATCAGCATAGGAACCAACAAATGGGATGTGACAACTTCATAAATAACTATCACTTTGAAGACAAGGGAGAACAACGACACAAACATGTCAGGTTTGGAGGGGAGGGGGGTGGTGCTCTCAATCCCATGTGATTTAACTAATTTAGAGAAAGATACACGAAGGCCCGGACTTAAGAGTCCCAGGGCCCCTAGGCACTTGCCATTTGGGCCCCCCAACCATCTCGAAGTTAATTTGGAAATTTAGAAAATTAAATTCACAAGTACAGAAAATATAATTTTTAATTGACTTTATATAGTGACTTTAATTAATAGAATAATATAGTATATTTTACTACAGTCACGTTATTCTATACAATTTATAGAATCCTACGACGAACTTTCTTCTATGCAAAAGAACGAATGACGTCATCATAGTCAATTGACTGCATTATTTCTGTCTCTATGTACATTACAGAGACTAAATTGAGCCTGTTCTCTCCCATGTTAGACCTTAAGTAAATCTTTACTCTCTTTAGCGCTGAAAACGGTTGTTCTGCTGAGCAGTTAGACGCCGGTGTGCACAACAGCATCCTGAGCGCAATTCCTGCGTTTGAATAAATGTCCAAAAAGACTTTTTTCCTATTAGTATTTGTATAGATTCAGTGATGATACCTCCATAACTTCATCATTCGACAACAAATGAGCTTGCAGGAGCAGACACTCGTTTACCAAAGTCATATCCAAATCCCCCGGATAAAATGTTATAATGTTTCTGGCTCCTTCACGGATGTCTTTAAATTCCAAAAGATGTAGCTTCGTAAGAAAGTCAAACTTTTTACTTAACTCCTCATAAGCAGATCCGCGTCTCCGTAGTTCTGTACTTAGTCTATCTACAATGACGTTAAAAATGGTACCTCTGAATCTTTCCCTGCCAGAAAGTTTGGTCTCGTTTCCTTTGACTTCGTCGACCTGTACTTTACGCTTACGGCATGATTTTTCAATGACTTTCGACTCAAAATGATCAAAGGTACTCGGTTACCTTAAGTGTTCTAGATAAGTTACCAAAGACTAATACAGTTCAACGATTTTACCCAGGTCGATGTTAATAGATTGGAGACTTTTTTTTTACTCTGTTGAATCTTTCCAAGATGTAATTACAGAGAAAGGACAAAAAGCAAGTTTCCATCGAGTCTAATGAATTCAGAAGACCTGAAGTCTCAGAGCGCGGTAGATTGTTTTTCATTTGAATCATTGGCAATTATCTGAAGAGCTGCCATGATCTCATCCCAGGACCAACATAGACTTCGGCAGGCGTCAGATCATCTTGTCTGAGAAAGACTCTTCACGACTGTTGAATTGGTATGCCAGCTGCTAGTGAGATGATCGACCGTATCTCAACCATCGACAGGGACACTGGGCAGTTGAATGAATTTGTTTTCTGGGCAATGTTTTAAGCTTGACAGTTGGCGAAGAATACGGCTTACAATGACAAACCAACACAACCCAGCGCTGCGCACTTGACTACTGCGCAGTTTCCGCAAAATATAGTAAACATATTTATTATAATATTATTTTCAATAAAAGGTTTTGATAATGCAAGCCAGGCTTTTGAATGCATGTAAAGATTCCACCACCTGGCCACTAGACTGGTTGGGGCCCTAGGCCAGGGCCTTGTAGGCCTAGGCAGAAATCCGGCCCTGGATACACGAAATAGTTTATTATTCTTGAATAATTTTTCATAAAATGTGAACTATTCGATTTTGAACTGGAAATTAAAAAAAATATATATGAAAATTATCACAAACACCAATATTCATTATCTAAAGATGTATATTTTCAACAATTTATTCAAATAAGGCATCAAAATACAATTCGCAATGATGCACTAGACAGCAAACAAATCAGTGCTCAGCAACTACAGTTAACTTTCACTCTTTTTCCTAAAGAATTTGATGTTAAATTATGCTTATTTAAAGCAATAAAGTGCGTTAATTGAATGCATGTTTTAGCATGTTTTTAACGTTAGTTGATTTGAAATTCGCGGCTGGCGAACAATCCATCTAAAACAAACTGATATTTTTGTTCCTTCTACCCTCTTTCTGTAAGGCCTTTATGTTCAGTTGGGCATCTCTAGTCAGATTTCTGCTCAGTTATATTTTGACAAAGTTAAATTCAATAGTTAAAGGATTCCTTGATGTTTTGATATTTGGACATAAACAGCATAAGGTGAACAAACAGCAGCCAATGAGCAATGAATTCAATCGACAGTTTAAATAATTTTTATATGTATATATTTATATTTAAATCATCGTATAAAAGGTTATTTAGGTTTGATGATGTTACAAATATAAACAATCAATAAAAATGAAAGATAACTCCTGCTGACATATACTTTCCAATTTTTTTTAATTTTAAATAAACATTCACACACTGTCAGGCCGTTTTATGTACTGCTATATCTATGAACTAAATACACCATCCAAGATTATACAATTAAATTCTAGAAGTGTGAAGAAAATCTGCTGTCGCTAAACAATAATACAATCTTCGGCGCTGGGTGTTCCAGGTGTTCCAGCTATAAGTCTGCCGGCTTCCTGTTGGCCAGGTAGGCCTTTATCTTGTCTACATTCTCCACTCTGTTGTAGTTCTCTAGTAGCAGGGGATACCTGGACTCTGGGTCTGGCCAACTCCAGAGTGGACCCCGGACAGAGAAGGCAAAGACGTTGTCGTAAGTGCTGATGTCAGCAAATGTTAACTGTCAAAAACAAACAGAGCTCATCAATTCCAAAAAATCGAAATCTCCTCATAACAACAAGTTTTCAAACTACTTCGAATTTTCAATAATCATTTTGAACATGAAAATTCTTCATTGGTCTACAACATTTAGTCTTTGAATCTAACGATAAACTTCTTAAATATCTAGTTAAGCAAACCATTTCAAATATTTTATTTAACCATGAATTAAGCAAACCATTTCAAATATTTTATTTAACAATGAATTAAGCAAACCATTTCAAATATTTTATTTAACCATGGATTAAGCAAACCATTTTAAATATTTTATTTAACCATGAATAGTTTGGCGATAAAATATGTAGAGATTCTTTAAAATTCTGAAGAGCTTTCCCAGAACATTTTTAAAGGATTAAATGTGCACTATTGTGTCGAGTCTTACTGTCATTTTAAAAAAAGACTTTGAATCGAATTTAAAAGATTCTGTGAAAGTCTCTGGAACTGACTGAAAGTCTGTGAAAGTCAATAAAAAAGAATGTGAAAGTCAATAAGATAGAATGCGAAAGTCAATAAGAAAGAATGTGAAAGTCAATAAGAAAGAATGTGAAAACCTGTGACAATCTCTCGTCATTTGACCTACCGACTCCCCTACAAAGTAACCAGTGCCGTTTTCTTTCAAAAGTTTCTCCAAGAAACCCAGATACTTAGGAGCTTCGACTTCTATCACATTTTTGAGCATTTGATCCTGAGAATTAAAAATTTTAAAAAATGAAATAATAGAAGTTAAAAAAAAATTTAAGGAGAGAATTTTCAAGGGAGGGAAAAACGACATGAAAAGGGAGACGGGCGAATAGATGTGTTGACATTTTGGACCACACAAGGCGAGTTTGGACCACACAAGGCGAGTTTGGACCACACAAGGCGAGTTTGGACCACACAAGGCGAGTTTGGACCACAAAAAGCTAGTTCGGTCCACAGGAGGTGAGGTTGCATAACCCAGGGTATAAAGCCGATGGGCTATGACAGTGGCGTAGCTAGAGCTTTTGCCGCCCGGGGCGGTCTCCAATTTGCCGCCATTTTGGGGCCGTCTATAAATGACGTCACGCACCTGGTAAGGGGGAGGGGAGTCACAAATTTGTCATCACATCAAAAACGCGCAACTTTAAATAAAATTTCCCCTTAAATATATGATTACCGACAATTTATGTAATGATGTTTTACATGGCTTCACGCGTGTTACGGTATTAGAGTGCACCCTTACACTAAAAACATATTTAGATGCCCAAATTTTTAAATTTTAAACACGCTCATTTTCAAATAGAAAATACGGCTCTTATGTGTGGGGTGGGGGTGAACTTTGTGACAGTGACGTCATATTGATGAAGGGGTCTAAGCTTTTGTGACGACGTGTGACGAGGGGGGGGGGTGAAAAATCAGCCAAAATCACGTGACGTCATTTTTGACGGCCCCTTTAGTCAATCATATGATGTTGTTTTTTTTTATAAATTAATAAATGTGAATAAATAATTTTAATTTAAACGATGGGGAACATTTTTATCATTGCATGCCCTATTTATGTAAGCAGTAAGGAAAGATGCCGCATAAGATGATATACTTATAAATACACATTTATAAAAAATACAAGATACTTAATTAAAGGCCACAAGAAAGTTATTGAGGTCGCAGGCCCCCACCCTCCACACACAAAAAATGAGACAAAACATATTCCAAATTTACAACCAAAAAACATTACCAATTAATTTTATTTTATTTTTTATTAAAAAATATATGATTTTTTTAAAACTAAGAAATTGTATATATTAGTATGTAAACATATTTATATATTTACTTTCCTAACTTTCATAGTAGAAAAATCGTGTATTATGCTATTAAAATTTTAATTATTTGTAACATCTTGGTATATGGACAATATTGCAAGATTTTGTAGTCTTAAATTACTCACTGTGGAACGAAGATAATTTTGTTATCAACTTCAGTTTGGAAAAGTTCCTTTCACAACTAGATACGCTGATAGCAATTGTTGAAAAACGTCATAGCAAAATTATAATGTTGGGTACAGAATTTTCCAATTTATACTGTTAAATATATATTAATAGATCAAAGGGGCCTTTCCCCCCCTTTTTTCTAACAAAATGCCTTTTCTTGTTGTGTAGGTACAGCCAGGCTGGTGTTAGGCAACTATGCTGCCCCATTTGGCCCACGCGCTTTCATAGGCCCCATCTATCTTAATTTTCACTTATTATCCTTATTAATACCTTATCCCTACCCAAACTGGGCCCCGGCGCAATCCTTTTCGTGTACTAAGCCGCATAGGGCCCCACACCCCACAATCGCTAAGACCGGCCCAGTGAATAGCCATAAAAACCTGGAACCATTTTCTTTCAATATTGAACTGTTCTTTTTCAATGTCGATAAAGAAATTTATTTGATGTTCAAATTCTTCATTTAGTTGGTTACATGGTATTATACACGAATATTTTCTTGCAAGGACATGCAACTCATCAACGCGTTCTTTTATTTTCTTTTATAATTCCATCCATGGATAAATACATTTCTCGTTGTACTTATTGTTCTAGATGTAGAACCACGTCTTCTGAATTTACCCCACTTATATTTTTCTTCTTCTAACTCGGCGTTCAGTTGATATCTCTAACTCTCTATAACAGCGCTCTGTATTAGCACATCCATTGTTTCCTTGAAATGGGTTTGCATATTTTTTTTAAAAAGACGAGTTCCCATAATTTGAGATATCAAAGAAAAGAAAAAAATTGCATAGATCTGAGTAAAATTCCAGCATCTGATCTCGTTTTTCTAGTTACTTCTTCAGATGTCAATTTTTCAAAGACGCTTGAAATTTTAAAGTATGTCTTTTTCGAAATTATGTATTCTATTGTGATGTTTATTAACGGAGAAATTGGAACATTTGCATGTTTTTGCAATAAATCTTAATAGTTTTCCATAAAATAAACGAATTCAAATTATTTAAACATTACTTTACCGTATTTAAATAAAAAGACATAATTTATGTGTGCTGCTTTAATTCAATAAAAACAAAATAAATTTAATTTTAGTAAGTTATCTTACAATACATTTTTGAAAACTAAAACAGTAATATAAATTACTACTGGCAAGTTAAACACAATATTTGAACCACCATGCCATGTAGGTTCTTTTAAGCGAATCATTATGCTCATGTCGAAATTCCACGCAAAAACTGTCGTGGCGATGTTAATAGCACATATTATTCGGCCCAGCGGGGGTGTTTTCTGTGTTATCTTATCTTATCTGTTTACAGACGCTCCTTCTATACAGAAGATTATTGCGTCCTACGCTTATCTATGGTTTGTGTTTAGTCCTGCATTTTTATTAGAGATTTAAATGTTGATAAAGTGTTGGTTTTCCCGGATTCTTCAGGCAACCCATTCCACGCCCGAATTCCGGACGGGAAGAAGGAAAACTTGTAAGTGTTTGTTCTTGCATACGGAATAAGAAAGGTGTTTTTATCCTTATGTCTATCTGAGGGTTGTATTAAGTTATCTTTGTGTTGTATTTCTAAATTAGAATTGATTGCTTTATGTATGATTACTACTTTGCTCTTGGTTCTTCTATCCTCTAGTGTTTCAAGGTTTAATGATTTAACTAATGGTGTTACTCTTGTTGGTGTTGTGTGTGTGTGTGTAGTTTTCTTATAAAAGCGCCATCTATGACGTATACCGCTTTATTTTCCAAACAAATTGATACCCTTTTGGTCGATTTTAAGTTTTTGAACGGTTTTGCGTTTGTTATAACAACCACTATGTAATCAAACAAATGTTGCGCGAATCCGTTAATTAAGAGTCGAAATTATGAATATTTTTGTTTCACCTTGGTTTTCCCCCTTAAAAAGAAAAAGGGCGGTTGTCGGAAATGGATTTACTTTTCAAATGCCCCCAAATGCCGCCCCCAAATTGTGTGCCGCCCGGGGCGGATCGCCCCCAACGCCCCCCCTAGCTACTCCACTGGGCTATGATATCTTTGCTCATAACACATTTAATGGCAACAAGTCAAACGGACAGCAGTCACAAGACAAACATTTCAGGTATAGACAGATGACCCACAAGGGCAGGTAATTACGCCTTGAACTGACTAATACTGTAGAGAGTGGCTAGTGGGCCTCTTGCGTGTCATGTGATGTTAAGATGTTGTTTTTTCCCCCATATTGTCTGTTACTAGAAACCAGTTCAGGAGGATTATCGACTCAACAAGTTGATGTTACTCACCTTCCTGGCCTCGTCTGGCTCCCTGAGGGCGGTCACAGCTTTGGCCCTGAAGTCTTGGTTAAGTTGAACCACCTGATCGATCTCCAGGCCGTCCAAATTGGTTTCACCGTACAGACCTGGAACACAGAATGTTTTTTTTTGGGGCAATAAGTTTATTGATAAAATTAGATGCCACTGCTTCTTTAAACTATCCACAAGACTAAGAACTAAGACGAACAAAATTACCCTGAAAAAGTGGAAGGGGTTTATCTAAATTCTCATTACCAAACTCTCTAGCTAGGTACGTTGCTATGGCAACGCTTTGCGCATATTTCTTTCCGTTGACCTCTAGAACAGGAATTTGTCCGAAAGGAGTATCTGAAAGATAAATATTTTACTTTTTGTAAAGAAACGTGTAAATCAATGTTTTTTTTTGGGTGTTTTTTTTAAATGTAAAAGAACATTAACGTTCCTGTCCTATAACATAAAGTAAATTTACACGTTCAAATTTGAGTCTGTCCCCTGCCTAAATCTAGACAGAGATAGACGTACTTGGTTTCTCGTCTGGCCAGTTCTCGTGCGAGATTCGAACGTCTTCGTACTCCTGCCCAGCAGCTGCCAGCACGAGCCGCGAGACTTCGGCGCGAGATCTGACGTCAAAGTAGATGAGTCGGAGCTTGTTCCCTGACATCTTTACGCCTGGTTGGATATATGAGTTGTATAGAAGCTTGTTAGCGTGCTTGTTGTGAACTTTGAGATGTCACGTTTGGTACACATATTTTATTTTATAGATGACAGGATTGTTTTACATTTTGAGATTACATTTTTGTAAACATTGAGATGATGTTTGCTGTAAATTTAGATATGACATATTTTTGTACACATGGAGATAGCATGTTGGCTGTACACATGGAGATGACATTTTGCTGTACACATGCAGATGACATGTATTGTACACATGGAGATGACATGTTTTGTACACATGGAGATGACGTGTTTGTGTTACATTTTAATAAGACATATTTTGAACAAACTGAGATGCCCTGATTTGTTGTACATTTAGATATTGCATATTTTTGTACACAAGGACGGGACATGTTTCCTGTACATATGGAGATGACAGGTTTGTTGTACATTTAGAAATGATGTATTTCTTTACACATGGAGATGGCATGTTTGCTATACATTTAGATATTACATATTTTGACATGTTTGCTATACATTTATATATTAATTTTTTTGTACATATTTAGATGGCATGTTTGCTATACATTTAGATATTACATTTTGTGTACATATTTAGATGACATGTTTGCTGTACAATTTGAGATAACATATTTTTGTAAAAATTAGATTCCCTGTTTTTTTTTGTGTACATTTAGTTCTGACGTATTTTAGTACACATGGGGATGGTATGTTTGCTGTTACAGATACATGGATTGCAGTGCTGATGATTGAATATATTGATGAAGGAACAAATAAATTTAACAGTAGTATATGCAGCCCTCCAAAACGTGTATTGATTTGAAATGATCAAATATTTTTGAAATCTTTGAAGCGAATACGTTAGAATCAGGCAATCAAAAGTAGAGTTTGTTTAGTGACGTTTATATTCAAAGTCATTTGCTCTATGTTAAGCCAGTCATCAAGATATTGAACCATAAAACCACTTTGTTATGACAATAGACAAGAAATAATATAATTGTTAATTAAGGAAGACACATCAAGCATGAAAAATTGACAAGTTATTATTATTATTTTTTATTATTTTTTTTAAAGCAAGAAGAATAAACATTGTAAAAAAAATATACAAACTGAAGTTATTTTTAGTTTTCAATTCACATGTTTAGACTCCATTCTCCACATACTGATAACGCATTTGATAAGATGAACTTTTCTCCATACAATCTGTACGTTGGATGAACACCTGTTACATAAACTTTAGGCCGCCATGAACATAAAAAAACCCGTATAACGCAAGATGGGTAATAGGCTCTTGACATTTTATAATTCACAACAGTCCCTAGTCCCTTCCAAACAGCATTCTTATCAAGTCGCTTCAGCGATCCTTCATGAAGACGAGTTTTACATTACAGTTCAGTTTAAAGAAAATTGGTATGTTTTCCATTATTTGGTTAAAACTCATTGCATTTAAAATATGATGTCATTACTTTATGTGGGTTATTTGTTAACAAGGACAAAATATGCGCAGTGATGTCATCGTCCTTCACTAACCAATGAGAGCTAAGGACAGTCCTTAGGACATTCTGGGGCTCAGTAAGTTTTGTGGACACACCCACACCCACACACACACACACACACACACCCACACACACACACACACACACACCCACACACCCACACACACACACCCACACACACACACCCACACACACACACACACACACCCACACACACACACACACACACACACACACACACACACACCCACACACACACACACACACAACAAATAACGTATAACAAAGGCCTCGTGTAGTCGAAATGACTACCCCGTCAACACCATGAGCTAAAGTGCAGCCCATCTTATAAGACTGCATGCAGACCTTGTTTCTCGCTCTTGTAAACAAGTGCTTGAATATCCACCATGGGATATCACGAGGCGTTATCAGTGCCGGATTTACGTATTAGCTATAACCAATGGGCCCCCCTTTCTCGGGGGGCCCCCAGCTAAACAAGCTGTTACTTAGGCCCCCCACACTTTCTTGGGGGGGGGGCACCCAGCTACACAAGCTATAACTTAGGGCCCCCACTTTCTTGCACCAAAAAAAAATTGTCCGAGTGAGCAAATGTCATAATTGGCACTATCATAGACTACATAGACTTAAAAGGGGCCCAACATCTCAAAAAGCTTAGGGCCATATCAAGTCTAAATCCGGCTCTGGTCGTTAGGAAGATGGAAACACATAAAGACTTCCATGTAGTCGGGAGACGTCGTGGTGAAAATCGTACTAGGTGTCGCCTGTAACATGTAGAGACTAACCTAATAATCAGGTAACAAAATGTGATTTCAATTTATTTCAGGGCTTTCTGAAATAATAATCAGAATTTTTAAAAAATGGACGAATCATTCATGCGCAACATTCCTGGTTCCTTGCCACCCCCCACACGACTCTCGATATTTTCGGTTTGTTAGGTTAATTAAATATTGAAAGATCGTATTGTAATCATATCTTTCTATGTAGCAGGGGTCGGCAAGGTGTCTACCGTCACCAGACGGAGAACTAAACTATCACCAACATCTAACGTACTTACCTCCACTTGACGGACCAACAGCTCTGCCGATGTGCCGCTAGAGGCTAACACAAACAGGGAGGTGAATGCGTGAGACAGAAGTGGTTTTGTCCCCTGTTCAACGAGCTGTTGTCCTGTGATTACAGATAATTGTTTGACGAGCAAAGACAGAACATCACAGGACCCCTATTAGTATTAGCTCAGAGGGGCACTCGCGCATGGGAATTTGGTGTGTGTGGGGGGGTATATGTCAGACAGTGAGCAGTGGTTCTCTTTTATTTATTATTTGTGGCACCTTGTCATATTGGCGGCCAAGGAGGAAAAAAAATGGATTTAGTTAAAGTTTGTCGAAGTTACATTTACAAACATTGTTAATGTTTTTTCGCTTTGAAATGTGTTACTTACATTTGAAAAATTTAAAATATTTTTTTTAAAATCAGAAAACAGATTTTCAATAGAAGCTAAAACTATGGCATCCAAGGCAGCTAAAAAATAGCCTAGCCTGCATGGTCCATATTAATTTTAAATATTACCCAAACACAGGTGGACACATGGTGGTTGGAGATTTAAAATAATAAAATATTTTAAAAATCTTTTTCTAAAAAGTACATGCTTTTTACATTATCACTACTCTTAGCTGTCTCATATATAAGGGATTTATAGTCAAAAACTTTGTTTTTACAGCTATTTTTTAAAACTTATAATAAAAACTCTTTACAATTCACGTCTGACGCCCACACATCTTTTTAAATCCCTTATATTAACTTCATCGCCGTCTCTGTCGTCATCTCTCTCTGTCTCTCTGTCTTGGGCGGGCGGAAAAACAAAAGTAAAAAATGACCCACTTGCCGTGATCCGATCGAGCTGAAACGTGGCACACGGACCCGTCTCACCTAACAATGCATCGTATCAAAATTTCAGATCGATCGAACGTACCGTAATTAAATTTATGCATTTTTAGTTTATCCTTATATAACGTATGTAATTCAAATTCACGGTTTGTTATTGTTTTTTTTTAATCCACGTGAGAGTTGAGTTGACGCTTTGACGCGACCCATCGAAGTACCGGCGTGCTTTTGTTTACATTTTACGTGTCATGCTGAGCTCGGTCCCCCCCTAGGGTTATGAAGCAAAGTTGAGTTAAGACAGATTCAGTCTGTAAATGTTTGTCGCGTTTGCAAATTATCAATACTGTTAGCTATGTCTCCTATATAAGGGATTTATAGTCAAAAACTTTGTTTTTACGGGTTTGTTTTAATAAATCCCTTATATTAACTTCACCGCCGTCTCTGTCTCTCTGTCGTGATCTCTCTCTGTCTTGGGCGGGCGGAACAACAAAAGTCAAAAATGACCCACTTCCCGTGATGCCATCGAGCTGAAATTTGGCACACCGACCCGTGTCACCTAACGATGCATCGTATCAAAATTTCAGATCGATCGAAAGTACCGTAATTAAATTAATGCATTTTTAGTTTATCTCTATATGAGGTATGTAATTCAATTTCACAGTTTGCTATTGTTTTTTTTTGCACGTGACAGTTCAGTTCGCGCGTTGACGCCACATCGTCAATGTACCGGTGTGCTTTTGTTTACATTTTGCGTGTCACGTTAAGCTCGTTCCAGCGATCGGTGACCAGAACTCCCCCCCCCCGGGTTATACAGTAAAGGGGAGTTAAGGCAGATTCAGTCTGTAAATGTTTGTCGCGTTTGAACATAATCAATACTGTTGGTTATGTCTCATATGTAAGGGATTTATAGTCAAAAACTTTGTTTGTACGGGTTTGTTTTATTTTACCTCTATTTTTTTAAATACCAAACACCTCATAAGCTCCCACCCAACGTTTTATACCACGGTGATGTGTTCAAGTGGTGAACTCATAGATGTCAACAAAGCAGACGGGTAACGATGCTTATATAAAGATAAACTAAAAAATGCAATAATTTAAATACGGTACATTCGATCGATCTGAAATTTTGATACAATGCATTGTCAGCCAAGATCTATCTATGTTAACATTTTGAGATCTCTAGGACCATCAGAATTGGCTTACTTTTACGTTTCAAGATTTGAAGGATGGATACAATATACAAACAGTGTGACTTAAATAAAAGCGTGTCAAAAACAGACTAAGAGCAGGTGCCCAAGGCAGCGAGCAACCACTGGTATCTTTAGCCCCCTTGCTGGTGTTCGTGACAAGATCCAACGATTAAACAAAAAACAAAACAACAAAACATTTCTAAACTGCTGCGATCGAATTTCTGGGAAGCCGCGCAGCTTAAAGTTAAAGGGAACATGGTTGCAATGTACGAAAATAACCCGCTGAATTGAACTTCCCTTCCACTTGATTCACTTCTTGACTAAGCATTCAATCAATTGACACACATTTTAAGCATCCCATTTCTCCAATGAATTTCCTTTTACTCGCCTAATGAATACAGCGTCAGTGCCATAGCTGGAGACCTAGAGTCTTACTATATTGATTAATTAATTTATTTGTAACAAGTAAGGTCATGGGATAAGATAAAATGGAACCCAAAAAAATTATTAAAGAGGAGGTTAAGATGACTTCACTGAAGGTGAAGGCCATTGATTTCAGAGACAGATTGGGAGGGTCTTCCAGGAAGACCCACGAAGAGCGTTAGGCTCGGGGCTTCTGATTTTCTTCCACATGTAGGATCATTTCAGAGACGAATCAAAGAAATAACAAGAACTTGTGAGGGCAGCAGAAACATAGTGGGAGAAGACAGGAAGAAAGAAAATAGAGATAGATTGTGTTTGAGAGAAGGCGACAAGGAGAGAGAAGGAGAGAATATAGGGAAAGAACGATGATGTTCATAGCATTGACAGTGGGCTCTTAAGAAATTGAAGAAGAAGATAGGAAACGAGAAAAAGATAAGGAGATATGAAACAGAAAGAGAGAATGTGTGCTTGAGTGAAAGAGACATGAAGAGAGAGAGAGAGAGAGAGATAGAGAGAGAGAGAGAGCGAAAGAGCGCGCGCGCGAGAGAGAGAGAGCGCGCGAGAGAGAGAGATAGAGAGAGAGCGAGACAGAGAGAGCGAGAGAGAGAGAGCGAGAGAGAGAGAGAGAGCTAGAGAGAGAGCATGAGAGAGAGAGCATGAGAGAGAGTGAGAGAGAGCGAGATAGAGAGAGAGAGAGAGAGAGAGAGAGAGAGAGAGAGCTAGAGAGAGAGAGCATGAGAGAGAGAGCAAGATAGAGAGAGCGAGAGAGAGAGAGAGTGAGAGAGAGCGAGAGAGAGAGAGAGAGAGAGCTAGAGCATGAGAGAGAGAGAGCGAGAGAGAGCGCGAGAGAGAGAGAGAGAGAGCGAGAGAGAGAGCGAGAGAGAGAGAGTTAGCTCTCCAAGCAGTAAAAGATTTTGAGAGCCACCTGACCATTAAGGACCAACGGTTGTTGACATTTACACGGTGACCTTTTGTGTCAAATAACATGGACATAAATGTCATTAATGTCATGGAATGCATCGGTTCAGTTGACTTCAACAATTGGTCTAACTAAAGCCGTCTGTCTAACTAAAGCCTTCTGTCTAACTAAAGCCTTCTGTCTAACTAAAGCCTTCTGTCTAACTAAAGCCTTCTGTCTAACTATAGCTTTCTGTCTAACTATATCTTTCTGTCTTACTATATCTTTCTGTCTTTTTCTCTACAACTTTCCGTCTTTTTTCTACAGCTCTCTTTGTCTCACTATAGCTTTCTGTCTGTCACTATGGATTTCTGTATCACTTTCTAGAGCGCTCTATCTCAGCGGCGTCAATAGGGTTGGTGTCACACGGTGCGGTAGCTCATGGTGTCACCCCCCTCACGATGTATCCCATAGACCTCCTCTGAGTCTGCCAGTGCCAAATAACAGGAAACATACAGAATTCTATACCTTAGATGTCACCCGGTTCGGTCCGCACCCCCCCCATAACCCCCTAAGTGACGCCTCTGTTCTTTCTAACTACAGAATTGTAATAAAGACAAGTTTAAAACTACAAACTCAATTCATGTAGATATTATCAGACCAACACATCAGGGGGGCGGATTAACAGGAAAAAATAGTGTTTCTGATTTGGCTAAAGCCAGGGGCCTGCAATTATTTAAGGCCAAATTAAGAGCCCCAAACTTATTTTATCGTAATACAAAGTGGCTGGACCGGGCCCCAAGTGAAATTGCAGCCAGGGTCCCCGGGCAAAATCTTAATCCACCACTGCAACACATGCATGCTGAGGACAAAGAGTGTTATGAGGCGCTAATAAAAAAATAAATAATAAAATTTAAAAAAAAATTAAATACATGTAGTGAATGTCTACGTTTACATAACTCAGAATATATGAAGAGCTTCCTCTTAACTCGCCTCTACAGACGTGTCTAATAACAACTACCTCTAGATATCTACCTTTACTCTCTAGAACCAACTAGAAACATGTCGGCACAGTTCAAGGCCAATGTACTACGGCCTACAAATGACGTTCCCAGCAAGACTTTGGGCCGTAGGAACTATTGGGGAGCAGACGTTTAGGGGGTGGGCGGGGCATGGCGTTATGGTGTGTTAACAGATCTGGACTCGGTGACCTTAGACATCATATTCTTTTAAATGTTAGTGTTATGCTGCTAACACCATCCTTAAACCGAAAACACCGCTAATCCCTAACCGTCCCTAGCCCTAACGACCTCTAAGCCGAACCGCTGTTTAAGAAAAACCATTTCTAACCCTAATTAACACTAATCCTAATCACCTCATCCCTAACCCCCAAATCCATAAAGAGCCATATCTCTAGCCATCTCTAACACTAACCATCTCTAACACTAACAACCTCCAACACTGGTCCTTATCAGGTGCACATCATAATGCTAAGTAAAGAATGCATGAACTTGAGTTCTTTCCTTCCCTCTGTGCGTATAAACGTCTGAGTTGCTACTTAGACATATTATATCTTCCTTTAATTTCAAAGATTTAAATTTACTTATAACCCCCCCCAACCCCCCTACGGAGGAAACTAAAATATTATGTAAACATTCTGAGCTTGATAAGATGTCCACGCTACACGCGACAGCAGAGCAATAGATCTGAAAACTAGAGGCAAATTATCTCTCTTTGGAAGTAACAAATGAAATGGTAGTTTCCCAAAATAAGTTCAAATAGATACAACATATTCGTAATCATATTGACATAAATAACTACAAATATTAATCAATCCATTACATAATTTAGCTGTAGTTAAGTATGAAATACATAGTAATAAACAGGGCTTGCGCGAGACATTTTTAGGTTAGGTGAAAATAGACTTGTCGCCGTCCGAAAAATTATGGGAAGAGTTCAGAAAATGTTATCGCTTTTGCCACTTAGGCGCCTGTGTGGTGATCACGCATCGTGCCCGCCTTGAAACAACCCTGATAATAAACTAAAAATAAATTTTGCAATTGATTAATTTATAATTTATATTCCAAAGTTCTGGAACTTTAAAATAAAAATCAGCTCCCCCCTCCCTCTCTTTCTACCGCACCGGGTACAAGCTGACTTAATGCTGTTGGGTGGCTTTCACCCTGTACGCGTAGGAAGAAACCCGCCTGCCATGATGTGGCAGAAATCTCGCTGCGTCATGGCCGCCATTGAAGTTTATGCGACTGCCAACAATGAACTCGTGTATTGATTATGACATGGCTAGTTTGGAAATAAACACTGTAATTTTAATATAATCTGGAGCTGTGGAGGTTATCTGAAAAAGCCGCACAGAATGGTGGAATTATATCTGATTCTATACTGTACTAGCAGGTTATCAGAAACCTTCCTAGTTTGATAACCAGTCTTAATAGTATAATGTGTGGCGCTACTGCAGAAGATAAATTAGCGACTTATCTGTTATAGACGATCCGTCTATACAGAAGATAATTGCGTCCTACGCTTATCCATGGCTGGTGTCTAGTCTTGTATTTTTATTAGCGTTTTAAATGTTGATAAAGGGTTAGTTTTCCTGGTTTACCCAGGCAACCCATCCACTGCCGCATTCCGGACGGGAAGAGCGTCATATGCTAAATGAGCCGAATGTGTAAGCAATGCTGGGTGTCCATCTTATCTTTAGGTAGTTTTATGCAGGAAGAAACAAATAATAAGCTGATATTAGCAAAGATAAAAAGGCGGGAAAAAAAGAATATTTATAACTTAACATAATAGAAACGGTTTCTAAATAGCACAGAGTGTATATATAAGACACTGATTGGTAACAATTAGAATACTACAAGGTCACTGGTATGTATAAAGCAAGGGCGGACTCATCAGCTATACAACCCATATTTATATTTTGAAAGTTCACGTCTATTGAACACAGTCGTATAGGTTTATGTCAACAGAGGATCAATAGGTGACCTACTTTCTTCTTCGAAGTTTTAGTAGAGTATGGAGAATTAGGTCATACTAACAATTATAGACACCAATGGTGTAACTGCGATTCAAAAGCGTTTAGTTCCCTTGTAGACAGGGGCGCAGTAAGGGCTAGAGCCGCCCGGGGGCTGGGCCCCAAATTTGACGCCCCCTGCAACGATAAAAAAAACAACAACCTACATTAGGATGAAAATTTGCGCCCTCACGCCACCAATTGCAACGCCACAGCTTCTAGATCACCGCTCCACCCGGTGGATTGCACCACAGCGGATCTTAGCGAATTCAATCCTTTCCTTTAGAACCGTAAACGTTCTCTGCATCGCATTAAAGATATCGATTTTATGGCTTCTTGGTTTCATTATTTAGGCTTTGCCTCATTCAGGCTTGTTACTAGTAACTAGTTAGATCAAGGGTCGGGAAACCACGGCTCGCGAGCCAGATGTGGCTCTATTGATGGCTGAATCTAGCTCTCAGACAAATTTTCGGTTATTTAAAAAAAAAGAATAAAAAAACTTTTATTCAGACTCCTTCGATCATATTAATTACATATTTAACGCACACACACACACACACACACACACACAAAACAGCATAAGAACGTTATTAAAAAGAATTTAGAGACATAATTATTGTACTTTTAGTGTCGAAATTACACAAAATGCACACATTTACTTGAATTTTTAGTTTTAAACATACTGTATGTGGCTCTCACAGAATTACTTTTCAAAATATGTTGTGTTTATGGCTCTCTCAGACAAAAAGTTTCCCGACCCCTGAGTTAGATAATAACAGTACGCACACAGTTGAAATGGTTGAAATTATTATAGGAAGGTGCAGTTCGTGTGATATTCGTGTTAAATCCCTTGGGCAATCAGTGATAAATAAATTGGATCAAGCGTCTGTCTTGGGGAGGGTAGGGCACGCGGGAAAGTTTATAAACTTTGGAACCAAAAATAATGCGATTACCTCTAGCTCTAGCGATTAACTTAATTATATACTTTTAGATGTTTTAATAGTCTATATTCTATAGATCACTGACTTCCCTGAGTGTTGAATTATTTTTTCTTTTCGTTTTAGTCAAGTCTTAAGAGATCATAAGTATATCACGCTTGTTTACTGCTCTTGTAATGACATGTACTTGCAAAGGGAGCATACCTTTGCTTGGGCTAAGTATGAAGACACTTACATTTGGGGATTATTTCCCTTAACATTTTTTCCCTATTTTTATTTTAATTATTTTATTGTTTGGTTATTTTTCTGATTTTTTTCCACCCTAAGTCCAAACATTTACAGTTTTAAAAAAATATGTCCATATATGACGTCACGCACCTAGGGGGGAGGAGTTGTTTTAGAAATGTGACGTCACATAAAAAAAACTGGCAACTTTAAATAAAAGTTCCTCTTAAATATTTGATTTCTTACAATTTGTTCTATGACGTTTTACATGTCTTTACGAGTGTAACGATTTTAGAGAGAATCTTTACACTAAATACATACATAATTGACAAAAAAGTGATATGAAACAAGCTATTTTTCAAAAAGAAAATAAAGCTATTATGGGGGGGGGCCGCAAAGTTCTGTGACGTCATAATGAAAAAAAGGAGGGGGTCTAAGTTTTTGTGACCACGCGTGACGAGGGGGTGAGGGGGAGGGGAAAGTCGGCCAAAATCGCGTGTAGTCATTTATGGACGACCCCTTAACCTCTAGATTTATGTTTCTTTTCCCTTAGCATTTTTTTCTTTACCGTTAGATTTCCGGCCTCATTTGCCCGAATCATATTCTGTCAGCCAAGCGTGCCCGAGACGGTCTGAGATGATCCGGATAGCTGGCTCCACTTAATAGCCAGACCTGGCATTGCCATAAACACATGATTTAAAGACAAATTCACCTATTAAATGATAAGTGATGCATTACTCAATACCCTTGATTGCTTATATTCTTGTCGGGGCCTTGATATCGATACACATTTTAAGAAGATTTTTAAAAGTAAAATTTTTATTTGTTTATGATTATTTCACTCATTAACGAACATAGAAACATTCACAAACATAGAAACATTCACAAACATAGAAACATTCACCGTTCTGCAGTATATTTAATCAGGCATGACAATAACAAATACGATCAGTGAACTGTAACAAGCCATTTATAAAGTCGCTAAATTTTGGCTTACATAACATCTAAAAACTACAAATTACAATTCCCTAAAAATATTAAACAAAGAAACAAAATATCTTCATATAAATAATATTTTAATATAAAATATAAGATATTATGCAATTAAATGAAAAAAAATTGTTTAAAACATTATTTTCTTTTCTTCTTTTTTTAAATAAAGATTTAGTTTAGAGATTTCTCTCAGTTTGGCGTGGGTTTTCTTTGAGCAACGTACGGCTTAATTCTTGGATGATTTTCCACCGTCGAGTAAAGAGCATCAACCAATGGATAGCCACTGATGCTGAATCCACGCTGTATGAACGCGAAGGCGACGTCATAGACAATAAGATCAGCAAGTGTTAACTGCAATGACAAATGTATGAGGTAAGAATACAATTTATGTATCCTCTGATCGCAAAATGTATTTTTAATCAATGCAAGACCTAAGAAATTTTAAAATATTTTTGAGACGAATCTTCATATTACTTTTATTTGCCTTTAATCTTGACTGGCATCTTCAGATTAAAAAATAACAACTCACGAACAACTCAGCAACATAAAAATGTACAAAGCCACATTACCCGTCCCTCTTCGCATTTTTTTTCTTTGAGCGTCCGGGTTTTAATAAATTTAACTAGAAATAATTGATAATGAATTTAGCGTTGCAAATATTTCAGTTTTTATTATCACTGGTTTCATACTAGCTGTAACTGCTTGTGTGAGCTGATGTGTAAACTACATTCACCCAAGCAGTGATTGAAATAATAAAACAAATAAGCACAGACTTATTAGTTCTGCTTACCGAATCACCAACAAAGTAACCAGTGCCATTGTTTTTGAGAAGTTGTTCAAAATATCCCAAATAACGAGGGAACTCTTTTTCTTTCAGTTCTTTTATGAGCTGAGCCTGTTTAAATAAATAGATTAAAACATGAAGATTGTATGCTAATTAAATCTATTTTTAATTACAGAAGTTTTAATTAAAAACAACTAAATGAAAAGAAATAATGAGTAGGAAAGAAAATGCAATTACTGAACTATTCTACAATTCCTCTACTCTACACAATGAAACAATTAAACAACAAAATATTCATTGAAATAATACTTTCAGTTAACATTTGTTTGAATTTTTGACTTTCTGGATTCATCACTTAAGTCTATACACATGTCGGGTCGGATGGGTTGTGTCACGTGTGAAA
Source organism: Ampullaceana balthica (assembly GCA_944989445.1). Classification (NCBI taxonomy): domain Eukaryota; kingdom Metazoa; phylum Mollusca; class Gastropoda; family Lymnaeidae; genus Ampullaceana; species Ampullaceana balthica. Next base: position 1,151,722 of record CALYLW010000059.1, read on the forward strand.
TAGTATACATATTAAAGTTGTTTTATTGAAACAAGTTCTTCAGTGGATTATTGTGCACAAGATTCTGTATTGTAAGAACGCCTACAAGATAAGTATACATATAAAATATAGTTACGGTTACAGGGGGGGGGGTTGAAGTACAATCGTGCACCAGCAACCGTATCCTATATAATAAAAGGCTATGTTCCGTGCGGTCATCGATAGCGATTGATCCCTCAAATACATATGACTCCTACAGCCAATCATATTGAACACGTTGCTCGTATTTCTATATTTGTTTCATCTCTTAAGTCCACACACATATTTCTATATTTGTTGATGACAATTTTCGACCGTTTTCGTATGACGTAGTTTTCTTTTCACTGTACTCTGCTCAATAAAACAAGAAATAATTTTGTCTGTTCGTAAATCACGTACAAGATATCAAAAACAGTTGATTTCAACACATTATATTAAAACTATTAACAACAAAGTTTCCTAGACCGATCAACTACTCCCCAGTATATGCACATTGCATTTCCAAAATGTTGGTTGTTTGTTTCAGACTTACATTCTGTGTCTCACCAGGTGTGAACAGGTAAGCCTTGTACCCGGCGTTCAGACTTACCTTTTGTGTCTCATCGGGTGTGAACAGGTAAGCCTTGTACCCGGCGTTCAGACTAACCTTCTGTGTCTCATCAGATGTGAACAGGTAAGCCTTGTACCCGGCGTTCAGACTTACCTTCTGTGTCTCATCGGGTGTGAACAGGTAAGCCTTGTACCCGGCGTTCAGACTTACCTTCTGTGTCTCATCAGATGTGAACAGGTAAGCCTTGTACCCGGCGTTCAGACTTACCTTCTGTGTCTCATCGGGTGTGAACAGGTAAGCCTTGTACCTGGCGTTCAGACTTACCTTCTGTGTCTCACCGGGTGTGAACAGGTAAGCCTTGTACCCGGCGTTCAGACTTACCTTCTGTGTCTCATCGGGTGTGAACAGGTAAGCCTTGTACCCGGCGTTCAGACTTACCTTCTGTGTCTCATCAGATGTGAACAGGTAAGCCTTGTACCCGGCGTTCAGACTTACCTTCTGTGTCTCATCGGGTGTGAACAGGTAAGCCTTGTACCCGGCGTTCAGACTTACCTTCTGTGTCTCATCGGGTGTGAACAGGTAAGCCTTGTACCCGGCGTTCAGACTTACCTTCTGTGTCTCATCAGATGTGAACAGGTAAGCCTTGTACCCGGCGTTCAGACTTACCTTCTGTGTCTCATCGGGTGTGAACAGGTAAGCCTTGTACCTGGCGTTCAGACTTACCTTCTGTGTCTCACCGGGTGTGAACAGGTAAGCCTTGTACCCGGCGTTCAGACTTACCTTCTGTGTCTCATCGGGTGTGAACAGGTAAGCCTTGTACCCGGCGTTCAGACTTACCTTCTGTGTCTCATCAGATGTGAACAGGTAAGCCTTGTACCCGGCGTTCAGACTTACCTTCTGTGTCTCATCGGGTGTGAACAGGTAAGCCTTGTACCCGGCGTTCAGACTTACCTTCTGTGTCTCATCGGGTGTGAACAGGTAAGCCTTGTACCTGGCGTTCAGACTTACCTTCTGTGTCTCATCGGGTGTGAACAGGTAAGCCTTGTACCCGGCGTTCAGACTTACCTTCTGTGTCTCATCAGATGTGAACAGGTAAGCCTTGTACCCGGCGTTCAGACTTACCTTCTGTGTCTCATCGGGTGTGAACAGGTAAGCCTTGTACCTGGCGTTCAGACTTACCTTCTGTGTCTCACCGGGTGTGAACAGGTAAGCCTTGTACCCGGCGTTCAGACTTACCTTCTGTGTCTCATCGGGTGTGAACAGGTAAGCCTTGTACCCGGCGTTCAGACTTACCTTCTGTGTCTCATCGGGTGTGAACAGGTAAGCCTTGTACCCGGCGTTCAGACTTACCTTCTGTGTCTCATCAGATGTGAACAGGTAAGCCTTGTACCCGGCGTTCAGACTTACCTTCTGTGTCTCATCGGGTGTGAACAGGTAAGCCTTGTACCCGGCGTTCAGACTTACCTTCTGTGTCTCATCGGGTGTGAACAGGTAAGCCTTGTACCCGGCGTTCAGTATTTCTTGTACCAGCTGGACCACCTGATCAATCTTAAGTCCGTCCAGGTTCGTTTTCCCATATAAACCTGGGAAGAAAATGATGAGACATCAATAAGTTTTTAAAAAGGCTCGTATTAAACACTGACTCGCATAGTTTTTTTTTAATGAACACAACCATGCGACACACTTGGCCAAAGTTTATTGCGTTAAACCAAACTTTAATTGAAATCGCTTTCTTACAATTTAGTTTACAATGATTTTGCAGATCTTTTAAGCCGTTTAAGGCTGTACTTTTTGTATATTTTATGGCTTAAAAAACATCAAGTATCAGATTTCTGTCTAAGACTAAAGCAAAGTCTTTTGCCATTATTTACTAAATATATTTTAACACAACTCTGAACAAACACGGTAAACGTATTTCAAATGGTTTTAAAATATCTCAATTTTATAAATTTTTAAACCTGAATTTTAACAACCATGATTTTTTAATCAAGTAAAACAGTTAATGAGATCCTACCAAAGTTATTCTTATTACTCATTATCGGAGCAAGTCAATTAGAGTCACAGAGTTTTACAACTTCTTTTTTACAACACTGGGCCCAATATTACATGCAACTTTAGAAGAAGCTTACAACAACATGGAGCTACCAAATTCAATGAACACTTCATACATCACACTTCTACCAAAGAAAGACACAGACAAAACACAACTTAAAAATTACAGGCCGATATCATTACTCAACACAGATTATAAAATTCTTACTAAAACATTAGCCAATAAACTAAAACCACATTTAAATACGCTCATTCATGTCAATCAACAATGCAGCATTAAAGGCAGGGACATCAAAACCACAATCATTTAATCAGAGACATTATTCAATATACAAGTGAAAAACAAATTCAAACATGCATATTATCACTAGACCAGGAAAAAGCCTTTGACAGGGTAGACCATGCATACCTTCACAAGATATTACAACACAATAAATTAGGGGAGTATTTTTGTAATTGGGTTAAAATTCTATACAGAACGCCTATCAGCAATCTGATAATAAATAATATAATTTTCAAAAAACATTGCAATTAAAAGATCAGTTAGACAAGGGTGTCCTTTATCCCCTTATCTATATATTCTATCCTTTGAACCACTTCTAGAGAAAATCAGAATGGAGAAAAACATTACAGGAATAGGGATCCCTGGAGCCAGAGATATTAAAGTGATTGCTTATGCAGATGACACGGTATTTTTCCCCACAAATGATAGGTCAATTCACAAAATAATTTCAATTTTTCAAGATTTTGGAAAAGGTAGTGGGTCCAAGATTAATGTAAACAAATCTGAAATTATGGGGATAGGTAAGTGGCAAGATAGACTAGATTTCCCCTTAGGCATAATTAGGAAGGAGAGTCTTAGAATTTATGGGATCTTTTATTCCAATAATCAAACACAGACAAACATTGAAATATGGAGGAATATTGAACTATCAATTAAACAAATTATTGACAGAAACAAATACACAGCACAGACAATTTTTGGAAGGAGCACAATTATAAACACATATGTCATCCCCAAAACAATATATACAGGAACAATATGGGAACCGCCACCAATAATATTAAAAGAAATTAACTCACACATAACTAAATACATATTCCAAGGAACAATACACAATATCAAACATACAACACTAATACAATCTAAGCTAAATGGAGGAATAAACTTGCAAGACATACAAACAAAAATACAAGCACTCAGAATAAAATTTATAGGACAAGCCATTAAAAAAAGATCAGAAAATACATTCACACATTATTACTTAGGAATCAGAATAGGACATTTAATAGCAATTGATAACAGCACTGCACATTACATGGGTAGAAATCAATCACAATTTCATACAGCATGCATCAAAGCAATAAAAGGTAATGAAGAAGTATTACACAAAACAACCAAAGAAATATATACACATTTAATAAAAAGACAAGCAACACCTCTGAACAATAGAATTAAATGGACACAAGTTTATGGAATTACAAACACTGAGGAAACTTTTAAAAATACACATATCAAAGAAATACCAAATAAAGAAAAAGAAATAACATACAGACTAATTTACAATACAACACCAGTCTCATCAAGAAATTATAAAGACAGAGGGGCAAGAATAGGCTGTCCACTCTGTAGGTCAGGAGCTGATGAGACTGAACAACATTTATATCTCACATGCAATACAATTTTACAAACTAAAAACACACTCCAACAATTCATACAAGCAGGCACAATACACAAGGTAGATATAGACAAAGCAATAACACTAAACATAATACCAGACTCTATAAACAAGAAACAACAAACAATAAGCTTAAAAATACTTTCAAAGTACAGAAAACACATATGGCATCACAGACTTAAGGCTTTTTTCCATAACCACAGTTACACAAACATAACACTAGAACACATGTTTAGACAAACAATTCAAAACATGATATTAAACATAACAGAAGATAATTAAGGTTTTTACGTTTAAGAAATAATATATAATGTACATTTTATTTGTTATAATCAAATGTTTGTATTTTATTTTATTTGTCAATTCATATAAAATATGTATGTAATTTAAAAAAAAATAATAATAATAAAAAATAAAAAAAATAATTTAAAAAAAAATAATAAAAAATAAATAAATAAATAAAAAAAAATAATTGGCTTCGATCCCTATATTTAGGGATACAATGACAATGAAATGCTATGATTTTGTACCTATCGTTAACACACAAAAAACTATAACCTAAAAAAAAATTTAAAAAAATTAAAAAAAAATAAAAAAATATCATTATATATGATATAAAGATAAATCGATATAGTCGAGGCTTACTGAAAATATATCATTGTGTTACAAACAAACAAAAGAATTATTTATGTAAGTGGCACGCCACTTAGCTTCGATCCCTATATTTAGGGAGTCAATGACAATGAAATGAAATTATTTTCGTACCTATCGGTTAACACTAAATAAAATAATATATATATATATTTAATTTTAAAAAATATATTTTATGCTATTTTAAAATTATTGTTGATGTTTCATAAGATTGGTAACTTGAACGTAGAAAATAATCAACACAATTAAAATAGAGTCGCACTGACCGAATTCACGCGCCAGGTAAGTGCCAATAGCTACACTCTGTGCGAACACTTCACCATCGACTTCAAGGAGAGGAAGCTGGCCAAACGGAGTCTCTGGTGAACAAAAGATTTGTTTACAGAATGTTCTGTTCACTTATAGTGTTAGATAATTTTCAGATGAGCTCAAATCCAGAAGGAAAAAAAAGAAAGAAAAAAAAACAACAACAAACAAAACAGGTAAAGTTTTATTTTATTTAACGCAACAGAAAGTATTTATTTTTTGTTAAAAATATTTCATCTGAATTTTGCCCCGTCCCCCTACACCCACGACGATGCGCCGTCCTAGGCCACAGTCTTGGTTGAAATTATGGGAGGTCCCACTATGGACTATGGACTAGCCTCTAGAGTATAGCCTATTCCCTTTTAGAGAGCAACCTAACACTTTTAACACTGACTAAAATTATAACTCAACCACTTAGATAACATAAACTAACTTAAAAATTTACTTAGAATAACCCAAAAACATATATATATATAGATTAACTTAATAACGTATATAGTATTAACATAGACCAACATAAGCACTTACGTAGACTAATCTTTAACTCTTACGTTGACTAAAATAACCTCTTACATCGACTAACTTTAACCTCTCAAATAGATAAACCTCTCAATTTGCAAAGACTAAAACTTTATAAGCTAACATAAAAACTTAACTTTTAAACTTAGACTAACATAACCTCTTACCTAGACTAATAATTTAACCACTTACGCGGGACTTACGGGGACTAACCGAACCATTTACATAGGCTAACTTAACCCTACCCATTCGCCAATTGTTCATATATTTACCGGCTTCGTTTGCGTTTCTAGAATTATAATAAAAAAAACTAGTCCTCAAGAAGCGGAAAGGCGAGGGGGGGGGGTCGAAAGATAAGCTTTTTATAAAATGTTACGGCAGATTATTTCTTCTACTTTAAAAAAAAATTAACTTCATTGTCAACATTTTTTAAAGAGGCATTTAAAACTAAATAAAATGATCACACTATGTCCATACTAAAACAGTTGAAGCCCATGAAGATTTCAAATATAATATAATATAATTTCAATAAAATTAACAAGTATTACGTGAAAAGTCGTACTTGAGTGCCACATCTTAACAGTGACACGTATGGTGTCGTGCTAATCTGAGGACATAGTCTCTGTCACAGAAGCCAAGATAAGAAACAACAGAGATCATAGACCTGTCGTACGTTAGAAATGGCTTTGAAAATGTTAAGTAAAATGAATATTAACTTCACAAGGCGCTAGAGTACGTGTGCAATTTTATCGCGAGACAAGTTATCCTTCTCAAGTACAATAAATAGCACATAACGGTAAAAATTTAATAAAATAAATAATAAATTAAAAAATTTTTTTTTAAAAATCCGTTAATTGGTGTTACTCACTGGCTTTAAGTTCTGCTGTGAATTCTGGCACTCTGACGTCCTCGAACTCTTTGCCCGCAGCCACAAGGACCAGGCGGGACACCTCGATACGACCACGGCCGTTAAAGTAGGTCAGTTTGATATTTTTGGGCGCCATTTGTTTTTTGTATACTCTGAAGTAAATGTTTGAGAAAATGTCAGGCACGAATAAAAGCTTATTTAAGGGGTCAGGGAGTAGCACAGATGTCGCAATAAAAAATTTAAAACGTATATTCCATGACAAAATATATAAATATTTGACGGCGCGTGAACATAACGTATGATATCAGTTACTAACTGGTCTAGTGCAGTAATAAAACTATTAAGAGATTGTTCAAACAAATAATTTTGAGCTGGAGATCCTATGGTCCAAGATGATGTAAAAAAATTAAAGCGGGGATGTCTAATACGCTAACACACACACACACACACATAATACACACACACACAAACAACAGAACATTTAAAATTTACATCTCACATTTAATCATAAGTAAACAAATTTTGCTAAGGGATATACGTCACGTGACAATTTTCAAAAATAAAAATGGTATCTTCTATTACTATGATTTTCATTTGAATTTTCATTATAGTTAATATGCAATATTTTAACTAAATAATTCTCAAGTTTAAACAAGTACATACCAAAAAAAGTGAACGAAAATTTGTAGGACTCCGAGGTTGTCAAAAACAGAAAACTAAATCAGCTTTCAAAAACAGTATTTTATATAGTAGCAACTCCGACTCTTATCTAGCGCCACATTTTGCAAAATACATAGGCCCAGTTTATTTATTTATTTTTTACTTTTGATGAGATAAAGTCCAACTTAGCTGTCCCAAATTTAACGTTTCACATTTCGTCCGCGTTGTGATCTCTGGATTCACCAAGGTTAAAAAACCGAAAGCGAACTAGTGTTTCTCATTTCCGCGGTCTTTTGAAAATATCCCGTTGAAAATGAAAATATAGTTTTCTCATGTCTACATTATCCAATTCCTATTTTAAAAGATAACATAAAGAGATATTACCCGTATAGCAATTTTGACATTTATTATCTTCCAATGTATGACGTTAAAATTAACAGGTAGGGTAATATTTATTTTATATCAAAATAGTGTCACGATAATAATGCATACACTCGTTTCAGAAACGGATAGATAGGCCTATAAGTACCCTCCCCTCATAATCCGCAACAAATGTCGTGGTAAATGAGTATTAACAGGAAATACAGTTTGTCAGCTCATTTCAAGTCAAATTAGTTAGTTTTCAAATAACCAGTTAGCGGACGATAAGGTTGAGGACAATCGATATCATAACAGTTGGGATATCTCAGGTGATTTTTTTTTATTCAGCTGCAGAGTACTATGTCAATACTGCTGTATTCGAAATTTCTCCATGAAAACATGAGCGTAACCTTAGTTAGAGTTTTCCTAGCCTAATCTCCCTTCCCTGATAACGCCACCATTTTTTGATGTGTCATCCTGACTAGGAATTAAATTATAAAATTGTCCCGCCAATCAGGGGCAACTACTCTAAGGGAGGGGAGAACACCAGTGTCCGATTTGATCTAAACAAATACGGCATTCAAATAGATTCTCAACTGGGTTTCGAAATTTATGTAACGAAAATGATAGTACTGTATTTGTTTCATTGGATTACCCCGAATCAAAATCAAATAAAAATAGTTGGTGAACGATGTCCAATCTTTAATGACAAAGTAGCGAGCATATTTTTTGATCAGCATTTACAAAAAAAATGACCTGAGCACGTGACAATTTGAAGCGTTTTTATTTACTTCTTATCATCTTATGGAGTGGGTTTTAGCTTAATTATAAAATGAAAAGCAGTGTTCCTCGGCCCTTTAATTCATTCAAATTCAGGTTTATTTCAGCACCTGGGGTGCATTTTCTTACAGTAAACTTTAAATAGAAATAAATGGTTCATAATTCATTAGTTCATTCATATAATTGACAGTGATAGCATGTCAAGCGAGAGATGAAAAGATATATATTCAATACACACTATACATCTTAAAGGAGCTTCTTTTTAAATCCCTTATATTAACTTCACGGCCGTCTCTCTCTGTCGTTCTGTCTTCATCTATGTCTCTCTGTCTTGGGCGGGCGGAAAAACAAAAGTAAATAAAACAAACCCGTAAAAACAAAGTTTTTGACTATAAATCCCTTATATATGAGACATAACTAACAGTAGTGATTATTTTTAAACATTTACAGACTGACACTGAGTGATGTCCCTTGTCTTTAATAAATGGGGGTGGGATGTGAGGGGGTGTCGGCACGACGGTCGTCGTCAACACGACGGTCGGCGTCAACTCAAACTCACGTGGAACTAAGATTTAAAAAAAAACAGTGAATTTTGAATTACATACCTCATATTAGGATAAACTAAAAATGCATTAATTTAATTACGGTACGTTTGATCGATCTGAAATTTTGATACGATGCATTGTTAGGTCAGACGGGTCCGTGTGCCAAATTTCAGTTTGATCGGATCATGGGAAGTGGGTCATTTTTTACTTCTGTTTTTCCGCCCGCCGAGCCCGCCGAGCCCAAGACAGAGAGAGAGAGACGGCCGCGAAGTTAATATAAGGGATTTAAAAATGACCCACTTCCCGTGATCCGATCGAGCTGAAATTTGGCACATGGACCCGTCTCACCTAACAAGGCATCGTTCAGATCGATCGAACGTACCGTAATTAAATTTATGCCTTTTTAGTTTATCCTTATATAACGTATGTAATTCAAACTCACTGTTTGTTATTGTTTTTTTTCAGGGGATTGTTCAGTCACGCGTTGACGCGACCCATCGAAGTACCGGCGTGCTTTTGTTTACATTTTACGTGTCACGCTGAGCTCGGTCAAGTGATCGGTGACCAGACTTCCCCCCACCCCCCACCCCCAGGGTTATGAAGCAAAGTTGAGTTAAGACAGATTTAGTCTGTAAATGTTTGTCGCGTTTGAAAATAATCAATGCTGTTAGTTATGTCTCATATATAAGGGATTCATAGTCAAAAACTTTGTTTTTACGGGTTTGTTTTATTTTTAAAAACTTTGTCTCTCTTGAATTTTAAAAAAATTAACTCAGGTTAAAGTTGCGCTAGAAGATTTTCTTTTTAAAAATTAAAATTAACCACAGACGCTGCTTTTATATAGAAGATTTTTGCGTCCTAGGTTCTTTATTTCATGAATTGTAATTAGAACAATCCGCTGCCTACCAGGCACTATCTTTCTATGGTCTAAAAACATTGATGCTTTAAAACGCGAGCGACTGCACTTTTTCTGCGAGTAAAAAGGCTTTCATCTATAAAATATGTCAATTTTTCTTTAATAATCACTTAAATGAAACAAATACAATAAAATAGATAACATTTAGCTATCACGTCAGTACAGTGAAAATAGTTCACCGTCCCTGGTGCCATGGAAAAAAATTCTGCCGGTCCCCCATGCTAAAAAGTTTGAGAAGCACTGGTTCAAAGTACCTCACGACCCAGTCTCTCTTCTCATCTCACTTCGTATTCTGATCAGCTCCTTACTGTGTCACCCAACACCACACTATTTGTAGCCCGTCAGCCTTCGTGAATTCCCGCCTGACCAAAATTCCCACTATTATTTACACGTGAACTCTATATCTCAAGTCACTATCTGACTAGAGCTCACAACAATATCATTACATTTAAGACCGGTGATTCCCAAACCACAACATAAACGGTATCCGACCGTGACAGTGTGCGTTTAATATATGTGACGTCACATCAAAACGCACAACTTTAAAAAAAGTTTCGCTTAATATTTGACTACATACACTTTATTAATGACGTTTTATATGGCTTCACGCGTGTTACGTGGTTATAGTGCAGCCATAAATGAAAACAAATTAATTTGAAACATGCTCATTTTCAAATAGAAACCCCGGCTTTTGAAAAAGGGGTCTAAGTTTTTATGACGACAAGGGGTTGAAAAATCAGCCAAAATAGCGTGACGTCATTTATGGATGGCCCTTACGTCAATCATATGATGGATTTTTATACATTAATAAACATCAATAAATAATTGTTATTGAAGGGAAGTAAAGGTGGGGAAACATTTTTACCATTCCATGCCATATTTATGTAAGCAGTAATAAAAGAGGCCGCATAAAATGATATACCTATAAATACACACTTATAAAAATACAAGATATACTTTTTTTAGAAAAATGTCATAAAATGTCATTAAGTTGTTACAATAAAACTAAACTAAATTTCCCGAAAGTTTATTGCATTGAAGACAGTTTACATATATAAAACATAAAAAAGAATTATATCTGCAAGCATAACTAATTACATTACTGATTGTTCTAAATATTCCAGTTGTTAAAAAATTTCTGTCACATTTTCAGCAAAAATCCGAAAGCTTTTATATCTTTGTGTTCATTTACTTTCACATAGATAAGGAACATTTTGAATTAGTTTTCTTTGCTGATTACTTTCTCGGAAAAACAATAAAATTGACTTAATTGTTCCTATTGTGTTTCGTACAACATTCACATTATTTAAATCGTTAACAACAAGATTTAGTTTATTTGAACTGCAATGTGCAAATGCTGCTTTTGGGTATTTTTTTCGAATTATTGCTTGGACTCTTGCTTCTTTACCTGCCATTGTAGAACATCCGTCGTATCCTTGGCCAACAAACTTTGTCATATCTAATCCAAATTCGAATGAATTTGTAATGATGGTGTTGGCTAAACCTTCAGCTGTTCTATTGCGAATTGGAATATATCCCAGGAATTCTTCTGTGACCATCATTTTCCCATTTTTTTCTTTGACAAATCTAACACCAAGTGACATCTGCTCAATGCCTGAAATGTAATTTGTCTCGTCAGCAAGTATAGAAATTGCAACTGAATTATTTGCTGTACGAACAATGTCTTCACGCAGAGAGACCCACGCATTTCGATTATAGTGTTTTACGTAGTTGCAGAGATATTCTCAGCACTACAAGAACAAATTGACAAATGATTATCAAGAACTTCATCTCCAGATTCAACACGAAACTCCAACAGGTCATAAAATTTACCAGAATTTGATTCTTTTCCATGAAGTGCTAGATCATGCATGCAGCAAAATAGGATTGTAGAAATGATGGGACCCAGTTTGTTGCGATTTTCTTGAATTTGTCTTCTAAATGATGAGGCCAACTGCTCATATATAGAAACTGCTTTGGCTTCCAATAATGCAACAAAATTGCTTGCATCTTCATGAGAGCCTTTGTCCCATGTGCTTTGCAGGTGGCTACGTGCATATTCGTTGAAATCTTTATATTTTGTACATGGTTTGATGACAAATGCCCACTGAACTTCTCGAATTACTTTTTGCGGAAACAACACGCAATAATTGAAAAAAGGCACCTTTTTAACATTTGCGAGTATAAAAGCCACGGTGAATAGTCTGATAACCATGCATATCTAAAAAACTAAAAAACTCTGTTTCCTTCACGGTCAGCTCTAAAATCATACTTTTTATCAGGGGTCCAACAATCACGAATCAGCTGTAATTTCAACTTATTTGAAAGGTCGTGTGTCCAGACATACTTTCCAATATCCAATTTAGGAAATGAAGTGTCAGTGACAATCAACTTAGGAACAGTTGCTTCAGTTGTGTCTGGCTGTTGAACTTTTACTGTTGTTCAGAGTTGTTCTCAATGCAAATGATAAGTAAGATGCTACAGACGCCCCGAAATCTTATAATAACGGCATTTCGGAATCCCGCGATTGCTCTACTTTTCGTGTGTGTTTTTTTTTGGAGCCTGTAAAAAAATTTTCTGATATCTATCTTTGGTAATCCTGCAGTTTTCTACACGTATATTATTTCAAAGCAAAATTCAATTTTCTCGTGAGAACTTAAGTTTTTTAATTTATTAAATGCATTTGTATATGTTGTATTTCAGCTTTTTTCGGCCCTTATGTTATACTTAACTTGAACTTAATTGAAAAGTGAACCTTTATGGCATTGTAAGTTAAATTAAAAAAGTGGGTCCCCCCCCTTGAAAAATTCCTAGCGACGCCCATGGAACCACGTCTTCTGAATTTTTCCACACTCATATTTTTTCTCCCTCTAACTCGGCGTTCGGTTGATATCTCCAACTCATCGTAAATTGTTATGGCTGATATAACAGCGTTTTGTATTAGCACATCTTTTTTTTATGAAATGGGTTTGCATTAATTTTTTAAAAAAAGATTGCTACTTTAATGCAATAAAACAAAATAAATTAAATTTGTAGCAATTCTCTTAAAATAATTTCCTGAAAACTGAAACAGTAATGTAAATTACTACTTGCAAGTTAAAAAAAAACAACAATATTTTAATCACCATGCCATGTGGGTACTTGTTCGCACATCATTCTTCGCATGTCGAAATTATATGGGACGCGGTGGTCGAGTGGCAGCGCGCTCGACTGGCGTACCGATGGTCACGGGTTGGAATCCATGTCAAGGCAAGGATTTGTTTCCCGGGGCCTAGGGCATCCCTGAGTCACCCAGCTCCGAATGGGGTACCTAACACTAGTTATGCGGCTGGGTAATGCGTGGAGCCCACAAAGCCGTGGCCTGTGAACGCTGCATCACTTGCCAACAGATCATCTGTCATGGTCTGTGGGGCGCAATTATCTTCTGCACAGAAGGAGCTTCTGTATAGATAAGATAAGAAGATACGATAAATTCCACGCAAAAACAATCGTGTCGATAATTTTGTGTGTAGTTTTCATATAAATGCGTCTTCAGTGACGTATACCACTTAATTTTCCAAACAAATCAATATCTTTTTGGAGCGATCTTAAATTTTTTGAACGGGTTTGCGTTAATTACAACAACCACTATGTAATCAAACAAATGTTGTGCGACCCGTTAATTAAGATTCAAAAATTACGAATATTTTTTGTTTCACCTTGCTTTTCCCCCTTCAAAAGAAATTGGGCTGTTGTCGAAATAGCTGTACTTTTCAAATGCCCACATATGCCACCCTCTAAATGTGTGGCGCCTGGGGGCCGACCATCCCCCCACTGCTACGCCACTAATTATAATCTATGACAGCATCTTTTCCACCATTAGTTAAATCATTAAACCTTGAAACACTAGAGGATAGAAGAACCAAGAGCAAAGTAGTAATCATACATAAAGCAATTAATTCTAATTTAGAAATACAACACAAAGATAACTTAATACAACCCTCAGATAGACATAAGGATAAAAAACACCTTTCTTATTCCGTATGCAAGAACAAACACATACAAGTTTTCCTTCTTCCCGTCCGGAATTCGGGCGTGGAATGGGTTGCTTGAAGAATCCAGGAAAACCAACACTTTATCAACATTTAAATCTCTAATAAAAATGCAGGACTAAAACACAAACCATAGATAAGCGTAGGACGCAATAATCTTCTGTATAGAAGGAGCGTCTGTAAACAGATAAGATAAGTCTTATAAGATAATGCTCGACTCACAATGACAGAAAGATATAAGTATGCTAACAGTGAACTCTTAAGAAAATCGTGATAGAATTGATAAAACTGATGCAATTTATTAATTTTTTGGGGGAAAATTAACCGACATCGTGATATTTTATTTGACCGAATTAACCGATGAGTACAAATTAAAAAAAAATTCTCGGGATGTATGCCCCAAACATTATTATTTTGGGAATAATAAACAGTAAAGAGTTTGGAGAAAATAAAGGGGGGACAACTGTCAAATGCATTTTTTAAAACCGCTATTAACTGTGATGCAACTACTTATTAGCAACACCATTGCCAAATTGCCAACAAAATTTATTTTAGCCATATTTATAAAATATTACTGGCAAATATTAAATAATATTTTTAATTTCTTATACATATATTTTTAAAATCATTTTTTTAAAAAAATCTATAGATTTATTTGATTTTACTTTCAATTGATTTTATGCACTCAGTTTTAAAAACAAAATTACGTTTGGGACAAATCTAATTTAACTAAATCAAAGAAATGCTGGCATATTATTGTTGAACATTTTATTTAATTTATTGCAAATTAGAAGGCGGCACCTATAAAGTGACTGAAAATTTAATTATTATAAACTAGTTCATGTGTGATAAAATTCACTATTACCTAATGCCTTATGACATAATGAATAAAATGTTGATATTTATTATTGTTCAATGTAATTTACGCATAATAAACTAACATACAAATACTGGTATGTTTGAAATTCCAGACGATGATCATTTTTGGGATGTAAGTTTTTAAGTTTAATTTTTAATGAAATTATTGAAAAAATGGATGTTATTAATATTATTGTTGCCTTACTAACTAAACTTGCTCATTCACTCATTGACATTGCATTGTTATTGTTGACTCATTGCATACTAATGTTACGACTTCTTCACTTATTTATACAAATCCAACAGATAAACTCACGTAGTGCACTCAAACTCAATTACATTAATCATTATAATAGCAGACTAGTGTTATGACTAGTCACAAGTCATTGTGGTTGTCCTTATAATATAATTGCCTTATTTTATACTATACTTATTAAACTAAAACTTATTAATATCTTGACCAATCAAGCTTTTTGAGGTGCTACATTAAAAATGCATTTATCATGAAATTTGAATACAAAAATTGATTTTCTGTGGTACTGTGGTGTACCTAGGCCAAAAACAATAAAAACTGTGTGGATAACACTAACAAACAATATGTGTGGAAAAGCCAAACTGGGTGTTATTTGGCAATTTTCACACATCTGTGGGAATAATCACTCCTAATAATTTATTAAGTGTAGATTTGTTGACTATTAAAATTAAACTTAACAACAGTTATACTTTTTAAAAGTCATAAACTTACATGAGTGTTTCTAGGCGAATGGTAGAAGGGATGGTAGATATATTGTTAGGAGGCCCAAACAGTTTGTATTATATATTCTATGAGCACTCAACCAGGCTCAAAGTTTCAATAAACATTTTATTATTTTCCCCCATGCCTGTCTTATTTGTTCTGTTAAGGGACATCCATAAATGACGTCACAGGATTTTGGCATTCACCCCCTCCCCACATGTCATCATAAAAAGTTAGGAGGGGGGCTCCAATATGACGTCACAAAGCTTTGCCTCCCCCCCCCCACAAAAAAAAACACCAAACAAACCGTATGTTCTATTTGAAAATGAACATGTTTCAAATCACTTTGTTTTCATTAAAGTGTATATTTAGTGTAGGCCTGCACTTTAATACCGTAACCCGCATGAAATCATGTAAAAAGTCATTAAATAAATAGTAAACAATGAAATATTTAAGTCAAGTGGAACTTGGCTACTGCTATGTCTAGTCGTAGCAATAAAAGTATTTCGTATTCTTACAACTAGTCGTAACATTAGGAAGTAAGCTAATGCTCCAACTAGTCGTAACACAAGATAGGAATATTAATGTTACAACCATTTCACTTCTTTACTAAAATCATATTGGAGGGGGTTCTAAGTTTTTGTGACGTGTGACATCATTTATGGATGGGGCCTTTACTTTATACGCACATATATATAATACTATTAGTAAATACGCCTAATATACCATATTAAATTAATAGATCACGGTTTATATTTATTTACAGCCAGGAGTGTGTATTGATTCTAAAATCTAAATTTGTTTAAATATATTTAATCAACGTTTCAGAATAAGCAGTACAAAAATTACACTTACCAACACCCAAATTGTGGTTTAAAAAAAATATTTAAAAAAAAAGCCTCTCGCATTGGGGTTCATAACCACACCTCATTTTCAACATCAATCCATCATCCCCAACATCAATCCATCATCCTCAACATCAATCCATCATCCCTCTGCCTATCCACTCATCTATAAATGCTTATGATATATTATGATTTTTTAAAATTATAACTATCGTTAAATGGACACCAATCAAGTTTTTTTATTGTGCTACCTTTAAAATTCATTAAATAGGCTAATTAGGCTTACTCAGTAATCATGAAATTTGAATATGAGAAATAATGTTTAGTATTAGTACATTTATTAGTATAATTAAAATACAACTTTAGTCGTAACTGTAAGCACATAGCATATTTTTATGACCAATCGTAACAGTAGATAAATTTGCTACTACTACGAGTAGTCGTAACAATAAAATTATTTCTTATCGTTACGACTAGTCATAGCAGCAGACACTTCAATTTTTAATAAGTTATATTTGACTTATTCTACGTTTTTAAAAAAAAGGTAGTAAGTTGGGTCTGGTCAGGATTAACAGGTTTCTTAATTTTGATTTTTTTTTACCTAGTCAATTTGAAATTTACTGTGAGTCGGCAGAGTGGAAAAATTTTAATTTCCGTATATACTCGTTTTATAGCCCGTTTTTAAGCCGACCCCCCAACTTTTGGAAGAGAAAAGTATTAAAAGTGTATAACCCGCTCGCAGTCTGACCCCCAAAAAAAATAATAGGACAGCTGAAACAAAATGGCTTATTTTTTTTTAAACTACAAGCTAAATCGGTCATTATGATTGTTTTACATGTAATTAGTACTGCCTATCTTTGTCTTTGTGCTCCTTGTTATGTAAGAGTTACCGGTATTTAAACAAAAAAAATTTGTTGGTTAACAGTAATGAAAGAGCGTACATAAAAATTCGTTGTTGAAAACAAAATTTGTGAAACAATTTATTAAAACGTACAAAAAATAAATAAAATGATTAAATAAGGTAAATGCAAATGTTTAATAATATATTATAGCTTCTGGTAGAGCAGTTGAATCTTGTAGAATGTAGAAAAGGACCTTGATGATCTACAATAACAACACCGATATTCAATATCCATGCAGAAATACGTTAATGTCCTGCTCGTTAGCCGACCCCCCAACTTTTTCCCCTAGATTTTGTCCAAAAATGGTCAGCTTGCGAACGAGTATATTTCAGTATGTACGGTAATTAAATTAGAAGTCTGAGATTCTGAGGGCTAAATTTGTTTTCTGAATCTCACTGAACGAATAGGCTATTAATACTATTATAGTTATAGGTGATAGCCTAATTAGAGCCAGAGTTCACAAAGTTATATTAATTTTTTTATACGTTTTAGCGTTGGCATAAAAATAATTTGTTTTGCTTTTTTCCTTAAAAAAAAACATATAAAAATACTGTGGTACCCTGTTAAGTCGACGGCGTTGGGGTATGAAAAATGGCGCAGAGGTAACCGATCATCGAGTTAAACGAAAACCAATATGGCGGCAAAATATTAACATGCGCTTGAAATTTCTTTATATACATGATGTGCGTTAATTAGTGATGGGACGATTAATCGGAATCGTATCGGAATATCGGGACCCTAATATTTCTTCACTCTTTCCTAAGCTTAAGACCGTTCGTTTTTAAGGACCGTTTAAATATAACCCAGGGTTCCCACTCAGTCGGGAAAAAGTCGGGAATTAAAATAATTTTCCCGGTCTTGAAAGTCGGGAAATAGTCGGAAAAAGCTATGACTAGTCGGGAATTTTTATATATATAT
Organism: Ampullaceana balthica; assembly: GCA_944989445.1. Lineage (NCBI taxonomy): Eukaryota > Metazoa > Mollusca > Gastropoda > Lymnaeidae > Ampullaceana > Ampullaceana balthica. Next base: position 1,169,916 of record CALYLW010000059.1, read on the forward strand.
ATATTGTTTTTTGCCGAAGTAAATGACTTTGATTACGTCTCTATGGTCATGTTTCGATACCATTTAATAAAAAAAAAGTTACCAGTTTATAATTGTCTGTGGGTGCGTTAAAACTAAGGTCAAATTTTTCGCCTCGCCTTGTCCCATGGCGCGTGTGGCGTGGCATGTCACCGCCGCTCGCGTTTGCAATGACCGTCGAATCGACGAATTAAAAAAACAACAACATATCAATATGGTAATTTTAAGTTTAATGCTTTTGACATGCAGGATATCTGTCACTATGAGACCGCACTCGAATTTCCTCCGTCAATCAAATGATACGTGTAACTTGTACTTGTAATATAAATAGTAACAAATGCGGCCTTGACCCTTGATCACATCAAAGGCGCACTGTGTGTTAGACCTAAGCGAATTTTAAAAAAATCATTCCTTATCAGAATTCGACCTACAACATTGATGACGTTTATATTATATATATAGTGGAATATTAAGAAAATTATTTGATTTCACCGTCACGCGCGTGTTAGTCACAGTCACGTATCTTACTGGTAACAAAGCAACAACAAACTTTTAAAAGAATAATAATTTTTTATTTAATTATATAAAAACCACCGTCGATTCTCGATACAAACCTTTATTTTCTTTCCTAAAGATATTGGTTTATCTTAAAAAATAAAATCATAAATGCATCAGAAAATGAATTTAGTTTAATAATAATATAACATGCACTGCGAAATAATGACGGATTAAAGACCGCTAACGCGATTTTCGAGTACCTCTGGTGAATACATACTCAAACTAATTCACCCACGGAATCAAATTGAAAGTAAAAACATCCAGTAATTTTTATTGAAATCTCGTAGAATCACACAATAGCCGGAAGTCTCGAAGAAAGCGAGATGTCAACACTGTTTTGAACTAAAAATGCCAAAGTGCATTGCTAGGCGAACAGACGGGGATCTAGCTAACCGACGTTAAGTTGCAAATTTTGCACTCTTTTGGGCTCAAAATATTAGGGCTCGGCGTCTTTAAAAAATCGAATTAACTGATGAAAAAATGCAAAGACAAATTATTGGCGGTTCCAATAAAAAACATCGACTTAATAGAGCTGACGAGTTAACCGGGCTAGATTTTAGTGGGTCCCACTGTACTATTGATCATGGATATTAGGTTTTTTGTGTGTTAAAAATGCCCTGGCGCCAAAGGGACAATGACGGTACAGGTAGGGGACAATGACGGTACAGGTAGGGGACAATGACGGTACAGGTAGGGGACAATGACGGTACAGGTAGGGGACAATGACGGTACAGGTAGGGGACAATGACGGTACAGGTAGGGGACAATGACGGTACAGGTAGGGGACAATGACGGTACAGGTAGGGGACAATGACGGTACAGGTAGGGGACAATGACGGTACAGGTAGGGGACAATGACGGTACAGGTAGGGGACAATGACGGTACAGGTAGGGGACAATGACGGTACAGGTAGGGGACAATGACGGTACAGGTAGGGGACAATGACGGTACAGGTAGGGGACAATGACGGTACAGGTAGGGGACAATGACGGTACAGGTAGGGGACAATGACGGTACAGGTAGGGGACAATGACGGTACAGGTAGGGGACAATGACGGTACAGGTAGGGGACAATGACGGTACAGGTAGGGGACAATGACGGTACAGGTAGGGGACAATGTTTCAATATTTATGAGATGAGTAGAATCTGACATTTAATGTTAATTTGTGAACCAAAATTTTAGAGAATGGAAATCTTTCGGACCAATGGTACTTCAGTTGGTTACCAACAGGCAGTATCCTTGATAGGGTATCAAATTAATAATTAAGTTGTTAGAGTAGCAAGTTTTTTAGTTGACTGGGGAATGTAGACGTCTGTGCAGCCCCTGGACTATGTTCCCTCTAAGGTTCGTTGGTCCATGTGCAAAATAAAAATTACTTGTGTGCAAAGTTGCACAGCATCCATTTTTTATGCATATTTTACAAAATTTGCTGCACAGTAATTCTAAACTGCTGCACAGCGTCGGTCAGATATCTGAGCCACCTATCAGTTTAAGGGAACATTGGCCCTGGTAGTGTTAGTTTAACTGAGTTCAGGTGAGAATAAAACACAACTTAATGACAGTTAATAACGGGTAGTGAAGTGGAACAGGGTTTGGAGTAATAAATCTGGTTCATGGAATGGAGTGCTCCAGCATGAATCTTTTAAAATCTGGAGAGAACCCCAACGTGTAGGCCTATACATAAAAACCAAAGTGAAAAATAAGAGACCTTCAAACTTTTCTACGCTATTCACTATTGCGAGTATAAACATGGATAAGTTAATAAAAAATAATTTCTAAACACTTAATCAAAAATAATCTTGCCTCTAATTTTGTATCTCATTTCTTACAACCTAAATTTTCACTAAATTTTTTTTAATGAAATAATATGCCATACCACATAGTGCACATACTAGTCTGGCTTTTAAAAAAAAATTTAAATATTTTTTTTAAAAATGACACTTAAGCAATTTTCTCTGGTTTTGCATGCCACATAAAATATACCTATACTTATACACAAACAAAAATGGATTTAAAGCTTCAAATTGAAAGTGAAACTGACAAAATGGGCATTAGCGGATTTTTTATTTAAGACAGGAAATTTAAATTATTCTCATGTAAAAAATTTTTTTAATAAAGGCTTGATATTATTATACATGTTAAACTTAAAATGAATTAGCTTGAGAATTTATATTTTTATTTTAGGAACTTCCCATTGGAGATGAAATTGATAAAGATAATAACAATGACCCAGTTTCAGGTAATTATTTGGTTTCAACTTTAAGAATAAGATTTACTTCCAATAATTTTTAAGTTTTAGAGAACAATCAATTACAATTTGTTGTTTTTTCTTTTGTTATAAAAACTCCTGCTTCTCCTATTTATATAGTGCTAAATCTCTTTTTAACTGTATTTTGTTCAAGGCCTGACTATATTACATCAAGAAGAAAGCACACATATCATATTGTTAGGTTTATCCAAAAAATTATTCACAGGGCTTCAGGATACTCTTGCTCAAGTTCTAAGAGCATTAATCTAGGATCTTTCACTTTAAGCATACATAGCGGGTTGATTCTCTTGAGGATGAAAATATTTTCCCCAGAGAATTAAAACTTTAGAGTGTTTTTTCTTGAGACAAACACCATTTAAAAAAAAATTAATATTGGTACTTTAACATATGTTGATTTAAAACTAATTATTTGTTTTTCTAATGTAATATTTTTGAAGCAATGATTTGTTAAATGTATATAATTTTTTTAAACAGAGCTTCCAGGATCTATTAAATTTGACTGTGAAAGTAATGCACAGCCTAGGACAAATAGAGAAGTAAACCTTATCAAATTCAAACGGAAATTTCCCGGGCCTGCTGGTATTCTACCTCCCTCTGTAAGAGTCTCCTTTGAGGATTTTTCAACATTTACAAAAAATATATATTTTTCTTTACACAGTTTTAAAAAATGTCAGCTTTTCTTTGTTATGTTCAGGAGCACTTTAAAATATTAATTTTATTTTGTTTGTAGGCAAAAATATAATATTAAGAAACTGAAACTGTTGTAGATACCACAACAAATCCATTTAACATACGAACTTTTTTATGTGTAATTTATAATAGGTGTAATTATATGACGAGTCCACTTACAAAGTTGATTTTGGTGGGAAAATCTTTTTACTACCCTCTTTTTGGTGTAAATGGTAAAACTCTACAATATTCTTTTTGTTTTGTTATTTAAAACCTACTAAATATGCTGTATTTTATTGTTAAAAAAAATGAAACACTTGCAAAATCTGCTAAGTCGCTCAAACATAAATGCCTTTTTTTTAAAACTCTAAAAAGTGACTTAGTAGGTTTTGCAAGTGGATACCTCATATATTTATAAAATTCTTGTCTAAATATTTATAATGTCTAATTTTACAGAGCCCTGGAAGTTTGCTGAATGTTAAACTGACTGAATTACCAGAACATAACTTGCTGGACAGTCCTAAAGTTTGTGATCATAATAATGAGGTAAATTAATTCGATGTTGCTACATTTCAGTAGAAATTGTATATGTTCATTTGGAAATTACAGAACAGGGGTTAAATGCTGATTAGAAACAACCTGGGGTGTAGGGAGCCCTTTTCCTTGTTCGAGCGTTTCATGATAATGACTCTGCTGTTGGTCATATCTTAAAACTGTGTAAACTGTAAAGGGGCTGGTAAATTGGGAGACATTGATAAAAGTGAGGAACTTATCTATGTCTTAAATTTTTTTAGTGATTAGATTAATTTCTGTTTCTTAACATACTTCCTTATCACTCCTGCATAAAAAATTCAAAATATAGAATGGGACTGCAATAAAGCTTTTAAATAAAATACAAAATACACAAACAAATTGTGCAATGAAAACAATAAATTTGAGCTTTATTTTTAGACTGATACGACAGTAAACGTTTCGGCTAATGCCTTCATCAGTACAACATAAAATACATTCTTACAATACTTACATAAGTAATAATAACATTCTTAAAAAATATTGTATTTTAAAATATTTATGTTAAATAAAAAGAAAGGAAAAACAAAAACAAACATGGACACAGGATATAGCAAAAAGGGGGAAGTATCCAAAGTTACAGTAAAAACCACAACGGGAACAAAATTATGCAGTTAAGTAAAATTATGAATTTGGTTAATTCCATATGGAGCCAACGTACCAAATCTTTTTATGAGTCTATTTTCCATGTGGACTCTATCATGGGTATTGCTTGCATATAAAATACCAGTTACTGCAATATCTGATATGCCGTTATGGTCAACACTGTTAAAATGTTTAGAAACAGGACATTGAGCCTGTTTATTTATATTATACAGGTGTTCTCTAAACCGATCTCCAAGACGACGACCAGTCTCACCCACGTAAATTTTATTACACCTCTTGCAAAGAATTGCATAAATCACGTTGCGACTTGTGCAAGTGAATCCATCTTTTATTAAGAATTTTTCAAGAGGGAAAGAAATGTTGTTAATTTCCATCACATATGGACAAGTATTGCAACGGTTACGGTTGCAACCTTTTGTTCCAATATATGCTTTCATTGTGGGAAGGTGACTTCTTACAAGAATATCTCTGAGGCTTCTATCTCTCCGGAAAGCAAAAAGAGGAGGTTTTTTGAAGACCTGCTGAGTTAGAGGGTCAGCCATAAGGATTGGTCGGTTTTTGAGAATCACCTGGCGAGCTTTAAAATTATGAGGATGAAAAGTTAAAATAAATTTTGATCGATCACATTGATCAGAAACAGATGATTTAAATGTATCCTGTCTGGTCATGCCCTTAATTCGATTGACAGCGGATATTAAAACTGTTTCCGGGTATGACCTTCTTCGAAAAAAATCCAGCATTTCATTACTTTTCTCCAAAAAGTCTGCCTCATCACTGCAGAGTCGTTTAAGTCTCAATAGTTGCGAAAATGGGATAGAGCTCTTACAAGATTCAGGATGGGACGATGAATACATAAGGAAACTATGGCTGTCTGTAGACTTGTAAAAAATTGATGTGGATATTTTATTTTCTTTCAATTTAATTTGTATATCCAAAAAATTAACAGCTGTTAATTTTTTGGATATACAAATTAAATTGAAAGAAAATAAAATATCCACATCAATTTTTTACAAGTCTACAGACAGCCATAGTTTCCTTATGTATTCATCGTCCCATCCTGAATCTTGTAAGAGCTCTATCCCATTTTCGCAACTATTGAGACTTAAACGACTCTGCAGTGATGAGGCAGACTTTTTGGAGAAAAGTAATGAAATGCTGGATTTTTTTCGAAGAAGGTCATACCCGGAAACAGTTTTAATATCCGCTGTCAATCGAATTAAGGGCATGACCAGACAGGATACATTTAAATCATCTGTTTCTGATCAATGTGATCGATCAAAATTTATTTTAACTTTTCATCCTCATAATTTTAAAGCTCGCCAGGTGATTCTCAAAAACCGTCCAATCCTTATGGCTGACCCTCTAACTCAGCAGGTCTTCAAAAAACCTCCTCTTTTTGCTTTCCGGAGAGATAGAAGCCTCAGAGATATTCTTGTAGGAAGTCACCTTCCCACAATGAAAGCATATATTGGAACAAAAGGTTGCAACCGTAACCGTTGCAATACTTGTCCATATGTGATGGAAATTAACATTTCTTTCCCTCTTGAAAAATTCTTAATAAAAGATGGATTCACTTGCACAAGTCGCAACGTGATTTATGCAATTCTTTGCAAGAGGTGTAATAAAATTTACGTGGGTGAGACTGGTCGTCGTCTTGGAGATCGGTTTAGAGAACACCTGTATAATATAAATAAACAGGCTCAATGTCCTGTTTCTAAACATTTTAACAGTGTTGACCATAACGGCATATCAGATATTGCAGTAACTGGTATTTTATATGCAAGCAATACCCATGATAGAGTCCACATGGAAAATAGACTCATAAAAAGATTTGGTACGTTGGCTCCATATGGAATTAACCAAATTCATAATTTTACTTAACTGCATAATTTTGTTCCCGTTGTGGTTTTTACTGTAACTTTGGATACTTCCCCCTTTTTGCTATATCCTGTGTCCATGTTTGTTTTTGTTTTTCCTTTCTTTTTATTTAACATAAATATTTTAAAATACAATATTTTTTAAGAATGTTATTATTACTTATGTAAGTATTGTAAGAATGTATTTTATGTTGTACTGATGAAGGCATTAGCCGAAACGTTTACTGTCGTATCAGTCTAAAAATAAAGCTCAAATTTATTGTTTTCATTGCACAATTTGTTTGTGTATTTTGTATTTTATAAAAAATTCAAAAGCACACATTTAGGTCCTGTCATTGTACACATGCTACGTTAATTTTGCAATGAGTAACAACAAATTAAAACATGAATTAAATAGATCTTATTTTTTAGCCAATCAAATAACTTTAGTTATTAAAAGGGTTTTTTAAAAATTGCTGAACTAATTTATGACTCATAATTGTTGCTTGAATATTAATGAATTAATGTATAAAAAAGTTATTTGACAATATGTTAGACAAGTTTTAATATGTTTCATTTTGCACTGTTTCTGGAAAAAGGGAACGCTTTTCATAATGACGATAAAATATGTTCGCATTAAAATATCATTTTACAATCTTGTCTTCATGTATTACATTTTGGAAATTTAAAACAGCAACAAAAAACATGAAATTCTTGGATAAATAAGTTACTTGGTTCATCATTTCAGAAAAGAGGTTACTTTTTGTTTCCCCAGACCCAAAGTATTTTTTAAATTATTATATTTTTTATTCTTAGATTGAGAACAACTCGTTGTCTCAAGTTTCTGCTGATGATATTTTTACATCATGGCCCTGGAAGTCTTTGGTGGCAGATTTGGGCCCAGATTCTCCATCAGTGCTGGCAAAGTTTTCAATCAAGTCAATGCTTTTAAAGGTAATAAAATATGAAATCTTAATCAGTGGCATAATTCTTTTTAAAGAAATCTCTGATCAATTTCTCCTTACCAAAATGTGTAATCTGACATTATATGTTGAAAGGGGTAATGAACATAAAATAAAATGTTATATAAAAAATATTTACAGTGGTACCTCGAGATACGAGTTTAATTCGTTCCTTAACTTTGCTCGTATGTCAATTTGCTCGTATCTCAAAGCAATTTTCACCATTGAAATTAATTGAAATGCCATTAATCCGTTCCAGCCCAAAAATTTGCTATCCCTAATTGTTTTGTTAGGTGTTTTTGAATAAGAAAAATGTATTTATGAATTACAAATATCTAATAAAAACATAATAAAAGAGAATGTAAAGCAAAAAAAGTGCACATACATATTTGTATTTTGGTCAATTAAATGTAACTTACACACAGCTTTAATGCTACTGTATGCTTAATTTTAGTAACTGCTTTTCTCTTCACTGGTCTTTGCCCTTTTCGCCGGATTAAAAAAAAACTGTCCAAGGAGGTTTGTTTCTTCCTGTCTTTTAGAATGCTGCGGAAATGAGTTAGGCAAGTGTCATTAAATAGCTCCGATCCACAACCATTTGCAACTTTTTCAGGGTGTTTCTTTTCCACAAACTGTGAAACTCTCTCCCACATTCCCAAGATCTTTTTTTATCTCACTTGTAGAGATAACCTCCTCTGACTCTTCCTCAAAACAAATTTCTTCCAGAACCCCCGATAGCTACTGTGACTGTAACTCTTGTAATTCATCGGTCGTCAGTTACTGAGAGTGCTCGTATCTCACATTTCGCTCGTATTTCAGCAAACAAAACTTCGCTCGCTTGACAGCTCGTATCTCAAATAACTCGTATGTCAGGGCACTTGTATCTCAAGGTACCACTGTATGCTGAAAGCGTATCGACCTTTTCAGTATTTGTTGTATATTACATCGAATAATTTTATTTACAGGCCAGCAGAAAGCTTCTCCCACGAGGCAAGATCCCTTTGATCCTTGGTGTGATAGAAAGTTTCGACATGCAGGGCTCTGATGCTGCTGTTGTCATTAGAGACCCTACAGGTAAAGAAGACATGGCCGACATTACACTTCTACCTCGAGATCTAAATGCTGCACTAAAAATATAGCTCTTGAGTGACCAAATGACCCATTTTCAAAAGAATTTATAGAGATGTACAGTAATTGTCACAAATTTTATAAAAATCCTTATTATTTTTCCTTTATATAATTGGATTTTTATTATTGTAAAATGATGTTAATTTTGTAGGACACATTGGAAGAGCATAAGAAGCATCCAACTTGGGAGATGTGTGTCTGCTAGATGTCCCTACTTCTAGATGTGCAAACATGTGACACTGAATTTTACAGAAAAATATGTTCCCTTTGCAATATGGATGAATTTTGTTACTTTCATTCTAATTGGCAATAAATTGTTACTTGTCAACAGATATATTGTAAAAATATTTACTATAGTAAAGAAGGAAAAAAAAACCAAATTAAATCTATAATTGAATGCTCTCCCTTGCATTGTGCTCTCCCAAGATTCCTTTGATTTTTCTAAATAGTAATATGTATTAAATACTTTTTTATTTAGGTAAAATGAATGGATCTTTGCATCAAGATCTCATCAAGGACCCAAACACTGCTATACAGCCTGGATCTGTTGTTATTCTCAGACAGGTGAATAAAAATATATAGATTCTTTTTTATTTAAAAAAAAATAATTACAAGTATAAATACTTAATAACTTATTGATATATTGTTTTTCAACAAAATTATATTGTAAATAAATAAATATATCCAAAGTTCTAAAACTGGAAATTCGGTATATTTATTACATATTGGTGCTTGTAGACCAAGAAATATGGCTAAAAAAGTGGATCCTAAATCCTCCTGAGATTTCAGGATGTCTTGGTAATCTCATGGCGTTTGATAAAAAATTAAAGTTCTGAAAAGTTCCTTAAATTTCAAACATTTTCTCATGAAATGTCCTGCATTTTTTTTTAACTTGCTGAAAAGTGCAAGATTACTTAGTAACTTGCTTGTTATCTTTAATTTTAAATCTTTTTTGAAATATTATATTTACTATAGGAAAAGTCCTTGACTTCTTGAATTTTATTTTAGATTATGTGTCAGTATCCTAAAAAGGACTCTCAAATTTACTGGCCAATCTGCTCGGCAGCAAAGTTTATTGATGCAGACCGTGCCTACTGATAATCAACCCACTTATTAGTACCTTGCTTTTATCCACAACACTTGTCTTTAGTTAAGATATCAGGAAATATATATTTGGTAATTGAAAAATGACGTCATAATTAAGGAACCTTGTTTTGTACAGTCGTAGTGTCATTTAGTATGTCATTTAGTATGTCATTTAGTATGTCATTTAGTATGTCATTTAGTATGTCATTTAGTATGTCATTTAGTATGTCATTTAGTTTGTCATTTAGTTTGTCATTTAGTTTGTCATTTAGTTTGTCATTTAGTTTGTCATTTAGTATGTCATTTAGTTTGTCATTTAGTATGTCATTTAGTATGTCATTTAGTATGTCAATTAGTATGTCAATTAGTATGTCATTTAGTATGTCAATTAGTATGTCATTTAGTATGTCATTTAGTATGTCATTTAGTATGTCATTTAGTATGTCATTTAGTATGTCAATTAGTATGTCAATTAGTATGTCAATTAGTATGTCAATTAGTATGTCAATTAGTATGTCATTTAGTATGTCAATTAGTATGTCATTTAGTATGTCAATTAGTTTGTTTGTTTATAAATTTACCTACCAGCAAAGTGTTATGTGATTTCCGAGTATGGCTTGGAGGCTGAAAAATGTGTCCCATCACACAGTGTGTCACAGTTCAATAATCCGTGAAGTCACTGACCCAATTGTTCAGTCTGTCCCGAAAAAGAAGGGTCAGTTTAGCAGACTTTAGGGCCTTTCTACCCCAACACAGTGGCAGACTATGTGTATTTCTGATTTGCCAGTTAACATATATGATCATAGTGTAGATATTATTACGTTTCAATGCACATTCATTGGCCCTCAATGACAGTGGCTGCTGACACTGTACAGATTGCAAAAGAAGTCTGTGATCTTGATGATAGTTTTAAAAGGGCTTGAGGAAATGGAGTCAAATTGTTATTTACCAAGTCACATAATAGCACTGGTCAAAGTTGTTTTTTTTAAAAATTGAGAGCAGCAGTCAAAGCCTTTGCGGTTAATAATGAGGATGTTTGTTTTCTGTACAAAATGAGAAATTGACAAACCTGACTCGGATCCCTCAATAAGTTGACAGAGTTTTATCTGGGATGGCATTAAAGATTTCGAGTACATCTTGATGTCTTCTGTGATAAAAATTGAAATATTCATTAAAAACTCTTTAAAAGAACTTTCTTGGCAACTTCAATGAGCAATGTAAAAAAAAATGTCAACACTAAATCTTTAATATACAAATTTTTTATAATTCAAATTTCTGAGATATTTGTAGATAAAAAAATATTTGCGTGTTACTCTAATTCTAATTACCTGTCATTATTCATCCTGACAGATTAGTGTCATCAGCCCCTCCAGTCGAACCCACCATCTAAACATCACCCCGGGGAATATTGTGCTCATCTACTCAACCAGCAAACAGGACGGCACAGCCAAGCGACCATGGATCCCAACTTCCATCTCATCCCCAGACACCAAGGTGTGCACCAAAGACACAGTGGAGATACCTTCTCTAAAAGAAATCATCGAGGAGTCAGAGCAAGAACTCTCCTTGTCTCTGAGAAACTTCAGACAAAATTTAAACCATAGAACCTCATCTGCATCATCTTCTCTGGTGTCTCCAAGATCGTCAGACTTCACGAGTCCGACTTCCTCCAGCTTGTTCAGCCCAAGATTTATTTCCCCTTCAACATCTGTGCCAAGGGCCTCGAAGCCATCCATTCAGAGACCTATGATGTGTCCACCAAGTAATCTATCACCATCACCTGGCTACTCCAGTAATTTACCAGCCTACACCCCAGCTTACTCAGTTAGAAATCCTCCATCCTTTCAGCCACAAAACAAAAGCAGGTTTACAGTACCACCCCATCCCATGAGAGGTGCCATCATGAACCTGAAGGAATCGCGTTACATGATAAGTGGTGCGGAGGCAACCAGAAGTCCACCCAGAGCAGCTACAGAGAACCACATGAGGTACAGTGACACACACAGTTCAAATCCTACACCACAGCACGTAAGAAGCTTAGCACACAATGCTTCAGTTTCTAACCTGCCCCCGTCATTTTCAGACAAAACAAACACTAGTGAGAGATTGTTGCATGACAACCTTCCTGATGATGATGATGAGGAATTACTACAGCTCTGTGACGCAGCAGACAGTCGGACAAATGGGACAGATGCAATCAGTGGCAATGTGTTTTCTGTATTTGACCCTTCGAATAATGAATTGAGCCCTACGGGGTCTACAAATAATGAAGTTATTGATCAACTATTTGAAGACTGCAGAAGAGAAGAAAGTAATGTCACCAACTTTTTTGCCAACAGTAACAGAAAAACTGATCAAGCTTTACATTCCAAATTTTCAGTCCCTCCATCGCCCAACACATCACATGAAGCCAAATCGGGCAGTGAAAATAAATTCACTTTTAAGCGCAGTGTCTCTGCCGTTCAGTCTTCCCCCATAGCACTGCCGTCTAAAAGACCCATGTTTGAACCCATTTTATCCAGCCATAATAAGGCTTTATTTAACAACAAGACTGAATCTCGTTGTGATTTATCGTGGTCGAGAGAAAAAATCTCTAATGAAAATCTATTAGCACGGCCAAGGGCTCCAACAAACATTGTCACGTCATGCTCAGGAGCAACATTATTCAAACATCCAGACTCGTCTCCCCTGACAGCCTCAGGTGTTCGCTCAATTATGACTTGTGATAAGACTTCTGAAAGAGATTCGAGGATTCAGTTGGGACAGAGAAATGTGAGCCCAAGACGAGATGCGCTGCCACCTGCCAATAGTTTATTGTTTCCATGGGATGATGGTAAGTTTGTAAGCTGACAATATTGTGATGAAACACGGTCTTGTGTGCTTCATCAGATTGAATATTAACATAAATTTAATTTATTTTCACTTTAATTCAAAATTATGTTTAGCGACGTCCATTTTTTTTGTCTCTTTCAATACATGACCTCTAACTGGTCACTTTTGAATTTCAGTTTTGGTAAATTTTATCATCAATTAAGACATGTCAATAATTGAAATATAAGTGTTAATTGGTAGAAGTTTCATTGTTGTGTGGTCGGCATCGATGTGTTAGTGTTGAGCAATCAATGGTAGATCTTTAATATTGAGTGGTCAGGAATAGATTTAAACATTTTTTCTAAAATCTTTGTTTCTTTTAATACTAATACCCATAAACTCAATTGAACCAACTTGTTTCTACCATCTTCTATTTTCAGATTTAAATGATGACCTGCTTCTCTCTCAGCTGACAGACGAATTTTAATTTTTTAAAAATTTCAATTGTCATCTCATGTATTGTGGTTTTGAGTGATTAAATTTGAAAATGCATGCAAAACAATCAATTTGTCTACTTATGATTTCATAATATAGCACAAAAAAAATTGTGATTTTTAGTTATCAACTATATGAGTCTGTTTTATCTAGATAATGATGTAATGCAACTTGCTCTACTTTACCCCTGCTGTTACCAGGTTTCAAGATCAGGATCTAAAAATTCGTTGTTGATTTTTACTTTATCAGGTTTTAAATGTATTGCATCTTAAAAAATATTTTTTTTAAACACAACAAAATTCAATGCACATGAGATGTAGTTGCATGTTTAGAAACTATTATGGCAGATTTTATTTAAAAAAGAATCTCTGTATAGATTTTGATATTTCTTATCACACTGGGGTTTTGGCAATTATTTATATTCCAAAATAATAGAGCCCTACCCAACCTACCCCAACCCTCTTCTGGCACCTGAATATCAAAGTCAACATATTTCCCCTAAAACTGAGTAAAAATTAAAATTTTAAAAATTATAACTACTTATCATCATTTATTTTTTTTAATTTATTTTTTTTAACGACACTGCACTAGCACTAGTCATAGCAATAAAATTATTTCGTATGGTTACAACTAGTGGTAACACTTGCTACGACTAGTCCTTAGCAGTAAACACTTTGAAAAAACTAAGTCGCTATAATATTTTTACAAAATCTTCACAATATTTTATACGCATATATCATATATAATACAACATTAATAGATCTGGGCTTGTTTATAAAAATAAAACTATCTACACAAGTCTACTCAGATCACTATTCAAATCCTGGTCCATGAGAGGACACTGCGCCAAAAGATGTGCCATCATTGCCTATGTCACAGCTCAGAGTTTGGCAGCCTGTAATAGTAGCTCTTTGTGGGATAGTAGTCTGCATTCCCCTGTTACAGTAGAACTTTGTGGGACAGTACTCAGCACTCCCCTGTTACAGTAGCACTTTGTGGGACAGTAGTCTGCACTCCCCTGTTACAGTAGCACTTTGTGGGACAGTACTCAGCTTTCCCCTGTTACAGTAGCTCTTTGTGGGACAGTAGTCTGCACTCCCCTGTTACAGTAGCTCTTTGGGGGACAGTACTCTGCACTCCACTGTTACAGTAGCTCTTTAGGGGACAGTAGTCTGCACTCCCCTGTTACAGTAGCTCTTTGGGGGACAGTAGTCTGCACTCCCCTGTTACAGTAGCTCTTTGTGGGACAGTACTCATCTTTCCCCTGTTACAGTAGCTCTTTGTGGGACAGTAGTCTGCACTCCCCTGTTACAGTAGCTCTTTGTGGGACAGTAGTCTGCACTCCCCTGTTACAGTAGCTCTTTGGGGGACAGTACTCTGCACTCCACTGTTACAGTAGCTCTTTAGGGGACAGTAGTCTGCACTCCCCTGTTACAGTAGCTCTTTGGGGGACAGTAGTCTGCACTCCCCTGTTACAGTAGCTCTTTGTGGGACAGTACTCATCTTTCCCCTGTTACAGTAGCTCTTTGTGGGACAGTACTCAGCACTCCCGTTAGTGGCTCTTTGTGGGACAGTACTCAGCACTCCCCTGTTACAGTAGCTCTTTGTGGGACAGTACTCAGCACTCCCCTGTTACAGTGGCTCTTTGTGGGACAGTAGTCACCACTCCCCTGTTACAGTAGCTCTTTGTGGGACAGTACTCTGCGCTCCACTGTTACAGTAGCTCTTTAGGGGACAGTAGTCTGCACTCCCCTGTTACAGTAGCTCTTTGGGGGACAGTAGTCTGCACTCCCCTGTTACAGTAGCTCTTTGTGGGACAGTACTCAGCACTCCCCTGTTACAGTGGCTCTTTGTGGGACAGTAGTCTGCACTCCCCTGTTAGTGGCTCTTTGTGGGACAGTACTCAGCACTCCCCTGTTACAGTACCTCTTTGTGGGACAGTACTCAGGACTCCCCTGTTACAGTACCTCTTTGTGGGACAGTAGTCTGCACTCCCTTGTTACAGTAGCTCTTTGTGGGACAGTAGTCAGCACTCCCCTGTTACAGTGGCTCTTTGTGGGACAGTAGTCTGCACTCTCGTTAGTTGCTCTTTGTGGTACAGTACTCAGCACTCCCCTGTTACAGTAGCTCTTTGTGGGACAGTACTCAGCACTCCCCTGTTACAGTGGCTCTTTGTGGGACAGTAATCTGCACTCCCCTGTTACAGTAGCTCTTTGTGGGACAGTAGTCTGCACTCCCCTGTTACAGTGGCTCTTTGTGGGACAGTAGTCTGCACTCTCCTGTTACAGTGGCTCTTTGTGGGACAGTAGTCTGCACTCCCCTGTTACAGTGGCTCTTTGTGGGACAGTAGTCTGCACTCCCCTGTGACAGTGGCTCTTTTTGGGACAGTAGTCTGCACTTGCCTGTTACAGTAGCTCTTTGTGGGACAGTACTCAGCACTCCCCTGTTACAGTGGCTCTTTGTGGGACAGTAGTCTGCACTCCCCTGTTACAGTAGCTCTTTGTGGGACAGTAGTCTGCACTCCCCTGCGTGATGGGGGTCTGACTTCTAAGAGGCAGTTTCGCGCCAGAGCTCGCTGTTGACATGAACTGATATATCTTCCTCGCTGTCTCAACTTCAAGCCAGCCCATGTAGCCACATTAGTTAGAAGTGGTCTGTTGTTGGGCTTTAAACAATATCATCATTTGTCCTTTGAGTTCCTTGTGGAACATAGGGCCCCTGTCAAAGCTTGCCACTCTACACGCTCCCTTGCCAGTCGCTTCAATTCTTCCCAGCTCTTCCCAGTCCTTTCAGCCTCGTCCAACATGCTCCGTCTCCATGTACGCTTGGGTCTTCCTCGTTGTCGTTTTCCCTGGGGGTTCCAATCTAAGGCCTGCCTAGCCCTGCTGTTATCTTTCCTGAGGGTGTGTCCAATCCATCTCCACTTTCTTTCCATGATTTGTTGTTCTACTGTTCTTTGTCCACACCTCTCCCACAGTTTGGAGTTTTCGACCTTATCGAATCATTTTATTTTCAGAATATTTCTGAGGCATCTGAATAAACAATATACCAAGTTCATTTTTTTGTAACCCTTTTTTTAAATAGATTTTTAATATTACTATTACAATACTAATGCATACAATAAAGCATGTGGAGCCAAATTTTTGAAGACATTTTAAAACACTACAGCCCTTCTCCTCCCACTAAAATATTGTATTAAGTATAATAGATAGCTCTAATGTACATCCTACTCTATTGTCCCAACCACTTTTACCAAGTCTTGTAAGTTTATAAAAATTATGGTTTATTATTAAAGAATTTGGTTAGTTAAAATTAAAAATATATAACAATGTTCAATTTATAACTAAAATCATATTTGGATTTAGCAGTACTGATTTTGAGCTAAATAAAACATTTCCCCATTAGGTAGTGATATGAAACATTTATTTTATAAAAAAATATTATTTTATTTGAATTTTTATCTTTAGACTTATCTCCGACTATACCCTTGCAAATTATTTAACAAAGAAGCTATCGAGTCCTCTAATAGGATTAGTAATACATGTACCACTTCCCCTCGAAGCAGTCAGCCAAGATATTTGTGTGAAATCGTTTGAGTCTTGAACTGGACTAGGCAAAAAAAATGTCTACTAAACATTTTCTGACCGGTGGACCCGGTGGTCAAATGAGTTAAATGAGTGCAAGAAGACAGTTTATAATGAACAAATAAAAATAAAAGCTGTATAATAAATTATAATAATAATCTTGGGAATTACTGTTATACAATTTGATTTAAGTGTGAAAGTAAAGTTACTTTTAAAATAAAAGATAAGACTTTTAAAAAAAATTATTCACCCCCCTCTTAGCATTGTGTGCCTTCATAGTCACGGAAGGTTTATTTTTAACGTGCACATGATGCTGGTGCTTATATTTATCTTGGTGATGTTTTGGGGCAGTGTTGTTAACTCAAGGTGCCAACTTTTCCCAGGCAGGAGTAAAAAAAACTCCCAGATTAGTCTAAAAATTGCCACAAGCATTAAATCCTGTTGGCGGAAAAACCTATATCTATATATATAAAAATCAAAGTATGTATGTATGCATGTCTGTTATAGCTGACTAAACCATTCATCCGATCGCCATGAAACTTTTGGAGACTTTTGAGTACGCTCCAGGGATGGAAATAGGCTACTTTTTTTTTCAAAATTTAACACTTATGGGGCGCTGGGGGCCACATAATGTCATTTTTTGCTTATATGAGCTATATAAAATTTAGTTTCAGCGCTAGCTACTGTGTAAATTGATGGATCTTAACCAAACTTTGTATATAAAAATTTGATAGCCAATATTAAAACACTAAAGGGAACTGAACTCCTAATAGTCATTCCTTCGGGGCTGGGGGCCCAAAAAATTCTTTTTCTTAAACGTTTAAGATTTTATTCACCATTCAATTATTAACAATATTGACAACTAATGACACATGTATCCATTATTATACAGATTGAAATGAACAGGTATTTTGAACTTTATATCTTGCACTGGGGCCCTTAATGTCGTTTTTTGCTTATGTGAGCTATATAAAAATTAGTTTTTGCGTTAGCTACTGAGTAAATGAATGCATCTTAACCATAAATTTGCATACAAAAATTTAGTAGCCCATATTGACATAATTAAGGTTTCTAAACTTCTAATGTCAATATATTCGGTGCCGGGGGCCCCAAATGTCTTTTCTTCGTATATGTTTAAGATATTTTTCCCCATTCAATTTTTCACGATCTTGAGGAATATATCTATGAGGAAACTGAATTAAATGAACAGGTTTTTGAAATTGACACCTTTCACTAAAGGGGCCCCTAAATGTCGTTTTTTTCCCTTATTTAAGCTGTATAAAAATTAGTATTCGTGTTAAATACTGAGAAAATTAATGGATCTTGACCCATCTTAATATATAAAAACTTAAGGGTCTATATTTTATTACTATAGGGCACTGAACTCCTAATTTTCATTCCCTTGGGGCAGGGAGCCCAAAATGTATGTTCAATATTTTATCGTTCATTCAATATTGAGACATATAAATAAATGTATGTATTTTGAAATTTATTCAAATTAAAATGTCTTTCGCACTTTATTTCTTGCGATAATTAGGCCCTGGGGCCCATAATGTAGTTTTTTGCTTATATGAGGTATATAAAAATAAGTTTATGCGTTAGCTACCGAGTAAATCAATGGACCTTAACCAAAATTTGTATACAAAAACTTGGTAGCCGATATTAAAATACTATAGGGCACAGAAATTCAAATTTCCATTCCTTCGGGGCCTGGGGCCCCAAATGTCTTTTCTTCGTATATGTTTGAGATAGTTTTCTTCATTTAATTTTTCACGATCATAAGGAATATATCTATGAGGAAACTGAATTAAAATGAACAGCATTTTTTAAATTGAAATCTTTCACCGAATGGGCCCAGGGGCCCCTAAATTTCGTTTTTTTTTCCATTATATTAGCTGTATAAAAATTATTATTAGCGTAAAATTCTGAAAAAGTTAATGGGTCTTGACCCATCTTATTATATAAAAACTCGAGGGTCTATATTTTATTACTATAGGGCACTGAACTCGTAATTTTCTTTTCCTTGGGGCAGGGAGCCCAAAATGTATGTTTAATATTTTATCGCACAGTCAAATTTTACCATTATTGATAAATATAAATAAATTTATGCATTTTGAAATTTATTCAAATGAACATGTGTTTCGCACTTTATTTCTTGCAATAACTGGACCCTCTATCTCTTACTGTCGTTTTTTGCTTATACGAACTATATAAAAATTAGTTTATGCGTTAGCTACTGAGTAAATGATTGGATCTTAACCAAATTTTGTATAAAAAACTTGGTAGCCCATATTAAAATACTCAAGGTTTTTGAACTTCTAATGACATTTTCTTCGGTGACGGAGGGCCCCAAATGTCTTTTTTCATATATGTTTAAGATATTTTTGCCATTCACTTTTTAACGATCTTGATAAATATATCCATGATGAAACTGAATTGAAATGTAAAGGTTTTTGAAATTGACATCTCGCAGCGAAAAAGCCCGGGGCCCCTTTATGTAGTTTTATTCACTATATTAGCTATATTAAAATTAGTTTAAGCGTTAGATAATGAGAAAATAAATGGATTTTGACTAAAGTTAGTATATAAAAAGTTAAGAACCTATAATATATTACTATAGGGCACTGAACTCCTAATGTCCATTCCCTCGGAGCTGGGGGCCCCAAATGTCATTTTTACTGCACGGTAACAATTTAATTCCCCATTCAATTTTACACGATATTGAGAAATTTAGCTTGAGTACAATGGCAATAAAAAAATTAAATTATCACTCATTTTTTGGCTGGGCCTCTTAATATCGTTTTTCCTTTTGTAAGTTTTTAATTATTAATTTATGTAACAGTTTGCTATTAAACTTGGACTTTTTTTTCTCACTTCCCCGAAGGTTTATGGCATAATTCTTTTAAAACATACCAATCTTTGGTTTCTTTCAATTTATTCATTTTTAAAGAGATCGTTGCAACGCACGACGGGTCTGCTAGTCCGAAATAAAAAAACCTAGACACGCTAACAATAAACAAATATGACGTCACAACCCCCCCCCCTACAATACCCTAAAAATGTATTTCTTATTGGAAAATGAGCATGCTTCAAATCATTTTATTTTCATTCAAGTGTGCATTTAGTTTTAAATATTTGTCAATCTCAAATATTCCCATATTTAAGGCCAAATCCTTATAAATTCCCGTTTCTAAAAATTTGGCAAAAAAAATTTCAAGGATTTGGGGAAAATCCCAGGAGTTAACAGCACGTATTAGGGCTTTCAAAATCAATTTCGCATGGTCAAATGGCTGTTCATATTGTTAAAAGCTGGTAGAACCAGCGTTCAAAAAATTTCAAATTTCCATCGAATATTATAATTCGCGCATACATAAGAGTGTAAAAAATCATTTATAGAAATATAATTGACATGTTTGAAATAAATCTTATCGTAATTATCATATTATTTTGTAATATATAAAATAATTATGTTTAAAATGACTAAAATACATAAAACGAGACGTAAGCAACCTTCAAATATAAATTATATTATTTAAAAATTATTTTTTAAAATTTTTCTTGAAACACATGCATAATTTTACAAAATAAAAATTATAATTTTTAAGATAAAGTTATTCCCCTTCAATATTTTATTTTAAAAATTTGCTTCCCTTCCTTAAAAGTGCTCCCCGCACTTCCTAATATCTTAATGTATCTGAACGCTGTGTTAGCCATTATAAAGCTCCGTTTCCCAATAATTATTTTTGTTAAAATTTTTACATAGGACTAGATTTAAAAAAAATTGATTAACCTATCTATTCATTCAATTTTTTTTAGCAATGCAAAGTCATCAACGACACTTACGTCATCAGTTCTTGTAGAAAGTTACACATCTTTAGTACTTTCAGAGAGAGAGAGAGAGAGAGAGAGAGAGAGAGAGAGAGAGAGAGAGAGAGAGAGAGAGAGAGAGAGAGAGAGAGAGAGAGAGAGAGAGAGAGAGAGATAGAGAGAGAGAGAGAGAGAGAGAGAGAGAGAGAGAGAGACAGAGAGAGAGAGAGAGAGAGAGAGAGAGAGAGAGGGGGGGAGGGAGAGGGAGAGGGAGAGGGAGAGGGGGAGAGGGAGGGGCAGGGGGAAGGGGAGGGGGATGGGGAGGGGGATGGGGAGGGGGAGGGGGATGGGTAGGGGGGGGAGTGGGAGAGGGAGAGGGAGAGAGAGAGAGAGAGAGAGAGAGAGAGAGAGAGTGAGAGAGAGTGAGAGAGAGAGAGAGAGAGAGAAGGAGAGAGAGAGAGAGAGAGAGAGAGAGAAAGAGAGAGAGAGAGAGAGAGAGAGAGAGAGAGAGAGAGAGAGAGAGAGAGAGAGAGAGAGAGAGAGAGAGAGAGAAAAGATAATTTTAAAAATGTACTTGTATAGAATTTACACAACCACTAAAATTTATTTATTTAATTTTTTATACCTATATAAGATAAGACATGTATACAATTTTGAAATTCTGCGCCATATTTAAGTTTTTTTGTTTTGTTTTGTAATAATTGTTTAACGTAGCTATTTTCCTTTGGGTCGAGTTTCACTGACGATTCACGATTCCTTCACCCTTTACGAGATCCAGTCTTTGTATATTTCATGTTGTCCAATGTTTTCCTGTTATCTTATCTTATCTATACAGACGCTCCTTCTATGCAGAAGATAGTTGTGTCCACAGACCGTGACAGATGAGCTGTTGGCAAGTGATGCAGCGTTCACAGGCCACGGCTTTGTGGGTTCCACGCATTACCCAGCCGCCTAACTACGTGTTGTGTTAGGTACCCATTCGGAGCGGGGTGACTCAGGGACGCCCTAGGCCCCGGGAACAAACCCTTGCCTTCTCACGGATTCGAATTCGTGACCATCGGTACGACAGTCCAGTGCACAAATCAAATTTTCCATACAAATTTTGATCAAACTTTGTTAAATAACCAATGAAAATTGCGTCACCAATTGCGTTACACACTATTTTATTATTGGCAAACTCATAATTTATTTTTAGCTATGTTTTGAAAGTTGTGACAAGACCAAGTTTTGCTTGAAAATTTTATGTGTGGACCGACCTTTATAAAATAGTTTGAGAGCGGATGAATTAGTGAAAAGTTGTATTGGTCGGATCAAGAAAACTCCGTTGTTGAAATCATGTGTAATTTTATTTGACTTCGTCCCACACTTAAGTTTTGAGAGAAATGACGCCATTGCTGAAATGAAAGATTTATAAAAGCACAGACTGGTCTATGGACACTTAAGTTCCATAGCTATTCTCTGTCACTCAGCCAATTAAGTGTAGATTTACTCAAGAATAAATTAATGAATTAAACTTAAGTCTAAAGACTTAAATTTCCAATTGTTCTCAAATCATTTTAAAGTGGGGGTTAAGTCCCTTTCCCCTTTTCGATTTTTTGGGGGGCCCTTACTTTTATTAAAAAAATGACGTCAAGCGCCTAGAGTCACGCATTTGTGACGATTTGTAACGAGCTTGGGGGGGGGGTAAAATGTGACGTCACATCAAAAGGCGCAACTTTAAATAAAAGTTCCACTTAAATATTTGATTGTTTACACTTTATTTTCAATGGGTTCCTACACACGTGTTACGATATTAGAGTGCAGTCTTACATTAAATTCATACTTAAAATGACAATAAAGTGAATTGAAATGTGCTAATTTTCAATAAGTAAATACGGCTTTTAGGGGGTGGGGGTGTCAAAGCTTTGTGACGTCATATTGAAGGGGGGGGTCCTAAGTTTTTTGTGACGAGGGGGGAGGGACTTTACAAAAATGTCCAAAATCGCGTGACGTCATTTATGGACGGCCCCTAATGAAATTTTCGAATAATTTTTTTTAAACGGTGAGATCTTTACCTTAGTTTTGTTTCTTGTGTTGGTATATAGTCTTTATCATTCAAACTCTCCAATTGATCTCCCACCACTACACATCATATTAATTTTTTAATAATGTACATTCCATATAGCGCCGGTTGATAGAATAACCCATCTCCCCTCGGCGCAAAGTCACTTTTTGTTTACTTTGCTGCATCTTCCTAATATTTATATTCAAGCCGTTAGAACGTTTAATCTTAACTGGCTTAAAAAATACATTGACAAATTGACTACAAGTAGCAATATTCAATATCATCAGTATCTTAGTATCTAACAATATGTGAATGTGAAAGTGTTATTAATTAATGAAAAGTGCACCTAACATTTTCTCTGTTATCTTTATTTTTCGTCTGACTTAGAGAATTGTACGTTGTCATTGGTGCAATTCATTAACTTTGAATAGTCGTTTTTATATTATCTTTTACATTTTCTCTTTGAAAAAAACAAAACAAACTTAGTTACCACCCCCCCCCTTTTTAAATGACTTCTGCTGTTCTCTGGGTCGACGAAGATTTCTTTTTTTTTAAATTTATATAACTTTCGGTACTATTTGATTAATGGAGAAAAATCATTCACTCTTATTGTTTTATTCAATTTATGATGAACTAATTTACGGAAAATGAAGATTTTTAATTTTTACACATGAGATATTGAGGAATCTTCATGAACATTACATCGCCCGTCTACTCTCTTCCAAATGTTGTATTACGAAACACTGAGGTTGTTTTTGGTGCCATGACAACAGACCACGCCCACACACTGAGCACTATACTATGTACTATATTATAGACCACGCCCAAATCAGTCCATGTCGAGAAAGATATACATTGTTGTATTCACTTTTATTCTACTTCCCTCTTACTGGTTGGTGGGTTCATGGACATAACACTGCAGCTGTTAATTCAAACAAATTTCATACTGCTATTGCGTTCTGTCGTTTGTTCGCCGACGAAGGCTTATGGCTGACACGTTCGTTGTTTTGTTTGTGGCGTACTGTCAGGTATATCTTTCTAATATAAGATTTTTTATTATGGCTGCGGCTATTGGTAGACAGTTCTCAATAGCTTCTAGAGAGCCATTTCCGGTTGTCGGCTATTGGTAGTTCACTATTATTAATTTTTAATAAAACTACTATTAGGTGATATTCTGAGATTCTGAGTTTGATGTAATGTTTTAATGATTAATGTAAGAAAAAGTAACTAAACCTAACCCTGACCCTAAAACTAAAAGCTCCAATTGAATCGTAATTATAAGAATTTTAAATTAATTTAATTAGTTTTAGTCAGTATATTTGTTTTTCTAATTTAATGTAAAAAAATAGACAACGAACCCTAACCCTGACCCTAAAACTTAAAAGAAATTTAAAAAAAACATTAGGCTCTCAATCATGAGACTAAGGAAGTTCGGTACATATGGTGAATTTTGAATGGTTATATTAGTAGCTATTACGTGTTCCTTACCTGTTATTGGAACTGGACTACCAATAGACACTCCCTTTTATTATATTTCCTCAAGCAATGTAAAGTGGAGAATAAAATCGAAAGAAACTTTTAATACATAAATTATTATAAAAGTCAGAAATGTTAATATTATCTGTAATAGGGTAAAGTGGGGTAATAGCTCCCATTTACTCAAACTTACAGGGGTTGGGGTCATTGACAGAGAGAGACTAAAGGGATTGACAGAGAGACACTAGTTAGGCGGCTGTGTAATGCGTGGAACCCACAAAGCCGTGGCCTGTGAACGCTGCATCACTTGCCAACAGCTCATCTGTCATGGTCTGTGGACGCGATAATCTTCTGCATAGAAGGAGCGTCTGTATAGATAAGATAAGAGAAAATACGACATTAAGTTCTACATGGAGGAAAGAAAGTAAATAATCAGGAAACAATGCTTTGGTTTCTAGCATACGGCATTTCAGTTGCGTCGCTAGGGGGGACGAGGGGGCGGGCCGCTCCGGGTGACACCCATCAGGGGGCGGTGACACCCGAGCTTAACATTTTACTGTGTACGATTTTGATGTCAGAAAAAAAGAAGAAATATTTTTTCATCTAGAAAGAAATTAAGAAATACAATGAAATACGTTAAACGTGAAAACTTTTATTTTAAAAATATCAGTTAACTTGCAATAATAAAACAGTCTCAACACATAAACAACATTAAAACAAATTAGGGGGAAAAAAAAGAAAAGAAACAGTCACAGCAGAGAGATCTTTAAAAAAGGAGGACATGAAAGGGGCAGTGTCTTATGTTTTAAAAGTAGGGTTGTTAACGATTAATTTAAATTTAATCGTTAACTTTTTAAAAATTAACAATAAATTAATCGTTAATTTCGATTAAAGCCAAAAATTGAAATGTATGGTGTAATAAGTAACATTTATTAAACGTACTTGTCGAAGATCGAAATAACACTGGAATGTCTGCTTTATATGACATCTTTTAAACATCAACGCAAACAGACAAGTGTATTGACATTATTTGGTTCAAGTGATGTGTGGGTCTTATTGACAATATAACAAGCCGAGCTGAACAATCGTTCACATAGCTTTAGATCGTCTCAGCTGAAGTTTCTGATACTTCAGTGGATGTTTGGTTTGCAGGTGATATGTAAGTTAAGTGTTAGAACCATGGTAGCAATGTTCCCTTTAAGCAGCGCGGCTGCGTAGATATTTGACATTGCATTGTAGGCAAACGATTTCTCTCAATGGACACAATAACCTTTATCAACATTTTGAACATTCACGTCAGTAAATAACATAGTTTAAAACCAAAATGTTCGTGTAATCATACGGAAATTAGTTAATATTTATCGGCCGAAACATTTTACTTTTAAACCTCCAGTACAGTAATAAGTGGTGGGTCAATTAATCGTTAAAAAATTAAGTCGTTAAAAATTTTAACGATTAATCGAGAAATTAATCGCTAATTTCCGCAGCCCTATTTAAAAAAAGTTATTTGTTGAGATTTTTCTATAGGAAAATTAAGAATTCAATATCTTTGAGTTAATATATCGCTTTATATATATTTATTAAAGGCGTGAAAGCATTGACATGTTTATATACAGGTAGTCCTCCGGTTACGATGGTCCCATCCCGACTTACGCTGTTTAGTGGTTACGAACGAGCCTGCTTAAAAAAAAATATTACGCGTTATTCCGTATTTTTAAATATATATATTTTAAAACTTTTTTTCCTGGGGTAACGAATTGTTTTCTCCATTTGAAATAAAAAAAATTATTGAAAAATACGTACTATTATTATTTCAACCTACAACAACTTTCGTTTGCGAATTTTTCTCATGACGAAGTTTTCAAACAAGTCAATAAATCTAAGTAAGCTTACACGTTCCTTTTTTATGCTCATTAGAGCATAATCAGTCTTTGTGGTCCCATGCAAATTTTTACTAATTTTATATTCTTTTCGACTTTGAAAGGATCGCTCTCAGCTGCAGTTTGAAAGATAGTTGCGAAGTGCGGTGTGTACATTTGTAAAGGATGTGTGAAATTTAGCTCCTTCAAAAGTAGCAATTTTTTTAGCTCTGTGCACGTGTTTTGAGTTTCGCATTGGGCTACTTCCTTTTCCTTACCCTGTGCCTGGACAATAACTTTTTAAAGAGTTCTGAAAATTAGACTAATTCTGAAGGTAACCATGGTTACCTTCAGATTTAGTCCAATTTTTATAACTCTTTAAAAAACAGTCTTCGAAATCTCTTGAATATTCTTCCATTAACTTGGCAGCTGCCCATTGGATGGCGAAATTGCTGAGCTCAGTTAGGTTTGTAACAAATACAAATTTCTCATGGATGTCTTTATATGCGCCTAACCGGGCCTAACCGATGTTGTAGGGTTTAAGAAAGTTTGTCAATGATTACCAGAAATACCTCAACCTTGAATTTTTGCCTGACCCTTTCTTTTTTTAAAAATAGCATTTAAGATTGTTTATATTCTTTTTTTTTACCACGGACTTGCTATTTCCTTTGTCTTCATAGTTTCGAATTAAGATTGCTGTCTTTTAACAAACTCAAATTGAAAGTAAAATAGCGACTTCCAGTTGTTCAAGTTCCTTTACAAATCCTTCTGCTTCAAGTCGACAGTCACGTGGCTGATTTTCGTTTGTTGCTAATTCTTCCAGTGCTGCGATATTCTCATGGTATAAGTTATTATGGTAACGGGTTCGAATCCGTGCGAAGGCAAGGACTTGTTCCCGGGGCCTAGGGCGTCCCTGAGTCACCCAGCTCCGAATGGGTACCTAACACTAGTTAGGCGGCTGGGTAATGCGTGGAACCCTCAAAGCCGTGGCCTGTGAACGCCGCATCACTTGCCAACAGATCATCTGTCATGGTCTGTGGACGCATTAATCTTCTGTATAGAAGGAGCGTCTGTATAGATAAGATAAGATACATCATCATGTCAGGCTAACCATCTTGTGTCAGACAAGGCTTTTTTAACATGTATCAATTTATGCTTCCTAACTGATTCCTAACCAAATTAATAGAATGAACAGTGCACGGCACATAGTGACTAACACTGCACTTCTCATAAAGAATAGCCTGGTTTCTGTTATAATTCCTACTCATAATGTGCCGCATTGCCGTATGACTGTCCAAGGCATTTTCAGGGATTCATACAAACATTTGCCTGCATCTTTATTATACACTATAATTTATTATAAGTTTTGGGGACCTTAAATTATTGGGGGCCCCTAGATTTAGCCCGTTCAGACCCCCCCCCCTTTTTATTCCGCCATAGAGGGATGGGGTCACTCGTCTGTGACGATGTGTGACGAGGGGAGGGGTGTGCTTAAAAATTTGACGTCTTATCAAAAACGCGCAACTTAAAATAAAAGTTCCACTTAAATATTTGATTGTTTACCATTTCTTTAATTGCGTTTCCAGTGGTTTCACGCGTGTTACGATATTAGAGTACAGACTTATACTAAATAAATATTTAAATGACAAAAAATAATGTGCAACATGCTAATTTTTATTGAGAAAATACGGCATGGAAGGGGGGGGGGTTGTCAAGGCTTTGTGACGTCATATCGTAAAAGAATGGGTGGGGGTCGAAGTTTTTGTGACAAAGTATGACGCTAGGGGAGGGTGGGGTAACAATCGGCAACATCACGTGACGTCATTTATAGACACCATGAGCTACCGCACCGGTGACACCAACCCTAGCGACGCCTCTGAGGCATTTGATTATAACTTTGAATCTTTGTTGAGTGATTTTTGTCTCCGGTTTCCTGTTTCATTCAAACGTGGCTTAAACTTTTGCTCAGTTGGGTCAACTTTGTTTTGTTGATGATGAAAGAATATTTTTAAGCTGAGATTTTCAAAATTTCTCTCTAGTTACAAATACATCTAAGCTAAGTAGGTACTTATTTTCAGTTATAACAATCTGTTGTAAAATTACTGATATATGTAGGCCATGTGCTGCTAGAGAGGAAGGAAATTTAAAAAATATATATAATAAAATATAAAAAAATAAAGATTTCTAATACTAACAAACAATTATAACACACTTTAAGGGTGTGAGTGGGAAAAATGACAACGTGAAGAAAGAATATTTTTTTTACAATTCAGTAACTTTATTTGCAATATAATTTTTTGCTATTCAATGGAACAATCAATCATTAATACAAAATTATTAACATATGTTATTCTTCAGTTATTCTGAAATTCACTCTTCTCTTATTGATATAAAATATTGATAAAAATTTCCAATTATCATTGCTAGAATTATTTGATAGCTAAAGTGTTCCAGGAGACACTGAAATAACATCGAGTAAAGTTTCAAATAAAAATCGAAAAAAATCTTAACTAAACACTTGTCTGTGACACTAGAAAGAGTTCTGATCCTTTTTTCTAGATATGCTACTTTTTAAAATATACGTCACGCACTCGTGGGCATTTCAGGCCGAGGAGATGCCGTGCAATTTAGATATGTAACGTCTCTTCCATCTTCTGGTAAGCAAGTGGACACAGTGTGGACGTTATCTTCGTTTGCGGGTGGTTGTTGAGTTTGCTGTGACGTGTCCAAGTCACACACTGATATCCTCTGTTTGACGTCATCACTTTTGTTGGCAGGCGGCTCTTGTACAGGCGGTTCTTGTTCAATGCCATCACATTCAGATGTACCCAAAGACAGTGTTTCTGACAACTGTTGAATAAAACTTTTAAACGATGTGTCTTCCCTCTCCTGGGGCGAGTCGCCGTCCTGTCCTGACTTTTCTTCAGCCTGCCAGGACTTTTCTTCGGGTAAACTTTCTTGTTGAACAGCTTTGCTATCGTCAGGCGCCCGCGAGAACACCCTGGAGACTCTTCTGGGCTTCTCGGTGAGGCCCCCGGATCTCAAATCGACGTCCGATCGGCCAAGACTCGGTCGGTCAAGTGTTGGGGTGAGCTCAATGACACGGGTTTCTTCCGGCGCCATGTGGATGCTGCAGACAAAGCACACGCACTGAACCCAATCTTTCATCTCGGCCTGCGACGACGCTGCCAGGTAGTACGTCCTGGTCTGGTTTCTGTGCCAGGTCTTCAGGGCCAGGAGGTTGGGGAAAAAGTCCGAGTGGATGGACTCGATGACCGCACTGCAGCGCTCCAGGTCGATGGAGCCTTTCTTCTTGGCGGATTGTTCGGCTTTGTAGTAGTTGAGCTCGTACTTATCCTCCGACCGCTGCAGCACGAAGTACCGAGATTGCCACTTGGGGCGGAACAGTTTCAGATACCGCTTCATCTTCTGCTCGGGTGGCGACTTGCACAACCAACCGCTGCACAGCACGTAGGGAGGAGGGGTGGTCTCGGGGTCGACAGACAACATTGGGGCGGATGACTGTGGGTGCTGGGCACGGACGGCTAAGAGGAGAGAGAAGCATACACAAAAATTAAATTAAATATTAGTTTATAACAGTTCATTCATGACAAGCTGAGAGGATTGGTAAATTATTTTAATTGAAAACTCTCATACTAAAACACGTTTCCGTTGTGAATATCTTTTTAAGACTGGCAGACCCGTCGTGCGTTGCAACGATCTCAGTAAAAATAAATACGTTTAAAGTAACCAATAAGTGGTATGTTTTTACAAACAATTATGACAGAAACCTTCGCGGATGTGTGCAAAAAGAAATTCTAAGTTTCAAAAGGATAAATAAATTAATAATTAAAAATCTTACAAAAGAAGAAATGATATTAAGGCCCAGGCCCCAAAATGAGTGATAATTTTACTTTTTTGTTGCCATTGTACTCAAGCTATATTTCTCAAAATCGGGACCTCAGGGCACGGAACATAAAAAGTTCAGTGGCCTGTAGTAATTTAATATAGGATCTGACGTTTGTATATTCTAAGTTTGGTCAAGATCAATTTATCTTTCTCATTATCTAACGCTTTAACTAATTTTTATATAGCTAATATAGGGAAAAACACATTAAGGGACCCCGGGGCCCATTCGATGCAAGATGTCAATTTCAAAACCTGTTCATTTTACTTCAGTTTCATCATGGATATATTTCTCAAGATCGTTAAAAAGTGAATGGGGAAAACATCTGATGAAACATTTACGAAATAAAGACAATTTGGCCCCCCGGCCCCGAAAAAATTGACAGAAGTTCAGGGCCCTTACGTATTTTAATACGAGCTACCAAGTTTTTGTATACAAAGTTTAGATAAGATCCATTCATTTACTCATAATTTTTATATAGCTCAGATAAGCAAAAACGACATTAAGGGCGCCAGGGCCCATTCAGTGCAAGATATAAAGTTCAAAACACCTGTTCATTTCAATATGGATAATAATACATATTTTTATCATTACTTTTCAAGATCGTTAATACTTTATAATTGAATGGGGAATAAAATCTTAAACGTTTAAGAAAAAGGCATTTTTGGCCCCCAGGCCCGAAGGAATGGTCATTAGGAGTTTGCTGCCCTTACTGTATTTTAATATTGGCTGTCTAGTTTATATATACGAGGTTTCGTCAAGATCCATCAATTTACCTAGTAGCTAACGCTTAAACTAATTTTTATATAGCTCATATAAGCAAAGCATGACTTTATGGGGCCCCGGCGCCAAAAGAGTGTTAAATTTCGAAAACAAAGTAGCCAGTTACCGTCCTGGGAGCATATTCAACAGTCTCGAAAAGTTTCATGACGATCGGGTGAATGGTTTAGTCAGCTTTAAAGCTCATGCACACACAAACACATAGACATACTTTGATTTTTATATATATAGACTAGACCCTGGTACCGTCACTTTTTATAAATCAAGAAGTTAATTTTTTTTTAAATAAAAAATTATGAAGTAATTTCCCCGTTACAAATAGACATATCTTCATCGCAGTACAAGTAGATATACGTTTTAAAGGTACAACTATTTCTGTCCAGGTTTAGTCTTAATTAAGTATTTAAAAGGTTTGATTACCACAAAAAGTATTCTTAAAATTCGAACACACAACTGCCTCACTTTGTTTATAAAAGCAAATTAACAAATGAACCAATCGAACTATAATGAAAGCGGCAATGCTTTGAAATTCCATCGGCTAAAGTCACATGACAAAACATGCCTTGAAACTACGACTTCGGTGTTTCCCACTTATTTTAACCACGTCACACTTTTGATGGCGCCCTCTATTTACCTT
This sequence comes from Ampullaceana balthica, assembly GCA_944989445.1. Lineage (NCBI taxonomy): Eukaryota > Metazoa > Mollusca > Gastropoda > Lymnaeidae > Ampullaceana > Ampullaceana balthica. Next base: position 1,201,041 of record CALYLW010000059.1, read on the forward strand.
TACCTCACACAGCAATAGCTCATTGGGGCATTTTTTTTTACATTCGAAATTTTTTTAAGCGTTATTCATAATAACTTCAGTTTTGAAGACTGACATCAAAAAGTAACTGATCTTAATAATTAAATCACATATCAACAAAATACGTGCATGAATGTTTCTTAGATTTGATGCAATAATTGAGATAATTAAGTTATTATTTAAATTTAATTAAATGCTTACCTGGTAAGTTTTCCAAGAAAGAAATTGTTTAAAATTATTAACTATCCAAAATCTGATCACAGGTTCCTTCCAATCCCACACTTGATTCACAGGATGAACAATCTAGTGACAGGAGTCAGTTGGAGTAAGTTTCCCCCAAGTTTCAGTATACAACGCGCTCTGGTGAACTTATACGGGCTCAACAAGCTCACATCGGACCAATGCGACCACAAGGCCAATCGTTCGGCATCGCCACAAGATTGTCTCAGCATGCTGGACCAATGGCCAGACCACGCGTGTGTTTCAAGTTCAAGGTCGTAAAACCGTATAAATATTGCTGCAGCCGAGACAAGGTTGGCGCTTTTCCACGGAAGTCGTCAGCTGCTGTGTTGCTACAAGGTTGCCGCATTGGGGAAACTGTTGTGCCGGGGGGAAAAAGTCTGACACTCTTTCTGAGGACTTGGCCAGGTGCGGATGGTCCAAGCTTGTCACTTTTAGCCTTTTCATAATTATTTTTGATGAAGCGTTGGAGTTTGATGAATGTAACTGAAGTTGACGCACGGCAAATCATAACCACACATCGTTGTATCACCGCGAAACACCGTTTCTTTAGACATGCCACTATTTTGTATTACTAAATTGCGGTACGCATTTCCCCCCATGAAATAGTTTAAAGGGGGGGGGTGGCTTTTTTTTTCTTCGGATTTTCGATGCCTTTGTTGACGTTTGATAGTAAGTGGTAGACCAGCTGCCGTGATCTAAGGTCCTTATGCTCCAATTGAGCCTCGGCAATCTCTCAGCGACCTCACTATGAGTTTAACTACGGCTGATTAGAAAAATTGCTAGCTTGCAAAATAGACAATTCTATTATAAACGACAATCAATTTTCTTTAATAGAATTTCACAGTAAATTGAACACCATCCTTTCCTTTATGACTTAGTGTCTTTATTATCATATGTGGGACTGAAATTGGTCACCTTTAAATTGAGTCATGGAAAATTTTAACATCAAAGTATATTTTTATTGGGAAACCCTGATTCTTGAGTGGCACATTGTATTCCTTGTGTGGGACATTGTGGGTTTTGTGTGAGACATTGTGGGTCTTGTGTGGGAAATTGTGTGTCTTGTGTGGGACATTGTGGGTCTTGTGTGGGACATTGTCGGTCTTGTGTGGTTTATTGAAGTTTTATGTGGGCCTCGTTTAGGAAATTTTAGGCCTTATATGGTACACTGTAGTGTGTAAATTATGTGAAACATGTCTGCCTTATATGCGACATGTCCTTATTGTGTGGGACCTGTCTTTCTTTTGTGCGACATGTCGACTTATGTGGGCCATGACCGCTTTGTGTGCGGCATGTCAATCTTATGTGGAACATGTCTGTCTTTTGTGGGATATGTTTAGCACATTGTTGACCCTGCTTGTGACAGTTGAATTTTATTATAGGCTCCATATGTGACAGATGATTGAGAAAACGACGCTGTGAAGAATATAAGATTTATTCATGTTTTAAAAAATTCAGACTTTAGCATATTTTCTATTCTGTACTACAATTTTCAAATACATTGTATTTTAATTGGCCTTACTATTGACCTTTTAATTTTTGTTTAATGTAAATCTATTAAACATCTCACATAGATAAATAAATCTGATTTTGATGCAGAGATTACGCGACTGTCGGAGTATAGAAGTTATTTTTTTTCTCAAACACATCATATATTTGAAGCTACCTATTCATTTCCACCTGCCCTACGTCCTAGTGTAGATGTCACTGCAAGTCGGTGTAGTAAGGGGCCGTCCATAAAGTACGTCACACTATTTTTGACCATTTTAACCTCCCCTCCCTCCTGTCACAAATCTAGGACCCCCCCCCCTAAAGTACGTCACACTTTCGATCAAAAATTTGTTTTTTTATTAACAAAATAATTAAAATTTAATATAAAACAGCGTGACGTCACACATGGCCGGACCCCCTCCCCCTGTCACACTTTCTTACACCCCCTCCCCCCTCTGGCGCATGACGTACTTTATGGATGGCCCCTAAGCAGATAGACGATCAGATAGTTAATTAGAAATTTCTTCTTTCAGCGCATGTCCGGGGTCCCCTCCCCCCTGCACTGCCCTTCCAGAAGGGGGTAGCTTCCCCTCGCTTTCAGAACCGTTGACTGAGATTAGCTTAAAGTTGTAATTTATCGCTAGATGTGTAATCGATAATCATATGATGGGCTATTGTTGTAAGTCTATAACAATACCTCTGATAATAGCCAAGTTAATGTTATTCTGTCTCAACGCCCTTCCTACTTTATTGAACTTCTGTCTGTTAACTCACCCACCCAGAAGCTACGCTCTTCTGCAGACACACTTATTCTCTATGTTCTTAAGAAACAGACGTTTGGTGATGGGTCCTCCTCTCGTTGGACCCCAAAACAATGGAATTCTCTACCATTACTATTACAAATTCGCAGTATTCCAGCTACTGGGGCCTTCAAGACTGCAATAAAAGCACATTTCTTCAAATTTACCTTCAAAAATAATTTTAAAAATTCTGTAAAAGATAAAAGTAGCTAGCATGCACCGTAATGTCAATGAATGTTGTATTTAGCCTTTAAATCGTTTATATCGAATGAATTAATAATTATGTGTGTTAGTAATTTTATGTAAAGCGCTGAGACACAAGTTGCTTGATGAGGTACTGCGATATAAACATTTATATCTATATATATAATTCACCAGAAATTAGGACAAGCACAAGACGCGAGCAAATAAGCATGACGAATGACCCTCGCTAGGGTCGACCAATCACAGTTTGTGGTTGGCAAATGAGGGTGGTGCAGGGTGGGTGGGCAGGTAACAACAACCGCAGTGCGCATGTCTCGAGACCGACAATGCATCGGCGGTCACCCCACCACCACAAACGTTCACTCGCGTTGCTTTCATTTCTTCGTGCTGCTATTTTTGTCCTTTCTTTGCACTATCTATGAGAAAGTCTGCGGCATATCCTACGCCACGGGTCGTATCTAGCTATTAATATTATTAAAAATCTAGCAGTTCTTACGATTTTCATACACGTCATAGCGTTATTCATCATTGGATGTCTTGTGTCAAATATATACGACATCTTCCAGAGTCAGAAAACGTTACAAAGATAAGGGCTCGAGCCAAGTCCTAACACACACACATTCCCACTCCTTACAATAGAATGCTACTCGTATAAACCAAACGATGTGAACGAAGGCATTGTATGAAACATCTCAACGGTGCTCTAATAAAAAGATACGCTTATATCTAAGTGGAAATATTGGTCAAATTAGTAACAAGAAAATTTCGTAATTCTAGAATTTTATTAAATTTTACCATTACATCAAATTAGTTTTCATGAATATAATAATTAGAACAAGAAAAACAGTTTTATTCTTCATCACCCAGGTTTTCATAAATTGTTGCAAAAATTTCATTTAAAAAAAAAGAATAACATTTTTTTACACGAATTGATTAAAAAATAATAAGTTGCCATAAACATTTGTTCCATAACGTATGGTTAAAAAAAACTATATGATTGTCACATGGTTTCCCCATCATTCACGCCGCGGTTGAACACATCCTTTCTCACTGGTGAATACATCCATTCTCAAAAGAGTAACGCATACATAATCCAAGGGGAACACATACGTTCTCACAACTTAACACATACACTATTACAGGTGAACACATGCACTCCCACGCGTAAAATAGCATTCGCTCATCTATGAGTCTAATGAGGTGAAGATCTATTGGGAGATCTTCGATTCCGTAATGCAGGGGGCGGTACATCATACCATGTGCTCATTAGAAGAATCTTTGACCAAAGTGGACACCACGCAGTTTACTTTAGGGACAGCATCTCCATCTTCCGATGGGTCAGACGCCTCAAACCCGACGATGGCGGCTTGTTCGTCAAGCGGGGCCATTCTCTCCAGCATGAGTTGTCTCAGGAACCGTTGGAATGGCGTTATGTCGAAGTCTGCCAGTTGCGCCACATCAACTTCCTTTGGCTTTTTACCATTTTGTGTGGATTCCGATTCTGGAACACTCTTTTTTTCAACGGGGGTTGGAATGAAGTCATGAACCCCACCTTCGCGGGAGAAAACCCTGGAGCAACACCTGGGCCCCCCGAAGACGTCCTCAGATCTCGAGTTGGCGGGGCAGCTGGTGCGTTGCCCAGCTGTCAGGTGATCAAGCTTAGGGCTCAGCTCGAGGATGTGGGTTTCCTGTGGCGGCGTCTGGATACTGCAGACGGTACACAACCAGCGAACCCACTCCTGCATCTCGGCCTGGGACGGCGCTGCCAAAAAGTACATCCGGGTCTTGTTTTTGTGCCAGGTCCTCAAGGCGAGGACGTTCGGGAAGGATCTCGAGTGGATGGACTCAATGACCTCATCGCAGCGCTCCAGGTCGACGGAACCTTTCTCTTGCCGGGTTGTTTAGACTTGTGGTAGTTGAGCTCGTACTTAGCATCGGCCTCCAGCAGCACAAACAGACGCCTCTTCCACTTGGGGCGGAATAGTTTCAGGCTCCCACTCATCTTCTCTTCAGCTGGCGCTTTGAGCAGCCAACCGCTGTACAGTATGCCGGGAATTGCCGTGGGATGATTTGGCAGCATTTTTTGGGTGTCTGAGTGACACAGAACTGGTCAAGGTCACCTGAAGGGAATATTAAGAAATAGATTTAGCTATACTCTACGGGTTTTTTGTAAATAGTTTTTTTATTATGATAATTTTTTTAAATCGCAATTTTCAATAACAGGTGATCTAATATGAGATTCGTCTTGTTACCGAAGAATATTTCTTTTAAAACCGCCTTTTTAATACAATTATTTCACGAAAACGCCAGTGAGCACCCAAATTTTGGAAGGTTTTAAGAGATAGAAGCCGGAAGATTTTTAAAGCAAAATACTTTAAGAAACTAAAATTGTGACAAAAACTTGGAAACATATTAAAACTTGTGTAAGCGCATGGACACGTATTTAAATTGATTCCCCCCCCCCACACACACTTTTCATAACGTTTTAAAATATTTGTTACAAACATTGAACTATAAATAATGATGACTTGAAAACTTTCACTGAGCACCATTGATATACAATTATTCTTGCATTGTAGCTGTATTTTAGAACTGTAGGCGGCTGGGTAGCGAAGTCAATAGTGCGCTCGACTCACAAGCTGAGGGGCGTGGGATCGAGCCCAATTTAAAGCCACTATAAAAAATGATGATGCATGACTAACGCTAAGAAAGTCCTCCACTGACCTGGAGAAGTATGGGCGCCGCCAGGGTCTATACCAAGCCCGAGAATATTCTAACGAAAACATTAGAATCCCCTACGACCACGAAAAAAAACGAGGTTATGGGACTAAAATAAACAATAATAAAATGAAATGTTGATTTAAAGTAATGGAATCGCGCTGTGAGTTACAGTAACCAGTTGTCTATTCATCTTAGTCAGTGGCGGATTGAGCTATAGGGCAGGGGGGGCGGCTTGCCCCCCCGCGCCCCTGTTGGGTCTAAAACGGCGCCCCCTCAAGACACCCTCGATGAACACTAAAAAAGGTGTCACTAGAGCAGAAAAAAAGATTGCTAAACAAGAAACTTCTAATCAACACCAAACTGGTAGCTAAATATCGTATTTCAAATGATGAAAATGTAATATCTGGTTTAAATCAATCACTCGCATCTGAATTATCGGCGACAATTGTTAATGAAGTTAAGTCAACACAATTGTTTTCTTAAATTATTGATTCAACCATTGATATATCTAGAATTGATCAGATGCCAGTTTATCTTTACGTTCAGTTATTTAAAATCAGGACATGTTGTGGAAAGATTTATAGGCTTTTATACTTTGGTAAACAGCGGCTGGATAGCGAAGTCAATGCGCGCTCGCCTCACAAATTGAGGGGCTAAGGATCTAGCCCACGTTAAAGCCACAATAAAAATGGAATGACTAACGATAAGAAAGTCATCCGCTGAACTTGAAGGCAGAGGGGCGCCCACCAAGGTCTACCAAGCCCCGCCCCTAGTAAGTTCTAATGGGAACATTAGCGCCCCCTACGAACACCAGTTATTAAGTCATGATGTTCAATATGATTTAATTCAATCACTCGCATCTGAATCATCGGTGCCAATTGATAATGAAGTTAAGTCTGAACAATTCCTTTCTTTAATTATTGATTCAACCATTGATATATCTACAGTTGATCAGATGACAGTTTCTTTACGCTCAGTTTTAAAATCTGGACATGTTGTGGAAAGATTTATAGGCTTTTATACTTTTATTAAACAGAAATACTGCCGCATTTGCTGAGAAGATTTTAACGGAACTACAAAAGCGAAACATTGATATCACACTCTGTCGAGGTCAGGCATACTCTGGAATTAAGAGTGGCCTTCAAACTCAAATAAAGAAACTTTCACCCAATTGTTGTGCCCATGTTTTGAATTTGGTTACTATACGCTGATGTACAGTTGTTTTTCGGTATAGCTTTAAGGTTGTATGCATTCCTTACGTCTAGTTTACCACGTCTACATACTCTTAAAGAACACCAGAAATCTCAATATGAATCAACAGTAGATACTCTGAAACGACTTTCTGATACAAGATGTGCAAGCAGTAGGCATGCAGTTCTTGGATCATTCTTTGCTATTCTAGCCACACTTGATTGAAAGGAATCAAAAGAATATAAATGAAGTGTCAGAGCAGAAGCTATGGGACTATCTGTTTTAGTAACAAACTATTTTCTTTTCTGATGCTATTTGTACAAAAGTTATCTTCGTGCTATTAAACTACTTGCAACGCCTTTGCAAGATGTTGGAAGAAATAAGTTTATTGAAATGAGAAGCCATGAAGCTTTTGAAATTCTGAATGTTGATGTCAAATAATTTATTAACGAAAAATGTTCCAAACTAGATGTTGAAACAGAATTTAAAGAAAAGCAAATTGCAAGAAAAGTATGGCAGGCGAACTTAGCAGAGATAAAATGGCTACAACTACACGCTTTAAATCTGAAACGTACTTCACTATCATGGATACACTTGTAACACAAATAGATGATCGATTTAATAACTTTTAGAGCACAGTTACTTATTTCTATTGTATTGATCCACCACAAATTTCGGAAGAAAATAAAGATTCTTTTCAAAGTTTATGCAAAATTTACAAACATGACATTAATCTTGAAGAAGCAATCGTAGAATATGAGACCTTCAAAGAATTGCATGTACCAAACGACTGCACATTATCTAGTGAACTATAACTTAAAAAGGTTCATCCATTCTTGACTGAAAAACAAATGGCATCAGGTCTCCCTAATTTGCCAATACTCTATAAAATTTACCATACTTGAATCTTCCTGTTAGATGTGCTACTGCTGAAAGAAGTTTCAGTAGATTGAAAATCATCAAAAATTATTTGCGCTCAACAATGACAAACGAACGTCTGTCTGGATTGGCATTAATTTCAATTGAACGTGATCTAGCTGAGAACGTTGACTTTGAATCAACGATAAATCGTTTTACACCAATGAAATCACGTAGAAAGCAATTGATATAGTGTTCTGGGCTCTATCTTATCTTATCTTATTTTATCTTATCTGTTACAGACGCTCCTTCTATACAGAAGAATATTGCGTCCTATGCTTATCCATGGTTTGTGTTTAGTTCTGAATTCTTATTAGAGTTTTAAATGTTTATTAAAGGAACTTAAAATCATTGTTTGTGTAAAGTTCATTGATTTTCCCAAAGTTTGATGCTCAACCTTAAGTTGATGCTCAGTGATAAATTATTTCTTTAAAATTCTGAAGTAAATTGTTTAGTTCATTTATAAGTATAATATTATTGGCACTCTTTGTGTGTGTGTGTGTTACTAATCCTGACCAATCCGCTCAACCAAAGTCTCTGTGTTTTTAATTATTTTTAGCATCAGATTACCTGGTCTTTAACTGAACTATTTTGCCAGCTAAAATTCTCATATCATTCTTTCAGATAAAAAACTATTACAAGAACAAAAAACAGTAGCTCTTAAAATTTTATTAGTAAAAATAAGTTGTTCTCTTTGGAACTAATTTCATAATTTACTGTCATCTTTTTATCCTACATATGATATATGCATATATTATGTATATGATAAAGGATTTATTTAATTATTTAGGCCTTTTATTAATTATGAACATTTTTTAAAAATAAAGTTTTTTTTTGCATTTGTGACCTATTACTCTCCTGAATATAAAACAATTGTTTGTTTATTGAAGAGATTCATTGCAATGGTTGGATTTAGACAAAAAGAATATTAAATAATGTACTTTGAATTATCAACGCAGAATTTATTATGTAACACTTAGTTATTTTTTTGAGTTACTGTCACTGCTATTTATGGCAAGCTGAACAAACTGATAAGTCATCTTGCAAATAGTACAACAAACTATTGGAGGCCTATAAATTTTTTTTATCAAATTCTACCTCATTATCAAAACGTTTTAGATGTTTTATTTAGCCCAAAGACTATAAACTTATTATGCTGAGTTTTCTGTTTTAAAGTCTGCTAGGATATTCAGCCATTGAAAGTAAACACAAAGAATTATGAGAAATTTAGATTTTGTCACAAATAACAGCTCGCAAATTAACTACCATTTTCATAAATTCAATTGATTAACCCTATATACTTAAGACTAGATGTTTCTTTTTGTCTAGCAAGTTGCAACAGGGCAACTCTGAAAATGTATGTAACATAAACAACACACCTTAGATTTCATATTTGAGCTGCAGCAGTCTCTTAAGATGAAAACTTATTAAAGTAAATCTCACATTTAAAGTGATCAGAAATTTTTTTTCAACATAAAATATAACAATAAGAGTGAATCTCATATTAAATTTCTAATCTTCACTGCAGAACCAGCCATTTAGACAAATGAATTTTATCTCAGCACCTAGAAATATTTGCACAAAGTGAATGAATTAAAAAAAATTTGCGGCGCCCCCTGAAATTCTCCTGGCCCCCCCACGCAGACAAACCTAAATCCGCCACTGATCTTAGTATTTAAAAAATATTTTGTGTTTATAAGTGTGCGCACAATTAAACGTGGGCACAATGGGGTAATCTTTGTAGTTGTTAAAACTTAATATATCAGACGACCAAACTCACCTTAAGTGCAATCCGAAAGGTTTCCACTAACGTGAAGTTTTTCTGATGATGGCACGAAGATGGATATACTGCCAAAATGAATGACTCCGACTAAATCTGAGCATCTAACTTGGAGACTTATGTACCCGTGTCACCACCAATGATATACCGGCGCCGATAGTTGGACACCGCAACAAGATTGTTTCACCCAACAAGGATGACGCGATAACAATGGAAGCTCAGGGTGTGACACGCACTGACCGCGTCCAGTCCAACAAGTGGCCCTGCTGCGCCAAGCTTGACCGCCTCCGACGATGTGGTTTGGGTGACGCATTGCAGCAAGGCCGTAGCGAGGAGGAGACGTGCCCAAAAAGAAAGCCTTTGTTGGGAGGAAGGTGGGGGGGGGGCATTTGAGCCAATGAAGTTTATGTGAATAAACATAATTAGAATGTATTTTTTTTTAAACTAATTTGGTGATGCTTTGAAGATATTGCCGGTGGTGAAAGGGGGAGGGGGTGGAAGCCAACTTCACAAAGGACCAGACACGACTCGTATTTGGAACAGTATGTAATAGTATGTAGGCTATGTTTATAATATTTTAGTATCTTATATTTTAAAGACGCCTTTTCTATACTGAAGAGCATTGCATTCCCCGCTTATCTATGGTTTGAGCCAAATAGTGCTTTCCATTATATTTGTAAAGATTTTTAACGTGTTTCCAATCTACAGTATATCCTTGTCAAATTTATTGCATTGAAATTGCCTCGTTTGAACGTACAATAAGTCTTTTATTATTTATTTAATGTTTAAATAATAATAACATTTTTTTAAAGCACATTTTAAGAACTTAAATGTTTGTGTATGCCTTAACACTTGCGCCCCCCCCCTCTGAACAAGCACTCACCTTTCCCTAGATCAGATTGGAGGTGTCCGAAAAATATGAAAAGATATTATCATTCATGTGCTCGCAAACTGTCCCTCCAGGTCTTGAACGTGCTCAGTGTTCGACCAGTTTAAGGTCCAGGCTGTAAGTTGTATTAACGACTGCCTGAAACAGAGACAAAGAAAACAGCCGCCTGTCTTTGGCCAGGTGTCATAACCAGTGGCGTCACTAGGGGGGCGGGGGGGGGGCGGGCCGCCCCGGGTGACACCCATCAGGGGGTTACACCCGAGCCTAAAATTTTACTGTGTACGATTTTATGTCAGAAAATAAAAGATGACAAATTTTTTAATCTAGAAAGAAATTAAGAAATGCAATGAAATACGTTAAACGCGAAAATTCTTATTAAAAAAATATCAGTTAACTTTCAATAATAAAACAGTCCCAACACACAAACAACATTAAAACAAATTAGGAAAAAAAGAAAAGAAATAGTCGCAGCAGAGAGATCTTTAAAAAAGGCTGGAATGAAAGAGGCAGTGTCTTCTGTTTTAAAAGATATAAAGCCATTGGGTTTGGACACACCGACAGCATGAACGAATCCCACCTCACGACTCCCTCCCCCACAGTGGGGTGGGGGGAATACGATTTTTATCATCACCGCCCCCCCTCCCCCCAAAAGAAAAAATTTAAAATGATGGGGTTTTTTTGTTGATGTTTTTTTTGAGGAAAATTATGATTTCAATGTCTTTGAGTTAATATTTTTTATATATATATTTATTAAAAGCGTGAAAGCATAGATATGCATGTTTATACACGGTAGTCCTCCGGTTACGACGGTCCCATCCCGACTTACGCTGTTAAGTGATTACGAACGCGACCCCGTAAAGAATAGTATTACGCGTTATTCCGTATTTTTAAAAAAAAATATATCATGAGGTAACGAATTCTTTTCTCTATTTGAAAAAACAAAAATTATTGAAAAATATGTATGATTGTTATTTAAACCTACAACTTTCGTTTGCGAATTTTTCAAATGGCGAAGTTTTCAATAAAGTCAATAAAGCTGAGTAAGCTTACAAGTTCATTTTCAATGCTCATTTGAGAGAGCATATTCAGCCTTTTTCGTCCTATGCAAATTCTAACTCATTATATATTCTTTTCAACTTTGAAAAGGATCGCTCTCAGCTGCAGTTTGATGTCATCATTGAAAGATAGATGCGAAGTGCGATGTGTACATTTGTAAAGGACTGTGTGAAATATAGCTCATTCAAAAGCAGCAACATTTTTAGCTCTGTGCAAGTTTTTTGAGTTTCGCTTTGAGCTAATTCCTTTTCCTTACCCTGAGCCTGGGGCTGGACAATAACATTTTTAAGAGTTCTGAAAATTGACTAATTCTGAAGGTAAGCAGTCTTCGAAATCACTCATGAACCTACATGGGGAACAAAATCAGAAGCTCCGAGCCTAGTGCTCTTTATAGGTCTTCCCTGAAGATCCCCTTAGCCATCTAGCCATCCAAGTTACGTAACAGCTGAGGACCCCCCCCCCAAAGCGGTCGCTTCTGAAGCGGCTACCTGGGCATCCAGGATATACAGTCGAAGATGCCTCCCACTAAGTTGAAGTTGCCCTCACAAGGTGGTGGTGGAATTTCCTACTACGACCCGCTACCACTTTGGCGCCATCCCGGCAAAGCACATGGGCCTCCATGGTTAGGACAGCCGCAGACCGGGGGATCATCAAAGACCTACCTAGGGTGTAATCCCCACTGGAAGGTTTCCTCAGAGCTTGCGTCCAATGCGTTCTTCGCGGCACTTTTTGCTAATCCGTTCTGGCACTCCTGGCCCTAAACCGGCACCATTCGATGGCGTTGCTGGTAAATTGAGGGGGACGAAACGGTTGCTTTGGATTTACCCGACCCCTTCTTCGAAATCATTTGAATGTTCTTCCATTAACTTGGCTGCTGCCCATCGGGTGGCGAAAGTGCTGAGCTCAGTTAGGTTTGTAAGAAAGCCAAATTTCTCATGGATGTATTTATATGCACCTAACCAATGTTTTAGGGCTTAAGAACGTTTGTCAATGATTACCAGAAATACCTCAATCTTGAATTTTTTTCTCCTGGAGAATACTGTTTTGTTGATGTCCCTTTATCAAACTGACGCTTTTTTTTTGTTCGATAGTATTGAAGATTGTTTATATTGTTTTTACCACGGACTTTTCCTTTCCTTTGTCTTCATAGGAATACAATTAAGAATGCTATTTTTTCAAAAACTCAATGAGAGACTTCCTTCCCAAATTTCACGTAAAATAGCGACCTTCAGTTGTTCAATTTCCTTTAGAAATCCTTCTTCTTCAAGTCGGCAGTCACGTGGCTGATTTTCATTCGTTGCTAATTCTTCCAGTGCTGCGATATTCTCATGGTATGAGCTATTAACAGACCTTACAGCATAATGCCAGGCTGATCATCTTGTGTTAGACAAGGCTTTGTTAGCATGTATCAATTTCATATGTTTTTGAAGTACCTGTCAACGATGAGTAGATGCAACAAGTCGGGTATAAAGATTTTGCAGAAAACAAAAAAATCTGACCGCAGTTGTCAACCTGCTGCTCTTTTCCCAACCAAATTAAAAGAATGAGCTGTGCACGGCACATAATGAGCTACAATGCACTTCTCACGAAGAATAGCCTGGTTTCCGTTATACTTCCTACTCATTTGCAGCATTGCCGTATGACTGTCCAAGGCATTTTCAGGGATTCGTACAAACATAATAGCCTGCATCTTTATTATACACTATAATTCATAACAAGTTTGGGGGCCCTTAAATTATTGGGGGCTTTAGCCCGTTCAGCACCCCCCCCCTTTAATCCGCCATAGGGTGGGGGTCCACGCATCTGTGACGATGTGGTACTAGGAGGGGGGTGTTTAAGAAATGTGATGTCACATCAAAAACGCGAAACTTTAAATAAAAGTTCCACTTAAATATTTAATTGTTTACCATTTATTTAATTACGTTTTCAATGAATTCACGCGTGTTACGATATTACAGTGCAGACTTACCCTAAATACATATTTAAAGGACAAAAAATAATTTGCAACATGCTAATTTTTATTGAGAAAATACGGCTTGGAGGAGGGGTGTCAAAGTTTTGTGACGTCAGTTCGTAAAAAAGGGGTGGGGTCTAAGTTTTTGTGACAAAGTATGACGGTGGGGTAAAAATCGTCAACCTGGCGTGACGTCATTTATGGACGGCCCCTTCAGTCGTGAAGGGGTGACACCATGAGCTACCGCCCCGGGTGACACCAACCCTAGTGACGCCTCTGGTCATAACTAGAGTTTTGCGTAGCGTCGTTGTCTAGGTGGGGAGGGGGTGGTGAACGAATGCCCAGTCACTCACTCAATTAAAGATATTCACCTTTAATGATGTCTGTGAAACGTTTCATTAGCATGAAATCACTACAACGTAAGACCATCAGTGCGAGAGTTCCGCTAACAAATTTAGCCACGAAGACTGCGCACCGAAGGGCCTATACGCTAACTGACCACCTCCCTCCGCCATCACACTCTGTCCATCTCTAGCCCCACCTTACACTCCCCTACCTTTCATCCTTGACTGGTCATCCATTATCTCTCACGCCTCGGTGCCACGCAGTCAGGGATTCTCACCTTGACACCACACAGTCAGGGATACTCATCTCGACACCACACAGTCAGGGATACTCACCTCGACACCACACAGTCAGGGATACTCACGTCGACACCACACAGTCAGGGATACTCACGTCGACACCACACAGTCTCGCGTCGAAACCAGGCAAATAAACAAAAACAACAAAAAAAAAGTTTCGCTCTCGCTTGTAATCGAAACTATAATGAACACAATTTAAAAAAAAATTCATTTCTCTCCCTTTTTTTTTACCTCTCTATAGCTCACTCGCTGATACAAATGTGGTTAGATGAGAGAACCACATGCTCCGAAAATTATGAGATTTTTTAAATTATTTTTTTTTAAAAAGATACATTGCCTTGATAAAATAAAATTTGTGGGTCGAAAAACTTCAGGGAAATCACTTATCTGCGAAAATCAACCAGAGTCCAACTGGAGTACATTATAGTTGAATTAATTAGCAACATGAAAAAAAGACGACTATGGAGCTATCAGACGATACACGAGACGCATGTTTGGGTTTAACTTTTACGTCACCGATAACACTTTGGGGACAACTATTGTCAACCAACGCCCTCTTGTGACATTTTTATCAGTGTTTTAAACCATACATCGCGTTGACAAAACATGGCGTTAGGTTTAAGTGTACTTTTGTAATGACGAGATTGTTGCACTGTGTTCAAAGTTACCGTACATCGAAATGTAGTCAACAAGCAGTACAACAAACAGTAGCCAATAAACAGTAAAACAAACAGTAGCCAACAAACAGTAAAACAAACAGTAGCTAACAAACAGTAGTCAACAAACAGTACAACAAACAGTACAACAAACAGTAGTCAGCAAACAGTAGTCAAAAACAGTACAACAAACAGTAAAACAAACAGTAGTCAGCAAACAGTAGTCAACAAACAGTAGTCAAAAACAGTACAACAAACAGTACAACAAACAGTAGTCAGCAAACAGTAGTCAAAAAACAGTACAACAAACAGTACAACAAACAGTAGTCAGCAAACAGTAGTCAACAAACAGTAGTCAAAAACAGTACAACAAACAGTACAACAAACAGTAGTCAGCAAACAGTAGTCAACAAACAGTAAAACAAACAGTACAACAAACAGTACAACAAACAGTACAACAAACAGTAGTCAACAAACAGTACAACAAACAGTAGCCAAAAAACCCAATTACCCTCTTCAGAGTCTCATCGTTATGTTCAAAAGTAGAAGGTGTGCCGAGAAAACTAAAAGGCGCTCATCAGATACATACATTTTATATTGCATGACGATTTGTATGCCCTTCGGGGCTCTATATCAGCAAGGCCGCCAAGCATCATTAAAAAAGTCATAGTGTAGGCCTATATTGTGTATACAACTGTTGTTTAATGGGGACGCAATGCTTCAAAGGCAAGGTTCCAAGTTCCAACATATCAAGATATCTTTTAAGCCCAATAAAGGTGCAACTGAATTTTCAATTAGGCGTGAAAGATCTTTTCAATGCAAAGGTATATCGTGGGGTGGGGGGGGGGAGGGGGAGACACCCGTAGCTGCACTTTGGTTCTTAGATTTGAACTACACTATGGGTCGTAGATTTACAGATATACACTATGGGTCGTAGATTTACAGATATACACTATGGGTCGTAGATTTACAGATATACACTATGGGTCGTAGATTTACAGATATACACTATGGGTCGTAGATTTACAGATATACACTATGGGTCGTAGATTTACAGATAAACACTATGGGTCGTAGATTTACAGATATACACTATGGGTCGTAGATTTACAGATATACACTATGGGTCGTAGATTTACAGATATACACTATGGGTCGTAGATTTACAGATATACACTATGGGTCGTAGATTTACAACTAAACACTATGGGTCGTAGATTTACAGATATACACTATGGGTCGTAGATTTACAGATATACACTATGGGTCGTAGATTTACAGATATACACTATGGGTCGTAGATTTACAGATATACACTATGGGTCGTAGATTTACAGATATACACTATGGGTCGTAGATTTACAGATATACACTATGGGTCGTAGATTTACACATGTACACTATGGGTCGTAGATTTACAGATATACACTATGGGTCGTAGATTTACAGATATACACTATGGGTCGTAGATTTACAGATATACACTATGGGTCGTAGATTTACAGATATTTACTATGGGTCGTAGATTTACAGATATACACTATGGGTCGTAGATTTACAGATATACACTATGGGTCGTAGATTTACAGATATACACTATGGGTCGTAGATTTACAGATATACACTATGGGTCGTAGATTTACAGATATACACTATGGGTCGTAGATTTACAGATATACACTATGGGTCGTAGATTTACACATATACACTATGGGTCGTAGATTTACAGATATACACTATGGGTCGTAGATTTACAGATATACACTATGGGTCGTAGATTTAAAGATATACACTATGGGTCGTAGATTTACAACTAAACACTATGGGTCGTAGATTTACAGATATACACTATGGGTCGTAGATTTACAGATATACACTATGGGTCGTAGATTTACACATATACACTATGGGTCGTAGATTTACAGATATACACTATGGGTCGTAGATTTACAGATATACACTATGGGTCGTAGATTTACAACTAAACACTATGCATCGTAGATTTTACAAATACAACTATACTATAAATCGTAACAAACAAATTTAAAATTAAGCGCATTATGGACAGCTTAGCTAATTTTGATAAAATCTGCAGTGCGCAGTGGAAAAAAAAACTAGGGCTGTTAACGATTAATTTAAATTTAATCATTAACTTTTGAAGGAAAAAAAACGATTTATTAATCGTTAATTTCGATTAAAGTCAAAAATTAAATTTTATGATGTTATAATTAACTCTTATTAAACGTTCTTGTTGAAAATCTAAATAATACTGGAATATCTCCATTATATGTAATCTTTTAATCAACTACACAGAAATACAAGTGTGTTGACATTATTTGGTTCAAGTGATGAGCGGGTCTATTTGACATTACAACCAGCCGAGCTGAACAATCATTCACATGGAACTGAGGTAACTGGTATGCACAAAACGGTCTTGGCAAGGAATGACATTATTGGATATCGGTGTTCATTAAGTTTCCACCATTGTAGAGGGTTAATGGATTCAGGAACTTTCATCTCCATTTTGTAACGCAGTAATTCATCAGAAGAGCTGTCGTCATTGTCTGTCTGAGTCAGACTCCATTACTGCCATTAGCTTAATAAGCTTTTCATTAGGTTTGATAAGTAGGCGAAGTGTTAGAACCATGGTAGGCAAAATTTATCATTATCAACAATTTGAACATTCCCGTCAGTCAATAGTTTAAAACCATAAAGTTCGTGTAATCGTCAGAAAATGTAATACTTTTTGGCTTCCAATAATTTGTAAGTGATGGGTCGATTAATCGTTTAAAAATAATTTAATCGTTAAAAATTTTTAACGATTAATCGAGAAATTAATCGTTAATTTTCGCAGCCCTAAAAAAAAACCCCAAAACAATGTGGTCTCTACGGCACCAGTTTGATGTAGTGGCGTAGCTATGGGAGGGGGTCTAAATTTGTTTGTCCCCCCGGGCCCCCACTTGAGGGTGGCCCTCAAAGAAGTTTCTGAATTTTTTTTACATTAAATATTACTCCACCGCCATGTATGCAGGGCCCTCCAAAGAGGACAAGCCCCCAGGCCCCAAATCCTTACAAGTCCCTAGCTACGCAACTGGTTTGAGGGCCACTTATATGTGTAGAAAGGGAAGAGGTGTCATAATCGCATGATGCCGGAAAGAATTTCGCTTAAAAAACAAAAAACAACAAAACAAACGTGTATTAGCGTTAAGGGCGGTTACATTTTTGTGGTAGATTTTCTATAAAAAAATATTTACTTCTTTTTTTCGAATTATAATCGAATTGCCAATGAAGTAAACGTGAAGTCACTAACTTAACCACTATGTCTGAATTTATGTCTGCCATGCAGCCTGCTCATTAACTGCTCTCTGATGATTTATTGCAGTGCGATTGCTCGATTGTTTACCATGTGCAATAAATTAGAAGGCCGGGTGAATGTTTCACACCCTCACTTGTCATTCGATGGAGGATTCAACTCAGGCCACAATAACAGGTAATACATCAGGAGGTCTTCTGACAAATTTAATGAGACTTAAAAAAAAAGAGGGAAAAACTCAACACCTACAACATAGTCGAAGTAATCATAGTGATAGGGTAAAATATTGTTGTGTGAGTTGGGAATATTATTTCTAAAACTAATTTCTATACTCTGTATGCTGCTTAGGGCAGCAAACAAATTTTGACACTAGTATGTGAGAATAGAAGGTTTAGGAGTAGAAAAGGGATTTTTAAAAAAAACAGACTTGATTAAATGTATGACAATCATATCTCACAAATGTATGTTCCAAAAAATCAAATAAAGCTTCTATAAAGGAAAAAGCTAGCATAATGTCACGCAAATTAAGTAGAAAGCTGTTTTGTAGAATCCAATAATCTTATGTATAGAAGGAGCGTCTGTAACAGATGAGAAAGCTGTTGATTTTGTAACACAGTGATCAAATTGAATTGAACACAGATACGTGTACACTTCTACAGACCAAACCTGAACTGCACAAACAAATCCCCGCCTGGCAACACCTGTGACAAAAAGTACTGGTGTTTGTCTGACACAATAACATTACATTTAAGTGGGGTTCGCCTTCAGAACTCACTTTTACGAACAAACTCGTCTTACAGGAGGTGCTCATCGGGTAAGGGCGATTCATCGTCATCATTGGCTCCCTAGTCCCGAGGGACGGTTTGGTTTTGCGGCCCTGCAGTGTTTGCCGTGGCTCAGAAGGCCTGTTCTGGAGGTGCAGATTATGTAACCAGATTTGAAATACGGTAACTTGTGGGGAGAGAATCTTCTCGTTCAAACAGCTGAAGAACGACCTGATAACTGACGCCTCTAATTGACCAAAAAAAATAAAATCGCAGTGATATAAGCCTGCTCCATTAATTCATGAACATGTTGGTCAAATCTGAGAGGAAATTATTTTTTTTTAAATCTTGAAATCGTTTCCTCAATTTTTAAATAGCAAATATTTCTCAGCTTTCAGATTTATGGGGAGGGAGGGAGGTGACGTTCAAATATTGATATCATTCTTAATTCATTTGAGAATTCTTTGAGCTAACATTGGTTAAAAAAACGTTACTGATTCATAACAAGTTTTACGGCGCGCGATATTTAGGAGGTGAAATGGATTGAAAAACCAAAGCTGCCTTACGATAACACACCGAATGACCTTATGCATTAGCAAAACGTAAACCTTTCCCTTCATATCAAAAGTTTTTATCCCCACACTGTTACGACGCCCTATATAAGTTGCTTCAAACTGAGGAGGTCAACCTTTTCACAAAATCACCTCCCCATAGAGGTCATACTTTTATCTGTGATGTCTTTTCAGTTCCTGTTTTTGAGAGTTGTGTGACTACATGGCAAGAGCGGAGTAATTTTGTTAGAAGTTTTTGTTTACTTATATACTCTAAAAAGCGATGAGATTTACTCGAAATTTAACCTTTTTTTTTGTTTTACTTAGCGTTTAATTACCAAATCAACAGCATGCCATTTTCAAGAATCTGGGTAGATGCCCATCTTTGTCTGCGCCCCTGCCTACAGAGTCCTTACGTAAGAGTGTATTTGAATATATTTTCCCCCTTTGTTTTGGGTTAATAGTCTTTTTATTTTAAAACTGTAGCACCTTGTAAAATTTGAGTTCAGAGCCGCTTCCTCCGTGGGATTGAATACAGCACCCCGCAAATATCCAGTTTGATGGCTTTATTAAAGGATGGACCACCAACTCCTTGAGACACAATGACATCGATGTGGGTCTACTGACCACGATGTGGGTCTATACTGATCACTGTTGATCTGCTTGCCTCAATAATGATCTGCTGGTCTCGCCATTTGCTTATTGGCCTCGCTGTGCGTATCTACTTGACTCACTAGTGGATTTAGTGGTATCAGTATGGATCTAATGGTCTCACTGTGGATCTAGTGGCCTCGCTGTGGATCTAGTGGTCTCGCTGTGGATCTAGTGGTCTCGCTGTGGATCTAGTGGTCTCACTGTGGATCTAGTGGTCTCGCTGTGGATCTAGTGGTCTCGCTGTGGATCTAGTGGTCTCACTGTGGATCTAGTGGTCTCGCTGTGGATCTAGTGGTCTCACTGTGGATCTAGTGGTCTCGCTGTGGATCTAGTGGTCTCACTGTGGATCTAGTGGTCTCGCTGTGGATCTAGTAGTGGTCTCGCTGTGGATCTAGCTGTGGATCTAGTGGTCTCGCTGTGGATCTAGTGGTCTCGCTGTGGATCTAGTGTTCTCACTGATGATCTAGTGGTCTCACTGTGGATCTAGTGGTCTCGCTGTGGATCTAGTGGTCTCACTGTAGATCTAGTGGTCTCACTGTGGATCTAGTGGTCTCACTGTGGATCTAGTGGTGTCCATGTGGATCTAGTGGTCTCACTGAGGATCTAGTGGTCTCACTGTGGATTTATTGGTCTCACTGTGGATCTACTGACCCTTTTGCGCGTAGACTGACCCCACTGTGGGTCCACTAGTCCTATATTATTATTATTACAGAACATCGCCACATTCCCTTCTGGTGGTTGCCATGTTATACTTGTCTGTAAGATAGACGTCAGGGCTGTAAATAAATGTCTCCTTGTTTGCACAAGCAAGTGCCATAAACCATGTAGGATGATCTCCCCTGGCCTGCCCATCGCTGGAGGTTAAATGGGTTAAGCCTGATAACATCAAATTGAAACTTCAAATGGCGACGGTTCTCCAGTTGGAGCTAGATCACACAACGAAAGTTCTTGAAACATTATCTGGAACATTTTTTATCGATTAGCAGTTTTGCGAGGGCTGTCCTTAATGCATTTCTGTCATGATTGTTTCCTGTGTGTCGTCACTATTTAACATGTCACACTATGGTCAGATCGTGTGGTATTAGGGCAGTTAATCTCATATGACACGCTCGTGCTTTTAATCTGACCAACTACAAAACTCCTTGAACTTTATAGTGGAAAATGTGGAACCTGACTTTAACAATCATAGTGTAACCAAAGGCGAGTCCATTCTTTCTAAGGAAATACGATAAATCAAAGTATTTAAAATCGTGCTCATCAGTTAACACATTTGTAGCAACAACAAAAATATATGGACATATGAATTCATTTTTATGTCTTCATTTTTTACCGAAAGGTCTTTGCTGTCCCAAATCGGGAAACGAACCTATAAAGCGGTCCGGTCCCCAACAAATTAGTGTCTGGGGGACAAGGGTTCGGCCTTCAACAGCTGAGGGTCTGAGGACAGTGAGATTATTATTTTTTTTTACAAATGATCCGAGCCCTTGTTTAAACAATTTGAAGACCCTTGCTTTGGCTTGTCCTCGGCACAGCTGTTAAATGTTCGAATTAACTCAAAACCTTTCACAAAATATTCCAGCGTGACCAAGTTTCGTTCATCTTTTCATTCAAGCTTTAAGTCTTTATTTCAAAATTGCAGATAGATAACACAATTTTCGCGTGAACGCAAACAATATGCTGGGATTTTTAACTTTTCATGGAGCTGGTAATGTTATCATCATTTAGAATTTAGATAGACGAAGAAGCGGGTGCGTATATCCTGGCAGAGTTATTCTTACCTTTAATCTTCACTAACTTATTTAGATGCATCTCCTTTGATATGTTCCTCTCAAGACAAATGAAAATGTTTTGATACTCGAGAGTGTTTGCCCCTGAATGAGAATGGGAGGTGGAGAGACAGACGTTATAGAGGTAATAATAATACAGCAAAGTGAGTGAGAGATAAAGAGGTAGATGAAAACAGGAGGTATTATTATTGAGAGATAAGAAGAGGGGGGGGGGTGGAGAAACGCTAGCGTCGTTACTAAGCAATGAAAGTGGGTGTAAAAGAGGAAGATAGAGAGGAGGGGCGGTGATTGAACGAGAAAGAGAGAGCGAGAGAGAGAGAGAGATGAAGAGGTGGGAGAGCAATTTTTAGAGGGGATTTTCAAATTGAACGAAATAGAAAAAAAAGGCATTAAGATTTAAAATTAGACGCGATTGTGCCGCTGATAACGAGAGGACAAGACAATGAGTGAAATAGAGAGAGGGAGTAAGGAGAACGAGAGGACAAGACAATGAGTGAAATAGAGAGAAGGAGTAAGGATAACGAGAGGACAAGACAATGAGTGAAATAGAGAGAAGGAGTAAGGAAGAGACAAAGGACAGAGTAGAAGGTTAAGTGAGATGGAGAGTGTTACAGAGCTGGAGACATTGAAGAGAAAAAATAGAGGAGAGCGTACGGTAAAAGGGTGAAAGGTGGAGAATGAATAGAGTAGAGAGTGATGATTCATAAAAGTATAGATGCTGTGGTCGATAGATTACAGAGAGAGTGGGATTTTTTATTTTTTATTGATTTAAATTTTGGGGGGGGGTATATATTTTCCACACACACACACAGACACACACACAGAAACACACGCACACACAAAGTCAGAGAGAGAGAGTGAGAGAGAGTAGTAGAGAGTGAGAGATAGAGTGAGAGAGAGAGTGAGAGAGAGTAAGAGAGAGTGAGAGAGAGAGAGAGAGAGAGAGAGAGAGAGAGAGAGAGAGAGAGAGAGAGAGAGAGAGAGAGAGAGAGAGAGAGAGAGAGAGAGAGAGAGAGAGAGAGAGAGCAGTTTCATAACTACCGTAACTTCTCTAATCCTTGACTTGACCAATAGTAAACATCGCAGGTCACGTGGTGTGTTTACGTGTCAAACTTGTTAACTATCTGACACAAAATGTGAATGTTCCATGCACGAAACAAAGTGTCTCACATAACAAACCGTACTGGCATGGCATAATTAGGTTATCTTAATCAGGTCGCACGCACTAAAGGGCACCTTTTTCAACAAGCGAGTGTTTGTGTGTGTTTGTTTATGATGTCATTGGACCTTTAGTTAAGTGTGTCACCCGTTATTCGTGATTTCAGTGTCTACTTGAGTAACGGTACAAGACACATACTCAGTGTCTACTTGAGTAACGGTACAAGACACATACTCAGTGTCTACTTGAGTAACGGTACAAGACACATACTCAGTGTCTACTTGAGTAACGGTACAAGACACATACTCAGTGTCTACTTGAGTAACGGTACAAGACACATACTCAGTGTCTACTTGAGTAACGGTACAAGACACATACTCAGTGTCTACTTGAGTAACGGTACAAGACACATACTCAGTGTCTACTTGAGTAACGGTACAAGACACATACTCAGTGTCTACTTGAGTAACGGTACAAGACACATACTCAGTGTCTACTTGAGTAACAGAACAAGACATAAACTCAGTGTCTACTCGAGTAACGGTACAAGACACATACTCAGTGTCTACTTGAGTAACGGTACAAGACACATACTCAGTGTCTACTTGAGTAACAGAACAAGACATAAACTCAGTGTCTACTTGAGTAACAGAACAAGACATAAACTCAGTGTCTACTTGAGTAACGGTACAAGACACATACTCAGTGTCTACTTGAGTAACGGTACAAGACACATACTCAGTGTCTACTTGAGTAACAGAACAAGACATAAACTCAGTGTCTACTTGAGTAACGGTACAAGACACATACTCAGTGTCTACTTGAGTAACGGTACAAGACATAAACTCAGTGTCTACTTGAGTAACGGTACAAGACACATACTCAGTGTCTACTTGAGTAACAGAACAAGACATAAACTCAGTGTCTACTTGAGTAACGGTACAAGACACATACTCAGTGTCTACTTGAGTAACAGAACAAGACATAAACTCAGTGTCTACTTGAGTAACGGTACAAGACACATACTCAGTGTCTACTTGAGTAACGGTACAAGACACATACTCAGTGTCTACTTGAGTAACGGTACAAGACACATACTCAGTGTCTACTTGAGTAACGGTACAAGACACATACTCAGTGTCTACTTGAGTAACGGTACAAGACACATACTCAGTGTCTACTTGAGTAACGGTACAAGACACATACTCAGTGTCTACTTGAGTAACGGTACAAGACACATACTCAGTGTCTACTTGAGTAACAGAACAAGACATAAACTCAGTGTCTACTTGAGTAACGGTACAAGACACATACTCAGTGTCTACTTGAGTAACGGTACAAGACACATACTCAGTGTCTACTTGAGTAACAGAACAAGACATAAACTCAGTGTCTACTTGAGTAACGGTACAAGACATAAACTCAGTGTCTACTTGAGTAACGGTACAAGACACATACTCAGTGTCTACTTGAGTAACGGTACAAGACACATACTCAGTGTCTACTTGAGTAACAGAACAAGACATAAACTCAGTGTCTACTTGAGTAACAGAACAAGACAAATACTCAGTGTCTACTCGAGTAACGGTACAAGACATAAACTCAGTGTCTACTTGAGTAACGGTACAAGACAAATACTCAGTGTCTACTTGAGTAACGGTACAAGACACATACTCAGTGTCTACTTGAGTAACAGAACAAGACATAAACTCAGTGTCTACTTGAGTAACGGTACAAGACAAATACTCAGTGTCTACTTGAGTAACGGTACAAGACACATACTCAGTGTCTACTTGAGTAACGGTACAAGACATAAACTCAGTGTCTACTTGAGTAACGGTACAAGACACATACTCAGTGTCTACTTGAGTAACGGTACAAGACATAAACTCAGTGTCTACTTGAGTAACAGAACAAGACACATACTCAGTGTCTACTTGAGTAACGGTACAAGACATAAACTCAGTGTCTACTTGAGTAACGGTACAAGACAAATACTCAGTGTCTACTTGAGTAACGGTACAAGACATAAACTCAGTGTCTACTTGAGTAACGGTACAAGACACATACTCAGTGTCTACTTGAGTAACAGAACAAGACATAAACTCAGTGTCTACTTGAGTAACGGTACAAGACAAATACTCAGTGTCTACTTGAGTAACGGTACAAGACATAAACTCAGTGTCTACTTGAGTAACGGTACAAGACACATACTCAGTGTCTACTTGAGTAACAGAACAAGACATAAACTCAGTGTCTACTTGAGTAACGGTACAAGACACATACTCAGTGTCTACTTGAGTAACGGTACAAGACACATACTCAGTGTCTACTTGAGTAACGGTACAAGACATAAACTCAGTGTCTACTTGAGTAACGGTACAAGACACATACTCAGTGTCTACTTGAGTAACGGTACAAGACATAAACTCAGTGTCTACTTGAGTAACGGTACAAGACACATACTCAGTGTCTACTTGAGTAACGGTACAAGACATAAACTCAGTGTCTACTTGAGTAACGGTACAAGACACATACTCAGTGTCTACTTGAGTAACAGAACAAGACATAAACTCAGTGTCTACTTGAGTAACGGTACAAGACACATACTCAGTGTCTACTTGAGTAACAGAACAAGACATAAACTCAGTGTCTACTTGAGTAACGGTACAAGACACATACTCAGTGTCTACTTGAGTAACAGAACAAGACATAAACTCAGTGTCTACTTGAGTAACGGTACAAGACACATACTCAGTGTCTACTTGAGTAACGGTACAAGACATAAACTCAGTGTCTACTTGAGTAACGGTACAAGACACATACTCAGTGTCTACTTGAGTAACAGAACAAGACATAAACTCAGTGTCTACTTGAGTAACGGTACAAGACACATACTCAGTGTCTACTTGAGTAACAGAACAAGACATAAACTCAGTGTCTACTTGAGTAACGGTACAAGACACATACTCAGTGTCTACTTGAGTAACAGAACAAGACATAAACTCAGTGTCTACTTGAGTAACGGTACAAGACACATACTCAGTGTCTACTTGAGTAACGGTACAAGACACATACTCAGTGTCTACTTGAGTAACGGTACAAGACATAAACTCAGTGTCTACTTGAGTAACGGTACAAGACACATACTCAGTGTCTACTTGAGTAACAGAACAAGACATAAACTCAGTGTCTACTTGAGTAACGGTACAAGACAAATACTCAGTTAATTTCATTTTCCGAAAATGGAATTTAAGTTAATACGACCATACCATCCCCAATCTCTTGAGTGGGAGAAAGGATTAAAAGAAAATGAAACTACATAAATATTCAAGTCGTCCGCAAACATCAACAAAAAATCTAAGTTTTAACGCCGAGTTTACATGGGACCTACGATTTAACGGTTGGCGTTTCTTGCTGAGCGGCTCCGAGTGTGAGGTGGTGGTCGTGGTGTAATGAAAACAACAGGAGAGACGAGAGGCCCACCCAACACAGCCGTGCCCATGCCAGGGTCTAACGGTCTAGCGGCTAACGGTCTAACCCAATGTCAGAGACGAGAGGCCCACCCCGTACAGCCGAGCCCGTGCCGAGGGTCTAACGGTCAAACCCAATGTTCCGCCACGTTAACTTCACACCGGCATCTCATCAAATCTTTATGACACATTTCTTCCCGAAGTAGGATGGCGGCCACTGTTCGGGTCCAGTCACAAGAAACTCCGATTCGACGTTCGCCGTGACCTCATTTCCCGCTCCCCGGGACTGAACCCCACAGTTCTCAAAATGTAATCGGGACCCACACGTTTTCTTACTTCGGGCCTTTAACATCGTAAGATACATAAAACTATCACACAAACTTCAAGTAATATTATTGAAGGTGTGAATCCTCCGTTTATAAATTGATATAACTCAGCGATTTATTATTTTAAATCGCAGTCCCATGCAAGATACCTATTTGAGATTCCTTGTTCTTTGCGTCGCGTTTATTAACATGGAGCTCCTCCAGATCACCACAGGAACTTTATTTCCGCTAGAACTGCCACATTAACCTTTGACTTGTCAGGGGTTCACGTCGGGCGTGACCGTTTAGTTTACCATAAATGATGGTTTTGACTCGTGGCTGTTTCGATTGTTGTACACGACGCACCGTGCGACCCTTTCTTCCGGTCTACTGCGTGCATCGTTAGGAGCGACAGCACCGATTACCTCATTTATAACCAAGGGTTATCCTTTCTTTGGGTCGACCAGGGCTTAACCCTTCTATTTGGGTTTACCGGTATTTATCCTTACAACCCGTTTAAATAGGTTGTTCGTTTTATTGGATTTACAAGGGTTGGTGCTTCGTCCGATTTTGATAATCTCGGGTGACCGAGATAACGGTAACTCTCGTCTCGAGATCTTTTGGGAAATTAAGATTTAAAATTAAAAAAAGACCCGTAAAAACAAAGTTTTTGACTATAAATCCCTTATATATGAGACATAACTAAAAGTATTGATTATGTTCAAACGCGACAAATATTTACAGACTGAATCTGTCTTAACTCCCCTTTGCTTTATAACCCCCGGGGGTGGGGGTGGGAGAGGGAAAAGGTCTGGTCACCGATTGCTGGACCGAGCTCAGCGGGACACGTAACATGTGAACAAAAGCACGCCGGTACATCGACCATGTGGCGTCAACGCGCGAACTGAGATGTCATGTGAAAAAAAACAATAACAACCCGTGAAATTGAATGACTAACGTCGATTATATCGATAAACTAAAAATGCATTAATTTAATTACGGTACGTTCGATCGATCTGAAATTTTGATACGATGCGTTGTTAGTTGACACGGGTCCATGCGCCAAATTTAAGCTCGATGGCTTCACGGGAAGTGGGTCATTTTTTACTTTTGTTTTTCCGCCCGCCCAAGACAGAGAGACGGGGAGACAGAGACGGCGGTGAAGTTAATATAAGGGATTTAATAAATTATCATCTTAAAATAAACTGAAATAGTTATTAAACCATACAAGAGTTTGAAAAATTAGGTTTTGCTTTATTCTATTTCTCATGTTCCCTTACATTCCCATAAATTGGTAAGTCATGGAACATGAAACAGCGATGACTTAGTTACTTCATTTCTAGCTTACTTAGCCTCATATATCTACGTAAAAATACTTAACAATGGCCAAAGTTTGGTATGAGCTACTTAAGAAAATACTTTTTACCCTTGATCGCAGTTTAGTCATCTCTACGTGTCAAACATTTTCAAATCCGACCTGGACGCCGAAGTTCTGACTTTCATTTGAAAACCAGGCCTACGGTAAAGCCAATCCGATTGCTCATGGATTCGTAAAGTTTCTGTTTTATGACTCAACCCCTAGTGAAACATTGTTTCCTTTCACAAAACTGATGTATACATTAAACATATCCACACGAAGTTCGTTGGTTTAATTACGAATTTTCCAAATATGAACAACAAGGGGATCAGCAGTTGTGTTGGGTTTGAATGTTAGATAATTTATTATTGGGAACCATAAGCATGTGCCATCGCTCGTGTCATGTGGACATCGCCCGTGTCACGTGGACATCGCCCGTGTCATGTGGACATCGCCCATGTCACGTGGACATCGCCCGTGTCATGTGGACATCGCCCGTGTCCTGTGGATATCGCCCGTGTCACGTGGACATCGCCCGTGTCATGTGGACATCGCCCGTGTCCTGTGGACATCGCCCGTGTCATGTGGACATCGCCCGTGTCATGTGGACATCGCCAATGTCATGTGGACATCCCCCTTGCCATGTGTACATCGCCCGTGTCATGTGTACATCGCCCGTGTCATGTGGACATCCCCCGTGTCATGTGTCCATTTCCCATGTTATGTGTACATCGCCCGTGTCATGTCATGAGCACATCGCTCGTGTAATGACATGTATTCTGTCCTCAACATTCCCTATATGAATTATTCCTCGCTATTGTAAAGCCTGCCGTGTACACCCTAGGTCCCTATGAGATGCTCATCATGAATAAAACATCGAGTTACAAGTGAAATTTCCACAACAGAGAATTCCAATAAGCATTCTCCTTCAGACAGTCCTAGGTGACTCACGGCGGTTGAACATTTTGGCAGACAGTCGCCGTGGAAGGAGGGGCCGAGA
The DNA here is from genome assembly GCA_944989445.1 of Ampullaceana balthica. Taxonomy (NCBI): domain Eukaryota; kingdom Metazoa; phylum Mollusca; class Gastropoda; family Lymnaeidae; genus Ampullaceana; species Ampullaceana balthica. The sequence continues at coordinate 1,229,969 of CALYLW010000059.1, forward strand.
GCAACGTGTCGATCAATGGAGGGTCTCCCGATTCAATCTGTGACTCGCTGGGCTATCAGCGGGACACGTCACCACTACGTCTTCGATGACCACTCACTTAGTGACCACAGTGTGTTATTAGTTTCGACAAGGCCAGACAATAATGAATAATCAAGTTGATAAGATTTATTGACAAGTTGTTTCCTGAACTGCGCAGATTTTTACTTTATTCATGATGTTAAGCTATCTTTAGTAAGTATGACAAAATCGACGGACTTTTTGAAGACATGCTAAATATAATTCTCTCTTTACACAACAGCATATAAGGGGGTAGTCATAACATTTAGAGATTTTGAAGGGCCGAGAAGGTCTCTCTTGAGAGGAATGATGACTCTGCACATAAGGGTGTTGCAGATCTCCTTGTTTTTAGAGTGGTGTGAGGAGAGCTTTGTGTTGAGATAGTAAGAGGAGTAGAAGCAAGGGTGAGGTGGGAAAGTCGTGTGGTGGTAGAGAAGTCAAGGGTGTGTGGGAAAGTCATGTGGTGGTTAGGCCTGTCAACGGGTACCCGGGACCCGGGTACCCGTTGCCGTGTGATTACCCGGGTAATAAAATTCCGCTCGGGTACCCGTGAAAATGTGGCTTGAAGGTCTATAGGCTATATTAACCGTAGGCCAAACTTCGGCTCCCGTGCGGCTTTTTTGTGTTTACATTGGGGCTCGCGAAATAATTTATCAAATGAAAATTTTTGTTTCCAAAATATGCTTAGAAGTAGATCTAAGGAGAAATATCTGTCAACGGTCACTACAAACTACAAGGTATTTGTTAAATCTTTTTTCTCTCAACGTGAAACAGAAACCGAACAACACAAAAAAGGTATGGTTCTTTAAAAGAATCATATAAAGACAACAAAAGTCCTCTGCCAAAAAAGGATGGACTGCTTAGAGATGAAAGACGCTGTTTGTTAATAAAAAAACACCCCTGCTTTCACTAACTTTGCTTTGAAATACGCCGATTGATACTAGCTAATGTTGTTATCTACCCCTACCCCTCTCCTCCCTTCACTCCTATAACCCACACCCTTTCATTAGCTTCTACTTCTTGTGTTCAATAACACGTACTGACCTAGAAACACAGATGTTAATAATGAGTACAAGGTCGTCAGTATTTAAATTTAATACATTAAATAGTTACTAACAGTGTAGGATGGGCAGGAGTCGGCCGTGAGGATGGACTGCACAGAGATGAAAGATGCCGTGTCTGGTTTTTTTTCTCATAAAAACACCCTTGCTTTCAGACTAACTTTGCTTTGAAATAGCCGACAGTGGGAGACCGATTGATAGTATCTAATGTCGTTTTTCTACCCCCCCCCCATTTCTCTCTTCAATCCTATAACCCAGTGCTTCTCAAACTTTTTAGTATGGCGGACCGGCAGGAATTTTTCCATTGCACCAGGAACCTGTGCACTATTTTCCCTGTACTTACATGGAAGCGAAATGTATTTTATTTCCTTTTATTTCTTTCATTTATTAGCTTATTGTAAAAAATGACAAACTCTATAGGGTTAGTATTATTGGTAGCATTGGAGGATTATAATTATATTTCTCTCTCCTTTCTTGATAACTTCCGCGGACCACCACTTTGAGAAGCACTGCTATAACCCACACTCTTGCATTCGCGTGTGTTTCTTGGGTTCATTAACACGTGTTTGCCTAGCCCAAAAATTGATATACACCTAAAGTTGTCAGCTTTTATGGTTAATAAGATGGGTAAGTGTGGAATCATGCCAAGCGAAGTGACAGTGACACTGCAAAATGCAGCATTGTAGTGAAATTGTGTCTGCGAAGGGTGACAACCCAGTGAGATAAAACGCCATCTGAAAGCTATTCGTAAAATTTATATTGATAAAAAAACCGCTGACCCACCTATATCAGAAACTTGTTGGTGTCAACAAAAGCAGTACCATTGACCAAAGCACGATCACTTGAAATTTACCACAGTATAGCATACGTCATCGCCCTTAGCATTGACTACCGACGCCAAGTGGATATTAACATTCAAGGAATGACACTGAACGTTACGTCATTCTGTTGACATTTTGTTTGCATGTTCAGTTTACTCTAGTTTTAGTTTATGAGTATGACGAATGCATTTACAGCAGGAATTGAATAAAAAAAAATTAGTGCATTGTAAATTGTAGTTAATTGTAGTGCATTAGTAATAGTATGTTACTGGAAGCAAGCCATTGGCTACTAATACTGTGTGAAATGAGGTGCATGGATGGTGGCTAGGTTCCATTGTATAGCGGTCATGACGGGGAAAATTATACGACGTTTAGAACGGGTAACCCGGGTACCCGTTCGATATTTTCACGGGTACCCGGGCAGCTTTTTTCAACAAAATTGACAGCCCTAGTGGTGGTAGAGAAGTCAAGGGTGTGTGGTGGGCAAGTCATGTGGTGGTAGAGAAGTCAAGGGTGTGGTAGGCAAGTCATTTGGTGGTAGAGAAGTCAAGGGTGTGCGGTAGGCAAGTCATGGGGTGGTAGATAAGTCAAGGGTGTGCGGTAGGCAAGTCATGGGGTGGTAGATAAGTCAAGGGTGTGGCGGGAAAGTCATGGGGTGGTAGAGAAGTCAAGGGTGTGTGGTGGGCAAGTCATGTGGTGGTAGAGAAGTCAAGGGTGAGGTGGGAAAGTCATGTAGTGGTAGAGAAGTCAAGGGTGTGTGGTGGGCAAGTCATGTGGTGGTAGAGAAGTCAAGGGTGTGTGGTAGGCAAGTCATGTGGTGGTAGAGAAGTCAAGGGTGAGGTGGGAAAGTCATGTGGTGGTAGAGAAGTCAATGGTGTGTGGTGAGCAAGTCATGTGGTGGTAGAGAAGTCAAGGGTGTGTGGTAGGCAAGTCATGTGGTGGTAGAGAAGTCAAGGGTGTGTGGTAGGCGAGTCATGTGGTGGTAGAGAAGTCAAGGGTGTGTGGTAGGCAAGTCATGTGGTGGTAGAGAAGTCAAGGGTGTGTGGCGGGAAATTAATGGGGTGGTAGAGAAGTCAATGGTGTGTGGTGGGCAAGTCATGTGGTGGTAGAGAGGTCAAGGGTGTGTGGTGGGCAAGTCATGTGGTGGTAGAGAAGTCAAGGGTGTGGTAGGCAAGTCATTTGGTGGTAGAGAAGTCAAGGGTGTGCGGTAGGCAAGTCATGGGGTGGTAGATAAGTCAAGGGTGTGGCGGGAAAGTCATGGGGTGGTAGAGAAGTCAAGGGTGTGTGGTGGGCAAGTCATGTGGTGGTAGAGAAGTCAAGGGTGTGGTAGGCAAGTCATGGGGTGGTAGATAAGTCAAGGGTGTGGCGGGAAAGTCATGGGGTGGTAGATAAGTCAAGGGTGTGGCGGGCAAGTCATGTGGTGGTAGAGAAGTCAAGGGTGTGCGGTAGGCAAGTCATGGGGTGGTAGATAAGTCAAGGGTGTGGCGGGAAAGTCATGGGGTGGTAGAGAAGTCAAGGGTGTGTGGTGGGCAAGTCATGTGGTGGTAGAGAAGTCAAGGGTGTGCGGTAGGCAAGTCATGGGGTGGTAGATAAGTCAAGGGTGTGGCGGGAAAGTCATGGGGTGGTAGAGAAGTCAAGGGTGTGTGGTGGGCAAGTCATGTGGTGGTAGAGAAGTCAAGGGTGAGGTGGGAAAGTCATGTAGTGGTAGAGAAGTCAAGGGTGTGTGGTGGGCAAGTCATGTGGTGGTAGAGAAGTCAAGGGTGTGTGGTAGGCAAGTCATGTGGTGGTAGAGAAGTCAAGGGTGAGGTGGGAAAGTCATGTGGTGGTAGAGAAGTCAATGGTGTGTGGTGAGCAAGTCATGTGGTGGTAGAGAAGTCAATGGTGTGTGGTGAGCAAGTCATGTGGTGGTAGAGAAGTCAAGGGTGTGTGGTAGGCAAGTCATGTGGTGGTAGAGAAGTCAAGGGTGTGTGGTAGGCGAGTCATGTGGTTGTAGAGAAGTCAAGGGTGTGTGGTAGGCAAGTCATGTGGTGGTAGAGAAGTCAAGGGTGTGTGGCGGGAAAGTAATGGGGTGGTAGAGAAGTCAATGGTGTGTGGTGGGAAAGTCATGTGGTGGTAGAGAAGTCAAGGGTGTGTGGTGGGAAAGTCATGTGGTGGTAGAGAAGTCAAGGGTGTGTGGTGGGCAAGTCATTTGGTGGTAGAGAAGTCAAGGGTGTGCGGTAGGCAAGTCATGGGGTGGTAGATAAGTCAAGGGTGTGCGGTAGGCAAGTCATGGGGTGGTAGATAAGTCAAGGGTGTGGCGGGAAAGTCATGGGGTGGTAGAGAAGTCAAGGGTGTGTGGTAGGCAAGTCATTTGGTGGTAGAGAAGTCAAGGGTGTGCGGTAGGCAAGTCATGGGGTGGTAGATAAGTCAAGGGTGTGGCGGGAAAGTCATGGGGTGGTAGAGAAGTCAAGGTTGTGTGGTGGGCAAGTCATGTGGTGGTAGAGAAGTCAAGGGTGTGGTAGGCAAGTCATGGGGTGGTAGATAAGTCAAGGGTGTGGCGGGAAAGTCATGGGGTGGTAGATAAGTCAAGGGTGTGGCGGGCAAGTCATGTGGTGGTAGAGAAGTCAAGGGTGTGCGGTAGGCAAGTCATGGGGTGGTAGATAAGTCAAGGGTGTGGCGGGAAAGTCATGGGGTGGTAGAGAAGTCAAGGGTGTGTGGTGGGCAAGTCATGTGGTGGTAGAGAAGTCAAGGGTGTGGTAGGCAAGTCATTTGGTGGTAGAGAAGTCAAGGGTGTGCGGTAGGCAAGTCATGGGGTGGTAGATAAGTCAAGGGTGTGGCGGGAAAGTCATGGGGTGGTAGAGAAGTCAAGGGTGTGTGGTGGGCAAGTCATGTGGTGGTAGAGAAGTCAAGGGTGAGGTGGGAAAGTCATGTAGTGGTAGAGAAGTCAAGGGTGTGTGGTGGGCAAGTCATGTGGTGGTAGAGAAGTCAAGGGTGTGTGGTAGGCAAGTCATGTGGTGGTAGAGAAGTCAAGGGTGAGGTGGGAAAGTCATGTGGTGGTAGAGAAGTCAATGGTGTGTGGTGAGCAAGTCATGTGGTGGTAGAGAATTAAAGGGTGTGTGGTAGGCAAGTCATGTGGTGGTAGAGAAGTCAAGGGTGTGTGGTAGGCGAGTCATGTGGTGGTAGAGAAGTCAAGGGTGTGTGGTAGGCAAGTCATGTGGTGGTAGAGAAGTCAAGGGTGTGTGGCGGGAAAGTAATGGGGTGGTAGAGAAGTCAATGGTGTGTGGTGGGCAAGTCATGTGGTGGTAGAGAAGTCAAGGGTGTGTGGTAGGCAAGTCATGTGGTGGTAGAGAAGTCAAGGGTGTGTGGTAGGCAAGTCATGTGGTGGTAGAGAAGTCAATTGTGTGAGGTAGGCAAGTCATGTGGTGGTAGAGAAGTCAATTGTGTGTGGTAGGCAAGTCACGTGGTGGTAGAGAAGTCAATTGTTTGTGGTAGGCAAGTCATGTGGTGGTAGAGATGTCAAGGATGTGTGGTGGGCAAGTCATGTGGTGGTAGAGAAGTCAAGGGTGTGGTAGGCAAGTCATTTGGTGGTAGAGAAGTCAAGGGTGTGCGGTAGGCAAGTCATGTGGTGGTAGAGAAGTCAAGGGTGTGTGGTGGGCAAGTCATGTGGTGGTAGAGAAGTCAAGGGTGTGTGGTGGACAAGTCATTGGGTGGTAGAGAAGTCAAGGATGTGTGGTGGGCAAGTCATGGGGTGGTAGATAAGTCAAGGGTGTGGCGGGAAAGTCATGGGGTGGTAGAGAAGTCAAGGGTGTGTGGTGGGCAAGTCATGTGGTGGTAGAGAAGTCAAGGGTGAGGTGGGAAAGTCATGTGGTGGTAGAGAAGTCAAGGGTGTGTGGTGGGAAAGTCATGTGGTGGTAGAGAAGTCAAGGGTGTGTGGTAGGCAAGTCATGTGGTGAAAGAGAAGTCAAGGGTAAGGTGGGAAAGTCATGTGGTGGTAGAGAAGTCAATGGTGTGTGGTGGGCAAGTCATGTGGTGGTAGAGAAGTCAAGGGTGTGTGGTAGGACAGTCATGTGGTGGTAGAGAAGTCAAGGGTGTGTGGTAGGCGAGTCATGTGGTGGTAGAGAAGTCAAGGGTGTGTGGTAGGCAAGTCATGTGGTGGTAGAGAAGTCAAGGGTGTGTGGCGGGAAAGTCATGGGGTGGTAGAGAAGTCAATGGTGTGTGGTGGGCAAGTCATGTGGTGGTAGAGAAGTCAAGGGTGTGTGGTAGGCAAGTCATGTGGTGGTAGAGAAGTCAATTGTGTGTGGTAGGCAAGTCATGTGGTGGTAGAGAAGTCAATTGTGTGTGGTAGGCAAGTCATGTGGTGGTAGAGAAGTCAATTGTGTGTGGTAGGCAAGTCATGTGGTGGTAGAGAAGTCAATTGTTTGTGGTAGGCAAGTCATGTGGTGGTAGAGATGTCAAGGATGTGTGGTGGGCAAGTCATGTGGTGGTAGAGAAGTCAAGGGTGTGGTAGGCAAGTAATGTGGTGGCAGAGAAGTCAAGGGTGTGTGGTAGGCAAGTCATGTCGGGGTAGAGAAGTCAAGGGTGTGTGGTAGGCAAGTCATGTGGTGGTAGAGAAGTCAATTGTGTGAGGTAGGCAAGTCATGTGGTGGTAGAGAAGTCAATTGTGTGTGGTAGGCAAGTCACGTGGTGGTAGAGAAGTCAATTGTTTGTGGTAGGCAAGTCATGTGGTGGTAGAGATGTCAAGGATGTGTGGTGGGCAAGTAATGTGGTGGTAGAGAAGTCAAGGGTGTGGTAGGCAAGTCATTTGGTGGTAGAGAAGTCAAGGGTGTGCGGTAGGCAAGTCATGTGGTGGTAGAGAAGTCAAGGGTGTGTGGTGGGAAAGTCATGTGGTGGTAGAGAAGTCAAGGGTGTGTGGTGGACAAGTCATGGGGTGGTAGAGAAGTCAAGGATGTGTGGTGGGCAAGTCATGGGGTGGTAGATAAGTCAAGGGTGTGGCGGGAAAGTCATGGGGTGGTAGAGAAGTCAAGGGTGTGTGGTGGGCAAGTCATGTGGTGGTAGAGAAGTCAAGGGTGAGGTGGGAAAGTCATGTGGTGGTAGAGAAGTCAAGGGTGTGTGGTGGGCAAGTCATGTGGTGGTAGAGAAGTCAAGGGTGTGTGGTAGGCAAGTCATGTGGTGGTAGAGAAGTCAAGGGTAAGGTGGGAAAGTCATGTGGTGGTAGAGAAGTCAATGGTGTGTGGTGGGCAAGTCATGTGGTGGTAGAGAAGTCAAGGGTGTGTGGTAGGCAAGTCATGTGGTGGTAGAGAAGTCAAGGGTGTGTGGTAGGCGAGTCATGTGGTGGTAGAGAAGTCAAGGGTGTGTGGTAGGCAAGTCATGTGGTGGTAGAGAAGTCAAGGGTGTGTGGTAGGCAAGTCATGTGGTGGTAGAGAAGTCAATTGTGTGTGGTAGGCAAGTCATGTGGTGGTAGAGAAGTCAATTGTTTGTGGTAGGCAAGTCATGTGGTGGTAGAGATGTCAAGGATGTGTGGTGGGCAAGTCATGTGGTGGTAGAGAAGTCAAGGGTGTGGTAGGCAAGTCATTTGGTGGTAGAGAAGTCAAGGGTGTGCGGTGGGCAAGTCATGTGGTGGTAGAGAAGTCAAGGGTGTGTGGTGGGCAAGTCATGTGGTGGTAGAGAAGTCAAGGGTGTGTGGTGGACAAGTCATGTGACGGTAGAGAAGTCAAGGGTGTGTGGTGGGCAAATCATGGGGTGGTAGAGAAGTCAAGGGTGTGGTTGGCAAGTCATGTGGTGGTAGAGAAGTCAAGGGTGGGGTAGGCAAGTCATGTGGTGGTAGAGAAGTCAAGGGTGTGGTGGGCAAGTCATGTGGTGGTAGAGAAGTCAATTGTGTGTGGTAGGCAAGTCATGTGGTGGTAGAGAAGTCAAGGGTGTGTGGTGGGCAAGTCATGTGGTGGTAGAGAAGTCAAGGGTGTGGTAGGCAAGTCATGTGATGGTAGAGAAGTCAAGGGTGTGGTAGGCAAGTCATGTGGGGGTAGAGAATTCAAGGGTGTGGTGGGAAAGTCATGTGGTGGTAGAGAAGTCAAGGGTGTGTGGTGGGCAAGTCATGTGGTGGTAGAGAAGTCAAGGGTGTGGTAGGCAAGTCATGTGATGGTAGAGAAGTCAAGGGTGTGGTAGGCAAGTCATGTGGGGGTAGAGAATTCAAGGGTGTGGTGGGAAAGTCATGTGGTGGTAGAGAAGTCAAGGGTGTGGTGGGCAAGTCATGTGGTGGTAGAGAAGTCAAGGGTGTGTGGTAGGCGAGTCATGTGGTGGTAGAGAAGTCAAGGGTGTGTGGTAGGCAAGTCATGTGGTGGTAGAGAAGTCAAGGGTGTGTGGTAGGCAAGTCATGTGGTGGTAGAGAAGTCAATTGTGTGTGGTAGGCAAGTCATGTGGTGGTAGAGAAGTCAATTGTTTGTGGTAGGCAAGTCATGTGGTGGTAGAGATGTCAAGGATGTGTGGTGGGCAAGTCATGTGGTGGTAGAGAAGTCAAGGGTGTGGTAGGCAAGTCATTTGGTGGTAGAGAAGTCAAGGGTGTGCGGTGGGCAAGTCATGTGGTGGTAGAGAAGTCAAGGGTGTGTGGTGGGCAAGTCATGTGGTGGTAGAGAAGTCAAGGGTGTGTGGTGGACAAGTCATGTGACGGTAGAGAAGTCAAGGGTGTGTGGTGGGCAAATCATGGGGTGGTAGAGAAGTCAAGGGTGTGGTTGGCAAGTCATGTGGTGGTAGAGAAGTCAAGGGTGGGGTAGGCAAGTCATGTGGTGGTAGAGAAGTCAAGGGTGTGGTGGGCAAGTCATGTGGTGGTAGAGAAGTCAATTGTGTGTGGTAGGCAAGTCATGTGGTGGTAGAGAAGTCAAGGGTGTGTGGTGGGCAAGTCATGTGGTGGTAGAGAAGTCAAGGGTGTGGTAGGCAAGTCATGTGATGGTAGAGAAGTCAAGGGTGTGGTAGGCAAGTCATGTGGGGGTAGAGAATTCAAGGGTGTGGTGGGAAAGTCATGTGGTGGTAGAGAAGTCAAGGGTGTGTGGTGGGCAAGTCATGTGGTGGTAGAGAAGTCAAGGGTGTGGTAGGCAAGTCATGTGATGGTAGAGAAGTCAAGGGTGTGGTAGGCAAGTCATGTGGGGGTAGAGAATTCAAGGGTGTGGTGGGAAAGTCATGTGGTGGTAGAGAAGTCAAGGGTGTGGTGGGCAAGTCATGTGGTGGTAGAGAAGTCAAGGGTGTATAAGGGGAATTAATCCGGTGATAGTGTGGTTAAGTAAAAGGTGAAGGTGTAACCAAGAGGTTATCGATTTAAGTCCCTTGATTTGCGTCAAGAGGACCAGGCGGTCCACGAGTAAACTATGCCCTCACTAATTGCACTAGCGCCAGTCGACCAACGCACACAGTAGTCAGTTTAGAAGAGAGAGTTGCATACCAACCTGTCCCCACCCCAACTCCCCCCTCCAGGCACATACACACATACACACACATACACACACATACGTTGATTTTGTTCTCACGTCGACAGAAAGTTATTTTTATCCATTTTTAAAATTAAATTGTTTTTAAATCTCTTATATTAACTTCACCGTCTTGTCTCTCTCTCTCTCTCTCTCTGTCGTGATCTCTTGGTCGGTCGGGCGGGAAAAAAAGTAAAAAAACAACCCCGTAAAAACAAAGTTTTTGACTATAAATCCCTTATATATGAGACATAACTAAAAGTATTGATTATGTTCAAAAGTGACAAACATTTACAGACTGAAACCGAAATTATCTTCCCTGGCTTTAAAACTGGGGGGAGGGGGTGTGGACATGGACGGGTGGCGTCAACGCGTTAGCTCAACTCCATGTGGTTTACCTGGTTTAAACACGAGATGTGTTCACTGTGGCTGGCCTGAAGTCAAGTGACCCGTAAAATGTAAACAATAGCGACCGCTTTATATAGTTTATATAGATAAACTAAAAATGCATTAATTTAATTACGGTACGTTTGATCGATCTGAAATTTTGATACGATGCATTGTTACGTGACATGGAGCAGTGTGCCAAATGTCAGCTCGATGGCTTCACGGGAAGTGGGTCATTTTGGACTTCTGTTTTTCCGCGGGCGGGCCCAAGACAGAGACGGCGGTGAAGTTAATATAAGGGATTTTTTAAAAATGACCCTTTTCCCGTAATGCTAACGAGCTGAAATTTTGCACATAGACTCGTGTCACCTAACAATGCATTGTCTCAAAATTTCAGATCGATCAAATGTACCGTAATTAAATTCATGCCTTTTTAGTTTATCTCTAAATTATTCATAGCAGCCGTCTGCTATTGTTCACCTCCGCGTGCCGGAGTTTCAGTCCAGCCATCGATGACCACACCCCCTCCCCCGGGTTTTACAGCAAGGGGAGATCAGTCAGTTTCAGTCTGTAAATGTTTGTCGCGCGTTGCGTATTATATTGGACGTATCAATACTGTAAGTTCTGTCTCATGTATATAACGGATTTATAGTTTAAAAAAACTAAGTTTTTTCAGGGTTGTTTACTTGCAATGCATATTTCATTCTGGAAATTTGGAGGAGGGGGTCTCACGTTATTTTAACATGTCTAACAAAACTTCAAGTAATCTTGTGTTGGTGATTCTTTATCTTGAAATATATTTTATCATTGCTATGACCAAAAGTCTCGCCTATAATTATTACATTGATAGGTTATTATTTAAAAAGGAAATTGCATCGATATTAAATAGTCAAGCACCGGTCGTGCGATCACCTCACTGCGCCTGTCACGTGATCACCTCGCGCCTGTCACGTGATCACCTCACTGCGCCTGCCGTGTGATCACCTCACTGCGGCCTGTCACGTGATCACCTCACTGCGCCTGTCACGTGATCACCTCACTGCGCCTGCCACGTGATCACCTCACTGCGCCTGTCACGTGATCACCTCACTGCGCCTGTCACGTGATCACCTCACTGCGTCTGTCACGTGATCACCTCACTGCGTCTGTCACGTGATCACCTCACTGCACCTGTCATGTCATCCATCACCTCACTGCACCTGTCATGTCATCCATCACCTCACTGCGCCTTTAATGTGTGTCTTAGTTAGCACCTGCTGGTGTTAATTGCTCGCTGTCAGACTTTCGCTCGGTCTCACAGCCACGACATGCATTCTGTGCAGGTAAACAGCTCATCACGTTGCGTCACGGAATAATGACTGGCGGTAGGAATTTATTTTATTTTTTAAAGAACATTTTTTAAATAACTTTATCGTTTTTTCCCCCTCTTGTCTATATGATCGTTTGTATGGCAAAAGACATTGTTGTAACATTCTCATAGTTTTTTCACATATATACGACTCTATCTCACCATCGTTAATATATCACGTATATCAGGAGCTATGTTCACGAGACTGAAGGGCGAGCAAGTACTCGCAAAGGGTTTTTAATCCGGCCCTGTGGCTCAGGGGGTCCCAACTTGGCCAACAAGGATTTTCTTGATCCGACACGCAAAAGGTGGGTTGGAATGGGGGTGGTGGGCGTCACGTGCCGTTATTGCTTTTCCCCTTTTGTTATTGTTTGCTTTGTGGGTGCTTGGAGTGGCCGAGGCCGAGCCGATCCCGAGGGCTGGAAACTGAATATGTAACGTGGCGCTGCTTGTAAACGTGGAGTGGTTCTGACTCGTGTCTGCCGGTGCCGTGGTGGGACGACAGTTCATTGTTACGTCTGCACACTGGGGGTGGGGGTGGGGAGAGATAATAATACAACGGTTTAGTTGTTTCTTTTATACGATTCCGACTCCGGGCCCCTGCTATATTATAAGGCGGTTGAACAAAACGCAAGAGGCAGACAAGAACGCTCTCTGTGACAGTTCCACGTCGTTTTCATGTGATGTTTCCACGCAGATGGGATTGTCTTTCGACCTTTCAACACGCGTGAGATTTCATTTGATATTTCCACGCCCTTGAAATGCACGCGGTTGTGGAGCATTACGGGTAATAAACATTATCCGGAATCAATGTTATGACCTGAAGTGTACACGGATCTTTTCACCACCGCGGAGTTGAGATATCCTGCTCCATGTCTGGTTATTAGGTTCATGGCATTGTTGTGATCTTTTCGTTACTTAGGGGTTCGGGATCTCGGTGTTGTCATCTCTTGGTTACTTTGGGGTTGGGTTTTCATTTTGTCTTTGCAGTTGGTACATTAATGATTATGTAAATCATCAATTTAAGGATATTTTTTACGAAAGGGGAGTGAAGAGAGTGCCGCTTCCAACCAAAGCTCATCCTCACTGCTCACTGTTGTAGATGGATGCATGCTATTGTAAGAAGCTTAAGTCTATCAACTTTATTTGATCATGGTTTGGAATTTTTTTTAGGGTCGTGTGTGGAATCACTTTTGTTGTTGTTGTTGTTGTTGTTTTTCGCTACAGTGAAACTATACATTTAAAAAAAAAGATTGTAGTGTAATGCAATGGAGACTTGTTTACCATACAATCAACTGAACAGACGACACCGAGAGTTTACCGCACAGCCAAACGTAGTGACGCCTTGCCTCCCTTGTAAGCTGAATGTCGGTGTACAACCCCTACAACTAAACTTGTCAAGCTGTTAAAACATAAGATCTTTCAAATATCGTTTTACTAAACCATACCATCCCAAGACCAAATAGTCTCACCTTTACGATGTCATTGGCAACTGTTGGAGTTGGTGGCCATGATGAAAGTATTATAATGGTTTCCTGCTGGACATAAAAACTGACCAATGAACCAAATAGCGCGATGTGTTTTGGCCGCGTCTTTGCATATTCAAACATTTCATTGGCATTTTAAGATGGCTAAACGAATTCATCAATGTAATTTTAAACAGCCCGAATCATGGTATTTGTGAAAAGTTGGACATTTCTGAAAGCATTCAGCGATGTAAGTTTTTTGAGCCAAACTTGCAAGAAAACGCTAAAATCAGCAATTGAAAACCGTAGCGCTAAAAGTACTGAGTCATGTTTTTGTCAAGTTCAAACTAAGCAGTGGACTTTTACCGGCTGGTTTAGACCAATCTACTGTATAAAGTTGAAAACAATACAACCTAACTGGGTAAAATTCTTTAACAGCCTAAAAATTAAAATGCTATCATCAAAGAGACAACAAATAAATTAGAAATTGATTATCTCAAAGTGCGTATTTTGTGACTTAAGCACTTTGGGCACTAAAAGTGCGTATTTTGTGACTTAAGCACTTTGGGCACTAAGCTATACCTTTCTACCAACCGTCCGTAGTGATAAGTTCTTGAAACCATAGTTTATCATAGTTAAAGAAAAAAAGTTGAAGAACAGTAACGCTACACTCTGTACTGTTAAATTCCTTAGACCAAGGGGTCTCCAAACTACGGCCCGCGGGCCAGATGCGGCCCGCGAGGCCCTCTCATCCGGCCCATGGAGACCTTTTAATCTAAAAAAAAAGATACTATTTTTACCTATTGTTTACCACAAAACTGTGTGTATTTGGCCCCCCGAACTGGTGTTTGAGAGTTAATGCGGCCCTCTGGCAGAAAAGTTTGGAGACCCCTGCGCCTTAGACCATAGTTATGTTACTGTCCTCGTGTTGTTAGGGGAAGAGGGCAGGGGACGTTTCTTCACATACTAATGCTCTCGCCGTTTCCAGACTAATTAGATTCACACCTCCGATCCACGGCGTTCGCTGTTAATGAAACTCAAGGGGGTGAACTCCGAGACCCTGGCTTCAAGAGTTGTATAACCCTCGCGGGTGCTGGCACAAGGCCATCCATTATTACGCAGCTGGGCGGGCATAACCCGACTTGGATTTCTGCGGAGCAAGACGGCTCGGGGGCGTCAGAAACGGCAAATCATAACAAGATTATGAGTGGAACAGGACAAATGAGTTACGTCGTAACGGATACGAAACGGGGAAAAGATGTGGGGTGTGGGGCTGGCTTTATAGACTTAGCCGAAGACAGAGAAGTAGATTGTTATAGACGGGTCAATAGAGGCGTAGATTGTGATAGACGCGCACATAGTATGATAAGACTGATAGGCGGTTAAATAGTTGAATAGACTGATAGACGGGTACATAGTTGAATAGACTGTGATATACGATCACACACGTGGAATAGAGTAATAGACGGGTAAATAGTTAAATAGACTGATTAAAAACGGGAAAATAGTTGAATAGACTGATAAACGGGTTTTATAAAATACATAGTGTAAGTGAATGACTTTCTGTGTGAAAATTACCTGAATTCTAAACGTTTATTCTTTTGTTCTAAAATGTCTCCCCCACCACACGCACACAAAGCCCGAACTAACATTACCCTAAACGACTTACGGCGAGATATCTAACGTAATTCAATGACGTCATTGTAATCTAATTATGTGATGAGTAAACCAATTTCCCCTGAATTTCGTTAGCAAAAAAAAATCGTAATTTATGATACTTTCTCAACCTCTTTGCTTTTCTAAGCACGTCATTCGATTGTTTGTGTGATGTTGTTCTATTCTCCGTTGAATAAACATCCACTGTACTTGTATCAAGAAAGAAAGTCCCCACTCCCCCCCCCACACACACACACGCTCAAAAATACATTTATTCCACCCCTCTCCCCCCCCTCCCGCCCCAAAACCTTGTCACTGTCTCACCAGCATTGTAGGCGGCGGGTTAGCGTACTGGACTCGGTCCGTACGCGACCGGCGGCGTATCGTTGGGTGTGGGTGGGTGCGACTGGCGTATCAATTAAGGGTGGTGCGGGTGGGTGCGACTCCCCCACCCCCCGGTGTAAATAAGAGCGCACTAAAAAAGACGGTCAGAGCACACAGGAGCCGGTCCACCGGTCCGCCCAGAAAGCAGTGTGCGAGGAAAGAGACTCGGAGACAGAGTCAGACAGGAAACCGGCGTACAGAGAGACAGACAGACCACGGCTATTGTTCACCATCTCCACCCAGAGATCGCTGATCGTCGATTCAGCGCGGTGTTAAGGTCTCCTCGCCCGTGTCAGGACTAAATGCTAGGAGTAGTACGCCAGGAGCCACTCTCCAACGTCTCTCTCTGTGTGTGTGTGTGTGGAGTTCAGAGTCTGTTGTCGTCTGCTGGTTTCAATGGAAAGCATGACGAAGTGAAACCGGGATTATTTTTAATTCACAGAAGTCCGTTTGATATTGTATCAGGAGATTGTTGTGTCAGCGATGTTTTACTTTTCAAGGCAGGTAAGAGGCTAGCGTTAAATAAATGTTTGAGGTGAAGTTATATTGAACAGTCGGTGAGTTTATAAGGATCTACATCTCAATTTAGGATCGAATGGTTAAGGAAGGACCACGGACAAAGCGTATTTAGCTCAGTTTAAAAACAATACGTTATAAAGATATATTTAAAAATAGACAAAATAAATGTTGTAAGGTTTGGAAAAGCGGTCTGGTCGGAATAATATTTTTCGATTGATTTCCTTTCCCTGCTCCACTGTTTCTCCAAGTTTCACAAAACTGTCTTTCCATGCCACGAATCAAGCTTCGTAATATTTTTTTTCCAACAACCCATGCCACATTAAAACCCAGGCGACACAAGACATTCCCCATCACACATGAAACACCACAAAGCACACCACCCATACCACATAACAAACCTCACCACCACCCATGGCACAAACGCTGCCCACAACAAACAAGCAATCCAATCCTCACGCTCCATACCGTTCACAGAAATATTACCATTTACAATTCAAAACAATTCATACGCATTCCAATGGCGCAATCCACCCCAGTCCTCATATTCATACAGTTCACGCAAACATTTTTTCAACTTTCGTCACTACCGAATCCCAACACCATAGCTCACCTTTACCGCCACTGCCACCACCATCGTCCACGGCCACCACCATCGTCCACTGCCACCACCATCGTCCACTGCCACCACCATCGTCCACTGCCACCACCATCGTCCACTGCCACCACCATCGTCCACTTTCACCACCATCGTCCACTGCCACCACCATCGTCCCCTGCCACCACCATCGTCCACTGCCACCACCATTGTCCACTGCCACCACCATCGTCCACTGCCACCACCATCGTCCACTGCCACCACCATAGTCCACTTTCACCACCATCGTCCACTGCCACCACCATCGTTCACCTCTAGCACCATTGTCAACTTTCACCACCATCGTTCATTGTCACCACCATTTCCCACATTGTCCAGTGTTACTAAGATCTCCATGATGCAGCCGTGGACTTCGTTTCATCACTAAATCTCTCCAACGCACTAGAGCGGCATCCCGCTAGCAGACGATAATGACTTTCAAAGACGAACTCGTTAACATCTTTATGGTCACTCCGGCCAATTTAAAAGAGTTATCGGCATAGTTAGTTCCATTAGCCGGTTAATTTGTTTTCAGCAGAAAAGGGGAGGGAGATGTGGAAGTTGGCGATGAGTAGGGAATGAGAGAATAACATGAAGGAGAGTGATGAGTATCAGATGTATTGTGTTTATTTTTCCTCTTTATTTCTTGTTAGATTTGTTTTCTATTGTCAGAGACTTCAGGCTAATACGCTGGTGTTCTTTTACTCTTCGCTTTTTTATTTTATTTCCGCGCACATTTTTAAATTCGGTAGAAGTGTTTCTATAATTTTGTTTGTAAATGATCTATATTTCTGATTGAATCTTGGAATATTATAAAATCATAGTTTCCAAGGTCTGGCCGGTGGGCCAAAATGCGGCCCGCGTTACAATTTGAACAGAGACTTGGCCTCATATTTAATTAATTGTCTCGTGGGTTTTTCCAGTTTCGACGACATTTTATTTATTAAAAAATTACAAAATTGTATGCTGCTTTGAGTACGATGATTTGCGAAAAACGATGACGCGTAGCTTTAAGGGAACATTGAATGTTTGTCTCATATAGAAGTGCAGTGACTGTCAATTACGTGTGAGGGTGGCGTCATTTTCTCTGGAATTTATGTTGCGGAGATGTGTAATGACAGTAGGATATTTTGTGGTGTCATCTTTGTTTGATCTTTTGCTGTGTCGTCATGTTATTATTATTTATTGGTTTGTCATGTTATTATGATCTTTTGGTGTGTCGTGTTATTATGATCTTTTTGAATGTCATGTTATTATGATCTTTTGGTGTGTCGTGTTATTATGATCTTTTGGTGTGTCATGTTATTATGATCTTTTGGTGTGTCGTGTTGTTATGATCTTTTGTTGTGTCGTGTTATTATGATCTTTTGGTGTGTCGTGTTATTATGATCTTTTGGTGTGTCGTGTTATTATGGTCTATTTGTGTGCTGGCGAAGGTGGTCAGGGCGTCGGTTAATTGGGTGTTGATGTAAGAAGGGCGTGGGTGAAGAAGGGATTCGGTGAATATTGTTAGGGCGTGGGAGAAGAAGGGCGTAGGTTACGAAGTTAATAGGTGACGTAGGGTGTATGGGTGAAGAAGAACGAAGCTGTAGAGGTTCGTAAGTAAAGTAGGGCGTAAGTGAAGTAGGGCGAAGGTGAAGAAGGGCGTAGGGGCGTATCATAGGTGAAGAAGGGCGTGCGGGGGGGGGGTTGTAAGCGTGAAGGAGTCCAGCGTCCATTTTAACCTGTTTTGTTCCCCCCCCCTTTTTCATGTTAAGTTTTGTTTTGTCAGAACGGGTTGGCTCGGTGTGAGACCTTCTTCCCTCGCCCCAAGGGAATCGTGGGCTGGTTAAAGGTTAAGATACCCCAAATGAGACCCCCGACAGGCCCGGAGATTGTAACTACGTGTTTATGGAGTCAGGCAGTTCTTGGCAAGGAAAGGATCGTTATTATTTTGGTGGAAACACCCTGTGACCTGTGTCATGCGCTAGTAAAGTAATGGGGGTGAGACTGCAATCAGGCTTTTAAATAGGTAAATTTATAATATAAAAACAGGGTATTAGTAGGCCTGACAAGACGTAACACAACAGCGAACGTTTCGGCAAAGGGCCTTCCTCAACGGACAAATAACAGAACCATGAAACGAATAACACGAAATAATAATACTGGACTGCTTGGATTTCACCGCAGCTAAGTGTTTTTTAAATTATTATTTCGTGTTATTCGTTTCATGTGTCTGTTATTTGTCCTTTGATGAAGGCTGTTTGCCGAAACGTTTGCTGTTGTGTTACGTCTTGTCAGGCCTACTAATACCCTGTTTTTATATTATAAATTTACCTGTCATGCGCTAGTAGTAGGTCTCTGCTCCGTGTGCCTATAACTATACCGAGTTGGTAATACTCAACGGTTATTTGTCAACTTTCAACAAATAGATCAACACATCAAGCGAGCTGCCTTTAATTCTCCACCGAACTCCCCCGACCCCCACTCGTTTTTTCTGAGCCTCACTAATTACCCCAGGGCCGATTTTTTTATTTCATGAATTTCCTCTAATTTTATAGTAAATAGCCTCTCCTCATAGATTGAAATTTACTTTTGTAGTTAACCACGTAACAGTCAACGTACTCAACAATGCAGTACCTGGGTGCAAACTTAGCAACTTGAGAAGCCTCGGACAAACAAGACTGTTTTAGCCGAACATTAGCACTAAACAACCCTAAAGACTGGATATCAACATTCGGTCATTGCCCTACCCCCCGCTTGCCCCCCCCCATCCCTCTGCTCTCACCCAGGGCCGTCTTAACGCATCGGCCCGTTGGGCATTTGCCCGGGGGCCCACGAGCATAGGGGCCCCATGGGAATATGTTTATTTATATATATTATGTATATTTTATTTTTTTATTCCTGCGACGGAGGGGCCCAACACTATTTTTTTTGCCCGGGGGCCCAAAATTGTGTAAAGACGGCTCTGCTCTCACCCAGCTACCCTACCCCCCCCCCACCACCCCACCACCCCTGCCATACATGTATTTAAATATTTTAACACCCGCTCTACACAGCGCCTTAGAACGCTGTTTTATTACATAAAAACTTTTAGAGTTCAGTTTAAAAAAAAATATCAGAACAAACGTGCGTAAATACACTTAAAATATCTTAGCTTTGAAATGGGAAGACCGACATGCCGACTCAGTGGTTCTTAAACTGTGTTCGATCGAACCCCCAGGGGTTCGGCGAGTCATTCTCATGGGTTCGGCGGGGGTCAAGACACAAACCTGACTCATATAATTCGTGATGACTCGCCGCTAGAAGGGTTCGGTGAATGCGCACATGAAATTTGTGTGTGTCAGTGACTCCAACAAGGTTGAGAACCAATCAGCTAAATACACAATTATGTAGGCCCCAATTGCAATATCCATGTTTTGTTCAATCTGGTTCCTGTTTATTTTTTGTTTGTTTGTTTGATTTTGTTGCTACTTGTTGCTACTTGGGTTCCAGAAATTGCGTAGGGTGGAGCGCTCTAATTTCGATTTATGTAGAAATGCCTGGATCCGGAGATCTACGTTCATTTGATGAACTATTTCGCATACTATTTAAATAATTATGTTTTTTTTTAAATGGTGATGTTGCCAGCTTGTCCATGAAAAGTATAGGTTGTTAGTGAGGAGCAACAACAATAATAAATTTTAAAAAACAAACAAACAAAAGAACACACACTGTGCGAAACACGCAAGATTCCATTACATGTTATACGGGAACAAGAATATTATTATTACTTATGTAAGTATTGTAAGAATGTATTTTATGTTGTACTGATGAAGGCATTAGCCGAAACGTTTACTGTCGTATCAGTCTAAAAATAAAGCTCAAATTTATTGTTTTCATTGCACAATTTGTTTGTGTATTTTGTATTTTATTTAAAAGTAAAGCTTTATTGCAGTCCCATTATATATGATGTATACGGGAACAGCGTGTTAAACTCTATCCCATTGCACGGAAACAGTGTGTTAAACTCTATCCCATTGCACGGAAACAGTGTGTTAAACTCTATCCCATTGCACGGAAACAGTGTGTTAAACTCTATCCCATTGCACGGAAACAGTGTGTTAAACTCTATCCCATTGCACGGAAACAGTGTGTTAAACTCTATCCCATTGCACGGAAACAGTGTGTTAAACTCTATCCCATTGCACGGAAGCAGTGTGTTAAACTCTATCCCATTGCACGGAAACAGTGTGTTAAACTCTATCCCATTGCACGGAAACGCTGTGTCTTTCCCAATACACGAGA